>JBBWSJ010000001.1:1325722-2651444 GCA_038088505.1 Diaporthe velutina | reverse complement strand
GGCGGGGGCCCCCCGCGCCCCGCCCCCCCCCCCCCCCCCGACAGGTCTGAGGAGCTAACCTTTTGTTTTTGTTGTAACTGATTCTCTTGATCGTCCATGTATCGTCTATATTTTCTCCACGCCTATACATATCTCTTGCGAGGGCCGAAATTGGTGCGTTTCGTCAAGGCAGCGACGAGCCTGCAGCAAAGGTGGCCACAAATAATCTTGAAAAAGCATGGTAGCCATGGCGCCGCTGGGTTAACCCTGTACCGTCTTTCTCGTGAGAACATGGTTATGTATATGTGATGTATGTCTGATATGTTGGCTTAGAGTAAACAGCACATCTGGTACCAGTGTGCTTTGAGTTTGGGTTGAGGTTCAATTATGCGGTTCGTGATGGGAGAATCTGTGGGCAGGTATTTAGAGCCCTCTAGAGCGAGAAAACTTGGGAGCGGAGGCTGCCTTTATAAGCTCTGTTTCCCGTTGACTATCCAGAATATGTAAATCCAGACAATTCCTTAGCCTTGAACCTGAATGAGCACCCGTCCATCAAGGTGATTGTTTTAGTCGAAGGCTAGCTACATTTTGTAATGAGAATTGCGTCTCTCGGCCTGAAAATTGGTCAATATGCCCACAATAATAGTCTATGAGACCTGACACCACTTTTGAACTTTCTCAAGCGCAGAAGAGCCGTGTCCATAGTTGATGATGATGATGATGCAGCCGGCAGTGATGATCACGGATTGGACTTGTAACATGTCGGTCTAGTGTCTCAAGAACTGCTCATTCGTACAGGCAATTAATACTTATATTTCAAGACCGGTCCATAGTTCCAAATTTGTAGTTGGTATAATTGCAACCTCTCTCGGGAGATTTCTTCTCAATCATCAAGGTGCCCTGGTACAGCCCTACCACGCTAACTATAGGAGCCTTTCCATACACAACACTTGGAAGACATCGACGAATTGTCTCTATTCCATACTGCCAAACCACCAGCTTCAGTTTGAAGGTGACTCAATGATGGCTTTCAATAACACACGAAGCCTGGTCACAGACACTAAGGGTTCCTAGTATATGCAAGTCGCTCGCCAATGTGACTTGCCCGAGATGTTAATAACACACAGACATACCCCTTCTCATTCATGGTTCACGCATGGATGACTCGACAGTGCGAAAAGATGCTGGAGTGTGCTGCTACTCATACAGGTGCATGGCCACTACATGATCAATTAATGATTTTCCCACCGTCTCTACACGTGCCCTCTGTGCCTCATGGACTTTCGTGAGGTTGTTTCTCCCCACATCGCACATAGATTACTGTCAAGGCTTCTTCCGTTTGCCTCAGACAAGTGACACGATGGCTGAATTTCAACGTCAATCACTTATATGTCCTGGGTATTTCAAACTGTATGATTATTGTTCTGCGTATTGTGTTATGACTTCCATCTCCCATGTCCCGGGCCATGAGTGACAATCTCTAGACAACGCGCACGCTCTATCATACAAGTCTCTCACATGAGTTCCTCTGTGTATGCTCTTCTCTTCACACTTTCATATGCCTTGATCAACGGCATCGGGGCGAGACACAATAACCACACATTCCGTACCAACTATGGTACTGGCACACGACAACTCTCACCTCCTAGTGAACCAAACTCGTCTTCCAACTGCAGACTTCTCCAAATTCTGAACCATGAGCGTTAGTTGCAAAGACCAACTTAGGTCACCTTCCACGAACCAAAGTAAGTCTCACCGAGTAAATTGGCAGAGCTTCAATCAAACAATCCTACGTTTGGCTTTACTCCAAGTTCGAAGCTTATGCTTTGCACCCTTCATGAACTTTTCCAACTTGCTTCTCATTCCTCGCTTGGCTGTCGTCTGTGGATGAATCTTGGAGTTGCTCGTTGATACGAGCAGCTTTTTGTACGTGCCCGTGGGTTGGCTGTCAGCAATCAAGGAAGTATTGATGACATCGCCAATGTCGTCTTCGCGAGGTCGATCCTCGAGACGGTCATCCCTAGGGAGCTTGCTCAAAGGAGGGCGATGATGGTTTCGAGATTCTGCGAGTTTTGATTTCAAATCGGAAATGCGTTTTCTCAACCCTTGCCGCGGTTTCACGATGCTGTTGTCTGAGAAAAAGCTTTGTATCTCACCTTCCACACTTAGTTGGGAGTCGGCACTTGGTATGCGCAGCATATCCATATGTGCGTCAAGAGATGTGCCCCTAGTGTCAGCATCGGCAGGAACTTGCTGAATCCTTGCCACCGGTGTGACCTTGACCATCGACGTGTCTACCTTGACGCGATTGTGAAAAATTCTTTGCTGAGTGGAGGACACATCACTGTTTGCCACAGCAGCCCGCAGGGCGATCGCAGAGCTAAACAAATCAATCGGCTCTCGCGTAGCAAGGTCCGACACGGTGCTAGATTTCTGGATGCCTGGTCGTCGTTTCACAGTCCCTGCGTCTTCCGGTATCAGTGAGGTGAGAGTGGGACGTGGGATTTTGATCGGGAGTCTTCGCCTCATGGGGGCAGTAGAGTATTCTGTGGCCCCTGCAGCCGCATCCGAGGTCCCAGCCGAAGTCACCGGTCGCGTGACAGAGGTATCAGGTCGAGAGGCACTTTTTGGGGCGGCGTCTTCACGTCTGGAACTGCGCTCTTGTTCCATCGCGAACGAAGCAGCATGCTTCAACTTCAGTCGCGGCTTGTGGGCATTCCTGTCAAAGATGAAGGCATCGTAGCCTTTGGGAGCCTCATCGGCTTGAAATGCATCGATCAGTGTAGAACGGGCATCCGTCAATTGAGAGATTTCGAAGGGCTCAAATTCCATGGGCACGACAGCTGGCCCAAAAGGTGATTCCGGAGCGGGCGCGTAGCCAGGGAGGGGTGGTAAAGCCTTCATCAACTGAGGAATGCTGTTTTTCACCCGCAACAGCTTTGCGGGTGAGATTGGCTGCGGTGTCAACGTTGGGCCATTGCGAGTCGAAACAACCTGATAATGGTGAGGTTCGTTGACTCCAGTGTCGACCCTCAGCGCGGTGGCCTTCCTCCTATTTTCACGGAGCGACGAAACTCGAGGCGGATACGACACTGCATTAGCGAATTGTTCGGATTCTGGCTCCCTCTCATCGCCCAGGCAGGGACTATTTTTGACAGTCGTGGCCGCTTCGCTGGTTTGAGCTCGTGAATGAGAAGCTCGTGATTCGTTGCCGATGACCTCGGAACCTTGTGGACCCGGTGTCTGAAAATGTTGGTCAACCTGCTGGACGAAGGATGCCAAATCAGACAAGCCTGAGCCCAAAGAATAAAAGCGGCTGTCATGCCGCGGATGACAGCTCACCTTCGGAAGTGTCCAAACAACGTCGTCAGCCAGGTTGGGCGTCGGAAAGCTGGTAGACGTGGACTTTGACAATGCCGGAAACGTGTCCTGTCCTTCTGAATGGACGACGTCCTGCACAAATACACGACCATCGTGCGAGTCTTGACATGGGTCGACTTCCTCTCGAGGGCTAACCACTCCATGGAAAAGTACGCCGGCAGTGAATGCAGGCGTTTTAGGCTCAGATGAGTCATCGAGAGTAGAGACGTCTGATGTTATTTCAACGACCGTCGATTCCTTCGTCTGACCCATTTCCTTCATCGCGCTCGTACTTTCTGCTGGCACACTCTCGTCCAGAACTGGCGTCAAATCACGACAATCAACAGCGGGGGCAGCCGTTTCCGTGGATGGAAGTGAGTCCAAGAGATCCTCCGCTGGTTGTTCTGAAACAAAATCAGCATCACAAGATGGCAGAGACATTGGCTGAATTTGGGCATCAAAGGGAGCGGCGCCTCGTCCAGGACGATGACTTGTGTTCGTCCCTCCCTGGAGATAAGCCTCAAATTCGTTTTGTGCATCTTCCATGCTCTCGCTGCCTTCACCGCTGTTGTTCTGGAGGACCACGGGACGCAAACATGTTGAAACGCGTCGTGGAGTGGGTGCAATTGGAACAACTGGTGGTGGCTCTACGATATCCTCGAAGTCTTCACTGTAGTCGTAAAATAGAGGCTTCTTTGCGACTGTTGCAATTCCGCGCGCTCCTGAAGAGGCGTGGGCGTAGCCGCCGCCTCCTGATGTCAAGCTCATTGTCCTCAAACTTTGGTCTGATGAGCCACTTTCAAGCCTGTTTCTTGGTCTTACACCCCATTCGGGAAGATGATTTGGTACCGGTGGTCGATTCCGTGGTCTAGGTGGGTAGAGACGGGCTGGGACATGGTTATCAGAAAGCGATCGTGTCGAGAGATTGGCATCTTGTCTCAAAGACAGTGGCAGTGGATTCCTTGTCGTCCTATATGGAAACAGAGTGTTGTGAGGGTGATGTGTTGTTCGCTATCCTGCGGTCAGTACTGGGTCCACTCTGAGCAATGAGCTGGCACTTCACAACTCACGGAAGAGGTCCTGTCAATCTCGATCATCCTACTGTAGTCCACGTTGCCACTTTCGGTCAGGGCTGGAGAAGCAGGACGGACTCCATGACGTGGCAACCGTGTTGGGTAAGGGTAGGGGGATCTTGGGCGCTGTATCCTTCCCTGGTAGTCCTGCAAGTGCTGGCCTCCGTTGTACCTCTGCGTGAAATAACCTCTGGGGGCGCCACTTGTCATCGAATAGGACCTCGGGCCGTATTCGTCACAAGGTGTGGTGAGTGAGCTGGAAAGAGACTTGCTGCTGTGGTTTTCCGATCCATACATCGATATTATCTCAGAGGTGCTGTCGCGGTAGGAAGGAAGCTGCTTTCGGTCGTCCCGCCTCGCGAGCCTGTCACTGCTTCGCGACCAAGGTCGCGGCGGTTGACGCAAGTCATTGAGGCTTGCTCGGGCACGCAGACCACTGGGCTTGCCATAGAGCTGGTCATGGGTTCTGGCGACATTGATCGAGAAAATGCCGATGTTGCCAGTCTCGGTTGTCTTTCTCAGCATACCCTCTGCTGATGCAGCAGGGTCCAGGAAAGTATGCTCTCTGATGCTCCTAAGCGGTTTGAAAGGGGGCAGTTGGTGTCCAGAGTCAGATCCAGCTCGACCCTGGGCGACGTACGAGCTACTCAGCGCTCCATGGCTGGCTGAGCGCCTGGTGACGCGCTGCTGGCTCATTCTGATTGCTGGGACCGGACAGTCGGGGAGGCGAACGTGCCAACGGATCGAACATGGGAAAAACGATACTGAACCACGCGAAGATGATACGTGAGCAGATATGTATGATCTATGGTTGTGGTATGGTCCCTCCGGGCTTTGTAATCAAAATCCAAGATCGTGACAGCGGCTCGATGAGAACATGGGTGGGGAAAGGGGGGCTAGAGAAACACGATGGTCAAGTTCCTCAAGAGAATCCACGTCGCCAAGGTGGACATGAGCCCCGAGCACAAGCTGGAGAAGGAAGGCATGAGCAGCTGGGGTGCTCTTTCTCCTTCTGTTGCTCTTGATGTTGGAAAAACGGCAAGGACGGCTGAGTTGAACTCCGGCCCAAACTTCAGTAGACACGGAGCCGACACTCCAGCGGCTTCCATCCTCCAAGCCCCCCTCTTCAGTATTGATCCCTGGGCGATAAAGCCCGAAGATGTACAGTGCTGTTCTGGGTTTACCAGGTGCTCTCCAGGTAACACTTGAAGTGATGTGAAGGCGTCCATCCCGGTCAAAAGACGGTGCACCCTCGCACGAAGAGATTGCTCACAACAGTCACATCGCCTGGCCCCTGCCTGCCTTGTGGTCACAGGTAGCACCTGCCCCGCCTGCCTCCAGGCTTTTTGCACTCATAGAGACTCATTTTGGTCTTGGGAATGCTTTCCTGTTTCTTTTGGGTGTTTCGTGCTGGCAGAGAATGAAGACCCGGACCACTGTGCTGAATTCAGCATGTGTCAGTGAATCAGGGGTGTACTTACATGCGGATCGGCATGGCCTCTGATTTAAATTCTGACAGTAAAAAAGAGCCAACTGTGTTTGAGTTACTCGGTGCGTATAATAATCTTGCAGTTCACCTATACATATCACGGCACGATCCTTCCCTGACCCAAGAGCAAACCTTCTTGGAGGTCTACCCGCGTCAGTATTCACTCTTGAGATCACAAGGGAGCTGCCACTCGGGCCCCAAATTACAAGGTCAGGCAAAAATGTCCATGGAGTGGGCAGTTGAAGACATTGGAACGGGAGATATGACAAGACAGGTTGGCTCGCAGCGTTCACAAACCAATTCAGGAACCAGGCAGTGGAGAGTTGTACAGGTCTGATAGGGCTTGGGGGTCCTATCTCTCAATTTGTCTTTTGTTGTAGCAGCACTTGCAGACAATGTCGTGTCCAAGGCATGTCTTTCTGTGACAGAATCCTGTGACAAAATTGCCAGTCTTGGAGACGGGAAACATATAGCATATCCGGCTTGATATCCTCACACCTGAGACTCTTGTGCCTCTCAAGGAAGACAAAAAAGAAGTAGGTAAATAGAGACGATGATACTACTTGCTTGACAATGCAGGATGTGGACGTCATTGATATGATATGCCTCTCTTGGTAGAAGTCAAAGCCTCATGTAGCATGTAATGAGCAAAGGCTTTTGGCCCTCATCATCACGACTGAAAGTAGGGGCAATAATCTGCAACAATGTCTCCCGGACCGTCGTGCCACGTAAACGGCACGGCGCACGGCCAAGCATACCCCAGCGGAATTTAGAGACCTGGGTGCATGACCAAAAAAACAAGAGACCCACGGAAAAGTACTCCGACGTTGAAGACAGGTATCCTCTTCTTTTGAGCTCACTCAGCAATGTGGCAAGGATACTCGTGTTGGAACGGAACAATAACAGCGGCAGTCGGCCGAAATGGCACAGGCAGTAGCGGGCCAGTGGTTCCGTTTAGAGCCTCTGTCCTGATATGGCTAGCTGCTGCTCCATGCATTGTCCATCAATTGAATAAGGCGACTCCCCCTGTGAGTGGGGTGTAGTACCTGGGGGCAATCAGTTGTGGCCTCATGAACAGCTGCTGCATACCAGTCATGACCGGATCGAGGCGCCCACTCAGACATCAGGTAGACGAGCCAGCGGTCCAAGCAGAATTATTGTAGATCTGAAGCTTGCTGGGAGTGGACTATGCATTCTCAGGGTCATCTGGGTCACAGAGGGTTCAGCACAAGAATAGCCACACCCAGGGTCCAGAAGATGGGATTTCTCAATTCAGCAATGATCTTGTCAGTCTCCCAAGGTTCCCCATGATCTCGGCAGGCTACAACCCCTGCTTACGGTGGCAACTAGGACCCTAGGTCGACCCTCCAGTAAGGCTAAATTGGGGTTCCTGGCCCGCCAAGAGCTGAAGGAGCTGGTGAATTGGAAAAGACACCTGTTCAATAGTCTAGGTAAGCCTCTGGTGGGCTTAGAAATCGCAGGGGCATATCCATCCTGCCCCATCTTATCGACATCTTTTATCCCAGAGGTCGAAACACCGCGTCCATTTTATCACTCCCTCTCTCTCTTCACATTCCCCCATCATCATCCCTTTCACTGAAGAGGATTGTATTTGCTCTTCTCTTCTAGCCATTCACTAGGAAATCACTTTCACTAGTGATCTTTTTGCCTGGGCTGTTTCATACATTTCGGTTGTCCCTTACCCCGCCACCAGCAACTGATATAAAAGACCAGCTTTCAAGGTACGTCGTCTGCCATCTGGACTTGCTCTACGCACCTTGCATCGCTTTGTCCCCTCGCACAGCCTCCAGCAAAGCATTACATACACCTGCAATCCAACAGCCAGCAGACTGTGGCACACCCACTAATACCATTACTCTTTCAGGCACAACACACCACAATGCCTTCCGTCAGGAATATGGCCTGGGGCCTGCTCGCTGCTGCGGCAGTTGCCACCGCTTCAGATGTCACCCAGCTGAAGAAGGACAACTTTGACGCCTTCGTCAAGGAGAACGATATTGTTCTTGCAGAGTGTAAGTTACCGTCCTTAACGCCCATCACGTTGGTTTGACAGCTGACAAGACTGGCTCAGTCTTCGCACCATGGTGCGGCCACTGCAAGGCCCTCGCCCCAGAATACGAAGAAGCCGCCACGACCCTGAAGGAGAAGGACATCAAGCTCATCAAGGTTGACTGCACAGAGGAGTCTGAGCTCTGTCAACAATACGGTGTTGAGGGATACCCTACCCTCAAGGTCTTCCGTGGCCCAGAGAACATCACCCCCTACAAGGGCCAGCGCAAGGCGAATGCGTAAGCGCACCCCCTTCCGACCTTTCCCACATTTCTGCCACAGTTTACTAATCATGTGCTGTTCAGCATCACATCCTACATGATCAAGCAGAGCCTTCCCGCGGTCTCCGTCCTCACTGCCGATACCCTCGAGGACTTCAAGAAGGCCGACAAGGTCGTCCTCGTCGCCTACTTCGATGCGTCTGACAAGGCCTCCAACGAGACCTTCACCAAGGTCGCCGAGAAGCTCCGTGACAACTACCCCTTCGGCGCAAGCAGCGATGCAGCGCTTGCTGAGGCTGAGGGTGTCACTGCTCCCGCTGTTGTTCTGTACAAGGACTTCGACGAGGGCAAGACTGTCTTCTCCGAGAAGTTCGACGTCGAGGCTATCGAGGGCTTCGCTAAGACCGCTGCCACGCCCTTGATTGGTGAGGTTGGCCCTGAGACCTACTCTGACTACATGTCCTCCGGCAAGCCCCTGGCCTACATCTTCGCCGAGTCACCTGAGGAGCGCAAGGAGCTCAGCGAGGAGCTGAAGTCCATTGCTGAGGCTCAACGTGGTGCCGTCAACTTCGCCACCATCGATGCCAAGCAGTTTGGTGCCCACGCCGGCAACCTGAACCTCAAGGCCGACCAGTTCCCCGCCTTCGCCATCCAGGACACCGTCAAGAACCAGAAGTTCCCCTATGACCAGGAGAAGAAGATCGTCGCCAAGGACATCAAGAAGTTCGTTGAGGACTTCGTCGCTGGCAAGATCGAGCCCAGCATCAAGTCTGAGCCCATCCCCGAGACCCAGGAGGGTCCCGTGACTATTGTCGTGGCCAAGAACTACGAGGACATCGTCAAGGATGACAAGAAGGATGTCCTCATCGAGTTCTACGCTCCCTGGTGTGGTCACTGCAAGGCTCTTGCTCCCAAGTACGATGAGCTGGCCACACTGTACGCCAACTCCGAGTTCAAGGACAAGGTCACCATCGCCAAGGTCGATGCCACTGCCAACGACGTCCCCGATGAGATTCAGGGCTTCCCTACCATCAAGCTCTACGCGGCCGGTGGCAAGGACTCTCCTGCTACCTACAGTGGCTCTCGCACAATTGAGGACCTGATTGACTTTATCGCCGAGAACGGCAAGTACAAGGCCAAGGTTGCCGTCGCCGATGAGGAGGAGACCCCTGTGGCTCCTGCGGCTACTGAGAAGACTGAGGAGGCCAAGGAGAAGGAGACGGAGCACGATGAGCTGTAGAGTAGAGGTGAGCCATTGTGAATTGATGCTGCAGAAGGCTTGGTATTTCGTTTTAGGACTGGTTCGTTCGGTTTAAGGGATTCACGGTCACGGTCAAAATAGCCCGTTCTGGCGCATGCGATTAATGGAATCTTTTTTATACTTAACAGTGATTTGTCGCGCAAAGTGATGGTGTCTACATAACACATCACCAAATACTCAGTGATACGATTCCACCGGTATGGTGCCGTCATAACTTTCCCTGTTCTACGTATAACATGTGCATGCCCGTGGACGAACGAACACCAACAAACCTTTAGAGGCCCACCTCGGCTACCTCTCCGATGCCAGCTCCATATGCTTCGTGTGTCGTGTCACCAACTAGCTATGGGCCGGTCAAAGGGTCGCGTGTCCTTGGTAGTAGGTTGGGTCCTGTTGGCTCGGTAGTAGTAGGCTGGCCCGGTCTACAGCCTCGTGTAGTGTTATCCAGAGGGGCCGTCAAGTATAGCCTTTGCATGTATATATATGTATATGTATATAATGATTTCTATCTGAAGAGATTGGCGTCCTGAGGCTAGAGAACTGACGGGTAGCCCAGGCGGCGTGATATCATTATGGGCCGGTCTATACTAGTGGTCGCGCGGCTGTGTACTTCCTTTAGCGATTCCCGAATGATCGTCCGTAGTGGCTTTTCGGCTCGGGATCCTCCTACAAAGCCGAGGCTCCCCGAATGGCCACCGGCAGCCATGGCGCGGCTTTCAAACAGTAGATGGGTTACTTAGGTACTGATTACTTAGGTACTGGTCCAAGAGATTGTATTCCGCCTAGGGTATCAACCAGTAGTGTACGAATGAAGAGCTGCCTTATAAATGATATTGGGCTTGAATGTTATCATAAATTATGATTGTGGTTATTGACGGCTGTCAAATTTGGCTGCATGCTTAAGCTGTTCCCGTTCCCGTGTCTGCGGCCCAATTGAGCCCCTGTAAGTAACCACAGGGAGGCCATTGGCCAGGCGGTCCCACTATTCTGGGGCGCGGTCACTGCCGGGGTGACGTCTCAGGCGTCTGAGCTCCTCCAAAGGCAAGCTTGCGGAGACAGCTAGTTACCTCCTCGACACCTCCCGACCTCCACCTAGCGATCTCACGACAGCCTGCCAAGATGGCTGCAAGACTACTCTCATCTGGAGCCCGAGCTCTCTGTTCAGCCGGCGGCGCAACGCGACGATCGTTCCAGACTTCCGCCCCGAGGCTCTACGCCGACGCCGCGCCGCTCCCGGCCAGCAAGCCCCTGGGCGCATTCCGCGGAGGGTCAGTCGCACGAACAGCATCATCTCGCAGGCAATGATGATTGGATCGCATGCTGATACTCAGAGGTAACAGGTTGTTCGGTTTCCTGGTCGGTGCGACCCTCGCCGGCTCAGGGACCTACTACTACGTCCTGCAAGACTACAAGGCGTCAAACGAGCTGCTCCAGGACGACATTTATGTGCGTTGTTGATACCGATGCTATCCCTTCCCATTGCCAAACTTCCCCATTGGCTTAGGCACACTCGATCTTCATTCTGCACCACTCTGGTGGCCTGTCTCGCAGATCCTGGCGGCCCGAACCCAAGAGCACGATCGCTGACCCTTCCTGCCGTACCAATACAGGCCCTGCAGGCGGCCACCCAAAGAATGAGCAACTACCTGACCACACTCGAGGAGAAGATTGACACGATGGAGAAGAAGAAGAAATAAGGGTTATGCGGGTGGATTGGACCGGGGCGCCCGGGCGAGCTCGGGTCGGAGCGGCAAGGTGGATAATGAGGCTGTATCCTTCATACCGGGGCGCCTACGCATATCATAATGGACATCACACAAGTTGTAGGACTATTCCATAAACGAGTGCGTCTTCAATTGAGCTGTGTTCAACAGGGGGGAGTTCCATGTGTGAGTTTTATATTATGTTTCGATGTGATTTTGTCCGTCGTCCGTTTCCAAGCGACTAAGAGAATTAAAATCCTAGAGCGACCTCGTTAGATATTTATGAGATTGAGAAGCATATGATCGCTGCAAAACACCCTGTTCAGGTGGCTCTTTCACGCTGTAGATCATCTGTAGGCACGGCAATGAGTACTCGCCCGTCCGCGCCCGAGCTGGTAGCTCACAGTGGGTCGAGCTTTCTGCCGAGCGCGGGCCGACGCTGTCAAAAAAACCCACCTTTGCCCGAGCTCAGCCTTCCTGCAGACAACCTAAACACAACCACCCCTCCCAAACCCAACCATGAACAACTTCGGCGTCATCGAGGTCGCGAGCGCCAAGACGACCAACGCGCCGGGCTGGGCCTACGTGCCCGACACAGGCATCACCGCGACCCCCAGCCAATCCGTCTCCGCCGTCCACCTGCACGTCAACCGGAACAAGCGCGCCGCTCGTAATGCGAACCAGGCCGCAGGCTCGACGGCCAACGTGCAAAAGGGCATCTCGGCGCGCCGCGACGCCAAGATCCAGAAGGAACTCGATGAGCTGCAGCGGGACAACTTTGGCGGCCGCGACGGACAGATCCCGATGCCGAGCGGCGGGAGGGACAGGGACGGCAAGATCAGGGGCCATACACCCAACGTGAGGAAGATACTGGCCAGCCAGAAGACGTTCGCGAATCACTTGGACGACTTCGAGGCCTGGACACGGACGCAGAGCGAGGCCCCCGTGAGGAGCCAGGCACAGAGTCTGGAGGGAACACCGGCGCCATCTGGCCCATCCACCGGGGGCAGCAGAAGACCAGCAGCGGCTGCTGCTGCTGCTCTGACAAAGAAAGCAGTTGCGTCAGGTTCAAAAAGCAAGACCAGCGCTGGCGGCAGTAAGAAGTCCGGTACCCCGGTGTCAACACCAACAGCCGACGTCGACATCGCCATGACAGACGCACCGCCACCGCCACCAGCCGGTGCGCCCGACCAGGCCGAGCCCGCCGCCCGACCTGCCGAGGCCGAGTCCGAGATCCTCACGCCCTGCACGCGGTTTCAACCGCCACCCTGCCCGAGCGACGCCGACCCGCTGCTCGAGTCGTGGCTGCCGCCCCTCCCCACAGACGAGGAGCTGCGCGAGCTCCTGCGCGCGCCGCCGCTCAACTACAACCAGGCGCGGGGCGAGTGGACCGAGGACGACAGACGGTACCCGCCCCGGCAGTTCTGCGAGGTGTGCGGGTACTGGGGCCGGGTGAGGTGCATGAAGTGCGGGACGAGGGTGTGCGCGCTGGACTGCCTGGACGTGCACCGCGAGGAGTGCGTCACGCGGTATGGGCTGTGAGTCGGGCCGGCTGAAGGTTTGGCTTTTTTGTCGCAACGTGACGGGACTCGAGAGGGAGGGTGTGCCGGCGTTGATCGGCACTGGCTATTTGGCTTGGTTTGACGGGGCAGGCTTGACCATGCAGAACGGAGCGTTTATTGTGATACCCATAGTCTGATAATTCTTACCGGAGCAGCATGCCCCTTACGATTTTACATGGCACATCGCACTGGCGATTCCTCGATAGTGATAACTGTGCTTGCTGACGCGTCGAGATGGTTGCGAAAGCAGAAGGACCGAAGTGTTTCCTGCATCAGCTGTGAATGTGATGAAATCGGCCATTGCAACGCCGGAGATTGGCAGTGGACACCTTTACTTTGCGGTTGAAGCGTAATACCCCTTGCTTAATCAATAATTTGCACGTAGGTGCCGCGCGCTTTGTTCTCGAGCTTGCAGGGCAGGCAGCCCACATGCAACAAAATAAACCTTTAAGGTGCACTGAAACAATAAGATTAAGCGAAGCAACGTAAAAGCAACAAATGTTTCACTCTTAATGACGAAGTAGCATCCCGTGCTACGCACTCGCATGGACCCTGATTTGTTTATCAATATCGCAAAATTTTGAGCCTCCGCAGAGACAGGTATCTGAATGGTAGTAGGTATCGTATCTAGCATCATCACAGTAGTGGTACATCAAGTCCCTCCTTGGTCTTGACCCTGTTTTCGCCTGGTTGTTCCCCTCGCGTGGGGAGGGTGAGGGTACACAAGCCCAGGTGCCAAGTAAAAGTGCCAAATCCTATCCTTTGCCCACCGAACGCCGCCCAATAGCCTTGTCCCTAGCGCACTGTCGAGCCTTGCCATGAGGTCGGTAGAAGTGAAGTCGGCCAGCCAAGGTGGGCGCAATTCCGCCGCCTCAGCCTGTGTGGCGAGATCGGCAGAGCCTTGCCCTCCAAGGCACCTTGCCATGAGAGAAACGTCTCTCTCGGTCGTGAATTGGTGCTGTTAAACGTGTCGCTCCTGCACGCGCGCCCATTCCTTTCAGCGTTTGCTCTCCATCGCCGGGTTCTCCAGGACGAAGGCGACGTCCCCGACGGTCGCGCCGCCACGGCACGTCGCCGAGAGGCTGCCTGTGGGACACACGGCGCGGGCGGCGTGGACGCACTCCTCCCACCGTACCTTGGAGATGTTGATTTTCGCGCCCTCGTGGACTGCGGTAAGAGTGAACTTGGCGGTGCCCCTGCGGCCAACGGTCATGGCTGGCGACCCCCCGCACTGGGCCGTGGAGCCCGATATGCCGTCGCAGATGGCGAGCTGTGCTGCGTTCTCCTCATGGAAGATAATCTTCCTGTGATGGTTGTCAGATGCGATTCTTTTTAAGAATTGATAGGTGGTTGAATCATGTACTTACTCCTCGGTGTTCCAGCAGCGGACGTCGCTCACGGCATCGGGGTTCAGAGGGGTGGCGCGTCGAAGAGCCAAGATCTCCAGGTGCTCTGCGGTCCGGTTAGCACCTCATCGTGAACGTTTCTTTTCTTAAAAAACGTACCTGGGGGAACGCTCCAGGGACCAGGCGCAGCCGCACTGACACCAGCCAGGACCACAAAAGCCTTCAGAATTGCGGATGTGGAAAGCATTGTGAGGATGTGTGAAATGAGATACACAAATAATGGTGTTCTCGATTTTGCTGAAAGGTTCGTCCTTTCAGTGATGGCCAAGAATGGGACGAAGTTGAAACGAGGTGATGGGAGTGATATAGAGAGACGTCGACTCGGTCGGACGGGATGAAGAGAGCACACGAGGAAGTAGAGTAGATTTTGAAAATTCGATCAATGTGTTGAAGAAAGGACTGAACGATCACAGATCTGTGAATCAAGGAAAGAGAATGGCGTCGGTACGCTGAGCGAGTTACCGTCGACAGTGAAGTGAACGAAGATGAAGGTCAGAACGGGCAGTCGAAGAATATGATGTTTGGCGTTCCCCCTCTCGCCCTTATACAAACCGAACAGCTATCGAGTCTCATGGATATTGATCGAAATAGACCACAAGACATATCGGCCGGGTTCACCATGCCCACCCACCTTATTACCCCTACCTTTGGCCCTCCTGCGCCGGGGTCTTCCAAACAAAGCCCAGCGAGGTCCAGAGATCTGCACCGCATCGACTGCAAGAGTGATCTTCCCGCGGCAATCCTCGCAACCCTTCCAACCTTCCCGAAGAATCAGACGACCTGGCTCGAGCCTGGGCCACCTATGCCGTCCGGGAAGGGAGCCCGCGCCCCCGGGCAGTCGACGGCAAGGGCAAACCCCAGACAAGGGGCGTGCGCGCGAACGCCGCTGTAACCTTAATGCTTTTGGCAAACCTTATGCGTTGGAGTACCCCACTCACACGTTGGGTATTGCGTGGGGTTGCGATAGGATGGAAAGGGAGCAGAAGAAAAAGATGAAACAGACCAGAGAGGGCGTCGGCAGCAGACCCCAGCCAATCCCTTTGGGAACTAGCACCCCGAGATTGACCTCTCTTTTTTGACCAGCAAGCAAGGGCGCCCGCACTGGGTAGGTGCGTTTTCTTACCAAAGACACGTACCGTCAGCCTCGCTTACCCGTCTGGCTATCTATCTGTGTTAATTAGCATCACAAGCTGGTCAAAGGGATGAGGAAGAAGGTGTTCATTATCAACTAGGGTGCAGCAGATCTACCAGCGAGCTGCAAGCTGCAGGCTGCAGGTCGATCATTTACGACCCGTGGTAGCAGTGTCTGTTCCCCCATCGGGCCGTGGGCGCAGACTCGCTGTGTGGCTGCGTTGTTGCCAACCGGCTGAGATAACTAGAGCCTCAGATCTGTTGGACTTGGCCTTCATGACACGATGTATACCGCTGCTCGTCCGTGCACCTCTTGCGCCCCATCAAGAGCAGCGGCAATACTTCATCCGGTGCTTCGGATGGCAAAGCCGTAACGTGGGACGGTGAGCTGCCTCAGCAAGTGCGTGCCTTACTCGTTTGGGAACGTCCATTCTGGTTCCAAGGGCGGCCTCGAACATCCCACCACACCAAGCTTCCCTCCCGCCGCGGATCCCAGAAACAAAAAGCACGCGCCACGGAACAAGATCGCCAGCGGGTCATGCTATGAATGTCGAGGATCATATCGAGCCCCAAGCGAGGTGTTCTCGGGGCGCTCTGGAAACATGACTCGGCTCGTCCTCATGCAGTCGTGCTCGGCACTCTCGCCGGGATGTCGTTGATGTCCGACACGTCGTCCGGTCTTTTCAGCCGGATGCACCTTTGCGCTGCCCACAAATTCCACACGTGCCACAGTCTCCAGCGTTGAGATAGGTGCTGTCCTTGCACGAAGCACTCTTGCAACTCCATGTGCCAGGCACGCTGGCCGGATCCAAAACATTGGAACACATGCTGCAAGTTACAGCGTGCGCCTCATTCTGGAGCGAGCACGCCGTGCACGTCTCACCTGCTGCTGCACGTTTGGCGGCGCCCTGAGTCACCGCAGTCTCTATTTCGGTGCCGCGAGGCTGTGCCTCAGCCTTTTTCATGCTCGGGGCCTGCTTGTCTCTAGCTTTCGGCTCAACCTTTTCAGCGGCCTGGTAGGGCTGACTGATTAATTCTCCTTTCGGAGCTGAGAGCTCAGCTGATGGGCCAGGGCGCCTGTCGTCGCGATTCAGTTGGTCCTTGCTGCTTGTGACAAATCTCATCATGGAGGTTTGTAACTCCCTTAACTCGTTTGCTGCATCTCGATCGTCGGGGTTCTCGTCACCGCAGACCCGGACCATGCCGTGCCCCTTCGTGTCAAGAAGCTTCTGCCCGTTGATGTCGACGGCGTCAGCCGCCCCTCCTTCCGCATCTTCATAGTCACTCTCGCTGACGCTGCCTTCTGCAGCGTCATCGGGCCTCCCTTCGCCGACTGGCTCCTGTTTCTGTTGGTCGAATCTTGCGAGCGCCGCAGCGGCCCTTAACTCCCTCCCTCTCTTGCTCTGCGCGACTCTTGGAGCTGCTTGCGTAGTGCGGCCCTTCTCCAGCTGCAGCTTGACGTCCTCATCGGCACCTAGGGCGACTCCATTCTTCCCGAACTTCTTCTCGATGCGCCTTTGCTTCTTCTCCTGGTAGGACAGATCAGGCTTTGCCTTTCTCTTCCTTCGTCGCGATCTATAGGTCCCGCCGCAGAGGTGCTCGGGCAGGTCCTCGCCAGCTGTGACTGCATGCTTCTCGAACTCCCCAGTGCCTAAGAGCGCGCCTCGGCCCCACATGCCCTCACCTGTATAGCCCTTGGACCATAGTGTGCGCATTTGCTCTGCATACTCGTTGCGAACTTTCCAGAAGGCGCGACTGTGGTTCATCTGACGGCAGTGCGCCAGCTCGTGCATCATGACCATCTGCACGTAGTTGAAAGGCAACCAGTGGCCTGATCTGGCCTTGAGCACGAGCTGGATGATTTCACCTGCATTGAAATTGCGCCCAACGAATTCCGGGTTGGGTTCATACTCTTCGAGTGTAGTGATAGACAGGTGTTGTTCTTTCATTATAGGGACTTAGACGTGTGACAGTCAGTATGTTGTGAACCGGCCGTGGGAAGTGACGTGAGAGCAGGACTTACGACATTGTGCGGCAATCCGTTCGAGGAAGTCCTGCGCGGTGGCCTCATCTTTTCCCTTGAGGGGCTTGATGAAGACCACTCTGTCATTCGGCTGGGTCTTCTTCGCATTTAGGCGCTGGATGCCTAGAGGCATGTTGACTGTCGTGATTGCGTCACGACTGACAGGCTCAACGTTGCCAATACCTGTCCGCAGGTTATGCTTGAATACAATTCAATGAAACAAGACCACTGTAGACAGGCATATGTACGTTCAGTGGCAACTAGAAAGGATTGAAAGTGAAAGGCGTCATTTGTTGGCTTGAGGCGTCTTTGAGGTTTGCTGAAGGAGGGACGGGACATTGGTGGCAAACCCTGCTCAACCCTGACGACCACGGTCCCCTCCCCATCATCTCGGGATGACCATTCTCACATCTGCATGCGGAATCCCAAGTCGTCCGCATATGAATCACAACGTGTTCTCTTGGGGTTTCTTGGGTATCTCTGGGGGATCAGGTAGTGCTCTACTTGCTGAAATGTCGACTTGATGCGCTCCTCCCCCGATCAACTGGGTATTAGGTCCAGATGAATTATATGCCAGTGTTACAGACGTAAATTTCGGACACGCAGATGTGCTGGTGGCGTTGCTACGGAGGAGTGAATGCGAAACAATTGCTTAAACATCGCCAGTCCCTGGCCGTGAGCACGGCATGTATAGTCACATTGTAGCTGCGAAATCCGACGACGCAAAGATAGTTGCAGTATGTCCGACTGTTTCTGTCCTGGGTGCGGGTGAATATCAGGCCAGCTCTATTCCCGCCACGGGTAGTCAGGACTGCCAACAACCACATGTTGGTCCTGAAGAGGCAGTTCTGATGTGAAGCCCCAAGAGTCAGGGACCGGACCGGCTGTCCTCCCTGAGGCCCACCATGGACATGAGAAACTCGCCAATGCCACAGAGCTGCAGCTGGCGAAGAGGCCCCTTAATGAATAGCGACGAGACAGTGTATAGTATATGGTCGGCTTGGTGAACCCACACGCGTACACACCTACCGCCGTCTCCCAGCACCACCGCCGCCGCCATCGCCACCAGCCCCGCCCTTGTCGGCCAGCGAGACGACCTCGCCGATGCCCGCGGCCTCCTGCTCGTCCTCGAGCGCGGTGATCTCCTCGCGGCAGTCCCACCACTTCTCCTCGCTCAGCTCAAACGCCTTGGCCTTGATCTCCTTGACCGCCAGGCTCTCGGGCTGGATTCCCTTCCAGCGGAGGCTCGTCATCAGCACCTCCTGCCACTCGGCCGACGTCCGCTGGAAGAAGTCGCGCCGCGACTCGAACGGCCGCGGGTGCGGCAGCCCGTCGTCGACCGACGTCGCCGCGGTGTCTGCCTCGGACTGCTCCTCCTCCTCCTCCGATGCCGCGGTCGTCGACGGCGCTGTGGAGTCCGTGCCCGCGTTGGACATATCGTCCTGCTGCTGCTGCTGCTTCTTCTTCTTGCGCTTGCTCTCCGTGAACTTGGCGCTGCCTTCGTCGGCCATCTCGACGTCCTCATCTTCTTCGTCCTCGTCCATGTCCTCGTCCTCATCTTCATCCTCGTCGTCTTCCTCGTCCTCCGATTCGATCCAGTCCTCTTCTGATTTCCTGTTGAAGACCTCCTTGCACCCATCCATCTTGCCGAGGTCGATGGCATACAAGTCATCAAACGTGAACTCGCGGTCCCCCTTCTCAAACGTCCCGCCGTAGATGTAGAGCACGTCGTCCTGCACCGTGAGCTGGGCGTTGAACCGCGGGTGCGGCAGCTCGTGCGACACGGGCATCTCGCGTGCCGGCGCTTCTCCCTCGCTGCTATCACCGCTGGCTTCCTTCACGTCTAGCTCCATGTCCCCCGCGTCCTCGATCGACTTGCCCGTCTCCAGCGCCGCGAGTTGCTTCAGCAGCTCCTCCTCCTTGGCCGCCGCGCGGCCCCTCCTGCCAACTCTTTCGTCGCCGTCACCACCCCCTTTCTTCTTCTGCTGCCGCGGCTTCCGCAGCGCGAGTGGGAAGAATCGGTTCCGCTCGACATTCCACGCAAAGAGCCCATTAAAGAACTCGCTGTCCATGCCCTCCTCGCTCTCCTCAACATCATGCACACCACCAAACATGATGCCGCGGCCCTTGTGGTACGCCATTGTCGCCCCCGCACGCTTGGGCTCAGGCGCGTTGGCCGGCCTCTTGCGGCGCTCCCACCGCACCGTCGGTGGCGTGTTGAGCGGTGCGTCGGCGGCCGGGGCGGTGATACGCAGGAAGAAGCAGTCCTGGTGCACCATGGGCTTGAGAACGTTGCGCTGGCCCTGCGCCCCGGCCTTGGCGCCCTTGTTGGCCGCCGCGGTGGCCTTGACGCGCGAGTAGCCCCCGAACAGCACCGCGCCCTGCTCGTGCGGGAGCAGCGTGAAGCTGGACCTTGCATCGGGCTTGAGCTGCGCGGGCGGCAGCACGGGGGAGATCCACGCGAAGTTGACCGTGTCGTACAGCCACAGGTCGGCCAGGTACTTTGTGGCGTTCGACGTGTCCTGGAATCCGCCGAAGAGCACGACGTACTGCTTGTAGTAGGTCATGCGGTGCCCGCTGCGGGCGGGCGGCGACTTGCCCTTGAACTCGATCCGCGTCCACTCGCGCGTGTTGGGCTCCAGCCTCCAAAAGTCGTTGTAGTGGTAGAAGGTGCCCTGCTTGGGGCTGCTGAACTCGCCGCCGAACAGGTACACGTACTGGCTCTGGTTGCCACCCCTGCACCAGGCGTGCCCTGACCGTGGCAGTGGCGCGTTGGGGGACGTGACCGTCTTCCAGACGTCCCTGTCAGTGTTGTAGATGTGCAGGTCGTTGAAGAACGTCGCCAGCGCTCCGTTGAAGTACTCGCCGCCAAAGAGCAGGAGCTCCTTGGAGTTGCTCGGCGAGGCGAGGAAGCAGGATGCGGCCCTGGGCTTTGGCGGGCCCTCGGCGACGACCTCGGTAACTTTGAGGAATTGTTCCTGTTGCCTTTGGTACTCGGCTAGGACCTCATCCAGGTCGACGTCCTCTGCATCGCTGTCATCGACCTTGGAGGCCTTGTTCTTTGCCTTTTTGTCGGCTTTTTTCTCCTGCTTTGCCTTCTTCTCAGCGAGCTTGGCCTTTTTGTCCGAGCCCTTCTTATCCTTCTTAGCCATGATTTGGAATGAGAAAAGACAGGTTACTCCGGCAGTCTCTCCTCTATAGTGAAAATCAGGGGCCGATATGGAGACTCCTGGGCGAGGTTGTGTTGCTGAGAATCTGCCAACGAGATAGGAAAGCGGGCAATCCAAGACGGGGAAATGGAGCAAGCAGAAATTTTGCCCATTTTGGTTCACGTGCCCATGCAGTTCTGGATCTATAAGGTGCTTGATTGGTACATCAAGAATGGAAGATCAGTACAATCAATCTAAAAGTACCTGTGAAAGAGCAGACTACCAACACAGTATCTGGGATTTACAGAGCTTGAAGATGAGGTTAGAATGTGGTGGTTAGGAGGGGCACTGTACACGACAACCCTGGGTCAACTGTCAATGAACTCACAAAGAGGGGCAAGCAGAGCACCACTCATGAGAGAACGTCATCGCTCTACATCTCTGGAGCCATTCACCATGCCGTAATTCTTCAACGGAAAACCGAGCAAAAGTAGGTAGAATTTAAAATTCCAATAGATATATATATATACCAAGAAAATCCTCCAGCTTAACCAACTCACCTCATGGCTGTCTCCATGGAGGAGCCACCTGATCCATGCCCCAAGCTCTCGACATTTCTCGACCGGCTTGAAGATGTACCACCGTGGCCACAAACTATGACTTATCAATCTCATGAAATTCATCAATTTTACCCAGTCGTCCCAATCAGATCCAAAATGACGCCTCCCCAACCCACCAACTCCTGAATCCTGTCTATTATGCCCCCCCTGGGTCCCTAAATGACTGATGACATGGTCACATAACCGTCCACCGTGAACTCCATCTGATCAAGCCTCTCACATAACCACACATTTCTTGTCCTTTTCTGCTTCACCAATGCCACCAAAGTTATATGTCCTCCTGCTCCGGCCCCGCCCGGCCGTAGACCACGTGGCATCCGTCCACGCGCTCTGGCTCATCACGTCAAAATCAGGCTCTCTCTTCTTGCCCTTCTTCGCCTTGTCTTTCTTGCTCTTGCTCCTACCCGGCCGCCAACCCTTTTTCTTTGCATCAGAGATGTTCTTGGCGGCACTGCGTTCCGCCCGGGACGACCGGCGGTTCACTGACGACAGCCGTGAGTTCAGACCCGGCCCAGGCGCACTTGATGTGGCGATAAAAGACGGGTTGAGCTGTCCCTCGAGCTGTTCAGCCGTGGGCCGCGGCGCGCCTGGGTTCCGGGAGGGCCGTGGGTGGCGGGGGACTGGTGCGAGGATCGTGGGCTCAGTGCGCCGTTCTGAGGGCTGGCGAGCAGGGCCATCATAAGCGCCAGACACACCCGTTGGGGTGCTGATAATCAAGGGCTGATCCGGAGACACCAACGCGTGGTCGATCGCGTGGGTCATACTTGGCGGGTCAGACAGAGAACGCGAATATGGATGTTGAGGCAGTGGCTGGTGCTGAAGATCTGGCACAGCCTGAGCGGACCTATAACGGGGTGGTTGGTGTACAGACATCGGCCTGGCCCTCTCACTGTTCCGACTTGTAGGCACACGGGGCAGATGGAAACCTGTTGATAGCCTCCTTGACAAGCTTGAATGCCTGCCATTGTCATACACCACAGGCAACTGCTCCTGAACTGGCAGCGGCGGGTAGTGCTGAGCGATCCTATCGTTCGCCGTGACATTCGTAAGGGCCGCTAGTTGAGGATGTCCCGTAGAGGCTATCGCAGGCATTGCTGAGTGGGGTGGCGGCGGAATTGGCCAAGTCTGTGAGTTCACAACAGTTGAATACGGACCACCGCCTGTGTGGGGATTCCAAGTGGTGTTGGCGGCTGAAGCCCCTGGCATTGGCCTTTCAACACTCGACTGTTGCTCTGTAGGCTGACTTGAGCGATCAGGCGACGTCTGAATCCGTGGAACTAGCGGCATCACACGTTGAGTTCCAGTATAAGGAGACGCACTTGACAGCGCTGGCGATGGTTCCGAGCCCGACCGCATACCACTTCTTGGGGTGACAGGGCTGGCAGTCTGCTGCGCGCTCGAGGATCGAGCGGCCTGTGGTTGCGGGGTATCAGGGGGCGAGACATTGTAAATATCTTCCTCTTCGTAAGAGTTGGTAGGTGACTCAATATGTAGCCCTTGCCTGGTGGATATGGTGTCGACGGGGTTCGTGGTAGAAAATCGCTGTTGCTGCAGAACAGTGTTTTGAGAGGTGCGCTGCTGTGTGCCCTCCATCCGATTTGGAGCAAGTGTGTGACGTCTGGAAGGCCGAGACTGTGAATCGCCTGGTGCAAGGCCGTCTTGCCCTGGCACTCGATGAACCGGCGGGATAGGCGGAACAGGGGGCAGATCCCGGTCTGAAGCCTCGGAATCTCCCATGGCTAGCACAGGTGCCATCGAGTGACGCAGGAAGGCGGGCGCTTCCTCGGGGTCCTCCTTTTGGTACGGCGGGGGTGGAGGCACCCAGTTGTCGGCGTCACTCTCGTGGGGGTGCTCGGCCCGCCCATCAGCCCGTCGATATTCAACAGGTGTCCCCGCCGTAGTAGTCGGGTTGAGTCGCCTGTGGTTGGCAGCGGCGGTGGCGGCACGTCGCAGAGTGGTAATGGAGCGAGGGCCAGTGTGCGAGTAAGGTGCGTCCAAGGCCTCCTGTTCCTCCATGACCGTCGCAGTTTCCGTCTCTTCGGTAGCTGCTGGAGGCTGCTCTGGGCGGGGCGGTGCTTCGCCAATTCGACGAGGCACAAGGGGATCGTCGTCGTCCTCCTCTTCCTCCATCGCTGAGGCGGGGGTGGGTCGCGCGGCTGTCGTTGCTGCTCTCATGATCGCACTGCGAGGACCTCGCCTCTGTGCCACAGTCCGTCTCCTGACAATGGCCACTTCGGTAGCCATGTCACGGTGCTCCTCCTCGAGAACCTCGGGCTCTGCTAACCCCACCTCGATGGTGATCTCGGCGACACGGCCGTCTTCCAGCCCGTAGTCGAAATCGACCAGCGTCAGCCTGCCACCATCCTCAAAATCTATGCCATCTTCGTCCGTGATTAGTTTGGCCGGAACAGCGCCCTTGGCGGCAATGACCAGGCGCTCCTTCAGCGATGAGTCCCCAAAGCCAGCCACCCACTTCACAGTGCTCACGCCGCTAAGCTCGGTCACCTTGAAGCCTTCCACGAAAGTATTCCGGAGCTTATCGCAAAGTAATTGCCATTGTGGTACCCTTGCTTCCCCGGCTTCCTGTGTTCTGGAGCGCATTGAGCCTCCGCTAACTCGGCGATGAACTCCACCGGGGTTGGAGGCAACATCTAGATTGTTGCTGGAAGTATCCGGGACCGCCTCAAGGTCTTCAGGCACACCGTACAGCCAGACCTCCCTTCCCTGGAAACCTGCAGACACCAGGTCGCCGCAGAGAGAGGCTGCTGGTAGAGTGCATGGTATGAGCTTCGCCTGCAATGGGGTGTTGGGGATAGGCCCGGTGAAGTAGGTGGTGCCATTCCGCAAATCGTCGATGCGCACAGCGCGGAAAGTCTCGAAACTGCGGTCATAAGTAAAGGCGTAGGCCGCCTCATCATGGGCGGATTCCTGTATAAGCACGGCATGGCTGCAATCACGGCTGGTATTTGGGAAAAGAATCGAGGTAGTCCACAGAGCACTGATGTTGTCACCGGACAGGTGACTGCCGGGATCATAATAAGGTGCCGTGAGGATGACCGTGTTTGGCTGGGCAGACTGGACGGTGGTGCCCAGGATCTGGGTACCATCGAAAGAGAAGGCGAGGGCGTCCACAGCGTCACACTTGACAGACCTCCTATCAGTAGGCAGGGCTCCCGAGCCGAGGGACTGGACCTCGATGCCACCTTCGTAGGCGGCAGCCAGGACTGTGCCGCATGGCGACAGCGCAATGGTGCGAGGGCTGTGATCGAGTATGATGGACTGGGTGCGTTTCGGAGGGCTCTGGGTGAGGTCGTATAAGTCGACCTGCATCTCAGTCAAGAGCACAGCCAAAAGAGAGCCGTCATCCTTGACACATGTCGCGGCGGGTCTGCGGAGTATCTTGAGCTCCCTCTCCACTTTCAAAGTGGGACCGCGGAGGTCAATGATGTTGATGCGCGAGGAGTTGTAAGCAAGCAGGAAATGGCCCTTGGGCGAGGGGCTGAAGGACATGCCATCGCCGCCAGGGCAGGAGGAGGAGCTGATGGAGTTGGAGACGATCTTGACGATGGTGTGGCTGGGGCGCAGATAGGCGTCAAAGAGGTTCCGCTTGACCTCCCTCGCAAACAATGTCCTCAGAGCGGGCAAATTGTCCTGCGCGCTGTTGGGGGGCTTCTTATGACTCGCGGAATATGACGGACATCTCATCAACTGGAGGGCGTAAAGTCGACCTTGTTGCGAAGCACTGCGCCATTTTGAGTTGACGAGGATCAAAGAGGCGAAAGCGCTTGGGTCGGCGGCTTCCAGAATTCTAGAGCAAGGCACTAAGTGGTTAGGACAGCAAACGACAGAAGGGTGATGAAGCACAGAACAACAAGAGCAAGTCCTCACTGCTGGATGATCTCCTCTGGCAACCTGTCGAGAGCGGATGGCTCAGTATCATCGTCGAAGTCGCCAATGCCACGGTCGGACAGTATGGGCTGCTTCTCGATGGAGGAGCGCCGCGGGCGCTGGCTGTCGACAGGAGGCTCGTCCATGGCCTGTGACATGGTTGAGAAGAACAGAGGCCGACCGGGTTGAGGGTGTAAGTCGCAAAGATGCCGGGGTGGGTAGCGTCCTGTTCAGTCCATGATTCGTGGCACCCTGTCCTCACGAACTGTTTGTAAGAGGAGAAGAGAGATGCCGGCTCGATTGCGGCCTCGAAGGTGGTGACTGGTGGCACGTCGGGGCGGGCCAGGAGACAGAAAAGGCACACGGGCTGTGTAACCTCGCAGCACCGTCTGTTTGGTCTCCCGAGGGCGGGGTGATGAAGCGGCCAAGGAGGTATCGAGAGGCGAAGAATAGTCGAGGCGCACAAAGGTCGGGAGGGAGGCGGGCTTGACGAGAGGGCCGTTCAGTTCAGTCCGATCTGATCCAGCTCAGCGGCACAGACACTCAAGGTAAAGCAAGGCAACAAGGACGCAGACGCAGATACAGACACGGGTTGGTTTGGTTTGGTTTGGTTTCGTTTCTAGAGGCAGGAATGGGATGCGCCGTGCCGTAAAATGAGCCAGCAGCATTCCATCTTTGTCACTGCTGGCCTCGTGCACAGTACGGTTGGTACATCTGAGGCACTAGCCTGTACGCCGTACGCAGTTGGCTGCGGCGAAGGGGTGACGGAAAGGCGTCGTCGATTGGGCAGACGCTCCTCACTGGGGTGTGCCCTGGAACGGCCTCCGCAGGGGTCGTCTGTCTTGTTCAATTCTGTGGGCTGCAGGCTGCCACTGTGTTGGACCGCTCTGTCCAATGAGCACTACACAGACCTACCTGCTTAGGCTAGGGAGGTACTCAGGTGAGCAAGTGCAGTTGCGGCTAGGCAGGTGTCTGTCGGTGCAGCTGCACCCATCGAGTTTCAAGCAGTCACGTCTATGCCACACGCTAAAACACCATTCGTAGATGTCGGTGATCATGTTTGTGATATACAACATGCGTTGATCGGGCAAGGCTGTCAAGGTCAAAGCCTCGCCAATCTCTGCATCTGGCAATCTACGTTCCCGGACAACCTTGAAACCTCGAGCCCACGAGCCTCGAACCCTGACTTGGGCGTTGCAGTCGTTTCGGGAAGTCCCTGCAAACCCAAAAACCCAAAAGAACGGCGACAGGCTTGGAAGACGTCATTGCCCGCCGGCCCAGCGGCCCAAGCAATAGGTTATCTGGAACTGATAGTCTACCTAGGTGGTATAGCGTCTCTGGCAAGGCTACGGATAAGCTGGCGTTTTTGGGGTGTCGATCGTCCAAGGCTGTTTGTCTATGGCGTGGTATTGATATTTCCAACCTCGTTCCTTTTTCTTCTTTTTTCTTCTTTTTGCTCTCCACACTCTCCGACACTGTACCTCCAACAGACAATAATGTAGCGGGCCTCGGCACTCGACCGGCAAATTGGGAGACGCCGCAGCTAGTTCCCTATGTAGTCGAAGGAACGCGGAAGGATTCTCTAGCTTCCCTCCCCACCTGGGCAGAGAAATCGTGCACTCCGTTTCCCGTCTGTCTCCCGTCTCCTGCATTCTCACAATCTGACCTAGTCACCCTCCCTCCGAAAGCCATCGGGGTGCCTTCAAGGCAGCAGAGCGACAGCATCACTTGTGTTTGCAAACAAAGCAGCACTTGTCAGCGAGGCTCTATAAAGTGTATTGCACCGTCCAGACCATACAATAGCATGCAAAGCCTGGGAACTGTGCGAGCATGCTGGTCTCCTATTGCCCCAATCTGACCTAGGGCGGCGCGCTATTGTAAATTCGTCCCAACCCACACACTGTTGCATGCGGTAGCTCGAACCATCTCGGAATCTTCCCTCGCCCCACCTCCATTTCTGGTTCTATTTTTGGCAGCCCGACATCCACAGTACATCTCAGTAAGCAGCACAGTACACATGCATACCACCTCCGTTGCTGACGCCGTGCTGCTCGAGCAGTCTGGCCCAACAGGCTCAAGCCCCAACATCACTTACGGCGCGCATCGCCTCCAGCCAGCCGAGTTACGTGAGACCCGTACAACTCCACCTGTCGTGTAATCAAGCTCAGTTCGCTCCGCATGAGACACCCTCACCTCGTCTCGTTCTCACCTTGACGACGGGGCTGAAATATCGACTTGAGCCTGGTCCTTTGCGCATCCCACAACGCATGGCCCCCGAGTCCTTCTTCTTTCACCAGCCGCCCACGTGTATCGTAGGCTTCCAAGACGGCTTGTACATGGCTTTTAGCCCCATTCCTGCTGGATCTGATCGACCGCCCCCCCTCGCCACGGGCTGAAGGGCACCAAACCTGCCAGCTGCAATTTGAGAGCCCGTGCTGAACCACTGTCTTCGTCCCGCTTTCCCGCCATCTGTCAAAGTACACCGCCTCGGCGGTCCCGACCGCGTGGGAACGATATCTTGGCCAGCGGGCACGGTATCCATATACCATCGTAGACTTTTGAGCTCGAAATTCTACCACGAGAATTTGGATCTTGGCTCTTAGTATCGGAGCCCTCGGGCTACTTTACTGACTACCTAGGTGCCCAGTGGGCACCTCCGCGGCAGGTGGCCCCCTATACGCGAGCCCCATCTATGCTAAGCCACGGGTCCAGACCACCCCAAGACCCAGGCGGTCGTTCTCCAGAGCACTCGGGCCGCGCGCTGTCGGAATCGGTCGCTTGGGCATCCCCAAGGCCGGCCATCCCTGCGTATGCGGATCGCAGTGGTCTTGACAAGTTGCCAAAAAGTCGCCCATTCAGTGACGACCCATACTGTATGAAGGGACCGCCTACGGCTTCAAAAGAGCACGTATACGGATTATTAGAACGAAACCACCTCAGTGACGACCCAATGAGGCTTTTCTTCACATGCGCGATTATCCATGAAATGATGAATTACACCATGTCCAACTGAGTGTAGCAGGCCTATCTACACACACACAAGTGTCTGAAGTCTGGTATAAATTACAGATTATCCCACAGAAGTTGATGGTGAGCCTATAGCTAGTTATCTCACGGCAGGGTATCCTACAGGAGGCAATCCCATTGGTGGATATCCCATTGGAGGATATCTCATGGGAGGGTCTCCTACAGCAGGTGTCCCAAACCAGGCTACCTATCCCACGACAGCAGTCCATAGTGCAAGGTACACAGGTATTCGGTCCCCATTTGCGCCTACCACTGATAGAATTGTCAGCCGCCTTTTCCAAAGTCTTGCGGTGGGGATTCGCCTGTCCAGTATCAAAATAGTGCCAGGCCCGAGAGATATCCGTCCGTCAGCTACCACGTAAAGTTTGGCTATTGTTCATTTAGCATTTCTTGTCCTCACAGGATACTCAACGCTGAATAGGCACTTAGCCGCTAAGCAGAGCCTGAATTGCCCCCTATTCCTCCTTCTTCCCCAACAAACAGCATGTTTATTCCCAGAATACGATTACGCATACTGCCCAACGGCCCTGTCGTCACTCATGGAAGGCGAGACTCAGGCTCATGCTATCGTTTTACAACTTGACCATGCCAGACTAGAAAACTTTTATAGTAGAGTACTTAGCCGGCATACTACGGCTTTTCGTGCTTCATAAAGCGTGGTATTTAATTCAGTCAGTTCAAGGGAATACATACCGGAGGCACCCTTCATCCTGGACACACAATCTGTAACTAGTCCCGGTCAGCTGTGCAGGGAGCTTTTTTTCCCTCCCTACAAATTATGACTTCAGGAGTTGATTTCTCAGCGAGCATTTGACAAAGCAGATACCTCAGGGGCTAACAAAGAGGTCAACCATGTTTATTGCGCAGAAATATTGTCAACAGGAGCATATATTGGCTCTAGAGGCGGCTCACGAGGCTGTCTATTATTTTCCCAAAGACGATCGTATTCACAGATCTACTGTTATTGGCATCGTATACTTATCTAACGCTGGGTCTTTAAGCGTTTACTACTGTATAAAGGGACCGTCTACGGCTTTGAAAGAGCACGTATACGTATTAAGAACGAAACCACCATTGGCTCTAGAGAACATGGGGGGGGGGTTGCTCAGGACAGCAAGGGCTGTCAGAAGATAATGTCGACCTTGCGTCTCCATAAATGAATGCCTTTAAGGCTCTGACGGGTCACGACTGATTAGGGAGTCAGAAGCACAATTTTTGCAAGGAGAATATCTAGCATGAGCCACGGCCAACAAGGGGCATTGAAGTAATGATGTACTTGAGCTGTTCTTGCTTAACGTCGCAGTGTGGTCTATATACGTCTTTTCATCGTTGTCTACCTAGGTATTTGCTCCTTTCTAACTCTGCCCGGGGCACACAACGAAGGAGCATGGATTAGTCACAGTCTCAGGTGGTGGTATCATTCTTAATCCGTATACATGCTCTTTTGAAGCCATAGGCAGTCCCTTCATACATTGGTAAACGCTTAAATACCGGGCGTTTGATAGGTACACAGTGCCAATGACAGTAGATTTGTGAATACAGTCGCGAAGCCTGCCCAGGTGGGCAAAGAAAGGGCAACAGTCTTAGGCTTGTTCAATCTGTCCGCCTCCCCCAGTCCATCCTTGTTCCAGAGCAGAAAGTGATACGGCGTGTCGAACTGTTGCGAGATATAAAAATGTCAGAATTTCAAAAGCACTTCCTGGAAAATGTTACAGCATCATGCAACCGTACCAAAACAAGAATGATTCAGCACATCCTGTATATCGTACATGTATGGTTCACTCAGCCTGTGACGTGCGAGGCAGAGGAATATACACGAAAGCACGACCTTGAGACTTATTCTATAAAAACGGATATTCACACGGGCGAAAACGAATAGTACACGGGTATTAATCACGTGATACAATAAATAGTAGAGTTAGCCTCTATTAAAGTAATCCCCTACTTTTAAAGGTACCTCCATACCTTCTAAAGTATCTTTCTTAATTTAAGGAATATAAAGAGTACCGGGTTAGGCCTTAAGTGGTGCTTGGCGGTACCTACCGGTACTATCCGCCCTCGCCCTATCCGGCCCTTTTTTAACTTAATTGCTAGCCTGGGAAGAAAGAAGAGCTGGCTGGCTTAAGGGAGGGAATTTGAGCTATACTGGGTGTTATTTGTATATGGGGCCTAGATGTACCCGTGTATTATCCGTTTTCGCCCGTGCGAATATCCGTTTTCTATTCTATAATCATATCACCACACTGCTCACAGAGATCAGAAAACAGGAGGGGTCAGAATTTATCCAATATTCTCAAGGAGTTTGTATTATATCCATCTAATGTTGTTAGATGTTTCAGGTACTTTGGTACTTGGTGTTTACACTCTTAGTGCAGCTAAGCATATGCCAAACACTTTCCACCGCGCCTCCCCTAGATAAAAAACACATCTTGTGGGAAAAGGAAAAGAAAGCTGGGGGGGGGGGGTGCCAATGACCCCTTCGACGGCCCTGGTTCCTCTTCCGCCGCTCGATTGTTAAGAATCTGTTCCACCCGATCTCATAATTCCACAGATGAATGATTAGTGAACAGGTGCACCTGACTATCCTGAATGCTTTTGCAGACGGCAGTCCTTATGGCAGTGAATGGGGGGGTCACATGATTGGGGGCCCATACGTCTTTAAAAAGGGTGCCCTACGCCCCTTCTGCACTCAGAACTTAGCAACACGTCCACTTCAAATACAAACAATCGCATATTTGCCAGACCCAGTCTTTCCTACCACAGTCCTGCAGCTCGTCCTTCTCTGGGGCAACCCAGAATCTCATGTCCACATTTGTGCATCTGTGATCTCTGATTTAGCTATTATATGACTGATGAGGTTGCAATTTCAACATAGCTGAAGTCCATGGTAGTTATAGGCATTTCCTTCATGTCGTTATAGGTTGGCGCCATGAGTGCATCATCGCGGGACGAATCGATACACCAGTCGTTGAGGCAGCTTGATGCCACGAGGTCTTGGTAATATGCTGCTGTGCCGTGACGTTTGCATAGGATAAATGCTGAGGGCTTCTGGCTGGATGTCTTATCGTGTAAGAGGATGCGCTGGCCATGGGGAGCACACGCTGCTGTTGTTGGGAAGGTGAAGGGCGATGTTGTTGAACCAGAGGGCTTTGAGGAGCCTGAGACGCCACACGAGGTGGAGTAGGCTCCGCAGCTATGGAACACGCAGTCAGCCTAGACCTAGCACTCTGCAGCTGGAAACTATACTTCCTCTCGATATCTGCTCTGAGCTGCGCTAGGCTCTCTTGTGAGACTCGCAACTGTTGTGGGACTTTATCCCACCGGAGCAGCACGGTGTATGGTACTGTGAAGAATTGGTTAATGTAGACCCAAGATGCTTGTGGCTTGTTCATCTTGGCTCCCGAGTCGGAAAGCTTGAGGTAGGCGTTGGGGCTGTTGGGTGGCAGCTCTGTGCCGATGAAAGCGTGAAAGTCGTCCAAGCGCTTCCCACGGTGAGCAGGCATTCTCCAAGGCGGTAAGAATTTGTTCTGCGGCCCAGAATTGAAGGCTGTGACTGTTGTGACGATAGCGAGACCAGCACCAGCTTTCAGTATAATGACTGGGTGGCTGGTGGCTTTGGGATGTAAATGACCTGAAGAGATGAGGTCTTGGTGATCCTTTGGGAGGAAACATTCGCAGCTTTTGAGAAATGCAATCTCGCCGTCCTGCCAGATGTGGTTGGCACGGCCCTTCGGGTTTGAACTTTGATTGTTCATGATGCAAATTTGACAAGAGAAAAAAGATTTGCAGTGGTGATTTTGTGTGAAAACGGATATTCGCATCCACATAAACGGATGGTACATCCATACAAGTACCCCCAGTACACAAACACCCAGATTCCCTCCTCCAGCCTGCCCTTCTTTAACTCAATCGCTACTTATATAACCTCGTTCTTCCCAGGCTGGCAATTAAGTTAAGAAAGGGCCGGATGGGGCGAGGGCGGACGGTGCCGGTAGGCACCGCCGAGCACCACTTGAGGCCCAACCCGGTACTCTTTATGTTCCTCAAAGTGAGCGAGATGCTTTGAAGAAATAGAATCAGACCAATAATAGAATGAAGAAAGGGAGAGAGATTTTGGAGCAAATATGTGCTGTTTGCACGTCACGTGATTATGTATGGATGTACCATCCGTTTATATGGATGCGAATATCCGTTTTCTTTTGTGTTAGTCGTTTGTAACCTTTTGCTTTGGTTGATGTTTTGGTGTGTAGCGGATGAGGCGGCATGTGTATAAGGTGGTATGGAAGAGGGAGAAATGATGGACCAACATCGGGGGAAGGGGGAGGGGGAGGGCGGGGCTGTTATTTATATTCTCTACTTGGGTGATTAGCTGCCCATCAATGGTCACTTAGTTGTTCTTAGAGCATTCATAGAGGTTCACAATATCCTGGACTAAAGAGCACTACTGACGATGGACTATCATCAAAGACCAACAACATTTGAAGCTAGTCTTTGCTTAATTATGGGCTGAGCATATAGACTATTTGTATTCTTTAAGTTCCTCTACTAAGTTGGAACAATAATAATATAGTTTTTGCTATACAAGGTTTTAGACAATGACTATTCAATCTTCTACAAACCGGTGTGTGCCAGTTGCCACTATTTCACACCAAAAGTCTTAATGTCTGGTAGTGCCTAGTACATTCGCGCTGGCGCTGTTGACAAGCTCCAGTTCACCCGTTAAGCCATCAAAGTTGATGGGCTAAGCGTATATAAGGTTACTTCTCAGCCCACAAAATGGGCAACTATCTATGTTTACTGTACAGTGTAAGTATATATATGTTCAAGCTGAGCAAATTAAAGTTCAGTCTGGGTTTATAATATCTCTGATCTTGTTGGCTTTGATATTACAAGGCACTACCTTTGTGGCTATCACTTATATACTTCAGCTTTGGTTTGGGAATAAGGGACTCAGAGAGTTGAAATTTGTACCTAGGATCTCTAAAGATACCAATCTGTGCAAAGAGCTCGTTGACAGCAGGCCGACTTGAATCTCTATAAGGCCGGCGGTTGGCGTAAATATCTAGAATGTGAACGTGTTTTTGGGTATAATTGTGTCTCTTTTAGGTCAATTCCAGAGCATAGGGAAATTCTGCACTCACATGAACAAGATAGACCTCAATACACTGCTGCTCTCGTTATTGCCAGCTCGTATATCCGGCTGTGGCATTTTTCAACAGGGGAAATGAATTGATTATGGCTGATGACTTTCATTTCATCATCCACCATCATCTATAAACACACCCTTACATACTTAAGCTAGGAATTATCAGGATTAAAATCAAGAGAAGTCCGAGGAAGGACGAAAATGGAGAAAATGAAGCCTGTGTCTTGAGCCCACACACTGCACCTATTCTTTTCTGCACCTGGTCCACCCTCCTCCTAGAGGCCCTGACCTAGGACACAAGCGGATCAGAAGAGGCTTCACAGATTTTTCAAGAGTATGTGCCTTGCCAATGAAGGCAAGAACCATACAATCCTTCTGATCCGATAGTATGCGCGTGGCTTCCAGTTATCCATGCTCTCTACTATTATAGGCGTGGACTGCATGTGCTCGACTGCTCAATACTTCCATGTTATACACTTTGATAAGGTTGAAACTTGGTCTGTAGATCATTGGATTGTTAAGTGCTCCCTGACCCATACACACTGTACGTGAAGTGATCAGCAGCCAACCTCGAGTGGCCCAATTGATCATTGTCTGTCTTGTAAATTAATGTTCACGTGTACCAGCGTAAAGACGGCCCTGCTATCACAGCTTTTCAATGTTTCAGATCCATATTGAGATGAACTTCCGCCTGTGATGAGCCTCCGACAGTGACGCCATGCGCCTCGTGACTATACTCCGCGGACAGGATGAACTCTGGGAAGTCACCGCCACCTTCAACTTTAGAAGCCATTATGCGCCTTGCAATCACGTTAAGCAGTGAGGATCAACATTCTGGCAGTCACCTGAGCCCTCATGGCACTACTACCGAGCTTTCGTATGGAATTACATCTCTCAGTCCAGATCGATACAAGCAAAGGGATTGATCTAGTGACAAGAGCATCATAGGAGAAACACAAAGCTGAAAGTTAGGGATCATCAATCTATGATCTTCCAGGTCAGCACCATTGGAGTTCTGACAGCAGCTGCGTAGTCCAGATCATCTGAAGCCCACCGATTAATTGCCAGAACATATGCAGCCGGCTCTATGAATAGTCACCTAGGTGGTGGTCAGTTGACTCTCTATAGTATGGGACTAGCCATTCTGCATCCAATTTGGGGAAAAAGACTCACTCATTCGGAGCGAATCCAACCTAGAGACTGCTATTTCTCTGATTGCGAGGGTTTCAACACAATCTCCAATACGCCGTCCCTAGACACTGCTGCCAGAACGTCGCCATCATCCAAGGAGCAGTTTGAAGCCACATTAGAGCGGTGTAGATCAGCCCACATGCATCCGCGGGATGACAAGGCAATCTAATCTTTTCCAAAATGTGGTGGAGCTGGCTGAGATGAGAAATCTTCAACATAGCCTGCCTCAGTACTGGTTGTGAAACGGTAATAGGCTCAATTCATGGTGAGGAACAGGTGACCTCGCCCGTGCTCGTGAAGAGAGCTGGAAGAGCCTGGAGTGCAAAATCAATGCAGACAATCAGTGGTGACAACACTGGCTGTCTGAGATGGCTGGCATATCGCAACTCGGTTGAAGGTTACTGGAGCCCCAAGGGTCGAGGGCTCATAATCATTGCTCAATCACTTCATCATCAGGTGTGGGACCAGAGCCTACAAGTGCTTAACACTGATAATGAAGGTCAAAACGCAAGATATCATACCAGAGGAGGTCGCCTGAATGAATATATTCCAGAAGATGACATTCGATGGCAGTTTATCTCAGAGGGGGTTTATCCCACAGGGTGTCATCCTATAGAATGTGAGTTCACAGGAGGATACCCGACAGGAGTGTATCCTACGAGAGGCTATCACACGGGAGGGTATTCCACAGGGGGGTAGCCTATGAGAGGGTAGCCTATGAGAGGGTAGCCTATGAGAGGATATCGCATGGGAGGGTCTCCCACGGTAGGTTGTGTCAGGGGAGGTTAACCCACGAGACATCCTCCGATGGGAGGTTGTCTTGGAAGATTGTACTGGACGTCCCCCCAATAGAGATTACCCTACGAGATATTCCTCAATTTCCCGCTTCATAAAAGACCCATGGCTTTGAGTTGTCGGAATGATGCAAACTAGTGCTGCACTATAGGACGACCTGTCGTTCCGTGGACGGACTTGGCGACTCCGACAGCCGAGTTTCAAGCCGCCCGGGCATATTCACGAACACGCCTTATTCAATGTGTCCACCCAACACTGCTTATATGCTTTCAAGCTCAATTCTTGGGAGGGATTGATCTAAAAGATGAGGACCGAAGTTTTGGAAAATCGTCCAAGTGCTACAGGACGCACGCAGTTGGTGGTAGTTGTGAGCCTAGACACCCGGCCTCTGGTTTTCCAAAACGGGTTCCGTTGCCTACCCACACCTCTTCCGGCATCCATACGCAACTCCGCTTGGCAAACCAGTGCAAACAGTCCATGCGTGCTGCTCGGCTCCGCCTGCAAACTCTGCAAGGTCACTCCAACGACTGTACCTGCACTATCACTCGCCAAATCGAGCTGAATTCCTACCTCTCTCCGGCCGCGTGGCCTAATGGACTAAGGCATCAGATTTCGGTTGAAATCAATCTCTCTGAAGATTGTGCGTTCGACTCGCATCGTTCGTTATTCCCCAAACCCCTAATTACACATGTTCAATATTCTAACTGCCTCAGGTGGTCGTGATAACACTCCGGTGAATCCTGCTTTTTGCTATTATCTACCGGTCTAGTCTTGGTAGATGAATGCATGTGGTTAATTTTTTGTGCTGCTTTTATCTCCCATCTCTTTGAGTTTTTAATTTGAACCATCTTTTGGTTGCTGAAGATGTGTTGTGATGTGCTGATTCCAGCTTGGTGTTCTGGCTTACAGCTGACCCTGTACAGTCAGTACTTGTGTGGGGGCCTGGACTGCAAGACCGAGAGCATCGCTTTATACACTACATACTGAGTGTGTTGGTCATATCATTTGCATTGCATGCAATTGCTTGGTCTTTTTTGAGCATGTAGACTAACATGTGTGAAAGAAATGGTTTAACATCAAGTTGATCTATTCATTGCTGGGCATGATGCACAGACCATGTGGACTTACACGGTAACAGCTGAAGATGTTCTTGTGCCCCGAGGAGTCTGCCCAAACCGTCTTTCATTTGACTGATGAAGTCGGTTGTGTTCGACATTGTCCAGACAGGCTTGCGTGTAGAAAGACGAACAGTTGCCGGGAAAACGCGGGTAGCAGCAGGGGATAACACACCCAGACTGCTGTTTAGAGAGGCTGTGTACGCCTGCTAGTCTGCCAAAGTCAACGTTTGAGAAAGCAATACCGGGTATGGTAGAACATGCTAGAAATGGGGAATTCATCGGATGGGAATATATTTCACGTACCGTGGCCGGTGTCTGAAGCACAGGATCTGAACCAAGCCTCACCAGATGAAACTGCAGCTCTGGTTTAATTGCCGACCCGGTACCACGTGCAGTCGCGTCTTGGTCGTGCGCGTCGACAGGGATCCAGCTCGTCTCACATTCTCGAGCTTGACCCTCGACGTGATCGCCAATCCAGCCCTCCCAGACAGAACCCGTGTCGCGTTGATCTCGACTTTTCCCAACTACTCATCAATGCTTCTCAGCCAAAGCCACAATGCCTCCACGGACATCGCCTCGGAAGAAGGCAACCGCTGCAGCCGTCAAAGTTGAAAAGGAAGTTGTTCAGAAAGTCAACGGCGCAGCAGCCAAGGCCAAGGCCAAGGCCAAGGTCACCAAGACCAAAACTGAGGCTGTCACGCCGAAGAAGAAGACCGCAGGCAAGAAGCGCAAGGCAGCTGATGACACCGAAGACGAGGACCACGAGTGCGACAGCCACAACGAGGCAGAACAGGACGAGAAAGAGAAGCCAAAGCCTGGGCCCAAGAAGCGGAAGACCAAGCAGGAGAAGGAAGCAGAGGCAATGCCGCTCGCCGGGAGGACGGCCGTCGGCTCCCTCAAGCGGGCAATGTACATCGGTGCGCATGTTAGTGGCGCAGGAGGTCAGCAATAACTATTCCAATCCCACCTACTCCCCCTTCTTCTGTCCACACCCGCTAACGTGATGCCCTCACTAAAGGATGCCAAAACTCGATCCAAAACGCCACGCACATCGGCGCCAACTCCTTCGCCCTCTTCCTCAAGTCCCAGCGGAAATGGGCCTCCCCAGCCCTCAAGGACGACGACCGCGACGCCTTCCACGCCGCAGCCAAGGAGCAAAAGTACGACCAGGGCCAGCACGTCCTCCCGCACGGGTCCTACCTCGTCAACCTCGCGCAGGCCGACAAGGCCAAGGCGGACCAGGCTTATGACAACTTTGTCGACGACCTGAAGCGGTGCGACGCGCTGGGGATCAGGCTATACAATTTCCACCCGGGGTCCACCGGCGGCGAGCCGATGGCCTCGGCGTGCGGGCGCATTGCGGCGCAGCTCAACCGCGCGCACGGGGCGACCGAGTCGGCCGTCACGGTGCTCGAGAACATGTGCGGGCACGGCAACGTCATCGGCGGGCGGTTCGAGGACCTTCGCGACATCATCGCGGGCGTGGACGACAAGGCCCGCGTGGGCGTGTGCATCGACACGTGCCACGCCTTCGCGGCGGGCTACGACCTGCGCACGCCCGAGGCGTTCGCGGCCACGATGGCCGAGTTCGACCGCATCGTCGGCCTGAAGTACCTGAAGGCGCTGCACCTGAACGACAGCAAGGCGCCCTTTGGGTCGCACCGCGACCTGCACGCCAACATCGGCACCGGGTTCCTGGGTCTGCGCGCCTTTCACAATGTCATGAACTACGAGGGGTTTCAGAACCTGCCCATGGTGCTCGAGACGCCCATAGACAGGAAGGGCGAGGACGGCAAGACGGTGGAGGTCAAGCAGGTCTGGGCTGACGAGATCAAGCTGCTGGAGTGGCTCATCGGTGCGGACCCGGAGAGCGACGAGTTCAAGAAGAAGGAGAGCGAGTTGTCGGCCAAGGGCGAGGGCGAGCGGAAGAAGATACAGGATCAGGTCGACAAGAAGGTGGCCAAGGACAGTAAGAAAGGGACAAAGAAGAAGGGCAAGAAGGTCTCCTCGGATGACGAGGACAGCGAGTAAGTGTGTCCAATTCTTGCTCTGGGATTCATGTTGGGCGGCATTGGCGTTTGGTCGGGAATTTCAGATGCGTTGTGCAACGAATTGGACATACAACGTCACAGCTGTTTTGATATGCTACTCGAACTCTGTATGATCGCTAGGAAAGGGTATATTTGCGTGTGTTAACACTGTGCGGCAGGGACAGTGAGAACCAACAAAACTTCATGAAGACCTGGATGAAGAAGACAAAATGAAAAGTCAATCCAAGTACCCGCTGACGCCATGTGAACTCCTTATGCCAAAGTCGTGACTGTCGTGCTCAGCCACATGCCCATCACATTATCCAGAATGGGACATTACACCCTCCTGGCCTTGGCAACGGCCTCTACCCTACCAAGCAACGCCCTCAGGCCCGCGCCCTTCTCGCAGTTGCCCTCCAGCCACGCCTCCATCCGCTCCCTCACGGCCTTCATGCCCCTCAGCAGCGGCATCCGCCCACCCTCCTCGTCCCCCACGCGCCCGCTCGGGTTGAGCAACATCTCGAAGCACTCGCCCCAGATCTCTGTCTGCCAGTACCTCTTCAGACCCTCCCTGATCTTATACCTGCGGCCGACCGGCGTCCCGAGCCCGCCGCCATCGCACCTGACCGTCTCGATGTATTTGCCGAACAGGAGGCAGTGGACGATGCCAGCGAGGCCGTGGTAGTCGATCTGCCACGTCCACGGGCGGCCCTCGCGCATCTCGGCGCAGTCCTGCGCCGTCGTCTTCCAGTCCGCGACGAACTGCACCTCGGGCACGAACGCCCGCATGTCTATGCCCCGCCCAAAGTCGATCAGCGTCACGCCCCGGGAGCCCCAGCCGCCGTCGCCGTCCGCCCGCCACTGGGCGCCCAGGGCCTCGCCGCCCAGGCGGAGGAGGCAGTTGTCGGCCTTGAGGTCACCGTGGAGGATCTGCTTCGAGTGCAGGGCCTCGACGGTGCGGAACAGCTCAATGGTGAAGAACATGGCCAAGTTTTCGTCCATGACGCCTGAGGACTCCGCGCGGAAGATGTTGACCACGTCGAGGAGCGTGCCGTGGGGGTGAAACGGAAGGAGGAGGAAGCCCTCGTCCTGGTAGAGGTGCATCTCGAGTGCGCAGGAGAGAGAAGCTGTTGCGCGGTGTTGTGGGCCGAGACGCGAGTGGGCCAGCCGCATCATGTGAAACTCCCAAGCGCTGGGAGGTGTCTCCATCTTGAGTGCCTCGAGGCGCCTGCGTTGGTTGTGTGCGAGCGAGAAAGTCCCTCTGCCCATCGCCACCGGCGCCTCATCGTCTTCAGCGTTGTCAGGCATCGAGTTCTCGACCAAGTAGACTGGTGCAAAAGCTCCAACCCCAAGCTCCTTTTTGAGCGTGTACTCGGTCTCTATTCCGGGAAGACGTATGACAGGTGAGGCACCAAGGTTGGCTGTCCTGTCTGTACTGTTCCTGCTGCTCCTGCATGCTTTGACAAATTTGCGGATCTCGCCTCCCCTCCCGTAATTTTCGGATCGGTGGTCGTAAAATCCAGAACAAGAGTTCAGGGGCGGTTGTACTTCCTCGAGGATTTTGTTGCGAATATCATCGTCCACCGGGTTGCACTGCGCTTCGTTGATGATGGGACCTTTGGCAGGTGCTGGCCTCGCGTCCATCTTGGGCGCCAGAGCTGGCCTTGACTTCGGAAGTAGAGGCAATGATATGTGCTTCACGGGCGAGAAGTCCTCATGAATCACTTCCTCCAGAGGACTGCTACTCATGGGCTCATCGTCCTCGACCCCTCGCGCTGAGGCGCCATACTTCCTGCTAGGAGTCTTGTTGGTGCCGTAGCGGTCATGGTCTTCAGAATCAACTTTCAGTGATGACTCGGTCTTTTCCGTGATGGGCGTCATAAAGGGGAGACGATTATTAGCCATCTCAACAGGGTCCCTATATGTCCGTGTCACGGCAACATAGTCCTCTGGAGGCACTGGAACGAAAGTCGTCCGCGTCCTAGGCGGGGACATGTCGTCGTAATCGTACATTGGAGTATCGATGTCCTCCTCGTCGTCCTCGTTAAATTCAGGCGCAGTGATGGTATGCTCGGTGAATGCTAACGACGGGTCTGCATCTCGGATGTTTATCAAGTCGGACAAGACAGACCGATCGTCGTTGTCCTCATCGTCGTCCCGGTCAATGCTAGGAATGTGTCGCCCTGCGGAGAACTCAGACCATCCACTGACACTTTTGACATCCGATGTCTCGTCGTCTCGAGCTGCCTGGTCTTCTTCAACATCACCAGCCTCACTCGTGGTGATCTGTCGAGTCGTGCAGGTGCTCTCCCCGACGCTTGCGGTATAATTGCTGTCTGTCTCGTATTCTTCGTCGTCTCCGTTCTCATCTGCTGGATCAGACGAGCGTTTCAATGGGGCGTTGAATATGTCATAGATGTCATCTGTGGCAGCCCTGGTGTGCATGGTCATCGTGGGCTCGGATGTGTGTTTCTTCTTCAAAGTCTTGGGGCCGGTAGGCGAGTCCAGTTTCACTTTGACTGCTCAGAGTTAGTTGATAGCGCCCCCGACATGTATCGATTCGGCCACCTACTTATTTGTGTCTCGTTGACCTCTGCCTTTTTCTTTTTCCTCCCTGCGCGATGTTGATCCGGAAGGCGGCCGTTCTCGTCCAACGTGACGATATCCTGTCGAACAACCAGCTTCCCCGCCTCTACTTGCGGCTGGATTGAAGCTCTTGCACCGACTTGCTCGTTCCCCTGCCATGACCGATCAAGCCAGCCACGGTTTGCTGCCCATATCTCCTCAAAGCTCAATTCAGTGCCCGGGACTTCGGGGCTCGGGTACACGGCCTGCAGGTCAACAAAAACTCGCTCCTTCTTGCCACTAGATGGATTCACGGTCACTTGATAGTGTGAGGGAGCAATCGTGATATGTGATTTGGAAAGCTGAGACTTGAACTGATACAATACAACAGGCCAAGCGGCCGAAAACAATTAGTCCTGATATTCGATCAACAAACGGCTATGATGGGAAGCGTTTGGAGACGGGGAGACTCACCGGATCCCTGAACACAGACATCTTCAGCCCGCTGCTCTTCTTGCCACCTGCCTGCAAAGTCTGACCTGCCCATGGCTTGGGCTCCATCTCATTCTCCTTCTTCCTGTCCGCTAGTGATCCGATCGAGTCCCAGCCCTTCGAACCGGACCCTTGCGATCCCATGACAGAGGGTGGTGCGGCATCCGCGTCCGAGAAAATTTGCAGCTTCGATTTAGAGGACTTGGGTTTCTGTCCACCAAGGCCACTTGCCTGGCTGGGCGCCTGGGGATCCCTCTCTGTGGCTGCAAAAGGATCAACCTTGGCCGCCAGCGCAGGCCTGACCGTGGGGAGAGCAGGGCTCGAAGGGCCAGTGTCATCGGGCTGTGCAGCCTGGCGTTGCTCGAATTCGCCGAACTTCCTCACAATCCTGGCTGTCGGACGCGCTTCCCTCTCGATACCCAGCTTGTAGACTTCCTCGGCTTGGGCCCACCTTCCCGCGCCCTCCAGCCAGGCGGCGTACTCCTCGTAGAACAGAGCGAGCGTCTCACCAACGCCATGCCTGGCGAGGAAGAGGAAAGTCTCGCGCGGCGAATCCGCAAAGAAAGAGATGTAGAGAAGCCACAACTTCAAGTAGCGAGGATCATTCTTGTATTGGGGCGCACTGACGAAGGCCTTGGTCGCTCGCTCAAGGACAGTGTGCAGCTGCGATGCGGGTGTCGCCTGCGCGGAGGGGTACGCGTCGAGGATCCAGTGGACATAGCGATCATACACGTCGAGAGGGTCATCGGCTTCGGCGATGTTGGCGAGCTCGGACTCGTACTCGGCGCGGATGCAGTCATTGATGTTCTTTGTGTCCGCGGGTGTTGGTGTTGCAAGGCTCTGCAGCGCTGGTCTTGTTGACTTTGATGTGAGCGCTGTTGAAGGTGAGAAGGTCTCGGCGAGCTTCTTTGCGGATCGGCCGCTGGGGAGGGCCTGAATGTTCTCTTTGTGGGCTTCGATCACATCAAAGTTGATGAGATCGTCTGGTGCAGCCATCGTGCTGCTGCTGCTCTAGGCCGAGCGATTACGCTGATTAAATCAATGCCGGTTCAAGTGAGGGAAGAAAGTCCTGCGTCGGTCTCGAGAATTTGTAGAAGATTTAGGTTGAAGCCGGTATGGGCGGGATTCGGGAGTTGTGTGCGTGTGTGTGAATGTCACAAGCAATGATGAACAGGGGACCGCTTTCTGTAAGTTGTTGATGTTGACCCCGACAGGGATGTTCTTGCTTGGTTACATGGTGAGTCAGCGTTGCCCTGGAAACAAGTCGGAGAAAAAAAGCTTCCTCCACATAGCTTTGGTGGAAGTCGAGGCCGTTCTAGCTTTACGTAACGGTATTGGAGCTGCTTCAGAGGGGTATTCCACTATGTACAGAACATCTGCCACGCACAGAAACATCACAGCGAACAGTTTCAATCTTGCTACTAGCACACGTGGCTGTTCTTGAGTATGTTCATAATAACTTTTATTCGGTCATCTCAGGTCATAGAATGCAGGCTGGTTGTCCTGCAGATGATCGAGCTAGGTTCTCGTAACTAGCACTAATGCGTCCTTTTCCAATATGTCGACGCTCAATGGGATATCTCAATTGCTCAAAACCGCCTTCACGCACCCGGCGTGCCTCATTGCAGCCAACTTACAGGTTGACAGACTTGCGGAAGTTGGTGCCGGCGTAGACGGCGTTGGAGCCAAGCTCCTCCTCGATGCGGAGGATCTGGTTGAGCTTGGCAAGACGCTCAGACCGGGCGGGAGCACCGGTCTTGATCTGTCCGGCCCGGATACCGACGACGATGTCGGAGATGGTGACATCCTCGGTCTCACCAGAACGGTGAGAGACCATGACACCCCAGCCGTCGGCGTAGGAGTCCTTGGCGGCCTGGATGGACTCGGTCAGGGTTCCGATCTGGTTGACCTTGAGCAGCAGGGCGTTGGCAGCCTTGAGCTCGATGGCCTTCTTGATGCGGATGGGGTTGGTGACAGTCAGGTCATCACCGACGATCTGGATGTTCTGGGTCTTGTAGAAGTAGCTCCAGGCCTCCCAGTCATCCTCAGCGAAGGGGTCCTCGATGGAGACGATGGGGTACTTCTTGGACAGGTCGCCGTACAGGGCGGCGAGCTGCTCGTAGGTGATCCACTTGGTGGGGTCAGAGTCGGGGTTCTTGAAGTCCAGGTCGTACTTCTTCTCGTCGACCTTGTAGAACTCGGACGAGGCGACGTCCATGGCAATGTTCATCTTGCCGGTGTAGCCAGCCTTCTCGATGGCGTCGGTGATGAGCTCGAGGGCCTCCTCGGCGGTCTGGATATCGGGGGCAACACCACCCTCGTCTCCGACGTTGCCTGCGGACTGGCCGTACTTCTTCTTGGCCAGGCTCTTGAGCTGCTGGTAGACCTCAGCGCCCCATCGCAGGGCCTCGGTGAAGGAAGGAGCGTCGGAGGGGACGATCATGAACTCCTGGAAGGCCAGGCGGCCGCCGGCGTGAGAGCCACCGTTGAGGACGTTCATGAAAGGAACAGGCAGGACGTAGGGCTTCTTGGTTCCGGCGAGGTCGGAGACGTGAGCGTACAGAGGGACGCCCTTCTCAGCGGCACCGGCCTTGGCAACAGCCAGGGAGACACCGAGGATGGCGTTGGCGCCCAGCTTGGTCTTGTTGGGGGTGCCATCCAGCTTGACCAGGAAGTTGTCGACAGCGGTCTGGTCCTTAACGTCCAAGCCGGCCTTGATCAGCTCGGGGGCGATGACTGTGTTGACGTTCTCGACGGCCTTCAGGACACCCTTGCCGCCCCACTTGGACTTATCGCCATCACGGAGCTCGCAAGCCTCGTGCTGACCTAGACGGGAAAGACTGCATCAGCATTGACCGCTTTTAGAGCGCTGTTTGTAGGACATCTGGACTAACCGGTCGAGGCACCGGAGGGGACAATGGCACGGTGGAGGCCGGTCTCGGTGACGACGTCAACCTCGACGGTGGGGTTGCCACGGGAGTCGTAGACGTAGCGAGCGTGAATCTTGGAGATACCCATGTTGGATGTGTGTTTCTAAGTTTTGGTGAATACTGTCAGCTGGCCAATCGTGGATTTTTGTAGGTCTTTCATTGCAACGGTTGTGGTGAAGTTTCATGAGGGTAGGTTTTCTGATGGTGGTATGTTGGGGAACCCCGGAGCTGATAGGTTTGAGGTTGTCCTCAAGAGAAAGCCAAGCAAGCCACTGACTCCAAGGAGTCTCGGTGGAATGTAGCCTCGGGGTTGTATGACGAGAGGCATCATCACATCACCGAGGTGGTCTTGCTAATCCCGAGCAAAAGACCCTCAATTGGGTCTCACAGGCAGCAGGTGATAATGCCTCAGGAGAAGCTCGGTGATGTGAGGCAAGAGGGAGCAAGGCGAAGCTCTGGGGAGCTGGGCAGAGCTCGAGGGGAAGGATGGAAGGAGGCATACCTGGAGTGAAATTGACTACGTCGAGCTTCACGGTGGCAATGAGGTGAGGGATTTGGGGATGAGACAAGAAGGCGAGAAGGTGAGAGAAATGGAAGAAGGGAGCCTCAACGTTTTAAAAAGCTCTCGGCGGGGTTGCTGTCGGGCAAGCTGGGAGTCTAGGGTCTTGGTGGGATGAGATGGAGGGGTCCCAGCTCCCAGCTCCCAGCGGTAGTGGGGTGATCTCATCTCTCAAGGGGCTGAGGGGCTTGACTAGCAAGCACAGTACCGTGTACAGACGCAAACCGCCGTCGTCCATACAGTACCCAGGTAGCCCTTCACCGTGCGTGCCGGCGCAGGGCGTGCATGAGAAGGCAACCTTGGAAGGCGTGAGCAGGCCCACCTGGACACGCACCTCACGCAAAGCAGTACGACCTCTCCTGCAACAAGCAGGGGACCCACCTGCCAATTGGCACAGCTCAAAGCACAGCTAAGACGGGGGATGCGGAACAAGGCCCAGTCCCGGTTGCCCAGCAGTGAGGCTGCTGCTCTCCGGACGGACAGGCGGACTGGCAGACAGGGCTGGATGGAGACTGGCGATCATTCTAGACTCGCAGACTCGTGTAGTGCCGGGGCCTGCTCACTTCTCACCTGAGTTCGGCGAGGCCATGGACATCGTCCGTGGCCGATACCTTTTATTCTGGGCTCCTTGAGGCTCGAGCGGATCGCCGGGAGCTCGCATCACCCCAGCCGGAATCTCATGTTTCTGAGCCGCCATCGTCAGCTTCCTGGCCTTGTCGCTCGCAGACCCGCTGTCGGAGCCCCTGGCAAGCAGAGGTTTCTACGAGTCCCAGGATGTCCCAGGGTGTCCAGAAATCCCGCGGACTGCCTCTCGTCTCGAGTGCCGCTTGCGGCCGGGCGTTGCAAATTCTTGGTCCAACAACACCACGTGTGGATTCTACGTCAGTGCGGCCTGGACCGAGACAAAACATCACATCATTACCCAGTGGAGTATCCGTTGCTTGGCCGGTCAAATATGGCATTGGCGTGATTGCGTTGCTTTGCTCGCCTAAATTCTAATTCGGGATCGATGCGGCTCTCTTCTTCCATGTTCTCCGACAACACCACCTGCCCGAGCCCATGACGGACGAGTGGTGAACCTTTATGAGGAGCTTGGTGGCCTCGACTCGCACCCGTTGTGACAGACAGAAAACGCCATGTGCGCTGTGCAAACTTACGGGCTTGGGGCGTCCCACGACCTCGACGCCACAGCTCTGCCAGTCTGGAACAGATCGATGTCTGGCCAACTACCTCTTGTAGGCCGCGGCCTCACTCGACACGGGACTAGCAAAGAAGTGTAAAGTCTACTCAATGGACTGTGCTGGGGTTCTGACTTCAGCCAACACGTTGCAGAGGTATCACCGTTGAATCGCCGAGTTGAAGCCGCCATGCCGCGACTTGGCAAGCAGGGCTTCTGGAACACCACCGTGCCTACCAGCTCAGACGGCGTCTTAGCTCTCTCCGCGTATTGCTATCGCTCGGACATCAACCCTTGAATCCCCCAGGCCTGCAAGGTGGCACGCAGCCCAGGACACGACAGAGAAAAGCTGACCATCTTCAGCCTGGGTAGCATGTGGCGGCAGCTTCGAGAGGCGCTGGGAGGCAGGGTGGCGGGGCTCCAGCGAGCAACTGGATCAAATGATAATGACAGAAGGGGACCACTGAAGCCGGGGCCGGCATGGATGGGAGGTCGAGGGGAGCAGCAGCTTGAGGCAGTCAATCGGCAGGCTCAAAGGCCACCAGGATTGTCACCCCTGCCTGCCGCTGGCGGCGTCCGACGGCGAGAGCAACATTTTGAAGACTAACCAGACCAACAAGACCGACTGGACTGCCAGGACGACCAGACCAGAAGTTCCCCAATCGACAGTCGGCTACGCGCGGAACGGCGAGTGAGGAGAAGAGAAAGAGTGCTCGAGCTAATAGTCCATCTTTTAATCCTCTCTGCAGCCTCGCTTGGTCTTCCGGTTGGTCTCTGGGTCGGTCATGTCTCTAGCTCTTTCCTCATCGCTGAGATCAGCCGCCTCGCAGAGACTTTTGACTCCAAGATCCGCAAGCGCCTCTGCCCTGTTGCAGTTCTCGAGGTTGCCCGGGACACTGCAGCCGCCATCCTCATTTAGACCATCGTACGTGCCTTTCTTGATGCCCCTCACCCGAAGGACGCTGGCCCTTTTTTCTCTTGTTCCCCCGCCTCTGTCTGCTGAAACGTAAACAAACACCTGCAACCGAGGTCCCTTTTCTCCTGCTGGAAGGGCCCTGTCTCTTACCCACAATTCGTCCCATCCTAGCTGTGAAACGTCACTGACTCCAGCCTGCCCAGAGGTGCTACCCCTCCAACCCTCAGCAAGAGGCTATACTCTATAATCAAGACTTCCACTTCAGACCACTATCCACTGCCCTGTGCCCGGAGAATACCCCCTCGTAGCAGACCTCAACTTCGTCACTGCTCATACAGGAGAAACAACATGTGCAGACACGCCGGCGCCCCCGAGTCCTCGAGCTCACTCAACGTGAGTGGGAGGGAGCTCCTCCCCACCAACGTCGTCCCGAAGCACTATGACCTGACTCTGGAACCCAACTTCACCAACTTTACCTTTGACGGCACCGTCGTGGTAGACCTTGATGTGGCCGAGGACTCCAAGTCCATTTCTCTGCATACACTCGAGCTCGACATCCACTCCGTCAAGGTCTCATCGGACGGCAAGGTCGTCAGGTATGCCGAGGGCCCCCTCCCCTGGTTCTTGAGCTTCGGCGCGCAACGAACCCACGCTTACTGGTCAATGCAGCTCTTCACCCCAGGTTTCTTATGACGAGAAGACCCAAGTTTCCAAGATCGAATTCTCAGATGCTATACCCAAGGGCAGCAAGGCCCAGGTGGAGATCAAGTTCACCGGCCAGCTCAATGACAAGATGGCGGGGTTCTACCGCTCAACATACAAGAAGGTCGACGGCACTGAAGGCGTCCTGGCGACATCCCAGATGGAGCCTACTGACGCACGGAGGTCCTTCCCTTGCTTCGACGAGCCCTCGCTCAAGGCCGAATTCACCGTGACCCTGGTCGCCGACAAGAACCTGACTTGCTTGAGCAACATGGATGTGGCATCAGAGACCGAAGTTCAGTCTGGCAAGAAGGCTGTCAAGTTCAACAAGTCCCCACTCATGTCGACATACCTGATCGCATTCATTGTTGGCGAGCTCAATTACATCGAAACCAAGGATTTCCGCGTTCCCGTTCGTGTCTACGCACCCCCAGGCCAGGACATCGAGCACGGCCGTTTCTCTCTTAACCTGGCGGCGAAGACATTGGCGTTCTACGAGCAGGTCTTCGGCATCGAGTTCCCGTTGCCAAAGATGGACCAGGTTGCGATCCCGGATTTCGCGCAGGGCGCCATGGAAAACTGGGGTCTGGTCACCTACCGTGTTGTCGACCTTCTCCTCGACGAGAAGGCCAGCGGTGCCGCTACGAAGGAGCGAGTCGCCGAGGTTGTGCAGCACGAGCTTGCGCACCAGTGGTTTGGCAACCTTGTCACCATGGATTGGTGGGAAGGGCTTTGGCTCAACGAGGGTTTTGCCACCTGGGCATCTTGGTACAGCTGTAACGAGTTCTATCCCGAGTGGAAGGTTTGGCAGACTTTTGTTACAGATACCCTTCAAGGCGGTCTGTCCCTGGACTCTCTCCGGAGCAGTCACCCAATCGAGGTCCCCGTCAAGCGTGCCGACGAGATCAACCAGATCTTTGATGCCATTTCGTACATGAAAGGATCATGCGTCCTTCGCATGGTCTCTACTTATCTTGGTGAGGATGTCTTCCTCGAAGGTGTGAGGAAGTACCTCAAGAAGCATGCCTACGGCAACACGCAGACTGGTGATCTCTGGGCGTCTCTCGCCGAGGCCAGCGGTAAGGAAGTTGAGGAAGTCATGGACACTTGGACCAAGAAGATTGGGTACCCAGTCGTGACCGTCTCGGAAAGTGGCCCAGATAAGATACATGTTAAGCAGAACCGATTCCTGCGAACCGGCGACGTGAAGCCCGAGGAAGACGAGACCTTGTATCCCGTTCTGCTCGGCCTGCGAACTGATGACGGCGTCAACAGGGGCCTAATTCTTAACCAGCGGGAAGCAGACTTCTACGTCCCCAACACGGACTTTTTCAAGCTTAATGCTGATCACACCAACCCCTACCGAACTTCCTACTCCCCTGAGCGCCTTGCGAAGCTCGGAGACGCAGCCAAGAGGGGTTTGATGAGTGTAGAGGATCGCGCAGGCATGATCGCCGATGCGGGAGCTCTTGCTCAGTCAGGCTACCAGAAGACTTCTGGTGTTCTGAGTTTGCTCAATGGCTTTGACACTGAGACGGAATTCGTCGTTTGGGGTGAGATTGTTGCCCGTCTGAGCGCTGTGCAGGCTGCCTGGATATTTGAGGACGAGGGTGTGAGAGAGGGGCTGGAGAACTTCCAGCGGCATCTTGTCAGCTCGAAAGCTCACGCAAAGGGCTGGACCTTCTCCGAAAACGATGGGCACGTCGAGCAGCAGTTCAAAGCTTTGTTGTTTGGAAGCGCTGGGTTGTCTGGCGATGAGAAGATCATCAGTGCCGCAAAGGACATGTTCAGCAAGTATATGGCCGGAGACAGGAGTGCCATCCACCCCAACATCCGTGGCAGTGTCTTCGCCATGGCCTTGAAGTACGGTGGCAAGGAGGAGGTACGTCTTTTCCTCCTCAGATACCGGTGATTCTCTCAAACTAATGCCGCACACAGTACGAGAAAATAATTGACTTCTACCGCAATTCCACCAACAGCGACGAGCGCAATACAGCGCTGCGCTCCCTTGGACGCGCCAAGCAGCCGGAACTCATTCAAAAGACCCTGGACTTGCTCTTCAGCGGTGAGATCAAGGACCAGGACATCTACCTCCCCACGAGCGGATTGCGCACTCACCCGGAGGGTATCAATGCCCTCTTCAAGTGGATGAACGAGAACTGGGACGAACTCTACAAGCGCCTTCCCCCGGCGCTCTCTATGCTGGGCTCCATGGTCCAGATCATGACCTCGAGCTTCACGAAGGCGGAGCAGCTGGCCGAGATCGAGAAGTTCTTTAAGGACAAGAACACCAACGGGTATGACCAGTCTCTTGCACAGAGTCTGGATGGCGTGAGGTCCAAGATCCAGTGGTTGGAGAGGGACCGCTCTGACGTGGCGACCTGGCTGGCTCAGAATGGTTGGGGTGCGTAGATCGCGAACTTCGGCCAGAAGCCAGATAAAAAGATGCTGGAGAGGCTTGGAGTGGACGTCGACTAAATTCAAAAGTCAAATTGACTGTCTCTAGAGAGAGGATGATGTATATGTAAAAAGACAGGATTCGGGATGCCACAGGCTTATATCCTAGAGGCAGGTTGCCGCGACGCCGCTCTCCACTCTGTGTTGACAGCGGTGCGGTCATTACAACACCTGTGTATACGTTATTAGACACCCACATTGATGGCATGTGATGCCGTTATTATCCTCTCAAAATGATATCGCGCACATCAGTCTTGTCAAAATGATTATTTCGTGGCTGTCTCCACTCCACTACCTTAGTAACATTAATGATGTTGCCTCCTTTCAGCTCAACCTCCAGCATCCATCCCATTCTACCTTGTGTTTTTGTGGTTTGACAACTCTAGAATCACAGCAAGCACAACCTCGCCGTCTTTCTATGTAATCATGTTCCTCGTTAGACTAATTAAGAGTTTGAAGAGGGCGGTTCTCGGCAACGGTGAAACATCTACGAAAGAACATCAGTGGGATGTCCGTATTCTTGTTGTGCTGCCGCGTTCTCCATTAAAATGTGCACCCGGGGAACAGGTGAACATCTACTGTGCGGAGAAACAAACCCTTCGGAATTGTCCATCTTACTTCCAGCCTCCAGTTTCGATGCAAAAGCCAGTCTCAATGCTTCTCTCGAAATATAGTCAACATTCTGATACTGGTCGATCCCAAAAACCTCTGTGGCCATGATATGGCGACAAGTACAGCACTTGCATTTGGGAAACATTGGCCAAGGAAGGGAAACAGGGATGCTTTTGTCTCGCCATTTAGGTCTACTATACTCTAGCAACCGATTGTATCACCCTCTACTTCATCGGACTCGACGGACGCTAAAGACACTTCCGCAACATTTCTTCTTCACTCCAGTTTCAACTGCTTGAGCTGCTCGATCGTAGCCTCAAAGCCCTTCAGCTCGCCCTCCATATCCCTCAGCCTCTGCTTGTCCGCCTCCTGCGTCGCGACGGCCACCTTCTCAACGTAAGCCGGGTCATTAACCAGCTTACGCTGCTTGTCGGCGTCGCCCTTCCTCTTCTCCAGCTTCTTGGCCGCGCTCTGGAGGGCCTCATCCAGGTCCACGCGACCCTTGATGAGCAGGAAGACGGCCGCGCTCGCGCCAATCGGGTAGGCGACGCAGCCGGCGGGGCGGGGCTCGTCGGACCCGACGACGGTGATGCTGCCGATGCCCTTGCCCGAGAGAGACTTGATGCTGCCGACCTGCTCGGAGGCAATCTTGTGCGACTCGGCATCGTAGGTCTGGATGAAGATTTGAGCGTCCTCCTTGAGCGCATTCTCGGACATGAGGGAGCGGATACCGCTGGAACTGTTCAGGACCAGCTCGTAAGCCTTCTCGGCGGCCGGCTGGTCCAGCTCCGGCTGGTGGACCGGGTACTCGGCAAGCATGACAGACTTGGTCTTGTCATCGGGACGCCTTGGCAGACGTTGCCACAGCTCTTCGGTCACGAAAGGCATGAAGGGGTGTATCAATAGGAGGCCTGCCTCCAGAGAGGAGTACAGGGTTTGCAGAGCGGACTCAGCCTGTTCCTTTGTACCATCCTGAATCAAGCCTTTCGAGTTCTCGATGTAGACATCGCAGAGGTTGGCGTAGATATAGTGATATACCGCGTTGGCAGCCTTCATAAACTCACGCTCCTCCAGGGCTTCGTTGATTGTTTTTGATGCTGCGTTCATCTTGCTCAGGATCCAGAGCTCGGATAGAGACTCTTTGCCCTGCAGCGTCCTCGTCTTCGCGGGGACGAATCCCTCAACGGTGTTGATCTTGCCGATGACGTACTTCGTTGCTTGGTACATCTTGTTGGCGAATCTTCGGTACATTTGCATGACCTGCACATCGAAGTTGATATCGCCACCACCAGTTGTGTAAGCAGCCAGGCACATCCTCAAGGCATCTGCACCGCATCTGTTGTCTGGTCAGTAACATATAGTGGGAGGGTCTTTAGGCACATGTTCAACTTACTCTGGTATGCCCTTAGGGAAAGCCTTCTTCTGGTAAGCGGTCGCCTTCTTGACCTCGGTCGGGGCGAGATTGCCCGTGAGAAGCTTGGCGTGGAGAGACTCGAGATCAATGCCACTGATTACATCAAGGGGATCGACGACATTGCCCAAGCTCTTGCTCATCTTTCGGCCATCACTGTCACGGATCAAGCTGTGGCAGTAAACCTCCCTGAAAGGCACGTCTCCTGTCATCTTCTTGCCAAGCATGATCATTCGAGCCACCCAGAAGAATAGAATGTCCCAGCCAGTCTCAAGGATAGACGTGGGATACAATTTCTTGAAGTCTTCTGCTTCGGCATTCGGCCAACCCAAGGTTGAGAAGGGCCAAAGACCGCTGCTGAACCAGGTGTCCAAGACGTCAGGATCGCGCTCGAGTATGTATTTCTTGCCAGCCAGGACCTTCTTGGCCTTCGCTTCTGCCTCGTCTTGTGTCCTTCCGCTGAACCATCTGTCGTTGTTTGAGGTGTCCTGCTCTTCGCCCTCAACCTTAGCAAACCAGACGGGGCATTGGTGTCCCCACCAGAGCTGTCTAGAGATACACCAGTCTTGAATGTTCTCCATCCATCTGTAGAAGCTCTTCTCTGCCGACTCTGGGCGGATCTTGATTTCATTGTTCTGGACACATTTGACGGCCTCATCAGCCATACTTCGCATGGACATCCACCATTGCGGCTTCATGATTGGTTCAATGACATCCTTCGACCGCTCAGATAGAGGCACCTTCATCGGGTTGTCCTTCTTATCAACATACAGCCCCTTGTCCTTCAGGGCATCTTGAATAGAGTATCGCACATCGAACCGCCTCTGGCCGGCGTATGGGCCAGCATTCTCGTTGAGAAGGCCGTCGTCGGTGAAGATGTTGATGAACTCCAAGTTGTGCGCCTTGCCCAAGTTGAAATCGTTAGGGTCATGCCCCGGCGTCAACTTTACAGCTCCGGTACCGAATTCAATGTCGACATACTCATCAGCGACGATAGGCAGTCGCCGGCCCTCAATGAAGGGATGAGTGGCGAACTTGCCGACAAACTTGGTATACCGGCTGTCTTTGGGGTTGACGGCAATACCAGTGTCTCCGAGCATAGTCTCAATACGGGTTGTAGCCACCTCGATGGTTTCATCTGAGCCCTCGATGGGATACTTGAAATGAACAATGACACTGGAAAGGCCGAGTCAGCTGGGTTTCTTCATCATGACGAGGCTGGGCGAGGGCAGCTTACCCAAACTCGACCTTCTTGTCATAACCTGGCACGTCTAGCAGGGTCCTGCCAGAGAGTTCCTTCTGGTCAACCTCCAAGTTTGACAAAGCGGTGGTCAAAGTGCAGTCCCAATTGACAAGTCGGTTCGCCCTGTAGATGATCCCCTCCTCGTGCAGGCGCACAAAATTCTCAGCTACGGCTGCAGACAAGTTCTTGTCCATGGTGAAGGCCTCTCTTGACCAATCCACAGAAATTCCCATTTTGCGCTCCGCATTGTTGATCTTGTCGTGGTACTCCTGCTTCCATTCCCAGACGAGGTCGAGGAACTTCTCTCTGCCAAGGTCATGGCGAGTCTGTTGTTTCCTCCTCCAGAGCATTTTCTCCACGACACTCTGCGTGGCGATACCGGCGTGATCACAGCCAGGAAGGAATAAGGTGGTCTTGCCAAGCATTCGCTGCCATCTGCTCATGATATCTTCCAGACTGTTGCCAAGGGCGTGACCCATGTGCAAGCTGCCTGTGCAGTTCGGGGGAGGGATAACGACCGTGAAGGCACCCTTGGGCTTCACATCGCCGGTCTCAGTGAACTCGGGCTTGAAGAAGCCTTCCTTCTCCCACCATTCGTACCATGCACTCTCGACAGCAACAGGGTTGTAGGCCTTGTAATGAGGATCGTCCAAAGACTTGAGCTTTTTCTTCTGTCCGAGGGGCGTATCCTCAACAAACTTCGGTATGGCATCCTCGGCAGCCTTGACCTTCTTCTCTTTTTGCTTGCTGGGAGCTTCGGCGGGCGCTGCTTGTTTAGCAGCGTTCTTGGCCTGGAACTTTGCGAGCTTCTCTGCCTTCTTGCGTTCCCTCTCGAGCTCCTTGGCGGATTTCACCTTGCCTGTGCCCTCCATTGACGCTGCGCCGGCATCTTGGCCGGCGGCATGGGTCCCCGTGGCGCCGCTGGTAGATGTTGTCTGGATAGTAGCCTTCGCATCGTCTGAGACGGGAGGAGGGGCTTGGTTGTCGACATTGGGACCGTCAGAGGTGGCAATACTGAGGACAGGGGAATGTCAGCACAGGAAACGACCATATTCTGGCATGTTCCTCCCAGCCAGCCGTGATATAGCTTCAGCGTGGAGGGGAGAAGGCGTGCAGACTCACGGGTTGCCACGGCCAGAGTTGGTAGCCATTGCCGCTCGGGGAAAGCTTGTAGGATATCGTCGCAGTATTGACGAGTGCACCAGAAGTGCACGAAGAATTGGACGCGACAGCGTGGCGATGTCGACTCCGAGTAATATTCTGGGAGAGAGAAAGAGTGAGTCAGGCCTGGTGTTGAACCTGTCTAAAATTCCTTGACTCACAGGCAATCGGATCTCAAAACGCGACCTGCATTTCAGATGGACGGAAGATGGAGGGGTAGCTCTCCCTCGAAGACTCGATTGAAGGGGGGTGCCCAAGGGGTAAACCCTGACTTCCTTCATAGCCGCTGGGCAGTCGACTTCGATGATTTCAGCACCCTTGAGAAGATTTAATCTCCCTCAGGATTGTGTTGTAACCCTCACCCTTCAAAAGGGATGTTATAGACCGGCGCTTATTTCCCTACTGGACCAGATAGACTCGCAGCCAGTTGTGGTTCCTCGAGATGAGGATGATGCCGGCCCCATCTGCGTTTCGGCTGCACCTGACGGCGATATCCAGACTCACGGCCACCAGGATCGTCAAAGGATCCATCAGAGCCTACAGTAGTGCCTCATACATTCCTGTGAAGCGTGGACAGCCAAGAAATGAACGGCCATCAGACCGCCTGACAGTGTTCACTCAACCCAGTGCGACTCAGGTATTGTGACACTTAGCAGCAGCTTCCCCCAAACCTGGGCTATTGGCCCATTCTGCCGCATGAACGCTAATTGCGCTCGTAGAAATCTGTTCTGCATAAAATCCGCCGCAAGCTATCAGTCCAACCCTCCAAGCCAGGCGAGCCGGCGCGCGCGGCTGTCGTTCTTGCAAGTTCCAGGCACGCCTCGTGGCTGACCGAGAAAGATTTCACTGGTGATCTGGTCCACGCACTCCATGGAACATTCGAGAAAGGCGTGAGCTTTCACTTACTGGCTGCCGTGGTCGACGGGCTCTGTGCTCGATCACCCAGCCGTGAGTTACAGGAGGGTCTCTCGATTCACGTTGGTCTACTGGACACCCTACTCCCTGGCTTGTGGGACAGCACGGGCCCCGGGGATGCCGGAGAATCGCTGTCACACTCAGAGGCGGACCCAGACGTGCCTTCGAGTCTGTCTGTACTGCTTCCAAGAAAGATAGCTACCGAAGAAGGCAGAGTGACAGTGACATTGCCACTTGCGAACACGCTGTTCTCCAATGGCAGGAGATCAACCCTTCTGGCATCTGAGTGGCGGCTCGCAACAGGGTTCTCTAGAACGCACGTCGAGATGGTCAGAAGCACTGATAAGCACACCCAGGTCGTTGACATTCCGTCTTCAGTCACGTACGATCAGGTCGACATGAAGGCGCCCCTGGTGCCTATAACGCACCCACGCAAAATCCTGGAGGGACTGGGAAACATCATTGCAAAGGTCGAAGTCGACGGAGAGCCAAATCCTGCCTCTATGGAGCTGCAGACCAACATCCCCCGCCTGATAGAGGCTCGTCGGGCTCTGCCCCATTCACGGCCCGTGTCTGGGGCTATCGGTGTGTGGGCTATGATATACCCCAAACACATGTTTCTTCCTCGGGAAGACATCGCCAGATTTTATTATTCAATAAAAGGTCGGTATCTGGGAACGGCGCTGGGCAAGCTAGCCTTTGATATGTCGAACGACATGGAGCGCTTGGCATGGGAACGGGAGACTGTTTTCCGGCAGGCCTTCTTTGAAGGTGCCCGGCTGCATAAAATTTGTAAGTCAACCCATCATCACCAACAGGACAAACTTGGGCGTGGTCGTTGTGGGACATTAAAGAAGGGAGTATTAGCTACGGGACACGTAGTCGAAAATCTGATATCTGACCCATTTCCTTCATTTCTGCAGTGGGCGGGGGCGGCGAATGGGGCGCCAAAGCCAGTCTTCTATCACTGGATCCTAAGACCAGCCACACACCTCAGTCCGAGGCGGATGAGTTGGACAGATTCATGAAGTCCTTCAATGGCGAACAGGATGCCAAAGACGCCATCGCGCAACCTGGGGACTTTGTGCAGTTCTTCGTGGAGAGAGATGCCAAACAATTGCCTCCAGATAAACAACACTACCTCAAGCCAATGTTGGACTACCCTCCAGTAAGGTTCGGGTGCGGAGATATGCATTTGAGGGATATTGACCCGCACAGCATACTTCTCACGAGCCGACGAGCTGATAGGGGTCACTCTGAACAGCTCTATTCTGATCACTTTGGGGCACATAGTGCGGAGGGCATCTACGTGTCATCCGGTGAGCGAGGTCCAAACACCAAAATGGACGTGCCTGGGGCAACGGTGACCATGACGACAGTCATGGGCACCGAAAAAACCTACCGCCCATTCGTGAGAGTATCTCTCCGCGAATGGGACAGGAATGATGCACGCAAGTAGGGTACCGAAGCTTGTATGGAAGTTGACTATCACATTGTGGTCCTTTGGGTGGGCTTACAAGTCAACGGGTTCGCTACACCAAAATCAGCACCTACGGCCCTCCGCAAGCTATAGGGAGGTACCAATTTTGCCCATTAACTTCCTTTACCAGCCGGGGGGGGGGGGTAGTAATTCAATTGCCAGTTGGGGGGAGGAGGAGCAAACCCAAAGGGATAAGCGTAGCTAGGAGCAACCCGAAGCTCTTACGAGGGACCACTAGCAGCGGAGGAGCCCTTAGGCGTGCAAAGCAAATTAAGCGCGCGGAGGAGCCCTTAGGCGTGTAAAGCAAATTAGGCGTGTAAAGCGAATTGGGCGTGGGCGTGTAAATTAGGCGTGCAAATTGGGCGTAGGCGTGCGAATTGGGCGTGCAAAGCGAACTGGGCGTGGGCGTGTAAAGCGAATTGGGCGTGAGCGTGTGAAGCGAATTGGGCGTGGGTGTGTAAATTAGGCGTGCAAATTGGGCGTGCGAATTGGGCGTAGGCGTGTAAAGCAAATTAGGCGTGCGAATTGGGCGCGGGGCGTGCTAGCCCCACCTCGTGATAGCCTCATAATCGATAACGTTATCAGCTCAACCAATCCACATACAAGAAACATATTGGTCAAAAACGCGTAGTAGGGAAGCTCCGCTGTGAGCGCCCCTCGCAAGCTCGGGTCACTCCCAGCTACGCTTAATAACCCAAAATGGGCAGGAGATCGCCTTATGTAATCATGCGACCTTCTACCATTTGTAATTCAATAAGAACGGCTGCCATTACATTCAAATGTCGCCATCTTCACCACTTCAATTGCAAATGATAAGGGCAGACGCAAAGTCTTCTTGCCTTAAACCTAGTCACCAAGAACAAATCTGTGGGCAAGAACGGTGTACCATCTCGTTGAGGAATCAAGGCTGTTCACTTTCTCATTCTATCTGACCGGAGGGTGTACCGGTATTACCCCTCGTACGGGTCCCGGTGGACAGTATCAAGGGCCGAAGGACTTCGGACAATTTGCTTCACGATGGCCTCGTCTAAGCTCGCAACAATTGGCATCCTGTCCCTTGGAGATATGGGCACGGGAATCGCGAAACTGCTCGTGGCCAAGGGCTTCTCCGTCGCCACCAACGGATCGGGCCGCAGCAAGGAGACACTGGAGAGGGCGCAGGCCGCCAACGTCACGAACCTCCCATCCGACACGGACCTCGTTAAGCAGTGCGACGTCATCCTGTCCGTGGTGCCGCCGCGCGATGCCGACGACACGGCGCAGCGCGTCGTGGACGCCATGCAGTTTGTGACCAAGGAGCGGCTGTACTTTGCGGACATGAACGCGGTGGCGCCCAGCACCATAAAGGCAATGGAAAAGAGCATCAAGAGGGCGCAGGTGCCCATCACCCTCATCGACGGCTCAATACTAGGCGGACCACCCAAGCCCAAGGAGGCGGGGTCTCCTGCTGCTGCTGGTGGCGTCAGCGTATCGGCCGGGGGCGACTGGGACCTCCCACTGATGCCGACGTCAGGCCCAGCGCAGGTAGCAGATATCCCCGGGTACGGGCACAAGCTGGCTGAGACCCTGAACGTAAAACATATATCACCCGATATAGGCGCCAGCTCCGGGCTGAAGATGTGCTTCGCCTCACTCTCCAAGGGCTACGCCGCGATTGCGATACAGTCATTCACCACCGCCCAGAGGTTGGGCGTGCTGGAGCCGCTGCGAGAGGCGCTGCAGGATATAGTGCCCGGGCGGGTGAAACAGACGGAGAACGCACTGACGGGAATGCCGCCGAAGGCCTACAGGTGGGTTAGGGAAATGGAGGAGATCGCTAAGACGCACGCTGAGGAGGGCGGCTTTGAGGACTACCTCTTCAAGGGGGCGGCCGGAGTCTTCAAGGCTGTCGCCCAGGACACGGTTCTGGGGCAGGAGAAGGTTGGGCAGAGGAAGAGGGGCCGGACGGCGGAGGACGTGGCTGCTGCGATGGCGGAGGGCATGGAGAAGAGGAGGAAGAAGATGGACTGAATGAGTTTGATCTTGAGAGCGGGGCCCCTTTCCTTCCAAGCGTGGTCTGCAGTAGTAAACGACCATGCTCGCAGGCCTACGTTCGTCTACCGTTGGCGAAGAGAGGCTATGCAGCGCGTGATCCAGAGCGAACAAAGTCATGACATTTGACCTGGAATATGTGAGATCCGCCCCGTCGAGAGAGGGCATCCCAACATTTGATAATAGAAACCTGTGAGGTGTCCACACACACCTTGCGTCGAATACATTGACCGCAGGAGCGATTTCTGAATACCCTCTCAGCCGAGTGAAAACACTCTCGGACAAATCCTGGTTAAATAATTTCGGATGGGGTAGTCTCTCGATGAGACAATCACAAGTTGGATGACCATTCAAATCTATTGGCACAATGTTGGTGGACAGATGATAGACATTTGTCAACTATGACAAGCGAGCAACGTCCAGACGGCTTCCCTTCTTGGATGGAAATGCCCACAGTGAGGAGAGCGAGGGCCGGGGACGAACGTGATAACTCTGAGCGATTAAAGAGCAGGCATACACGGAACAACATCACAGACAAGTCGAAGATCCGGAAGGAGTGGATAATTATTTCCTGTTTTTTTGCTACTGCTTGGATGTGAGCTGTAAGACTATAGCCGACAACCCGGACACTTGGGCTTCAACACACACAGTAACCTCGTATTGACAAGACGATCACGGATTCTTCAGTCCATAAATGCCAATATGTCGGCTGTCTTCGGGCAAGTCTGTAACGGTGCGTGGTGTTCCTCCTGCCACGATGCCACGAACATCATTCATGCGAAACAAGGGCGGCCCACCGCATCTAAGACAACGAATGAATCCCATTGGGACGAGCTGCCTCACCGACGAGACGACACCCGGAGAATGTAGCATACCCGGCTGCACCACGACCCCTCCCGTGCATACCCGTCGGTGTGGCCATTCTTGGCCATGCGTGGCAAGCCAGGCCGGAGACAAGGTCGGCTCAACGCCGGGCGGGAATCAGGTTCCAAGCACGGGAGTCGGGCGAGGAGAGGTGTAGCAGACTGCGATAACCTCGTCCGAATGGGAGGATCGTCACCAGTCACGAGTCAAAATCAGCTGTTTGCAAACCGGGCAGATATCGGCCGAGGAAGGGATACCGTTGGACGCAGAAACTCTCGGGCACATGTTGCTTCTTTCTTTCTTGAAGGGAACACTCCAAGGGCCGTTGTGCACACCAGCAGCAGGCCAGCCACCCTGAATATTCTGTCAGCTAGGACGCGGCATCAAGACCCAATAATGCATAGCATTTAAGACCAGATCAGGAACGGGCCCTCGGTTCAGGGACGAGGCATGTCCGACAATGTTCCGACAATGGAGAAAAACTCGTGTGAGGAGCTGGCCCTCATCTGCGAACCTTGGAAATCTGGGTCATGTCTGCGACACCACCACGTGCCGTGTAACTATTCCTAGGCACAAGTGTACCGCAGCAGGGTGGTTTGGTGGTTTAGGAGAAACAAGGTTTGGCAACGATGTCATCGGCCGCACCTTGGCCTGCCCTGCCCTGTCTGGCCAGTCCGGTGCGGGTGAGCTGCGGCAACCCCAAAGCCGGTTTTTGGGTCACGCCCGCTGCCCAGTAGATCCATGCATGCTGCAAGCAAGCCCCTACTGCCCAGATGCCTCGAGCACCCCTCCCCCCCTTGTCTTCAGGGTCCTCGAACGCAGCCTTAAGGAAAGCTGATCCCGTCGATCTGCGATGGTATTAGAGTCTGGGGATTGCCGTTTTCGAACAGCGACAGTTTCTCCATCGCACCAAGTATCTCTTGTCAACCTTTCTCGAACAGTGGCCCCATATAATACGGACACGGAGGAAGCCGTTTTTAAATCACTATTATAACAGACGCACCTACATATTCTGAGGTGCATGTACCTGCTCCACCCCGAACCCTCAGCACCACTTACACGAGAACTGGGCAAATGGCTCCAACACCACCTGCGTCATCACCGGCGGCGAGACCAGACTCCGGGCGCACGAGAAGGAGACGGCCACAACAACCGGTCGAGGACGAAGATGAGGGCGAAAGTTCCTCAGAGGAGCAATCAGAGGAAGAATCCGGCGGTTCAGAAGAGTCTGAAGAGGACAGTGAAGACGAGGTACCAGCACGGCGCAGCAAAAGCAACAAGAATACCACCCAAAACGGAAGCAAAAACATCAAAAGACCACCACCCCGGCCCTTGAATCCAAAGGCAAACAAGAGCAGGACAACCCAGAGATCGTCAGAAGGCTCATCAGTGCCAAGCTACGAGGACCCCGACGCCGCGGACGGCACGTACAGGCAAAACAGCTACTCCCACCTCCCCACGCCACCGTCCCAGCGGCAGCCCTCGCCCCTCCGCCAACAACAAAAACGCAACCGGGCACCACCACAGGCGGGGCCGGGGCAGCCGCCCAGGAGGCCGACGAGGCAGCGCACGACCACGGCGCCGCCGACACCGGTGATGGAGCTCCCCGTTGGCGGAGCCGAAGATTCATCCTACTCCTCATCCTCCACAGCCTCCTCCGCCGGGCCCTGGAAGCCCTACGCGCCGGGGTCATCCGGCCGCGGCACGCCGTCTGCCAGGCCGACGATGCCGGCTTCGACGAGGCGCAAGACGGTCCGCGAGCCGGCCCGCGAGCCGACGCAGGCTATCGTGCCCCGCGCGCCCAGGACTGTGGCCGCTGCGCCAAAGATAGACGAGGAGGGGGACGGCGACGAGGAGGACGACGGCGAGGTCGAGTTCGTGCCCAGGGGCCCGGCCTCGGCGCCGGCTCTGCCGGCCGGGGGCAAGAAGGCCGCGCTGGCGGTGGAGCTGAAGCTCAACCTGGAGATCGAGATCGAGCTGAAGGCTAGCATCCACGGCGACGTCACGCTAGAGCTGTTCAACTAGTGGTGGGCGGGTTTTTGGGGCTGGGATAATAGTCTTTTTTTATGAGGATCTAGATTGGGGCTGGTTGACTTCTTTACTTGGCGCAGGAGGTCCTCAGTGCAGCACGATGGCAAAAGGCATGGTTCGGTTCGGACTGGGTAAGGTTGGCACGTTTGCGGTATGATAGAGTTTTAATCGTCTTGCATCACGACGAGAATTCGTGATTGTCTTTTTAAAGCTGTGCGATACCGTATTGATGGTACAGTAATGTCGGGCAGCACAACTGAATATAGATGAGATCAAGCCTCCCAAGAATTCTCTGCGCCATGGTGACTGTCCCTTACTCGATCATGTCGATGTCGTCTTCTGCAGGCTGGGCCGCCGCGGCTTGGCCGTTGCTATTGCTCGCTGGTTGGGCATCACCTCCACCGCCGCCGAAGTAATCCTCCATCTCGGCATCCAGCTCTTCCTGGGTCTTCTTGGGACGTCCATCTCTGCCCGGACGCTCTCCGCCATCTCTTGCACCCCCACCTCCGCGGCGCGCACCGGGACGTCGCCCACCTTCACGTCTCCGGCCACGAATTGGACTGCGAGAGCGGTTGCTCCGACCACCGGGTATGTAACGATCGATGCCTTTACGGGCAGCCTCATCCTCCAGGTCTCTGTCCGGCGACAGCGAGCGGTTCCGCCCGGCCGGGACGGTGACGCGCTCGGCTAGGGGTCGGCCTGGCATAACCGCGGTGTCGAAGGGGTTGCGCTGACGTCGGGGAGGAACAATAGAGAGGCGAATCGGTTGGCCGTGGGCGTTGGCACCGTCAAACTCCCGGATCGCCTCCCGAGCGTCGTGGTATGAGTCGTAAGTGACATACGCCACTCCCGTAGAGCGGCCGGCACGGTCATAGCCGACGTCGAGTTTCTGGACTGACCCAATTTGGGAGAACAGTCCCTGGAACCGTCAGCTTTCCATTCAATGGTTGCGCAAATAAGTAGGCGTCGTACCACCAAGTCTTCCCGACTGAGTTCGTAGTGAACATTCTCGACGCGGATCTTAGTCCCGTTCAGCTCACTGTAATCCCCTGTCAGACTGCGGCTTCTCCATTCCATTGAGCGACATATATCCAACTCACGACAGATCTTCGGGCTCGTCTCGTTCTGGACCGCGTCGCGACTGGCGTGGTCTGCGTCCTGCGAGGCAATCAGCTTGGTGCGCCAGATGGAGACGGCTGTGCGTGGGATCATTACCATTGTCTTCGAATCTGTCGTGGACCCATTCACTGCAGAAGTTCGTCAGGTATTGTGACCTCCTGCGGGTTCGTTTCCAAGGCTCATACGTACGAGTCGAGGTTTCTGGGCGCATCGTCGCGGTAGGACTGTTCCATGGGGGTGGGAAATGTCAGCTTCTGCGGATCGTTTTATGTCAATCATTCCCCCGGTGTTCGACCCGAGCGACAGCATCGCGTATGGCCAAGACAGCTACAACGGCAGTCGAGGACCGAATAGGAGGTGTTGAACAGGTGGGCAGGCGCAGTTCAGAGAGGGGGGAGGAGTAGGGCACCTATGAGCCGGGCATGGAGCTGGTCAGCCTGTGAATCTTCTACAATGGACGGGGTTGGAGATCGCTTATGTGCACCTTTCTGACGCCATCACGAGGGAAGTCTTCACGGGGTTCTCGTCGCCGTTGGCCTCCGTGACCACCACGGCCGCGAGGTCTGCCACCCTTTCGCTGTTATTGCAGATACAGGTTAGTAAGTTGCTTCAAGGTATGGCCGAGCAAGGACAGGTCGTGCTGCAGAAGTAGCTGGGGAAGAGGCGTACGTCGTCTCGAGCGGCTAGGATCTCGTCAAGACTGCGATCCATTGTGATTGTCTTGTTAAGATTCTTCGTGACTGATGAGAGTGAGTCGGGCGATCAGAAGTTGGTTGTCTTGGTTGTTGAAGACCCGACGACGCGTGATTCAAGGTCAGACCGTAAAGTATGGACGGTGTCTACCAGCGAGGTGAGACGAGGCAGCTAGCCTGACAGGCGGTTTGCTGGAGCTTTTTTTAGGGGCACCGGCACTCAGCACGGATACCTGTTCAGGCGTCTGGGTAATCCAGGCCTGCCAAGGTGCCAGGGTGATAGGTACTTTCGAAGTAACTGTGGGCCCGTGCACCTCAACGGCTGCCCCACCACAGCTCAGACACATGGTGATTTCTCGACCAGGTCACCAGGTCACCCACTGAGCAGGATGTTCACCTGCCTGCCAGGCCTGTTCGACTTTACCTCATTCAAAACTGACAAATGGAAGACGACCGTCATAATGGCTACCTGGGGGGGCAAAGAATATCAATGGGTGTGAAAAACTCTCGAGAATATCAAGTCATGGTCCATTATCATTAACCTTCTGTCTATCTGAAGCGTCTGGGAACGCTCGTCCTTTTGCCAAAGCAGGTCTATGGGAGGTCTTCAATCGAAATGGTGTCCCTAGGTTGGCGGCCGTGGAGTTGAAGAGGTAGGTTTCTAAATGACAATCTCATTGCAGAACCGGACCAATAAGTACAAAACTGGAAAAGTACTTCATGCAGATCCGTCCAGATATCTCTCGGTAGGCACAGGCCCAAGAACCCCCCGGCGGATATCGAAAAGCAATCAGTGCAGTGAATTCGTGCACCCCTTTAAGGAAATCAGAACTACTTTTGTTGCGCAACCCCTTCCTATGCTGCGCTCGTGCCAGTCAACCCTGGCAAAGCAGCCCCTTGCCCTCTAACGACCAACTCGACACTTCTGCCCCTTGTTGTGAGAGATCCCAGCGTGTGCGAAAGCGGCGTAAGTTGATGTCTGTAGAGGAAAGAGAGTAAAAACGAGTTCGGTATGCGTGCGTCTAGATGAGGTCGGCAACGTTCATGGGCATCTCCTCGATCTGGGTGCTGTAAAATTGCTCAATCTCACGCATCATGCGGACGTCGTCGGCGGTCACGAAGTTGATGGCGACACCCTTTCGGCCGAAACGACCACCACGACCGATACGGTGGATGTAGTTCTCCCGGTTGGCGGGGAGATCGTAGTTGATGACCAGGGAGACTTGCTGGACATCGATACCACGGGCCAGCAGGTCAGTGGCGATCAGGACACGGGAGGAGCCGGAACGGAACTCCTTCATAATCAGGTCACGCTGAGCCTGGTCCATGTCACCGTGCATGGCAGAGACGGTGAAGTCACGGGCGGTGAGCTTGTCGGTGAGCCAGTCGACCTTTCTGCGGGTGTTGCAGAAGATGACGGCTTGGGTGATGGTCACAGTCTCGTACAGATCCGAGAGCGTGTCGAGCTTCCACTCCTCCTTCTCGACGGCGATGTAGAACTGCTTGATACCCTCAAGGGTAAGCTCGTCCTTCTTGACGAGAATCCTGACGGGGTCGCGCATGAACTTGGTAGTGACCTCGAGGACATCCTGGGGCATGGTGGCGGACAGGAGGACGACCTGGGTGGACTGGGGCAGCAGCTGGAAGATGTCGTAGATTTGCTCGGTGAAACCACGCTGTGGAGACAGGTTAGAAGAGGAGACGGGAAATCCAGCCGGATTGGGGACTCACAGAAAGCATCTCGTCGGCCTCGTCGAGGACGAACATCTTCATGCCGTCGGTCTTGAGGAAGCGACGCTGGATCATGTCGTGGACACGGCCGGGGGTACCGACGACGACCTGGGGGCCGTCCTGGAGGGCCTTCATGTCATCACGAACGCTAGTGCCACCGATGCAGGCGTGGCACTCAATGTTCATGAAGTCACCAATAGCGACGACGACCTTCTGGATCTGCTGAGCCAACTCACGGGTGGGAGCAAGAATCAGGGCCTGGCATTGCTTCAGGCTGGGGTCGATCTTCTGGAGGACAGAGATGGAGAAGGTGGCGGTCTTGCCGGTACCAGACTGGGCCTGAGCGATAACATCGTGGCCTGTGTTGCCAATAATTAGCCGCTTTATTCGCGAAGCATAAAGCGTGGAGTATCTTACCCTTGATGACGGGCATGATGGCGCGCTGCTGGATGGCAGAGGGGCGCTCGAAACCGTAAGCGTAGATGCCTTTATCCCCGCGTTAGCCCAAGGCGTTCGTTGCGGCGGCAGTCGGCGGCGCAGAATTTCTCACCTCGGAGCAACTCAGACTTGAGTGCCATCTCATCGAAAGAGTCGACGGTCTCGTCATAGTTGGACTCGATCTGACCTGTGTTCGTCGTCGCATGTTAGCCATGTTGTCCCGCCAGTGTCGGTGGTGGATGCGTTGCCCGGATCCAGGCATCCCGCGCGGGCTCAGAAAAGTCTGTGGGCGCAGGGGGTGGGCCGGACCGCCTCTGGCGCGGGGTCGCAGAGGCTGACGATGGCGACGATATGGCGCCGTCCAGTCGCAGCGGGATACGAGGAAAGGAGTTCTTACCCTCGGGGACATCCTCGAGTCCCTTGTCGGTAGCCATGATTGCGGTTTGTAGGTGATATGGATCTAGATCACAAGCACCGCTTGAGACCTAGAATCAAAGGATCGAAGGTGGGGTTTGTTGAGGGTCGAGGAAAATCCACAAGTCTCACGGGGAGGCTGTGGAATCCGATGCTGATGTCTGTGGACTTGAAAAAGAACCAGACCTGATGCTCTCAGTGTGTTGAGAGCAAGTGAATCTAGTTGTGTAGGGGAAGGTTTGTTGTTTGGGTGAGGGTAGATGGGTGATGTCGTAGGGTAAGAGCAGACCTAAGAGAGAAAATTTGTCTGCAGGTGGAAAAAAGTTGAAGTGCCTTCGTTGCCCTGTTCGCTTTTGCCACGCTAAACTTTTAGTGGGGCACGGGCACCACCGTCAGTCAGTTCACCCACTTCCTTCGGCCGTCTCAGTGTGCTTCAATTTTTCCCGCGCTCTGGGCCGCGGCCCAAAAAAAAAGCCTACCAGGTTAAGACGAGCGGGTGGGATTTGCTGAAGACTCACTTCTTGTGACTCGAGTCTCGCACAACTGCTGCTGCTGTTACCTGGGCCTAAACTCACCTGCACCGCCCTTGTCACTCCTGCATACCATACTGTACTGTACAACTGGCCATTGTTGATCAATGGGGCCAATGTAAAGCGGCCTTACTCGTCTCGTCCTGACCTTCCCACCTTCTCCTTCTCCAGTCTTCAGAGTCACCCCACTGCCATCCACACCAGAGGGCCATGCTCCTCAAAGCCGCTCCCGCCCCGGGCCACCAGGAGGACATTGTCCTTCGCAACCACAATGGCCTGGGAGTTACTGCTGACGGTCTGGGCGTAGGCAGGATGGATGAGCAACAAGCTAGCGTTGAGTCACCGATCCCCAGTCATCCTCTGGGAGTCAAGCCCCTAGGCAATCAGTATCTCTCGTCCGCCGCCAACGCTCGTGGCTCCATTGGCCGCCTCCAGGTTTTGCCGGACGAGGTGTTGGCTCAGCTGTTCGAGTATTTCGGCCAGCAGTCTTTGCGCAGACTGGGCTACACCTGCAGGTTTCTCTTTGCTTTCTGTCATGCTGACGATCTCTGGAAGGCTCTTTTCCTGGAGTAAGTCACATCCCCTACCAGTCATTCCTCATTCTGAACCGGTGTTTGCCGGCGTAAACCTTCGTGCCGAACGGACAAACCCCCCCCCAGGGGGGTTATCGGCCAAGGATATCACTTGTTGCTTGATTCCTGAGATTATGTGTATCCCGCTTGAATCAGTCGATTTCTAAGTGTTTCGAAACATACTTTTGACTGCTCTTGCGCCAAGGAACCTGGGATGTCGCCGAGATGGCGCCTTTCCCTCACACACTTTTACTATTACTCACGCCATGGCCTTCGTGCTCTTGCCTACGTTGGGTTTAGGAACTGAGTTCTGAAGTCATACTTTCACAGCGAGTTGTTGATTGACGGATTTCCCTAGGAGTCATGAGGAGAAAAGGCGTCCCTTCCAGTGGAAGTGGACATGGAGATCAACCTTGCTTGAATTGTCACCAGACCAGGAGGCCAAGATCGATTGCCGCAATGTCTTCTCCGATGTTCTTCATCGACCGTTTGTCTGCAGTAAAGTGCCTCTGGGCCGTTTCTTCTCCAGAATCCCCGGCGCGAATGAGATCCAACGGCTTCCGAACATGACATACGAGGAATTTGCGGATAAGTGGAGTGACAGACCCTTCATTCTGACGGATTGTATCCGTTCGTGGCCGGCTTCCAAAGATTGGAACATCGAACAGCTGTCGAGGATGTTCCATGATGTGGAGTTCCGCGCCGAAGCGGTGGACTGGCCCTTCTCGACTTATTGCCAGTACATGTGCAATAATCAAGATGAGAGCCCCCTCTATCTGTTCGACAAGAAGTTCGCCGAGAAGATGAATGTCTCAATTGGGAAAGTTGAAGGGGCGGCGTATTGGAAACCGGACTGCTTTGGGCCGGATCTCTTTGAAGTGCTCGATTCGGAGAGACCAGCGCATAGATGGCTGATTGTAGGGCCAGCAAGATCAGGTTCGACGTTTCACAAGGACCCGAACGGTACGTCGGCGTGGAATGCGGTTCTTCAAGGAACCAAATACGTGAGTAACTTCCAAACAAATCTGAATGTGCCCATGAGGCCATTCGTCTAGTCTGAACACTTGCTAAGCTGTGTTATCGAAGTGGATTATGTTCCCGCCTTCGGTGGACGTGCCGGGCGTCTTTGTCTCGGCCGACCAGAGCGAAGTCACTAGCCCTCTGAGCATAGCAGAATGGCTTCTAGAGTTCCACGACGAAGCCCGAAAGTTACCTGAATGCATAGAAGGCATCTGCAAGGAAGGCGAGATTCTCCACGTGCCTAGTGGATGGTGGCATCTGGTTGTCAATCTTGAAAGTGGGATTGCGCTCACCCAGAATTTCGTGCCAAAATCACACCTCGCCGTCGTTCTCGAATTCCTGAGGGACAAGCCGGACCAAGTGACGGGGTTCAAGAGAGACGTCGCCGATCCCTATAGCCTGTTTGTGGATCGCCTCAGGGCACAATTTCCGGAGCTTTTGGATGCAGCCCTCATTGAGATGGATCAGAGGCACAGCAGGAAAAAGAGGAAGTGGGACGAAGCCATCGCCGTCGAAGAGACTGAGCAGACTTCGGGGTCTGGAGGGTTCAGCTTTGGGTTTGGGTTTGGTGGTGATGACGAGGAGATACCGTGAGCCAGAACCAGCCCATGCATTCTCTGTCTGTCATTGTGGAAAACGTGGAAAATGTAAAGAAGCAAAGGCTGTGCAATAAATCGCCCTGTCTTCTCCATCATCGCCCTTACACGATTGGAAGATCGAGACTGGTTTTGTGGCACAGAGATGCACCCAGACACTGGACCGTGCCAGATACCTCTGGTGCGCTGCCAACAGGGCACGACTAGAGTGAACCTAGGAAGACTGGGTAGGCTGTACCTATAGGTAAGTATGCTTGGTAGACTTTGCCGACAACTTCGCCTACATCTCAACTGTCGGCATGGCACGTCCCAGAGCCCGTTTTCTCTTCCAGAAGCTTCAACATGTAAAACCTGCAGTGTCTATTGATTGGGCAAGTGGTGCACGGAGGCAGCTGTCAAATCTCAGCTTGGGGTGTGTCCCAGAGCTGAGCTGGCTGGCGGGACGGTGCTTTGTACTAGGTATGGTTAGGCGTGTCCCGTGGACCGGCCGACAACAACGACAGGGATGGTCCACCGCAACCCCTTGGGACCCCACGCTCTCCTCTCGGCCTCTCCCTTCAGCCCTTCTAGTCTACCAGGAACCTCTCTGCATGGCTGCATGGTTCCTTTGGTGGACGAGACCTCATCTGGCAAGGTCCGCGGGTCGGGTTCTACCCAGGTGTTAGGTAGTCTGCCTAGGTAGTTCATCAGGGTATGGTTAACCCAGCAGGAGCCAGAGAACGCGCCCCCCCCATCCCCCCAAGCTCATCAACCCCCGTCCCGTCCCCGTCTCAGCTGGACCGACCGGCGGCAACCCATGATCAATCACGTCGTATCACCCCCATTCAGCCGTCACCCGTGCTCTCTCACCCGTCGCAGCAACACCATCTCCCAATATCGCGCATTTCTAATTGTACATACATACAATACATACTCTTGTTGGCTTCTCCCTGGCCTCGTCAAACCTCAGAGGACACCGCCCCCAACACACCGACGGAGCCTTGCTCGCTGACTCAGGAGAGCTCTCCCTGTCAGCACGAAGCTATATCGGTCGTGTCACTTCCACACCCGAGCCGGCCTCCTATCCCGCCCTCCTAACCCCCAGCCTGCGGCCTCCATTCACCTGCGCACTCTGTGGGTACTTCTACCTGCTCACACCGTCCCGTTCGAACTCTCAGCAGGGCAGGGCGCAGACTTGATCGTTACACGACGCCGGTGCCTGCATACGTAATGCACTTCAACGCTCTGAAATAGCATCATGCTCTCCGGCCTGTCTCTCCTCCTCCCGCCCAAGCCACCACCGTCTTATAGACTCAGCTCCGCCCACAACCGAATAAAACGACGCCGACAACGGTGTCTGGTTCACGTCTAATATTGGCTCTCCTGATCCTGATCGGTGTGTCTCTTGTTCGCCGTACATCACCCCGAGCCATGGTGCGCCCCTTGCGGCCCCAACGGGCGCGTCTGCAGTAACTCGAGGCTGACTGAGACAGCCCTATTGTAGTCCTCGGCAATCATCCATAATATCTGCAGCATCTCGAGACAGCCGTTTGAAAAGAATCCCAGCTCTTCTCTGCTCCCATATCAGCCTTCATACAACTTGCGCCCAAGATAGAACCCGCACAAGCGCGTCATAATGGTCTCTGACGAGACATACGAGATTTGCCTGCCAGTCCTTCAGGACTCGGCCATAGAAGAGGAGGATAAGACTGACAGGCTAGAAGAACTCTTGAAAAAAGAGACGGCTCTGACCGGCCAGTCCCTGGAGAACGCCGTGCTGGACGTGCTCTGGCGCTATCGAGAAGGGGGTGGTAATAATGCATCCCCTCCCGCCATTCGGCAGACCATCCTCAGGAGACCTTCGCCAGCCTCGTTCAGGACCACCGCTACCCCTCTCTCAGGCTCCCCACGTCTCGGTGTCAGTCCGCTCGCGCCTCCCGGCTTCATGCCCTCGTTCAACCGCACCCTGTCGTCGGCCGCCTCCCCCTTTTCCTCTCCACGCCCGTCGCCTCGGTTGGCGTTTGCAACACCAGTCATACCTCACAGCCCCAACCTGAACGCCTACGAATTTGCGAATGATCCAGAGCCGTCGCAAGAAACGTTCGAGGACTACGCTTCCGACAATGTGGACTGGCTTGTTGGTGATGATGCTGTTAGTGTCGCATCCTCCTTTGGCACACCCAGTGGCTTGAATGCAAACGCGCCCGAGTTCTCATCGCAGCAAACACCCATGAGACCACATGATGTCTTGCGATCGATCCTCGGCGAGTCTAGGACGGACGAGGAGATTAGTCAAGCACTACTGGTTCATGGCTATGACCTCGGGGCTGTGCTTATATCGATGATGGACAACCAGGATGCTCCAACGGCGAGTACGTCCGCCGAAAGCAATGGCTATTTGGTTGGCAAGTCCATGACTCCAGATGCGCGTCCAACCACGCCAGCCGATCAGAGGTCCGGCGTCATTTGCAAGTTCTACCTCGCATCTGGCAGCTGTATGCGAGCAGACTGTAGGTTTAGCCACGACTTAAGCAGTCACATTTGCAAGTAGGTTCTGGCCCCTTCCGTTCAAGCACTCGGGCATTTACTAAATCACTGATCCAGGTATTGGATGTCAGGCAACTGCCTCGCCGGGGATACGTGCATATTCTCGCATGATCCGGCGCACCTCATGAACAAGCTCAATGTTGACGGAACGGACACTCCACCAACACAGAAGTCCCCAGCAAACATCCAGGTCCAGGACTTTTCCAGCTTCCCGTCTCTAGGGTCTGGTGGACCAGACTCGATCCCTGTCTTCACACCGTCACTAGGTGTTACTCCTCCCCCTGGATTCAAGAACATACACTCAAATGATCACCGGCCTCGTTCCCGCCCCAGCAGCCGTCACCAACAGGGCAAAGAAAACGCCCAGGCGGCGCCATCCCTCGACGACAATGAGGCTTTTCCGACTCTTGGCTCTGCCGCAGCCAAGCCGGGGAAGAAGCACCATGGGAAGCGAGGCGGTCACGGCCACGGGCCAAAAGAAGCGTACACCCCTAGTTCTCTCGCGGATATTGTAAAGATGTCGCCATCTCCAGGACCGACTTCAAGGCCCGATAGTAGGAAGATGAGTCGGAACGGAAGCTCGCAGGGATCGAGAAACGGTGAGAACAGCGCAGCTGCTCAGGCCATCCCGAACCCCAAGCATATCCCTTGGCTCGAGACGGGGGACAGCTCCAATAAGGCGTATCTTAAGGCACGCCAAGAGGCTATTCGGCACAGTGCTCTTAGGAACAAGTTTTTGCAGAAGTAAGCCTCGCTGGTCACCAAGCTGTGTAGAACAACCTATTCTAACTAGATCCCCCAGTGCGGCACAGGCATGGAACCGGCAGGACGCCCGACAGGCCAAGGTATTCAGTCTGCGGGGTCAGAGTGAGAACGACCTGATGAAGAAGGCACACAGGGAAGCGGCGGAGAAGCTGTACGAAGATCGTAACAAGAAGAGCTCGTCGAGCCCGGAGATCTACGTTGACCTACACGGCTTACACGCGGAGGAAGCCGTCGAGTATCTAGAGCGGGTGCTGCTGGAGAACGAGCATGAGAGCCGGCCGATCTATGCCATCACAGGCACAGGGCATCACAGCAAGAACGGAAAGGACAAGGTGGGCAAGGCGGTACGGGGATTCTTGAACGATTGGCGGTATGCATTCCGAGAATTCTCGGTACCGGGCGACCGTAACAACATGGGGGGTATCCTGGGGGTGGATGCACGAAGCTACGATAAGTCGGCGTCGAAGGAGGTTGGCGGTGGCGCGAGGAAAGTAGAAGAGGGCGAGGAGGCGGTGGACATCCTGAGCCAGGGAGTCGAGATTGGGGACGGCAAAATGAAGCTGCTGGTCAGGGATACAACCATCGGCAAAGAGCCGCCTAGGGGGCCGCGAGGTGGCCGATGACATGTCGAGAGGAGATGAAGCAAACAAAATAAAGCAAATTCATATAAAATGTCGACGTGCAGGGTATGTTTGTAGACTACCATAAGAGACTGCTGCTCGGCATATGATGCGGCTCGTATGCGAGGGACTGCCCTACTGTAGATAACTAGCATATGTCAGGAACCCGGATCCTTACCTCTCCCGCGGGCGCGGGAGGGTTCCCTAACAGCTGCTGCAACCCTCGGACCTGCGCATGAAACGTCAGAACATTCCCAGGCTGCTGCTACTCGCTGTTCTAGCACCTGAATAAGACCCGGCTTGCCGTCATTGGCGTCACAGCTCGCTTACTACATGGCTATTTCAGGAAGTGACCCAATCAAGTACAGCCCTGGGAACATGCTTTAGGCAGGTAGCACTGCAGGTACCTTAGGTAGGTACTTGGTCCAGCCTTACGTAGTCTACTTCATAGATGTGTGCCCCAGATCTGACCTACTCGGGCATTGACAAGCTGCGCCTCTTCGACAGACACCCCCCCTCCAAAACTGCAACCGCGAGTCCGTGAACATCAACCTTTTGCCCAACCGAAACGGTCAGCCACATATCATACCGTTGCAAGCATCTTTACCGAATCAATGGCTGCGAAAAGATAGTACTCAGTCCTCATCGTCATCCTTTGTAAGCAACCCGCGCTTGTCCGGTTAGTCAACCTGACGGTCGTCATGCTCGTCTGTTGAGGACACACATCGCTGACAGTCCACCAGAACTCGCCCTTCACTCTGCACCTTGTCACCACACAATGCCGGCCGACTACAAGTCTGCGGCAGCAGGCCTAGCCGTGCCTCCCTCTCCGGACAGCGAGACCCCTTCCGCCGCATCCGCAGCCGCACAGCTCGCCAACACCCCGACCCGGGACGAGCACGACGACGGCCCCTTCCACGACGACAGCGACCACGAACGTCGCTCCAGCGCACCCTCACCCCCGTCAGTTAGCAGCAACGAACGTCCGCTGCCGTGGGTCCGCCACAACGGCAGTACCGGCATTGCCAATGGCAACTCGCGGTCCTCCCGTCGGCTCTCAACGCCCTACTCCCTGAACTCGCGCAACTCGGCGAACCAGGACCGGTCGGTGCGCGGCCAGCTCCGGGAGCTGGCCTCGTCCTCAGTCAAGACGGCCAACAATCTGTACAGGCAATCCGTAACCATGTACAATGGCTGGACGCCCACCCAGAAGGTCCTGTTCGTCGTCGGCGGAAACCTCCTTGGCGCCCTCACCATCGTCCTGCTCATCTTCTCCCACAAGATCTTCACCCTTCTTGGGCCAGTCGCAGTCTCGTGGCGCGAGCTGCCCGCCGGGTGGCTGATCATCTGGGCCGCGACCTTCTTCGTGGCGTTCCCGCCCATGATCGGCTATAGCACGGCGTGCACGGTGGCCGGGTTCGTGTACGGGTTCCCCTTGGGGTGGCCGATCGTGGCAACGGCGACGGTGGCCGGGTCAGCGGCGGCGTTCGTGGCGTCGCGGACCGTGCTCAGCGGCTACGTGGACCGGTTGGTCGGGCGGGACAAGCGCTTCGTGGCTTTGGGCCAAGTGCTCCGGCACGACGGCCTCGGCGTGCTGGCGCTGGTGCGTTTCTGCCCGCTCCCCTACAGCCTGAGCAATGGCTTCCTCGCCACCGTGCCCAGCATACAGCCCCTCAGCTTCGCCATCGCCACCGCCTTCTCCAGCCCCAAGCTGCTGGTCCACGTCTTCATCGGCTCGCGCCTCGCCCTGCTGGCCGAGAAAGACATGACTTTCGGCGACCGCCTGGTCAACTACGCCTCCATGCTCATCGGGGGCCTGGTTGGCATGGGCGTTGGATACTTCATCTACCGCCGCACCATGGCCAGGGCCGCGGAGCTGGCCAGGGAGGAGGCACAGGCCGGGCGGCCCCTTGGAAGCGGCAGGCCCGCGGGCGCCGATTACGCGGACGGCGATATAGGCGAGGGCGGCGAGGATGCGAGGCTCATGGATCCCAACGACGCCGCTGCGCTGATGGTCGACGATGATGACATCTCGCTGTGGGATGCCGCCGGTGACAGTCAATTTGAGGACGAAGACGCGCCCGCGAGGTATCGGGATGAGGAGGAGGCTGTTGGGGACCTCAGCAAGGCGAGGGGACCAGGCGACGGCGCGCAGGCCTATTAGAGCCAAGAGGTCATCGGTGTTGTGTGCAAGATAGATGCCTTGTCATAGAATTAAAGTGCGCAACCGGCACGGACAGTCATGATTTACGAACGAAGCCAATGTATATCTATCAACCGGCATTTGACATCCAACCACCCCTCCGAGCTGGACACGCACGAGACATGCTCGTCCCACATTACACCACCCCACTAGTCGATAGCATCGTCCCGAAGCTTAAACAGCTGCGGCAGGACCTCGTCGGGCTTCGCACGCAAGGCGTTGTGGTACATGGTGTTCGTCTCGAGCACCCTGATGAGGTTGATCCTGCGCGCCGTGTCCCTCGCGAGCTCGGACTCGACGTACATGTCCTCGATGAAGCTGGCGGCGTACACGGGGACCTGGTTGACGCGCAGCCGGGCCTCGTCGTAGAGGTCGTCCCAGCCGTCGTGCCCGGCCAGCGCGTCGGCGGCGGGCCTCAGCCTGCCTAGCTCCGGGTAGTCGTCGAACATGAAGGGGAAGACCATCTCGCCCGAGAAGCAGAGCGGCGGCGCCCCCTTGGCGGTGTTATCGAAGGACGAGAATTCCGGGTCCAGCCAGCGGAAGTTGTCGAGCTGCTGGCCGACCCGCTGCGCGGCCCAGTCGGACTGGACGCCCTTCTTGTAGCAGTAGATGGCCTCGTGCAGGACGGCGTAGATGGGCGCGGTGTCGAACGGGAGGTATGACTCGAACTGCAGGAGGGTTGGCCTTGTGAGGAAACCGAACTGTTCCAGGTCCATGTTCAGTCTCAGGATCATGGAGTGCACGTTGTCGAGGCCTCCGTGCAAGCCAAACATGTGGCCGAGGGTGAGGAGCCGCCTGGCTGTCAGGAGTCCTCCACCGGGCAGCCGGACGCCCTTTTCGGGGCGGCTGTGCAAGTAACCAGCGACCCTCCGCACGGCAGGGACATCCTCGGGGAACTTCCTGTAGTAAGCCATGTTTCTCTCAAAGACCTTCTGGAAGGTGGCCTGGTAGACCTGATCCGGGGTCTTGGAGATGGGCGCGAGGCCGCCAGTCATGAAGACCTCGTTGAGCCCCTCGGGGTGCTGGGACAGGTAGCTGAGGCAGACGAAGCCGCCAAAAGACTGCCCGAAGATGGACCATTTCCGCTTGCTCTCGTCGAAGCTCTCGGTCAGGCACTTGCGGACGGCCTCACAGTCTCTCACATTCTCGACCTGGCGGAAGAACTTGAGGTAGTCAAACTGTTCCTCAGGAGAGGCGTCTGGGGTAGGAGTGGTGTCGGCAGTGACTGGAGTGCTAAGCCCGACTCCTCTGTAGTCGAGGAAGAGGATTTGGTAACCTCTGTTGAGGAGGAATCGGGTCAAGGAAGAGTCCTGAGGCTCAGGGTTGCCAAAGCCAGGACCGCCCTGCAGGAAGACGAACCATGGACGGTTCAGAGACGACTGGAACTGCGACTGTTGAGGGTTGATAGGCACCTCATACTTGGTAGCTCCTCTGGCGAAGAGCTGGATTTGTCTGCCGGAGGGATTCTTATAGTCCAGTGGCACCGAGAACAAGTACTCAGTTACCAGCAGCGCACCTGGATCGAGGATGTGGACGTCAGCATTGTACGGCACAGTTCATGACGGTACCAGTCTATACTGTACTGCCTGCCGTGCCATTGGGAAGTAGATGGCTGCGAGGATGGAGACACCCCTGGCCGGGCTGTTTTGACGACATGCAGCACTCACCAGGGACAACGTGCCTCACAAAGCTCTTGAGCTTGGCTTTTGGGATTTCAAGGGCCATGACGCAAGAAGGACTGCAACACGGGCTATGTACACACGCGGGCTAGGAGGTGGCAAAGAGCGAGGGACGAATGGTAGGTTGCTGTAAGAGGGTACACAGCTGGGCCCACTCGTCTCTGGTGCACTCACTGCAGGGCACCACTGCGGTGTCTGCTTATATGCTATACGAGATGGGTTGGAAAGGATCTTCTGAGAACGCAGGTCGCGTGGAAGACCAAGCGCAAGCGAGGGCACGGTATAGATCCAACACCGGGTGAGGAGGAGAGACTATCCCCACAGGTGTCCTTTCTGGGCTGGAGTCGTCGTTGTCGTTGCCCGCTGCTACCATCCCCGTGGCTAGCCTGGGGTGCATATCGACCCGTTGACAGGTGATAAAGGCCTGCGGGGTTCTACGAGATACCTGAATCACAGGCAGATCAGCAGACCCTCAGGCCCAGACATCCCACCTAGCCACCTAGCGGCACAGGTACCTAGGTATAGCCCCAGGTACCTACCTACCTAGGTAGGCAGGTGGGTCTCCCGGCATCGGCGCGTATGAAAATCTCCGGCCTGGATAAAAAGGCAATCTCTACATTTTGTGATTTCTTTCACCTACCTCATCATCACCATCTTTCTCCCTCCTCTGCCCAACAACACCCGTCGCGCTTCTACGGGGCAAAGGCTTAGGATCTCAACTGCAGGCCCAGATGTGAGGCAACACGTCGGCCGCCCCGGATTCGCGTCCGCATCCGCATCATGGCCGCAGGTTCGCCCCAATTGATTCAGACCTTGGTCGAATCTTTCAACGCCCTAGCCGACGAGGTGCAGATCCTGGTCGATAAAAAGACAATATTGGATCACAAGCTAAAGTGGGCGCATGAGCAGGTAGGTCACGATTGTTTTCCTTGTTCTTCTTTGCCTACATGATGATATTTCATAGCTCTAGATCTGCAAATCGCCATTTTTGGTGAGCGTGTAGACAACCTGTACCACTTATCTGAGATTCCCCTTGGCCCCCACCTAACAAACACAGCCTCTGATTTGCCGCCGGCTCGGCGTGGGTCCCCCAAACATGCTGACCAATGTCGCACCTGCAACAGTACCAGCTTCTCGCCGACAAATACGCTCCCGCCGCTCCTCACATCGCCGAAACTCTAGCAAAGCTCCAACTACCTCCCAGTCCAACACTGACAACCTCAAATCACGTCCCCCTCCCCAAGCGCCAGCAGTCCGGCAGCTCCCAGGCTGAACTGGCCCTGTTCATCCGCGAAGGCAAGAAGGTGGCCCGACAGCTGGCAATGGTGACGGATGCGAGCAAGGAAAGCGGGTCCAGTCGCGAGACATTCTCCACCAACATGACCTCCCAGTCAACGTTCCTGGAGAAAGACTTCACGGTCGAGGGCAAGAAGGGTCATCTGGGCTGTCCATTCTCGGCAATGAACAAGGTCGCAGTCGAGCGAGTTGAGGTAGATGATGTTGGTGATGACGATGCGAATGATAATGAGAATGCCGACCCTACACCACACCATTCCAAAGACCCGATATGTGCCGCAATGTTCGAGGAGAGCATGTCGGCCCCGGCGCCTAATGCTTCGGCTTCGAAGTGCCCAATCAGATATCTTGACCAGCACTCCCCCGAAGAGATCGCCCGCTATGTCGAGACCCACAAGCATGAGTTGCCGCGGAGCCACGAGGTTTGTCTCAAGAGGAACCAGAAGAATGAGGAGCAGATAAGGAAGCTCGACGCCAAGTACGGCAACCTCGTCTCCATGATTACAGACCTCAGCCATCTCCACGCCCCCATGCTGCCCGAGTCCCAGGTTGAGGCTCAGGCCGAGGCCGAGGCCGAGGCCGAGGCCGACCGAGCTTCGAATCGCCGAGTTAGTGATTGGGCCCGGAATGTGAGCTCTAGTACCGTCGACGCCCTGGTCGAAGAAACTGTCAAGGATGGCGAGGTGCCCACAGCCGAAGACTATCTCGACCGGACCGGCCACTTCGAGCGGCCTCTCAAGGAGATCCGAGTCGGCGAATCGCCCAGTAGGCCATGGGGCATCTCGGTCCCCTTCCCACCGGATGAGCCCGTGGAGCGCCCTACTTCCCCTCCTGCGCCTGTTCGTATGCCTTCGCCGAGGTCAGCCCCAGCACCCAAGGCGCCAGAGACCAGGCCCTCCAAGTGTCCTTTTGACCACACCAAGATGAACAAGTTAGATGGACCTGGCCTGGCCGAGTTTCCGAAAATGGAGGAGATCCGGAGCCCTCCACGGCCTACCGCGCATAAGCCGCCCGCGAGTCAGCCTTTTACACCGCATCTCAAACATACACAGCCATCAGTTCCAGATAGTCCTCCTCCGTCTAATCAGCCTGCTTTCATTAACACCACGGGGGTTGCAAAGACAAGCACGGGTGGTGCCTCAGCCCCCCAGATGGTATTCAACGGCCCGGTATTCATCGGGTACCCCATGGAGCAAGCGATTCAGTTCATGCAGCATTTCCAGCGGCAGTCATGATCAAGATTTCCTTATTTTTGTTGTATTCAAGCGAGCGAGGGCGTTCATGATGATTTGGTACACTTGGCATGGCGTTGAACCGATGCCACATGGGACATGGACTGGGTGGCAAGGCAAATCATGAAATCAGAGGATTACAGAGAGGTTGCGATCCTCTACACGGCGCGCATTGAGAATGAAAGACGATAGTCGCCGAGCACTCATGGGTCACATATCAGAGATGTGGAAACGAAAGTGACAATCGTCTCACTTAATTAATAGCATGATTTTTGAACCCATACCCACCCCCACCGGGAGTCTATCTTCTCGAGTGATGCGGAGTAGCATTCGAAGCCTACCAAAGGGCAACACACTGGAAGGCAGCACGCAGCATCGGCATCATCAACATCCGCCAGCCACGCATGAGGTTGGGCAGGACAGAACATCCTGGTCCCTTTCAGCGCCCGTACGACCTCGGCGTGATCCTGAAATGTTGTCTGTGTCACGTATGGCGACCTTGGCGGCGCCTTGTGTGGCATCACAAGTTGCCAATGGCGACGCCGCTGTCTCATCCCGCACAAGCAGCAGCCTGACAGCTTGGAGAATTCTTCTTCAGGCAGCTTTTTGCGACAGCGCTACTTTCTGGCCGAAGCGAGGTCGCACAAGGAGGGTCACGGTGGGCAGAAATCCGCCCTGATCGCCAGATATGTGGTGAACATTTTTGCAAGACAGCAATGAGCTCCGATACCAGGGCTCGTTGCTGTCCATGCTGGCTAGGAGATGCGTGTCATTATACATGCTAGACTACTACTCATCCGGTGGGAGAACCCCTCCTTTTCTATATAGGGATCTTGGGCGCGACGCTCTTCCAGAAATCACATCGCAGCTTGAACTGCGTGAGCTCGAGCTGGGCGAAGCCGGCCACATTGATGTTGAACTCGTTCCCCGACGACAGAGGTGGAACACCGGCCTCGTCCGGGCCAGTCAATTTCAGCTCGTTCGGGTCGGACGTCATGAAGAAGGAGGCGAACGCCCCAGCGTAGCCTTTGTAGTGGACCGGGTCGGACACCTGCGCGGCGTTGACTTGGTTCCACTGTTTTTGGTGGCAACTGTGTTAGTGTTCTTCTCAAGTTGCTGTATTGGGGATCCTTTTTTTCTTTCTCTTGGGAAGAAAGGCCGGGGGGGGGGGTTACGCTCACGTAGATGGTGTCACTGCCATGCTTGGCGGGGGAGATGGAGTACTCGCCCAGATAGTTCCCCTCCGGAGCCGCACCAGCCACCCAGTACGCCGGGCAGGCCAGGACGGTGTCCCTATAGATAAGCCCTGCGCGCGTGTAAGAGCCGTTGTAGCTGGGAACGGCCTCTGCGGTGCCCGACTCCGGGTACAGCGACCTCACCTCATCCAGCTCGGCAGGGGACAGGCCCGGCAGATACCCAGAGAGCCAGCTGTCGAAGCTCGCCGTGCTAGAGTTGAAGGGCGGCGTTCCGCTGTCCTGGGCGTTGGCGAGTCCGGGTGGAATAAAGTTCTCGCCCTCGTGGGTGTTATACATGCCCCATCCAAAGTCCATGTTAACCTCGCCCGCCGCCGCAGCCTCGCTCAGCGTCTTGGTCAGGAACTCCCCGTCAATCACGGGCGCCCACGTGTAGCTGCTCGAGTTGTACGTGTGGCTCGCGGCCACGGCGAGCGACGCGTTCCGGAGCACCTGGAGATCTGCCTTCTTCAGGCACCCCAGGCTGGCCGGCCCCGTCCCGCAACCCGCGAGCGACGAGAACATGTCGTAGACGGCCTGCGCCTCGGGCGTGTCGCCGCCGTACGTCTTGGGCCAGAACGGGCTGCTCGCCAGCGCCCTGGTGAACAGCTGCGGCCGGTCTGCCGCGCCGGCGCGCGCGATGGACTGCGCTACGACCGACCCGCCGCCCGCCGACTGGCCCCAGATGGAGATGGAGTCCGGGTCGCCGCCGAAGTAACTGGCGTGCTTCTTTGCCCACCTGATAGCGGCGTCCTGGTCGAGCAGGCCCGGGTTGAGGTCTGACCCGGCGTCCGCGGCAACCTCGCCGCCCGGAAGAAAGCCGAAGGCGTTAGTGCGATAGTTGGGGTATACAACTTTCCATTAGCAATATGAGTTAGCAAACAAAGCACCAGGGAAGAGATATCGGTCGAAATAGGGCAGGACCAGGGCAAAGCGTGCCCAAAGCCCGTTTTACAATCTGGAGCCTGAGAGGCCTTTGAGTCACAGGCTACAGATAGTGGTTGTTTGTTCTCGAAGGGGTTAAGATTGTATCCTGAAGCTGCTTACAGACCAGGTCCGTCTCGGACGAGACGTTGAGGATCGGGTAGGCGGGTGGCGGAAGTATGCTGAAGTACGCGCTGCCCTGTATGAAGGCGCCGCCGTAGAATACGACGACGACGGGGCGCAGCGGCTGGCCCCGCGTCCAGGGCCGCGAGTACAGGCCCAGGTACAGGCAGTCTTCGGAACCGTTGACGGTACGCTGGACACACATGTCGAAGGGCTGGGTCGAGTTGAAGGTGCCGTTCGTGATCGGGAGCGGCGGCTGCGGGCCCCGGAACCTGAGGTCGCCCAAGGGTGGCTGGGCAAACGGGATCTTCTGCCAGTACGAGATGTTATATTGAGCTGAGTAGGCGCCCTCGAATATGCCATAGTCGAGCTCCGCGACGAGGTCTTGGGCCACGGCCCCGGTCGCGAGGAACCCTGACAGCAGGAGCAGGACTGTCACGAGGAACGAGGCCATCCTGGCGGCTGAAGCAGTGAGGGAAGACGGAGGCTGTCGTTACTCCCACGGCTGCTGAAGGGGACCTCCATTTTGATCCAGGGTGGATATTGCCCTACTTATTGGTTTCGTTTGTATGAATCCTCCGGGTGAGCGGCTCATCTAGTCAGGCACATCAACCAGATAACCCGAGGGCGTGGAAAGCAGCGTCACTAGTGGACATTGACCCCGGTGGGAACGGCATCGTGGTCACATCGGCCGAGTTGTCCATGGGCACTGTATTGTCGACAGTGGGGATTTCCTCCGCACTTTTGGTGTTGACAGGCTAGAATCCGGGGACTGTGGGGAACGGGCCATCAGCAGAAGGGAGCCGATCCAGAACAGAACCACAATCAACTAATACATTTGCTAGGGACCAAGGTTCCACCAATTGGCTACCTAGTCATGATCAATGACGAGTCACGCTCAGGGGGACATGGTGCTGCTTTACTGGCATAGCGATGTTGCTCGGTCTTCGTCTCCAATGATAACCCGAGTGAGCATAAACAGCGAGATAGCACTGCTTGGCCCTTTTTCACTCACTTTTGACAGCTCGTGGACGAAATACTTCAATTTGACCATCACTTCATCAATCGTGCCCATACATCATCATACAAGGCTCTTTGATCCGGGTCCTGGACCCTGTCCTCGGCCAAAAATGAACGCTTGACAACCCCAGGTGAAAGACAGTTATGCCTCACAGTTCGATCTTGAAGTCAGTGACAACAAAGGCTATCTTCAAAGGTCCGCCCTGAGATGCCTCTCTGTGTGCTGACATTCGAGTCTCCAGGCCACTGAATAACTACCACGCTCTAGTACCTGACGCCTCTCGCCATAGGTCGAGGGTAGAACTGATGGTCAAAAGGTCGACCCTGCGGCATAGTCCATGCAGCCCTCTCCATACTTGGCAGGTGAGAACCGTGGACGTCCTCATCCCTCCTGATGGACGTCTCCTTCAGCATCAGTGTGGCAACCTCGGAGTTAGCCAGCAGGAACGTCCCAGTCTCCTCGGGGGCTGTCTTCCACAAGATTGGCTGCAGGAACCCGACCCTCGCAAAAATCATCCTCAGCAAAGGGTCTTCGTCGCCCACGCCGTCGTATATCTTCCGGCAGAGCCTGAGCACCTCGACCTGGGCCGCGTCAGGGCCTGCGTTCTCGAGCATATCGATAGTTACACGCGAGATTTTGTCCTTGAAGCTGTCGAGCATGTATCTATCTGCGCAGATGTAGACATCAATATTTAACTCGTAAGCGATCAGCCATGTTCGCATGTCCTCGCCCTTGATGCGAGCCTCTGTGTCGGACGGGGACGTCGCCATGGGTGGTGGTGACCCTGGCCGATGAGGCATAGCTCCGCCGTCCGGACCCCGCCTCCGTTGGTGCGGGTTTCGCCTCGACCTGTCTCGCCCGTTCACCACGACACCGGGGTAGCCCGGTGGGTAGCCGGGAGGAGCGATGGGAGGAGGAAATCGTGGTGCCGCGCAAGCCCAGCAGCTGGGAAATCCGATGTTAGCTATCGACGCAACGTGAACAGCAATTCCATGTTCATAAGCGAGGGATCGTTCACTTCTGCCCGTATACCATTTTTACGAGCCGTAGCCAACCGCAAGCTTTTGAAAAGCTCACGATATGACTTGTCAGGTAATTATCCGTGCATGTGAAGGTGTGGGTCATGTTGGGAAGCTGCTTACGGCGGACCATGAGAATTAGCACAACGTGGACAGACGCAGTCTGGCCTATGCGCCCCTGGGTGTTTTTGACGAAGGCGCTCGAGTTGTCTCTCCCGCCGTCGTCGGCGGCGCTCCTGACGTCTTCGCGATTGGGTACTCGAATCGCTGTGCCAGCTAAGCCCATCCGAGTCGGAGTCTGAATTGGCAGGGTTGTTGACAAGGTCCTTCCCTTTGCCCTTATCTGGGTCTGGGACCAAGACGGTTGACAGCGGCTTGGTAGGCAAGTATCGCTCCTCGTAGAGATATGCGACCAGGAAGTGGAAGATGGCTGGGTCTTCTTCTGGCAAGTCGAGGGACTGCGCCTCCGCTTCGAGGAAGTTTCCCAACAACGCTTTGCGGAACCATTCTGCCTTTAAAAGAACGCTCTTGTGTACCTGACTTAGTGTGAGCACAAGTACATTCATTTTCAAGGTAGGGTTGATGGGCCCACCTGGAAGATCTCCTGATGTGGTGGAGTGCCGACGCGAAGAGGGACTATAGCGGAGCTGTATCGACTGTGGCAGGCGTGTCAGTCGCGGGTTAAGGCTTGGACATGTCGATGTCGAGTGACACGGACAACAGGGAGTACTTGACCACAAAATCGGACAGTGTGAGAGATGGGTTGTCTTACCCATCGCTTGTAGAAAGCCACAAGTCTTGGCTTGGATCTAATACCTCCTTGTGGTCCAAGTCATCCGGCAGAACGTCCAACACAACAATGCCTGGGGGGTTCACCGATGGGCCGCGCATCACTTCGCCGAGTGTCCTCTGGGAACTTCCCTCGCCATTTGCCCTAGAGGACGAAGCCATGTCCAAGTTTGTTTGCCTTCGTCGCGGTGAGAGTTGCCGCCGCCTTTGGGAGAAGAACGGCTTAAGTTCGTACGTCTTATTTCGACAATCAAGGGAGGTGGGGGTTGATGGCAGCCTGCGCAGAAAACCCTGGGAGAAGGCTGAAGGATATATATGATTTGTGTCAACCATACGAGCTACTAAAGGCAGCAGTTCCTAAGCTATCAGCAGTAGGCTGGGAAGATGGTGTGGTGGTAGAACACGGAGCTAGCCAAGGCAGCCTACACCGAATCACCGTCGGTTGACATGCATGCGGACCAAATCCTATTGGCATGGGACGGTAGAAGAATGTGCGGCTTGTACGATCGATGTCGCTCTGCATTTATTGTGAGTCTGGCCGGTCTTCGGACGGGCTTCAGGCTGATGTATCAACCCAACTTATTTCGCGCCCTTCTCAAGGTTGAAGCAGAGAGACCTGTCCGGACAGTGCCAAACCATACTTATTGACCAGGCGAAATCGATAGCTTGAAGACGTATTCCCACGGAGCTTTGATGCAGGAGACGCATCAAGAAACCGCGACGCGGGGACGACCCGAGCCCATCCAGCCTGCTGAAGCTGGGCCGGCTGGTGCGTACGGCCGGTCACCAGAGATGAAAACCTCTTGCACGTTGTGTAACCGACTAGGCACACTGGCCTTAGAGCTGCATGTGTTTTGATTAACTCCGCATGGCCAAAAATCCTGCCAAGGCCTGCATGCAGCCACTTCCTTGCCGCCGCTTGGGAAGGTTGGGGTCACGCTGACTGGATCGTTGGACCAAACGTGTGGGTGGTGTGGCAGCGCGGGACCGCCGAGGTTGGACAAGTTGAGACCGACTCCATAGGGCCACTGCTACCTTGCCTCGAAGCGATATGGGAGGACGGTGCCTTTAGGTCGCAAGCGAATCCATCGACAGGTTCCAATGATCGAATCAAGATGCCGTCAGTCAGGGCTTCGCACGGTTGCCAGCGACCGTATCCCAGGTTTACAGAGCATACGTGTAGAGGCATTTGATGGTCCCGATACCAAAAATGTATCGAATTCACCAGCCACAGATGTATCGTCATGAATGTCCAGTCTGCTGCCCAGCGCGGCGGCCATCTCCGCGTGTCACTCGGCCCCACCAGTAAAGGCACGAGAAACACGCGGCCTTCCCTCGAGGAATACCTTGATTTAATCGCAGCAGTCTCGATTGACGTTTGCCACACTGTTGTATCAGCTCGCACATTATTTCCTTGGCTATCCTCGAAGTCAGGGACAACAACGGCGAGACCTGAAGTAAAGGAGTCTTGGTCGAGCACGCTTCTTTCGGAAGCATCATTAGAGACGCATTTTGTGCTCTGGCTCTCGAAAAGCAAGCTGGGATGTTGATTGAGATGTTTCCCAATAACCTAATCTGCCTCTGTTCAGTTCCTGTCAACTCTCCAAATTGCCAGGGCACAGATATCCGGAGAGGCACTCATGGGCCTGGCTCATCTTCTTGATACCAGCCTCACCGTCGTCCCATCTAGCGTTGGCTACTCTTCGTCCATATCTTGCTGCATCTCGATCTCTGCAATAACAATTAGCAAGACGGCTTGAGCCCAAGAGTGCATGCAAGTTACCCACGCCAGAGCCTGTTCGCCGAATCAGCAATCACTTGCGCCTTCAGAAGCAGCTTTTCCTTGTATTTCTGCTCGTCCCTAGCCTCCAGACGGATCTTGTTTGGCTGCGCTTGCAATAGCACAGGGACGAGCTCCTGTGGGTCAGCATTCGCTACCGCAGCGACGCTTCGGAAGCCATTGTCCCAAAAGACGCGCGCGGTCCGGCTCTTGACAAAGGTGATCTTCGCCAGGGCCAGCAGATCGGACTTGGCTCCGGCCTTCAATCGGTCTGAGAAGTGATCCAAAGCAGCTGCCATGACTCCCCACCCCATTTGCTCGCAGAACTTTATCATGCCGGCGGCGAAGCCCTGACAGGATTGTGCGAGCGTCTGCACAGTCCCTCGTGGCATGGTATATTTCTGCGCCACGCGGTGTATGGGCATCTCATTGCACAGATCGCGTAATTGTAGAGCGAGATAAAAGCGATGGTAGACACGAGCGATTTGCTTCTCCGCGGCTGTTTCTGTTTTCATCGCCCCTCCACGCATCCTACACCAGTCAGTAGACATCTTAACAGTGGATTATTTGAAAACTTACATCCTGTTGATCTCGGTGGGCTTCAAGCCAAGGAAGCTCAGGACCCTGAGGCCGCTCTCATCGAGGTTTTCCATCTCGTTTGCATAGATTTTCCAATTGACATTGATCGACATTTCCTGGACAGGCGTGAATGTGTAGAGGATGTGCATTTCGCCATCCATGACAAAAGCCTGAAGGGCCCTCTTAAGCTCATTGTGTATGAATACTCCATCATCTGGGTCAAGGGCTGAGGTTACAATCGCTTTACCCAGCTGCGTGGCCTCGAAGCTTGAGAAATGGTTGATTGAGATGAAGCCTCTGGCTTGCAGTTCTGAAAGACTGACTTCAACAATCTCATTGATTTTGACAATGTCAGTGGACTGGTAGAGCAGCGTCTTGTGGACGAATTCATCGAGCGAGTCACGACTAGTTGCCAGCCGCACCACTACCGCTTCAAGCAGCGCTCTCTGGATACGATGTTTGTCGCTTGTGAGACAACTCGTGAGCTGTGGCAATTCTGCTTGCATGAGCTCGGTTACTTCTTCAAGGTCTTTCTGGCGACAGCAGAGATATGTCTCCCCGACCTCGTCCTTGCCTTTCCGTCCAGCACGTCCTCTCATCTGGCGGAGCATGGATGGCCCAACAATATCGCGGCCCATGCGTGCATTGTGTAGAATGACCCGCCTCGCTGGGAGGTTTATGCCGGCTGCAAGAGAGCAAGTGGCGACGCAGACTTTGATGGTGCCAGAATCGTATGCGTTTGCGATGAGATCCCGCTCTTCCGTGGTAAGCCCCGCATGATGAAAGGCAACGCCATTGCTTATCGTCTGCTCAAGGATCGGGTCAAGCCCGCCTGGCAGGCTTCTTAAATCTCCAAGCAAGTCTGTTCGTTCCTCCTGTATATTAGTGTCCCACTCTTGGAGAGGTGGCATTACTCGACTGATAATGAGCGCATCCGACTCGCAGCCCGCGCGGCTACTTGCAAATACCAGCACACCATAACCAGCACGCGCCGTTTCGCTCGCCAGTGCGACGACCGCATTGAGAACAGGGTCCTGCAGTTCCTTGGAATCCGATGCCGCTATCGTTCCTATCGCAGTGGATGGAGCCTGGGACATCTGTGTCGCATTCGTCTGGGTTGCGGCGGCCTTGATCAATCGGCTGGTTGTCCCAGCAGCGTAGATTCGACTGTCGTAGACGAGTTGCTCCTCGATCGGGACTGGTCTGTATTGAGTCTCGTAAAAGTGACCCCGGAGCCATGTCGCCAATAGCTTGATGTTCGTCAGTGTTGCACTCATGCCAATGATCTGCACGGCATGATCGTCAAGAGAAAGGAGCTTCGTGGCCATGAGTTCCAGGAGGTAGCCACGGTGATCGTCGTCGACCATGTGAAGCTCATCAAGAACTACAACCTTCAGGCTGATTACTGACCCATCATCAATGGCCGTATTCACAAGGGCGTTGGCCTTCTCAATGGTGCAAACACCAATATCGAAATCAGCCCACGTCTGCTTGATCTTGCTGCCGCCGAAGAAGCCAACGACTCTGACCGTGTCCTCATCGGATCGTCTCCGCCAGAATTTCTGGTCAGATTCCTGGATGGGCCCAGTGATAGACTCTCTGGAGATACCGTGGACCAGGTTTCTCAGCCACCGAACTTTCTCCTGAACGAGCGCCACGTAAGGCAGCACGAGGATAGCTTTGGCCTCACGGTCCTCTAGGACCCTCTTCAACATCAACACATCTGCGACCAGAGACTTGCCCCCGCCAGTAGGTGCGCTATATACCAGGTTCTTCTCGCCTTTGAGAAGACCTGGCCCCATGAGGCACTGCTTTTGCCAGGGGTAGATGCTCTGTATACCAAGGGCGTTGAAGTTGGCGACCAGAGGCTTGGGGATTCTGTATGCAGGATGTGACAGCTTCAGTAATGCATCGTGAGCTGGGGTCGGTGTTGCCGGGAAAGCTCTTCTCTGGGAGTACTCTGACAGGCCATTAATCGTACTGCTCTGCGGAATTTGCGGCAGATGCCTTGTGACCTGGCTTGCAGCGAGTGGCGGTAGACCCCTGGAAAGAGCAGCAGCAGACTGGAATGGAGCGATGCGCTTGACGGTTGGTAAAGTATTATCAAAATCACCACTTTGGTATGCATCAACCTGACGCTTTTTACCGTGGACCGATGTCGTCTGGCATTCGACCTGATGTTCCCTGGCTGCTTGCAATGTTGTTTTGTGCCGTATGCCATTATTCGTAGCCATGGTCACCGTTGGCCAGGTCTATTCTCACAGTCGAGGAATAAGAACAGCAACAGAAATACGGTAACATGACTCATGTTCGAGCTCCTGTCTGTCGTCTCATTGCTCTTCCCCTACTTAAGGAAGCGATACTCGGGGAAACAATGAATTTGCAAGCGAGTGGGTCACCTGTAGTTGGTGGGCTCTTGAGTTGCGGCAATGAGGGCTTCCATTGACTCCTTAGTGATCAGGAAGCATAAAGCAATGTACCCGATAGTACAGACAAGGCCTAGATGAGAAAGAACATGGTGCCTATGACGGCTGTGATGATGCCGATCCAGGGTATGTGAATGTGATGTTGACTTAGGTAAGCTGCAGGGAGCGGTGGATGTCGCCTGCATCCTAGTTTACCAGGTCTGCCTAACAATGACAAGAGTCTAATATGGGGTGCCCAAGGGTGGTTCTGGCTGTGCCGTGGGAGGAGCAAGAGAGCTTGCCCAGGCTCCGAGGTGCAGGGTGCAGGGTGGAGGGGTGGACGCATGGGGGGACAAGGTTCTTGGCCGACACGTGCACATCTGCCTGTGCCTGTACCTGTGCCTGCACCTTGCACCTTGCGGCAGCCGCCCGCCGGGCCAGTCCAGTCCATCCAAAAGGCTACTTTACTTACCTGCCCCAAGGCCCCCAGACTGACTCCCAGACCACCCCCCCTATGGCACCCTCCCCCTCCCCAAGCTGATTGACTGATTGATTGATTGATCTCGACCGACCGATGAGTGAGCAAGCAACTGCAGCTGCACTCCGGGGCTGCGGCTGGAATCTGCCAATCTGCCAAATCTGGGATGCAAATTTTCCACAAAAGGGCAGCCACCCCGCAATTGGTCAGGAAGCTCCGGGAAGGTGGATCCCCCGCCCTTGCCCCCGATGTTTTGTGCTTTTCTCCCCTGCCAGTCCGTACGTATCTTCCAGCTCTACCGTGCCTCTCGCTACTTTTATTAGCCTTGTGAGGCCAGGGCGGCCGAGAGCCCCGACCCGCGGGCCATCTCGAAACGTCATGTCATGTTTAAGAAATCACACATCCTCACTTCCCTCGAGATTTGCAGCCCTCTTGCCGAGTCCGCCGCTCTCTGAATTGACTTCCCGCAACGTGAGGAGCATTTCTTGCATCCAGCGATGCGAGATTGTTCGTGCTGATATTCCGTCACCCGAGCTCATTGTCGTCTGGTCAGTCGTGGCCCCCATGCATTGCAGGCCGACATCACCGGCCCTGGGCTGCGAAACCCTGAACGGCAGGCTCTACCCTGGGAGAAAGCACCGATGCTGCTAACCTGAAGTCATTCCTGTGGCCGTTGCGTTCCTGATCCATCCTTTCCCTGCGCCCGCTTCTTCCATGTATCACCAAGGTACTGCCCCTTCCACTCGGCACCGCGATGCATCCTGCGCAGTCTTGATTTACATGCCCCACGGCTTCCAACACACCACTATCATTTGCTGCCGTGCTGGTGCACTCTGCTCTCACCGTCTTGACCACAATGCCGGGTCAGGCACTGGGGTATATATGCCTGGGTACCCCGATAATGCCTTGCTGGTCATTTGACTTCACTGCCACTCTGGATTGAGGTTTGCTCGTCGCGCGAGCTTATCCTTCCCATCAATCCAGCAGACCCGCTTCGGCAGTCTGGGAATCGGCACGTCATGGAAGCTTTGCCTGTGTAACTTGGTCAAGGCGGACGGAATACGATTGCCGCAACTGGTGCCTTTCCCCATGTCCACAGTAATCGGTGTACGCAAAGGGCGGCGCCACTACTGTGAAAGCGCAGCGATACTCTCCAGAAGCTTGTCGGCTTCCGGGCGGAAGGCTCCCTGAGGTTATATGCTTGAGCTGCCTGGCTTTCCGCGACTCCCGTGGTGGTGTCCTCACAAAAAGGAACTCGGGGGCATACCCTGGGGTTCGATGAGGGAACACATGATAGTAGCACAACGTGTGGGGCGGGTAGGTGGCGCTGCTGGTCACGGGGCGTTAGGCCAGTAACTTGACCCGTCTGGCCCGTTACGGCTGATCGCTGCAGACGGCGTCATCTCTAGCCTAGAGGACACATGAGACAATGGCCAAGGATCGCCAACTGACAGCGGCTCGTCAGGCGCGCTCAAAGTCGAACTCCAGTGCCCCCGCGGGCTGCCGACAAGCACCGCCTGGCACGGCGTTGGGCGTCGGCCTCGACCCAGGCCTCCATGCTGAGTCAGGCGAGCATGACTGCTTTTGGCGATGTCGGCTCTTCGCTTTTGAATTTGTGCGTCTTTTGTCGGTGAGCAAGGAGTAGTTCATTATTCACCAGCGATTCTCCCCAGACGGAGCCCATTGAAGCCCTAAAGCTTGACCGGTCCGGCTTAGCACTTCGATATCCGACGATTGTGTGTGGTTGGAACTTGGAACCATGGGTCCGTTGGCAGCGAGCAGCGTGGCGACGGCCAGCCACCCCCCAGGATGCCAAGCGATGACCAGTGGTCGGTTTGACCTTTGAAACAAAGCCTATCTTCCACCCATTGCCAGTCCAAAAATAATTGCAAGCCCGTCCTGAACAACACGCTCAGGTGAATATTGACGTACTTCGATACGGTTAGGGAATCGTGGTGCTCCTTTCCCCCCCTCCCTGGGTCCTTTCCGGAGGGGGGGGAGGGGGGCGGCGGCGCCTTCTACTAGAGCGGGTGTAGCGACAGTGCGGGATCCCGAGGCCCGATCTGTTCGTGGGAGGCGAATCTGTTCAGGAGCGAAATGACCTCCGACACTGCTGCGCAGGATGGCGGGCATGCAAAGCGCATTCCCCTCTACAGTGGTCAATAAGGGGCTGTCGGCACGACGTAACCTCTCAACCTCAGCCCCGGTCATCCTTCTAACAATGCGGACCGGGGCAGTCTCACCTGTATCATCGGGCTCATCTATGAGAAGCGCGAATCCTGTCATCACATTTTATCGACTGTCGCCTACGGTCAGGCCTCACGGGTTTTGATGTCTTCCCACTGTTGCTGGTGCCGAGCTAGAACACATCAAATCGGACGCTAGGCTTCGACACAAGGCCAGACCGCTCAAAAGTGCAGGTTGAGGTCGAAAGACGACGAGAGCCTGGCGACCACGTTGAATATTTGAAATCTAGCGAGCTCGAGCCCTGGCTCCTGTGGGTAACGGGGTGGCGATCCCCTAGGTTGACGACACAGCAGGGTCGCAGTGCCGGGCTTCCTGCGTGAGTCCAGCGATATCGCTCTGCGATTTCTGAAAGCCCTGAACCGAAGTCTTGGTACTCTTGCCCGATGGTAGATGGTTCAGGATACAGAGGCAGGCATTTATTAGCAGCACAATACATACGAGGCGGGCGGGCGTATGGAGAGACTCGATCGGTGCGCAAGGCCGTGGTTGGACATGACACGCTAACCCAAACGGATCCTCAACTTTGACTTGCGTGGTTGGGCTAGCCCAATCATTAGCAGCCATGACCCACGCGATTGCGTGCATGCAAAAGCTTGGGGGGTGGTAGAACAGTGAGAGCAGCGTGGATCTGCCTCTGTTCCAAGAATTTCGGCCGCTGTGTTTCATGCCCAGCGGCTCAAGTTTATGTATATCGGCCAGACAGGGGACTGGGGGGCCCAGTGTGAGAAGATGAGATGAGATCAGGGCGTTGCCATAGTGCACGGAGCCGACCTGAGGATGGTGAAGATGAGAGGCGCGGGCCAAGTTGGCCGAGCTGTCGAGGTCCAGAACGGAAGTAAAGTCTGTCCGGATGCTACTGCGGTCTGGATATTTGACTGGTTGGTACGCTGCATCTCTGGCTGCTGCCGATGGCTGGCAGAATGTGAGTGTGGGAGAGTGACACGGCGAGTCGATCTCTCCCAATGTATCTATCTGGTGCCACGCAGTTCCTCCTCGTCCACAGACCAACTGCTGGCATCCCGCCAGATGCTTGGATAGTTCTGTGCACGACTTAGCAGAGCATAATGAGGATTCCAAGGGTCATATGTACCACGGTGCCGTGGCTAGATTTGCCCGTCCTGCCGGCGAGTCAAAACACTTGAATGCGTCGACTGTCGGGCTGTCGAGTGGATTGTCTAGACGCAGAGGAGCAGCGCCAGTCAGACCTCAACATGCATCTTGAAGCCAACTTGCCCGGCGTTTGCGATGCTCTCGCACCGAACCTTTCCCTTACCTTGCCTCGCCTCGTCTCACCCACAGCACAGTCCTGGATGCAGCTGCAGCAGCAGCAGCAGCAGCAGCAGCATGCAGCCTGGAGCCGGGCTGGGCTGGGCTGGTGAGGGAGGATGCCGAAGTTACCTGGGGCGGACCCACTCCATCAGACCAAGTAGCGGTGGGGTAACCGGTACTTCCCACCAAGAAACCCAGGCACGGCTGGCACACTCGTTTCCTTTTGCGCGTGCAGGTCAGATCTCGGCCGTCCCAGCCAGATGGACAGGATGGGCAGACGGCGCCAGACGAGAGGCGACGAGAGGCGGCGGCCGGCCAGCACGACCACCATCCTTGCTCACCAAAGACCCGCGAGGAGCCACCTTTCTGCCTACCTTTTTAGGGTGGGTAGGTAGGTAGTCGATATGTTTGCCGACCAAGCCTCGTTCAACGTCACCAGCATGGGGGACGGTTGCCAACCCAGGTGTCGGCATCGACGGCATCGACTGAGAAGGCTCCAGGTCGCCATGTGGCATTTAATCAGTCGAGCAACAGGCCCGGCGACTGGAACTGCAGGAGCCTCAGACCCATTGGGACCCTGATGGTTCGTTATATCCGGACATGGTTGGACGTCCTGCTGAATGCAACGACATGTCGTCGAAGTGGCCCGGCGCAGGAAGCCCTGTCTAGGTTTGAGCAAAGCCGGAGAAGTCACATCGACGTGGGCTCTACTTTGCAGACCCCTGCAGGCTAGGGTGGGCTTGGTGCAGCGGAGGCGTCACGGCCTTCGTCTACCCTCCCATGTCAAGCAATCCACCGCGACATCTTGCACTCGCTCTTGTCCAACATTCCATTCCACTCAACTCGCTCGCTCGCGCTCTCACTCCATCTCCGTCTGGCCCAGGTCGTCCGTTGCGTGATTCCCACTATCACACACACAGACCAAGACAACACAACAACATCATTGAGCACTTGATATAGCAAGCCATAAACACAGCCCAGCCCAGTGTCCCAGTCCCAGTCCCAGACCAGATCAGTCCGTAATAAACGAGGGCCTGTTCCACACGCACACACGCACACCAACCAACTCACACGCATGCGCTCTCTCTCGCCCTCTCTGTTTCCTGATGGCCGCTCCTCCATCATCTATTGTGCATAGGCGCTGCTGTACCCGTGTAGAAATTGATCTCCTCTTTTGCAACGTGCAAGACCTATCGCACGTACATGTCAATCATCTGTCTCCCTGGCCCCAGACGGCCAAGGGGACCGGATCACGCAGCTGTCAACCCACGCCTACCCATGTATCGGTCCTGGCTGCAGCTGTCCCGGCCTTCTTTTGCACCTCGATCATTTTTTGACTTTCCCGCCGCCCATCGCATCGCCTGCTCCGTGTACACCTTGCCCGTGGGACCAGGCTAACAGATCCGGACTGCCTGACTGCCTGCCTTACCTAAGACGTCCCATACTCAAGCCCATGGCCCTTTGCCCATTGCGCGCAGCACGCATACCCATACCATACCCATACCCATACCCATACCCATGCATACCCATGCCCATCCACACCCATACCTCGACTCGCCCTTTTCCACACTCTTCCCATTCCCACCCGATATAACGTCTTTCCTTCAACTTCCACCTTGCATCACCCACCCCATTTTCCTTGTTGATTTGTTTGCTCTTAACGTCCTCATCCCCCGGCACTACTCGCTGCCCGCCATTAAACTACCACCCTTGGCTCTTCTTAGTACCCCTTCCTTACTTTTGTGCATCCCACCACCACCATCATCACCATCCTCTCTCGCCCCAGCTGGGATACCTTCACTTGGTGACCCGGTGCCACGACCCAGCGGTATTCTCGCACATCCGCAAGTTCCTAGGCCTTTGCCCGGTGTCTTCCAACCACCTCACCACAGGTACTATTTCTCCCAAGCCAGCTGGGCCCCGATTTTGGTGTTCCTGCTGTCCGTATGGACCTCAACCGCCACATGTAACCCCCAATTTTCTGAACTTGTGCTGTGTGAGTGAGCCGTCTCTGGTCACCTCTCGCGGCGCCGGCAGGAAACGACAAGGTCGGCGCCTCGTTCCCTCGAACTCCCACTCCCTCGCTCTCCCACCCTGTTTTGGACCACGGCGCCCTGGCCACAGCCGTCATCATGGCTCCCAAATCCCAACCACATTCCGCCGGCACTGAAAGTCCTTCACTACCCACCGCTGCAACATCATCCAAAGAGGGCTCCGAGGCACCCACCTCCAGTAAGCAATCCAGAAACGCCTCGCCCTCGTCAGCTACCGGCCTGCCGCCCAAGAGAGCAGACTCTGAGACAGCACCTGGGAAAGCCGTATCCACCTCTCAGCCGATGACCAAATCCTCTTCCTCCTCGTCAGGGTCAAATCCCCCGGATGCCAAGGACGCAGCCAGTGGGCCATCGCCATACGGCACGCGTTCCCGCAACAGGACTGGCAGGGCACGCCCTAATTACGCAGAGGACAAGGACATCGACTCAGATCTTTTTGATGCAGCTCCGGAGCGAAAGGATGATGGCGATGCCAAAAGATCCACGCGACAGGCAAACCCCTCCACCACCACGGTCCAGGACACCCCACAGCCGGGACCCTCATCAGCGTCATCATCGTCGTCACGGAAGCCTCTGCCATCCTCTGACGACGGGAAGCACGGTGGCTTCGCGGCGGCCGCCACCACCGCACCCACCACCACAACCACCACTTCAGCGGCCAACAAAGAATCACAACAACAACAACAACAGCAGAATCACACTAGTGCAACAGCGACACCCACACCCGCTGCCAATCCTGCTCCTGCAGCGCAAACAACCAAGAAGCGCAAAGCAGGAAATCAAGGCAGCTCATCTGCTCTAAACCAACAGTCTGCCTCGGCGCATTCATCGGCATCGTCGAATGCCGCTCACAGAAAGTCGCATGCTGGTGGTGGCGGCGCTGTTGGTGGCGCCAGCGGTTATGCCGAGACAAACATGATGAGTTTCGAGGACTGCCAAGGCAGGCCCAGGAACAAGACGCTCACAGCGGATGATGGGACCATCCTGGCTGTCAACGGCAAGTGAAATAAATCGTGCAATTCGTTCTTGAAGAAGCACATGCTGATGCATCCGTCTAGACCACGTCTACCTGATCTGTGAACCGCCTGGTGAGCCATACTACATTGCACGGATCATGGAGTTTCTGCACTCCAAGAACGACGCATCGCGGCCGGTAGATTCAATCCGAGTCAATTGGTTTTACCGGCCCAAGGACATCGGCCGCAAAGCACAGGATACGCGGATGTTGTTTGCTACAATGCATTCCGACATTTGCCCTCTGAACTCGCTGCGCGGCAAGTGCACGGTGATGCACAAGGCAGAGATCCCCAATGCGGAAGCGTACCGCAGAAACCCAGACTGTTTCTGGTGGGACAAGATGTACGACCGCTACATCCAAAAGAACTACGAAGCCATCCCCACCTCGCAAATTGTCAACGTGCCAGAGCGGGTGAAGAAGGTGCTGGACGAACGCTGGAAATACATCCTCGTGGAACAGGGTCGGGGGAAAGAGCTTACCAGCGCTGTGAAGTCATGCAAGCGATGCAGCGGCTACTGTGCCAGGTACGTACCAGCCCCCAACAGTCAGGCTGTCGGTGGGACAGAGTCACCACAGTCACCCTCCGCCCCCTAATTCCTCCTTCACCACCCTCTTCTTGCCTTTCCCCCGGACGCCCTTGTTTAGCAACAGGCAGTGCTTGAACAGTCAGTCAGACTAGCAGGCCCCTGCGGGCCCGAAAAAAACCCAGGTGTCACTCCCCTTCCCTGCTGGCAGACACATGAATCCACGCTAGGACCCTTTTGGGACTGCCCGTCCGCCCCCACTGCAGGCGCTAACCACTTTGGGCAGTGCTGATTCGGTTGACTGCGGGTTCTGTAAGAACACCTACCACATGCAATGCGTGCGGCCGCCGTTGCAAAAGAAGCCCGCTCGCGGCTTTGGGTGGGCTTGCGGCCCCTGCAACCTGGCTCAGGAGAGGAAGCTCGAGGCTCTCAACGCACCACATCTCCATGATACTGGTAGCCATGTCAGCGCCGAGGATGAAGAGCTGCTCGAGGAGGAGGAGGAGGAGGATCCGGTGCAGGCAAACACGAACCGCACCAGTCCCATTGTGGAACACGAACACCCAGAACCGACCCCCGAGCAGATTTACCAAGCCAGTCTCTGGCCCTACAGGTATCTCGGCATGCACTGCGATCCCGAGGATGCGCTGGACCTAGACGACCGCATCTACCCTCGCGCCAGTTCCAGGCTGGGTCCTCGGCATCAGGCCACTGTCGGCGACTGGCCAGGCCGGCCAGTGCAGTTTGTGAAGCCCCTGGAAATCAAGAAGACCGGACGTAAGGACGGCCGTCACTCCAAGGAAACCCAAGCACTGGTCGAGAAGGACAAGCGGGAGCGCGAGCAGCGCCCCAAATGGGTGCAGGATGAGCCATTTTCCGGCTATGTTCCACGAGGGCTGGATGTTGCCGAGGATGACCCAAAATGTACCTCAACATGTCTCTGGAAGCCTGCTGAAGACGCAGATGGAGAGCCCATCAAAGATGCTGATAACGATCTTGTCATCTCTGAAGCCGGTGTCGACGACTACATGGACAGAGCCAGATCTATGACCAAGGAACTCGGACTCCCCGACCGGAGCACAAACTTGGAGGATATTGCCAGGGACCTCCTGTACAAGAACCATTATGATGCGGAGGAGTCACTCCGACAACTTGCCAAGACTGACAAATCAGAGTTCAAAGAACCCGACTTGACTGTTGCGGAACAGAAGAAATTCGAGGAGGCTGTCGCGAAGTTCGGTTCTGAGCTCCAGAGTGTCAGGAGACACGTCAAATCAGTCCCCCACAAATGGATTGTTCGCCATTACTACAAATGGAAGAAAACGACGCAGGGGAAGAAGATATGGGGAAACCACCCACAGCGGAAGGGCAAGAAGGAGATCAAGCGTGCGCAAGCAGAGGCCAGCAAGGCTGCGGACGAGGTAGCGGACGACCACGACGATTCGGCTTTTGACACTGTCAAGGCCAGAGACAGGAAGAAGAACTTCATGTGCAAGTTCTGCAACACTAAAACTTCACGACAGTGGCGTCGTGCTCCGGCCGTTTCTTCCGCCGTCGTTACTGAAAATGGTGGCAAAACAAAGGACAAAGGCACGCAATATGTCGTGGCTCTCTGTCGAAGGTGTGCTGAGCTCTGGCGGCGCTACGCCATCCAGTGGGAGGATCTCGACGAGGCAGCCAAGAAGCTTGCCGTCGGTAATCGAAACTGGAAGAAGAAGATCGACGAAGAGCTGTTCAGGGAGCTTCAAGCAGCTGACGAAAGGATGAGCGCAACGAAGTACAGCACGCCCGAGCCTGCAGTGGTCCCACCAAACGCAGCAGCAGTCACCGCAACCCAGTCGACTGGAGCCCAGGAGCCGCCTCGCAAGAAGCTCAAGTCTGAGCGAGACTCGGAATCCGCGCTACCGGACATGGGAGGTGTGGGTAGTGTTGCCGCAGCCAAAAAGAAGGAGAAGGAGAAGGAGAAGCCGGTCGAGAAGCCCGCCCCCCCGCCTCCACCACCGATGCCCAAGCCAAAGACAATGCCATGCAGTATCTGTCGCCAACTGGAGCCCCTAGGAGATCAGCACCTGCAATGCAGAGAGTGTCGGATGACGGTGCACCGCAATTGTTACGGCGTGATTGACAACAGGCAAAACGGAAGATGGATCTGCGACATGTGTTCTAACGACAAGAATCCGCAAATCTCACTGGTAAGAAGGAGTATCATTTGCCTTTATTGAACGGAAAGCTGATTTCTCTGTGCAGCACTACAAGTGTGTATTGTGCCCGGTCGAAAGGACTGAGCATGACTTTGTGGAGCCTCCCAAGATCTCTCACAAGAAAAAGTCAGAGAAAGAGCGCGAGCGAGAACGGCTGGAAAAAGAGTCTGCTCAGAAGGCAGCCGATTATTATCGAAAACTCCAGGAGGAGCTTGGCCGACCGGTAGACCCCAGGGAACCACTAAAGAGGACAGCGGACAACAACTGGGTCCATGTGAGCTGCGCCGTCTTTACCCCCGAGGTCAAATTCGCAAACGCGAAATCCCTCGAGCCCAGCGAAGGCATCCCATCCATCCCCCGGTCGCGATATCAAGAGGTGTGCAAAGTCTGCAAGCAGCAGGGTGGTGCTTGTGTACCCTGTCACAATCCGACCTGTCGAACGACATTCCACGTCGAATGTGCCTACCAACAAGGCTATGCCGTCGGGTTCGATATTACTCCGGTCAAGGGATCACGTCGGGACCAGCACAACATTGTCAGCATTGGCGGTGAAAGCGGGACCATGACAGCGGCAATCTGGTGCAAAGATCACGTGCCAAAGAGTGCCATTCATCACATCGAAGACGTGGTAGACGAGTCCGGCTTAAATGCGCTGCAGCTTTATGTGCGGAACTTCAAACAGGCCGACTTGGCACTGACAGGCTGTGCTCGCAAGGCCAACCTCATCCCGGCAGCTGCAAGGCCTGTCACTGCTTCGACCACGACGCCAATCAACCGCAGGGCTTCAACCACCACGCTTGTCCCTGCGACGTCTCCAGTTCAGGTCAATGGAGCAATTAAGGAGGAAGTGCCGTACATCATGCAGCCAGCTGGCAAAGTGTGCATTACTTGCGGCACGGACGTCAGCCCCAAGTGGCATTCAATCGACGAGGCGCAGGGCCTCTTATTGGTGAACGGCCATGGTGGCAGTTTGGGCGAGGAGGCTCAGAAGTTTGTGGCACAGCGCAACTATCAATGTCACAAGTGCAGGAAGGCCAACCGACGTGTCGAGCCCCAGCCGGTCGTCAAACAAGAGGCATCTCCACCGCCTGTCGAGGCCACGAGGTCGCCTCCTCCTGCGATCCAGGCCACTGCAAGCCCACAAAACTTGATGAGTGTCAGAAACATTGCGCCGCAACCATGGGACCACCCTCCACGTCAGTCCTCCTTAGATGCTCCGGCAACACAACCTCCGCCGATGGCTGCATCAAGCCATGGACCTGCTTTCGGGCCGCCTCCTGCACCACTTTCTGTACAAGCTCCGGCTCCCATAGCGCCCCCTATCGCGGCCCCTATGGTCCAGGCTCCGCAACAACAGCCACAGCCACCACCGTTGGCTCAACCCATCGCGGCCCCGTCCCTACAGTCGGCCTTGCCACCGCGAGGCCCTCCTCACCAGTACCCACCGCCCCACACACCACCCTATGGTGAGTGGCGTCGACCATCATCGCAGCATGGTTCTCATCCTGCTCCTCCGCCGCCGCCGTCCCAGACACACCATATGAATGGAGCACATCCTCAAATGCCGCCCAGCACTGTTCCACCGCTGGCCCCGCCTAATCATCTGCGGCCACCACCACTGTCGAGCATCCCTCCGCCTCCACCTCCTCTGCAGAATGGCCATGGGCTTGGCCATCATTACGGTCCTCAGTCGGCAGCCAACGGTATGCCGCCATCCCCCAGAGGCATGGGAGGACCACCGCCTTTGCCGAATGGAGGTCCCTACCTACCTCAGCACCACCAGTCTCATTCAGTTCATCACCAGCCTCCTCCGCCTCATCACCTGACGAATGGTGGGCCTCCGCCACGTGCAGCAGAACATCCCTTCTCTCACGGCCTCCATCCTCAGAGGTCTCCATTCTCAACGCCTCACGGCAGCCCTCCTGTCACGCGAGAGGCCGCCATGGTGGGCCGGGAGACAAGCATGCCACCGCGCGCACCAGACAATCGACAACCGAGTGGTGCCTCTGCAAGCCCATCATTGCGAAATCTGCTACATTAGAAGTCGAGTGACTGGACTGAAGTGTGCTGAGGCGGTTATTGATAGGCTAGCCACGCTTGACAGTACGCCTACTGAGGTGATACACCACCTGGCCAAAGGAAAATAAGAAGAATAAATAACAGTTCAGCCACATTTCTAGACGGAATGCGTCGTTGGCCAACTTCGGGCCTGACGGCTTGATCAGTTTGCACTGCTTTATGTGTCACGTTGTATTGCAAGAGAGCTTGCACAGGTCACTTGTAGAAGTATCGTGCCCAACGAGGTATTCTTAGATACTTTCCATGCTCCCGAGTCGATGTAGGAGCTGCCATCCAACGAATACAGTATGGGAATGGAGCTCTTGCCAGCAAGGGCAGCTGACTCCAAGAGGGCCAAGTTAGTCATTGTCTCAAGGAGCCATAGAAGGGTGCCTCCAGTGTCTGGGGCCCGAGTCTGGCGAAGAATAAATCAAAAACCTTTTGAAAAGAATATGCCGTATTTTGTGTCAAGCCGTGACGTACACGTACTAGGCAGCCGCACTGAGACTGAATCACTCCTTGGAATACACCCGTTCCTCTACCCCGATATCCTCATTCCTAACGTGAACACAGGTCAGCCCTGACGTAAAAGTGATCAAACATATCACACGAGAAATCCGAAACGCAGCACAGCTAATCTGAATGAAGGGCGAAGAGCTATGTGGGGGGGGGGGGGGGGCGCAGGATGAAATAATTTACCACAACTCAGGCTTCTCCGCGATGAACGTGTCCATCAGCTCCTTGCAGCGCGCGTCGCTGACGACGACGACCTCGACGCCACGCGAGCGCAGGTAGGCCTCGCCGCCGAGGAAGTTTGCGTTCTCGCCCACGACGACGCGTGAGATGCCGTAGAGGAGGCACGCGCCCGTGCACATGTCGCAGGGAGACAGGGTGGTGTACATAGTGCTGCCCTGGTAGGCCCTCGCGGGCAGGCGGCCTGAGTTGTAGAGAGCTGACGTCTCGCCCTTTGTTTTTGTCACGATTGGCGGGTGAGTTGGTTGCTTGCTTTGGCTAGGCTTTTGTTGCTGGATCTAGGGGGCCTGAGAAGGTGTCCCCTGGCTGACTTACATGGTGGACTGCAGCTTTGTTAGCGGAACCGTTCCTCGTTCACTAGCTAGGAGGGGAAAAGGCTGTTTTCTTTTTCCTTTTAAGTTTTGAATCATAGGTAAGTTATCTCGATTTTTGTGCTATTCTTTGTAGAAAGACTGTCATCGTCCCCGTCAAGGAGTCGAGGCAGGCCGTTTCACAGAACGATTGATCACACTTACTCGCTGAGCCTAGTTGGACTCTCTGATTGTGACCGCGCCCCAGGAGTTTCCCATCCTTTGACACCAATGCGGCGCCAATCTGTATGTCGAGCAATAAAGGGTTAGAAGGGTTTCGACCTCGCGAGCGCGTCGCCTTGCAATGGTTTATTCGAGGATGGCGGGCAATTGCCAGTTTAGGCACGCACGACGCCCGTCTGCCTTACCGGGATCCCGCCTTCCGAGTAGGACTTCTTGGCCTCCTCAAATGCTATCTCCATGCCCTTAGAATCGTCCATTTTCAAGATGATGTTTGTTTGCCACAATTCCTTGTGAGACTAGGAAGCTGTGGAGTTGATACGTTCTGTCGAAAGATTCTGTTGACGTTGAGGAAGGCCCCTCTTAGGAATCCCCACCATTGCCCGATGTTATCATCCTCGTGCTGATAAGACGCAGTCGGCCATTGTGACGTTGTTGGATGAACAGTCCAAGGGCTTTCTCATCTTCGATTTTATTTTCACGACACTTGTGATCCCTGATGATAGGTAGAGAGTGTTGGCTCCCTTGTTATTGTTGTTATCATGCACGATAGCTAAGAATGGGTGGTGTCCATTTGATGACCGCACATACCCCCTTCCACATATCAATAATTGAGCCAGCATCAATAGAACCATTCCCGTGGGTATGATGCCTGCATGTATTTTTTAATAAAAGAATATGTAGTCTTAAGACATATTTCTGACTGAAATTTACAGCTGACGAAGATCTAGATAATTGTGTTTATTTAGCTCTATATTCCGGCCTCTACTGCGCTGTCCTCTTACATTATGATTGATATCATCAATGTATGTGTTGAGGTGTAGAAGCTTTGGTCCTTTGCCAAACATGCCAATTTGGTATCTGACAGACCATCGGCAAAAGGATCACCCTATGTCGAAGTTGCCCAGCTCACTGGACCTGCAGCAATCCTTTCATTCCGCATCATGTGCCACCACCTTGCTGCCCTCCACATCTCATCCTCCCACCCGCCCACCAAGAAATGGTATTTCCTCAGAAACCACGGCTTCGGCTCCCAGCTTCTCATGTCCCAGGGCCTACACGCCTCCATGCCCCGGTCATTCCCCTGTGAGCCCCAGACGATCAACCCCTCACTGTTGCAGATGTCGTTGCACAATTCGTACTCGTCAAATAGGGGTGGGTCGCGGGTGATGGCCTTGAGCGCCCTCTCCCGGAATGAGGGGAAGGGGATGATGTCCAAGTAGACGTGGTGCTCGACGGTAATCTGAACGTCGACGGGCTGTAGGTCCCTGGGCGCACCTGAGAACTTGTACCGGATGTCCGCGAGCTGCATCGAACCCTTGCTCTCGAACCAGTCCCTGTTGAACGGGCTGCCCGAATCATCGTCGAAGATGGCCTGCGGGCCATCCATGACGCCGATGGCAAGGGTGTTGTCCATGACCGCGGCAAAGAGGCCGCTTTGCTGCACGAAGATTACCTGCTTGACATCCGGGAGCCGCAGGTTCATGAGGGCTTGCATGAACTCCCCAAGGCTGTGTTCGCCTGGGTGTTCGCCTGGCGCTGGGGACGGAGTGGTGGCTGCTGATCTCGCCGAGGGCACCAGAGTTGTTGATCGTCCTGATGAGGATGAAGGCGGTGTAGACTTGGATACTTTTCCTTTGCCCTTGCTGCCATCCTGAGGCCTCGAAGGCTCGAGGAGATATGTGGATCGTTGCTGTCCTGGAGTGGTAAAAAGGATATCGGCCTGGCCTAGTGTTGCCGCTGCAAGGGAAACCCCCGCCTGGGTTCTTTGTATGAGTTCTGGAGACTCCTCGTTGCTAGAGCCCTGGTCGTTGCCGGCACAGCCGAGGACGGACGAGGGACTCAGTGCTAGAGTCGGCAGGTCCTGATACGGCTGTGCCATACCAGAGTCTCCATCTTGGCCTACCGCAAAGTCCCACATCAGATCGCTGCTTGACACTGGCCACGAAGTATCGAACGACACGCCATCTAAGGCCGATGGCTCGACCGCTCCCACACTTTCACTCAAGGGTTCTGAGCTTGAGGGCTGCAGAATGGACGTTGCGCCTGGGTCGGCAGAGGGCGCCAAGTCAGAGACAGGCTGAGCATTCTCCGACTGAGACGAAGCCGGTCCTGTTGAATTGCTCTCTTGCGACGACTCCGGAAGTGCATGGTCCTTGTCCTCGAGGAGGCGGTCCAGCAAGGCCAGCCTCTGCTTCCTTCGTTCTCCTATGACGAGACTGTCAGCCCCCTGCCGGGCTTGACTGAATTAACGAGAGAAGTTGAAGGTGACAAACTGTAGATGCGGGAGGCATTCCTGTTCTGCTCCTTTCTGACGGCGCTGTTTCTTTTTGTTACCCGAGGTGGTGGAGGACGGGTCTCAACACCCCTTGCTGTGTCTGGCCCCATTGCGTGTGGGTGGCCTTGTCGATGGTGATAGAGCACAAATACTGTAGACGGGCTCCTTTCCCATCTGAGGTCGATGGCAGACCTGAATATCTCGATCAACTAAATGGAATACCCGGTCGACCAGGGAGTGGGATCATTTCGGAGATCCCTCTGGGAGGAAGTCAGCCAGTTGGTGAGACGGATGTAAGCAGCGAGCTAGGCGGAGCGAGGTGTTAAGTCCGAAGGGAAGGATTCGCCCGCTGACTGCAGGCGAGGCTTTGCACTGCACAGTAGCATGGACAGATGGCAGGTGCTGAAGGCATTTCACTGCTTCAACTCACCTCCAGCATTGGGAATTGTGAGATGTGTGCATCGTCAACAGTGATTCTTGTCTTGGATCGGTAAACTACTCTGCGGTGCATGCTACCTAGGTACCTCAGTTCCCATCTGCAAGGTTCCCATCTGCAAGGTTGACAGCTGTGTTCAGGCTGCCTGGACAGACACCAGCCGGTTAATATCTACTTTGTGTATAAATGTGTTGGTGTTACGGGCAGACTGTGCCTGTTTGCATTGACATCATGGCCGCATGCAGGCCAAAATCAGGCTGGCAGGAAGAGACACTCACAAGCCTACCTGGCTGGTCCCCTGATCTGGAACATGGGAAATAGTGGATCCAGGGTCCTGGCTTGGTGTGCATCCAGATGCAATGCCACAGGGCCGGTACATAAGAGGCAAGTGCCCAGGTACTTGTCACTGCGTGCGGAAGTACCCAGATATCTGGGCAACTTGGAGGGATGCCTAATGAATGTCTGGCGAAACAAGTGGGTGTAATGGCATTGCTATGCGCCTTGTGTCAGCTTGAAGCTTGACCTACCAGACGAAGAAATGTGCAGAGGTTTTCAACCCAGAGAGAGGTGTATGTTCTGATCAAGTCCCGCTCCAGGAAGATTCAGGACCCCTGCGAGGTTCGCAGTATCTGGGTACAGTAATCTGTAGTTTCCGGAAACGACGTAATGAGTGCAGGGCAGCCAGCCCAGCCCGCCGGGCGGGACTTAGCACCCTGCAGCCTGGCAACAGCGAACTCTGAGGAGAAACCCCGAGAGCTGCGGGGCATCCCTGCCTGTTAGGAGTGACTGATAGGCTATTTTCAGGTCTGCCCAATTCACCAGCCCAGCACACACTGCCAGGGTGGGCAGGGCCTGGTGGCGCAGGTCTCTCGCTAACAGATCGAGCAGCTTCTACGCTCTTCCATAGAATGGATTTTCGATGGGCGGGCTGACAATCCGGTTGGTCCTCTGCGACCTGCCTGCCTCTGCACCCGGTTCCCCATCTCAGCCTCCTCTTGCCATTGCCGCGCTGCGAGTCTGTGTGTTGCGTGCAAGCTAAATTCATTTCAGCATCGCCGCCGCCTTGTCCATCCGTCCACTGCCCGACCAACTGCTGCCACCACTTTTTTTTCTGCACAACACCAGCAGCAAGTCAGTCTCCTCTCAGGGATCCCATTCCCCTCGTTATTTCACACCCGAGTCCCCTTAACTCCTGCTCTTGATACCCATCTCTGCGCTCCTGGCCTTGTCTCGCGAGCCTGGTCATCTTCCCTCCGCTTCAGCGGCACCCGCTAGCCCGCCCAGGCCCTCACCTTTCCCTGTATGTTCCAAGGTCTCCTTTTCTCTTCTCTTGCATCGCAACCATCGGCCGTTGATGTCCCTCTACTCCATACTTTGTTTGGAGTCGCGCGAGCCTGGGCTAACTGATTATTGAACCCACAGCCGTTCTCGAGCGAGAAATCTTTCCAATCGCCCAACAGATACCCCCACATTTCCGTTCTATCATAAACCGACACCATGGTCCGCGAGACTGCTTTCTACGACCAGCTTGGGGTATGTTGACTACGTAAAAATACCCCTGCTTTGCATTTGCATGTGCATTTGCATTTGCGATGGGCCAAAGGCTGACAAAATTCTGCAGGTCAAACCCACTGCCACTGAGGCAGAGCTCAAGAAGGCCTACAAGGTCAACGCCCTGAAGTACCACCCTGGTACGTGACCTCCCCTTCGCTCACAGCCTCCAACTCGGTTCCTTGATTCTAACAAGAGAATAGACAAGAACGCCCACAACCCAGCCGCCGAAGATAAGTTCAAGGAGATTTCCCACGCTTACGAGGTCCTGTCGGACCCCCAGAAGCGCCAGGTCTACGACCAATATGGTGAGGCTGGCCTCGAGGGCGGCGCAGGCGGTGGCGGCGGAATGGCGGCCGAGGACCTGTTCGCCCAGTTCTTTGGCGGCGGCGGCGGCTTCGGTGGCGGCTTGGGAGGAATGTTCGGAGGCGGCGGTATGCCCAACCGTGGCCCGCCCAAGGCTCGCACAATCCACCACACCCACAAGGTCTCCCTCGAGGACATTTATCGCGGCAAGGTCTCGAAGCTCGCTCTCCAGCGCTCCATCATCTGCCCCAAGTGTGAGGGCCGTGGAGGCAAGGAGGGTGCTGTCCGTAAGTGCGCCGGTTGTGATGGACACGGCATGAAGACCATGATGCGACAGATGGGCCCCATGATCCAGCGTTTCCAGACCGCCTGCCCAGACTGTAACGGCGAGGGCGAGATCATCAAGGACAAGGATCGATGCAAGCAGTGCAACGGCAAGAAGACGGTCGTCGACAGGAAGGTCCTGCACGTCAACGTCGACCGGGGCGTTAAGAGTGGTGCCCGCGTCGAGTTCCGAGGTGAGGGTGACCAAGCACCAGGCATCCTGGCCGGTGACGTCGTATTCGAGATCGAGCAGAAGCCCCACCCTCGTTTTACTCGTAGGGACGACGATTTGCTGTACAACTGCGAGATCGAGCTGGTGACCGCGCTGGCTGGAGGTACCATCTATATCGAGCACCTGGACGACAGGTGGCTGAGCGTCGACATCCTGCCCGGCGAGGCCATTGCACCAAGTGAGTGCTCGTCCAAGCTGCTAGTGCGAGCCCGATAACAGAGTGCTAATCATGTTTGCAGATGCTGTCAAGATGCTCCGTGGCCAGGGTATGCCGTCGTACCGCCACCACGACCATGGCAACCTTTACATTCAATTCAACGTCAAGTTCCCCGAGAAGGGATGGACCGCCGACGAAGCTGCCTTCGACCAGCTCCGCAAGATTCTTCCTTCGCCATCTGTTCAGAACGTCCCACCTGCTGAGGCCATGACTGAGCCAGCTGACCTGGAGGACCCTGACACCAACGCCGGAGCTCGGGCTTTTGGCGGTGCTGAGGGCATGGACGAGGACGACGAGGATGGTCACCCACAGGCTGAGCGCGTCCAGTGCGCGTCTCAGTAAAAAGGTTACGAACGATGTCTGTCAACATGAACGCACACACTTCCCTTCTCCTCCAAGCCATTTAGGCTGGGACAGAATCCATGTTGGGCCATGGAATTGCGCGATGACAGAGCATCTTCTCATGGGTCTCCCTTCTTGCAAAAGGCCTTGTTTGTGAGTTAGAGAGGCATGTAGTAGAAGGGGGAGTGCAGACCAAATTACTGCCTCGGTGCGTTATGGCTTACCTCCTACTTGCATACTGGAAGAAAGCGTCTCGATGGGGTTCTTGCGCTTCAACACACGCTGCGGGAAGATTTGATACATGGGGTGTGGCTTACCGGGTGGACGTAATGCGGAACGCTTTGGGAGGATAGAACACACTGTTCGTGCTCTGTCTTTCCTTTGTTACGTTGTGATGAAGCAAATTGTGGGCGTTTAGAGGGGCATAGACAGGCATTTGGGAGCTGATCAGCTCCCAGTGAACAACGTGTTAGGTTTTTGCAATGGATGGTTCGCTTTGAACAGAGTTATGACTTGCTTTCCCGCTACACGTGCCAGCTACTCTGCTTCTGCTGGACCCTCCTCAGAGTCCGTCTTACGCAGGTTCTCAGCGTTGAAGAGCAATGTCTGCACTTCATCTTCTGCGAGGTCTGTCTCGTGCTCGCCTAGGTCTGGGACTTGACCGATCAGGCCGTCGGTGACCTGATATTGTTCTCCCACGTATTCGACTTTCAACAGAGACTTGCTCAAATCGTACCCTCCACCCTCTGTCCTGGCGGGTTCAATCGCAACCACTAGCCTGTGCCCATTTGCAACTTCAACCTCAAGTGGGCTGCCGGGAAGGCTGATATGGCGCTCATAATCCAAGGTACCAGCTGCTTTCAAGGTGTATAAGAAAATCGCAGGCACGCTGTACAAATGAATTAGTCTGCCGCTCATCACGAAACTGAAACAACGTATGAAATAGTCACACATACCGCTCACAGACAACCAGAATGGTAACGCCTTGCTCCGCTCCGTCGGCCGGTCTACCCTCCCAATGCAATAGCCCCGTCACCGCGAGCTTGCCCGCCCCGGGGAGCACGCCCCTGACGGCGCTCAGCAGCGGTGCCTTGGCCTGCAGCCTGCCCTCCGCCCAATTCCAGATGAACAGGTCTGAATCGCCGCCGCCGCTGACCAGCAGGTGGCCTATACCATCAGCGCCGTCGGGGACGCACAGGCGGTTGACAAACTCGCTGTGACCCATGCAGAACGCCTCAGTGACGTGCGCCTGCTCCGTGGTGCCCCTGCTGACGCGGATGTGCTCGTCGCGGTCGGCCGTGATGATGTACGGCCGCCGCCGCGCGTCGTGACCCAGCGCCACGGCCGTCAGCAGGGAGACGTGGCCCAGCAGGAGCGTGCGCTCGAACGCGGGCATCTCGGCCTTCTTCGCGCCGCCGCCGGCCTTGGCGCTTTTCGCCGTGATCTGCTGGTCCAGCAGGGCCATGCGGTTGCGCTTGGTGTGGACGGTCAGCTCGTTGGCCTGCGACTTGAAGGGCTTGTCCTCTGGCGGCGCCGGGCTGGGTGACGCTGCTGCCGGGGAGCCTTCCTTGGGCTGTTGTGGGTCCTGTGATGGGATCAGGGGAAGGGAGTAGACGTCGCCGAATTTGTCTGCCGACAGGATGGTCTCCTTGTCGGGCGTGATCACGAGGGAGCAGGGGCGTTTGGGCATGGTCCTACGGCAGTGTGAGTTCCATGCTTCTTTACATTTGCGGCTTTGCTTATGTGGACCGAAGCTACGTACCTACGACTGAGCTGCTTTAAGTTCCCGAGCCCGTCATGCTCGAACACCCAGATCGACTTGCATTGGGTGACAGCGACGAGGTGCTTTCCATCGGCTGTTGCAGTCAAGATGATGACCATGGGACGCTCCGACGGCTGCGACCGGGGCCCAGGGCGAGGATTGGCGACCTTTCCCCTCTTTCCGTTGGGAGTGTCTTTGCTCTGGTCTCTTTGCTTATCCTTGGTGACGCCTCCGGCCTGGTCACTCCCAGCTGATGGTACATCCGCCTGCTTTCCATTCTGTCCAGCGGCGGCTGAAGAGGCGGCGTCGAGCTTCACACGCTTCGCAGGTGGGCCGTCATGACCATCTTGCGAAGGGTTGGGCGTTGACTCCTCGGAAACACTGATGACAAGCCGGTCTTCTGGTTTGAGAACGCCAGACTTCTTCTCCAATGGGTATTTCCAGCTTGAGATGTGAGAGCCGCCCGTGAGCCTGAATGAGTGCAGGTTTCCGCCCCTTGCAGCGAACAAGACTTCGCCACAGACCTGCACGCTGTGGAATGGCAGTTTCATTTTGGAACGAAATGCTCACAGATTCGTGAGCTACACCCAAATTCAAGTCATATGCTCCCGAAAACCTCCCCAGGCGACAAAAAAGTTGGTCGAAGCTGATGAGCCAAATGCAGGCGATGGATGGACCCATTAAAAAGTCCAGCCTGCCTTATCGATAAAGCTTTTTGGGGGTCAAGCCACAGTGCTGCACGGCCACACTTACTTTAGCGCCCCACCTCGAAAATCACAATTGCTGCAACAAAATCAAAAACGGTCGGCCGCTGTCTGAACTTTCGCCTTACCATCTACACACACACGTCAAGTCAATTTCGACGACTCATCCAGCCCCAATTCCACAACCCCGTTTAATTTGCCCTTAAACTCCTATCTTCAAGCTTCGACAGCAAAAAGAAGAAATGGGGGGCAAATCCGCTAACAAGGCCGGCTACTTCGACAAGCTCAAGGGCTTGCTCGAGGAGTACAAGTCCATCTTCATCGTCGGCGTCGACAATGTCTCGTCTCAGCAGATGCACGAGATCCGCCACGCCCTCCGTGGCGAGGCCGTCGTCCTGATGGGCAAGAACACCATGGTACGTGATGCGCTGCTATGCGATGCGATGCGTGCTACCAAACAAATGACTAACGCAGCTCGATCGCATTAGGTTCGCCGTGCCCTCAAGACCTTCATCCCCGACTCCCCCGAGTACGAGCGTCTCCTGCCCTTTGTCAAGGGTAACGTCGGATTCGTCTTCACCAACAGCGACCTGAAGTCCATCCGTGACAAGATTCTGGAGAACAAGGTTGCCGCCCCTGCCCGTGCCGGTGCCCTCGCCCCCGCTGATGTGTGGGTCCCCGCTGGCAACACCGGTATGGAGCCTGGCAAGACCTCTTTCTTCCAGGCTCTCGGTGTCCCGACCAAGATCGCCCGTGGTACCATTGAAATCACGGCCGACCTGAAGCTCGTCGAGGCCGGTACCAAGGTCGGCCCCTCCGAGGCCACCCTGCTCAACCTGCTCAACATCTCCCCCTTCACCTACGGTCTGGGCATCGAGCAGGTCTACGACCAGGGCAACACCTTCCCCCCGGAGGTCCTGGATGTCGGCGAGGAGCAGCTCCTGAAGTCCTTCGGCAGCGCCATCTCCACCATTGCCTCCGTCTCCCTGGCCATTGGCTACCCCACCCTGCCCTCCGTTGTGCACTCTTTCGTCAGCGGCTACAAGAAGGTCATCTCCGTCGCCATCGAGACTGACTTCTCCTGGCCCGAGATCGACGAGCTCAAAGACCGCATCGCCAACCCCGATGCGTACGCCGCCGCCGCCCCTGCCGCCGGCGCTGCCGACTCTGGCGCCGCCGCTCCCGCTGCTGAGGAGAAGAAGGAGGAGGAAGAGGAGGAGGAGGATGATGACATGGGCTTCGGTCTCTTCGACTAAGCGGTGTCCTAGCACCTCACGAATTGTTGATGACACGTGCGATTCATGAAACGTCGGCTCACGATGGGAGCCGATCTCAACCGGTTCTTTGCGGAAAATCTGAAAACGGGTAAATTGGTTCGTCGGAACAGGGACCATATCATGGGATAATACCCTCTTGGTAGCGAACAACTACGGACCATTTGCTTCCAACCATGTGGTTCATCGGACTACACTGTGACAGATATTGCGTGCCGTTGCGCATTGTCGACCCAAATGGTAAGCCTCTGATTTCTCCTTTTCATCGAGCAAAGGCGTGTCGAAGATTAAAAAAAACTACTCAAGAGCTTTTTAACCCTGAATTTTTCTGATGACCTCATCACCACCCAATGAGACACACTTTCATGCTTTGGCATTTTTTGTACAGATATCTATTTGTTTGAACAGTGGGGTATCTTTGCTAACTCAACCGAAGATGTACAGATGAATTTTTACACGCACGACGTGATGTGACGTAGAATGCAGGCTCACCGTGAGCTTTGAGAGTTAGTCTGGTTAGACTTGTGTGTGTGTCCATGTTCATTTTACTTTCTCACCCACTCCATCCCCTGCTAAGGTACGAGTACCTCCCTCGCTGTCTGTAGAGCCGCCTCCGGCAGACCCGCCAGCCGTGCAACCTTGAGCGCATGACTTTGGCGATTGACACCCTTCCGTAGCTTGTGGACGTAGACAAACCCGCCTTCATCATCTTCAGCCACATCCGTGCAGTACATCTCCACCGCGCCCTTGTCCCCTCCGTCCTCGACACGCATCGCGTGCTCAGCCACCAAGTCCGCGACGCCGTGGAAGTGCGTCGCGAACAGCGTCCTGCACCTGTTAACGTGTACGAGGTGGTTTAGACACGCGAAGGCCACCGCGCACCCATCCTCGGGCGTCGTGCCCCTGCCAATCTCGTCCATGATGACGAAGGACCGCGGCGTGGCCTGCCGGAGTATGGTCGCCGTCTCAAGCATCTCCACCATGAAGGTGCTCTGGTCCCCGAAGAGGTTGTCGGCCGACCCCACCCGGCTGAACATGGCGTCCACGACGCCGACCTCGGCGTAGGACGCCGGCACGTAGCAGCCTATCTGCGCGAGAATGGTGATGAGCGCATTCTGGCGGAGGAATGTGGACTTGCCCGCCATGTTGGGCCCCGTGATGAGCCAGACCCGGCCGTGGCGGCCGGAGCGCTGACTGCTGCCGCCAGCCCCGACGAAGCAGTCGTTGCTCGCGAACGTCCTGCCCGCCTCCCGCAGCCCGCCCTCGACGGTGGGGTGCCGGCCGCCGACGATGACGTGCCCGGTACCGCTGTTGAGGAGCGGCCGGACGAGGTTCTGCTCGGCCGCCAGGCGTGCGAACGACGTCGTGATGTCCAGCTCGTCCAACACGCGCGCGTTGCGCCGCAGCTTGAGGATGTTGAGCACCGTCTGCTGTCTGAGCTCCTGGAACACGCGCTGCTCCTCGGCGCGGATGTGGAACCGCGCCTGGTCCAGCCGCCGGCCGAGCTCGGTCCACTCGGGCAGGTGGAACGAGCGCGACGTCTGCGTCTGCCGGCCCAGCAGCTGGGGGATGTCGGCGATGGCGGACGATGCCAACTTCAGGTCCTTCTTCCCCTTGATGTGACAGATGTGGCCGAGGCCAGGGGTCCACTTGAGCGTGAGCGACTGTGCGCTGAGGCGTTCGCGCAGGCTTGTCGTGAGGCTCTCCTTTTCGTCGAGGAGGGTGTCAAGTTGGGAGTGGAGTTTCTTGAGGTGCCTGCTGGCGTCTGGCTTCATTACCCAGACTTCGTTGTCCTCGCCGTAGTAGTTTTGAAGAGAAACCGGCTTGCGCTTTTTGGCGGACTTCGGGAGCAGCGATGAGTCCTCGGCCGAGCCTTCGTTGTCCACAATCTCTTGGGCCAGTGCGAGCATGTTCCCAGCCTCGCTATCTTCGATCTGATGTTGCTGCACAATGCCCTCCTCGTCTATTGCCTCGCGAATGCGGCGGGCCAGCTTGCGGGGACTTTCAAGGTCAATGCGGTCTGTCATGTCTTTTAGAGATTCCTTCGCTGCGGCCGATTCAACATCAGTAGTAGAAACAGCTCCCAGGAGCATAGAGACAATGTCTTCCGTAGCTTTAATTGTGCTCGAGAGGTCAAGGAGATCATCGGCATCTCCCCGACCGAGCGCAAACTTCTGGACAAGCCTCTGGGAGTCATGGCTTCTTCGTAGTAATAGAGTGATACCTTCGCGGAGTGTCTCGTCGGCAATAAAACAAGCTACAAGATCTTGACGGAATCTAATGACATCCAAGGACATCGAGGGGGCGCTGAGCCACTCATTAAGAAGCCTGGCACCGCTCTTAGTGACCGTCCGCCTGATTGCGTGAAGCAAGCTGCCACGGAATGCGCCGTCCCGTATGGTCTGCTTGATCTCAAGGGACCGCATGCTGTTCCTGTCAATGTTCATCACCTGCATGGTCTCGTGACGTAGCGGGGGCTGAAGCTTCATGCTGATGCCTTGCAGGCGATCCTTGACATAGTGGAGCAGTAACCCGCCCGCTTTGATCTCACCATCTGTGAACGACTCCAGAGTGTGGGGTGGTATTTCGGACTCAAGCATTGGTGCCCAGTCAGAAATGGCCACCAGCTCGCCCTGAGGAGCATATGTGATGAGCTGTCTCTCCTCTTCGAGGATCGAGAAGATAACATGACCGGTGCGCGACTGGACGGCTTCGTCCAACACAACCTCCCTCGGGCACACACGCGAGAGCATGGAGCCTAGCAAAGGCAGGGTGGTGGCCTGCGTGAAAAAGTGGCCTGTCGACAGGTCCAACCACGCCAGCCCAATGGGGATGGGGGCATCTCCGGGAGCATCAGCAGACGCGACACCTGGGCCCGCATCGGGAGACACTGTTTCAGGAGCCGCAGATGCCGGGGGTTGTGGGACATGTTCACCAGATAGATGAATTGCCATGACGTAGTTATTGGCATAAGGATCCATGAACTGCTCGTCGATGAGAGTGCCCGGGGTGATTATGCGGGCGACCCTACGGTCGTGCATCAAACCACCCGACTTTGCCTGGTCTGGAGCGGCATTTGGGAACTCCTCGGCGACGGCCACATATCGATTCAAGTCCTGAACCAAGATCTTGAGGAATCGGTCTAGCTGGAAGAATGGAAAGCCGGCCTAGTGTCCAAGAGGCAACCATTAGAATCCGAGAAGATGGTGCCAGCCCCGAGCAGAAACATACGAGGTCTGGCCCGAGCGGGCGGAATGGAGGGGAGGGGACATGGCCGGGCTGAGAGTTACCATTGGCACAGGGCCGGCAGCCGTCTTCTTCTGGGCGACCTTGAGGTTGAGGAGCGGGCCGTATTCGTCCGCATGCTCAAAGTACAGCTCGTAGAACCCACCGACACGTGTCAGCAGGACGCAGTTGTCAAATCTCTGCATGTTGCGGCGCGCCTGTAGCACCACGGTCGGGTAGGATGGAGCTGCGGCAGCTGGGGGCTCCTGCTCGTCGGCAGGGCTGGCTGCTGGCTGGGAGCCTGCGCGGACGAGCCCCTGGGGGAGATCATCGAGGCTGACCACGGTCCTGGTCCTCTTGCCCCGGATCTGGGTGTGGGGGAAGTCACGCGGTACTACATGAGCCCGAGTTGGGATACTGTGGTGTTGACGGCTGGACCTGCATCGTAAGGTGGCTGTCGGAGCTGGCCACTTGCCCAGTAGGTGAGAGTGAAATATCCGTTTGTGGGATGCTACTCTTGACGAGCGAACGGCTGGGCCCAGGAATGAGGGCAGCATCAAGGCTAATTGTCGTTGCTGAATGGCCGCGACGCGCCCATGTCCCAGTCCAAGGTAGCCCACGATATCTTTGCGTGAGACAAATGCAAGCGAAAATGAGTGGCGATGCGTCAATACTACGTGTGAAGCGCGCGATCGAAAGTGGACTGATTTGTGTGGTGTTGTTTTGATTGTGTTGGTGAATGTGACGGACCAGGGTCAGGGTCTGGAGCCGCTCCAGCCAACCCACCCTTCCCCGGAAAAAACCTCCAATAGTCGGACGGATCGCAACCCCACGCCAGCCCCTTTCCACTTGCGTGATCTTTGTGATTTCACAAAATTCACCAGCATCAAGCCCGTTTAGCTCATCGGTAGAGCGCATCACTAGTAATGATGAGGTGACTGGTTCGATTCCAGTAATGGGCAGTTAGTTGTACTCCGACGGCAAACTGGAATGTATCGTTGCACACATCCACCCCCTTCTTTTTGAGTGTTGGCTCACTCAGTGCCCTCCCTCGCAAACCTCTCAGGCTGGTCGCAGCATCGCAGCTTCGTAGCATCGCGATGTGCTGAGCTGTACGTATGGCCTCACAACACCACCTATACAATGGCCTCGTGTATGCTGAGTGATGCTCTGCAGCATGTCGTGGAATGATCTTGAATGGCCCCTTGTTATACTGTGTTTACTGACCGTCGTAGCATCCACCACCCTCCACGATGCGTCTTGCTACGATTATTGAATACGGCAATGAGTTGCACACCTGGCTCTTGCACGGCACATAGAGTCTACCATGCAGGCTGGCAGGTACCGCATGAGCTACGGCTAGTCGTGAATCCGCACTCGGCGGAGTCGGCAGTCGGAAAGTCAAAATCTTTAATGTGGATCGCACCCTTCCAGAATCGACAATCCAGAATCGCACATCACCGATCGCATGGGTGAAATTCAGGTGTCAGGGCCAGGCGAACAGGACCCTGAGTTCGGACACAACTTCAATTGCAGTCCTCCACCTCGGGCCGCGGACCCGCTCGACTCTGGGGTCGCAACACCACGCACGACAACGAGCCATGCCATCCCAATGCCATGCCACAACCGCAGATGGATTGATCTCATCGAGATCACCGCAAAGTAACACAACACCACGCTCACTCAGCTAGCCAGCCTGTCACTCTGTCAATATGCCGGTCAACCTACCCGGTCAGGAACAAGGGCAGATCGACAGCCTGTCCGACATGCCACGCATGATCTGGAATCTGGCAGTGGCCATCTCGCGTTCAATGTGGGACAATTAACAGCAGCCACGAAGTAAACCCGGCACGCAGCCTGCTGCTCGTCCGCCCTCTCCCCCGCCCTCTTCTCGCGTCTCACGCTCTGTGCGCGCGCTTGTGTTTGTGTGTGCGACCACGCTGCCCACGCTGCCACACCACGCCGCTGGGCCCAACGGGCGGAGGCTTTCGGGCCCGCGATTTTGAGTTTGGAGATGGAGAGATGTGAGGTTTGTGCCCCGGATCACTTCCCAAAGAAATGATCCAGAGTCAGGACTGGGCTGATGATAGCATAAGCTTGACCAAATCAAATCAAAGCAAATCAAAGCAGTGCGGGCACAGCAAGAGCAGGCCAACGGCACATGGCACATGGCAGCTGGGCGAGTGCCAGCAAGGGCAAGGCGCACAAGGCGTGCAAGGGCCCTTGTGCGACACCCCGTCGGCATCGACCGATGCCCGCATTTATTTCATCACGTCTCGTTCGATGTTTATCAGCTTGGCCCGCTTCTTGCTTAGAACTGTCCTAATGTTCACGACATAGTCGAAAGACGTCTGCCCGTCCTCTGCAGAGCCCTCCCCTTCCTCTGCCGTTTCCCCAGCGGGGTTCATCCGCCGTCAGCAGCTCCTCGACAATGCAATCGCCGTTTTTCGCCCAGCTGCCCGCCAATGCCGGCTGCCCTGGGGCGGCCTGCGAGCACTCCGAGCCCTTCTCGTCCTCACACAAGTCCTGGTCCCACCGTCCCATCTCACCCATCATGCTGATGATCCCTTGCCGCCGTTGCCCCATGGGCCCATCGCGAGCTAGATTGGGACCAGCCCATCTTCTCCACGAAATACCAAACATCAGGTACTGACGTCTGCACGCTGCCTGGCGATCCAACGCTGGCTGATGCCCTGCCCACTCCGCAGCCTGACTGCTTGCAGCCGTAGGGCCGTTCCCCCCCCCCTCCCCTGAGCGGCGAGGATGCGAGTGCATCTCATGTTTTGTCCCATCTGCTCACCCGCTCTTTGCGTGTTTGTATTTATTCAACCCGTCCCCTGGTCTCCACCGTCAGCCTCCGGGGTGCAGGAACTCTTGACCCCCTTCTCTCTCGATATCTATCTACCCATCTCGCTCTCGCAAATTTCTTGTCTGCTCTGCTGTGCTCAAGTCCTATACTTGACCCTCACAGCAAGTTTCACCGGAAACAAGAATTCTTTCTTATACAAGGCTGCGGACCGACAGGGAGTTGGTCACCTGCAAGTGTAAACCCGCGAAATCGGCCGGTGCAGTGGCCCGAGAAACGTCGATTATCACGCCACCTCTGTCACCGAATTTCTCCTACCGCCTCGTGTAATCAGCAGCCATGGACGCCTCAACCTTCCCCATCATGCTGAATCTTTCCTCCCAAATTCCGTTACCACTCCCCCCAGATCACAAGTCCTTCTTCAAACACGGCCCGAGTCACGCCCCTGCAGCTGTTCCAGGCCTCGCGCACAACCTTACGAATCCCTCGCTTCTCAAAACGTTTGCCAGGGAAATGAATGGACCAATGCTTAAGAAGGAACCCTCGCTCTTGGAGAAGCATTTCCAAGAGCAGCAGCAGCAGCGCCTGAACCTGAACCTTAAGAAGAAGAACGAGGAGCAAGCGGAGAAGGAGCAACAAACACAAACACAACGGCCACAGTCACAGCAGCCATCGTCACAAGATTCTGCTAGGTCCTCATCTACGCCATCTGCGAGCGAATCCAGCGCAGACACCAAAGTCCCACCTCCATCTGCGTCACCAGACGCCGCCAACCAACACCTATTTGACCTCGGCGGCGATCATCCAGCCTTCGCTGACCCCAAGTACGTCCAGATGGTCTCCAGGATGGCAGCCTTTTACCAGCAGAGATGTCAGGCGATCCTCAACTACCAACAACAGCGATGTCAGACGTGGGCTACCGGTCACAGGCAGAAATGCCAGGAGATGATGCAGTCCGCCATGCTTGTCGTGGCATGGTACATCCGGGACCGGATTGGGCGGCGGAGGCGCAAGAGCAAGCGGGCTTTCCGCCGTGGTCTGCGCGAGAAGAACACCGCCGCCGCCATGAGGCGAACACCAAAGGGTGAGGTTGTCCGCAAATGGGTTATGAACATCCCCGATGCCGCGCTGTCGCCCAACAATGGCATGAGAGATGATGCAAAACTGGACATGGAGGAGAGAGAGTTCGATATCGAGAAGGAGGTCACTCCCGACAAGGACAGCCAGCTGTTCTCTGTCGCTGACCAGATGATCAAGTCTCAGTTGGCCAAGATCGACATCCCTCTATTGGGGGCGTTGAATCTAGACGACAGCGATAGTGAGACTGACGACGACGACGACATGGGACGCTTCCGTTATGCGCCCGAGGACTACGAGTTAGAGGATGATGGCGAGGACGATGGTGACTATGACGACGACGACATCGACTATGAAGATGAGACCCAGGAGCCCACTGAGGACGAGATCTCTCAGGAGGCACTCAACGGAACCGGCAAGGGGTCGCTGAAGAGGAAGCGCAGCGACAGCGACAGCGACATGGAACAAGTTGAAGTTACCGTACCTGAGCCAAAGCGACGTGTCGCTTTCTAAAGGAACGGGTATGGGCCAGGACGATAGAGAAATACGCACGCGGCATGGTACTTTGATACAACTTCGAAGGGCTTTTACTTGTCAGGAGTTTAGGGGCTTTTATTCGTGTGTATTAATTCGGATACCCGTGTCGGCGCTTCATTTGAGCGCGGATATTACATACATATGGGAAGGGTATCTGGGTCGCCCTGTTTTTGACGCTTGGGGAATCGGCGTGGGAAAGGACAACGGATAGCCTGACATAGCTTTGGGAGTCTGGTTCACAACGTACGAGCTTCTGGACTGAATCATCTAGGTGCAGAGAATCGAATCAAACCATTCATCAATTCAGTCATGTAATTTGTGGTCTCGTCTCCGTACAAGTGATTCTAATCAGTGTGTCTTTGCTTAAATATGCGGTGTTGTAGCACTGCAAAGAAGACACGTGTTGGCAGTTGCCCAGGTCTGGTCAACTTCATTTGTGTAGAGATGCGTTCGGCCACTGGGAGCCCGACAAGACCACCGCCGGCTTGTGAGCCTCGAGGCTGCCCTGAACTGTGCTATCAGTTGAGCATTTACAATCAGTCGTGGTCTTCCTCCGTCAACCCAGGGCAGCCTTCCATCTCCTCATCAGGGTAGGCGAGCTTGCACCAGAAGCAGTAGCGATGCCTCTCCCTTAGGTACTCTACGAGCTTCTCCAGCTTCTCGCCCACCTCGAGCGCCTCAAACTCGTCCAGCTCCACATCCTCCTCGTCCAGGTCGTCCGCCGGCATGTAGACCGTCTTCTTCTCGGTTCGGCCGCCGGCGCCGGCGCCTAGCGCCATCCTGTCGTCCTCGTCCATGCCCTCGTCCTCGTACGCCGGCAGCCTCGCCGACAGCCCGCCGCTGCTCTGCTCGAGGTCGTACCGCATCCTGCGGTCGCGCTCCGCCTCCTCGCGGCGCCGCACGAGGCCGCGGTAGACGACGGGAACGGACTTGAGCGGCCGTGGCGACGACGAGGACGCCGACGCCTTGGCCTCACCGCCGGCGGCAGCAACGGGCGGCGATGCCCCGGCCCGACCGTCCTCGTCCATCTTCTCGGCGACCTTCTGCGCGGCAAAGACCAGCTTCTCCTTGCGCGCAGCGTCGCGCTCCCGCGCCATGCGCACCCTGTAGTCGCCGAGCTCCTCGAGGCGCGCGCGCTTGGCCACGCCCGCGGCCTCGGCGGCCTCGGCGAGCTTCCTCTTCTTGTCGGCGTCGGCGCCGATCCCGCCGCGGTCCTCCTTGGTCTCGATGCGGAGCGGCTCGCTGCGCGCCGACGGATTGTCGCGGCTGCCGAGCGCGGACCCTGGTGTGAACCCCATCTTGGCCATCATCGCGAGGCCTTTGCTCTTGGTCTTGGGGTTCGCTGAGGAGGCAGCCCCTGCCGACTCCGTGGCCATTCCTTCTGATGAGCCCGTCGCCCCCGTAATGAGTGACTTTGACAGGCCCTCCTCACGCTTCTGGCGCTCCTGCGCCGCGAGCTCGGCCTTGGAGGGCACGATGCCGCGCTTCAGGCCTTCTTTCCGCAGGCGCTGGCTGCGCTGCAGGGAGGTCTCTGGTTGCCGGGCGGGCGCGTCATCAAAGGTCATGTTCATGTAGTCGTCCTCTTCTTCATCATCATCGTCCTCTGCCCCTCCTGACCTGGTACTTGCATCCTGGTTTCTGTCGATATCTTGTGGTGATGTTGACGCGGTGGGGTCGGCGTCATCCACACTGTTTTGGCGGCCAAGGCTGCCAACCTTCTCAGTTCTGCTTCCGAAATGCCGCATCGCTGCAAGGCTTTGAGTTTCCGCAGCAATTAAAACAAATCGTTCTGCGGAGATCCAGGGAGACTGGAAATTGGGTAGGTTACAGTGGCTTTCTGAGTGGCAATGCTTGGTTTGCCTTACGTGGAGGTGCTTTGTGCTGTTCACTTGGAAAAGAAGCTGCGATTTTCATTTCATCTCCTTTAGGTAATTCTCTACGCCAGAGGTGTCCCAACAACAACCTCAAACGCCGGGCCCAGCCCAATTGATATAGAACAAAATGCCAGAGATGTGCATGGCCAGTTGGCATTTCTGTATGCTCCCTTTGAGTCTTGAAAATATTCTCACTGCATTACTACTCATTCTGAGCCATACGCAGAGTCCTGACGCCGGGCAAACCACCCTAACCTTACAATCCACTACCCGCAAGAGATGTGTGGATATTGCCATTTATTCACAATTAAAGCTCACAGATCCAGCCCATGACCGCTCACGTGGAGTCATCCTCGGGTAGTTCGTCGACCACCGTCTCAACCATCTTAATCAACTCGTCTCTGGAATGGCAAGGTCAGTGGGAATGTCAACCAGCGTAGTCATATCAGCGAAGCTTCACTCACATATCTGGCCTCTCGCTCGGCTCCACACTCAAACATTTTCTCACGACCTCCTTGATGGGATCACTGATTACAAGATCCTCTGCCGCACCATTGGCACCACCGGCCTGGCCCATCCCGGTGTTGGTTCTTCTGACCGGCGCCTTCCTCTTCGTTCCACCAGGGCCCTCGTCAGGGAACCGCCAGTCTCCGCCCAGCACGCAGATGCTTAACGAGCCGCCCGTCTCGTCACTGCGCATCTCGAAAGGCGACTTACCCACCAGGCAGGCGTACAGCGTGCACCCCATCGACCAGATGTCTACCTTGGTGTCGATCACGGTCCCTGTCTTGACGTCGAAGAGCTCCGGCGCCCGATATGGCATCGTGCTATGCTCTGCCGCCGTGTCTTGTGTTGCGATGGCGAGGGACCTTGATGTGATGGGAATAGGAGAGACGGCGATGGAGCCTAGATCCATGAGTATTGGCGCCGACCCGGTGTCGTCGATCATGATGTTACCTAACACATGTCAGCCCCTTCGTCCAGTTCCAGACAGGTTGCGGGATGGAAGAAATCCTCACCAGGCTTGATATCCCTATGCGAATAGCTCTTGATCTCCCCCTCCGGCACGCCCTCGTTCCCGTGCATCAGCGGCCTCTGCTGCTCTGTCTCGTCGTCTTCGTCCGCACCGCCCGACTCTTGGTTCCTCTTTGACCTGCCCTGCGCCGCCTCAACGTTCTCGTCAACGCCGTTGACGCGCATCTCCATCCTCTCGGGGCCCGAGCCACCCCCGCCGCCTGGCCCCGTGTAGACGTGCATCTCCCTGAGCCCGCGGCACACACCGAGGAACAGGTGCATGAGCTTCTTCTCGGGGAACTTGGTGTGGTTGACCAGGTTCGCGTTGATGAGGTCTTGCAGGTTGCCCCTCCTGTAGTAGGGCAGCAGAACGTAGACGGTCTTGGAGGCCTCGCCGCCGCCGCGCTCCGAGGCGATCGAGTAGTCGACGCTGTGGATTATGCCGGTCGTGTTGGCGAAGAGCTTGTACGCGTCGACCTCTTTCATGGCCTGGGCGACGGACTCGGCGCCGAAGGGGCATCGGATCTTTTTCAGGGCGAATAGCTCGGAGGTCGATGTGTCTTGGACGAGGTAGACGTAGGAGAAGCCGCCCTGTTAGGGTTATAAGCCCGGTGTTCCGGTTATAAGAGGGGAAAGGGAGGGAGGAGGAAAGGTGACCTACCTCGCCGAGTAATCTCAGGATCTTGAAGTTGCGACTGTTGATCTTGAGAGACGGAGAGCCGGGAAAGCAATTCAGGCAGTTGCCGAAAGAGGTGATGAGATCGAGGAGCACTTGCGCCATGGTGGCTGCTGGGTTGGCGCAATACCTAAAGCTGAGATCCTGAGCTGCCGGAGGAAGGTGCTGTATCGTCAGCCTTGTGAGGTGGGCTCGGCGCCTTGTCCACGATCACCTCTGTGCTGGCGTCACTATCCAAGGTGAGACGATGTGGCGCGTGTTTCAACGGTGCTTGTCGCCGATGCTAGAACGCTGAGGGTTTTCACGAATAGGGCGGCATCAATTGCTCTGATGCGCGTGGTTCTGGAAGAGAAAAGTGCTCGCTGTCATCTGCAATTGACCAAGATACCAAAGAGATAGATTGTTTCTGGAATTGGACACCAATAGTTGGAAGAGACCATGAATCTACATACCTACCTACCATCAGCACTGTACCGTACTGCCCCGGGCGATACGTAAGCTCCGCCGGCTTCCAGGGTTCTTCCCAATGTCCATCGGGAGCTCTTGCCGCGCAAGTGGGCTTTGGCCAGGGGTCTCGGGTACTTCGATACCTGCTAGGTAGCTAAGAGCTGCCATGACGGCACTACCACTTCAGGAGCTGTGCCCCTTGCGATGATCCCTCCTGCCTGCCTATCCAGGTACCCAAGTAACTCCCTGATACCTGGCATTTGAAGTTATTCCCAGTGTCCCAAGACGTTTCCGACAGACCCACAACATGGGAGAACATGGGAGAACATCGGTTCATCCCATTCTCTCCCAGAGGAATGCTCACTTAGAGCCTGTGTCGCGTCACACTCGTGGCGTGACAAGCAGCAACTTCAACCTCATCAGGCCATAAAGGCAGCTAGCACCCACCCCACCTGCAAGGGAAAACCAACACGCTGGGTAGGCCAGCGCTCACCCTTTGCTACGCCTTCTGCAACCCACATGCCTGCTTGACGAGCACATTGAGACAAGATGGGCGGCTACATTAGCAAGATCACCCACTCGGCTGACGATGGTGTGGTGGGGGGCGGAAACGCTATCCATCCGAGAACAAGAGAGCGTCCTGCAGGAGGCTCAGTTGATCCGGCAGTCCTGTCGCCCTAAATGGCCCCAGGACGGTTCCCAGGAAGCCTTGAGTTGAGATTGGGGACCCCTTAAAACAGCCCAGATATGCCAGAGTGCGCGCAGCTAGGGCCAAGGAGCAATCAACAGCCTCGAATGCGAGCAGGTTGGCCTGCGAGCAGTCTGTATTCAACAAGGCCCAGGACTATTGTGGGCAGCGGATACGCACTTCTCAAGACACTTTGCCATTGCCAGATGACACCATCGCCATCTAAAGGAGCTTACTACTTCATCCTTGGTCGGGACTGCGAGAGCGGAACCCAGCTCGCAGGAAGCCCAAAACTCTGCGTCCAATGGACAACTTACATAGAAGATCTCCTTTTCCGCTTGATGACTTCTTGCCGGATGAACACGTTCGTAGTATTTGCTCGTCAATGGTCAATTTAGCACCTGGCAAAAGTTTAAGGTTCTGTGAGCTGTATATTTGGGTGATTCACCAGCCTCGTCTTCCCATATTTCACAACTCGCAGGCAACCTATATACAAGGCGTCAGCACTCACAGCCTACGAGACTTGGCCAGAATGCTGGCCAAGACACGATAAAAGTGCGCGAGCTTGCAGGCCTGGAATGGGACAACGTCAGCAGAACCATTGATTCTCCCCTCACCAAAACCCCTGCTCCAACCGTTCCATTCTCGACCAACAAGTCTTACGGGCCAAGTGGACGCTGTCGAATCTTCGTCTGCGTCGTGCTTCGTGGCCTTAAATAACTCACTTGAGGACATCGAAGCCGGGTGGTGATTCCCGCCTGTGTTCTACTTATATCGCATCTCCAAAACTCTCACATCCTGGCGCATCATGGGTCTGTACACCAAGCTTCCAGACGCGATTGATGAGGTCGATGTGATCATCGCCGGAGGTCAGTATCTTGCATGCCCACAGACGACTTTTCAACCTTCTAACAGGATTGGGATTTATCCAGGTGGAACGGCCGGCTGTGTTGTTGCAGCAAGGCTTGCTGATGCAGAACCGGGGCTTTCCATACTGGTGATCGAGGGCGGTCCAAACAATGACATACCCATTGTCGAGACTCCAGCCAGCTTCTTAGCTCACCTTGCCCCAGACAGCAAAACCACTAGATTCTACCTGACGAAGAAGTCCGCTGAGGTTGCTGACCGGTCTCTCATTCTCCCTACGGCTAACATTCTGGGAGGCGGCTCATCAACCAACTTCATGATGTACAGTCGAGCCCAACGGTCTGACTGGGACTCATGGAAGACCCCAGGGTGGTCCGCCGATGAGATATTGCCATTCCTCAAGAAGGTAAGTCATGCACTCAAATCCACAGTGGGGGGGGGGGGTACAGAGTCCCCCAGGCTGACGATCGGTCTCGCAGCTGGAGACGTATCACGGCGACGATACAAAAGATGCCCATGGCCATAATGGCCCCATCCATGTATCTCGTGGTACATATAGCTCACCTAGAATTGAGGACGAGTTCATAGCGGCGGCGAAGAACGTGGGCTGGCTCGAAGTTCCGGACTTGTCAGACCTTGACTCTATCAATGCCATATGGCGTGCCAAACGCTTTATTTCGCCCAGTGGAAAGCGTCAGGACGTGGCGTCAACCTACCTCCACCCTCGTCTTCGCGATGGGAAGCACTCAAATCTACACGTCCTTGTTGAATCCCAGGTGTCTCGGATTCTAATCGATGACAGCAAAAATGCCTATGGAGTTGAGTTCAGGCCCAATCCGATGTTTCACACTGACGGGATGGAGGAGTCACCGCGCACCGTCAAGGCGAGGAAGCTTGTCATCGCATCCAGTGGCGCCTGTGGGACGCCGGCGCTGTTGGAGCGATCTGGAGTCGGTGATAGTGGAATCCTCACCCGCGCTGGTGTCCCGGTCTTGGTTGAATTGCCCGGGGTTGGCAACGGTTACGAGGACCACCACCTGCTGGCTTATCCATACTTGAGCAGTCTCGCCCCCGCAGACACGCTCGACAAATTCATTTACGGGTCCCAGGAAACCCAAGAGGAGCTGCTTCAGGCCAAGCACGAAATGCTAGGGTGGAATGCCCAGGACATTCAGGGCAAAGTCCGGCCGACCGAGACTGAGGTTGCCGCTCTCGGGCCTGACTTCCAGGCCGCATGGGATAGAGAGTTCAAGCCGAGCCCAGATAAACCGCTAGCAGTCATCAGTGTGATTGCCGGGTAAGACACCCAGATGCAAGGACCCAAGCTCTCCTCACCACCGTGCTAAATTGAGATACAGTTTTCCAGGAGACCCGCGCCTCACTACTGGCGACCCCTGCCTCTCCACGACGGTATTCACCGTATACCCCTTCTCGCGCGGGCACATCCATATCACGGGCCCGGATGTAGGCGACCCGGTCGACTTCGAGACCGGGTTCTTTGCCGACCCCGGCCAGCTCGACGTAAAGAAGCACATGTGGATGTACAAGAAGCAACGCGGAGTCATCCGCCGCATGCCGTGCTACCGCGGCGAGATGGCCGACTGCCACCCGCCCTTCGCGACTGATTCTGGTGCCGCCTGTGTCCGCCTCACCGACGGCCCGCTACCCGCCAGCGCGCCCGACATCGAGTACTCGGCCGAGGACGACGCCGTCCTGGAGCGGTGGCTACGCGAAAACGTCGGCACGACCTGGCACTCGCTTGGGACGTGCAAGATGCTGCCGCGCGACGAGATGGGTGTTGTCGCTCCTAGCCTCGGAGTATACGGTGTGCGAAACCTCAAGATTGCGGATCTGAGTATTGCCCCGCGCAACGTGGCGGCGAACACTAGCAACACTGCGCTGGCTATTGGCGAAAGGGCGGCTGATATCTTTATTAAGGAGCTGGGCTTGGGATCTGCATGACTTCGTGATTACCTGAGTGAGGTCGTGTTCTGCGGTTCTAGTCTATATGCCTGGTTCTAGTTTACATGCCTGGAAATGTAACGCCGTCAAGAAATTTGGCAAATTCCCACTACTTCTGATTCTTGTGCTAGACTGCAGCTTGCTGGAGGAGCTTGCTCTTCCCTCTCAGACGCGGGCCATAAATCCTGAACGCGAAAGGGATCGGGATCATGATCGCTGCCAAACAACCGAGCAGAGTACTGGCCCACTGAACACTGAGGTTCTCAAACATCTGCCTGGAAAAGAGCGGGAATCCCGCTGCAACCGTCGAGCGGAGCATGATGTTGGCAGCAACTGCTGATGCGGCTCTGTCGCAATTTAGTCGACTGTCCTTCAATTTACAGGGGAGGAGCTTTTTGGCAACTTACAGTGGTAGATACGCATCAACCAGATAGTTGAAGCAAGGTAGGAAAACACATAAAATACCGAATCCAGTGAACAAGCCTGAGAGGGTGGGTGCCGCCCAATGGATCTCGGGATCGAATCCAGTCCAACCGAACCTAAGCGGAATGGAATATCGTTAACATAACCCGAGAAAGGTCTAGGTGAAGAAGGCGTTAAACTAACCAGAAAATACCCATCGCAAATATAGGCGCACCGATGAGAGTAGGTGTCAAACGCCACTCGGGAACCGGCACGTTCCCATTCTCCGCCAGCTTCTTCACGTAGGTCGAGTGACTCGAGAGAATAAAGGTGAGCGCTAGCACCTGCCCAATAAGGAGGCCAAGGAACGGGAGACCGCTGATTCCCGGGGCCATGCCATGGATTTCCTCAAAGACGATAGGGTAGGCGGTGAGGAGACAGTAGACGAGCCCATAGATGAACGACATGTACATCGATACGAAAAGAATGACCGGCTCTGTCACCAACATGACCAGTGGCCGAGTAAAGTACTTCTCGATCAACGCCCTCGCGTCGACGTCAACCTGTTCGTGCCGGGCCTGAATCCCCAAGTTGCCGGTCTGACGGCGGAGCGAGGCGGCCTTCTGGACAAGAATGCACGGCGCATAAGTCTCCGGCAAGAAGAAGAGCGAGACCACCCCATTGACGAAACTCAGGATGGCCGGGATGTACATAGTCCACCGCCAACCCAGGTAGCTCGACACGACGAAGCCGCCCACGAAGGGGGCGGTGAAGGGCCCGCCGAAGACGGTGAGGGCGTAGAGCGAGATGGCGACGCCGCGGTAGGTGTTGTCGAAGACGTCCGCCAGCACTCCGGGGACGACAGTGAGCTGTCCTGCGCCGCAGGCGCCCGCGAAGAAGCGGCATATTGCCAGCGTCTGGATGTCCCGCGCCACGGCGGACCCAACGGTGAAGACGCCGCCGATGAGTATGGAGATGGTCAGGGGCCACCGGCGGCCCCATAGCTCGGACGCAGGCGCCCAGATTATCGGGCCCGCTGCGAACCCCAGCACGTACAAGGTGGTCCCTAGCGTCCCGACTACTCTCGAGACGCCGAGCTCATTGCTGGCTGTCTGGGTTGCGGGCGCAAAGACGGCGCTGTTGAAGGATACGATGTAGGTCCCGAGGCAGACCAGGATCGAGGTGAAGAGTCTGATTCAGAAGAAGAGTTGTGAGCTCTCGTCTACCTGGGAATCGCAGTCGGAACAAAACGTACTTGGTCGAGGTTCTCCAGTTGTAGGGATGCAGTGAGTCATTTGCTTCTTCGAACTCGACTGCATATGCGTCTTGGGCGGGAGGCGTTGGTGGGAGTGACTTTCCCGATCCCATTCCCAATTTCTCAATCATCCTCATTCAGCCAATTCTCATAATAGCTGTGCTTGGTGTGGATCGGAGTTAAGAGTATGAACAATTGACTTGGTTTATCTGGGATGTAACAGCCTGATGTGAGTTTGCATATACACATGAAGTCCGAATGGGTTAATTGGCACAGGCACTTTTATGATAAGTGAGACCCAGCATGCAAGGTACCAGAAATAAGATCACGTCGAGATCATTTCTGAGAGCCGATCAATTCATCCTAGCATCCTAATCTTTATTTGTCATTGGAGGTCGGTCGGATGCTGCGGCTCTCTGATGGTTTCGAACATTAGCTCCTTTGGTATTAACGAGGGCGGAAGTGAGAAGCCGCAATATCCGCACCGCCTATACTAGAATTGTACGAAATTCTGAGAGCATAAATGTGATCTGGCTTGAGGTTTTTTCTTTCTTTCTTTTTTTTTTCTCTTCCCCCCCCCCCCTCCACAGCCAGCGAATCATCCAGATCCGCCCATAAAAGATGAGCCCGTCATTAAATCCGAATGCAGGAACTGATCAAGATCAATCCGTTGAAGCCCAGGGAGGTCGGCAACCAACGCGCCAAGCCAGGAATAGTCCTCGGCGCTGGGACTGAATTGTGTTGGTGGCGGTGCCGTCTGTCGCTCTTGATGGTGGATGTTGAGGGCTTCGCCGAGGATTTCAATGTCGTCTTTCCTGCGTTGCTGGTGCAGGAGAACCAAAAGACAGGCCGCACTGTGCGCCTCCCTCATGGCTTCCGTGTCGTAGGTTGAGGCCACGAGGCTCAATGTCTGCATCGCCTCTGGGAGCATCGCCAGCGATGACCGCGTATCCATCACGAGGAGGACGCAGAGTACGTGGAAAGGCACATTCGCGACCTGGTGCCACGGGCAGACTTCTGTGACCATCTTCCGAGCGCAGCCAAGTCCTTTTTTCAACAGTGCGAAAACCTGCTCTGCCAGCCTCGGTGAGATGTCGAGGTTTTGTGTGTGAATGCGGCGAAGAATGCAAAGCACCAGGTTGCACTGTGCAAGGACGGATGGCGGTCGGGTGTGGACACCTCCTAGAATATTAGAAAGTGTCGACGTAAGATCTGTCTCATCTCTCAGTCTTCCCGGATCTAGGCTGACTGAGACTGGCAGGAGGCCCAGGACTTCAGCTGTGTAGTCGCCCGGTTTCGGTGCCGGAAGCTGGGGCAACTCGTCGGTTCGGAAAGAAACACGCGAGAGTCCCAGATCGAACGAAGTCCACGCGTTGAGGTGATGGGCCACTCCGACCAGTCTTCTCTTGATGTCTGGATCGCATTGTGCACTGGGCAAAAGAACCGAATGCGACTCCGGGTGAAGCCCTGAGGCCTCGACGAGGTGCATCAAGGTGGAGCTGGCTATCCAGGTGGAATGAGGCGAGTCCGTCATCCGGAGATAGCTTACCCGGAGGGTCCAACCCGTCAGGAGATCTATAGGCGGAGGGCCAGAAATGTGATAACTGTCTAGACAGGCACGGGCCGAGCGGACCAAATGTAGTTCAGTGATAGTGGCATTCCGTTCAGAAAACAGACACCCAATGGCAGCGACACCACCCAGGACACCATCATATATGCTCGGTGTCTGAGGCGATTCCCATCTCTCAGCCAGCTTGGCGAAGAATTGCCCTTGATCGATGAACCCGTAACAAGGATCCACTTTGTCGAAATAAACCTGGGCCAGGGACTTGATATGCCCCAACGATGTGATGTCAACAACGGGTAGCGGAGGAGACGCGAAATTCATCGGAGACGACAACTGCCTTGTTCCAATATTCCACCCAAAGAGGTTAAGCTTGGGTGCCTTTGTGGGATCGATCTTGAGGCCAAGATTTCTGACGAAGGCCGCACCGGAGTTGGCCTCGAGGCGTCGGACCAGGCCGCTGTGGTCAGACTCGACGGCACTGGGCTCGGAGGCATTTCGTGGCGGATGCTGTGATGCAACTGAAGGCGGCCCACGGCTTGGCTGACCAATGACTTGCGAGGTCCTCCGTCGATGCTCAGGCTCGTAGTAACAGGAATAGCCCCAATCCGTGCAAGTGAGGCAAGGCTCACTCCCGTCGCATCGTCTCTTGCGCTCTCTGCAAGGCCCACAGGCTTGACGGGCACGCTTACGCTTCAGTGAGCTCATAATGCCAACCAACGTGGGTAGGGATGAGGGCGGAAATCTCGTCGAGATGCCGCTCGGCAGGAGTGGGCGAAGTGGGATAAGCGGAGTTGCGCCTCGACGCCTCGACGCCTTTCGCGGGTGCTGCGGCTCGGTCGGCTACTGCGGAGAGGATGCCGCAGAGTTGAGCATGACGTGCGAGTCCGAGCACAACCAAACATTCTGGTCGATCTTCGATTATTGACTCTTCGTTTACGAACTTCAGCGTGTTCGATAAACATGTGCACATGTGCCTGCACATGGGCATACCCTGTGCCTTCTGCTTGAACAAAAGTTCAATAGAGGAGTTGTAAGAGTCTTCCCCACACACTCTTGGACGAAACGACACAATAGCAGCTCCGAGCTTTGAGTGCAGAGGGAGACCGGCAGCGGCACTCTTTACTTTGTAGCCATACCTATTATTATCGCTCGGGTTTGCGTAGGATGTATGCGATAGTCCCAAAATCCAGCCCTGCAGCTTTCCTACGACCTCAAAACATTGGCTGCATCCAGTCCAGATATCCTGGAAACATGTGCCCCAGAAAGTCATGAACTCCTGTAAAAGACATGCCATTCTAATAGGTAAGTTTTGTCATGTATGTTCCACATGACCTAGGTCGACCCGGTGAAGGAGGCTCTTTTGGCATATTGACTCCGTGATCCAATTTCGGAACTTTGCTAGAGCTGCATTGTGACATGCCCCTCTCTTTATTATTGGCGCTGACTGATACTGAACAGGAAACGAAAGCAACATCTATAGTGAGCAACTTTACTGACGACCCGTACCTAGGTAGACACATGAGATGGGTGCTTGTGTAAGATACCCGTGAGGCAACTATCCTTCATGTCAGGCTTGCTGATGAAGGGTAGATCGCCAATGCAATGTTTCTACAACGCCAATGACGCAATTTCGGCTATGATATCAATACGTTAGCGGTCAACCTCCGCATCGACAACAGAAGAGCGCGGTTTTGTAACAGATTCGCGGCAGATATACGGGCCCTCAGTCGACATCTACGACTTGTGACGCAGAATTCCGACGCTTTCGGCGAGAGCCACGAGTCCCGCATGGACGGAATATTTTTCAAACTGAGGCAACTATTAACAGATGGAAGCGGCCCCGACATCTCATTCATCCAAGAGGTGTCACGAAAGGCCTCTGCTCACCAACTCCAATCCGTCTGGTTCAGAGAGTCCAGTGGCGCTAACGAGACAAACCTGGCCAACGTACCCTTTGCCGTCTTTGCCGCCATTACTGTTCTTTTCCGTCCTTCATCTGGCATCTTCTCTGGTAATTCCGAGAGCACATCCGATTCGACTTCCTTCTCCGCCGATGACGCCGGGAGTGGGCTTCCCAGTCTGGAGAGTCAATCATCCAAGCCGCTTTAAGCGGGACGCTCTTTGCTGTGACGTCTTCTGAGGCAGGGAGACAAGAATTCGCCTGATCAATGTGCACCTCGAATTCCTTCCCATCCAGCCGAATCTACGACCACGCCAGGTAGCTATTGCTGCTAGCTTTCTTCATACAGATGTTGTGGGACGTGGGCCATCGCTGGTGATTGAAACCCTGGCTCAGAGGACATGGCTTTGGTGCAGGAGAACAGGTTGGTAGATGCCTAGGAGACGCTACATCCTAAAAGAGGTCGGGTTCACTTGGTGCTTGGATGGGACGGAGAGACTTTTTCTTCCGGGGCAGTTGCAGAAGGTTGCCGTGCCCGGTCTCAAGCTTTGGAACGTACAAGTATTACATCCGAAGACCTTTGTCAGCAGCGCCTGACTCTAGGAATGAGACGATTGCGGGAAATGGTGGACAAGGAGTGCCTTGGAATGACTACCCGTGTCTTCTTTGCAGCCATATCATTGAGGACGAAAGACCTGCTGAACTTTTCTGGTAGTATCGAGACTCTCTGGCTCGTCATTGGCTCGTCATTGGACTGCCGGATGTTAATTCCACTCGTAGTCTTTCGTGGTGGGCCTTGGCGATAAGGGAAAAAAGCCTCGCTAAATCATGAAGCCAAGCGACTGCCATAATGTGGACATTTTATCATTCACAAATCGTCTCTTATGCTCTAGGAATGCCCTCGTAGTGTCCGGCATCGTGTGTTGGTAGCTTGATGTGGTGTCGTGATTAGCGTTCAGGTTCATTTGGACTGCTCTGAACAAACCAAGCCATCCGCGATCCGGCCGAGTAAAATAAAGGGTCGCGCTCTCCTTCTTCATCGCAATCCAGACTGTTCAGATGCTTTGCAGCCCATGTATATTAACTTCAATAGAAAGGCCAAGGTCAAGATTGCCACATCACCGCTTCGCGCGATATTTGGCTATTCGGACGAGGCTGATCACTCACATGACGGGCCACTTAGACGAGGCTGACGAGTCATGCTGTAGCGGTTGGTGATACAACGTGCAAGACGGCTTCAACGTTTACACTGATGACTTATTTTTCCAGGAAATTGAGAGGGGAAGGTCTCTCCCAAGCTTCTGGAATCATATATCGAGGTCTCCTGATACTTGCGGGCTGAGGTCGCCATAGGAAGACTGTGGGCGCGCCATGCAGCGACTTCAGTGAGTCGGCCTTGCATATACTTGCAGGGGGCCCACCGGACGTTCAATCAACCGCACTATACCGTCCTCGTAATATTTCCTCAGCCTCCAGCCGCATCTCAGCCGGAACGAAAGTATGAAAACAGAATGAGAAAGAAGATAGCAGTCCATGGGATGAGTAGTGTTGTTGTGATTGTTGCAACTGGCACTCACCCGCTGATCGGCCCACACCTTCTGCTCCTGTACTTTCGCTGCCAATATGCGCTAGTACCAGGAAGCATGCTGCAGTTGTTCTGATGATATAATTATTGTAAGTAGTTTCAAGGCTCAGAAAATGTCTTGATGATATCGGTGCTGTAAATCAAGATCTGTAGTGCAACAGCCACCCATCACTTGGGGATGAGCTATGTACCTTGCGTCCAATGCCACACAGGAACAGAAATCAGGAAAGTGGAACGTTCATAATGGATACCGCAGAGGAATAACCATTAAGCCTCTGTACAGCCCAATCGATTGCTCTTTGCTCGTACCTTTCACAGCTCAATGTCACGAGAGGGGATACAGAGACAAGGCAGGTGTCCTCAACACGTCAATTCAAAGTAAGACGGCGCTGCCTTTCAAGCTAAGGGAGAGGTTTAGTAGAAATTGTCGTGAAGGGGTTTTAAGCCTGAGGGATGTGGGGCCCAGAGCCTCAGTGAATGCCAGCAGTCACTGGGGCCCAATCACCTACACACACACACTCACTCAACAGGCATTGACCAATAAAGAATGCATCCGTATCGAGCCTCCTTGTGTATTACCCAACTTTAGAGTCCTTGGAGTGGTCAACTCGCTTCAGAACTCACCTGTCACGTCTTGATACCTGTCACGAGACCGCTCTCATAGGTACAGCAGCCTCTTGTGGGATGATCTACTCCCCCCCCCCCCCAATTTAAGCTTCCCTTCGCCCTAGGATGTCTTCATCTGGCATCACTCCCTCTAGGATGCATCCAATGGGTTGACCTCTCTAGGATGACCACCGCTGGGACAATCTCCTGCGGGATGGTCTCTAAACTCCTAGCTAAAAGCCTTTCATTGCTTTCATTTGATCCTCTAGCCTGTCCTACTTGCTGCAATGCCTCCTTGAAGCTTGAATGACAAAGGGACAGTCAAGGCGGCGCAGCAGTACTCGAATAATCAAGACAATAGTTCAATTTCATCAAGCTACTCCTATCATCGCCACTAACGTAACGCCAACAGTGGCTAGCCTATCAATGCAGTCTCCCAGCTAACCTCGCATCGCTGTTATACCGGGCCACAGAGGCACTCAAAGCCACAATCGGTAGGTGGCAACCTCAAACGGTCGCAGTGTGATGGGATAATTGCCATCCTCATTTTTCTCCAGCGCACCTTCGCCAGGAATCTCGTCCTCAAGCAAGTTGACCTTGGTGATCTTCTTGACGTCCCATGTCGTCTTGATCGCAGCGCGGGAACGACCGCCCAGAGACTCAAACAGGCGGATGATGACACACTTGCCCTTGCGGGCGGGAAGGTCGCCGCGGCTGACATCTACATCATCCTCGCCTCGCTTTACGGCATCAAGGACGATTTGTGAGTCGCCCACCAGCTTGACCGGGGCCTCGAATGACAACGTCTTGGGCTTCCTAGCCAGGACCAAGGGGCTGTTGAACTCGTAACCGGCGCGGACGGTGGCACTGCCGAGAGGGCCCTCGTGTGGCAAGATTGCGTACCGGATCTTGTGGGTACCCATATCCGCATGCGCGTCGGGAGCTTTCGGGGAGCGGAGGAGAGACAGGCGCATCAGACTGCCACAGGTAGCGAACCCATACTTGCTGTCATTGAGAATAGAGACGCCGTAGTTGGATTCGGACAGATCAGCAAATTTGTGACAGCACACCTCAAACTTGGCCATGTCCCACGTCGTGTTGTAGTGGGTTGGTCGTTTCACGATGCCATACTGGGTCTCGTAGCTGGCCTCGGTGTTTCTCAGGTCCACGGGGAACTCCACCTTGAGAAACTTCATATCCTCATGCCAGTCAACCTCGGTGCTGACCTCGACATGTGATTGCTGGCCCTTGAGAGCGGCGGACAGGCTGATGGTCGAGACAAGGTTGCTCTTCTCACTGATCTTAACACGGCTGGTCAGGCTGACACGGTAGCTCTTTTTCTCGCTGATTTGAGTGTCGTGGACTGAGAGCTCCTTGCGGGAATCGAGGTGGAAGACCTCGACATCCCAGGCCTGCCAGTACAGTGGCTTGTCGTCGAAGATAACGAACTGATTAGCCTTCCCAGAAAGGGTCTCGCGATCAGCGAGGCGATCGTAAAGGGATGTGATAACGCCATTCTCGACCTTGACTCGGAGCTGGTCATTCTCCATGACGAAAACTCCCTTCGACACCTCTTCGATCGAGACAGCGGCCCCATCCACAGTTGGCGTCTTGAAGGCCCTCAAGGTCAGGTATGGGCCTTCGCCGCAAGCGATAGCCGCCGTGTTGCCTAGCTCCACAAGACTCTTCCTGGGCCAGAAAAGGCTGTTGAGTGCTGTGGCGTCCTCGATCGCGGTGGTGTTGGTGGTTTCCCCGCCGACACCAAGCGCAGCCCTGGCATCTGCGAGAGCCTTCTTACCTGTCTCATACACGCGGGCATAGAGCTGTTCAAGGTTAATTTTTTGGCCGATAATGACGAAGGATGTAGGGCGAAGTCTAAGGGCTCGCGGGAAAATAGAGGGTGTTTACCTTATCAGAGTCGTCGTAACACATTTCAATGCAGCTTCCAGGAAGGCAGTCGTGAAACTGGCAAAGGAGCACATCCTCCCACATGCTGTCGATGTCCGCCTTGGGGTACTTGTATGACGAATTTTTCAGCGAGGCGATTGTGGCAAAGAGCTCTATAGCCCTCAGCATGAATTCGCAGGTCCGGTTGTTGCGCTTGTTACGCGCCTGGGTGGTGTAGGTTCCTCGGTGAAGCTCGAAATAGAGCTCACCATACCACGTCACGAGCTTGTCGGCCTTGGGGATGAGCTTGTCGAAGAAGTCGTCAACGGAGTTGCCTAGATGAACCCGCGGTAGTCCGCCGGTCCTGTCCGATATGCCTCTGCAACGGCGAAGCTTCTCGAGGTGTTCCCAGGTCGGGCCACCGCCACCGTCACCCTTGCCGAAGACGAGGAGAGAGGTATGATCCTGGTCCATGGATTTGTGTTGACTAACGCTACGTCTGACGTCGCCGTAATCGGCATTAGAAGTGTAGGTCTCTGCCGGAGGCATATGGCAAACGACCTGAGAGCCATCTAGAGCAACCCAGTTGAAGGTAGTGTGCGGGAAGTTGTTGATGTTGTTCCAGCTCAGCTTCTGGGTCAGGAAGCGATCCATGCCGGCCAGTCTGCATAGCTGAGGAAGCTGAGACGAGTAGCCGAACGTGTCAGGAAGCCAAAAAGTCTGGCTGCGCTGGCCAAAGTGTGACTCGAAGAACCGTTGGCCATAGACGAACTGACGAACAAGAGACTCTCCGCTGGGCAAGTTGGTGTCGTGCTCTACCCAGCTACCCCCGATCGGGTGGAACTGTCCAGATTTGACCTTCTCCTTGACCCGGTCGAATACGTACGGGTAGTACTGCTTGAGCCACTTGTACTGCTGGGCCTGAGAGCAAGCGAAATTCAGCTCAGGATACTCCTCCATCAGGTTGCACTGGTTCGTCCAAGACCGTGCTACCTTGCGCTTCGTCTCGTCCCAAGGCCAGAGCCAGCATGTGTCGATATGGCAGTGTCCGATACCGTAGACAAGAGGCTCTTTCTCGCTGTCATACACTTTCGCAGAGTCGACGTTGCCGATGTACTCCCGGGCGATCTCACGAGCCCTCAGGACGGAGTCCTGGTTGCCCACCTCGATGGTTTCGATGATCCGGTTGATGACAGCAAGGGCCTGGTGCTGCTCCCATGAGTCCCTGGGGAGCTCCCTAGCAACATCCCCAATGATCCACATGTCGATGCGGAGCTGTCGAGCCTGAACGTTGACGGCAACAATGTCGGCCTTGCCGAGACCGAACATTCGGTTGGGGTCAGGAGGTTGAATAGTATCGCCTCCGGTAGGATTCCCAAACATGCCGTTGCAGGCCATCTCGACGTAGAAGGTGTGCTCCTTGCCGTCTCGGAAGGCCTCTGGAAGAACCCACTCAATACGCTCACCGTTGCCGGTCAAGCCTTGCAGCGGATTTCCGTCTGCAGACCAGACCATGCCCTCACTGCCCGAGTCCCAGTGAAATTCCAGACGCTCTTTGCTCCGAAGATCGTCCGGGACTGTGACCTGGACCTTGAACCAGTGGGTAGTCCACGATGGACCAAAGGCGTGGCCGACTTCCGTGTCCTTGAACTCATGCGAGACAGCATCCTTGAAATCGGGACGCTCTTGTCCTGGAGCAGCCCAATGGGAGAGTTTAACATGTGGTCGACCCGACGCACGACCTTCGTCATACATTCTGGACCCACGAGGACTCGTCAGCAGGAACACGCATGGGTCTGTGTGCTGGGTAGTCGGGAGGAGAGACTGACGCCGAGAGAGTGACCTTCCCGTACTGGCCATCCTTGTACTCACGCTCAATCCGGCCGAGATAGATGTTATCAATCAGTTTCCCGACCGGCTTTCGAGCCAGGAGAGGGTAGTCGGCCTTGGGCTGCGAGAGCCGGGAGAGGTTTCGGTCGCCGCCCATGTTGTCCTTCTTCTCGACCGAGGGTTTGCTGAGAAAATGAGAGGTGTTAGTGGGCAAGATGCAAGAATGAAGATAACTGCGCTGTTTGAAAGAATGCCGGTACTGTGGTCCTTGAGCCAAAACCACAGCAATAGTGTTTGTTGTTGTTGATAGGATAGTCTACGTTTCAAGCTCGAGGAGCTCACAGCTCTGAGGGTGATGTAACATGACCGGCCCACATGAGCTCCTGTTGTAGTCTACTGTACGTGGTTGACCCCGGAACCTTGTGGGACGACGCAGGGGCAGACGGCGCCACCCTTGGGTTCGTGCGGGGTTGGTTCGTTCTTGAGGGACCACAAGCGGGGATAGACCGGAAATAGACTTCTTGGGGAGCGGGGGAACGTTGGAGACATCCCAGTGTCTGGGGGCATAATTCTGACAAGGCCCAAAGTGGGACGAGGTTGTGTAAGTAGGGCAAGCCAAGGGAGGTTGAGAGGTTGTAGAGGATATATATCCACGTAGGAATCAGACGTGGTGTATTGGAAATGACCTGTCTTCTGCTTTGGCCGGTGGTGTGCCACGGGGCTGGAATGGTCCAAAGAGATCCGGTTTGCCGGCAGCAAGCTCCCAAATGCCTTGCCCCATCAGTCATGTCTATTCGGCTTACCTCACCCTGTGAACCGTCATTTTGTCCCTAGGGCAGCTGTCCATAACAGTTGTTGAGTGTGGTTGTCACGTAATGAATGAATGAATAGTGGGGTTGGATGCCGGAATGCGTCCAAGGTACAGGGAGAAGGTTGGAAGACGTGGAACAAAGTCGGAGGGTGTAGGGTGTGACGGTAAGCCTATGCGGACCGACGGCGAGGCATGTTTGTGTGACAGGTCTGAAGGTGAGGATTAAGGGTTGCCCATGCCCATGCTGGTATTGATATCGTAGCCCAGTCGAGATGGGACTGGGGTTGTGTGGAGGAAAACCTTCATCACAACATTGTGGTTTGCAGTGTCCGTGTCTGCCTATTTTGGGCGAGGGAGGGACTGAAGCTTATTACCGCTAATCTCATGGCGTGCCCAGCTGGGCATGCAATTGCGGAAAGCACAAACGGTACGTACTTCAGGCAGCCTCCCATCTCGCCTTCAACTAGGGAAAGGGCCAGCTTCTCGTGCAACTGTTGGCCGGGCCTAGACTTGTCACATGGCGCAATCCATTTGCTGTCTGTGCGAGCACTTGGTACGTCCTGCTCGATTGCAAGGTTGTGCCAGGCAGAAAGGTCATTTACGGAAATCGAGCAGTGACGGCTGAAAAGTCATTAGTAAATGTAAATAGACCACCAAAGTCAGGATTTGGTCCTTCATAATGTTGCAAGAGAGGTCTGAGAAGAAAGCCCATTGAGGGAATGCACAATCTGTGGTATTCTCAGGTCTTCTAGGCCACCCGGGTAGACTACTACCTGTTCTTTGACTGTTTCCGTTTTTGCCTCTCCCTCTCGTACTCGTTCGCCGCGTGGCCCTCCTCGCCTTGAATTTCCGCCACGAGCCTCTTGTACTTCTTCTCGTACGCCGCGTCCTTCTCCTTCTTGAGGCGCAGCTTCTCGCGCGCCAGGAAGTTGGCGTCCTTGCGGAGCTCCCGCATCGCCCCCTTGCGCTCCTTCTTGTGCTCTGCCCGCAGCTTGGCCATCTCCGCCCGCTCCCGGTCCGGGTCGTAGTGCTTCTCAGGGTCGAAGCCGTCCTCGAACTTGGGGATGAATGTCTTGATGGCTAGCGGCTTGTGGTGGTGGAGCTCCAGTGGTCTCCGTGACAGCGTCGCCACCTTGAGGGCGCGAGAGAGGTGTGCAGCTACCTTCTCAGCGTCCTGCAGCAGCGCGTCAGGAAGATGCGGTCGATTGGGCTTGGACGTGAGAAATTGCAATGTCCTCAGTGCTGGCTCAAAGGTCTCGAAGAAAGAAGGCTTCCCGGCCCATGTCTCAGAGGCGGCCATCAGTAAGGATATGTTGGTGCTCAATAATGCGACCTTTCTCTCGCCAGAGAGCTCGGTTTGTGATGTTCGGCAGTCATCGCAGCCGAGTCTGCGGATCGCAGTATTCTTTGCACCATTGGTTCGTATCGAAGGGCTTGGGTCGTGTATGGGGAACAAGCCGAGCTTTCGTTTGGGCTTTTCAGGTGCCAGGGCGCAAATAGTGTTCAATGAAAAGTTCATGAACTCTGGCACATAGCGCTTAGCAAGCTTCTGGTACTGTAAGGACTGGATGCACAGATAAGTGCCCGTGGCATAGTCTGCCAGGTCGCTCGGAATCTTCTGGCCCAAGAAACGTCCCATTGAGAGCATCGCCGGCGTGGCAACCTGGTGGAAATGATCTGATGTTGGGAACATAGACCCGATTGCTGTCAAGACATATAAATCCCCAACATCAAGTGTCAAAGGTCGCTGATGTCCTATCTCTTCGAGGTGCGAGCGCAACTCTTGCGCGATCTCGACTGGGAACATCTTGGCTAGAGAATGAACATGCCGAATCACGTTCTCCAGCGTGGAGTACAGACCATCGCCAGAGACCGTGCCCAGGTACGCAATGTGCTGCACCAGTGCCCTGGAGAAGTTGCCCAATTTCTCCTTGTATTCACTCCGCAGCTTAGGGTGGTATAGGGCTCGGATACGTTGAATAACGGTTGGCTGTTTGGACAATGGAATGTCTTCAACAACCTCGAGGAACTCAGAGTGGCTTTGCGGGCATGGAAACGTGTATGGCAAGCCGTCATCCACTGCGTCCGTGCTGCCGAGGTTCGTTTCCTTGTTGAATATGGAGTCTTTTGCCTCGCTCTCTGTAAGAAGTCCTTTCGTGAACTCGTCGTCTTCGTCGTCTTCGCCGGCCGCCCCATCATCTTCGCTCGAAGTGAAATCAGCATCGTCAATATCGCCCAGGTCCGAGCCACTCGCAACCAAATCGTCCTCGATCACGAAGTCATCTTCATCGTCGAAACCAAGTTCTGTCGCAGTCGGACGTGCTTTGATGCCTTTGCCAAGGCCGAAATCAACCTCCTCGCCATCGGTCCTGATAATTTCGAATGCAGGCTTATTGTCATCGTTGTCGTCCTCGGCATCTGCCTCACTCTCTTCGTCTTCTTCCGAGTCGCTGACTTCCTCGCCTCTCATCCGCTTGAGCCTCTTCTCTTCAAGCTCCCGCAGCCGCTCAGCCTCTTTCTCTGCAACTTCTTCGTCTGTTTTCGTCCTCATGGTCGGTTTGGCTCGCTTGTCCTGCGTCATCTTTCTCACTGCGAGGTCGTAGTCCTTCTCGAAAGCATCCCTGTCAAGCCCTGCGACAGCTGTCGCTTTATTGTCATCTTTTGTGCCGTCAAATGGAGACTCTCCATTCTTCTTCACGCGATGACCCATGAGAAGGGACCGGATGTCGGCCGTCTCCTTATCTAGCTCCAGTCTGAGGTCCTCGTCATCTTCCTTCGCAGCTTGGCGTTCGTATTTGTGCATTTTTGACTTTGCGATAACTTCCTCCATTACCTCTTTTTTGGACTTCTTCCTCTCCGGCTCCTTCTCGTCAACTTCTTCGTTGGCCTCCACCTGGTCTCGCAACCGCTTTAGTCTCTTCCGGTTGTGCTCTTCCAGGTCTGACATGTCCGAACCGCTGTCGGAAAATTCCTCATTGAAGTCGTCCTTGAGTTCTCCATCCTCGTCAAACTCAAAAGACTTGCCTCCGTGCGTCAGGACCGGCTCGTCGTCGTCTTCTAAATCGAACATCGAGGTCTTCTTGTGCGCCTTCTGCTTCTCCAGCGCGAAACGCTGTGCGGCGGCGGCCTCGGGAGTCAAGCTTGGGTCGCCCTCACCAAATCGTCTGTCGAAGATCCCGCCGATCCGATTCCGCCTCTGCATCTCGACCAGGAGTGTCTCTTTCCTCCTCTCCTCGCCCAGAGCCTTTGCCATCCCAGGACGTCCCAGGACGCCTTTCTTAGGGTCAGGCTTGTCAGTGGTCACGGCGAACTTTGGACCTCTGGCATTCGTCTTGAACTGAAACGGGTTGAATTGCTCGCGGATGTTTTCGAGGGCGGCACCGCGCTGAAGACGCTTCTCATTGCGAGCTCGTCCATCTTTGGCGGTTGCCTTTTTCTGCTTCTTCGATTGCTGTGGCCCGATAACTCCCTGATCCCGGAGAGAGGCCTTTAGCCTCTTAAGCTGTGAGGCAGGCATATTGTCGAAAATCTGAAGCCTGTGTGAAAGCCTCAAATGGTAACGCACTTGTCGCAGTGGTTGATGAAATTTCGCTCCGTCTCAGTCGTTGATAGATGCTTATCTTATCGATGAATTTTGGCGGTGAGAGCTCCTTGGGCGGCAGAAATGGGCGCTAGTAGCATGCATCGCTTGGTAATTGGTCGTTCACATGTATCTAGGTGCCTCAGTAGCTCTCAACCTTGGAAGTAAGCTGCATCGCAGCCCAGCTTCAGCGCTGGAACTCCACCAGATAACCACCATGTCATTCCTCACATATGCGCGCGATGAGCGCGTGATGGTGGTGGGTCTGACAGCGGCGTTCGTGGGCGTCGTTGCCACGATGCGCGTGCTCCTCCGACAGTGGCGCGACGGAACTGAGATCAAGCCGCAGCAGCCCACGACGCAGTACATCACGCAAGAGACCGAGGACTCTCTCCGACCAAGCACCCTAGATATGCTTCTAGGTCACTACAACTTTGCGATTCGCGAGGTTGCGGCCAAGATTGTATGCGACAGAGCTGTTAACGATGGCGAGACGATTGACTATCTGCTCTGGGGGATCACACGGCCGGACTACGACGAGCGCATGAAGAATCTGCGGACGCTTGCCTTCATAACAGACCCTCGTATGAGCTACCACCGCTGTTGTACTGGTAAGTGGCGGAAGGGTCGGTGCACAGCACTGCCCAGCAGAAGCAAGATGTGGAGGGCTTCTGCGTGGACCAAGTGCCTCCACGCTTCCGGCACTTACTATGTTAACAACAGACCTGACCAACTTTAGTCAAGACTGACCCAATGTACAGAAAGCCTATCAAAGCTGAACACCGGGCGCGCTTACTCCGCGTTTGTCCGCTCCCTCGAACACTGCCTTGCGGACCGCGCACCGCTGGAGAAGCTTGACGACAGGTGGTTCGATGAGTACGGGCTTCGCGATATGGCCGAGAAGCTCTGCTTTATGTTCATCTCGCAACTCATGCAGAAGTACGGGCCGGACAATTTCATCCAGGCCGGGATCGTGGAGAAGTGGCTGGCGAAGCAAAACTGGGGCGACAAGCCCGAGGAGAGGGAGCACAACTTCTTCCAGTACATGTACAAGACGAACAGAATCGTTGAAATTATCCAGAAAATCCAGCAGAGTGCTATCGGCCGAGATGCTTTGGAAAAGGCGGGGCTGATGCCAAAGACCGTGTCGCAGAGTTTCGACGTCTTCGCGTCGATACATATCGAGACAGAGATTCTGGACGGCGACAACGCGGAGCCAACGCCGAGGAATCTGGAACAGAGCCCTGAAGAGCAGAGGATCCGACATCGACACCGTGAAGCTATGGTCTTGAACGACGGGACCAGGCCACTGGGACGGTCTGACATCATCGAGAGGGAACATCACACGCCACCACCGTGAAGGAGCTTCAGGGCGAGCTCGAAAACTTATCAACTAATTGGAGGAGAAACCGGTGGTCAGAAGACCACGTCCGTGCTGGCGTTTAGTCGGGGCCGCCCAGCTATTACAAGCACTGTCACCAAACTGTTGTCGAGTGTGGACTTGGTGCGGAGAGCACTGAAGTGTCGAGGGACATGGGAAAGGCTTCTCGGTGGCTTACGGCAATCCTACGATTCAAGCCAACGGTCCTCAAGAACGAAACACGCGTCTCCAGAAGCGGCCAGCAGTTGGTAGCAATAGCCAACCCGCAACGGGTGAGTCGGCTTCTGTGGTTGGTAGCAACTCTTGGCCCTGAAGCTTTTTAGTTGACAGGAATGCGTTGGGGTCCAATTGTCCGTGTTACCCTTTACGTGCAATGAGACACAATCGAAAGTGATTGCATCGCGTCATTGACGCCGGTCGTCTCAGGCATCAGTGGTACGGCCCAAGGCCTTTCTCCCTGCCGTTGCAGGAATTCTATTGAGTGCTGTACAGTGTAAAGGCAGAAACCATACGAGCCACCACGGCGGTGACATATCGGACTCTTGAAGACACGGGCGACATGTGCTGCCGAGCAGGCCCGAGAATGGAAGCCGGACCCGGGTCAGCTTCGCCCCACAGATCGAGAAACTGCCGCAGGGGAGATACCGACAGTGCCCCGAGCCATCGGCCCCCAGCATCCCAAAAACCTACTTACTTAGGCATCTTCCGATCTTGGAGTATGATTCTCCAACCTGCACTGGTCATGCGGAGGAACCCACTCGATTGCCATTTTGACGGAGGACAGCAAGGCTGTTGGTTGGTACTATTGGGGCAGAAGATGATGAGCATCTTGGGCTCAAATCAATGTGCCGGATCACTTCCCGAGTTGGGCGTCATTGTCAATGACCGTCAATGGGTAATCTCCGAGCTGCCCCAGTTGGGCCAGACCCTGTCCCCAGGTGTGGGGTGGGTCGTGTAAGGCCAGCTAGGGGCCGGGCCTGGGGTCCTGGGACCGTTGTGGGTGTTCCCGTCTGCAGGGAAGCGTGGCGCCGTTCGCGGTCCTTTCCCGGCTATCTGGCCGAGTCTTGATTATCTTCAGGTGTTCGATCGACGCCTCACATCAGGATAATTGGAGCCTGACTTGTACAGCTACTGCTACTGGGCAGTGGACTGCCCCTTTTCTTGGATCATCTCGTCCGTGACACGACCCTAAGGCCAATGATGTGGTGTTCTCTGGCTCAAGGCAGACCGCGATGTCTCCCTGAGGCGCGACCGTACCGCAGAAAGAAATCGCGAACTGGTCAACTGCTCTGGTTGGGTAGCATTCTGGAATTTTCTGTGAGAAGAGTTTGCCGACGAACCGGCTTGATAATCTCTGGGTCCTACCACAGGCTATCTGGAGCAGACCCTTCTCATCTCCTTTGGCTTCTCCATGTCCGATCAACCGCCGCGCACGAGGGAGATGAGGGCCAGATGGGGGAAATTGAACGAGACCATCTATCTGCACGATCCTGGCTGCTGATACGACGGGCCACCAGCATCGAGAAGCACGCCTCTGCGACTGCACTACTAATAAATAGGTACTCCATACCTATAGTACCATACTCGGGACACGCGTGCACGTCATTGGGTAGGTGGGAGGAAAAAAGAATGTGGCATGTGTGTATTATAATAATAAGAAGATCTCCTGGTGCACCTGGCATCTTCCCAGCTTCTCATAGCATCTATGCTGTTCGTCTGCCCGTCTGCCAGTCTGCCACAGCTTCACAAAAGGTTGAGCCCGAGCCAAGCTGGACGTCTGCCGTTGCCCAGACAGACATCTCGAAGCCCGCATGTAGCCTGCAGGCCCTTGCATATAAACAACCACCCCTCTATTCGCGACAGCAGCAACAGGGTGCGCGTTGGGCTGGCGCTTGTTTGCTTTTCCAGTCTTTGTTTACCTGGAATCCTCTTTCTGCTGACCGAGAGAGACGAGTCCTTTCACTGCCACGCAACCCAGCATCATCGCGAAACACATCTCACGGTCAGCATCCAGGGACAAACAATCGAATTCACCGACGGAACGTGCTAGACGTTGGATCGCCTGAAGTCAATCCAGACACACAGACGCCACTACGAACGCCGCGGGTCCTTGGACAAGCCCAACCTTGGGAGCTAAAAGTCGGACACGGGAAGCCTCAGCAAGAAACATCCTTGCGGCCCATTAGCCCTCGCTCAGGCCAATAGTCGAAACTCAAACTTGCAGTCGTCTCTTCCCAGCTCCGTCAGTTTCGTGACAGGAGCAGGCCATCAACAAAGACTGGGACGGCCCGCGTTAGCTTGAGGCTGACAGTCGCGTCAGGAACGTGTCGCCGCCTGTGCCCTTGAGATCCCAGCAGATCAGATTTACAGCTTCAGCGCCAGCCTGTGCAAGTGCTGGTGTGCTGGATAACCCCCCCGTTTTTCAGCGTCTGTGGCGCTCAAAAGGAGCAGGGTTATAGGGGCCGCCTCGGGACCACCACGCTGGGGCTGGAGAGGTAAATGAGATGAGTGATTGAGTATTATACGACGAGCTGAGAGAACAGTACAAATCCGGCGTCTCCTTTTTGAGCACCCCCCTCCCCCCACCATGGCGTCCGCTGGGCAAACCGCAACCCTCCTCTCCTCCCCTGCAGCCTCGTCACCACAACAAACACACTCTGCCTTGCCAGCAGCACCACGGGCTCTTCGACACCCCACCCGCAAACCCACGGGAATAGGCAAGATCGTGACGGCCTCGACCCCCAACCTGAGCGGCCTCTTCTCTGCGCATTCCAAACTCGCTTCCTCGCTGCAGCGCAAGGCCTCACAGGCCACCCTGACCTCGTCCTCTCTCGCCGCCGTCCCCGATGCCACCGAGAGCTACGCACTCGCCTCCCTGAACGAGTCGCCCCCGCGCAGAGACAAGATGCCTCCCACTCCCAGGGCGGGCGCCCCAGCCGCTGCTGGCGACGACCTCGCTCTGGGGGACGAAGTGGATGTGCCTGGCAACATGCGCGGTACCGTTCGCTTCGTCGGCACTGTCGAGGGCAAGAAGGGCACATTCGCCGGTGTCGAGCTGCACCCTGACTTTGCTGCACGCGGAAAGAATAATGGCGACGTTGACGGGTATGTTGGCTCCCGTCCTGTGTACTCTCTTGCGCAGCTGTCACCACATTCTTGCATGCTAATACACCCTTTGCAGCGTATCTTATTTCGCCACAGATATACCTGGCGCCGGTATCTTCCTCCCGCTGAACAAGGCCGTGAGGCGCGAACCATCCTCAGCCACGTCGATCTCGGCCCCGAAGACTCCTGTTTCCGTTGCGAACGGGTTGAAGGCCGGCACGCAGAATTCTACAAACTTTACACCGCCGACACCTTCATTACCACAATTTGCAAAATCACTCGGCCCTGGACGCCCAGCCAGTCCGTTGGGAAAGAAATCGAGGCCTTCACTGTCGCGGCCAGAGTCGCCAACACGAAAGCTACAGATGACGCCTGCCGCGCGCCCCAGCATCTCGACACCCTCTGCCAAGCCTACTCCTCGATATGGCAGTCCGACGCAAAGCAAGTTCTCGAAGAGCGTACACAGCGCCATGGCGCCAGGCGACCCGCCCAAGAAAGGAATGCTGCAGCCGAGTCGAAATTTCAGTATGGGACCGCGGAGTTCATCGGCGCTCTCGGGACCGACTGCAGGCTTCACCACAGACGAAGAGACAACACCTGCCGGAAATGGAAGAGCATCAGCTCTCAGGTATAGGGCTCCATCGCGGCAGGCCGGCGGCTCAGACGAGGAGATCGAGCGATTACGTGCTGAGTTGGAGGATCGCGATAGGCAACTCAGGGAACAGGCCGCAACACTAGCAGACATGGAAAACAGCCTCACGGAAGTCCAGAGCCTTATGGAGCAGGCTGAAATGCCGCCACCGCCAAGTCGGAAAGACAGTCTGGGCGACAAAGAAACAGGGGAGCTACGAGCACTGATCCGAGAAAAGAACGAAAAGATCGCAATGCTCACGTCCGAATTCGATACGCACAGAGCCGACTTCAGGAGCACTATCGATACGCTGGAGTTGGCAAGCGCTGAGACTGAAAGAGTGTACGAGAAGCGTATAGATGAGCTGATGCAAGACATTCAACAAATCCAAGAGCGCAACAGTGACGTTGATGTGGTTGCGACGCAGTTGAAACAGCTGGAAGAACTCGTGCAGGAACTCGAGGAAGGCCTCGAGGATGCCAGGAGAGGAGAGGCCGAGGCCCGTGGGGAGGTGGAGTTCCTGAGGGGTGAGGTCGAGAGGACAAGGACCGAGCTGAGGAGAGAAAGAGAGAAGGCAGCCAGTGCGCCAAACGGCACAGTTGGTCAATCTCAGGGGGACAATTCGACACTTTTCAAAGAGCTGGAGCAGAAAGAGGACGAGATCCGGGGTCTCAAAGCAATCATCCACTCTCTGGGTAGAGATTCGCTACCGGAAGACGCCGACAGGCCGCAACCTCATCGGTCTGTATCACACGATTCCCGGCCCAACGCGGATGACCGCATCGCGCGCGAAAAGCTCGAGCGCCAGGTCGCAGAACTCCGAGCCGCACTGGACGACAAAACGAGCAAGGAAGAAGACATGGAGCATGAGATCGAGGCCCTTAGAAGGGGTAGCGCTGCGACCGTACGCGACGGTCGCAGCAATGGAACCATGGCGCAGCGCTCTTCTGTTCGTGACTCCCGTGACACGGTCGTCCTGGCCCAGGACTTCGAGCACCGCACGCCGGAACAGCAGCAGCCTGGGCAGAGGCGATCCCATCAACGGGCCCTCACGTTGGACACGATGGCCGAAAGCGACGCCCTCTCCTCGGTCACGGAGAACAGCACGCTCTGGTGCGAGCTGTGCGAGACGTCAGGCCATGACATCCTGACCTGCACCAACATGTTTGGCAACCCGCCCGCGGCGGCGCCCGAGGCCCTGCCAACACCCAAAGTGACGAGTCAAGGGTCACTCGCACCACCCCAGGATGACGACTACAAGGTGGCTCCGCTATCACCCCGCTTGCCGCCATCGGACGAGCCCGAGGGGCGCGTGTCCGAGCCCGTCAAGATGATACCGAACTTGAATGACCCGGGCCCAGTTGCAGGCAAGGAGTCGGGCGTCATTGACGCGGAAGCGTGGTGTGCGTTGTGCGAGAAGGACGGGCACAACAGCGTGGACTGTCCATTTGAGGACGCCCTATGATTATCCTCATCGGGTGTAGGTTGGCTGGCTTTGCCTTTTAACGTCCATTGCAAGCGAATTTTCTGGTCAACGGGACGATAGTATGATAATATGATGGCTGTTGAATTGGTCTGCGCCTTTGTGTTTGCGACAATGTGTCTAGTATTACTAGCAACCCTTGGCCTTGCGCGTCCTGGCGTTTTGAGGGGACGAGCCATGGTGTGGCCGTTTAGTGTTTCCATGGGACCACGAAAATAACACAGTATTCGCATCGCATGTCTCTGCTCATTTAGTTGTTGCTCTTCTGCGCCGTGCAATTCTCGCATAATGCTGTGGATGACAAGGCAGTGCATCACCGGCTACAGAATGCTGTACAGTATTGTAGCTCGCACGGATCCCTAAGCATTGCGTAGAGTCGAATGTCCGCCTTGCGAAATGAGGTACTTGGACTCAGCCTCAGCCAATGCGTGGTGATCAGTGGTGCCAGATGGATGAGCACACAATAGTTGGTTGTATCGTGTTCCACAGCTCGGTGTACGCGTGGATGGTGTTGACGCGAGTGAAGCCCGAGTGAGGAGCACGTCTGAACGTGTGGCCTAATGTACACATATAATTTCTATAGGAGATACAACACGAGCAAAGAGAAGCTCTCTCTGTGCGCTTGGCTGGGGTACCGTCCTTCCATCCTTGCTAACTCGTCCCAATTCGCCTTCAAATGGTGTCCTGGCTGCCCTGGCTACCTCGTTCTGAGCCCTGCCAAATCTAACCAAGGTTCTTCTAGAGGATCAGTCAAGTTCGCCTCTCTTAGAATTCCTGAGCAAGGGGACATCTGGAGGTTCGCCGAACAGGCAAACAGCCTCAGCCAGTTTACCCTGTTGTCCCAGGCTAAATAAATCAGTCAGCTCTGGGGCCAGATGCTGTGATCATTTCCTATTGCGGGTCCAATAGCTTAGTCCAGCTTTCGTTTCCTATCGCTTCAACCATGACATGACCAGTGACGTTGAACAGACGTGCAACAATTGATGAGGAGATTATAAAGCACCGTAGACGGCAACTAACAATGATTGGGGCTCGAACCTATCCAAGTGGGCCACTGACTTGGAGGCTACCCTACAGAAGGTTCCTTAGAGAAGGTTGACACAAACGAGGCTATCCCAGAGGAAGTTCATCTCAGAAGAAATTATTCGAGAGGGAGGAGCAGGTAGTCCCAGAGGAGATTATCTAGTGCTGATTGAAACAAGGGTGGTTGTCCAAAATGGCGATGGTCCCATAGTGGGCGATCCCACTAGAGGTTGTCTAGTATAATGTAGATAGCTATCCTATAGGAGGTTATCCTATAGGAGATTATCCTAAAGAAGGGTATTTTATGGAAGGGTAATAAGAGGAGGGTAACTGGGAGGAGGGTGATTGGGAGGAGGGTGACTGGGAGGAGGGTGACTGGGAGCAGGGTGACTGGGAGGAGGGTGACTGGGAGCAGGGTAACTGGGAGGAGGGTGACTGGAAGGAGGGTAACTGGGAGGAGGGTGACTGGGAGCAGGGTAACTGGGAGCAGGGCGACTGGGAGCAGGGTAACTGGGAGGAGGGTGACTGGAAGGAGGGTAACTGGGAGGAGGGTGACTGGGAGCAGGGTAACTGGGAGCAGGGCGACTGGGAGGAGGGTAACTGGGAGTAGGGTGACTGGGAGGAGGGTGACTGGGAGGAGGGTAGGTGACTAAGAGGGTGACTAGGGGGAGGATAACTGAGAGAAAGGTATCCTAGAAGAGGGTATCTTGGAGGAGGGTATCTTATAGGTGGGTATTCCAGGAGGTTGTCCTACGTCAGGGTTTTACGGGAGGTAGGATAATCCCCTACGAGAGGTTACACTAGATGTTTTATCACTTGGAGGGGGGGTAGTCATAGTATAGAAGATCTTCCCACAGAAGGGTTTGCTGTAGGATTAAAACACACATGCTTAAGAGTAGTACCGCCTTGCACATAACCACAAAAGTAACAGAACGAGCAAGACCTTTGAACGCCGCCCAAGAGATATCAATTGCCTTTTTTGGCCTCTACCATTCCACCCACACAGGCTGGGTAATCTACAAAGGCTTTCCCTGGAGAAATTCCGACCATCGGAGGACCTCGGATGGAATGCCCTCGGGACGGGGCAGCTTCTCGCTCATGCACTGCGCGAACAGAAGTGCAGTCTAAGTATCACAGCATGGTCAGCATCCTTGTCCTTCATTTGGGAGAGGGGGGAATTCTGCCAGGATTTTCGTAACTCACCTGTGGCTCCATAAAGAGCGGCACGCCGAAGTCCACAGCATTCCTCCGCATAACATAATCAACGTCCATTATCGTCTTGCCCCTGGCCAGGGCAAGGTTGAACACACCCCGAATGTCATACTTCTTAAAAACCTCACGAAGGGCCCGCTTGTCCTCCTTGGGGAATTCGATCACTTCGACGGACACCTTGTTCTTGGACGTCGACTCAATGAATTGCTTCACCTCATCATCCGCAGCAAACAGCTTGTATCCAAGAGGAGAAAGGTAGTCGACAATCGTGGTGAGCCACTCCTTCTTCAGCTCACCGCCGAAGAGGAGACCCTCGCCAGGCTCGGGCATGCGGAAGTTCATGGAGCTCTGCATCGAAGCCCAGTATGCGTCCACAAGATTCTTTCCGAAGCAAGCCATCTCTCCGGTCGAAGCCATCTCGACACCCAGGAAAGGATCGGCACCGGCGAGACGGGTCCACGAGAACTGAGGGACCTTGGTGGCAAGGTAGTCGCGCTTCACAGCCATCAGGTCGGTAGGCTCTGGAACCTGCTCACCGACGAGTGCCTTGGTAGCCACGTCGATGAAGTTTGTTCCGAGGACCTTACTGACGAAGGGGAAGGATCGAGAGGCTCGCAGATTGCATTCGATAATTTTGAGTTGAGGCTCGCCGCCTTCTGGGTCATGAGCTTTTATGATCTGCATATTGAACGGGCCAGTGATGTTCCAAGCCTTCGCAACCTTCTCGGCGATTTCCTTGACACGTCCCATAATCTTGTCGTCGAGAGAATGGGGAGGTAGAACAAGAGTAGCATCGCCGGAGTGGACACCGGCGTTCTCGACGTGTTCTGAGACTGAGTGGATGATGAGCTTGCCCTCTGAGGCGACTGCGTCGACATCGATTTCTTGGGCACCCTCGATAAACTTCGAGATAACCACCGGGTGATCGGGCGATACGTTGCTGGCAGCCTCCAGCTTCTCCTTGAGCTCGTCCTTGCTCCGGATCACAGTCATCGCAGCTCCAGACAGCACGTAAGATGGTCTTACAAGAACAGGATAGCTGACTTGCTGCGCAAACTCCTCAGCTTCCTGAACAGAGGTCAACTCTTTCCATGCGGGCTGGTCAAGGCCGATGCTGTCCAAGATCGCAGAGAACTTCTGACGGTCTTCTGCCTTATCTATATCCTTGGGATCAGTTCCAAGAACGTTAGCTTTTCCAGTCTCCTGGAGACGTAGCGCAATGTTCTGAGGCAGCTGCCCGCCGACAGATACCACGACACCACTGGAGTTCTCAAGCTCGTAGATGTCCATCACCCTCTCGTAGCTGAGCTCTTCAAAGTACAGCTTATCAGCGGTGTCAAAGTCGGTCGAGTAAGTCTCCGGGTTGTAGTTGATCATCACGGTCTTGTGCCCCATCTTGCGCAGAGCTTGTGTGGCGCTCACAGCACACCAGTCGAACTCCACGGAGCTACCAATACGGTACACTCCGCTGCCCAGGATGATAGTTCCATTGTCTTCAAATGTGACGTCGTGGGTTGAGGCATTGTAAGTGGTGTAGAGATAGTTTGTGTCTGCAGGGAACTCGGCGGCAAGAGTATCGATTTTCTTGACCCATGGCCTGATCCCGAACTCCAGGCGAAGACTTCGCACCTTGTCTTCAGTGCTGTTGACGGCGTTCGCGATCTGCCGGTCCGAGAAACCCAGCTTCTTAGCCTTGTGCACGATGTCCTTCTTCAGACCATCGAGACTACCAATGGCTTGGAGCTCCTTGGTCATGTCAACAATATTCTGCAACTTGTGCAGGAACCATTTGTCAATTTTGGTAAGCTCGTGGACCTTCTCAACGGAGTAGTTCTCGTGGAGCATGGCTTGGCCAACGGCCAGCCATCGGCGATCAGTGGGGTTCTGTAGCTCAAAGTCCAGATCCTCGAATTTGTCACCCTGGAAGCCGACGAACTTGGGATCGACCTGGCGGATAGCCTTCTGGAAAGACTCCTCAAAGGTTCGGCCGATAGCCATAACCTCTCCAACGGACTTCATAGAACTGCCAATGTCGCGCTTCACATGTTGGAACTTGGCAAGATCCCACCGGGGAATTTTGGTGACAATGTAGTCAAGAGAAGGCTCGAAGTTTGCAGTAGTCGTCTTCGTCACGGCATTAGGGAGTTCAGGCAGGCTGTGCCCCAGTCCGATCTTGGCCCTACTGTGTGTCAGTAACCTGCTATGTAGCATAACGTGATCTTCAAACCACAACAGACGGGGAACAGTGTACATACGCAGTATAAGCGAGAGGGTAGCCGGTTGCCTTAGATGCAAGAGCAGAGGATCGAGAGAGACGAGCGTTCACCTCGATCACACGGTAGTCCAGACCATCTGGTTGCAGAGCGTACTGAACGTTACACTCGCCAACGACACCCAAGTGGCGAACGATCTTGATGGCTGCCGAACGGAGCATGTGATACTCTTCGTCGCTGAGTGTCTGACTAGGCGCGACAACAATTGAGTCTCCGGTGTGGATACCCAGTGGGTCGAAGTTCTCCATGTTGCACACAGTGATGCAGTTGTTGTTCGCGTCTCGGACGACCTCATATTCGACCTCTTTCCAGCCCTTGAGAGACTTCTCGACAAGAATTTGTGGGGAGAGCGTCAGTGAGCGAGCAGCCATGTTGCGGAGCTCCTCCTCGTTGTTGGCGAAACCGGATCCGAGACCACCCAGAGCGTAAGCGGCCCTCACGATCAATGGGTAGCCTATGTTCTTTCCCGCATCCAGTGCCTCCTCGATCGTGTTGACGGCAATTGATTTTGCGATGGGGATGTTGATCTCATCCAGGGCCCTCGCAAAGAGATCGCGGTCCTCACTGAGCTCGAGTGTTCGGACACTGGTCCCCAGGACCTTGACGCCATATTTTTCAAAAGTGCCCATTTTCTGCATCTGGACACCCAGGTTCAGGGCGGTCTGCCCACCAAAGGAGAGGAAGATGCCATCGGGTCGCTCACGCTCGATAACGTATGTGACATATTCAGCTGTAACCGGCACTAAGGCGCTGTTAGTATCTATCCCACAATATTTCAAGCGGCTGCATGTGCGCATGAAGCTATGTCATGTGTATGAAGTCATGCGGGATGAGTGAATAGTGCTTCGTGTATTCGAGGGAGATATTTACGGTAGTATATCTCATCCGCTATGAAATGGTTCGTCTGGATGGTTGCAATGTTGGGGTTGATCAGAACGGAGGAGACTCCGGCTTCCTTCAAGGCTTTCAGAGCCTGAGATCCTGTATGGTAGACATGTATTGTCAGTGAATAAGCTCTGATCGTGCCATGTCGTGTGACTCATCTGACTCGGCCAGTAGAGCTCTTCACGGTTTGAGTAACGAACCTGAGTAGTCGAATTCTCCAGCCTGGCCAATGGAAAGACCACCAGATCCGATGACAAGGACCTTCTTGACGTCCACGCTCTCCTTTGGCTTGACCACGCCGCTCTCAAGGTACGCTTGTGGATTGGGCGCAGACTGCGTCGCCGCGGCCGCCAGACATCGCGCGCTGCTCAGAAAATTGCGCTTCTGGACGAGCTGTTTGGCCTGGGCCTGTAACCTGATAGAGGCATTGGGCGTTGCGGCTGTGAATGTCCTGATTGAGTGTGCGGCAGGAATTGGGAGCCGTTTAGAACTGTTTCGGAGGAGGGCAGGTGTTCGAGCTGCCAGCGCGATCGGCGCCATGGTGTGTGAAGAGAATTGGGGATAGAAGCGGACGAGGACGGCGACGAGAGTGGGCGCTGTTACCCAATTGCAGCTCTAGTAACCCTTTCCGTCCTCTTTATACCCAATTGACAATGTGTCAGAGCTGGACTCGAAAAGTTGAGGGTGTGATTCATACCAGGGACATGTGAACCCTGGGGGATTCTTTTTTCTGGCGGGGCTGATAAGATGCTAGATATGTACCGAGCTCGCCCTATCAGTCCAGATCTGGGTCAAGTTGGGAGCTCCCCTGTCCAAACTTTCCAAGGTCCCCAATTTTTCTCCCCACCCCGTTTGGTTCCGCTCCCGCTACGCAAGCTGCAATTGATATTTTACAAGTCCAATGCGACAACCCCGGGTAGCATCCCCAGTGCATAAGAGGAGCGCAACAGTCCGCCCATTCATACACACGGGCGCCGCAGCTGCGTGCCTCACTACTGCAAGCCAATGCAGCCTGCGAGGGCTGTAGGCAAGGACGCTGGCTGGCTGGCAGACATAGTTTGGTCGAGGAAAATTTTTGAATCTCTCGTGCGACGGGGCTCCGAAGTAGGAGCCACACGTTTTGGGCCGTGGGAAGTCCCGCCCATCGGCTCCGCCAGACTGGATCGGGAGCATGGGGAAATGACGATGCCCGAGGGAGATGTGACTCTAGCCTCGCAATGACTCTTATTTCACCTTGGATTAGGTTTTGGCAGAACAGGATCGACTCGGGCGCAAACAGCAGTCAACATCCCCTCTAAACAGCCCCTACTGGTCCGTTACTGCCAAATATTGCATCTGGCATGCAGTCTACAGTCGACTAGCTCTTCCACTAGGAATGGGTTGTCGATCTCCTAGCTACCTCGCTGTCCCATCGCAAGAAGCTGTGTCCCGTGGAGCTCGTGGGGTCAATAAAAGCATCGGTATTTTCCCTCCCCTCGATCAATTGAGGGAACGAGCCTCCGGATCCATTCCCCGCTGCCATTACGTACCACTGCAATCTATCTCCAAGCCCTTGGCCGCGAGGAGACTTTCTGTTCTTGAAGGCTCCCTTCTCCTTCAAGAACGAAGTATGCATAAACCGTACTAAGCCACTCCGCTCCTTTTTCTCTTTTTCATGCACTTCCCGATTCAGAACTAGCCTACCTAGGTACGCGTGGGGAACATCGAAATAAACCACCCCGGCCGCAACACACACTATCTACGCCGACCTTTTCTCCGCCTTCTCTTCTGGCGCGCGTACATACATACCATGGGTATTTGCGCATCATGCCTGGGCGGTGACCAACCACGAGATCCTGTAGAGCAGGAGCAGGAGCAGGACGAGGTCGAGTCGGGGCCACTCCTCTTTAGCGTACCCAACGGAATGCACTACGGCAGCTTTGCGGAGCCACAGATGGCGTCGCACAGTCACCCTTCACGCGCCCAGCGTGAGACCAAGGCCCTGCAGCGGGTTGCTGCCCGAGCCTCGGACGGCACAGTCACGTATCCCCGGCACAAGCCTGCGCGGGACCGAAAGGCACAGTATCAGTATCTGCTCACCAAGGTCGACAGCGAGGAGGCCTGGTCCGCGGACTCACTCTCGACGGACGAAGAGGACGACGCGCCATCGGAGGGACATTTTACACACATCAAGGCCGAGTCAAGGAGGAACTTGGTGGGTGGCTTTAGAGACGCTGCTGCGGCGATGGCATGAAGGCGTTCAAGGATCTCAAAAGTATGTTCCAAGTTTAGAGAAATGTAATCGACAATGGAGCCAGACTCCACACTTTTGTTCTTCAATCGGCATCAAAATTCAACCCTCTAGCCTGTAATTTCGCCCTTGTCACATGCACTCGTGGACTCTTCAGGTACCTGATTATGAAGCTGCCGCGTTCCCTTCTCACATCTAGAAACGAACAGCAGGATTCCGCTCGATGAAGTTTAGATCCACCTTGTGTCCAAGCAGCTCACGAATGTTCGAGATGCCGTACTTGATCATGGTCGGTCTCTCCAAACTCAAACCAAAGCCGTACACTCGCATGTCCTTGGGCAAGCCCATGGGCTCCAGCATTTCAGGCCGGAACATACCGCTGTTGCCTATCTCGACGATCTTGTTCAGGCCCTTGTGGTAGCTGAAGATCTCCATGCTGGGCTCAGTGTAAGGGTTGTATGCGGGCTTGAACTTCAGGTCTGTGATACCCATCCTCTTGAAGAAATCCTCCATGAACGCCATCAGGCCTCCCAGTGTCAGGCCGTAGTCGGCGACAACACCCTCTACCTGGTGAAACTCTGCCAAGTGCGTCGCATCGACTGATTCGTTTCGGAAGACTCTGTCGATCGAGAAGTATTTTGCTGGTGGTGGCCGCCCATCGGGGCCTTTTTGTTGAGCCAGCTTGTGCAGCACAGCTGTCGAGATAGCGGTCGTGTGTGTCCGCAGAACCAGCCTCTTCGACTCTTCTTCTGACCACGGGTATCTGTAGCCAATGGAGCCGAACTTTCCATTCTCGTGCACCGCCTTGATGTTCTCCACGTACGTCTTGTAATCGGCCTTGTCGTCTGGGCCCGTCGCTCGAGGCAGATCTGCTTGCTTAGGGTCCGAGATGTAGAAGGTATCCTGCAAGTCTCGCGCGGGATGTTGTTGTGGCACGAACAGCGCATCAAAGTTCCAGAAACCGGACTCGACGAACTTGTCGGTCGGCATCTCCTCGAAACCCATGTCGAAGAAGATCTGCCGGAACTCAGATCGCACCTTGTTCAGCGGATGCAGCGCTCCCGCACGTTGGTCCGCTCCCAGTGCCTTGAAGTTGTATGGTTTGAAGGTTGCAGTCTTCCATGCGCCGGAGTGCAGCATCTCTGCCGTGAGATCCGTCTCCTCCTTGGTAATTTCCAACGCAAACTTGTCGCCCTTTTGTATCCTGAAGTGGATGACTTTCTGCATCTTGACCAACTTGCGCTTCTTCAGGTCGTTGAGAATCTTGGCATCGGGGAAAGTTTTCGTCTCTTTGATAGTCATGAGCTGTTCCCTGGTCGTGTCTTTGATCGAATCGGTCTGCAGAGACAGTCAGCCTTGGGCTCGCTATCAGTGGGATCTTAAGGTACTCACCGAGGCCTTGAGCTTGCCATCGCTAGTTTTTGAAATCCACTTCTCCTTGAACGCTTTTCCCTGGCCGACCTTGGTAACATTCTTGTCACCAATGAACTTCTCGAGGTCCTGGACAGTGAGGCCCTCAACAGCCTGTCGCAATGCTTCGAAGACTCTTGCCTCGTGGCTTCCGTGGGCGACAATTCCCTCTGCCTCGGGCTCAAGGGTTGCTTCGTCATTCTCGATCGTTTGGTAGGTGACCATAGACCGCGACGCAAGTTTGTCGAGAGCTGCCTTGAGCTCTGCGAAGGTGGCATTGGGGAAGGTTTCTTGGGACAGAACTGGTTCCGACTTGGACAATGCAAGGAGAATCTCCGAGGGGAGATCACCAGAGGATGCCATCTCGTCGACTGTGAGGTGTCTGAGCGGACGAAATTATGCTCGAGGTGGGCGGGCAGGTTATCTGAACGTGTTGTAGATCCAAAATGCTGCTTCGGTCATTTTGAGTCACAGCGAGGGGTCCCCAGGAAGTCTGGAAAATGCACTCGACCCCTGTCACTCCCTGGTGGGGTGTCTGTGTAAACTGCTTGCACCTGTGCCCCTCGGTAGGTACTTAGGTACCTAAGTAGACCGTTGCTTTTGCCTAGCAACACATTATTACATTGGGCAACTTGGGAAAGGCATTCGCGAATGCCCAGAAAGAAACAAACTGGTTCCACCACATGGACCGGGTATAACGTTTGTTTTCATTGATTCAACGAAAACCATCATTTGATATGCTTAGTTATATCAGCTTGGTTCCAGTAATATGTAGGTACGCAGCAGTTATAAGCTGGTGCTGGAGATGTACCTTCTATGGCACAGTCCATATGGGACAGCCTATTATGCTATTATGGGACAACCTGCCATGGGATATGGGATAGCACCCCATAGGACAGCCTCCCATGGGATAGACTCCTTCAAGATAGCCTCCTATGGGACTTCCTCCTTTGACATAACCTTCCGTGGATCTTGTTGGCTGCTTTCCAGGATGGTGGCAAACATGGCAGTGTGCGAACGTCGTCGTACTGGAATAGGCGACGTACCAACCGTTGCGGCCAAGCATGCCCGCAGCCCCTGTAATCAATACATACACCGACTGCCAGATTCCTCGAGGCCTTCTCGTTCAACGCATCTACATAAGCGACATGTTTAGCGAGGGTCAGTACCTTGCACGGCCAAGCATCGACAGGATGTTGCTGAATTCATGTAACTTAATCTAAGGTTATTCAAACTGCTAGGGGTCCCGAGCGAAAGATACAGGCAGTATTGGATTGCAGACGGTGAAACCATGCAGGCACATATCCTGATTGGCAGTAAAGTGAGAATCAACAAGTTAGTATTGAAGTGCCGTTCATAGTAGGCGGCCCATGGCCCGAATTGATAGTAAGTGAAGATTCAAGGAGGACACCCCTCTTAAGTATTTCCACACCTGGTTGTGTGTAAACTGCTGCTGAGAAGCAGGACAGACATCGCATTGGAGATGATGTTGGGCGACTAAGCGACCGGCTTCAACGGCTTGGCAGCCCTCGCCTCGACTTCCGTCATCCCCAGCTTATTAACCGTATCCTGCCCATCATCTGAGCCCCAGACTCGTCGATCCCACAGCGGACTCCAGAGCCTCCAGAGGTTTGCGTGACTAATTGAGCGAACACGACCCGATAACAAGTGATTCATTTTGACCACAACAATAACATGTGCGGCCCAACCTAACCAAACCCGACCCGACAAGCCTTCCTCACCAGGTGCGGCGGAGCTATGAACGATGATCCCACACCAGCGAGCTCCGCGGCCCGCTTGCCAACCCACGGCGATAACGACAGCGATGCAAGATCCCAGGACGAGGGCGATACCCAAGGGACGTCTAGACAACAGTCCCAGCGACGGCGACGCTCTCGCCATGGACGGCGGCGCTCGTCTTCCCGGGTACGCCGGGCAAAAGCCGGCATCGCGAAGAAACTCGAATTCATGACACACCTCATGAGCAGCTTGGACGTCCTGGTGTTCGCTGAGCTGTGTGTCTTGTACTACATGGAGTATGGACGCCTATTTCGCCTCCCCGCCCATCCCGTCGTGACTGATGTTTGCTAACCCGTATGTCCTCGAAGCTGCTCCTTCGCCCGCCTCGTCATGCGCTCCCTCGTACAGTACATGTACCTGACGCCGAAACCCGAAGACTTCCTCAAACTCATGCCCGCGCCGCGGCCGCAGATATACACTGTCTTCGCCTCCAACGGCTTATGCATGCTTCTCCACCTCCTCCTCGCTCTCCCCGAAGCAAGCGAGACCATGCGGGGCTATCTACATGGGGGCGTCATAATCGACTTCGTGGGCCAGAAGGCGCCGACGTCCAGGGTCGGCCTCTTGCTGCTGGACTGCCTAGTCCTTACGCTACAGTGCGTCATGTGCGCGGTGTGGCTGGAGAAGGACCGTCTCAAGAAGATAGAGGTCACACTACGAAGCGTTGCCGCTGGGGGCGTTCCAAAGACGAATGCCACTACACCGGCTCTGCAGGCGACGCCTCCTGCCGCGGCGGGGGTTGCCGCATCGACTCAGGATCTGGATGCCGAAGAGCGAGGCGTTCTGAGAGATGACCCGCTTGGCGAGGACGAGTCCAGGGACATCGAATTGCAGCCACTAGTGTCGGAACGACCACCCCCGGCTGTTGCCGAGGGCAGCAGTACTGGGCAACTTGAGGCCCGATACCAGCGGATCTTGAGGTCGTTGGGAGGCTCAAACTCTCGGGAAGAGGGAGCAGACAGGCCGAGCTTATTGGACGTGCTGATGTCCGGCAACGGGCTGTTGGCGAATTTCCACGTCGTGCACTCGATGCGCACATTGGCCGCCGAGAGTACCAGCGCCTCTAATGTGGCTGCCTATCCACTGCGTCTGACCGGATATACGACGACCTGGGCTGCGCTTGCCGCTGAAAGCCAGGCAAGGTTAGAACGCCGCACGAGACAGCGATGATCGGCAGTGATGATCATAGCATGGACTTTACGACGAAGGAACCGATATTGTCACACCCCTTCCCAAGGGGTTCTTTGCATTAATGGGGTATTATGCGATCTTCCTTCCCACGTTCCCGACGCCGGAGCCCTTCACAGATACCAATATATCACTGGAATCCTCGTCTTCTACAGGCCGTAGCCCCCAACTTGCTCCGCCAAAACTCCTCAGATCTCTGGCCAGCTGCAAAACCTCCTCAGTACCCACTGTATCCTTGCTCAGCCTTAGTCGTCCGACATCTTCTGATCCCATAGCCATCAATGTGAGAATCGTTCTGGCTGCCGACCATGACACACACCCGCCTTGTTTTATAGTCTCTGCGAGCTGATATGCACACCGAGTACCAATATCCTCCGGGACCACCCCACCCTCCGGCGGTGCAACCACATCCGCAGAGTATAGCACGCCTGGGACACTAGATTCGGCCACCAGGCTCAGCCCGAAGCCTATACCCAGCTTCTTCTTCCCCTTCCCCGGCGCGCTCTTGTCTGGCACCAGCGGCGCACGGTCGTACTGCGCAGCGATGTGTATGTCCGACACCAGTGGGTTGAGCACCTTCCTAGCCTCGTGAATCATACGGGCGTTGTTGCTCGCCGAGACTCCCGTGCAATATGCGACGCCACGGATCCTCCGTATTCGCCCGGGTGACCTGTTCAGATGTAGGGTCTTCGGCAGCCGCACCTGGCTCGCGAAGCGCAGCTCGACCGAGCCGCCGCCGCCGGTGCCCCTGGGCCCCGGGCACGATCTTTGTAGCACGCGGAGCTCGATGCGCGCTGGAGGGATGCCGAAGAGGGCATAGAGTGGGAGAATGGCTGTGCGGAAGGAGTCGACGGACATGTCGCCGGTGTTGGTTGCGGACGTGATGACGCCTGGCCCTGAGAAGCGGACGTTCATGTGTGCTTTTGAAAAAGGCGCGAGAAGGGCCAGTGGCAGCAAGAAATAGGTGACGCCCCTGGAGCAGTTCGCGGGCAGGACGTGCTCGATGATATCGTCCGAGCTGGCGCCTGCTCCGGCCACGGTGCCGGTAATCAGGCCGGGGTGATACGTTATCGTTGTGCCGGTGTAGGAGATTTGCATGGAGCTGCCGTTGGTGACAGCCTCGAGGAGGCGCAGGAAGGAGACTTCATGGGGGGCAAGTCCGGGTGCGGTGGGAGACGAGCTGCGGATGCCAGAGATGTGGACGGGGCGGCCGGTCAAGGTCGAGAGGATTAAGCGGTGGGTGAAGGATTTGTGGCCCGTCAAGCGCAGGTACTCGGGATTTGGAGTCGACATGGCGCCAATGGTCGAATGTATTGTGTTGCGTCTGGAGAGTCCATCAAGTCGAACGCAAAGAACGGAGGAAGAGAATCGGGAGGAAAATTCTGACCGCCTTCGGCAGAACGGACTCGCTAGCTGCTTATCGCAAGACGATTAGGAGCGAGCTCCCAAAAATTTGGAGCTTGCGACAGAGACGTCACTGTTTCTGGCCGGCCCCTCGTCAGACTGCCTTTAACTCCCTATGCTGGGGTTATACCTCAATCTATATTTCGTTTCCCCCCTCTTTGTAGATTTGCGCTCCATGGCTGAGTTTTAAAGATCCTTCATGCCTCCCAAGACTGCCCTTGTCAGATTGGCGACACGAAGAAGCCCTTATGTTTGCCAGTCATGCCTCAGCGGCCTCGCCAAGGAGCGACCCAAATCGAGTGCTGTACGGTCCTACGCCAGGGCTTCGAAGGTCCAGGCTCGCCTGTCTCCGGACGCGAAGAAAGCCGTCGAGAAGCCTAGACGAGATACGCCAGAACAGTCGTACACAGTCAAATACTTCGAAAAGGATGCCAGCGGCGAGGTCCGGGAGGTGCCCGTTGGAGAGGACGGCGATGATGTCGACATGGAGGATATAAAGGCCCTCGAGGCCAGTGCGTTGGCCAAGATCGAGAAGCTTGATGCGACTCTGGAATCGCTGAACAATAAAGCTGATTTTCTCGAAAAAATACTGAAAAACCACGGGCCCAAGGGCGCTTTCGAAGCCTACAGGAATGCGTTGGAAACCTACGAGGTCGTGAGCGACACCACACCCATTCCACTGATTGCCCGGGTGAAGGACCAACGCATGAAAAAGAATGAGATACAAAAGATCAATAAAGCTCTGAGCTACCTGAACAGGGCCATTGAGCGTTGCACAATCCTTCTAAGAAAGAACGAGCTGGACGACAGCCATATCTCGAAAATATGGTCATACTTCGTGCAGGCAAGATCTGTCTTGTCCGATCCACAGAGACTAGTGCCAGAGAATGCGTGGAAAAACCTGTGGACCATCTTCTCCTGGGACAGCGAGAGAAATCCTCACCGCATGGCCCATGTCCTCAGCTTGTGTCATACAATGGTGGCGCAGGGGGTTCAATTGAGTGACGAGCAGCAATTGCTGCAGATCGAGGCCGCGTATTCTGAGGGCTACGGGAACGTAGCGATCGAGAATTGGAAGAGGCTCTGCCCAACCCTTGGCGATAGCCATTCCTCTGCGATGGCTTTCTGGGGGCTCGGAGTGCGGTTATGGTCACAGTCCGGGAATATAGAGCGCGCGGAAAGGGCATGTCAAGCCGTCCTCGACCGGGCAAGTGCTTCTGCGCCCGCAGATTCCCGCGTGCTCCTGCACCTCATAAGAGCATACGCCGGCACGACAGAACTCGCCGATGCGGAGAAGGGCTTCAGGCTTTATAGGCGTATGCGAGATCTTGCGGCAGAGCTCGACAAGCCGATGGAGATTGACGATTATGACGATGTCATCTCGATCTTCCTTACAACGGGTCATACAGATTATGCGATGTATGCATTCACGGACATGATATATTCGGGCGCTGTCAATCTGTACGGCAACAAGAAGCTACCCAACACCGTTAAAAACACTTTCTTCTTCGGCAAGTGGCTCAAAAGGCTCATTGGAGCCGGAGATCTCGATGGGGCCTACAAGATCCTTGTCTACATGCAGGATAACGGCGTCACGGCCGCATCTGTGCAAGTCAACGGGCTCGTCGGGGCCTGGCTCCGTTCGAGAACTGCAGAGTACCGCAAGAAGGCTGAGCTTCTCGCATGGTCCATGATACATGCCCGAAAGGCCTTCGTCGAGCTGCGGCAGCGAGAACGCAGTATAGAATGGCCCACCAGGCTCTACGACGGCCGTCCCAAGAAGCCCGAGCATAAGGGCGATGACCTAGACTACACGATGGTGCCACGTGCAACCGCCGAGACTTTCATCCTTCTGGCTGAGAACTATCGCGAGCGCGGTCTCTTCCGCCGGCTCGAGGAGTTGTTCGTGGCGTATAAGGAATGCCAGATGGGTGGCGACGCCATGATGATGAATGAGCTGATCATGGCAGCGGTTGCACAGGACGATGCGGGAAAGGCGCGGGAACTCTACGATCTCATGGTGCACGAGCATGCCATCCTGCCCAACACCGACACATACGCCGTCCTTTTCAAGTCACTCCCCGTCAACACACTCCGCGGAAGACAGCTTCATCAGATAGCACCCGAGAGGACTGCCGAGTCAAAGAGACAGGCGCGTGTCTTCTTCAGGGACATGATCAGCTCAACCGGTCTGCACCTGGAGAGGCGGCGCACACGCCATGGCGAACTGTCCGAGGAGCAGGTGAAGCTGATCCTGCACAGCTTCCGCAAGTGCGCCGACTGGGCGGGCTTGATCGTCGCTCTTGTGTGCCTCCGCGACCTGATGCGCTTCAAGATCACGCGCAACGTGCTTCTGGAGATGATCGCCGAGTACGAGGGGATCGATCGCCCCTCGCCTCGGTCAACCAAGCTCGTGATGCTGACCACAATGAAGCTGCAGACCATGATCGAAAGAATGCACAAGAGGCGGCTGGCAGAATCGGCCCAAAACGCGGGCGAGGACGTCGAGGTTGAGGCGGCCAAGAGCCCTAGCGAGCTCAAGGATCCGCATGCGCTGTACGACATACTGCTAGAGTACTACTACAAGAAGGCGGTGGTGGACTATGGCGGCAGAGAAGATTTGGCCGACGTCTTGAGGACAGCACAGGAGGCAATGGGCGCTGCCGATATTATGGCCAGATATGAAGCACCCGCTGCTGAAGACGAAGTGGATTTCACACAGCCAGAGGGGAAGGTGCAATGAGTAGCAGGCCATGCTCAGGACATGTACAAGCAATTGTAAATAGATACCACATGAAGAATATACCTCTCAACCAAGTCGGCGACAACCAGGAAGTCCACAGAGTACATACTCTAATGCCACCACTCATGAAATATCCAACACTTAATATCACTCGGTCGTGTCGGTGTGGCAATCGTCAGAGCCGATTTTAGCACCTGACGTGAAAACTTAAGGGGTCATGTCAAATACACCGTCCTGCTCACAGATTCAATGCTTTTATGGCAGGCACACAGACAGTGTCCTTGCCGTCGTCCTTCTAATGCTCTCTATGCCATTTGCCATAACGCCGATTCGCCGAACCTAAGTAAGCCTATGCCTTTGCTCCTGCTCGCCACAAGCCGAAAATTGCCCTCGCAATTCCTGTCACAAACCATCCGTCCGGTTCCACCACGTCAATTCGAATTCGTGTCATTGATGGCGTCTGAGAGGGTCGAGTTCAGCCTAACGGCAGCAACGCGCTTAGCAAGATGTTCGGTAGCTGGGTCGTAATGGGGTGTATGAGAGGGGGAGGAAGAGCCGGAGCTGGATTCCAGGTCCATCAGCTCCTCACGGCCGCGTTTGGGGATTCTCTCACCAGTCGACTGTAAGATTGCCAGTAATGTCTGCCATCCTGTTGTAGATTTGAGCTGGAACGCATCTGCAAGATCATGGCCGGTAGCCACGCGGCAGAGAAGCGCTTCCTCATCCTGTTCGAAGCTTTGGTCAGAGAAACCTCAGAAGTCAAAAGCGTAGCGACTGCTTGCTTGCTCACCTTGCTCAATATGCCCATGCCATGCAGGAAGCATAGGAAGTGGAAGTTTGAGACAACAAGCTGCCCGTTGTCTGCCTTGGAGCTGGCTTTGAGCTTCTGCGCCACAGCGCTTGGGTCCTGAGCCTCACCCATGTACTCTCGGTTCTCAATTGGGAAGCCCAAATCCGTGAACGTCGGCTGTGCGTTGTCGGGAAATCCGTGTGTCAACGTCACGAACAGATACTCAACCGGGAAATCCGGTTTCGCGTTCTCTTGTACATTGGCGCCGTATTCGTTAATCTTCCTGTAGAACACCTCGGGTATGTACCGTGTCCGGCTGGTTGACCCATCGTCTTCCTCCTCCTCCTGCACCAGCATTCGTCCAGGATCAGCAGAAGGCTCGATAATGTTGGCTCTGACCATCTCGACGGCGTCGTTGGTCATCTGATATGCACTGATTTCAATGCCACCCTCTCCGTTGCCTGAGATGACGCATGTGACGAAGTCCGAGCCAAACCGACCAGTATCGCTCCACTTCGACGGCTTCGGGTGCTGCGCTTGCAAACGTGAGGCGAAAGTGATCTCTTGCGACGCGATGTAATACGAGTCTTCGTGTCGCCTGCACACCACGGTCCCGTCTCCATTTCCTGCGTCGAGAAGATCGGTCCATATCACGCCAACTTGCTGCAAGCCGCATAACCTCGCGACATCTGTGACATCTTTTTCGTTCTCCCAAGGATTCAGATTGATCCCATCTATCTCGTCCACCTGAGGTGGCTCATAAATGGCTTCCACCACAGCTTTGATCCCCAGCGGGACGACATCATACTCTTCGTATCTGCCGTACAAGAAGCCCAGACGCTGAGCCCCTGTCATGCGCCAAGCATTCAGAAACGTGTCGATTGTGGCCGGAGAGGCAAATTCGACATGGTCGACCATTCGGAATTGTTGTGGCTGCAGCGTGATAGCACTCGGCTGGCACTTCGTGCAGATGCCTTCGGGCCACTGTGGGTGCCCCGAGGGACAGTCGCGCTTGACACGGTAGTAAGGTTCGACGAGAGGAGGAATGTAGGAGCTTCCCAACTCGGGCTTGTTCTTGTCTGCGTTGATTTTTTTGAGGTATGCATGGAATGACATGTACTTGATCTTCTTCTCGTTGAGATATTTGGAATCGAAGGGGTCGAGGGGCTGGCAGTAATCACACATGCCCTTGGGGCCGTGGCGGCACATGGTATCCATCTTCCGGGGGATTTTGCCACTCTTCTTGTCGAGGCCATCGTCGAGTTTGGACTGCACAACGACCTCCCACGGATTCTTGATTCTCTCGGTCGGCGAGGTCAGGGGCGGTGGGTCAATGGGGAGGTCCTCGGTCGGTAGGATGGGCTTCCCATTTAATCGGTTCGTAGAGGATGCCAAGGGCGCCTTGCCCTTGTCTGTGTCCCCGTTCGCATTGCCGTTGCCCATGACCTGAGCATGTTGGTATCTTATGAAGACTACGTCGCCATGTTTGAGGCCAGTCTGGCCAAGGGTCACATGCCCTACTTCAGAAACCGTCTTGAAGTCGTTGCCTCCAGGCGCGTTTGAGAAGGAAAGCGTGCTGGGATCGACGGTGGGCGGGAGTTCGGCCAAGAACTTGCTGGCGACGTCTGCAAATGAGTCGGTCTGTTTCACATTGATGCGCAGCATGCCATCAGGCCCACGAACTCTCAACAACATCTTGGCGAAGAACAGCGGGTGGACGTTGTGGTAAAGAAGAGGGAGGATCAGAAGGCTGGGTGGACGATGAAGGCGGGATAATAGGTGCCCCCGGCTTACGACGACAAGACAGCAACTTCAAGGCAGGCAGCCCTTGGAGGTGGAGGTTGGTAGAAGTGTGGTGCAAGACCAAGCTGATGTTTGATGGTTAAGTACCTTCTAGTATACGTGCTTTGTAAACAAGTAGGTTAGATCCCTGAAGCGATTTGCCGGGTGAAAGCTTGCCTGACCCCCCATTTGGTGAGCAAGTGCATGATGGGTGGGGGAGGCGGCCAGAGCTCCTGGGGCAAAATGGTAGCTCTTAGGTTTCGTCATTGCTATTGCCTGCTCGAGCACGGACCTGCAGAGGCACCTACTAAGGTACGTACATAGAGCAAGCCTCGGCATTAACGATAAGGCCACAGATACAGCTCTCGGGGAGTATGCCACTTTGCAATTACAGAGCCATGTGTTGCAAATGGTTTGATACCAATGTAGCGGATCAAGGGAATGTTTGAAAAGCGCAGTTCCCCATGTCTTTCTGCGGAATACACTGCCAGGCTGTTGCGTACCTGGCAAACCTGGAGCATCCCGGTGAATTGTACACTACCTGTACATAGGTACCGTTTTATCTAGGTAGTATGTGTCCCAAAGTGTCATGTTCATTATTCCGTACAGCGAGAGCTCCGTGTTGCTACACTTATGAAGGTTAAATTTTACAGAAAATTCAAAGCAGCAATATACTTCTGCAAAATATCCAGATAGTCTTCGCTGTCAGTAAGTAATGATCCAGAGGCACCATCTCAAATCAACCTGCCCGTTTGCGGATTGTCAGACTGGTCGGGTCGGAGCTAGCCGTAAAGACCAATTACAGGAGGTAGGTGACTAGCAATGACAGGTACCCAGGTACCTGATGAGGGTCTGTCAGTCCGGCAGGCACCAAACAGCCGGCGCCAGGGTAGCGCACCCAAAGTTGGCGGCAATTTGGCTGGTGCTGTGGTAAACCTGTCTTTTTCTTTGAAGACAGTCACTTTGGCTTCCCCGTGTTACCTCTAGGTACACTTCCCACCCTTCAAAGACAGACGTGCCGACGTACTTAATTCTGCCCCCGTATTTCTTGTCGCTCACTTCTGTCTTCGTGGCATCTTCTTTAACAACCTCTTTTTCCTTTCGAGAACCCGCCTGTCTTCGTACTCAGATTGCCCTGCGCCATGTTCTCCCTGGATTGGAAGGGACTAATCCTCCCCATCGCTTACATATTGGTTCTGGGCGGGACCTTTATTACCTTTTCAAGCGTATACAGGAAGCGCAAGGCTGGTGAGTGCCCTTGGGCACCCGATGTTTCCTTATCCCAGCACCTGCTAACAGATGTGACAGCACAAAAAGCAAACCTCGAGCCATGGTTCGGCCCACACTTGCAACGAAACGTCTACCTGTCGCTACTGCACCTAGAGCCTGAGGAGGGCCAAGAAAAGGCACCTCAAGTCCCCCAGAGCATTCTCCGGGCCGCCCTCATCCGCCGCGCAGTCGAGGATATCCACCGCATCATCCAGATCCGCACGGCCAAGCAGGCATGCTCGACTCTGCTGCAGAGGGGAAGCGTTGGCGATGACTTGTGGCAGAGGTTCACGCGTGCTGAGGGTGAGATGGAGGCCGAGCTGCGCGATGTAGTTATGGAGGTGCGTTTGGGACATAAAATACATGGTTCGCCCGTTCGACAAGTTCCCTTGTGCTGATTGATCTTTGTCTACCTCTAGGCCAACGGTCTCGCGCCCAACTGGGGTCAGAGTATCTTCCAGACCGCGAACGAGATAGCCGCAAACACCATGTTCCAGAAGAAACTGGAGGAAATAACTGCTAAGACAGACGCCGAGAAGGAGTGGTGGGAGAAGCGCCGCGCCGCCATCTCTTCCGATTTCATGAAGGAGCTGGACGAGGATGGCGAAAAGTCGCAGGCCACGGCTCCGAGCGACGACGGCATCCTGGTCGACGCGGGCACACCGGGCACACCGGGCACACCGGGTGAGGGCACAGGAGCTTCCAAGAAGAAGAAGGGGAAGAAATAGGGGAAATCCTCTCGCAACGGAAGATCCAGCGCCCGGAAGAGGGCTTGAGCGTTCAAGCCGAGGCCGAACGCTGGCTGGCTATTGGTGGCGTACCTATGGCCAGAGAGGCCCTTCCATGGACAGTTGGCCGTGGACATTGTACAAAATTCACATTAGTTCTTACGGTATCCCAAGCTTGGCATTCAGGCTGGGCATTCACGGCATTTCTACGGTTGCGCGGCGTTCCAGGTTTACTATCCGTCTAGAATATCTCGAATCAGACACGGTAGTTGTCGGGCAACAGGGCGAAATCAACTGATAAATTCGTACTACGAAAAATCGGACTAAATCACCACAACTCCTCGCTGAGACATCTTTGGTAATCTCGAGATATTCTATGATAGCCTCCAAAATGCAGGACAGGCGAAGAATTTCAACACGCGACGCTAGATGCGGATCAGAATAGGGCTTCAATCGGACAGGACACGAAGGCTTCCGGGCGTGCAATTATTAGCGATACCACGGAATCTTCCTCCTCATCGCCTCGTCCTCGTCTTCCCTCATTCGGGCTTGTCTGGCTTCCTCGATGATTTCGTCCTCGGTCTTGATAAGTAATGGCGTCTCGCACTTATTTCACTCAACTGTCAGTCTTCAGCCTCTTCTCAGCTCGATGTCTTGGGGGTGAGGAGGTCTCGTTCGAAAAGGGAAACTTCAGTGAAGAGGCAGGGATAGGGATAAGGGGGGGGGGAGAAATACTCACGCCTCTAAGACCGATGAACTTCCCGATCTTCCTCCGCTTCTCCTCGATGCCCAGCCCTTCCTCCCAGGTAATGGGGCACGGGTAGTGCCGCGTCCACTGGCACGGCGTCCGTTGGTGATAGAAGTGCGCGAGCTCGTCCAGTTGGGCGTCCGTCAGGAGCCAGAAGTTGAGCAGCGTCGGTGGGAAGCTCGGGTGGATCTGCCCGCTCGTCAGCTGGACGAGCGGGGCCAGTGGGAGGGACATCTGCCTGAGCTTCGCCTCCAGGGCCTCGTTGCGGTCCGCCCGGCGCGAGCCCACGCTGCTGCTGTCGCAGCTACCGCCCAGGGGCATCCGTGGCTGGGAGGGCGACGGTGGGGGCTGGTGTTGCTGGGTGCCCCGGGGGCCGTTGTTCCAGTTGCTCATGTTTGAGTGCTGAGATGGTAGGTAGGCAGAGATGGAATTTCTTATTTGTTGAGATGAGGGAGAGGCGAGAGTGTGTGGTATTACCAAAAAGGGTCTGTCAAACCGTAATGCTTTAAATAGAAGAAATCTGGGAAGCCAAAAAAGCGAGCTTCTTTCATCAACAGTCAAAACAGTTGGAAGGCCAAAGAGAATGATGGATGTATGTGAGTTACAAGCGACTGTGTGCCAGTTGGCTAAGGCTATCGCTGTGCCAGCAGCAACAATCTATTTGTTCCCTCTTTTTTTTTGTGTCGAGTGAGGGAGAACTGTGAATCAAATCGATTCTCTGGTAAAACGCCAAATCGTGATCAGTGCAGATCGAGGAGGTGTGTCTGATTCTGCGGGCTTACGAGTGCTACTTGTAGGAGCGCGGCTACAGGAGTTGGTCTTTGTTGGGTATTTCGGGTCGCCTCCATTAGAGATATTCTTGGGGTGTGTGCGAAAGGGGCCAGCCGTTTCTAAGAGGTCCTCGGGCCTCCTTTGTGTCTTTTATACCGGCCATGTGAGCCACACGGTTCCTTAAATTCTTCGACCGCAGTGACCGTCAATGAAAGCACCTTTATGAGGTGTGAGACATCATGACAGCTTTGGAAGTCAAGCCGCAAAATGGCCGGGAACTACACTTAGTGTCATCCGCAATGGGACAATCTAATGGGTGCAGACCTTTTTCTTAACTGTCTGAGCTGAAGGCCATTCCTCTTCACGTGAAAAGCTAGCTGCCAGTCACGAATCCCTCCACATCATACCACCGGCCCCCAACAGTGCATCACAGCCATTTGAGTCTAGCAATGTGATCGGCTCTTTTCTTAGTCGGCTTAACAAACCCCATGGCCTTCATTTCCGCAAGGCCCTGATAGAAGAGAACCAACGCAGTTCGTTCGTCAAAGCCGTCTTTGCCACGTGATTTGGTCGATTTTGTTTTCGGTCTCGATTTCGGATCCTCATCCTCGTCGTCACCATGGCCAACGAGCGCGTAGAAGGCAGACCATAAGTCAGCGACATTGACCAGCGCTCCCGCCTCTCCATACAGGTGATACAGGATTGACGTCGCCGGCAACGTGGAGGCGTTCCCATCAGCTGTACCACAGCAAGCGCAAGCCAGGTAGTCGTGAGGCTTCGCGAGGGCACGCTCGAAAACCACCCCCGGTCGAGGAATAAATACGTCCTTATGAGGCGATACGGATTCGTACATCCATAGTTCATGGAAGAGGATTGCGTTCGCTGGTTGGCATGATATCTCTGCGGCCAGAGATGTCACGAGAGCGTCGACCAGTTCTGTGAAGGCTTTGTCCTCCTCTGACAGGCTTGTCTCATGCCGGCTCAGTTGCACCTTCTGTGCCACGACCGTGGTTCTGAGCAGCTTGGTTTGGGCGCTGTACTGGCTGCGCAAGGGCTTCCCTGTCAGCTGCGATTGAGATTGAAGTGCAGCAAGTCGCTCCAGCATGTCGGACAGAGTCTGTACGAATTTCTTGTCTTCAGCGGCCCATCCTGACATACCGAGCTCCCGATTGCCGCTCTGGATCGTGTCCAAAAGATGCTGTATAAGCGACGAAATGTCATCAGCAGACATTCTCTTCACCGCATCCAGAACACCACCTTGATCGGAATGCAGATCAATGCCGTCGTCAATAGCGTTCGTGTATGTGGAGATGAAGGTTTTCTGGAGAAGCCCGCTGGCATCAAGTAGTGATAATGACCTGAGAAGTTGAGTTTCCCATTTTGCTGTTACTTTAACAGCTGTCCTTTGCTGCTCGGCCAGGAGATAGGCGTCATCATCCAGTAGTGATTGCACGTGTTTTAGCTTTCCGTTCTCGAGAGCATCCTCGATATGGGACCGGAAAGATGGAAGATTGCGAAGCGATTCAAGGTGCTCCGGTTGTGGCTTGATCTCTGAAAGGAGAACTGACAGAGGATTGGCGTAGAAGTGACACATATAAGCGTACTGCAGATTGTGAGTTTTTTTATTTATTTATTTTAATCTTCTTTAAGACCGGGTCGGAGACTGACCTTCAACGAGTTCAGGAATATCTGTATTCCGGCAACTTGGCTCTGCTGCCGCTCGATCAAGTCACGAAGCAGGCTAGGGCCGATAATTAAGGGATTGGCTGCATGAGACACAGCAGCCTTGAATATGTTCTCGAGAACAGATGACATCTGCACGACATCAAACTGGGCGCCATGGAGATTCTGGCTGGTCGACTTCGGGAGCCTGGCTTGGAAGAGTTCGACAGAGGTCGCGATCCCGAAAAGAAGGGTGAACGGGATCCTATCTTTCCATGACCTGAGATAATGTGTCAGTTGCGGGCTCTCAAAATGAATCGAGCAGAAAACTCCATACTTGAAAAGGGTGATCAAGTCGGACAAGAGGCCGGTATCAAACGCTTCGCTGTCCTGGAAAGCAACAATGACTTGCTCTGCCTCACGATGTTTGACGTGTGTATGCAGCGCCTCCAAGTCGTAATCGAGACATTTGCGACCCTACCCAGGAGGCCTTATCAGTCACATCCTCAAGCCAGGGTCCACAATTGATCTTTGACTCACATCCTTTCCCACAGAAAGTTCGGTATCATCTCCTACATTCTCAGAAGACAGCTGCGTCCCATCACGGATAATCTTTTTCAGCGTCGCCTTCAAATTCGGGGCTTCCGCCGACCGGAGCCTGACAAAGGGGCCGTTAGTGGGGCCTCCCAGGTCTTCGGCTAGCTGCTCGAACAGGAGGTCCTGAGACGAGATGTTCGGTCCCGTGACGATAAGTGCCGCTCGGATCTTGGAATCCTCCTCCGAGGGGGTTTCCCCTGCGAATGATGCAACTGCATCCAAAGTGCTGCGATTTGAGTCCTTGAGAACATGCTATACAACAGGACAAAGTCAACACGACTGTTATACATCGAACGCGTATTCTGGTTGACTCTCACGCACCTGTATTCTCGCATCGATGGCGGTCCAGGCATCGGTAAACAACTCTTGCCTTAACTTCACAAACTCGGGGCTCTCTGCGCCGTGAAACAGTGGTACGAACTCCGACGTAGAATGAGAATGGACTCCAGGTCTAGACTTGACCGGAGCTGACTTTCCAGAGATCTTTCTGCGTTTCGCTGGACGTGAGATTCGGTCAGTCTCCTCATCTTGCCCGAATACGAAAGCTGCCTGGAAAGCTACTGTTAGTAACAGACAAAATCAACAGCAAACTGGCAAGAACTCACCCTGTGATCATCATAAGCGTAGCCACTCCCTTCAAGTTCCATAGTGGATGCTGTTCATGTGGCGGTGGAAGTAAGAGTGAAAGTGAAATGAGATCAGAAACAGGATAGCCTCCTACCCCTTGCACACCGAGACGCGAGGCAGTCGCGTCTGCTCGGGAGACGTAGTTTACGTAAGAATCACCAAACGTAGTTTTCATCAACAGCAGGCCAGCAGCACAAAATCAAGGCACGAGGAGCCCGGAAGGAGTCTTCTGCCATGAATCTGACGTTTTGTTCTGTAATTGGATTCGTACTTGATACCGGCTGAGCTAACTGCATTATCCCAATGAATTCACGGCCTTTTTTGCTCGCAAAAAGATGATGCCTTGCGCCTCTAACAAAAAGCGGCACCCTCCTTTTCTCGGCAGCTTGCTGCCTGCTAGGTTGTCGTTCTAGGTCCTGCAGAAGAGACTATAATAGTTCTCTGCACGCACCCCGTCCCCCCACCATTCTCCGGCCACCCGTCCAAACCAATTTATTCTCTCGCTAAAGGCAATGCGCCTTCGAGTTGCCACCGAGACAAACGTCCCCGGTCTCGCCCGGCCTAGAACCACATGGGAATGATTGCAGTCCCCGAGAACACCAGCCCACTTCATCCTTCGCCCTTTCGCGTGTAAAGCATGGAATGGATGTACTTATTTTTACAAAAAACGCCGTCGTTCTCAGTCCCAGATCAACAGTGTGGCCCAATGTAACCCACTCCTTAAGCGTCGGTGTTGCCAGTCCTCAAGCCGTAGTATCAACAGCCTCAGAAGCCTTGACATTCTGTGACTGTTAGTTTCCTCCGTCCACAGTAATGTTGGATTGAGCGATCGAGCCGGAAAGCTGGGCGCAAAGCTTGATAGTTGGAGTGCGCCGTTGGCGAGGCCCGCAGATGGATTTCTCCAGGGAACAACGCCCAGAAGACCGGACAGACACAACATAGTAGGAGAAACTCAATCATGACAAACGTACCTCTTCAGTAGCTGGCTTTTCCTCGGCAGCAGCCTCTTCCTTTGTATCCTCCTGCGTATCCTTCTTCTCCTGCTCCTTGACTTCGGCTTTGCTCTCCTCTGGGGCCTCAGCCTTGACCTCGGACTCCTCAGTGTCGGCCTTCTTGACGCCATTGACGCCCGTCTTGGACTCCTCCTTGACCGGAGCTTCGGAGTGACCATTGACACCATTCGCTTCCTCAGGTGCTGCAGAAGCAGGCCCATCTTCTGCTTGCAAAAGCTTGTTCCACTTCTCAAGCAACGCCTGCGACCTTGGTTTGAAATTGAACTCTTCTTCCTTGGGAATTGAGTCCAGTTTGAGCATAGCCTTCAGCACCTTGTTGATCTTGGTCGCCCGAATAATCTCGGTTTCAAGATCAGGAAATTGCTCAAGCTTCACCAAGTAGTCTGAGAGGACCTTAACCTCATCTTCCTTGGGCAGCTGGTCTCTCGTCAGGAGACCCTTTTGGAGCTTGTGACGAAGGAAAAGAACCTCCTTCTTCTTGCGCTCGAAGCGGTCCTCGGCGCTCATCTCGGGCTCCTTTGGAGACTGTGCCTTGTCTTCTTCGTCGGCCTCCTTGGCGGGCTTCTTTGCCTTCTTAGTCTTCGCCTCACCACCGGCCTTAGCGGACTTGGGAGTGGCGCCGTTGGCAGTCTTGGGCGTCGCATTATTAGTGAGCTTGATCTTCGGCTTCTTAACAGATTCGGAGCGCTGGGGCGTCTCGGAGTCCTCGGTATTCTTGCGCTTCTTCTCCGATTTCTTCGCCTTGGCCGTGGGCGGCTCGTCATCAACATCTTCCATCTCAACATCCTCGACGTCGGCTGATGACTTGGCCTGCTTCTTGGACTTCTTTGGCGTGGCGGCGGCTGCGGCTTTGGCCTCGGCGGCCTTTTGCTTCTCAATGAGCTCCTCCTGGAATTGTTGCAAGAGATCCTTGTAGTAGTCCAGATCGTGCCCTTCGGCGGCGATTTGGTGGGCTAATTGGAGATCCTTGCGCATCTTTGGAGTGATCAGATCAGCCACCTTCTCGGAGTCGAGGTCAACCAAGTCCTTGTTCGAGACCCAGCCACTGCGCAATAATGTTAGTTGAGCTCCTGAACAGCGAATATGGCTCTGCAGATTGGAAGTTTTGCTCACAATTCATTGGTCGCAAGGTACATGATGGGAAATGTCCGGTCGGCGGCGCGCTTCCCACCATCGGCGAAGTCCTCGCGGTAGGTCCCATCAGATCTCGCGGCGCTCACAGGCCGCGTCTTGATAAGCGCATGGGGAAGCATATCCTCGTCGCAAATGATGCAAGGCCATTGTGGGTAGCCCTTGAGCTTGATGAAAAAGTGCTGGCCTGGCTGCGCATCGATGTGCGTTATGGCGGCTCGGGAGCCCTTCTTGTTCAGCTTCTTTCCCTTCACGCTGTCAGCACCAGCAGTGGACTTCCTGCGTGCTGGAGTCTTGGTTTTGGAGGCATTAGGCGCGGCAGCGTTCGCGTCGTCTCCGCCGGCGCTCGGTGCTCCAGCATCGGCCTGCTCTGTCTTGTCCTCAGTAGGAGCTCCCTCGGCAGGAGGGGAGGTCGTCGCGTCTGGTGCGTCTTTCATCTCGACGTCGCCGTCATCAGTGGATTTCTCGGCTGGGGTTTTGCTTGGCTCTGGTCAAGTTGATGCGATGGTCAGCAGCTGGTCATGTTCGCGAGAGCCGGTGCAGGTGCAAACGTAGGCGAAAAAGAGTTTTTACCTTCAGCTTGTTTGGGTGTGTCGTCCTCCTTAGCTGGCTCGACAGCTTCCTTCTCAGCCTTCTCGGTAGGATTAGGACCCTCGGCTTTTGCCTCAGCTGCAGAGTCAGGCGCGTCGGTTGCCTTTGGGCCAACAGTGTTGTTGTCAGCTGCACTGTTGACCTCTGCAGTAGGCGCAGCAACAGGTTGCGCACTGCCCTCGTCAGACATAGTGAGGATGGTTGGGCGACGTGATGCCTAGGCGCGTTGGGGGGAAACAATGCCGGGGGCCGATGCGAATTGACGTGAATGCACGCGTTATTCGCGTTGAGGATGATTGGGGATGGAAAAATTGATGCAAGTTGATGGCAAGGGTGCACGATAAGTCGCCAAGATGATGCGATGGAAGGAGGAAAAGAGGTGGTGACAGTGGACGAGCAATGTCAGTGCTGGTCCGGTCTATCTTGTTGGAGTGGAGAGTTGGAGACGAAAAGATTCGCGGCGATACCGTTTGATGACAGTGAATGCGCAGAGCTTTGGCGCACGTGACGTAACGTAACGTAAGGCGGAGGCAGAGGGATAACTCTGGATGGACAGGCAGAGTGGGAGGGAGGGAAAGAGCAGGAAACGGTGGATGGCTGGAGACGGCCGCGCTCTGTGCCCAGGTGAATTGAATTGGACGGGTACGTGCTGGGGTTCGCGGTTGCTGGGCTTGGGACTTGGGACTTGAGGGACTGGGACCGGGACTGGGACTGGGGAGAGCTGATTTTCGTTGGTGGGTACCTGCCTGTCGAGCTTGCGAAATCCTATCTGCTTGGGTTGGTCGGTCAACTGCCCGTACTTGACCCAGGTAGCACACACCCTACATGCCACAGCACACAGCAAAGTCTGCCTGATGCCCGAGCCTGCTCCTGACGCCCCCTTCCACGCCACTCCATCCGTTTCGTGGCCCAGACCACTCCCCGTCAAAGCACACGAGCACCGTCCCTGGCACCGTGGATGCCCTCCACACAGGGCATCATCGCCATCGACGCCCTCCATGCCACCTTGCCTCCCCCTCCAAGCCTACCTACCCAAACCTCCTGTGAGGTCAGCACCGTCATCCTCCTTCGTCCTCGGCCACTTTGTGCTGCAGCGCCTGGGCTGCCCAAACTTCCATTCACTTCCCCTGTCGACTGTTCCATGTGCCCAGTCATACAGCCAGAGACTGGCCGCTTGTCCCACTGTCACAGACCCCACAGTCAAGAGAAGGGAGGTGGGGTCGGCCAGTTATTCCACAGGCAGGTAGTCGTGAGGGCAGTGCCGCAGCGGTCACGAGCAGGAGGGGATGTAGGACACCTTTTGAAATGACTTGACTTTTTTGTTGCGTACTTGCCTACTGTTTGTCCAACATCGCCCTTCTCAACATGATAACCAGTCAACATTCGAACCCCGGTGTAGGCGAGGCCTAGCCGCCCACTCGAGTCTGCGTTCCGTTGGTCGATCGCCCTCACTCGTCCTCGTCCTCGTCATCCTCATCAACTTCCATGCCTTCCCCCACAGTCACTTCGAAAGTGGGCTCCTGATCGACTCCAATGTAGCTGTCGCTCATCAAGAAGAGCTTGAGTTCATGCTTGCCGGGGGTCGGCACTGTGAACTCCAGCTTGACATTCAACTTGAGGCCAACAGTCACGCGCTTGATTGCTAGTAGCGTCTTGGTGCTCTCCTCGCCCACCACAAGCCACCAGTTCTCCAACTTCTTCCCGGGGTAGAACGGCGCGTGGACCACTGTGTCGACTTCATCGCCTTCCTCGACCTGACGCTCGATCTGGATGTTGAGATAAGAGGCCTCTCCAGCACGGAGGTTCTCGGGGTCCTCGACCTCAAACTCCAGCTCGATCTCTGGGTACTTCTCGTTGGTGAATTTGGCGGCATCTTCCAGTTGCTTCTGCGAGAGACCCATGGTCTTGACTAGCTGGCCGTACTGGGGGTTCTCGTCGGGGTTCATTGCTTCCATGAAGTCGAAGACGTCCTTGACCTCGAAGCTGCTTGCCGCCTTGACGACTTCTGGCGTGAAGTGGGGTATCTGCTTCAGTGGGCTGTCGCGATCCCACATCGCCTGGACAACCATCTGGGACATTTCCATCGCATTCATGGCGTTCAGGTGCCCATCTGACGAGAGGATGTCAACCGTCGCACTGAGCAGACTTACAACCTTGGAGACAATTGTTTCTTGGTCCTTCACCAGGTCGATCGGAAGCTGCATCCTGGAGAAGTGGGCCTGCAAAAGAACGAACGCCCTGAAATGAGGCGAGTCGTAGTCTGGCTGTGCCATCTTGACAGGCACACGGTCGTAGATACGACGCAATATACCATCCTCATGTCTCCTGATTTGTATTGCCTCAAACTCGGTGGCTGAGGTGACAATCTCGAGGATTCCCTTCAGCTTCGTACGTGCACTGAGGGAGAGGAGGAACGTCTGCATGGTGATGTACGAGATGTTGTAATAAGCACCGATCATGGCAGCATTCTGGGGCGTTACCGAACCGTCTTCCTCATCAAACTCGATGATCTTTGACTCATCAAGTTCTCTAAGCGTCGTTTCGACAAGGTCGGACAGATATTGACTGAGCCCATCTTCTGTAGTGTTGGTCAAGCTGTAGAAGCTGGGATTGGCCAAGAGACGCCGGTAGAAGTATGTGAATGTCATCCACGCTATGGCGTCGTCCCCTGACTCTACCATGCGAGTGCTGATCTCTGTGACGAAAGCATCGTGCAGGTATGAGTGCAGATGTGACTCAACTGGTAGAGCCTCGTTGAGGAACTTCTTGTAGTACTCCCTCTTCACACCAGGCAGCATCAGGACGCCGCGACCACGGCCATCCTTCGACGATTTCAGAGCTTTGCCAAACATTTGCAACACGTCTGTCATTGGGTAGTCCACATAGCGGTGCTCACGACCCTCGAAGTACTGCGTTCCCATCACGACGACGAGATGCGCGGTGCAATCGAGCTCCCAGCAGACGTCACGGGACGCCACCAAGACTTGTATGGCGCCATTATCGTAGAGGTATTTGACGATTCGTTTATCGTCGGTGCTGAGCGCCTCGTGGTAGTAACCGACGCCATGAGATAGTGCCTCGGCCAGTGCTTCTTCACTGACACGCTCCAGGAGAGGCTTAATCTGCTCAACCTCGACATGGAGAAATCTGTCCTCATCGTCTTCAGCCAAGCAAGCGGTGAGGATGTCTCGAGTGGTCGCACGTGTTTGCTTTCTGTTCGGGACAAACACTAGCGCAGGCTTGTCTGGGGACGTCTGAGTGATGGCGAGATAGGTTGGTCGTGCCATCGCCAGCATGAGTGAAGGGAAATGGGGGATTGTGTAGCTCTGGATATGAAGCTCCAGGGGAACGGGGCGCACGTGTGGGCTGAAGTTGTAAATGTCGTGCTGCTTGGCTCCAATCCACTCTCCGATGTCTCTTGCATTAGCAAGTGAAACACCGAGACCGACAATCCTCATTGGCAACTCGGTTTGAGTCCGGATGTAGTGCATCCTGGAGACGATGGTCTCGTATATGTAGCCTATGGTGCCACCAAGAAGCTGCACCTCGTCTGCAATGAAGAGCTCGACAGTCTGCACGTTCTTTCTCCTCTTCCATTGCCTGGAGAGAACGTCCCACTGAGTCGGAGTCGCAAGAACCAGGTCTGCGGCCTCCAAGATCTTGATATCAGCGACCGTTTCGCCAGTCAACTTCATGATGTCCTTGCCACCTTTAAGGGCAGACAGGCGCTTCTGCCAACCCCGCAGCCGAATGTCTACCAGCTCTTGGAAGGGTGCAATATACACAGCCCGACCGGCTTCAGGCTTGGACCAGAGATGGAGAAGTGCAAACTCTGCACACACAGTCTTGCCACTCCCTGTTGGTGCACCTATAAAGGCGTTGTTATCTGTGGTGTACAGAGTGTTGAAGGTCTGGGTCTGAACTTTGTTGAAGTATTCCCACTGAGGATACAGAGCTGCGTACTCCTTCACCTTGAGAGCAGATGGTGGCAGAGGCTGCAGATCGAGCAGTTCTGTGTGTGGTGGAAACTTCTCGGGCAGGATAAGTTTCTGGAAAGACACTGCAACGCGTGTTTCGGAATGCATCCATCTGTCAGAGATAACGGAGATGAAGTAGTTGGGCGGCATGGGCTCGGTAATCGGCACTGTAAACTCCACGATGTGCTCGTTTGTCTCTGATTCGGCATAGTCTTTGCGCAGCAGGAACGTGTCGTGGAAAAGGATCTCTTCGCCATCGCAGTCTTCGACGAGGATCCAGAAGCTTTCAGCAAGACCGTGTATCTCGTCGTCCCATTCGAATTTAGGCGATATAGTGAGCTCAACGCGAAGCATGGATCTTGTCAGCGGTTGGATCTGAGCCTGCACCTCGACTCTTGGGAACTTGTTCACGAGGCCAACAACTGTTCTACCAGCTTTGGGCATCCCCAAGAGCTCGCCCATCCGTGGCGGATCCAGGTCGAAGAAGCTGCTCCAAGGAACCTCGGTCCGCTCTGCCTTTTGCACAATGTCCCTTGGGCAATTTGGGAATTGGCGCAGCGGCGTCATCGTAGGCCACATCCGCTTCTCTGCCATCTTACATAGGTTCAAAGCCGTCTTCGCTACAGAAGACCAGCCCTTCTTCAGCGCGATCTCGAAGATAGCTCTAAGGATACGTCCTGCGGATTGTGTGACGTACACCATATCCGCCATGAGAGCCAAGCCATCGAGCTTGAGGCGAGAGATATATGCCTGCAGAAGGACGTTGATCTTGCAATGCGGCTCTTCGATGCTCTCTTTGACAGGTATCGGGACTCGTCCCAGCAGTTTGGAGAGCTCGAGCTTCTCTTCTTGGCGGACGGGAATGTATTTAAACTCGGCGCTTAAAGAGAATACTCGGAAAAGCTCTATGTTGGTGATAGATGGCTGGATGTGTGTGTTGTAGGTCTCCATAGAACCGTATGTGATGTAGTAGTGCGAAGCAATGCGCCCCAGTTCAGTCGCCTGCATGCGACCGCTCTTCTCATCGTACTTGACGAGGTTCGCCTTACGGAGCACGTGGGCTGCAGAATGAATGAGATCAACTCGCTTCTGTTCCAGACCCTCGTCATCTTCGTACTCGACACCAACACTGTAAAGACCTGGCGATCTGAGCATCCTCACGAAGAGATAAGTGTAGCCAAGCCAGTCCACACCCTCGTCTCGAGATCGCACGTTGCCAAGCACAACCTCCGCGTTCAAGTTGTCGACCAAACGACTAACCAGCTGGCTTTCGATGGGCAACTGTTGATTCATGAGGGAAAGGTAATATTGCATCTCACTCTGGGTGGTGAGGATGATACCCTCACCAAAAGTGTCGTATTGAGGCCGCCCAGCGCGACCCAGCATCTGAAGAACATCTTGTGGGCTGAGCTCGACCCAGCTACCTTTCTCTGGAGAGTATACTTGCGTTCCTTTGATGATGACCGTATGTGCAGGTAGGTTGACACCCCAAGCGAGCGTAGCTGTGCAGACCAGCACTTGAATGTGTCCACCCGAAAAGAGCTCCTCCACGTCAGTCCTATCAGCTCGGCTCATCCCAGCGTGGTGGATGCCAAAGCCGTAGGGCAAGACGTCTTTGAGGTCTTTATCAGTCGCATCATCTGATGCGGTCTGCAGAATCTCTCGACTTCCAACGTCGCTCTTGAGTATCTGATTAATGGTATCCATCTCCAGCGCTTTGTCACGGATATAACGGGCAGTCTTTGCGGTCTCTTTCCGAGAGTGCACGAAGATGAGCATCTGATTGCGGTTCTTGCCCACATGCTCCAGTACCTTGTTGTAGGTGACGTCGTTCATGACTTTCAGCTGTTTGATGGCCTTCCTTTCGGTCACGCCAATGAATTCTTGGCGTAAGGGACAAGGCCTATATGATCCATCAAAATGGAACATACCTTTCTGCGGATCGACCCGAAGGAAACTGGCGACGTCTTTATAGTTTGGAAGTGTTGCTGATAGACCGAGGATCCTCACGGGTTCTCCAGTCTGTTCAGTCTTCCGGATTGTGCGGGAAACGATGCTTTCAAGAACGGGACCACGATCATCGTGAAGAAGGTGGATTTCATCAATGCAGATCAAGCGCACGAGGTTGGTATAAGACGTGTCGGTCGCTTTGCGAGTTATGACATCCCACTTCTCAGGCGTGGTCACAATGATTTGAGTCTCGGCAATTTGTTGCTTAGTGAGTTGACGATCACCAGTCAGCTCGGAGACCTTGATTCCATATGGAGCCAACCTGCCGCCGAAATTGCCCACTTGTTCTTGGACCAGAGCCTTCAGAGGCGCAATGCTGACAATCTTGAACGAGTCCAAATCAATCTCTCCGGTCTCTGGATCCCGATGCTTGCCAATCTCTCGCAACATTGCTAAGAAAGCAACGTTGGTTTTCCCGGATCCCGTAGGCGCACAAACAAGCATGTTCCCGTCGTCTTCAAAGGCCGACGGGTAGCATTTAGATTGAATCTTGTTGAGGGATTTGACGGATTTGAAGGGCTCGCGTGCCCATTCTGGGATCTCGGAGATGGGCACCAGGTTGTCGCTTGGGTCACTGCGCTTTTTCGGCGGCGGAACGTGTATTTCTTCGTAGCCCTTACCAGCCCGTTTGGTAGAACCCTCTGGGAGTCGCACCTTGGGATTTGTCATCAAGTGATTTCCTTGGTCAAAGACGAGGTTGTCCAGGTTGATGAGTTTCTTGGGTTGTAGGCCGCCTATGAGCTGGCCTTCCGGACGCTCTGGCTTCAACTCCTGTTTGTGCTCGGGCTGGTCGAGGTCCATTTTGATCTCCAGCTTGCCCTTCTTCTCCTCGCCAGTCTTTCCGTGAAGCTCATCGAGGATCCACTGCAAGCCTTCAGACAACATTTCGCGTTCGAGCGTCTCGCGAGCCTGAGTATTCTCTGCTCGAGCGATTCTGGTGAGCCATACGACCTTTTCCCTGTTTGAAATGAGTTCTCGTACAATCTCATTGTGCTTGTAGTCGAACAATTCCATGAGGTCGTTCTCAATTTCTCTGAGCTGCTTCTCGTCGCCGCCTTCCTCGTCCGGCTCGCCAGACAGAATGTGCAGTGCCTGTATCGTCTTGTCGTGTTGTATATGAGCGTCTGGGTACAGCCGGCCTATCTGCCGTTGTAACCAGAATGCATCAATCTGGAAAGCCGGGATATAATTCGTCTTTTGTGTCTTCTTCTGGACTTTGCGTGCTGGAGCGGAGTCGATGACCATCTCATCGCCGTCAGCCAGGCCGGCCTCGTCGCCATCCCTGTCTTCTGCGGTGCGTCCCGCTCCGGCTTCCCCGTCTTGGCCTGGACGATCCTCCTCGTCTTCGTCCTCGTCTTCAGATGATTCATCTCGAACCTCGTTGACGATGCCCTCCCCGTCTTCATCCTCCTCTTCGAAGGCGACTGCGACACCCTGGCGTTCATCGATCTCTTGGTCATCGTCAGCACCGTCCATCTCTTCGTCATCATCCTCCGCATCGTAGTCAGTGATTTTCTTGCCAAGGTTGACTAGCTCGTTGAACTCCTTGGGATTCAAGGAGGCGCCGAGGAGATCATCAATTTCCTTCTTCTTGTCGAAATCCTTCCGATCCTCGTCCTTGAGGAACTCCAATGTGGCGTCGGCAGCACTGCGCACAACCTCTTGGGCCACGTCACCCAGATTCTTGGCTACGATGGTCAATATGAAGTCGAATGTCGCTCGTGTCGCCTGGGTACGCGGTCGGTACCTGAGATCTTCGACCAAAGCCTCTGCACCAGACAGAATGCCACCTCCTCTCGACAGGTCTGCGCCCTTCTTCTTTTGCTGACGCAGGATGTCCTCGCCTTCCCGTACTGGGCCCCTTTCCACAGCGGGAATGTGGGATTTCTTCTGTTTCGGTGCCGAATCCCGAGCAACGCGCCCACCCATCTCCTGTATTGAAAGTCGCCCTGCCAAAGACTCTGGGTCCCCAGTTGCCTCGTCTGTCCGGCGCGTAACGAAACGACGGTCCGCCTGGAGAACCAGGTTGGACATCGCCGAGTACTTGTACTGCGACACATCGCGTTGGTAGTTGTCGCCCGACATGTTGGCGGCTGTGTGGTCTCGACCAGGACGTTCTCAGCCCAGCTTGTCAGGATAGTATAGCTTTGTCGCTGTAAATAGAGGTGGTCGTGGTGATGAGAGAATCACGTCAGAGCTTCGTGTTGTCGGCAAGAAGAAGGACTGCTTGGGGTCGTCGAATATTGGGCAGGCAGCAGGCTGGCCTGAGGCAGTGTTTGAATTATACACACAGAGGCGGCACGATAGCCACGGTAGCGGCGAGGACCTGGTGGTCGCAGGAAGTTTCGATTATTTCATTACAACGCCAGTGGAAGAGCGTCAACTCGTTTCTCGAAACGTTCACAAAGTTGAGGGGAGGCTGGCAATTGTTGCGGGTGGATTAAAAGTGAAATCGAGATGCCGTGTTGACGAAATGCAGAATGAGAATGGTCGCAAGTGATAATTTTCATGCACCAGTTGACAGGGGTCTTTCCGCTTAGCTACACCACAGATGCACCGCCCCTCGCCGGTCCCCATAGCAAGGTGCCTAGGTAAGTCGCTAGTCTACATTGGCAACCTCCACGGGCAAACATACTTTACGTGCCTTGAGACAATAAGTACCACGAGCACACTGTGTCATGAGAAGCGCTCCCTGCCTTGTTTTTTTTTTTCGACTCTCGTAGCAAGATTCCATCCTTGAGACATGAGTCTGAGCCCCCGAGAGACGGTCGAGAGGATCCAGACGGCGTTGGTGCCTCACGTTCGGTCGCGTGAGGAAGTGTCACATATTCGAAGGGTGCTCTCCCTGCACCTGCTCTCAAGTTACGAAAATGGCCCTCAGCCCGGAGCTCTAGCCTTGTCGGACACAGGCTGCACCATCAAATCTACAGCTGGCGTACGTGGCCTTCAGAGAGATTATCTGAAGGCACTTCACGCCAATATCAAAGCCAAACAAGACCAAGAGGCAGCCAGGGAACCAGGGCAAGGCAACACCGCTACCACGACGACGCTTGATGGTTCTGGGCGTCTGGAAGAGCACATTACCTCCATCAAGCTCAAGAGAAAGCAGGAGCGACTTCAGGCTGTCGAGAAGTATCTGGAGCTCCTAGGCCAGAAGCCGGCAGCGTCGCCCGACTTCGTGCGAGCAGAGGAAATATTCAAGGACAGTAATCGCTTGCCAGATGTTCCCAAAACCGTCGTCAGCGGTTTCGCTGTGAACAATGACTCAGCCAAGCCCGATCTGAAGGCTCTTGTCGATCGCTTGGAGAAGGCAGTGCTGAGGTCTAAGCTGCTACTCAAGAAGGAAGAACAGCTGCTGGAGGAAGTCCGGTCTCGTTCAACAGCAAATCGCAAGACAATGAGCGACGGTGCAAAGCTTGCAGCGTTGAGTGCGACTCGGGACGAGCTCATCAACTGGATGGAGGCCGAACTGGGGAAGGCTGCGCATCTTGATAATTCACAACATGAAGGAGAGGACGGGCAGCAGCAATCCACGCTGAACAAGGGTCATTTGCAAGAGCAGCTTGCCAGCGTGAAGGAGAAATACGCAAACTACGTCGCAGCGCGCAAGGCTCTTGTTCAGCTGGTGCAACAGCCAGCACAGCCCGAGATTCAGATGAAGGCCCCTTCGAAGAACACCATTCACACTCGGTCTGAGGTCGCAAGCACCACCCCATCCACTCATCTCATCACACCTTATATCGAGGGTCTGATACAAGTCGGCCAGGACCAGAGGAACTCTATTGCCCAGAAATCTCAAATCAACACTATTTTAGCGAAACAAACTGAAGAGACCGTTCGGGCCTTGGACCGTCTGACGGAAGAAAGTCAGCTGATACCTGATCATCCAATGCCGGTCGCTGCAAAACGGAACAAAGGCCTGGGGGCCAATCCGCCCGGTAACCACATCGATAAACTTTCAGATCGTGTGCAGCCGTGGGTGTTTGCAGCGGATACAGCAAAGCTTGCTACACTCGAGGCTGTGGCAGAGACAATCGAGGAGGGACAGGTTGCTCTTGAAAGGTCTACAAAGTCCCTGGCCGAGATCGACCAGCTTCTAGGTCAAAATATGGGCCCAGAAGACGAGTCTACAGCAGATGAGAATACGACAGCAGACGACATCTGGTTGGCAGAATCCGCGTCGCCAAAGAAAGGGCAAACGTCGAGACTACACGTCAGGAACAAGAGCAATATGGTCAAAGACAAAGGCGATATCTGGTCGACATTGGATGGCAGTATCGGCCTTATCAATGCCGAAGACTCCCCGCGAAAACTCCTGTAGTTGCACATCATCTGCCATCGAGCTCCATGAATAGCCATTGTGTTACCATGCCTTCGAACGCCATGCTTTTCCTACCCCCAGTCCGAGACGATCTCCCAGCGTCCAGCCATCTAGTAGCTAATTGGGAGCATCCCGTCTTCATACACCATTCATCCATTTCCAGAGTGATGTCACTCTTCCTTGCCACTAAATTACCGCACCCAGGTCCCTGATCAATGCTTCTGAGTAGCTCATGGTGCCCTATGTGGCCTAAGTTCTGGAACTGCCCTTGGCCTCAACGATATCAAGCCGTATAGGACACTACCTGTTCAGTACATCATCAATGGTTGTCGGCCCTACCGTCCAGCCATGATGGTTGATATGCGGAGTGATAGATCGAGTATCGAGAGGTGTTCGTCGGCACCGTCGACCAGGCGCTTATCGATCTCAGAGAAGACCATGACAATCTGGTTCTTCTGGATGTCTGGAACTGTCTCGTCGGAGATGATCACCTGGTAGAGCTGAGTCACGACCTGCCCAGCGCTCCATCCATCCGCGACCATGTCCTCCACGACTTTTGACACTGCTGCGTATGCCTCTCCAGATGAGCGTGGCTTGATCGCTTGCACCAGCCTGTCGATAGTGGCGCTGGGTATCACACCAGCAATGTCCTCGACAATTTTCACGGTCACCGGCTTCGTGTCCAACTCCATACTGTCACCGTCAGTATCACTCTTTGAGGCCACCGCGCCAACCAGCCGCGCCGCGCTCTGCAAGAAAGTGATGGCTTTCCGCAGGTCACCCTCGCTGCACCTGATGAGCGCATCCACTGCACCATCTTCCAGCTGAACGCCCTCCTTCTCCGCAATCTCTTCCAGCCTCTTCTTCGCATTGCCCTGATCCAAACTCTTGAAGCGAAATTTGCTGCAACGGCTCGCCAGTGGGTCGATTATGCGAGTGACGTAGTTGCAGATGAGACAGAACCGCGTGATCTTGCTGTATGTCTCCATTGTCCGTCGCAGCGCGCTCTGGGCATCCTGCGTCATGCTGTCGGCCTCATCTAGGATGATGATCTTGAACGGTGGGCAAGGATAGCGAGACTTGTATCCCGGGGGTGGATTGGTCAACTGCATGCGCGCGAAGTCTTTGACCTTCTCTCTGACGATGGAAATGCCGCGCTCGTCAGACGCGTTGAGCTCAAGAACACGTTGTTTCACGAACTCAGGCCCATATAGTTCCTTGGCGAGAGCCAGGATCGTGGACGTCTTTCCAGTGCCGGGCGGGCCGTAGAAGAGCATGTGAGGGAGGTTGGACGCTTGCAGCGTCCGTTGCAGGACGGTTATTGTGTGGTCTTGGGCGGTGACATCACTGAGGCTCTTTGGACGACTGTGATCGGCGCATGGTCAGAAACAGGCAGCAGAGACAGCAAGCAAGCAAGGACATTGTCGTTGACGCACTACTTCTCTACCCAGGGCTGCGCCCGTGGCGTGTCTGACGTCTTCTTCTCTTGTTTGCCTGCGCCGTTGGCGGCGGCGGCCTTTCTGGCCTTGATGTCGAAAAAGCTGGCCATCCTAGCCGTTTATCTGTGTGTGCAGTCTGGCAGTTTTGTTTGTCACAGGAAGGGGAACTGTCCTGCAGGAGAATGACTGTGTCAAAGAGGTGAACCTTGCAGATCTGAAGACACCCATTTACGCGTCTCAACTCCAGGGACGCGTCTGACGGCTTTGTCCCCTCCACTGTTGGGATCCCCACATTCAGTTTGCCTGCCCTTTCAGGCTGACTGGGTTAGCTTAGGTTCCTCGTACTTCCCCACTTAGCCCTGGGGCCGCTGCTGAAAGTCACCCGCCGGGGCAGACTGACGGTAACTTCTCCGCTAACTTGGGAAAGCAGACAAGTGACGGTATTTCAAGTCGCCTCCACCACTTTTCTCGGCCACGGCTCTATTCCAACATCCCCGGGAATCGATACCATCAGTCCTATGCGAATCTTTCTATCCCCCGCGCCTTGAGGACTGCCCGCCATGGCGACGGATCAATCCATCATCAGGATAACCAAGGCATGTCCGCCGTCTTCACTGCGGGGTCACATCAGGCTGCTTGACAGCTGATGGCTTCGGTTTGCAACCCACCAGCATCATGCTAATTAGTTGTTCAGGAGTTGAGCGACATCCAGAGAAACTCCGATCTTTGTATGCGCGCACTTTGCAAACACCTGCCCCGCCCCGCTCCGCTAACCTTCTCTCTAGCTCTGGCCGTCGCTTGCCGCGATGTCGACGTACGCAACGTGAAGGCACTCATCATCGGTCCGCACGAGACACCGTACGAGTTCGGCTTCTTCGAGGTTCGTTGACTCCCACCACCGGGCTCGCTGCGTATTCAAAGCTAACGGCAACAGTTTACGTTCAAAGTCCCAAAAGGTCAGCCTTTCCGCTGCAAAGTGTCCCTGCTCCCAGCGATCGTCTAATACCTCTCGTGCCCCAGACTACCCCCGAAAGTCACCCAGCGTTAACGCCGTCACCACGAATGGTGGTCGATGCCGGTTCAACCCAAACATATATGCTCAAGGACGAGTCTGTCTGTAAGTCCAGCCCCAGTCCCATCTAGAGAATCCTTGGCTAACAGATGGACAGGTCTATTCTTGGGTACGTTGCTTCCTGCAAGTCGACCGCGTGGCGTGAATACTGAACGTGGCTATAGGACATGGCGCGGTGAGCGAGGTGAGGAGTGGTCTTCCGCTCAAGGTCTCGAGTCTATCCTCCTCTCAATACAAAGCTTAATGTCATCCAATCCGTACGAGAACGAGCCAGGCTTCGAGGACGCCAACGAGGCTCAAGACAAGAAGAACCAAAGGGATTACGTTCAAAAGGTACCGAATCCGAGCCACCCTTGCAGAAGAGCATCTGTTGACATTGTCACTGTTAGATCCGCCACGAAAGCCTGCGAATCTCTGTCATTCAGCGACTTGAGGAATACTTGGGCATTGGTGCCGATGGCAACGTCGCTACGGCTTCGAGCACAGACAAGGAAGACTACGAAGTGGACATGGATGGTCTTGAGGACGCCGGCACAGCCTTTGAACCATTCAAGGATCTGTGCAAACGTCGTTTTCTTTGGTACTACGAGTCATACCTTGACTCGATCCGCAAAGCTAAGGAGGAGGTCAAGGACGGCCAGGCGTTTGTCAGGATGCCGTTCGAGGGCCAAGGAAATACCATGGATGGAAAGTTCCACTACACAGAGCTGGAAAGGCGGCTGCGAAACATCAAGAAAGTTCTGGACGAGGAGACCAATCAGTGGGCGGTTCAGGGATTGTCACCCGAGTTCAAGGATGCAACAGTCACTGTCAACCTGCGACGGCAGTACGAGCAAATCCTCGAGCATTTCAAGCAGCACGGTCTTGCGCATCACGTGGAATTGGAGGGTGGCAATCCTTTTGTCTGGGTTCTGACGTACATCGGCAAGACCATGACTCCGTTAGAGGACGGATTAATCCGTGTCAGGCTTCACCTGAGTCCACGGTTCCCTGAGGAGCAGCCTCGTGCCAGGTTTGAGACGAGAATCTTCCACCACCGGATTGCCCCGGACGGAACGCCATGTTATTATTCCAGCCCCTCACGCCGGGAGGACATGAAGACCCACCTCGAGGCAATCATCGAGATGCTGGAGGACGCCAATCCACCTTACGATCCACGAACTCTTGTCTATCCAGACGCTTTCAAGCTTTTTTGGGGCAGTCCCCAGGACAGGAAACAATACAACCAACGACTACGCCGGTCAGTTCAGGCGTCCATGGATCTCTAGACGCGCCTCAGGGAAGCCACTACATCGAATTGCATGATTGAGCGGGGGGTCTGCTTATGCGGTCATGGACTTTTCTCAGACAGGCGTTAAGGAACAGGACACGAACGGTCAGGCATACTCACGGACGGCAAACAGGACTAGCACGGAAACACACTTCCAGTGATTTCTTTTCACTTTCATTCTCAATGGTCGGGCAGCGAAGAGTCGCCTGTCCACGTCCTCGGAGGGTTTTGCTTGCCAATGGCGTTATGGCTCACATTGAGGTCGACATTTGATACCTTTGCTGGGCCTCGGAAACAGGGGTCGGTAGCACCTCCTTTCTTCAATGTCTGGTAGTTTTCGTACACACAAATGGAATTAACATCGCCCATGGCAAGCGTTATTTGACTACGGTGTGTCTTGATGCTGCGAGACTTGTTTTGAAAAATGCTCGGATATGCACCTATATTTGACTGTCTGGGTATACCTCTTTTTTGGTATGAGAACGTGCGGACAATCATTCTTGCGTCTCGCATGCCTAAGTAGTTGACACTGTGACAGAGCAAGGCATTGAAACTAATGCCCGCGTGCTTGATTAGGTCACGATTTATGGTGGAATTAGGCCAGCCAGCCTCTGATCTAAGAGCATCTGATGTAGTCATCGAAGAAGCCTTGATCGTGATGCACGTCCATGATCACTATGGGCAATACTGCAAAGAATTTAGAGAATCACATTTTACAAGTGTACTGACGGAAGACCGAGATTGAGTTATACCTGTACAATGGCCTCACTTCGGAGAGAAGCTATCTCGATGATGTTTCATTTCCTCGTGGTGGTCAAGGGGCTATAGAGTAGATGAGAACAGAAAAAGAAATAGGGGAATACAAATGTGGTATCGCAGAGGTCTTATAACCACATAAGCCGAGCACAAATGGACATTCTCACCCCACGGGCTCGCTGTGGTATATGGCTAATAGATTGTTTCGTGAGAGGTCATTGGTGCAGCTGAACACAACTTGCAAAGGGGGCTGCGATATTTACAAACGTGTTGGATTTTACCGTGCACTTACAAGGGCAAAACAGGCGGTTCAGCGCATACGGGTCATCACATCAGACATGAGTTTTTCGGACTGAAGTAGGTGTTCAAAGGGTGGGAGTCATCTTGTTGGGTATCTTCTGTATCGTAAACACAAAACCATGCGAAAAACATCTCCTCACTTGCGAGGCTTCTTGATCCTGTCATGCAAAGGATCGTACGACGCAGCGATCCCGACAGACTTCTTGCCGTCGTCCGGGTTCGGCCCGCCCTTGAACTCGTACGCCTTCCCGTCGGCCGTCACCGTGCCCGGCGTGCCGAGCGTGGGCTTCGCGACCTGCTCCCGGTGCAGCTTGTCGAGCGACTCGCCCACGACGGCGTACTTGGACCAGTTGATGGCGGGCATGCGCACCACGTCCTGCGGCGTGGGCAGGTTCGCCCACGATGGCGGTGGTGGTTGTCGTGGCTGTGGGGCTGCGGCTTTGCCTTTGCTTGGCGCTTTCATCGGCGAGGGCCCGAGGCCGCTGCTCGATGCCTCCCCGCTGTCTCGTTCCTCCATCTCGGCATCGCTTTCCTCGTCCTCATCCTCGTCGTCGTCCTCTTCGTCGTCCTCATCATCATCCCCACCTGCCCCGGCGGGAGCCACCGCCTGGGGCCCCTGTCCGACCTTCCCACTGGCCAAGTCCTGTACGAACTCGGCCGGCTTGCTGGTGGCGTCTTGTTTGATGCGCTGAAGCTGGCGGATGTCCTCCTCGGCCTTTTGCTTCTGCCTCTGGAGAAGGAGGATGGCCGACTCCAGGGCGATCACGTCAACATTTTCGTTGAAGTCGACAGGCTCTGGCGGCGGCGGTTGTGGGATGGACTGGACCTGTGGGGGGTGCTGCTTGTGTGTGAATGTCTGGCGGTGGAAAGTAGGGATGGTTGGTGGCGGTATGGGCGTGGTTGAGTGGATGGGCCTGAACTGTGGTGAGAGGGGCTCTGGGACTGGTGCAGCCGGCTCGGCCTGTCTGGAAGGAGAAGCGCCCTGCGTCGTCGCCTGTGTTTTTTGTCCGGCCATGCTCAGTTTGCGAACGGTACTGGGAATTGTCGGAAGATGGATAAATGAAGCGAGGTCCCGCCCTGAGCCCTAATGCCGACGTGTTGATGGTCAGGCAGAGGCAGTGAGATACCCAAAGTCGAAGTGACGTGCCGATCGACAAGGGAGGCGGGCGCAGGGGTCTATCCGTGGCAAGTCATGCAGGTGTATGCGGGAAGGTGGGGCCCATTCAAGAATTCACCCACCAAGTCCCCGTTGCCCCCAACTCAAGAGTATACATACAATACATGCTAGATATGTCAAAATTGCATGCGTGCACATACAGACGCGCACACGGAGAAAGTGTGTGTCTTTGGTGGAAAGAGTTGCAGGCATTGGCAGATGGTTTTACAAGAGACTGGATCCCTTTTGCAAAAGGTCGTCCAGAACCTCGTGCTGGCGCTTGTTCTTACCGGGAGGGTGTGCTACAGGTTTATGTGGCAGAACAGTACATGGCAACCCAGCGAGTAGTTGAGGAAAGGTCTACGAGTATGATAAATACATATCTTTGCACTTTCAATCTTGAGCCGCTGGTCCCTGGTCCCTGGCAGTCCCTGGCACACTGGCAACCCGGCGACCCTTGGAGGGCCGTGCTATGGAGGGGAGTGGGTTGGGTAAGGGGTTTGCAGGGCGGGGGCTAACCAGAAAGCTGGACAGAACGGCGCCCGCGGCAAAGGAGAGCGGGCCCGGGGCCGGAACAGATGCCCGACTCGGACCTATACAGTAGGAGGGGCAAGGAGAAGAAGGGGTCTCGAGCGACTGGTGTCTCGGGCGACGATGGCAGGCCGAAGTGCTCTTTCCCTCGATCGACGGGCCATGGAATGCTCGTTGCCAGCCAAGTCCTGATATATGGGCTGATCCACGTGCAACCAGGTTATGCAGGGCCTACAGAGTAGGCACCGACCAAAAAGTGTCGATACCTGGGCTGGTTGGCAGTGCGCAGCGATCCAGAGACGGCCTCGACTCGACTCGTCCGGAGGTCTCCCAGGGGTTCCCGTTCCACAACGGAGCGCTGGTCAGCGGGCAACACCTGCAGGGGTCTCAACGGTCGGCATCAGTCAATGACCAGCGCCCCTTCCTGCTTCCAGTACGCTGTACCGAGTCCTATATGGTAACCCTTTGTTTCCTGCGCACAGGCTCCGAGAGACCTTGTGCTGAGCTTTAGTACTAGAAGTGCCCAGGCATTTGGTATCTGGTGGCTCGTGGGAACCTTCGCCAGGTTCAGCGAGCTGTGCACATCGTAGTATACTATGTAGTGCTTGCCGAGTACGCGCGGTCACTGGACTCACAACTGAGAGAGCTTCCTATTACTCGTCCACTTGTCGGTTTCGACGCAGCCTCCTATGAGTCCTATCACACGTGGCGAGCAACGAAGTGTTCATGCACTACTGGAAAGGGGCGTCGTCACACCTGCCCCAACATCGTCGGAATAGCAGGCATTGCAGGACGATAGCGTTGCAAGCCATGCCCGCAGAAGCCAAGCAGCAGCAGGAAGCCACTAGCCACGCACCTGTTACAGGCACCTACCATGCTTGTCTGGTGCTCTAGATCAGTCGAGCCGATGAATCTCTAAAGCTAATGCCGCCACCCACTCTGCCACTGTGGTTTCCACGAGAAGCCCTGTTCGTAATATCGAAGCGGAGCTTCGTGTCGGCCTCTTGTGCTGTTAGCTTTGAGAGTTACTGTCCCTCACGCGTTCGAGCTTGCACCCCCGGGTTGTATCCTTCTCGCCCAGCTTCGGAGTAAAATGTCTCGCGCCAGGTCTCGGGTGGCCGCAGGGCGACATGCTCCGGCACGCGACGAGGCGTGGGTTCTAAGTAGGGACATGGTAGACTACAACAGGTGGCGGATGCATCCACAAGGTTTCCTGTCGGGAAGGATATCGTCCTCCACTAATGAAGTGTTTTCCCGCTCATTTCCCAAGCTGCGGGGCTTGGGACAACTCGTTTCCTCGGTTCAGATAAGCCACGAGCTTGTCCACGTAGTCTTACCTTTTCCCCCCTCTCTCGTGAACTTGCTCGCTGTAGTATCTTCTGTCTGGCAGACGTCGAGTCTGGTTATTGCAAGCGATGTGACCCTTGGAACCCCTCTCCTCCGAGAAAAGAGGCAGATGTCGCGGGGCTGTTTGTCTATTCACACCGCATTATCCAAGAAATGCTAGACTTTCTTCTTATTACGTTTCGATTGCCTTCCAACAAGGGCGACTGACACGACGCGTGCGTTTGGAGAACTACGAAGGAAATTCGCAGCACAAGCGAACGTTTCTAGCTTCAGGCCTCCCAGAACTAGTTATTCTGTCGAGTCCTCCAGCTGGCCCAGACTTCAGAACTACTGCCAAACAGGGCACTGCATATACAAGTTCGGATTAATCCCCGACGAAGTACGAAGATTCTCTGTGTCGAGGGGCGGTAGGAGCTCAACCCGTATTCCAGGGACCTGTCGTTGTCACATTGCCGGATCATTTTGGCACATGCTGCCTCGCTTCCCGTCCAGTCAGGCAGAATATGAGTCGCGAAAGCAGTCATACTGCCAATAAAGCCGAGGAGAAAGGTGGCATAGCTCGGTGGCTATCACAGTTCAAGTCGTGGGTCGCGGTGAGCGAGCCATCGGGGCAGGCATTTGAGCAGCACAGGAAGGACATGTTCAAGAACAACGGAGTCTCTCGTCACGATCCAGAAGCAACTATGAAGCTGCAGTACGTACCATCAGCAACGTCTTATTGTGGTTCGAGAAAGGCTGTGGCCGCAACCGCAGACAACATTAGCCCTGACCGCTGCTAACATAACACGCAGTGTGCCTGCGACAGCAATACCGAAGGACGCAATAAAACCAGCAGGGCCTGGCCCAGATCCCGAGGAGCTCGCGGCGGCGAGGAGAAGGAATCGGATGGGCCAAACATGTGCCAGCTCATCTGCTTCTCGCAGCACGCAGTCTTACTCAACAACCTCATCAAGACCGGGTTGGAAGCCTGAGCCAGGAGCGCAGTCGCCCCGTGCTCCCGGATGAGCAGAACTACCTAGCTTACAGGTCTTGTAAGCCTCAACTTTAAGACAAAGCCTCGCTAGATGTCGACGATCGTCAAACACTTCTGCAGCAGATTGGTCAAGTCGACTGTGACCGACTAAGAGCTATATCATCGCAGGACCGACAACATGCCGTACTTGCCCATATTGGTGGTGAAGTAAGGAAGAATGATACGCCTTCACAGACGAATTGAGAATGTCAAGATTGGACAATGGCATGTGTGCTGGACGCGGGCCAGAGACTGGCACCGAGCGCCAGCCCCGCGCGTAGCTTGATACCTCGACACTTTCGAACAAAGCACGCAAAGGAGGCTCGGGAGGCACCTGGGCACATGGGGAATCTAGATAGGCTGGTATCCAAGATTGAAACGCCTCCCGCCCAGATGGCGCTCTAGGCGACATTGAAAACCGTTAGTTCGCGTTTTAGGGCAGCTGCTAGGTAGACGAAAACTCGCCTCGACGGCTGAGTTTAGTGCACGCCAGGCGATGGTGCGCATTTACCTACGTCATCAGTGCTGCTTGTTGTACTAATAGTGACACTCGACCAGAGTGCCGCCTCATAAAGGAGAAGGCGTCACGCCGGAACACTCGAGTTTGGCACTACCAGTACTGTACGTAGGAAGGAAGGAAATCGCACCAGGTCAACCAAGGTTCTTCCGTTGTTTGATTTACCAGCTTCCCTGTCACAACCAGTGATTGAACTTTCGACTCGGAGATCCTCGAGACGTCAACTTAGTAGACACAGCCATCCCGTCAGCACCATGAAGCGAACATTCGGGGGAAGAGACGATAACGAGGGCTCCTCCGTGGAAAGACACTCGGAGTCGCACGATGACGGCCCACCGCCGAACGAGCACACCCGCCTGCTTCCGAACAGGGTCGACAGCGACAACAGACCAAGTTACCTGAGCCCGGACGACCCAGCGGTATCTCCATACAACCTGTTTACTGTGCGGTTTACCAGATACCTCACCATATTCTTCGCCATCATCACCTTCCTGTGGTGGGTGCTCCAACTAGTGTCCATTTTCATTACACCTCCCGGCCTGTCCACAAGAGGGTCAGGGTTCTTCGGCTTCAGCTACTCCAGCATTGCCCTGTCCACGCTGATTGTGACACTGCTCTTCTTTGCCGCCCCGTCCAAGGCAGCTCGGATCCTCTCGGCAGTCGCATCCGTGCTGTTGCTCGCCAATGTGATCATCAACGTATCCGTCCAGAAGACCAGACACGAAGAGGCATGGACCGGCATCGCGAGTGTCGTCTGGGCGTTTCTGATGGCGGTCTGGTCGCTGTCCGCCGACCGGATCGTCCAGTGGGGGAAGAGAGAAGAAGAGGAGCGGTTAACAGGCCGTGAGGAGCCTCGCCGCACTCTACTCGAGTGGACCCAGGTGCTTCTCTCGACGGTCGGATTCGCTGTGCTTGCTGTGGTTGCGCTGCTACTGACCTTCACCCTCATCCTGAGGGCTGTCGACGCTAAAGTGGCACCTCCAGGCAATCTGTACTGGGTGGACGGTGACAAATATCAGATTCATCTGTACTGCCGTGGCAACGAGACGGATTCCAAGGGAAATAAGCTGCCGACCGTGCTTTTCGAGGGCGGAGAGGACCCAGTGGAGGCTGGACTATGGCAGTTTGCAGACAATGCTCTGAAGAATGGGTCCTTTAGCAGATACTGTTTCGCAGATCGTCCTGGATACGCATGGGTAAGTCAATATCTGAACAGGCACGTCGCACCGTTCAAAGCTGACAGTATCCCAGAGCGACACAGCACCGTCGCCGTTCTCTGCCAGCCAGGCGACAGAAGCTTTGAGCGAAGCACTCGCCCGTGCTGGTGAGACGGGACCCTGGATTCTCGCCAGTGCTGGCATTGGATCCATCTACTCGCGTGTTTTTTCCTCGAGACATGGGAAGGAGATCAAGGGTCTTGTCCTGATCGACCCGCTGCATGAGGATCTCCTTCACCGCGTTGGTACTCCCGGAAAGGGCTTCGTGCTCTGGTTGAGAGGAATCATATCCCCGCTTGGCCTTGACCGCATCCCGGGCGCCCTCTTCAACGGCCGCACGAGCGAGGACCGAGTCTTTGGGAGAGCGTCATACCAGACTGGGAACCAGATATTTGCTAAACTTCAGGAGAGTCTTGTCGCCGACTCCCTGACGAAGCGGGACGTCACCTCAAGCCGGGCCATCCAAGCACCCGATGTTCCTCTCGTCGTGATTAGCTCGGCCATCAAACTCCGGACTGACAGCCAGTGGGAGGGTAAGCAGCGAGACCTCACCCATCTGACCGAGAACTTGCACGATTGGGATGTGGTGAACAAGGCTCCGCACCAGGTGTGGAAAACGCTGGACGGGCGGGAGGTTATTGAGAAGAGGATCAGGCAGTTGGTCCAAGGGAAGTAAGAGGCAGGTGAGACCAATAATATGCAGCAACCACTCATCAGGACTTGTTCTGCGCGACAGGAATGTAATGCATGGGGCTCATCAGGTTTCCACGATTGGGCCAGGGTGTATAGCGAAGGAGTACACTTGACTTTTTTTTTTTTTTTTTTCGTGTTCTTGTTCTTCTTTTTTTTTTGGTCCAGATTGGGGGGGTGTTCCCTTCCTTTTTCTGTTCTCTTCTCCTTTTATTTTTGCTTTCGTTCTCCACTGGCACAAGCAAGCAGGCAATCGAGATATGACCTACGTCCTAGTAGCATGCCCATCAAAATCGAGCACATTCAGAATGCAAGACAAGCCTTGAGACCTGCAGAGTCTTAAGCTGTGATGTGATGCTAGCTGATTTCTAACAAGCCGTCGGGTGCACCCTTCGCGCCCTTGGGGACCTCGGAATGGTCTCCATCCATGTACATAGGTACTTCGGTACATGCTTGATCAATGCCCTCCTGGCCGCTGGGTCTCTATAGGTACCCAACGGCGGGAGGTAGCCATGCAGGTGGGAACAACGTCGCCACAGGTGGTCTTTATGGGCACAGGGGGACTGGGGCACTGGGGCAGGAGCCAATGGCAGGGCTTGGCCTTACAATTGGACCTGCAATTTCAAGTACCTGTCTACTTGCTCCACCTGGGCACGCCCAAAGCAAGTGTCCTGGGGCTGTCACGTCTTGTCCAGACGCCGGACGGTTTTACCTGTCAGGACTACCTAGGTACCCAGGTAGAGTCGGCCTGTGGGTGCGTGTGTGTGTGTGTGTGCGCGCTCTGCTGGTGGTGGTAGCGGGCCACAACCGCTCACTGAATGGCGGGCGGGCAGAGAGACAGACAGACAGACTCATTGAACCGACTGCTGCTACATACTTGTCCACCTCTTTCACAACTCCCCCTTCCATCACTCCCTCCTCCTCCCCCCGAGTCTCGTCTGTCGTTGCCGTTGTCGTCAGCATTGACAGGGGAGTTTTGTTTTTTTGTGCTTTAAACCTATGCTTCTGCAGCCCACACCCACGTCCTCTCCCTCGCCCCTCGCCCTCGCCCACACACATACCAGCCGACTTGACTCCTATTCAGCTAGTGCGCAGGAAGCCGTCATTTACGGACCGTACCTCTGAAATTACGCTTCGCTACCACAGGCGGGGACTTGTCGATCGCTTCTTCCTCGACGGACCAACCGTGACTTTTCGAATCGCATCCCAACTTCAATCTGTCTCATCAACTGCCACAATTCCAAACTCGTGTCGGATTCTCGACCCTTACCCGCCTGCATCCACAAGTCCCTCGTTCCTGGCGCCAAGACCGTCGTTGAACTGTCCTCGTCGGCGGCGGCCACCCTCACAGCCACCCCTCCCCTCCCAGTGATGCCAGCGACAGCCCCCAGGCCCCAATAGTTCACGCCAAAAGGACCGCCTCCCCAAGCCCTGCCAACGGCCCGCATTTGACGTCTCGGGCGACCGACAACACCAGACCACACGCTTTGCGACACGGCCTGCCGAATCTGGCGCGACCACCCTGGCTCCACGACTTCCATGCAACAGAGACGACGCTGGTCTGTTCCCGACCCATTGTGAGCTGCATCCCGAGACAGAGGGCTCGATTCTCGCCAGTGGTCCGTCACCCAACACGCCTACGATTTCACAGTGGAGGAAAGAAAGAGACGGGTAGCACAAGGCAGAGCGGGTCACCATGTTGGGGCCCGACTATGAAGGCGGCCCCCCTGGCGATCGCCCTGCACGACACCGAACACCAGAGCGGAGTTTTACAACTGACGATTCGAGGACATACTCTCCCTATCGGCCGCCACGGCAGAATGGTGGCCCTCGCGATGGCCGACGGCCCTCCCTGTCCCCCTCTGCCGGGGCCGGTGATCGCAGTTGGGACGATGAAGGAGACTCGCGGCAGAGCCAAGAGCGGAACAGGTCAAGAGGCCGGAACGGACGACAAGCGAGCGGAGGACAGCGCATCTGCAAGAAGTGCGGAGAGCCCCTTACGGGGCAGTTCGTGCGCGCCCTGGACGGCACTTTCCACCTGGACTGCTTCAAATGCCGGGTGGGTAGAGCAATCCGACTCGAAGCCGGACTGTGAACTAATGCGTTTTAATCTATAGGACTGTGGACAGATAGTGGCCTCCAAGTTCTTCCCGGCAGACGACGAAGACGGACAGGGACAGTATCCGCTTTGCGAAACAGACTACTTCCGACGACTTGGCCTTCTTTGCTACCAGTGTGGTGGCGCCCTCCGAGGTTCATATATCACGGCGCTCGAGCGAAAGTACCACGTTGACCACTTCACGTGCTCGCTTTGTTCGACAGTCTTCGGCGCCCAAGACAGCTACTACGAGCATGACTCCCAAGTTTACTGCCACTACCACTACTCCACCCAGTTCGCCCAGAAGTGCAATGGATGCCACACGGCAATACTTAAGCAGTTTGTCGAGATCTTCCGCAACGGGCAAAACCAGCATTGGCATCCCGAATGTTACATGATCCACAAGTTCTGGAACGTGCGACTAGCTACCCCCAGCGACGTCGCAGACGAAGAACCTCCCCCGGATGATGAGAAGACGCGCGACAAGGTGCGGGAGGAGGAGGAGAAGATGGAAGAGAAGGTCTACCGCATATGGAGCGTCCTCTCCACCTTCGAGGAATCTTCTGCCGCCTGCATATCCGACATGTTGCTGCATGTGAGCAATGGAGCCTACGTCGACGGCGTGGTAGTCGCAAAGAGGTTCATCTGGCATGTCGATATCCTTTTCAGGTCTGCTGACAGGTTGGATGAGACGATGCAGCAGCTTGAAATGAAACGTGAGCCTCCACCACCGCTGGCAATGGCTGATGCTAACATCTGGACAGCTTTGTCATACTCGCGAGAGGCGAAGCTTCTGTGCAAAAAGATTGTGCAATTCTTTTCTCTCTTGTCTAAGACGCAAGACAAGAATGCGCACAAGCTTGGCGTTACCCAGGAATTACTGTCTCTGGTAACCGGTCTTGCTCATTATCTGAAACTTCTCATCCGCATCTGCTTGCAAGGCGCTCTTCGAATTGAAAAAGATCAGACTAATGTGGAGGGCCTGTACGCGTTTCTCGACGATCTAAGCGCCCTTGAGACCCTCAAGAACGAGGATGGATCCTTACAAATCACAGCTGCCATGTCGCGACTGGCCGCCAACGAGTCCGACCAGTGTGTTCTTTGCCGAAAACCTGTCGAAGACGAGTGTTGCAAGAATGGCGATAAGAGGTGGCATATAGCTTGCGTAACTTGCACGAGATGTGGGAAGGAACTTGGCCGGAATCCCGAGGACGCTCGACTCAATACCTACGACCAAAAGATCTTCTGCAACGGTTGTGAATCATACAGCTCAGACTCGGCACCTCCCTTTGAGCGGATAACGAAATTGCAGCAGTACGTCTTCCTGCTTCAAGTGGCGCTCGCTCGACTGCTAGATATACTGAAGAGCACCGGGGCATTGTCTGCCCTGGACGAGGCGTCTGTGAACCAATATGAGCCGGCGAATGGATCTGGACCAGGCGATGTTCCTCGTCTCCAGTATGATTCACGGTCCAAGTCATACGCTGGAGATCGGGAGCATCATCGGGAGTCATCCTACGAGAATACTTTGAATGACGTTCGCCGTTTGAGGAGCACGCGGCTCGATAAGCACTTGTCGGCGAGCTTTAGGAAAGCGCGAGCGTCTCGTCTCATGGATGACCCTGGGGTGGAAGGTGGTGGTAACATGCAGAGCCAACGCATCGAGGAGGATCAAGTTCCCGGCGAGGAGGGTGGTTCTGACCTGATGTTCGGCCACCAAGATGCCCTAACTCTAGACGACATACCTCGTATCGTTGCCGCCGAGCAAGCCCGGGAGCAACGTCCGGCATTCAAGCCAGGACGTCAAGAGTTGTTTAGGTCCCCAGCGACTGAGCCTTTCATTGGTGCCAATCAGAGGTCGAGATCAGCGGGCCGTGCTGGCGAGCCGGGCTATGGAGACCCTTCACCACAGCGAGGTGGTCGGAAATACTTCTCCGAATTGTCTCCAATGGAGTATTTCATCGCCCGCCATCTGGCTGTGCTTACCATGCATCCCATGGTGCAAGAAGAGTTCACGCTCGAAGAGCTGCTCAACCTGATCGAATCCAAAAAACCGGCGACGTTCTGGAACAAGTTTGGAAAGGCATTCAAGAATGACTCAAGGAAAGGGGTCAAGAAGAAGGGTGTCTTCGGCGTCCCCCTCGAGATGGTTATCGAAAGGGACGGCGCCGAGTCTACGGACTGTATCGGAGGAACAACCTTGCGAGTACCCGCCATTGTTGATGACCTGATATCCACCATGAGGCAGATGGACCTTTCGGTGGAAGGTGTCTTCCGGAAGAACGGAAACATCAAGAAGCTTTCGGAAATGGTCGAGAAGATAGACCGTGAGGGATGTGACAACATCAACTTGATGGCCCAGCCCGTCGTCCAGGTCGCGGCTCTGCTGAAGAAATACCTCCGCGAGATGCCGGATCCCCTGATGACAAACAAACTTTACAGGCTGTGGCTTGTCGCCGCTAAGATCCAAGAGGAAGACAAGAGACGACAATGCATCCATTTGGTGTGCTGCCTCCTTCCGAAGTGCCACAGGGACTGCTTGGAGGTCCTCCTGTCCTTCCTGAAATGGGCCGGAAATTTCCACCAGGTCGATGATGAATCAGGATCGAAGATGGACGTCAAGAATCTTGCAACCGTCATTGCACCGAATATCCTCTATAACCCGATGAAGGGGCCTTCTCTCGACAGCGAGCCCATGCTGGCCATTACTGTTGTTGAGACGCTGATCAACGACGTAGAGTCGATGTGTTTGGTAAGTGGAACAATACCTCGCAGCCTGGGAACTTGGCTAACACAATTCAAGGTCCCGGACAACTTCGTCGACGTTCTGAATGACCCGACATACAAAGAAGGAAAGGATAGTGACATTACCACCAAGGAGATCCTGAAGCGCTATGGTGGCAGGGTGAACGGCGGCCACGGCGTCCTTGGCGACGCCAGCGACATGAATCCAACCAGGCCTCTCGCTAGAAGGGTAGAGACCGACCCCGAGGCGACACGGCCCCCCGGCTGGCAGGAACCCAATGCTCCTTTCTCCCAGCCCCCAAACCCAAGCACTCCGCCTAGATGGCGAAACCCAGACGAGACACAGCAGCCAGCATATGGCAGCTCCTTCGAGGGCTCTGACTCGGATACTCATCATCAGCGGCGGTCGTATCACGGGCGACCGAACAACTCGGTCGGTGTTGGCGGTACGGGGTAGGGCAGCGTAGGGCAGCGTAGGGCAGCTCGGGGTCTCGCTCTTAGTTGTTTGTCCACCTCATTTGAAGAGCCCGCTTTTCACCACACACAGGAAACAGGAGGCTGTTTGTAATCCGTTGAAACTAGAGTACGCACCACTTAGCCTAACAGGGACGGTGGGGGGGGGGGGGGAGGCATATCCAAAGCATCGCTGGACGGCGTTCGTTCCATTGTGCTCCGTCCTTTTTTCCTCTCTACTTTCGCACCATATTTTTGTTCCATTTCTACATTTTCAAATCTTTTCTTGGCCATAGCGACCAGAACACCTTTTTCTCCCTCCTCTTCTCTCTTGCTACATTTCCCTGCGTGCGTGTCTCTTTATTTCCACCCTCGAGCGGAAAGCAAGAAAAAAATCAGAGGGGGTGGGTGCGGACGATTTTACGCTTACATGCGCGCATGGCTTCTATTCGACAAAAACAACAAGGCGGTCGCGTTCTGTTCCCGCTTCTGCTTTGGTCTATAACTCCTTTTTTGCTATCATATGCTTCTCGTGGATCCAGTTATTATTATATGTTCTTCACTGGGCGGGTCTGACAAAAACCAGAAACTGGCTGGCTTTCCTTTTCACAGAGACAGAGACATAGGGGATGGGGGAACCGGGGGACGAGGGGACGATGGGTTTTGGATGCGGAGAGATGGTTGTTGATACCGACGAGTCCTTGCCCTTGAAGCCCATGGGCCAGGTTAGAAGTATAGATGAGGATGGATCTTCAGCCGGCACTTGCTGCACGAGGATATCATGCACTGTATTTACAGATGCAGTCAAATACCTGTTGGCCAATGCAACCTTAGCAGCCAAGTCAGTATTCCGGCTTTTGCCACACGGAACAAAGTGCAGTTCCCCGAGACCCCCTGGTGATGCTGTCCTGCAATTGCAGTTGTCCTGCTTGAACCCCATGCATGAAGCGTAGATTTTGCACGCTATGTACAAGAAGATGATTACAAAGTTGATATATATTGTTCACGGGACCGGCGAAGCCGCTTCAAAAGCCGGGCACCTTTGGCTGGATCCGTATCTCATCAATTCTTGATGTTGCCAAGAGCCTCTTGCTCCAAGGTCCACTTGACAGACCTCCTCAGCCCTTCCTCGAGCGGGACCAGAGGCTTGTAGCCCAGCCTTCTCTTCGCCTTGTCGATGCAGAAGTACCTCGTCATGCACGAGTAGACGCACCTCTGGCGGGTGAAGGTGGGCGGCTTCCTGATGATGGCGAAGAAGGTCTCGCTCAGCCAGCCGATGACGATGCCCAGCTCCTTGGGGATGACCCAGACGTGGTCCTTGCCGAGGGGGGACCCGGCCGCGTTCCAGATGACGCGGCAGAAGTCCCAGAAGTACGTGGGGCTGTCGTTGGTGATGATGAAGACCTCGCCGTCGACCTTCTCGTGGTCCAGCGGCTGCGTCTTGCTCGCGTACGTGACGAGCAGCGCCCGCAGCGCCAGGATGTGGGCGTAGGCGACGTTCTCGACGTAGGTGAAGTCGAAGAGGTTGTTATTGTCGCCCAGCTGCGCGGCCGTCTTGCCCGTCTTGTAGACCTTGATGATCTGGTGCAGCGCCATGGTGTCGCCCTCGCCGACAATGCCCGCGGGCCGGATCGCGGTGGTCAGGAGCTTGGAGCCATCCGCACGGTTGGCGTTGATGGCGATCTCCTCGGCTGCGGCCTATGAGACAGTCAGTATTATGGCACCTTCAGATTCCCCGGGGTGTGTTCTAGACAGCTGTGTGACATGCCTTGGTCTCGGAATAGTACTCTGACTGGTCCTTCCCGCGGGGGACAGGCCACCGCTCATCCGCGTTGATCAGGTCATTGACGTTGTCGCTCGCCACGCTGGCGGAGCTCGTGTAGACCAGCGCCTTAACGTCGACCTTCTTGCACGCGTCGACAATGACCTGCGTCCCGTCTATGTTGACCTTCTTGTACAAGGAATCATTGACCTTGCCGTCCGCGTGGGGCGCAGGGGACGCGGTGTGGATGACCGCGTCGGGGCGGATTTCGTCGAAGACGGATGCGATCTTTGAGGCGTCGGTGATGTCTGCTTCAATGTATTTGACGCCGTCGGAGTCAGGCCGTCGGTTGTGTGTGCAGCGCAGGTCGACGACGGACACTGAGCACTCATAGTCGCGCAAGAGTTGGTTGACGATGTGGTGGCCCAGGAAACCGCAGCCCCCAACGACCATGACCTTGCCAACGTCAACCTTGCCCGCCTTTTCCGTAGCCATTTCTGCTGCTTGTTCGCCGCTATTGCTGGAGGAACATGTGGTGTTATTTGAGGAGAATTGGGTCAATGGGCTTGCCAAGTGGTGATTGTCGAGTCGAGGCTAAGAACGAATTCGAAAGATTCGGCCACGGCAGGCTCAGGGTTCCTTCCCAGCAAGGATAAGGACCCCCTACATTACACCAGGCCATGATCATCCTAAAGTCTACAGGCCAGCCTCCAGCCTGCCAAAGTCAGCCAAGTTCCCCCCGCATAGCCCGTGCACAACATACACCAATTGCTGAGACCCCTGCACCGCCATCTTCCAGAACCTTGGGCCTGCCTGCCGTGAGGCTGCAATGTGCCTAATCTAGAGGTTATTCACGCTTCAAATTCAGATGACATTCACGAACTAGGAGTGACCCTCGTGACCAAAGATCCTGCCCCGCATTGCTTTGATAAGACTGATAATTGGTATTGTCAAGGCTTGAGCGAGAAGTTGTTCAATATCACACCCAATGGAGCACTTGCAATCATCATCCAGCTCAGTCATCGGCAATGGGGAGGAATGAAGACAGCGCTGAGATACTGGTGCATATCGCCGCACCGAGCACTGCAGCGGATGACGCCAGATATCGAGCATTGACCCAGGCATACCTGGACTTCGAGCCGAGGAGAGTTGTCAACCTCCCTCAAGATCCATCTTCAAAACCCAGTGCTGTCCCTTCAGACAAATTCATATCCCCGCAAGCATCATTTGGGAGTGTCTGGGATAATGTTGGGTCACCGCGCCTGGCACTAGTGAACCAGCACTTAGCATTGTTGCCCAGCACACAGCACCCCGTACCGCCTGCGTCATCTCAGCTCGGGGATGACTCCCAACCCTCGTGCGTTGCTCCACCGAGCGAGGTTCCGGATTCGATGCCGGACAATGACATTCGTGCGCCTGCCTTCAACACGCCGACGAGGGTGCTGAGCTTCTTCCTCCAATCCGCAGAGCAGGCATATCTCTCGTCAGGGGGAGCTTCTGGTGAGGTACCCGAGGGCGGTAGAAACGTCGCGTATACCAGCCTCTCCCACGCAGCTGCCTTAGATGGCCCCTTTGGTCGCGTGCGCGGTCTCGATCCCAGTCCATCTATTCGTAGACCACACAGCCATGCTCTCCAAAGCTCAGGCCCCATCGAGACTGTGGGCAACGTCGCCGACGTAACGGAGGAACGAGGGGCAGACAAAACACCCTTGGGCTCCGATTCAGCTACGAGGCCGGCGGTTCACCGGACATCGATTCCCGACACACTGCCAGAAAATAAATATGCTAGTGCTGTCGACAGCAGTGATTGGGCACACGAGACTCAGCTGATTTCGACTGAACCAGCCGTAGCCAACCACCGCCTGGGGCCTAGAGCACCCCAGCACCTGGAGAAGCTGGCAGAGAGCATGCAGATGAGGAGGAAGTACAGGCCAAAGTATCAGGCCAGGGACATGCGGCCGTTTGAGAGAGGATACTGGCTAATGAGGCTGGACGGGTGGGAGTTCGAGGAAAAGGTGAAGGCATGGGGCTTCCTCGGGAATTACATCCGCCGGGATGACAAGGCAGGATGGGGCACCAGGGCGAGCCGTGATGAGTCGTGGGATTGGATCAGGCTCTACGGCTGGGAGCACATCGCCGGGGAGCTGTACATTCTCCTGTACGTGGCCAGCTATAGGAAGCTCAAGTTCATGGAGATCAAGTACTACGGTGCGGCGGGGGACGTCCTGCTTGTGGTTGGGCCTAGAAGCATTCAGCAGAGATCCGGTTGAGGCCGGATCACGTTTTGAAATTGGTTGGTTTGGTTTGGGCAGACGCATTCGCACCGGAGCATCGTTCAGCTCTCATGATACCCAGGCTCGCATGGGAGGGTGGAGTTACGGACCGAGGACTGAATGAGAGTCCCCTGATTTTTAGGACTTCTTTCAACGAAACGATTGGCCCGATTCCGAAGGCGGTGCTCGTCACTGGTTCGATTGCGACGATAGTGACCGGTTGACTGGGTGTCTACCGGGTTTGACGACGGCCAGGAGGTAGATTAGCAGGCCCAGCAGATGCGGATCATGGTTCAGAGAGCTGGCCTGGGTGAAAAGGGAAGCAATTGACATGAAGAAGCTACAGACAGTCCTAAAATACTCTCACTAACAATCGTGTACCATATGAAGGAAGCAGCGAATCGCCTTGGGGAATCAAAGGATAACACTAACGTACATTTACCGGGAGTACCGCACCAAAAAGAACCGTTCCTTTTCCCGCCGAATTCCTCACATACGCCAGGTCCGCGGGACTGCTCCCATCTGTCTCTGCCCTCAAATCGAAAGCTTCTCCATTTCCTTGTAAAACTTGGCGTATTCGGCAGCTGCCAAGTCCTGGTACGGCTTCTTCTCAGACGCCGGCAGAGCATGCCACTCCTCGCTCAGTTCTTTCGTCAATTGGCGTCCATGTTCGACAGGATCTGCGGTGCGCTTGGCCTTGACAAAATAGGCGTACGCGTTGCTCGCAGGACGCTTGGGCAGACGCTCATCCACGAGCCGAAGGGGGCATGGGGCTACGTTGAATTCACGCTTCAGGCGTCTGCGGGCTGCGTTCGCCTCCTGGATTTCGGCGATGGAATGGCTCTCAATCCAGGTCTTCCAGTTTCCAGCATTGATGGCCTTGTTTTGTGTGGCAGTCTCTTCCAGACGCTGATGAAGGGGTTCAGTTAGCCACGCTGTTTGACATGACATGTTGTGGAGTGGGAAAGCATACCTCCAGTTCTGCAGGTGAAAGGCTCTTGAACTCGGCGGCGAGGGCGGACATCCTTGACCTAGTGTCGTTGAGCCCGCTCGACGGCTTTCCCTTCAACGCGGCGCTCATGAAAACCACCCATCTGGTCGCAGGCAGGTTCTTGGGCTCTTGGTTTATCAAAGACTTCTTCCTGAGTTCACGCTTCAGCAACAGCTGTTTCTTCTCCGGGCTCACTTCCTTCTTCTTCCTGACGACCGGTTTCTTCGGCTTAGCCGCCGCCTTCTTCTTTTTGGAGGGCGCCTTTGCGGTCTTCTTGGCCTTTGTCGTTGTGGCCTTTGCCTTGGGCGCGGCCTTGGTCTTTGTCGCAGGCTTTGCGGCGGTACGGCCCGTGGTCTTGCTGGCTGTGGCCGTTGCAAAGCCACGCACGGCGACCCTCGACTTGTAACTAGGCGCGACAAGGAAGCTCCGGCGAACGAGGGCACCACGTGAGGGCAGCGACTTGGCCGGCAGGCCGTTGGCGCAGGGGCGCAGTGCCTGGGTCACGGCAGATCGCATTGTCGCCGACAGCATTTTGGGCGGGTGGTGTGCGGCAACCTCGATGTTTTTTGTGGCTGTCGCTGTGGGGTCGATTGAAGTGCCGGGAGTGACGTCGAGGTCTAGGAGCAGGTCCAGGGAGAGGTCGAGGTCAAATGTCTCGACCCTCTTCGATTGCGACTGCCAGCCAGCCCCCGTGTTTTAAGGACCTTGGTATGGCTAGCGCGTCCTACCATTTCCCAGGCACAGCACTCGCATGAAGCTCCCCCCTAGTGCGTCTACGAATGGTACCTCAGACTGCCCAATGATGGAGCTCCATCGCTAAGTGGGGCGTAAACAGAGAGCATACACAGTACCTCTAGTGGCAGTATGCAGTAGTCCTCATCGATCCTAGTCGCAGGTCCCCCGTTTCCAGTCCGATCGCTGGCTGCATCATGCCCTCTACTGCGCTGCATAGTGCTTGGCTGTAGCGGCCTGCTCCATCGTCACGGTACAGCTCGGTCTCTAATCAACGGTCTGAGCCCTATGATCAGCAAGCAGCAAAACAGAAACTCAGAAACGATGCTGCCATGTTTTGCCGCCATCCAGCCATCCTGGAGCCACAGGTAGCCGACAAGACCTACTCGAGATTATATTGAAGGAGGCTGTTCCATGGGGCGCTATCCCATAGGAGCCTATCTCAAAGAAGGTTGTCCCATGGGAGGCTGTGCCATAGGAGGCTATCCCATATCCTACCAACGCCGGCTGGCTAACCCATAGAGATAGTACAACAGAGGTGCAAGAAACGACTTGACCTTCATGTCGCGAGGTAGACGAGTGCAAATTGCTTCTAGTTCCCGTATATATGCTCTATACGTAGTGAGGCATCTATACAGACCTGTCAGGCTTTTGCTGAGATACTTGCCATCGTTAACTGCGTGCACAAAATGAGGTATGGGAATTGAGACCGTGCAGCTTCTGGTTTAGATCTATGTGTGATAGTCGGAAATTGCTAGGGCCACTAACACGGTCCCACAAGTCTGCCAACGATAGCCGTTAGGGTCGACACCGCCCGCCCTAGCCAATGACCCAAGCAGCCGCATCGAAACCAAGTGTTGCAGCCTAGGTCTGATCACTTACCCATCGCATGGACGAGTAGACTTGCGCATCTCAACGCGCAGTTTTGACCCTCAACTGGCAAACAGCGCCGTCGGATAGTTTCTATTGCCTTTCAAGAGGATCTTCTGACCCCAGGCAGACAGCCCTATCCATGAACGACTGGCCTTGAGCCTTGATCGAGACGTGGCCACCATCTCGGGACCCTTGACTCGTCCAGGTTCTGACCAAAAAGTACTGATCACCGCGCTGAGCCGAAGATTCGATGATGGCTCGCCACAGAACATCGCGCTCACCATCTCCTGCAGGAAGTCGAGGAAGCCGCCATGACGACAGACGGGATCGTGATCGTGACCGTGATCGCGGCCGACGAGATGCCCCGAGGGACCGTCGACGCAGCCGCAGCCCTGGTCGCTACCGAGACCATTTCGACAGGGACCGAGATTCATACCGTCGCCGGGACCGCTCTATAGACCGGAGAGATCGAGACGACGACTACTATCGTGGCGGACGAAGAGGCGGAGGCTCCCACAGGGACGGGGACAGGCACCGCTCTCGGGAACGGGAGAGGTCTCCACCACGCCGTCGAGACAGGAGCAGGGACAGGGACACTCGTGGGAGACGAGATGACTCCCAGCTTCGCACTCGCCGAGAGGGCACCGCCGACTCGAATGCGTCACGAAGCAAGACTGACGACGGTCGCCAGCGAGGTCCTACCTCCGCAGCAAAACCTGGCCCCAAGGATGCTGAAGTGCGTACCCACTTGCTAATCCCTTGCATTCGGCGTGCTAACCAATGCGAACAGGCCGCTAAGTCTACACAAACCCAGGCTCAAAGTGATAAACAGGCGGAACGACTTGCTAAACTTGAGGCTTGGAAAAAGAAGACCCTGACCAAGCAGGCGACCAAGGAGACAGATGCCACGAGCACGCGGAAGCTCCTTGCCGAGATGGATGGCAGGGCCAGCGGCACCCCAACCGCCATAGCCTCACCATCGAATGGCACGCCCGGAGCTGCGTCCCCCAGCACTCCGCAACCGGCTCAGGAAGCGTCTCCTACTGTGCCTTATGCGGGCAAGTTCGACCCCAAAGCGATTGCGAAGAAGTCAGCGGCCCGGCACCACTCGCCTATTCCCCTGGGCGACATACCAGGAGCACCAGCTGCAGCATCTGCGAAGGTAACCACAAATGCGTCGTCTACAGGTCAGTCTCCAGCCTCTGAGGACTCATCAAGCTGCCTTCTGCAGTTGGGTCTGCGTTTGCCCCTGAGAGAAATGATCTTCGCTGACACACTGCGTGCAGCTTCCGCCTTGCCAACTGGCAAGAATATCAGTGGCTTTGGTTTTCAGAAAGCCAATGGGGATGGTGAAAAGCCATTTGCCAAGCGGAAGTTGCTTCTTGATGATGAAGAGACGTCGAACCGCAAGTTAGCAAAGCTTCCCGACATATCGTTGGAGGATGCGGATGCTACTCCCTTTGCTAATCAAGAAGATGAATCGGACTCCGATGGCGACAATTTTGCTGGCACTGAAGAGGAAGCTGCCGCTGCTGCTCGAGCGGCACACGAACGACGGGAGGAGAGAATTCTACAACAAAGCATGGCTATGCAGACAGATGAAACCGAAAAGGAGGCCGAGACAGAGGCCGTGCCTGCCCCGGCAACGAGTGAAGAAGTCCCCGTGGCTGCGACTCAACCAGAAGCCGTACCTGAGGCCATGGAAGTCGACGACGACGTCGACCCATTAGATGCGTTCATGGGAGATCTCGCGGACGACACAACCACGAAAGCCGCCAAACGTCGCAGCAAACAGACCGCCAAACCACAGGAACAAGAACCAGAGGTCTACTTCTCAGACGACGAGTATGACTACATGGACAAGGCAGAAGCGAACCCTGAGTCGATACTTGCTATCACAGCCAAGAAGAAGAAGAAGGACATTCCTAAGATCGACTATAACAAGATCGAGCTCAATCACATTCGCAAGAATTTCTGGTTCGAACCGTATGAACTCAGTCAGATGACCGAGGCAGAGGTTGTTGAGCTACGTATGGATCTGGATGGCATCAAGGTCTCCGGCAAAGATGTCCCAAAGCCCGTCCAGAAGTGGTCACATTGCGGCCTCACTCAGCCTATGTCAAATGTCATTCGTGAACTGGGATACGAAAAGCCCACGCCAATTCAGATGCAGGCGCTGCCGGTCATCATGTCCGGCCGCGATGTCATTGGCGTTGCCAAGACTGGGTCTGGCAAGACGATGGCTTTCTTGCTTCCTATGTTCCGTCACATCAAGGATCAGGACCCCGTTCGAGACGACGGCCCGATCGGCCTCATCCTGACACCGACTCGAGAACTTGCTACTCAAATTTTCCGTGATTGTAAACCTTTCCTTTCAGCACTAAACCTACGTGCTGTCTGCGCTTACGGTGGCCCGCCAATCAAGGACCAGATTGCTCAGCTCAAAGCCGGTGCTGAAATCATCGTTGCGACCACCGGAAGATTCATTGATCTCCTAGCGGCAAACCAAGGTCGTGTTGTCAATCTCAAACGCACAACCTTTATTGTGTTGGACGAGGCTGATCGAATGTTCGACATGGGCTTTGAGCCTCAAGTAATGAAGATCTTCGCCAACGTCCGGCCAGACCGCCAGACCGTACTGTTCTCCGCGACCATGCCTCGCATCATCGATGCGTTGGTGAAGAAGGTTCTCAAGAATCCCGTTGAAATTACGGTTGGTGGCAAGAGCGTAGTTGCCCCTGAAATCACACAGATCGTGGAGGTCAGAGAAGAGAAGGACAAATTTTTGCGTCTCCTCGAGCTGCTCGGCAACCTGTACGCCGATGATGATGACGTTCGTGCGCTCATTTTCGTTGAGAGACAAGAAAAGGCTGACGACCTGCTTCGGGAGCTACTTCGGAAAGGTTACGGGTGCATGTCCCTCCACGGAGGCAAAGACCAGGTGGACCGTGATTCGACTATTTCCGACTTCAAGAGTGGAGTCTGCCCGGTCTTGGTTGCAACCTCGGTTGCTGCTCGTGGTCTTGACGTCAAGCAGCTCAAGCTTGTTGTGAACTACGATGCGCCGAATCACCTGGAAGACTATGTTCATCGCGCTGGCCGTACAGGCAGAGCCGGCAACACCGGTACAGCGGTGACATTCATTACTGAGGAACAAGAGAATTGCGCGCCGGGAATTGCGAAAGCTCTGGAGCAGAGTGGCCAGTCTGTCCCGGACCGGCTTGAACAGATGCGTAAGGCGTGGAGAGAGAAAGTTAAGGCTGGTAAAGCAAAGGACCAGTCTGGCTTCGGCGGTAAGGGCCTGGAGCGTCTTGACAAGGAACGAGAGGTAGCGCGCATGAGAGAGCGTAAGACCCACAAGGCTGAGGGCGACGAGGAAGATGAAAAGGAGGAAGCGCCAGCCGACGACGAGAAGAAGAACAAGGCTGCGTCAGCAATCCTCCATGCCACTTCTGCCGTTGTTTCTCGCGACGCTGCCAAAGCCGCCGAAGAGGGCAAGCCCGGCGCGACAGAGGCAGGCCAGCCAGATGCCGCCGCCGCCAAGGGAGGTGCACTCGACAAGGCCGCCCAGGCGGTCAATGACATCAATGCGCGCCTCGCCCGCGCTGGCCAGCTCCGACCAGGGCAGCCTATCGACAACAAGGGTCCGGACGCCGGTGCGTTCCACGCGACGCTGGAGATCAACGACTTCCCACAGAAGGCAAGGTGGGCCGTCACCAACCGCACCAACGTCGCCAAGATCCTCGAGGCAACGGGCACGTCCATCACGACCAAGGGCAACTTCTACGCGGCCGGCAAGGAGCCGCCGGCGGGTGCGGAGCCGAAACTGTATATCCTCATCGAGGGTGACACCGAGGTCGTCGTCAGCAACGCCCTGACGGAGCTGACGAGGCTGCTGAGGGAGGGCACCATCGCGGCGGCGGACGCGGAGAACCGCGCGCCGGCCAGCGGGCGGTACACTATTACATGATCGGCCTGGGGCGTTTTCCCTGGGCCGCAGGTAGGCTGGGCTGTTGGGCGGGCCTGTTCTGGGAAAAGCAACGCCATGCGATATATACTAGCACTTGAAGGGAGGATCACGATCGATAGCTTAGTCGCCGAGATATCCGCAGCAAACACGTTCCTGTCCTCGTCTTTTTGGCTTCTGTGTGGCTTGGGATTCGGCAGTTCCGCACGCCATCCGTGTCTAGACTTTGTTTTGAGATTGCATGGTTCGACGTAGCCACCCAACCACGACGGGATTGCCTGATCGTTTCTGCCATCAGACGATGAGGGGCCATCAGACGATGAGGGGCTGAAACATAAACATGATCCCCAACTGCCGCCTCCGCCCTACCGGGGGCTCAAACAGCCAACCGCGTTGGAGTATCAAGCCTCAACGTCATCTACGCAACTCGTAAACTGCTGTAGAAACATGTTTGATCGATATCAAGACCCGCTACTCATCTCCTTCTTGTCCTGGCCTGCGTGACAGATACGGGGTGGGTGGTATACTTATGTAGTACCGGCTAGGCCCCTTGGCACAATGTGCAAAGGCTGTGTGGTTTTGTCGAACTGAAAAACCAGTACTTGTTTGCGTTCATTTCGTACGCCGTTACATATAAGCCATCCTGGAGTCCACAGATTTGGTCCAATTTATATCCTTGTCAGCCTGCAGAACATCATGAGCGTTCAAGCCCCCAATGTAAATAGGCAGGTAGCTTCACAGACATGGTTCAAGTAGTCTAGGTAGGTGCCTTGAGCTCAGCTTGATGAAGACAGCACATGTTGACTTGTAGGTAGAATGTATTGAATGCTAGCCCAAGATTATGTGCAGTTATATACTACGAAAAGCTCGCTTTCCTGTAGAGGAAGTGGTACATGTAGTTTGATCTCTTTCTCGCTTCCGCTTCAGATCTCCCTCCCATATGTATCCTTACACCAGCTTTCTCTGGCCGAACCCCACCCGCATCTTCATTCCCATGGTATCTGGTTTCAAGTGGAAAACGATGTAGCGGATGGATTTGCCACGAATCTCAAAGGAAAAGGAATCATCGCAATCGTGGGTAAAAAGGTGGTGTTGGCGAAAAAGTGTTAAATGACAAAGAGAACACATTGCTTGCCCGGGATCGAACGAGATCCACGTGCCGGTGCTGATCATGACGCCAGGCTTTTTAATCAATAGAGTAGTTCCGCCGACCCTTTGTCGAGGCGAGGCCAGTGTGTACCTATCTTAGTAACCACGGTTGTACCCATTGTTATACCCACCGCCATAGCCCGTTTGTTGGCTATAGCCACTTGGTTGACTGTAAGGCCCATGGCCATACGAATTGTCGGCGTACGGTGCTGGCGCTGCCGAGTGGTCTTCGTAGCCACCTGGTGGTGCAGCATGCGAGACCAAGTTGGCGTGGCTCTGGTCGTCGCCCGACGGGCTCAGCGGCCTGTAGCTCTCCTTGGCGTCGAACTTTGTCTTGGCCACGGAAAAGTTGTCCGAGTCGGAATGAGAGACCTTGCGGTCCAGCAACAGTGAGTTGCGGGCATCGAGAGGAGTGAGGTTGTCGAGGTCGCGCATTTTCTCTGCGAGGATGTGTTAGTGTCTTGTCAATTGGTGCTGTGTTAGAGGTGTCCAACTTACCCATCTCCTTTCTGCGCTTGCGGTGAGGGTTCTCCTTGCAGATGGCAATGATGGCATTCCATGCAATCAGAATAGCCAGAACACCAGTCAGTGCCGCCTGGATAGCGATGAGAACCACGCCAGTCACAGTAGATGTTGTCTCAGAAACGGCAAACTCGTCGACGAAGATCAGAATGCAGGCAACCGAGAGCACGCGCACCACCGCGATAGTGATGTTGATAACGTTGCCGGATTTGCGCTCGTAGGGTCGGTTCCACAGAAGAAGGCAGAGCATCAGGGCCTCGACTATGAGCTGAGCAATGCTCTGAGCCATTCCGTGGTTATCACCAGCCGCCAAGATGATTCCCTTCGCCAACATGTAGAGGATGGTGGGAACGAAGATCCACCAGTAGTCCTTCCTGTAGTTCTCGTAGAACAGGCTGTACTTGATCCAGATGTCCTTGTTCTCATACAGCTGACTGGCATCGCCGTTCACCTCCTTGAGCTTCTTGGCAGTGGTGAAGATCTTGTATCCGAAGAAGGCCAGGACACCTGTGAATAAAGCGAGTGTCACACCAGCCAGAGCAGTAGCAGCCCATGAGTCACCAGTAGTGAACTGGAATATACAGTACAGAACCCATGTGCCGTACAAGAGCAGGATGAGCTGCGTGATAGTTCGGCCCATAGTCAACCAGTAGTGCTTTCGGAAACCGGTCAAGCCCTTAGGGAAGCTGCCAAAGAGAGCCCAGGTCTCCAGGATAACCTTAACGAGAAGAATGATGACGGCGATAGAGGCGATGACAATAGCGACAATCAAGAGTACCGTCATGAATGTGCTAGAGGACGGAATGCTGAGTTCTTCAACATAGGCCTTGATGCCGCTCACGGCAACCCGCACCTGAGTCTCGACGCCACTTTCGTCGGAGCCGGCGGATTCGGTCTCGTTGACGCTGGTGTTGATCTCTCGGCTCGCAAGCTGAGCGAAAACGTTCATGGCGCGCTTGAACTTGTTGTCGGCGGCAAGAGATTCGGTTGAGCCGTCGTTGAACACAAGCGTAGCATTCTGGAGGTATTGCACGCTGTCCTCGGTCAAATTTCCACCAGTGGCAGCCCGGAAGTCCTCGATCGACAATTGCAGCTTAGTCCACGGGATAAGGCCGACCGAGAAAGCAAAGTTCTTGGAGTAGCTTCGGTAGACCTGCGGCAGCGAGACAGCAGACATGCCGTTCATTGCCATGCCTTGGAACCAGCCGAAGACCTCGACGAAGCTAGGGCTCGGTGCCACATTTCCGGCTCCGGCACCACCAGCAATTGCCGAGCTTGCAGCCGTGGCTCCTCCCATCAACAGAGCCATACCGGCGACGGCGGCCGCGACATACGTGACTGCCGGGACATCGGTGGTCTTGCCGTTCGAGATTTCGGAAGTGATACACCCAATGTCCTCGTTCGAGTCGATGGCGACGAGTTCGAGCGTAGCCACGGCTGCAATGTCGGGGACCTGGAAAGCAATGGATGGGATCTGGCTGGCGTACTGGGAGGAAATATCCTGTGATCCCGAGGCCGCGAAACTGCCCGATGGCACTGAGTTCTGTTAGCCAGTCATCCGCGGCGTGGGGCGGCTGTTACATACCAGGGCAAAGCTGTTCCACGTAAGTGGCGTTTTCGCATGGGTTGAATTCGTTCGAGTAAACGTCGATGCCATATGCTGTTACGTTCAGCTTGGCCATAACCTTCTGCTCCTTGCTGCTGGACCCGGCGACATCGAATGTGACGGTACCGGCGGCCTTGTTGTACTCAATATCTACCTTCTTGACCTGGATCGCAGAGTCTGTCTGGCAGTTTGTGAAACCTGAGGTCTTCAGCACGTCGACCGCCAGTGCGCCATTCGTCAATGCCGTGGCGGCCAGTACTGCTCCCCATAATAGTGATCTCGCCATATCTGACGGCTGTGTTGGTTCCCCGTATCAATTGGTTTTCCCGGGTGGGTGTACCCTTCTTCGAGTAGAAAAGGGTTTGTGCCTGTTCTCGCGTCGGATGTCCTCCCGAGTTCTCAAGACTCTTGGTTGCGTACACTTTCCAATCCGCCTGTTTCTGTGCCCTTTTCGAAAATGATTCGTTCCCTTCTCTATGTGGTATCAGATCTAGATAGCGTTTCGATGTAGGAAATTCGTCGATGACAATATTCGGAATTGAGCTTAGATTAAAGGTGGATAGGTCGTCTGAGCTGGCTGGCAGGGACGGTTGAAAGAGTACTCGATACCGGTCGGCGAGAAGGAACAGCAAAGGGAGTAACAAAGAAACAATGGCACCACAAAGCAGGGTCCTTTTCGGAAGAAAGGCCGAGGGTCAACCTGGAGGAGAAGGAGAAAGAGGAAGGACGGCCCTATCGTGTGATGACGAGGAGGGCGGTGTTATGTTTAGCTGGATGGTCTGTGGCAAGGACGCCAGAGGATAGGCTCGGTCGTCTTGTCTCTAAGTCTGTCTCGCTGGACGGGGTCGAGGGAGAGCAGGAAGAGGCATAGGCTAGCGTCAGGTCCGAGGGAGTGATAGGTTGTGAAGGAGGTGTTGATCAGAGCGAGCGAGAGAGAGGCGGGCGGGTATGTGAAACGAGCGTACGGGGTAAGGAGGTGTGGTGACTTTTCCTAGCGACGGCGTCGAGACGATGAAGCCAAGGAATTGTCTGACAAGTCTCCGAACTCCCAAGGAAGAAGGCCCCGCGGGTGAGGTGAATATCAAGAACTGGATGGGACGAGAGTGCCAATTGGGGCAGAGATGGTTGGATCACGGACGCCAGAAGCAACGAAAGAGCGAAAAGACCACGATGGATCAGCAGTTAGTGGTTAGAGAGAACGGGTGAGAGCACGGAGGAGGAGAGGGAAAAAAGGCAAGGTCCAAGGAGGAGCATAGCGTCGAGACGGGCCTTGGCTGGTGCCGGCGGAGGCCCCTTGGACGTCGAAATTGAGCGCTCATTGGCGAGATGGGACCATCTGGCTCGCCTGGACACCTCCTGGATGTGCTGGCTCGAGCTCATCGCCAGGGTGGGAGTGTGGCAGGGTGGGTGGTAGTGGTGGCCAGGGTCCGACCTCGATCTGGCTGCGGGTCGGACGGCGATGTTGACGACCAACCAGGCCAGCCGTTCTTTGTCGACCAGGCGGGAGACCAGGCACGCCCTGGCCTGGGCAAGATGAGGACGACCCACCCTGCAGAAACCTGGCGTGCAGACGGCCCTGGCGGGCCTGGCAGGACCTGGCGGGCTCGAGGCGGGCTGCGCGGGCTGGACGGCAGCTGGACGGCACGACGGGCGCGACGGACACGAGGAGGAAGGAGGCGCCTGGTGGGCAGGCTTTTCTCTCACGCAGGTCGACTGGTGGAGTCGAGATTGGGAGAACCAGACAACGCGAGGTCTGGCCCCTGACCTCGGTGACCAGTAATTATTCGTCAAGCAGGGGCCATCCCGAAAGCCCCCACATGAATCAAACGTCCGCGGCTAGTGCAGGGGGGGCTGAGCCATTCCGTCCCCTGCAGTAGCTCCACCATTGGGATTGATCGAGCCCAGCCGAGCCCAGCAGACGGGCGGCCATTGGCCCGGGCGATGGCACGCTTGCTGGCTGACCCCTTCCTTCCACCTTCACGAGCGACCACCGAGAAGCTGGAAAGAGCCAGCCAGTGCCAGCCTGGGCCAATGGCCTGGGCGCCGTTGCGGGATTCTCCACTCTAGCTTCTATTTCGAAACGGCTCCTTTTGGCGAAGCTCCACGCGCCCTGACCACGGCTTGCCCACTTGCCCTGATTTTTTGCTTGTCTGCTTGTGATGGACGGCCGGGCTGGCTCGATCTGTTGATGTGCCGAAAGCATGTACATGTACGCTCATCCATCTGCATATAGCAAGCGGCCTGCATGCATGCGCATGCTCGCCTGGGCACGCGATAAAAATACGAGCTGATCGGACCAAGACTTGGGGTCCAAGGAGGAGTCGTCAAGCTTCGGGGCGCCACAAGTCAAGGCGTCGCTACGGAGTAATTTACCTTGCCGCATCACATCCTGCCTGTGGTTTTTACCCTCTGGCTCTTGCTGGTAACTGATCCTCCACAGAGCCACCCCCTTTCGTGACCCAGTGTAGCACAATAGCAACAGACCCCGGGGCGATCAACATCGTGGGGACAAGACGTAGGAGTCCACGCAGTGCACATACGTACTCTTTCTGCACACCACGCACTGCACACACAGCTCTCAACAAGTCAGCAAAATTAACATCAATCGGGACCTAGTCCGTGCTTGTGAGGCACTGCCCACCACGGAGGACCAAGATTGAAAAGGCTCGGCACGTCACAGCAGACCTTGATGACTTCCAGGCCTCGCAGCTTTTGCTCTCGGCATTGAGAGCTTCGCCACCACACAGCGAGGGGGGTCCCCCAAAGACGCCTGGGCCCCGTTTCGTTCTAACAGACCTTCGAGAAGCCTTCTCACAGGGTTTGTCTGAGACAGGAGCTCGGGTTCACCCTCTCACCCGCGCAGAGGAAGGGGAAAAGGCTGTGCCGCACGCCAGACCACGGCATAGTGCTTAGATGCACTGACCCAGGTTTTTAGAGGTGGTGGCCTGGGGAAAGGCGGGCCACCAAAGCCTCCCCCAACGACTGATGAGTTGAACCTAAAATGACCGTTTATGCGGATGGGGTTTGGCCTTCATCTTGTCCTGTAGACAACATGGAAATATGGTCCAGCCCACCCTGGCTCGAGCCTGGGTCGTTCGCGCCACCCCAATATCCGACCCCAAAAGGGCCAGGAGCCCACCCAGTTATCAACTATCACTGCCTGGCATCATCTAATCTTCCAGACCCCTGCGGTGGCGCGGCTTCGGGACTCGAGGTGATCGCCCCGTTGGCACTGCCGGCAATTTCGTGCACCGGCCCCGGGGTCAAATCCATCCCGCCGGCACGAGTAGTTCGCGGCCATGTAAGACTGGACTGGCATTGGAAGCTGGGGCATTCAACACGGCATCATCACCGGACGAGAAATTGAAGCGCACTGGTCCTCAGCCTTGTTTGCGGGTTATTCATTCAATTGTCTTGCTTGGTCCATGGCGGGGGCCCAAGATTAGAACATACAGCCGGGGGGTCGAGGCAAGCCTGGCAGTGCTTGTTTGCATTTACCGACTGGGCTGGTCTCATCAGGTGCCATCGGTTTCAGTGTGGCTACTTGCGCTGGCTCACACACGCCCCCTTTTTGGCTGGACGATGTCGCACGTGATTGGTTACAATTCTTTCGATATATTCTTGTACGTGGTGAAGCTGGCCGTTGCCAACCGCTGTCGTCATTCCAGTTCCAATATCCCAATGGGCCAGGTGAAATACCTCGGCAAAGGTGAAGTGAAAAAAAAAACAGGTCTATGATACAACGCCAGATTGCGAGATAACCCAAATGTCTCTGGTGTGTATAAACGCTCGTGTGTCCCATCAAAGACCCACATATGAAAATTGCAAAAAGTAACCTCCATTTCCTTGCACTGTAAGCCTACCGAAGGCTCCTCGGCTGCGGTACAAGGAGATGGTCCACCGTGATTGGGCTCACACAACAACATCGTGGTAGGGGGTATCTAAGGAATTCATGATCACAAAATGAAAGTTGAAGAAAATGGTCGTTACGTCATTGGTGGGAGTAGAAACCACCCTGGCCCTGAAGGGGTGACCGTGAGTATGGTGATACTGACCCCTGGGGAGTGTAGTGTCCTCCAGCAGTGGCAGGGTCAAGCGTTGTGTCGTAGATCTGATTCCCGGAAGCATCCTGCAGGCCCAGGGGGTTCATGAAGGCCGGATAGGGTTCCACGTGCTGTGGGATCGAGATGAATTGTCCGCCCGGTGCCATGAAGGACCCGGTTGTCGCAGGCAGGTTCTGGTAGCCGGTCTGGCTCTGGAAGCTGCCTCCCATCGCGTTCTGTTGGAGCCCAATGCTGGCAGTATTGTGCTGGTGAAGACTATGCACCGAAGAGCCGTAGAAGGTATTGGGGAAGGCTGCCTGCGTCTGGTAGTCATAAGGCGAGTGTTGATTATAGGCTGGCATGCCCGGTTGGTGCTGCATAGGTGAGTGACCGGCATGTGGAGAGGGGTTGAAGAGAGGAGCTTCGGTCTTCACTGGAGGAGCAGGAGGGAAGTTCCTAGGTGGAGGCTCCTGCACTGGACTGATTATGGAATCTGGCTCAAGCTCCTTGCGAGCTACCAGGCGGAGGACCGGCAGTGTCATGTTCTCCATGTGCTTTGCCAGGTGAACAGTGAGCTTCTTCCAGGTGGGCAGCGACTTGCCACAAAATCGGCAGGGTTCATCTTGTGGTCTGCTCGTCGTTTCTGCATGGCACCTCTCGACCTTCTGCCACGTGGGGTCCTGACCTCCAGCCCGCTTGATGGCGGCCTTGGTCTTCATCTTTGGCTCCTGGAACTTATGCTCCCGAACGAGATGCTGGAGAAAGTTATCTCGCCTGTAGCAGGTATGTCGACAATCATCAACATCACATGTCCACCACTCCAAGTGACTACAGCACCAGTCAGCCATGCCCAGAGTCAAGCGATGTAGCCAAGAAAGTATAGAGCGCCGAGGCGGTCCAGTGGGTGCTTACCGGTGACCCTCATTTTCATGTCGTACCCAGTCTGCCTTTCTCTTGAAAATCTTGGGCTCCCTGCATCTATCCCAGGTGCAACAGAACGGCTGTACATCTTCGTGGACATGTTTCGTCCAGTCCGAGGGTTTGGTAAACTTTTTGGACTGGTAGCAAAGCTGGCACTCGAACTCAGCCGGTAGTGTGCTGGCCGGTGGCATCGGGATGTCTGGGGGGAAGCTTTCTGCTGTGACCACCCCCTCTAATGGAGTCACATCTCCTTCAGACCCGTCGTAGACATTGGACAGAGGGTCCAATCCACGACCGTCACCTTTTGTGTCGAGTAGATTGGCCGATCCTCCGAGGGCGATGCACATAGTTCCGCATGGGCAACTGTGGGATGAGATATGCTGAAGATGTTTGACTTTGTGATTCAACAACGCCTTATATCGGATGACTTGCTGGTGTGCGATCCGGTCAGCGAGGTAGGTGTTGTGTTCCGCTAAGCGTGGGTTCATCAAGAGCGCATACTGCCTGAAACCGGCAAAATTGGGCGTTATATCGTCAATGGCATTGTTGGCTTGCGTGTTGAGGCCCGTCTCCTCGTACATGTCATCATCCTCGTCATCGTCATCGTCTAGATCCGCTGCGGGTGCAGGCTTCGCTAGCTGAGCGACTGGTGGACCACCATTCTTCTTCCACATGCCAACGAGGCTGCTGGGATGAGACTCGTCCTTGACCCCTTTTGGAAGTTCTGACTTGCTTCTTGGTCGTCTGAGAGTATTCATAACTTGGAGGTTGAAGGGGCTCTTAGGCGAAGTCGCATTACTAACAGAGCTGGTTCGGGCATGACTGGTTCCGATTGTTGCAGCACCAGCGGCCATGGACACAAGAGCGGTGTTGAGTGAAGGCATCTGCTGCTTCTTGCCCCAGCTACCCGTGCGGCCGGGAGGTGCCAGGCTATTCTGACTTTCTCGTCGGTCCAGAGCCTCGCTGTCACCCGAGCTGGGGCCTTCTTGGACACTGCGGTTGCGCTTCAACAAATTGCCTGTACTTGACTTTCGGACAAAACCACGGATCTCCTTGAAAAGCACGCTGGGCTTCCTCTCCCGGCTGATCGAAAGCTTCTTCAAGAAGCTGCCACTGGTGACGCCATCTATATCTGCGATGCTCGGTAAACTTCGGCGGCGAGTGCCCCAGGTGGCTGCTCTTGATAGGATAGACGAATTATCTTGGCACATCTGCTCAAACTTCTCCATCGCAGCCTTTGATGACTCCGGCTGTTGGCGAGCTGAATCCTCTCGGCTTATATGAAACACGGCAGGTGCGTCTGCCCAGACGCGATGCTGCCGCATCAGATCGATATCTTCTTGTGTAAGGGCTCCACCGTCTCCCGTGTAGTATGTCTGGCCGGGTAGTGGTTTGTTCTCAGTTTCGTTGCCCATCGCTATCTCTCTGGAGCTAACAGTGTCGTCACCAAAGTCGTAGAAGTCCGGGAACTCGGATGTGCCATCGGGGGGCATACCCTCATCAGACGAAGCGATCCAGTTCCCGACTTCCTCGTTGCGCTCTGCAACTTTGCGCCGCGCATCCTGTTCATTGATGCTGACAGCTTCTCCAGTAGGGCGGTCCCCGGGGCCCCAGCCCCTAGATCCAGTTCGTGGGTCTGCGATCCATGCTCCGTGCTCGTCTCGAGGGACAGACGAGCTCTGATATGAGGCTTCAACAAAGTTGTCATCGGTACTAAGCCCAGCGGCCCGGACGGTCGTTGGACTCTCTGGGTTCCCCGGGTAGAGACTCTCCTGATCCCTACCCCACATGGAAACGGTTACCCGAGGGCTCGGGCTGGCCATTGCTATGCTGTCTTCGGCAGAACCCGAAGTGAAGTGAGCTTCCGGGCTGGTTTTCGTGGCAAGCCGGCTCAGAGTTGACTGGGAGGGAACTGATCTCGGCGCGTTCGAGAGTCCCTGGGCTGGTTCAAGAAATGCTTCACCAAAGGGTTTAGGGCTTTTGTTCTCACTGCTGGGCGATGTCGTGTGGATGGAAGGTGTTGTAGGGTCAGGGCTCAAGGGGTAATTGTGCAGATCGGCCGCATGCTGGGGCCTCGATGGCAGTGCCCGAGGGAAGGACGAGTCGCTGTGTTCACTAGAATTTTGGTCCTCTAGGAACGATGGCGTGCCCCCGTCGTTGTTGAAGTCGACGCCAAAGAAAGGGTCGGCGTCGACCTCGAGCTCGCTCAAGTCGCTCGACTGGTAGTGGTCGCTGAAGGCGGACAACGAGTCTGCTGGCGTGCTCGCGTCCTGCAGTACTGGCGAGGCAGAGCTTTTGGGGAGTTGTGAGTAGGGCGACAGGTGGTTGGAAACGAAGGAGGCCGTTGAAGGAGGTAGATGGGCGTGGTCAGCTGTTTCGCGATTGACAGCGGGCCATGTCCTGTCACTCCCGTTGCTGCTGTCAAGCAGAGATGGTTGTATGCTGTAGGTCGAAGAAGACATTGGTGTTTAAGTGCAAGGGCGAGGAAGGTGGGTATGTATTGGGGCGCAGGCGTATGTATTGAATCCGAAGGATGATGCAAAGTGACAAGGCAAACATGTGGGAGTATCCGTCAGTTTCGGCTCGACAACCGGGCCTGGCACACGTCGCAATGACCACCAGTGCGTGGTGAGTATACGTTCGAGGCTTCGGGATCGTCGCCGGTGTTTTGCAGGTGCGGAGACAGGCTTTTGATAATCGCGCTCGAGTGCCGTCCAGACTTTGACAAAGTTGTTTCGTTTGAAGACGAAGTAGGAAATATTTCGAGAGGAAGAGATGCAGTCCGATCTTGGGGGCGAGGCGCTGTTCCTGTACCCGCGAGACCAATCCGGCACAGCGCTTATTCCCATATGTTGGTGTACAACGTACCAATCAAGAAAAGCGTGGGTGTGGAACAAGGGCAGGGTTCGAGGCAGAGGTGAAGATCAAACTGTTGCCCATGGTGAGTGAGCTTGCCAGAGCAGTTTTAGACTTTGGTACCCGTTGTTGACACCGTCTGGTATGTGGGTGTCGATTTCGCATGTGTCTGGCAATGATCACATTGGAAATGAAGGGTGTCATTCCATTGCGGCGGTGCAGAGAACGAAATGGAAGAAAGGCAACCGCTCGTGAGAAAGGCGGGCTAATGCAGGTCACAGCTACCTACTCCACCGCGTACCACGCCGTGGGAAACTCGTACATGAGGTACATGTCCCGGCCAGACATAGTATGTACCGATCTTCGAAGTAAGCTTGAGTATTGATGTCAGCAAAAGGACCGCCCAGCGAGGGCTGGAGCAAGGGAACAAGGTCGCGCGCTGCGTCTTGCGATGGCGCAGGTTGAACAGGCAGAACTCGAGACCTGCGGCTCAATCACCAAATGGAGCATGAGAAGGGACGAGGCTTTCCGCTGGGCGCACTGGCGGACAACCAACCCCCCACGAAACAGCCCGACGCAGCCCCATTCAATGTTTCCCTGGCGCTTCTTCAGACGATGGCAAAAGTTGACGTTTGTCTAGTCGCGTGCTGCATTCTCGTACTGCACTCCCTGACTCCCTGACTCCATGGCACAATCAAGCTTTGTTCACTCAAGCTTGGCTGGGGGGCCGATGGCGTTGGTTGACATGCCGCTCATTAGACGCCAGGACGCGGTAAGCGACCAGGTCCTATCATCTGGCGCTTGAGGCCTGCTCTGCAAAATGGACCACTGTTGGAGGCGAGTCGAGTAGAGCCGCGACTCAATGGCATCAGAAGACATTCCAATCGACTTGGAATCGAAAGTGCACAAGGCTCTACGACAGAGACCATGATCTACATAGATCATTAAGCCACTCCGTCCGATCCCAGATGGTCAGCCTTTCAATGATGTGTCTTGGCCATGCGGGAGCTCCGCCCCTCCACTGCACCGCCGCGGGGCAGTGGCGATGTGTACAAAGTCCCGCAGATGCTCTTATGCGCGCCAGGGTGAATGAAAGACATGGCATCCTTGATCATTGGTGAAGATCCCTAATAAGCCTGGTGTCAGGCTCCCAGCCTGCTGACGGGCGCAACCCGCGGGATTGACACGATGCAGCACAGCGCGGCGTGGTAAGGGGGGAAGCAGCTGGGGTCGGTGGGAGATGCAGGTCACTTTCCGAGGCTGCTGACTCATCAGCTATCCGCATCCCGTCGATGCATCTCCCGAGATGGCCGAGCCGACGAGCTTAGTGTCAGGTTGCGCGTGAGCTCCATCGCTAGTCGCCCATTTACGAGGACAAACTTGCGCAACGCCAAAGCCGGTGGATTTCTCAATCTCATCAAGAACCCTCGCAAAGAATTCATCATGGTGAGTACTGCATTGGTGATCTTTGGTTGACCCTATGAGCTAATATTTGTCAGGGTCTCGAGCTTCCCTCGTACATCCTAGGCGCCCTGACAGCGTCAGGCGGTATCATGGGCTATGCAAGGACGAAGAGTCTGCCGTCCATAATCGCCGGGTGCACTGTTGGCTTGCTGTGTAAGCCGAACAAACGTTTGCTCTGTGGAGAGCAAAACGAAGACTAATTATTGATGACAGACGGACTCGGTGGATATCGCACGCAGAACAAGGAGCCGTACGGTGTCGAATTGAGCCTTCTAGCTTCAATCATCCTGGGTGGCTCGTCAATTCCAAGGGCCATCCGACTGCGAAAGCCCGTCCCGGTGGCTCTCAGCATACTGGCCACCATCGGGGCGCTGATTTTTGGCAATGGACTATACCAGCAGAGTAATTAGATAGTTGAAAGCGAGCCCCGCCAATGCGGCATCAAGCAGCAGTGCAAACACCCCCTGCCATCATTGTTGGTCGTCAGTGTGCAGTGGGACAGCCCGTCGGAGACATGATGTCCGTCGACGACCCAGAGGGCAACACACAATCTATGGGCGCCATCTCGTACAGCGGCGAGGATTGTATCGGGCCTGTTCCTTCCCCAGATGCTGGCCCATCTTGCCCGAGCCGTTGCTGTGCGAGCGCCGGTCTCAGAGAGTGGTGTGTTGTTCGCTTCGACCGGATCCGGTTCGTGCGATGTAGGACACTGCCTGTAATTTGCAGGACCGTGACCGTCGATATTTGTAGTCGTTGATTGGGTATTTAGGAGTTCTCGTCAATGTCCTTCCACTTCTGCCGAATGACATCCCTCTTCTCCTGTGTCTTGCTGCGGTTGGTGTCCTGGCGTTTCCTCCTCTCTGCTCGGAGGCATGCGCTGAGAGCATCTTTTGCGCCGTTACACATTCCCATTGACTTCCATAAGAAGCCACGCTCGTGACACTCTTCGAGGGCCGTCATGAGATCCTCGCAAGCTGTGTGGCACGAGGCGTCAGTAAGGGCGCAAGCGCAGGGGGGTCTTGTCGCATACCAGTGTTGTCCTTTGTATGCAGATGAGGATGCATGTTGACAAGAATCAGCAGATCTTGCGCTGCGTTTATTGTGCAGAACAGGAAGTGTCGCCGTGTTGTGATCCTTCAAGATTGGTTACTCCAGTCTTGTTGGTTTTGTTCGCGTCAATGACGGAGCGCTCTGGTGGTTCGACAAGTTTTCTGCGACCCTTGCCGTTGGAGACAGGTGATCTTCCTCGCAGGAGCTATGACCACTTTGACACCCCGCCACCCCGGTAGCGGTGGAGTAACGCTGACAATTTTAGCCAGATCCAACTGGTACTTGGTCGGCAGGAAGTCATCTCACAGCTCCCCTGGCTATACCAGTAGGTGTGAGCAATTGTGAATCCCGCGTCAAAACATATCCTTTCTCAGCAGACGTCCGATTACATTTCTGCAAACCCTCCCTTGGCCTTCCCCGACGATCCGCCATCAGAATCACACGGGACCAGCCCACGGTCTTCCACGTGTGAGGACGTCGCAGACTGCTTTCAGACCCCTGGGCCCTCAAAGTAGGGAGCGACCATGGCGGCACCGTCGGCAGCTTCAAAGAAGCAGCAAGGTAAGAACGTCTCTACCCAGGACTGGAATCCGAGACTGAGCAGAATCTGCAGACCTTCAGATGCAATACAGCACCTACAAGAACACCTTGCAACAACTAGCCCAAAAAATCGGCGACGTTGACCAGGAGAAGGAAGAGCACAAGTGCGTCGTTACTCCGCCGTCCCTGTTTTCTCTGCCCTTTCCATAGAGAGCCGCCCGCCGTTGAGATCGGATGAGCTCGAGGCTATCACTTTGCCACACCGCTCCATCGTCGTCGTCTCCTCTTCACCGCTCACACGCTGACCATCGGGGGTAGAGCTGTCCTAGAGACGTTGGAACCCCTCTCAGGGGATCGCAAGTGCTTCCGGATGATCAATGGTGTTCTTGCCGAGAGGACTGTCAAAGATGTTGTTCCGGCACTGAAGACGAACCTCGAGGGTCTGGAGAAGGTTCTGACCGAGCTCACTGAGCAATACAACACAAAGACCACTGAGATGGAGAAATGGAAGGTAAGTCTTGCCTCTGTCTACTTGGTACTCCTCACTGGCTCCATTTCTGATCGGAAATTGTAGAAGAAGAACAATGTCCAGGTCGTGCAGTAGGACTGGGTGGGACACACATTGCATGTCGACGCCGAGCACGATGCCGCGACAGATTTTTCTGGGGCTTCAGAGACATGGGTTACTTGCAGCAGGTTCAGTATCTGTCTGTTCCATATCGGAAACGATGTCATCATGACGGGTGACGTATGTCTTCGATGAGCAGTCACGGCCGTCGAAGCTGATATCGACCGAGAACGAGGTTTCTACCCTGCTTGCATGAGACCCTGGCACGGCGGATAGGAAGCCAAGGAGGGCACTCGAATTAGAACAGGCCCGACGGTCATGTCATGAGTCCTCGGGAATTCGAGGAAAGATGGTGTGTACTGAGTTGTACAAAGTCTCAAAGTCCAGAGAGGGCAGGCGGCAAGGGCGCCTTTCTGCCCAAGCGGCAGTCCGATATGTTTTTGAGGCTGTCGGGCGCTGATAGGTTACCAATGTATTCCATGGCCTCGCATACGGCCGCAGACTAAGGCACCTGCTTCAGGGTGCCTAGGTTGCACGTGCTCATGGCTCGCCAGGCACTTTTCCTGCCCAGGCACGATCGCGTCCGCTCGAACGTCACGCTCATAGATTGGGTTTCAATGGACTCCTCGGCTGGAGTTCGTGCCTGGAAACACCCGTTGCGAGCAATGGGACGGACCGCAGTCACGAACGCTTTTACCGCAACTTGCGTCCTCGAGTGAATTACCACTTGACCCCACCGAAGTCCCGAAATGCAACTGCCGATTTCTGTTCCCATTCAACCGCACAGTCACGGCACGCTGGACGGAGGGCTAAGCCATATTGATGCACGCCCGACGGATATAACATTGGGTCGGTATCTTTCTCATAGAAGATCTGTGCGAGGATTGCCACCGCATCGATCTCTTTCGGTGTGTGAGTGAAGTCATTGCGGCGACAAGGGTGGCAGTTGATGCAAGGTCGGCGGGCTCGTCGACTAGTTTATGGGGCGTGGGAACCCTACTGCAAACTATCTTGATCGCATCGAGGACCAGTGCACCCTTCCAGGCGACACCTCTGATGGATGCGTGTGAGGGCAAAGGAAGCAGAAAAAGAAAGACTGTCAGCCTGATGCATGCGTGGTAAGGTTGACCGCGGGTGCCACATAGCGTCCGCCAGGATCACATCGCACAGAACCATGACCTAGTATCTTCACATACATTACCGTGGTTGCGTCCGAAATGTCCGGCCTGCCCAACCCGGGCCGCGGAACGATAACTTGCATGCTTTCATCAAGCCTTCGAGGTCAATGAAGGGGTGTCATTGGCCGGCCAGCCGGTGGAGCTGGCGCAATGTCTCCCAGCCTTGTCCGCTGCAGTGTTTGGCGGGGCGAGCTTATTTCCACGTTGATGATGGCTCTGCGCCAACCATCCCAGCTCTGTGAGACAGGGAGTCGCCGTCCACGGCTCAGCCTTCTCGTCGTCCCACGTTCGTGACGCACAAAATCCATTAATAACCCCGTTTTCATTGTTGGTGGGAGGCATGGGTGACCACCGGCTGGCCCTCTCAAGACCCCGGGCAAGCAGACAAGGCAAAGCTGGCGCAAGGACGTAAGGGCCCTCCCGATACGACCCCTCTGTAACGAGAAAACCAGCCCGGCTTGCCCATCGTATGAGCAACAAGGGCAGGGCAACAAACTGGTTGGCAGCAATTCCACCGTCCCTCGTCCGGCTCATCGAGATGGCATGACGACGTGTTGGTACTTGGCGGCCTTCACCGCCAAGATACAGCACAACGCTTGATCCGGCGGGAACGGATGCCTCCCACCTTATGCTCTGCAACGCCGTTGCGTGCGGCTGTCAAGGCGAGAATTGTTGGGCTTGGCTTCTCTAGGGGATCATTCCGGGGACAGCAACCTTGAAAATATGCAAGCTTCAAGGGTTGGGCAGCTGGGGCGCAAATAGCGGTATGGCAAGGCCAGGCTTGAGGATCGAGCTGATCGAAGCCCAGCAGACATATTTTTGCCCAGGGGACGTATCTGGGGGTCTCCGTTGCTCCCCACCGAGGGCATTGTTGCATTTGGTTGTCAACGAGGTTCGCCTGCCCATCTGGCCTGTCTGCGCAACCCCGCGTTCTCAGCTGTGGATTGCATGCGCCTGCAGTCAGCACTCGGTTGGTTGGGGCCCGATGGGGTTCCATCCCATACAACGGACCCCTTCGTGGGCGACAAGCTACGGTTCGTAGCGTGCTGACCTCCTCTCAGGGTCTGCATCCCGGGAAAGCTCGGGATCAGGCTCGCACGATGGGTTCCCGGCACGAGTATCGCAGGCCTACCTCCCATGCGCGTCGAGGCGCCGTTACTGTGTGGGCCATGGCCCCGTCGCCGTGTGTCAGAAATGTGATCTGCCGTACAGTCTGCGGTAGGAGGCTTGAAGTGGACGGGCAGGACTTGGCGATGGAAGTGGGTGGTGTCCATCCGGCCCTGGACGAAGGGAATGGGGGCGGGGGGACCATGCGATCCCTGCTTTATCGATAAAAGCTGAGCAGTGAGAGCTGGTCGAGATGGGATGAAATGGTTGTCTGTCTGTCTGTTGGTGGGCCTCCCGGGCTGCTCCTGCCTACCTCGAGAGGTACCTGCCTCCCCACCTGCCTTGCTTATGTGGGTGCGGTACCTCGCAGCTCTAGACTCTGTACCGAGACGCGTCTCAAGCTCTCACCCAAGGTTGGGACCGATCTCTCGCATCCCTCTCCGCCTTTTCCAACTTTCCAATCCTTCCATCTGGCTCCAAAACCCCCCGCGTCTTCATTGCAGCCCAGCTGTTATCGAATCACCGGCCTCGCAGCTTTCCCACAGACCAAGGTGTTCTGCCCTTGAACCTTTTCCGCGTGGACGCGCCCCGTTCCAAGGCCAAGGTGATTGGTCCGACCGCAGCTGGCCACGGACAGCCTAGACCTACGCATGCTCTGCAGCAATTCTGGAGTCAAGGCAAGGCAAGCAGGTCCAGTCGCTGTCTGATTGTGCCTACCCGTAACGTACTAGGTGCCCCCCAGGTATGTATTTGGCGTGCTTGTATGCGATAACGTCACCTGGTGTGCCCCGTGCTCCGTGTCCATGCTCGCCGGTAGCAACAGCATAAGCATGAGGAGCATGCGGGCGAGGACGTGGGTGGATGTGGACGGAGCACGATTGTGGATCGGGGATGGGGATTTTGAATGTGGCTGGTGCGCTGAAGATCTGGGGCCCCTTCGTGCCATGCGCGTCTGCCATGTCGTTGCGCGCGACTTGAAACTTCCTCCACCAGCCAAAGCCCGGCAGAGGACCGCTTTCTGACGCGATTTTGCAGACTGTCTACATACAAGGCACGCAGGTTCCCAGCACCCTCAGCCAATCCTCTCCGGTCGCCTCTCACCAGCGCCGCCCGCCCGCCCGTCTAGGTATCGTCACCTGGTTCCTGTTGCGCACCCTTCACATACACACACCCATTCATATACTCGGGCGACACACTTGCTGTGTCTATTTATTATATCCGCGTTCCAGCCCGCGGCTTATAGCCAACCAGCGTCGCCTGAAATTCCCGTCAGTGTAACCCGCAAGAAGGCAAGACAACAAGCCTTGTCTGTCTGAACACGACACATCGGGACGGGATATTGAGCGACTGCCATCGGGGAACCAGCACAGGAAGCCAAAACTCTATTTTTCGGTGCCCCAGTCCCAAACCGTGTCTGGCTCTTTTGTCCAGGACAGGGCCGAGACGACGTCCTGCAGCCACGCGATCCAGCAGCAGACGGACAGCGAGCTACAGCACTGTACTATCCAGCACTAGGGAACCAGTGACTACTGTGGGTCCCGCATTAACCCATCCCACCCCTCTCGCGTCCCGCCTTGAATCTCCGTTACAGCCTGAATCCTCGACCCGGCCTGGTGGACGACAAGTGCACAATAACAGCCCCAACCCAACGACCACTGTCACTCTCAGCATCCGGACGGAGGCTGAGCCCACCATCCGCTGTACCCAGTGTTAAGAGGGCTGCTATCGCTAGCCCTACCACTACTTGCCGGGAAGGGAACAAGTAAAAGTAATCCTGCCACGCGCGGACAAGGCACGATTGACGCATCTCTGCAGCTTAAGCAGACCCAAAAAAGTTGCACGCCTCACTACCCTGCAACGTGTCAGGGTGTCAGGGACACATCATCTCCCCCAGCATTTGTGCGAGGCACTCAGGCCAAGGAATTTTCAAGAAGTCTGCACCCGCTGCAGGTAGCCAAATATGTCGGATTCCCCCCAATCCCCTCCCAAGGAGGTCGAACAAGGTGTACAGTCACCAGACGAGGAAGCACAAATGAATGATCCTCAAGACCCACAGGCAAGCGGCCTCGCCTATGAGTTCGAAGTGAAGGAGCAGGACCGGTGGTTGCCGATAGCGAATGGTGCGTCTGACTTCCCCTTCTGCTTCATCGTGATTCGTGAGGGCGTGCGCTGCTTTGTCCATCTCTGGTTTGCGCTGCATGGCTACTGGCTCTCGCTTGAGTGGCATGCTCCTGCTCTGCCTCTAAGAAAGCACCGCGCATATCCATTCGTCCATGTCCCACGACTCGTCTCCAAAGTCGCCAGAAGCGCCTCGCGCTTCATCCAAGGCCGACAAATTCGATCTCTACGATGCTAACATACGCAACTTTGCGCCAGTCGCCCGTATCATGAAGAATGCTCTCCCGGAGAACGCCAAGATCGCCAAAGAGGCCAAGGAATGCATGCAGGAATGTGTTAGCGAATTCATCAGCTTCATCACCAGTGAGGGTAAGGCTGAACTCCTCGCCCCATCCCCTGAAAGAGGGGGAGTGTGTGTATGAGGGAGAGTGACAGGTCACCTTGAGGCGCAGATGACTGACCAGACATAGCCTCTGAGAAGTGCCACCAGGAAAAGCGCAAGACGGTAAATGGCGAGGACATCCTCTTTGCCATGACCTCTCTGGGATTCGAGAACTACTCGGAGGCATTGAAGATCTATTTGTCCAAGTATCGTGAGGTAGGTTCTCCTTGTTATTTCCGCGAGTGAGAATCAGACAGACCGCGCAGGCAGGCTAATGACCACTTGCAGCAGTCTCAATCAAACAGGAGCGAGAATCAGCAAGGCCGACCAGGTAGTCAAGGCGGCTATCCTGCCCAGGGCGGCGCGGCAGGTCCGTCAAACTCGGGGTCTTCGACCTTCCAAACCGGTGACCTGCCTGGTCAGGGCACTGACGGCGCAGAACCCAACTACATGTATCAACCAGGACACAATGGAACCGGAGCAGGCGAGGGCTATTAGGACGCCGTTATGTCGATCATTCAGCGGTTCCAGTCCAGTTACCTCACCTGTTGAGCACCCAGCCAATACGCGCAGCTTTGTGGCCTAACTTGAAATCACCCGGAAGCACTGGGCGCGTGGCAGCGGTGTGCCCTCCAGTGCGGTCCAAGAACAGTAAGATACCAAATGGAAGACAGGGAAAGCAACACGGTCAAACGAATGGACAAGGACGGAAGCAAAAGGTGCGATTAAAAGGAAAACTTTCCGATAGATTTACCGAGGGCGTTCATCTCTACTTCGGCGCGTCAGATCAGGAGCGGTCCTGGAATGGTGCAACCTCTTATCGCCCCATCATATACAGTTGGGGTTGGAGAAACAGTCTCGAGGTAGTGGGCTATATACCAATTTAATCACGATTCGGGCTCTTCCTGTTTGCTGATCCGCTTCACAGTATGCGTATGTGACTAGCTCACTCTCAAACAATACCAACATTAACTCCCACAATCACCCTCCTCGTCGTTTGCTTCATACCTCCTATTCCTGCTCCTGCTCCGTCAGTCTGAGCGTTCGGAGGATCTCTGGAGTTCTTGTTCATATAGCTCGTTGCTGCCGTTCCCCCATACCTCTTTATTGGTCTTGTGAAGCCCTGATCTTTGACGTCGCCTCCCGCCTTTCCGCGCCGTCTCCTCCTTCGCGCAAATTCGATATCGCAGTCCCTCGTCGTACACTCCGAGATTAGTGGTGTGAGAGTCTATCCAACTGGTTTGTCACATGTTGTTTGCCTGTCACAAAACTCATTGCGCAAATCGTGCTACAAACCCGTGTGTCCGTCTAGCCGTACACAACACCTCAATCCGGTCGATCTTTGACCCTATGCACAACTCACCTCCTTCTCTCGGCTTTAGCAATGGGTTTTGAGCAACCTCAATGACCTGCACAGGCTGAGTACGTCCAATGCCACGAATGGCAAGCTGAGTACCGCCGTCGTAAAGACACATGGGTCCATCTTCCATGATTCCCCTTGGGCCCGGAAGCTGTCTACCCAGCTGCAAAAGAACTTGACCTCGAGTCTCAGATTCTGTAACAGGGTGGAGGTAGTCCCACAGGCGGCTTTTCCATATGAGACTATCCTATTGGCGGTTGTTCCGTGGCAGGTCATCCCAAAGGAGGGAGTCATTTTCATTACAGGATGGCATCCCATGGCAGATTGCAGGTAATACTGCAGGTGATTATCCTCATACCTGCACTGCAGTCTCCTCGCCGACTCGAACGAAGCCTGTCGCACTTCGTGAGTTACCGCATGCACATCTCAGACCGACAGACGCTGTCGAGTCGACGGTTCTCGAATGACGTAGTCTCCCAGGGATTCCCCATATCTGGCGATACTATTATCGTTGCACAACACGAGCTGACGGGGAACGGCGGGCTATCCGACTCCAGAAAGACAATAGACCGCCACGTCAACGATCTAATTTTTGGTACTTGCCCACCACACTGCATACGATTTGCTCTTCTCGAGAGCAGAGCAGTTGACCATTGATGTGTGTGGACCCGAATCCCGTCAAGCCAACGTCATACGGTCGCAACAATGGAAAGAAAGCCATATAAGTGCGTGGGCATCTGTGCCCCCCTGGCCTTCGATCGATACTCCCGACGCAAGAATGCCACTACTTGAAAGAAACCTGACCATGACTCCCACAACTATAACCACCGACACCATCCGCGCCGTCGGCGTATCCAAGTATGGTTCCCTCGAGAACCTCGAATCCAGACGCCTCCCCAAGCCGTCACCGCCTGCCGGACGACAGATGCTTGTCCGCGTGCAGGCAGCCGCGGTCAACCCGATAGACATCAAGGTCCGCGGGGGGGTATATGACGATGCGCCAGACTACTACGAGCGTGTCAAGCCCCTGACGCAGGACGAGCCACACTTTCATGTCATGGGATACGACGGGGCTGGTATCGTCCTTGGCGTCGGGCCGGAAGTCAAGCACTTCAAGGAAGGGGACGAGATATACTATCTGGGCAACCCGCTCAGCCAGGGCTGTTATGAAGAGGAAATGCTGGTCGATGAGCGGCAGTACGTTTGCTTCCCACCCTCCTCTAGCTCCGGGGGCCCTTTACGCAGATTGTTGACATACATCGCAGTGCGGGCCACAAACCCAAAAGTCTCGACTTCGTCCAGGCCGCCGCGATGCCACTGACCTACGGCACAGCGTACGAGGCACTCGTGGACAGGCTGGAGATCAAGAAGGGCGAGAAATCCGGGATCTTGATCATCAACGGCGGCGGCGGGGTAGGCAGCATCGCGAGCCAGATTGCCCGGAACGTCCTGGGCCTCCCGGTAGTCATCACCACGGCCTCGCGGCCCGAGACGACAGAGTTCTCCAAGAAGATGGGCGCGACGCACGTCGTCAACCACAGAGAAAACATTGTCGAGCAGATCCGCGGGCTGGCTCTGCCGGGGGACGTGCCGCTGCGGTACGCCCTGATCACGTCTCGGACCGAGCAATACATCCATCCCATCGCGGACGTCCTCGCCACGTTTGGGAAGGTGTGCAGTATCGTCCAGGCCAAATTTGACATGTATGGGTCCCAGTTCATGAGTAAGTCGCTCACTTTCTCGTGGTGTTGGCTCTGCTCCGGCGCCTATCATAGCTATGTCAATGACGACGACGAGAAGCACCATAGGTGGTTCGAGGAGCTCGCCCGGATGCTGGATGACGGCACTGTTAAGTGCCACCTCACGAGGAGGTTGAAGCTTAGCCTTGTGGGGCTCAAGGAGGCACACAGGGAGAACGAGGCTGGCGCGGGGATTGGCAAGACTGCGCTTGGCGTGGACGAGGAAGGTACTGGGGAAGCCTTTTCTTAGTCTGTGACTTGACTTCGGAGTCATAGCGTGTTCTCAAGCAACGAGCATACCAAGAATGAAGTTGACTCGCCAAAGATGGCCGTACGGCGGAGATAATGAATCGCAGGGCTATCAACCTGCTCAGCTCCAAGGCGGGACAAACAGTCCTGTTCCGTATAATTGCTTGCTGATGATAATACTTCAAACTATGCAGCGCCACTGTGCCATTTTTGTTCCCAAGTCCCAGGTAGAAAACGCCAATGCCAGATACAAGTTTCTGCAGCAGTATCCGTGTGAAACACACTGTGACCTCAATTCCTCGACCCCACGCTATTGGCCCGATGCCTCTTCTCTTTTCCACCACCCGCTATGTTCACGGAGATGCTGGACTTCCGCCTCAGCCCTCCAGCCTTCAGCCTCCTCGCCATTTGGTATGCTCGGTCGAGTTCCGTCTCGATGGCACACCGGATCTTGAGAGCCGCGACAGCCGGCCAGACGCTCCTCTCGCCCCTCAGTATCCAGTAGTCTAGTGTTTCTCTCGTCGGTGTCTCCAGGAGCCTGATGAAGTCCCCCGCCGTCACCTCTGGCACGAGCATCACGCTGGCACCGGGGATCCGCTCGTCGACCAGGAAACGCCGGATGCCAGTTGGCAGGAGCCCCAGCGTGTCTAGCTGCCGCATCCTGTGCCTGACCTCCAGGCCGACCATCCTGACTAGAAACGCGGTGATGGACGTTGTTTTGTTGCGGGTTTCGTGTTGTGAAGGCCCGTGCATATCTGACTGTAGGAAGGGGATTAGGTAGGGGCGCGCCTGTGAAACGATAAAGTGGTTCACGTTGAACAGCTCTGCTATGCGCATGAGTGGAGAGTCACGGTCTGAATAAGATACGTGTGTCCAGTGGCGGAAGTCGATGGTATTTGCAGGAGCCCAGGGTACGATTTTCCCGTCCTGATCTTTGCAGAGGATGGTGGTTTCTCGGTGACCATAAAATGTTGGCGTGGAAGCGTTGGAGGCCACTGCAGCCGTCCAGATCAACTATACAGTATGGTTAGCGAGGTATCCAGTTAAGACATCAGCGGCGGGCCACTTACCACGTTCGGCGCTGTCAGGTAGTTCAGCAGCGTCGGGATGCCGCCCTGACCAGTTGCGGCTACAGTGATGTTCAACACCCTCTTGCTCCTGACATATGCCTCCTCAAATGTGAGGTCGCCAACGTTGGCACGCACACACTCCTCCAACACCTTGACATCGAGGAAGTAACCCTCTCGGTAGAACCTCTTCACCCGGCGGAGCAGCGTCTCCCACCTAGTCGAGCCCGACTGTGCCCCTACTCCCGAAGCATCGTCGCCTTTGCTTTTGTTCTTCGTCGCGAAGGCACTCAGGTCGATCCCATCGCCCTTGAGGACCGCGGGTAGCTCCTCCTCCTTGTGGATAGCCACCAGCGCCGCGATCAAGGCCCCCGTCGCGGTACCGGTGATGATGCGGGGGAGCAGCCCGCGCAGGAAGAGAGCCTTTACGACGCCCAGGTGGCAGAGGCCAAAGATGGCGCCGCCTTGCAGGACGAGCGTGCTCCGCCCGAAGGCCTGCCTCGTGTCGTGCACGAAGTCCAGCTTCATCTGGTTTGACATGGACATCGGGGTTTTGATGTTCGCGACGGCGGCGTTGCTGCCGTTGCTGGCATTACTGCCGGGCGTCGTGGAGCTGTTGTCGCTGAAGTGAACGGCGGGCGTCTGTGGTGGCTGATTCTGGGCCGGAGGCTGGGCCGGAGCCAGAGGTCCCTGGCCCGCGACATTGCCGGAGGAGTTGCTCCCGAGGAGGCCGACGCCGCTGGGGGGAACGGCAGGCAGCGTGCTGATGAACTCTATGGCCTCTGCCACCTGTGTGATGTACTCCTCAATGAGGAACTTGGAACCGGCGAAACTGCGGTTGTAGAGCTTTGTGGCGGTGATGTTGCCGAGGTTGCGCACGAGACCGGAGCGGAGAAGGTTCACCAGCGCGTGGATGTCCTGGTCCTCCCGTGCCAGCGCGAGGCTATCGAGGCGCTCGTTGATGAGGCGATAGTCATAGTATCGCGAGACCTGGTTGTAGCGCCAGAGGTCGAGCCCCAGCAGGTTGTCGAGGTGGAGGGCGGCCTCCTCCCACTCCTCGTACATCTCGGCATGGCGGAGGACGTCGAGCCACAGCTCGGTCGGGGCTTTGCGGCGGTACCATTCTAGGAATCGCTGGGCATCGAGGCCCGAGTCAGCTTCGCCATTGCCTGTTCGTGTGTCCGTCCGTGTACATACCCTTCGCCAGAAGTCAATGATCTCGACTATCACGCCCCAGATGCCAATGAACACCGACATCACCGACCCCATATCTGCTGGTCGCCGCCGCCGCTTTGGGACATCTGAGCTGGCGCGGATAAGACTGTCGGTTGGAGTCTCGAGCTAATGGTCGTGGCTGGCAATTGGAACAATACCTAGGTAGGTAGAAGACGCATTGTGGTGTATGTTTGAGGATAGACTTGGTCAGCGATGAGTGGGGTTTAATATCGAGTCCAGTAGTGCGTCATTTGGGGCGCGAGGCAACATTGCACAAGTGCCCGAGCGTACATGTGCTGCCAGAGCAACACAGAGTATCGAGTACCGTAATGACAGCTGACATGTGAACGTGATGAGATGTGGAGACACTCCAAAATGCCGGACCCAGGCACCGGCCGACGCCAACCGACTCGGCCGGAATATTCCTAAACGGGCGCTGTAACAATGACAACGTCCAGTGACCGCTGAGGTCCGCGTGTAACTACAGATATTACATTATCTAAAAAGCAAATCAGTAATAAACACCCCAGACAGTACGACAAATCCTCAGATCGCTGCTGAATATTGATCAGTACAAATATACAAGACCTTGCATGTGGGCTCTTTCGAGCCTTCACAGCATTTGCTTCAAATGTTGGCAGCCAACCACTTGCAGAATAGGTATATACAACTGCAACAGCAAAGTTGAGTGATGTGGCAGTCATCTCCAATTCGCCATGTTGAACTGGTAGAACTGCCATTCCGAAGGCATCCTACAGTCAGAGTGCAATAATGTTGGTATGCTTGTAATTGCACATGACGATGTGAATCTTGTCAGGCTGAAAGGTGGGTTGGGGGCTGGGGAAAGGGGGGGGGGCGGCCATCGTGGGGTGTCAATACCTTTTCCCTCTCGGCTATTCTTTTCTCTTTCTCTTTCTTCTGACTCAGCAAGTTGTTAGAAACTACGATACTCCGAATGGAATTCCACTCACGAAACCGCCCCAGCTTCTTGGCTGCTTGTAGGAACAGCTCTTCAGCTTCTCTCACCACTAAAGAGAAGGTGGCTCAAGACCGGCTGAATCTACTGACCTGTTTGTCTTCTCCAAAGAGAGGTAAGGGAGAAGGCCTCTGCAGAACCTAGACAGCTTGATTGAATCTGAGACGCGAGTACGTCGAGCCCATCAAGCCCGTCAGGTACCGCTTTTGACCTCAAACAACTCGACGGGTCAACTAACATGACCCCCCCCCACAACAACAACAACAACAACAACAACACGTCCCTTTTCTATAAGTAGGCAAAACCACCTGATTTCCACCTCCCGAGCCGAGGTGTTATGGCGCAGCTGTCCCCTACTAGGTTACGGTCTCGACCCGATAGCACCGCAAAGGTGCCTCGTTCATCCTGAGCTTGGTATCTTCTGCTCCTCGTTTTTTTTTCCCTCACCTCCTCCGCTTGACAACTCACTTCTCGCCAATTGAAGACACCAATAAGCCATCTAGCACATCATCGCGTCGGGCGTCATCTTTTTGGACCATTTGCGTATCCACGAGTCCAGGTGATCGTTCGTCGCAAAACGTTCTCATTTGCAAAAACTGTCTGCTCTGGTCACCAACCCCTCTTGGCTATCACGGATGGAAAGGCGCCAAGTCCTCACAAGCAGGGCTGCTTGATCCTCATGTCCAGCAAACGGTATGATCAGCATAGAAATCAGCTAGGCATTGAGAAAAATTGAATGTGCCTGTGAGACTCTCCAGGCGTAGTCTACCTTTACTCGGAACAAGAAGTCCAGAGAAATGCGGCCCAATAGGCAACCCAATAAGGCATTTGTGGCCAGTTTGACGCTTGAAAAATCATCATTGGAAGGGGTTGACTGCCTACTTGATTCAACCTGATGGCCAAGCCCCCCCCCCCCCCTCTGTAGCAAGATTATTCACTGTCATCGTCGTCCACAATCCGTCGCATCCTCCGTCGAGCATGCTCCCCAGATGTGCCTGCATGTGCTGATTCCTCTGGCTCTCCATCAGCATCCTCGTCGTCGGAAGGCTCGGCTGTCCTCTGGCGCTTTGCTCGTGGTCTGTCACGATCCTCCCGGTCCACAGTGTCGAGGATGTCATCATCCTCTGCCCCATTGTCCTCGCCACTCTCCTCGCCGGACGACGCGATAAAGTCGTCCTCGCGGTCGTACTCGTTGGCGTTTCCGTGTGCTCCGGCAGGGAGATCGTCGTCCGAGTCGTACTCGTCGTTGCGGCGGCGACCGCCACCGCTTCGCTTCGATGACCCTCCGGGCCCACGCTTCCGTCCACCTGGCGCGCGTCTGCCTTCCAGTCCGTCGATGGTCAGATTGCCTCTCCGGAATCCACCACCTCCACCGCCTCCGTCGAGCCTCGCTGCCGCGTTCTCTCGTCGTTTCGCCGCGCGGATGCGCTCCCTCTCGGCCTGCTCGGCCTGCTTCTTCTGAAGCTCCGGGTCTTCTGTGGCGGTGATGATCATCTCGCCTTCCTTCATCCCGCCCTTTGCCTGACCCATCTTCTCCCTGAGAATCTCTGTGTCCTCGTCTATACGCTTCTTGTCCGGGCGAATGGTCCACTCCTCGTTGATGTGCGCGACGGTAAGCAGATGTGAGTGGCCCATGTGCGCAGCTGCAATGTATCGATGGGCATCGCGATCGGGGATGTACGGTTTGTGGGCTGGAGGTACCTGCTCCTTGACCTGTATGTCGAAGTGCTCCTCGCCGACTTGCAAGGTCAAAGAACCATCGCTCCATTTGTAGATGTTTGCGTTGCTCTCCAGCTCGCCTGTTTCGAGGTTCCGTCGATATCGAACGAGGTTGGTGGGTATTTTCCGCATCGAGTTCTCAATCGCCCAGTCCGAAGGGTGGAACTCGTCCGACTTGTACTCGGTTGGCAAGAATCGCAGGAAGTTGGGGACTTTTGCAGCTTGCATCTGCGGGCTGGTCAGATACACCCAAGAACGAGAGGGCCGGGGCGGGAGCAGGGCAACTCACGTTTCCGTCCTTCGTCTTTGGGAGCCCATGACGGTAGATGATCTCCTCTGCGACGGTCTTTTCCCGTCGCTCCCCGTCGCCGTCATCGCCGGCTGCCTCACGCGTCTCGCTGCGTTGACTACGTTGGCGATCGGGCTCTGAGGCGAGGTCATCGTCGTCGCTGGGGAGTGGCGGGTTATCAGCAATCTCCGATCCACTGCCATCGTCGCCAAAAAGGTCGTCGCCTCCGCCGTCAGACACGTCAACCTTATCTTCTACGTCTGACATGATAGCTTCGATGGCTATGCGATGAGCGACGAGCTCAGGATGGGAATGCGTCGACTGGTCGGCCTGTGGGGAATATGGGATCAATGCGGCCGAAGCGCTGTTGGGGTGGGAATGCCTTTGAGTTCGATGGCGCTTTGGTGGATGCAGAGGCAGCAGAAGAAGGTATTGCAGTTGCAGGTAAAAGTAGTCTCTTTGAGCGACAGTATGCTTGCTTGGCCAATTGGCACTTGGATAGCAAGCTTGGATGTTTGCTATGTTGTGCATGGTCAAGCTTATGGATTTTCAGCTAGACAGGTCTGCTGAGCAGGGGTCTTGCTACCAGAGCCAAAGCTGGTACTTGGAGAGAGTGCAAGTCCAAACCGGCTTGGCTGGTATGTGGGAGTCAAGTCCCTTACACAGGAACGTACCTGCAATAACAGGAAAGACAAACAGGAGTGTCTCTGTTGTGCAGTATGGTATGTGACGGGTGGCTTGCATGCTACTGATCTCACAAGATTGTTTCGTCCCATTGTACGGAACAGCTACGGCATCACTTCAGGTATTTGTAGACCAGAGTTGAAGAAGGGGCGAATTAGATACCTGGGTACATTGAGGATTAAACTTGCTGGTCTGTAGTCTTGTAGTCTCAGTGTTAGGCATGCAGACAGAGGCTGGGCCGTTTCGCACGGACCAGCCCGCAGGTGTTGCGCTTCCCCTGCAGCCCAAGAATAGGGGTTCACTCCTAAGGAACTTTGGAACTCTCAACCGGGTTGACTGCCACTCAGACTGAAAACCCCCAAGAATCACGGACCGTCAACGGAGCAGAGATCGAGTCAATACGTACGTGCCGCGCCCTAGTGATTTCCAGAGGGCAACGACGCGCAATTCTTCCCACGTCAACGTCAACACCCAAGACCAGTCTTCCGGTTGTCGCATCGCCGCACAGCAGCCCCTCCCCCACCATGTCCAACCTCTTCTCTGGCATGTGAGTACAACTATCTCTGATTCGTTTGTTGCCCTTGCTTCAACCCGCTCCCATCGTCTGGACCCCTCTACCGCACACGAGCGTATGAACAGCCCGCTTTCAAGCCTGAGCCATGGGATTCTGCGCCTGTCATAGACAGAAACGGAATTCGCCGCACTCACAGCAAGAGCACGTGCCTGCGCTGCCCGTCCTCGGGTGCGCTGCGCCTTGAGCACAACCCCCCTCCCCCTCAGAGCACTCCTTTTGTTTCCTCCTCGAGATCGACAAGTCTTTCTGAGAAGGACGGAACACCCAAGATAGACCCCAGTCCGGGTCATAAAGCAGTGGCCCCTTCGACGGCATAAACGCCCACGTGCCTCATCCTTGGACAACTGTGTAACGAGGCTCGCGGGCAAGGACCCAAGTACCATTGTTCCTGACCACACAGAGCTCATACATTCTTTTCCTTCATCTCTCCACTTGTCTCTTTATTCCTGTCTCTGGTCTTGCCTTCGTTGAGCAACAATCTATTGGTTTAGTTCCACTTTTCCGACCTGAAACCTCACCGCCTCACTCATGACGGCCACTGATTATCTGTCTCTATAGCAACGCCCGTTTTCGGGGCTCCAAGTCTCCCGGTCCAGGCAAGAGTCCAACCAGCAGTTCTAGCCAGCCACCTGTCTCGCCTCTGAGCCTGGATAGGTCTCATGGTAGCCAGTCCCCCGCCTCAGCAGGCTTCTCTGCCAACCTTCCACCTCTGCCCAAGTCTCCCTCTCTGGCGCAAACAATTGCCATGAATGAGCAGAGCGGTCTGATAGGCGGTGGTTATGATGCCCTCGAACAGTATCACCTCCCACGGCCCATGCCTCTGTGGCTGAACCCAAATTATGCCAAGCATATCGTCAAGGGCAACTTCATGACCCTGAGTGCCAGACCAAAGACTGTTGAGCAAGGAGAGTGGATCGCTCACCAAGGTTTGTGATACCCAGGCCCAGGATGGCAACCCAAATTTCCCAGGGCATCGAAAAGGACGGGAGCATTCGCAGTGCATAGCTATGGCCGGATCCATGAACGCTGCTGCGTTACTGTGAAAGACTGGTCAGAGACCTGTCCCTTGGGACTTTCTCCTCTCCGGCATGCGCTGTTGAGGCAGAAGCTCTGCCAAGGCTGAGGATGTCAAGACTGAGGGCCAAACCCTTCCGCTCTCGGTGATCCCTGAGGCTTTTATGTGCTTGCCAACTGCTAGCCTCCTCTGCCCTGCGAATACTCGGCCAGTTGAATGAATGGAAAACGAGGCTAACTCTCCACAAGTTATTGAGCATTACCGAAATCTATGGAACTTTGTTCGTGTCATTCATGAGAAGGAAGAAGATGGTTCATCGATATGCAACCCGAACAGTTGCCCTCGCATGTCCGCAGGCCAGTATGTGCATCCATCATACTTTCTCCACTGTGATGTTGGCTGCTGACAATGAATTTGCAGGAGCCACTCGTTCACCTGGCTCAACAGCCGTAGAGAGCCCGTGGAGCTTCCTGCTTATGAATACATCACGCTTATGCAGCGATGGATATCAGGCAAGATCGACGACACGAGAATCTTCCCCACTGAGGCTTCTGGAGTCTCCTACGCGCACAACTCCAACATCACCACCACCCCGTTATCCCAACTGACGAATCCTGGGGAGCCCGACTGGGTCGGCAAACGTTCTGGATTCCCCCAGAATTTCGTGGAGGTCTGCCAGACCATCTTCCGCCAGATGTTCCGCGTCTATTCACACCTGTACTGGGCCCACTTCGTCGAACCGTTCTACCATTTGAACCTAGAGAAACAGCTGAACAGCTGTTTCAGCCACTTCATCCTGACTGCGACCGCCCTGGATATGCTCAAGCCACATGAGCTTGAGCCCATGCAGCCGCTGATCGACCTCTGGGCTGCGAGCGGCACATTTCCACCCGAGTCCAAGGCTTACGAATACGCGAACCTGAGCTCTGGCCAGAAGCTGCTTCAACTTGGTAATGCCTCTACGTCCTAATGCTGATAGGTACGGTCCTAGGGCGCAGGACGTGATGGGCCAAGTCGAGCCGGCTTAGGAGCTGCCTAAGCATGGGACGCCAGGAGAGCACACAATAGTGTGCTATCACACTAAATGAGCGAATGGACTTATAGATGAGGGGAAATCAAACATTGCACGTTCGGAGTTGGCATGGACTTCATAACGCTCCGCGATATTTAGTTCAAGGATTTGGCTGGGCATGGAAAGTTGGCAAGGGCTACAGGGCTATGGGCGGCATTCGGTTGATTGTTGAATCGCTTTGCTTAGCATAGGAGGCCAGGGTGATACCATGTCATAAGAGTTGGATGGGCCATCGGAGGCGTTGCTGGGAAAATGTGTTGGGATAGAGGGCGCGTAGGTTGGGGATTAGGGATGCCATCAAGTGCATCAGACGAGGAAAACGACCAGGCAAGCCATTTGGTGCAAGACATTGACAAGTTGGTAGTCATATCTGCTGTACTTCTAGCCATATATAGAATCATCTTTCTCACAGGCCAAGGAACCGGACACTTCTGAGATCATCAGCTGATGGGATCATAGCGAGTTGTCGTTTATAGAGAGCACACCAGTGCCTGCGCAATCGGTAACCGAGCGGGCTTACAAAGATGTGCGCCTCAGAGCGACACCTCGCTGATTTTGTACTCGACGGTCACAGGCTTGCCCGCCTCGAGGATGAAGCGCCCAGAGCCGACGAAAACCTTGTTCTCCAGGACCTTGAGCTCGGGATGGCCCGTCTCGAACTTGACGTGTGTAACTGGGTGCACGCACGCGCATATATTAGACCAGAGGAACATACAAGGTTTTCGTCCGATATATGAACTACTCACAGATGTCACCGAAGTCAGTTGTTGCGGCATCCGCATCACCCCTCAGGACCTTGCCACCGGGGCCGGACATGTCCACTACACCGGTGTACCTGTAGCGGACCAGGCCGCCCGTTGCCGTGTCCTTGACCAGGCTGTCGACCTCCAGGCGCGACTGGCGGCCGTCCGCATCAGTCTTGATATAGTCGGAGCCGTGGACCCAGGTCCCCTTCAAGGAGGTGGGGTAGCCTGCCTCGGAGGTGATTGCCTCCTCGCCGGCAACGAAGGATACGTGAGTCAAATTTGTTCCGGTAGATAGGACGCCCACCCCGTTGGGTGGGTCGATTGGGATCTTGGGGAAAGAGACGTTAGTGAGTTGCTCGGTGGATCTGGAATGTCGGGGCTTGTGGGTATAAGAGGGGCTCGCGGTCAGGGGGATGTCTATCACGACGCACGCACTTTGGCTGTGAAGGCTGGTGTGAGTTTCGCGAAGCCGGACATGATGACGGTTATTGTAGTGGTGATGTAGTCGTGTGTGTGTGTGTTTGTCGCTATGCGAAGCGTATTCGGAGATGGACGGAAGACCACGCAGCAGTGACCAAGGGTGTACATCTACTTATGTATGTCGTTGGTGATTATATACTACACCACACCTTCATCTGCACAGTATACTAGGGAACAGGACCAGGCGGGGTTTGTCATGCTTCTGTAATTGGCTGTAATTGGCAGAGCATATCCATCCTCCAAGAGAAGGCGTCACCGAGGCCGTCTTGGATCGGCAACGAGTTGAGCTCCCCTGAAACGGTGGAGAACGGATTGGTTCTTACGTGTGACACACTGACGACACTGGAGCTTGCCCCCTACACGGGTCAGCGCGTCCAACTACCTGGTACCTGGGTAGGTAAAGTGCCAGCGTGCCTCGTGGGATACTATCTAGGGTAGAGTTCCATAAAGCTACCCAGCTTGCCTGGTGGTGGTTATTCTGCCATGCGGGGGAATTGACAAGCATCGGATAGTCAAGCGGACAGCGGGAACCCCGCATTGAGGTCAGTAAGAAGTGAAATCAGATGCCCAGCAAAATTGACGGGGAATTGGGTTTCGCTATTGGTCTAGTGTTAAGTCAACATGGTGTGCGTACATGGGCGGGTTTTCTGATCGATCGGGAAATACTCTATGCCAATCAGGAACCAGGACCCCCGGGCTATTGAATCGAGCCGTCGTACTCCAGCTGGCAGTGCAGGCCATGCTGATGTCACTCTCTCCCGAGCTCACTCTACCTTAATTCGAGCCGCTTGCTTAGCCTTGATCCCGGCAAAAGGTGCCAATCCTCTACCTATTTGCCCCAGCAAATTTTCTGTCATTTACCGACGGATCGCAAGCATTTACTCTTATCATTCGTTCATTACCCAGTCTCAACTCGCTTTGGTGCTTGCATTTGAGAGATCCACATTGACCAAGTCGCAGAAAAGCAGGCTTATCACCGTGCAGTGGCATCATGGCCGACCCGGCTGACGTCCCCAGCCGGCCAGGCCCTTCTGTTGCTGGCTCGAGCAATGCCGCCGCGCCCAAGAAGAAGAAGACGCACCGTGGTACCAAGGGCAAGAGGAAGAAGGACAGGAGAAAGTCATTCGCCGTCCACAACGACGACATGAACCAAGACGAGCCCGCCACCACCGCCACCCACCCCGGCAGCTTCTATGCCCAAGACCGCAACCTCAGTGGTACGAGTTTGGACAGTGAGGCCCTGCTCGACCACAGGTGAGTCTTCCTTTTGCCTCTATACCTCGTTCGACCCGTGCCACGGGCCAACAGACTAACACTGTCCCCGAAACTGCAGAGATCAGCCGCATTTCATGCGACCTCGACGAAGCTCAACTGTTGCTCAGATGCACAACTCCCAACAACAATTGCCAAGCAGTAGCAGGCTCCGTACCGTCCGCGATGGTAGCCCCCCAGGAGACGAGAACGACGAGGCCAACGGGGATGAGAGGGCGCCTCTTCTGTCCGCCTCGACCCGCCTGCGCTCCGAGCCGCCTATGAACTTTCAGGGGTTCGGCTCGACCGATGTCAGGAAGGATCGGCCGTCAACTCGGCGGGAACCGAGCAGGGCGAGCGGTAGAAAGGACTTCAGGAACACCCCCATGACTCCAGTCGGCGGCGAGCGCTACGATGTCAACTACCCACCATCGATGCCCGGGTCTCCGAGGCTCGGGGGCTTGGAAAGAGACCTGAGGTTCGAGGATGCAATGTTGATGGACGAGCTCAGCTCGCCTCACCACGAAGGTAGCTTCATGGAGGACTTGCTGCGCTCGCCGTCCAGTCCGCAGGGTCCATCGACCCCATACGAGCGACGCCATACCTTCTCCTTCCAGGCTGAGGGAGATGTTTGCTTTCCCCAGGAGGGCATGTCGGAGTTGGCAGATGACGAGGTTCGTGAGATGCGCGAGCAACGTGCACGCACCAGGCGCCGGAAGAAGAGATGGCCTGTTCTTTCTGTCCTGGACGAATGGAGTCGGCTCGAGAAAGAAGGGCGCAACGAAGAACGAAGGACCAAGATGATCACAGAGCCCCAGCTAGTCAACGGCAGACTGCGTCCTGTCCACAAAGGCTGGTTCCAGCCCGAGGAGGACACACCCTACCGCTTCACGTACTTCAACGAAGAGTTCGACAGCACGATACACAGTTCCACCATATCCGAGCTCGTGCAGGCCGAGGGACAAGGGGCCAACTTCCGGGAGCTCTTCGTGCCGGACAGACCCATCTTAGACGACTCCTCAGAATCAGAGAGTGAGGACGACGATGCCCAACAGCAGGCTACCATCATGCGGAGGACATTGAGCGGCCAGAACGGTGAATCAAAAGCACCCACACGCCAGGCTTCTGTGGCTGCAAGCATGCGAGGAAGCTCAGATGTGGCTCGAGACGAGACGCTGTCCCCGAAGACTACTCAGGACGGACAGCGGCACCCTAGGCAAACATCTGGTGAAGCCACTCCTTCGCAGCCAAGATCTGTAACGTCCGCCCCGCCAGTCAATGAAGCCAAACCTGTTCGGTACGGAGAGCGACCGGTGTGGTGGCTTGACATAATGTGCCCAACGGACGCAGAAATGCTAGTTCTCCGAAGGGCCTTTGGCATACATCCGCTCACGGTCGAAGATATCATGCTACAGGAAGCGCGGGAAAAGGTTGAACTATTCCACAACTACTACTTCATCAACTATCGTACCTTCAACCAGGATGCGACAAGCGAGGACCATCTGGAGCCTGTTAATTTCTATGTCATCGTCTTTAGGGAAGGCGTTCTGAGCTTTCATTTCTCTCCAACCCCGCATTCAGCAAATGTTCGGCGAAGGATCCGAATGCTACGAGACTTTATGGTCCTCTCGTCGGACTGGATCTCATATGCAATCATTGACGACATCACTGATGTTTACGGGCCCCTCATCCAGAATATTGAGGAGGAGGTCGATGAGATCGACGCCGCTATCGTGAGGCTTCATTCGGAGGAGGACCCAACGAGTAAAGATAAGTCAAAGGGGGAGAAGTCTCACCACGATGCTTCAAAGTCCGAAGCAGGGAATACAACCTTCGACTCTGGCGGAGACATGTATCGCAGGGTTGGAGAGTGTCGCAAGAAGGTCATGGGCCTCTATAGGCTACTTGGCAACAAGGCAGACGTTATCAAGGGCTTCGCTAAACGGTGCAACGAGCACTGGGAGGTTGCGCCTCGCTCGGAAATCGGACTATTCCTGGGCGACATTCAGGATCATATCGTGACCATGACCGGCAATTTGAGCCACTATGAGATGTAAGCTAACCACGACACTTCCTACAGCCTAACGACGGCTCATGCTGATTTCATACAGGATACTCGCAAGGTCGCATCAGAACTACCTCGCCCAGATCAACATCCGGATGAACGAGCGCGCGGAGCAGACTGCCGACGTCCTGGGAAAGCTGACGGTACTCGGCACTATCGTCCTGCCCATGAACATTATCACGGGTCTGTGGGGTATGAACGTGTGGGTGCCCGGGCAGGACTACGAGGACGATTTGACTTGGTTCTGGTGTATCACCGGTGGGCTCGTCTGCTTTGGTCTGGCCTGCTACCTCATCGCCAAGAGAGTGTACAGAATTGTGTAAAAAAAAATAATGGTGCGATCTACTGGTGGGTGGTGATACCCCAGGCTTTTCGCAGGATTACATGTCGGAACACCCTTCCTAACCGCCGAAGAATGTGTGTGAGCGGGGCCGAGACCATCATGGGAGGCAGATTGGTCGTTATGGACCCAACGTAAGCCTGGGTGAATCGATTTTGGATGATGGGGTTATAAACGGAACCCACAACCAAAATCCTCAACAACAAGCGAGATACATGGACAGGAATAACAGCGAAGACGGTCTGGAAGTAAATAGAAACGTGGGCACTTCACAATAGTTGGTGGATACACTTTAAGCGGTCTCAAATAGAAGCATTGCATCAATGTGGGTGATTTGCCCGACGAGGACATATCACGTCGGACAGTCTATCCTTCCATAATCCGTCGATGTCCCTCGCACACGCCGTAACGCCTTTCCCGGTCCAACCAGGCCTCCGGGCACAAACCCTTCCCTGTCCCGAAAGATGAGCTTGATCACCCTCGCCAAGCTAGTCGCGTTCCCACGACACATGAGCGGGCCGCACGGATGTAGAAAAGCCCAGTATCGCATAGACGGCCGCCTGGAGCCTAAGTCTGTAGGAACTTTGTTCAGGCTCGCCCTCTTTCGTCTTTTTCTTCAGCACCCCTCACTGCTCGTGGTATCTGCCCGTCACGCCTCCTACCTACCGTCTCGCACCAGCTGGTCGCTAGCGGTACTGGGCCCGAAGCTGGAGGATGGCCTGCTTCTCGGCCTCAGGAAGCTGCGCTATAACCTCCTCGGGGAGAGACAGCACCTGCTGAATCAGGTCGTCCGGGTTCTGTCCGGGCGCGGGGGCGCCGAAGGGACCAGCAGCTGCCGGGGCGGGGCCGCCGGCGGGGACCGCGGCGGGCGGTGCCACGGCCACGGGTGGTGGCGCGTACGGCGTCGGGGCGACCACGGGCGGGGTGTTCGTCGCGCCGGGGAAGCCGGGCTGCTGCTGGTGCTGCGCGGGAGGAGGGTATCCAGCAGGAGGGGGCGGCGCGGCGGCGGCGGCGGCGGGGTTGGAGCCGGGCTCGAGGACGGCGTTGATGGCCTCCGGGGACACCAGTCCCATGAGCAGCAGGGCCTGGAAGACGGCGTAGGAGAGCTGCGGGGCCTGGTTCAGCAGCTCGGTGGCGCGGGCGGGGTCGGTGCTGGCGAGCTGCTTCATGGAGGAGAGGATGTCGAGCAGCTGCGCAGGGGGCAGGGTGTTGAGGGTGCGTGAGATGGCGTCGGTGCAGGTCACGCCCGGGGGCAGCTCGCGGCCTGGCGGGAGGGGCGGGAGGGCGCCGCCGGCGGACGGGGTGTCGTTGCCATTTGGAGGGGGTGGGTTGTAGTTGTTGTTGTTATTATTGTTGCTATTGTTGTAGTTGCCATCACCTCGGTCGTTACGCGCCGAGTCGTCGTTTCCTGTGCCCCCTTCGTTGCTGAAGTCGACGCGAAGCTTGCGGCCCATGATTTCGTGGTCGTTCAGGTTTCGTACTGCTGATGCTGCGGAATCTGGGGAATCGAAGATGTCCCGTTAGACATTGCGGCCAACGGAGCTGTGCGAGAGACTCGGTGGGTGGGTAGGAAGGCAGGTAGGCAGTTGGTTGTTGCTTACCTGCATCGGGGTACTCGGCGAAGCCAAACCCCTTTGGCCTGCCCGTATCTCTGTCATAGACAAGGCGAAAGTTCAGCACCTGGCCGGCGCTGCTGAACAGCTCGCTGATCTGCTCTTCGGACAGTCCTGTTGGAAGGTGTGGTCAGTGGTGCACCGCCGGGGTGTGATGAAATGGCCGGGGGTCTCACCATAGGGTATGTTGCCCACAAAGACAACCCGCGATGGGGTCTTGGTAGACATTGCGAGGAAGAACTCCAATTGACTTCGTCGTCGGTGCTAAGAGAATAGCAAGCTCACGGGTGTGAGGTGGTTTCCAATATGCCCAAGTTCTTTGGGACGGCCACATGCCAGAGGGTGGACCGGCCGGCCCCTTGTCCGGAACAGCATGGAGCTGCGGCTGGCAGGGATCACAAACATTCATTCTGGGTTCTTGGTCGCTCCTCACTTTCTTTTGTATAATTGAATCCCTAATCTCATGTAACATTCTTATATCCCATAACATCTACTGGAGCAGTCTCATGTGAGATAGTCATCTATAATATGGTCTCCTGCGTTCTCCCCATCCAGTGTATGCCCAATGCTCTTCCACAGAAGAATCTCATGTGCATCTGTATCCAGCAGGATCTGCGGGTGGAATCAAAGTCTAGGTAGCCCCTGCAAGCATTGAGAAACTTTTCTGGTCCAAGCTTCCCCAGGATTTTGGCAGCTTGCCTGCCCAGTGGCCAGCTCCGCAAAGGTCCTGATCCCTGTCAGATGGAAGTCAATGATCACCCCAGAGCTGGGAGCTCTAGTTTGAGATGCAGAAGATGGTCTAGCAGCCACTCCCATACACACGGCCGAGCCTCCACTCGCCGACATCCACACCCACCTCCAAGCCTTCGTTGCTCGACAGCGCAGAAAGGCTGCCCAGCACCGCCCACCATGTCCAACAGGAATCCCATGGAGGAGTACATGCAACGGCTGCAAGCCGTGGCCAAGTCAAGGGGAGGTGGTTTCCCCGGTGGCAAGCCCCCGCCAGGCGCCGGCTTTGCCCTCGTCGGCGCTGTCGCCCTCCTGGGCGGTGGCTGGTTCCTCAGCAACGCCCTCTTCAACGTCGACGGTGGCCACAGGGCGATCAAGTACAGGCGCATAAGCGGTGTCAGCAAGGAGATCTACAGCGAGGGTGAGTCCGGCTGCTCCGGCTCAGGCGCAAGAAATCTAGCTAACGGCGTCGCGAATAGGAACACATTTCATTGTCCCCTGGTTTGAGACGCCCATCACCTACGATATCCGAGCGAAGCCCCGCAATGTCTCGTCGCTCACAGGCACCAAGGACCTGCAGATGGTGAACATCACCTGCCGTGTCCTGTCCAGACCAGAGATCAAGTCCCTGCCTCAGATCTACCGAACCCTCGGTCAGGACTACGACGAGCGAGTCCTTCCCTCTATCGTCAACGAGGTGCTCAAGAGCGTGGTAGCCCAGTTCAATGCAAGCCAACTCATCACACAGAGAGAGATGGTCGCAAGACTGGTTCGTGACAACCTTTCAAGGAGAGCACAACGGTTCAACATCCTGCTGGACGATGTGTCGCTAACCGTATGCCATCACCCCTCTCCATCGACTTGCATTTTTCGTGTTGCTAACAGAGAAATAGCACCTCGCATTCTCACCTGAGTTCACGGCTGCCGTCGAGGCGAAGCAGGTGGCACAGCAGGATGCGCAGCGTGCGGCCTTCGTTGTCGACAAGGCCCGCCAGGAGAAGCAGGCAATGGTCGTCAAGGCCCAGGGTGAGGCACGCTCTGCGGAGCTGATTGGCGAGGCCATCAGGAAGAACAGGGCCTACGTAGAATTGAAGAAGCTGGAGAACGCGAGGGCCATTGCCCAGATCATGCAGGAGAACGGCGGGAAGAACAGGCTGCTCCTGGACGCAGAGGGACTGGGACTCAACGTGTTTGAGAAACTCGACGGAGACAACAAGAAATAGGCGTGGGGCCTCCCCTCCTCGCAGGCAGTGTGTCCTTCGGGTCAGAAGCTCTCGTGTAAGATTAATACGACTCAACTTTGCCCAGGTGTAAATGCAGGCGTCGCTTTTTGCTGGAGCAACGCATTTGACGACTCAACAACCTGAATCACTTACACAGAGCCCCCCATGATGCTCGTTACAAATCTGCAATGTAGAAAGGCCCATCGTTTGGGTGGAGTGTCACTACTAACTAAAGTGAGGCGCTTACAGAAGACGCGGCCGCGTATAAAGTGAGCCAGGCTGCCCCACCATCGGCCGGTGCCTGCTTTCAAACCCAAGGTTGAGCCGGAACATGCCCCTCAATGACACACCCCTGCTCCGTGCTCACGTCTGAACCCGCCTAACCGTGACCCATCATCGGCTCCAGCAACCTTCGACAATAAATCGCCGTGATCGCCGACAACTGGCCCATTGCAACACGCCTCAGCTCACAGAGACAAATCCCCTGTCTAAGCAGACAGCTTCTAGCCAGCAGGACAAAAGCACACTTGACAGTCTCTTCTTCCTACCGCCAAAATGCAGATCAAGTTCGCCTTGCCCCCCAAAACGCCAGTGTCCGTTGAATGACTGACTGACTGACCGTTCCACCGCCAGGGTCCGAACACTGACAGGCAAGGAGATCGAGCTCGACATCGAGAGGGACTACAAGGTTTGCACCTCTTCCACAACAAGTCCTCACCCTTATGCTCTTTCTATGGGCAAGCTCTAACCATCCTGGCACACCAACAGGTCTCTACGATCAAGGAGAAGGTCGAGGAGAAGGAGGGCATCCCACCTGTCCAGCAACGATTGATCTTTGGAGGAAAGCAAATGTGAGTACGACCAAGCGAACACCTGCCTGCTCCCCTTCCAGCCTACCACACACAACCCGTGCCTCACAGGGTGCCGGCGCAGCGGGCACACCACGCTCCGGTCAGGCGCAACGGACACCTAGTTGAAGGAGACGAGAGAAAGGGGGCAGGGCCTAGATCAAGACAAGAGAGCTGACCAGTCCTTTCGACAACCCTAGGGCCGATGACAAGACCGCCGACGATTACGCCCTTACCGGAGGCGCAACGCTCCACCTCGTCCTCGCGCTGAGAGGCGGAAAGCAATAGGCCGCACCCGCCCCGAACCCCTTCCCGTGAACGGCGTCGAGGAAGATTTGTTTGAGAGCTTTGTAGGCAGGCGAGGGAAGCCGCGAATTGGTTGCGATACCGGCTCGCCGGCGAACACGGAGAGGAAGAGGCACCCGGGTCCCCCGGCTCATGGATGGTGGCGTCATGGACGGCATAGCTCTTGAGTTGCGCGGCCGCCTCATACAGCGTCGACCAGGCTTTCGGTCGAAAGTCTTGGAGAAGAGCTTAAGTCTGATCTTCATGGTATCGGGAGAGCACAGCGGGCGATGAGACAATAGAGACCGCCCGCCTCGAAGCACATTCTCGGGGCGACGGCACTGAATATAATTTGAAGTCATCCGGCGCAGCGCTGAGATATGTGGTCAATTCTCGGTAAGGTCACTTGCATTCACGTCTTTCTCAGACCTCGCATTTCAAGTTTGCACAATTTGTATTGTGCCGTCGAGACGAACGCTGAGCGATGATCTTGTACGCGTTCGATACGGCCCTGCCCATGCAAAATGTCGCCTAACAGCAGAGACATTCACTCACTAATCCAGTGTCCATTGTACTCCTTGAACCTGTCCATAAACTCCGTGCCAAAGATGTCCCTTTGATTCGAAATGCTTTCATGATGATTTCCTTTATTTCGCAAACGCCTGTGCCTTTTGTAGCACTTCAAATCCTGCATGCTTCCTTTTCAGATGCTTCTTACTCAGAAAAGGTGGAATGCAAACACTGCATTCCAAATTTGATAGTCGAAGTTTGAAGGACCGTGACGCTTTCATGTCGTCAATTTGTCCGTACTCTTCAGCGCTTGCGGCGCATGAAAATGTCCACTTTCTTCTTCTTGAAGGGAGGATGCGCCGCTGCTCCTCCAGCAGTAGCAGCCGGGGCCTCGTCGAGCTTACGCTTAGGAGAGGAGCTCGACTTAGCCCCATGCGCTGGGACAGCCGTAGGTGGCGTGCTCGCTCGCTTCGCAGGTCTTGCCGGCGCGGTGACGGCCGGTGATGCGGACCTGCTGCTGTTGGACATGAAGGAAGACCTCCGTCCACCGAGTCCCGAGGCCTCAGGCTCCGGAGAACCGAAGAAGTCCGAGGCGACAGAAGGGGAACGAGATACTCGCTTGGGCGGCACAATCTTACTAGGCTTGTACTCATCACAAACGGGCGATGAAACCCTTGCGGCGCGCGACGAATAGTTCCCCTGACGGGCCGCGGTACTGGCCCTTGAAACGTCTGAGCGAGAAGGCTGCTGCTTGAATGGTGAAGAGGTGATCGCAGCGGACGAAGTTGAGCTGCTGTTTGTCGCCGTCGATTTTGGGAGGCCGGACTTCGTTTTCTGGGCACCTCCGGTCTTCTCAGGTGCAGCATTCGGGCTGGGCTTGCCGACAGTTTTGATTGTGACTTTGCCCTGCGGAATTGTGGCGCTCTGCGGGCGCGAAAAGAGACTTCTGGGCTTCTTGGGAGTGGCGGACGGATTCAACTCGGACCTGGGTGTGGGGACGAATTTGCTTCCATCAGCCGGCTTGGACGAGCCTGACCTCAGCTCCTGGTCGCTCCTGGTCTTTGGCTGGACTTTTGGTCTTTTGGAAGCGAGAAGCCTGGCCTCCATTTGGGTACGCTCGTCGTCCTCCTCACGCGGTCGCTTGCCCACAGCTGGCGCAGTAGGAGGGATGAACTTGGGCTGCGCCCGAATGCGGAACTCGGCCTTCATTGACTCGGGAGCCTTCGTGACCTTCGCAAGGTGGGCAATTGGTCGCATCGTTTTCGGGACCGAGAGCTTCTTCCTTGCCGCCGCCTCCATCGCCTCCTTCTTCGCTTTCTGGACCGCATTGGTCGTCCTTGCGCCACCACCGAAGGTCAAAGTCGCGGAGCCTGGGCCAGGGCCCTTTCCACGGCTTCTGCCAAAGGCAAGGCCAGAGGGAGCCTTGGGCAGTTTTCTCGGGTCCCCAATGACGGTCTTATTCTCCAACTTCATCTTGTTCAGGTCGGCGTAAGTAGCGCCGAGCTGCTCCAATGCTTCCGCCTCTTTAATACGCTCGAACTCGGCCAACCACTCGTACACCCTGCGCCATGCTTGTGGGTTCACAAGCTGCTTCTCCCACTCCTCCTCCTCGCGCTTCATGGTCACCCGAAAGTCCCTCCTGCAGAATGCCTCCCAAAGTTCAGCATCCTCGCCAACGATTTGTGGGGAGTACTCTTCAATGACTGCCAGCTGAGAGGCGGTCTTCACCTGTTTGAGGATGTCGCGGACCTTGAAGTATGGTAGGGTTGAGACGTAGGAGAGCTCGTCGATATTGTCCCAGATGACCCTGCGACAGAGCCCTGCCAGAGTAGGGACGGGCATCTTGGTTGTGTGGTCTGGCCTCGCGATTCAAGATAGAACGTAGAGCCAGGCAAGTATTGAAGTTGACTTTGACGTTCAGTAGTAATTGATAATCCTTGATTTGGAAAGTATTTGATAGGAGACTTTGAGGAACGACCTGTGCTGTCAGATCGAGTCGAGGCGTGGTGGCGACCTTATGTGGCTGGTCAACTTTACGAAGCTGGGCGACTTTATGCACTTATAAAGTAGGAACAGGTCTAGACGGATTAAAGGAGAACAATGCAGGATGCAGAGACGGTAAATAGGACGAGGGCAGAATGGACTGGGTCCATTCTTCGCCGCTCTAGGGCGGAGGAGACTTGTCGACAACTGTGGGGTGAGAGATTGCTGCCAGAGCTCATGGCTGTGTGCCTATTCTGTAAACGTTGGTATTCTATTGTGGAAGTGAGATGAGATGAGATGAGATGAGGTGAGGTGGGAAATCGAGGCCGGAGCAAGAGCCTCGTGGCACATGTCACACCCCTAGCTCTCTCCTTGTAAGGAGTATGGAGTGGTGGGGTCTCCCCGTCCAGCTCCAGCCTTGCCGAGTGTCTATTCGAAGACGGCACAGTAGGTATTCTCCGAGCTCAATCCCTCGACTTAGCCCCGTTTGGCACTTGGCCACATGATGGTCGCTGAAAGCAAAGACTTCGTTTGTATGTAGTGCCTCCCACAGGAGCCCAGAGTACTGTTCTCCTAGCGCTGCTCTGGACATTCATATCTTGACCGATACCTGCAGGCCTGCTATCGGAATACCCCAGAAAATCAACGGTTCTTTCTTCTCTCTTTCAGATCGCAGCTATGCCTTGTATATTGAGTGGGCTCCCGAATTGATCGGGGGTTCACATTTGTACTGTGAGCGGGTACCCCCAAGGTACCCAAGTGCCTGCCCAGGTAGGTACACAGATACCCGCGTGGCAGGTGCTATAGCTCACCTAGCGCTGTCGAACCCTGCCACTGTGTGCCTGCCAAAACATTTAACTTCAATTCCACCCATTCGTCACCCAAGCTGGCCCGTTACGAGAAGCGCTTCACCTTAGGACCTTTTGTATTTTCTAGCGAAGATTGGACAAGAAGCTAGTTCCCAGGCTGAAGCACTCTGGAAGGGCCTCGAAAAAGACAATCTACCGTCTCACATAGCCTACCTTCGCACTCGACGATAGCTCTCGCAAAGCCGCAGCCATGTCGTCCTGGCAGCTCCTCGACCCGGAGGAGGAGAACGACATCCACAAGTCGCGCCTGTTCAGCGTTGAAGAGCGGCCCTTCAAGCGCATCACGAAGCGACTCTCCACAATCAATGGCCTGGCCAACTCGAAGATCCGACAGACAGTCACACCTCCCCCCGACACCACAAACGCAAGCAACGGCGACGATAGCGGCGCCGCCGAGGCCGTCGACTTCGCACAGCTGAAGGAAGACATCACGTTCGACTTCGCGGCCTTTGACTACACTATCGGCCGCCTGCAATTCCTTCAGTCCGCCAACGCCCAGCAGCGCGACAAGTACGCCGTCGAGCGCGGCGCCATCCTCGACACTTGCGCCAAGGTCAAGGACAACACGGCGCAGCTGAGGGTCCAGCTCGCCGACGCGCAGGCCACCCGGGCTCAGAGACTGCAATGGGACGCTCTGGCGCGCAAGATCAACGACAACAAGGCGCTCCAGGAGAGACCCAAGGCGACGGCGACGCTGGAGAAGCTAGAGGAGGAGTGCAGGCAGCTCGAGGAGGAGAGCGAGACGTACGCCGCCACGTGGAGGGAGCGGAAGGAGCAGTTCAGCAGGATCATGGACGAGAGCATGAGGCTGCGCCGGCTCATCCGCGACGAGAAGGAAGAAGTCGAGCGGCGGGAGGGCATGGACGAGGACGGAAGCGGGGAGGGCGACGGCGCTGCCGATGGGCACACGCCGCGGCCGGGCAGTGCAAGTGGTAATGCGACACCACGGCCCGACGGCGCTGGCGTGGCCTCGGCCGTGCCAAAGGGGCTCGGGGAGAACGGCGACTCCACGCCGCGGCCGATGTCAGTGGGCGGGCGGACTCCGATGCGGGATAGTCCCGCCCCAAGCACTGCGGACGGGCTTAAGCCGAGACCTGAGATGTCTGGGAACTTGTCACAGGCTGGGAGCCGGTCAGGGAGCCGGGAAGCGTCACCTGCTAGGAGCGCTGAGCCTGATAGCCGCCAACAGGAGGGTGAGGATGTTGAGATGGGCGAAACGCCTCGCGATGATCCCGCGTCCACGCCGCAGATTACCGTTGAGGGCCAGAGTGTTGAGGACAGGATGGACACGTCGTCTTGATACTCATGTCTGGAAAGGGACACCAAAAGGACAGCGACAGTGCGCAGGCGGTCTGACACGTCCGCTTGACTGTGTAGATAACGTGCAAGATACCCCTTGGGAAGATTGAGATTGACGATTTGCAAAGCTGAGGAGAGGTTCAGCTCATGCCCCATTATTGGCCCGTGACACCATCAGGTCGGTGCAACTCGTAGGGCAATACGTCACAGAAGAGCGCTGAGAATTGCGGAAAGCCACATATAGTAGCGGCCCAGGCAGTGAGACTCCGGTGGGATGTCGGCAGCGCTCATTTTCCCTTCTTTGTGACCTACCAGGCTACTATTCTGTATTCACATGTGTGACCGTGGTGATCGCAGTGCAAGTCCTACAACCTCTGTTATAAGGACTCCCACACGATGGGATCCGGTGCCGTACCTCGGGAGTCGTTCTTCCCTACTCCGGATCATCCATGCTTGGCCTCGTGGAAGCGTATAGTCTAAATTTGCATTGTGCCATCGGATTTTGAGATAAATCGAGGGCCAATATCCTCTAGACCACCCGCTCGACATTCCAGGGCGAACCGGTCATGTGCCCTTGGTCTATCTGTCAATCTCAACGTAATCACTCATCACCATGACATTTGGTACAGCAGCGCGTCCCGTCTCATCCTAGAGATGATTTCCAGTGATTACCGCGGCGCAATGGGCTTGCTTCCTCATCAGCAGGTCAGGTCCAGAACCGTGGTGACCGGGCCGAGCGGGAACGTCAAGGGGGCGCCCTAAGCTTCCGTCTTGAGAGCGTCCTGACCCTGCTTGAGCACCTCCTTCGCCTTTGCCAGCTCGGCCTCGGCGCTGTCGCCGCTCTCGCCGATGGCGATCTGCTCCTCCAGCTTGGAGACGGCGTCTGAGATGCGGCTGCGCAAGGGTCCGAAGACGTTCTTGGTCTCCTCTGCGGCTTGTTTCTGTAGGATGGGATCGAGGTGAGTCAATGATGCCAAGGCCGATGCAGAAGGAGAGGGGGTGTGGAAAGGAAGTGCAAAGGGACTTTGGGGTGGGGTGGGGGGGGGGGTGGCGGACCTCCTGCTTGAGGACGTAGTCGGCGTTCTCGTCCAGGTCGGCGCTCTTCTCGGCGATGTCCTTCTCGAGCTTGGCGATGCGAGCCTCCTGGCTGGCGAGGTCCTTGTGGTAGTAGGCTTCCTCCTTGACGAGGCGCTGGACGGATGAGGTGGCGACTGCGAGGGGCGTTGGTGGAGCCATTTTAGGTGTGAGTGCGAAGACTAGGATTTGTGATTATTCCTTGAAAAGTGATGATATGAGTTTTTGGTCCATCTGAGAATGTACGGTATGTTCAGCCAGCAGGGGTGTTGATGCTGATATCGATGTGGATGCCTGGTGTGTTTGCATCCCGCGGGACTTTTTTGGTTGCAGCCTGCCTGTACACAAACAGAGGGGTGTTTTCATGTGATGTCTGCTTGTTTGGCCAGTGCTGTACTGGTACTGTCCCGTGCACAGGAGACCCGACAGCGAATATTGTTAGACCTGCGTATCGGTGCACTCATTTCAACAATACTATTTACTACATCTACGCATGCGGTGTGTAGTACAGGTAGAAATTATCCAAGACATGTTTATTTCAAATCCCTGCGCCCAGTTTCCAGGGTGCCCATATGCTGGGCTCGCACGCACCGCACGCACGTGTATTGATGCAGTAGTCTAAGCCCAGATCCAGATATGTAAGTACGGGGCGCAAAATGCAGGTGCGGGTACTGTGCGTGACTATGCTTTTTCGGCGTTTCAGCCTCAGCTCTTTTAAACTCTTCTAAAGAGGCTCAGCAGCCAGGGCAGAGTCAACGAACGGCCTTGAGTCCCTAGAAGCCGAAAGGAAGGCTTCAGGGACCAGAGCCGCAATTGCCCCGACTTCCCACTTCCCCGCACTCATAACTCTTTCTTGACTACAGGTACACCGTTATAGTAGGCTAATAACCTCGTCAACCTGGGAAGGTGGGTGCGCCACTAATCAAGCTTCCCCACGTTCAGGTGCCTGTGACATTTCTCGTCTGCCTCGGCTGCGGTTCAGCTTGTCGATGCCTCTCTTTTCGCCGCGCAGACTCCAGAGCTTTGCCTCGGCCCAGCTCTGGATACGAGTCCCATCCACAAGATAGTCTACGCCCTGGGCCTGGTGAGCATTCTCGTGGCCGCCTACTTCACAACACTCGTCTCTGCCTCAGCCACAATATACTCCATGCAAGGTGACTGCGGTCAAGATCTCTGATACATCGTCTGTGGTGCCCGCGAGCCGTGGCCATGAGCATGTGGGGGAGCGTGCGAGCTGGTATCCGGTTACGTGCAAGCGTCTTGGGCTCTGACTTCGGAGCCGGGCCTGGTCCTTATTCCCTCTGGGGCCGCTGGGTCGAAAACACTGTGTGACATCCAGAGCAATGCAGCACAATGTCCGGGATCGACCCGGACCCGCAATGGGACTGGGACAGTACTGCGGCCTGCGGCCTGCGGCCTGCGGCCTGCGGCCTGCGAGGTCCCTCCCATCCCATCCTGCAGCTTGCGACATACTTACCCTATCCAGCTCCAGTTTGGACACTCGCGGAGTCCCGGCAGTCACTTGTGGTCTTGGCTACTTGACGACACGACTCCGCCTTTCTCCCGTCCCTCAATTCGGTGCACACAGGAGTCGGACGTTTGAATCTGCCCGGCCTCTCTGACACTCCTCCGGTCCATCCTCTCGCCTTGTCTTCAAATAAGGCATCTCCTCCGTTGTTGACGAAGACGCACATCTGCCCATTCCAGAAAGCAACGCTTACTAGCTGATCTGGCTGCTTAGCTCCTGGTTTCTTCGACCCTTGCAGTCAACTGGCCGGTCCTGCATCGTGGCCAATCATATCATGCCTCTGCATGTGTTGCTCCAGTTGACATTTTGATATAACAACCCCAGAGCTGCGCTCGGCGATTTACTTCTAGAGCTTCATGCTCATCTAGTTCCTGGGCTCGAAAGGCAAATTGGTGGTCTAACCAGCTCGAACACGCCTGTCCGAGTGCGCCAACATCGCCATCCCACCCACCACTGATCAAGTCAACAAAGCAAACCGCCCAAAATGGGTCTGCTGGAGTATCTATGGGAGCTGACGTCTCCGAAGACACTCGTTGTTACCATGCTTGGCCTCTATATCGTCTACGCATGTTCTCTACGGCTATACGAGAGCTATCGTATAAGTCAACTTGGTCCCAGGGCTGTGAGCGTGCCTTACAAGCTGCCCTATGCCCTTGACTTTATATACTCGGCCGTTCAAGCAACCATACACCATAGAAATCTTGAGAACTGGCAACATTTCTTCACAAAGACCGGGGTCGGCAGCGATGGCAACGGCTCCTTCACTCTGGAGGTGCGCGCGTTCGATAGACGAGTCGTCTTCACGGCAGACCCCGAGAATATCAAGGCCATCCTGGCGACCCAGTTTGGAGAATTTGGAAAGGGTGAGCCTTTCCATGAGGAATGGGAGGAGTTCCTCGGCGACAGTATATTCGTGACGGACGGCCAGATGTGGCATACCAGTAGGCAGCTCCTGAGGCCACAGTTTGTCAGGGACAGGATCAGTGATCTGCACTGTTTCGAGTCGCACCTCGAGATTTTCTTCAGAGCCATGGCCAACGGTGGCGCACTCAATGGGGAGGACCAGAAGGTTGACATGGGTGCTGTGCATGGGCGGGTCATGGATATCAGTGACCTCTTCTTCAGGTACACCCTCGACGTCGCAACAGATTTTCTTTTGGGAAAGGATGTGAAGTCTCTCAGGTAAGATTTTATTGTCTCCGACTGATTTGGCCATCGTCAAACCTGACAATTACAAAGCAATCCACGGCAAGAATTCGCAGAGGCCTTTAACGAGGTCCAGCGTGTTCAAAACATCATCACACGCGCCGGTCCAGGCATCAGTGCTTTCGTCCCAAAGAGGAATTTCCGGAAATGCCTGGCCACGATGAACGCCTTCGTCAACACATATGTGCAGAAGGCCCTCCTCCTTTCTCCCGAGGAACTAACGTCGAGGGCCTCCAAGTCTGACCTGTCGTACACCTTCCTCCACGAGCTGGCCTCGTACACACGCGACCCCAAGGTCCTCCGCGACCAGCTCGTGGCCGTGCTCCTCGCCGGCCGCGACACGACCGCGGCCAGCCTTTCCTGGACCATCTACGAGCTGGGCCGGCACCCGGAGGTCGTGGCCAGGCTGCGCGCCGAGATCCTGGCCACGGTCGGCCCGCACAGGACCCCGACGTACGCCGACCTCAAGGGCATGAAGTACCTCCAGAACGTCATGAACGAGACCTTGCGCCTCTACCCCGTCGTGCCCTTCAATGTGCGCGCCGCGCTCAAGGATACCCTGCTGCCCAGGGGCGGCGGTCCCGACGGCACGCAGCCGCTCGCCGTGCTAAAGGACACCCCCGTGGGGTACTCGACGCTGCTGATGCAGCGCCGCGATGATCTGTACCCGCCTGTTTCGAAAGACTTCAAGCCCGTGGGCGAGTTCTCACCCGAGCGCTGGTATTACTGGCAGCCCAAGCCCTGGCAATATAGTGAGCCCCCCATGGCACCCTGCCGGTCCGTGATCATTCCAATGCTAACCCCGGTGGAAAAAGTCCCCTTCAATGGAGGCCCAAGGATCTGCATCGGGCAGCAGTTCGCGCTGACGGAGATGGGCTATGTGTTGACGAGGCTGTTCCAGCGATTCGAGAGGGTCGAGAGCTACATGGACCAGGTGGACGGCGGGAAACCCACGCTCAAGGCTGAGATAGTATTGCAGCCCGGCGATGGTGTCAAAGTTGCATTCTTCCTCCCTGAGTCTCCGAAAGGCTAAGAAGCTGGACTATTGTGGCAAAGGCCTTGGTCGCTGAAGAAAGAGGCCGCTCCTGTCCTACTCCCGTTCAATATTGTTCTTGTGATCTTGGTATGACTGGTGATGCGTTTTGGCCCACGTTCACTGCTAGGAAGTCTATTGTACTCGGAGGCATGTACAGAAGAGGCATATTGACATCAGCATTCACATGTATTTAATTTCAATATGCATTCGCTTGTACGTGACTCGAATACTGAAGCTACTCACACAGGTGTGAAAAATGTGCGTCAGGCCATGAAACCTAATGTCCTTGGCCCGGGAAGGCTGGCACTGGAGCCCAGGGTTGCGGCCGCTGGCCTCGCTGTCCAGTTCCCGTGAGACTGAAAGTCCCGCTATGGATGAGTGAATACAACAGTTCGGACCAACTGTCGTTGTCAATGATACATGCTAAGGACTTGACACCCCGTTTCCGGCCCGGCGAGCGTTGACAGCTAGGGCCTGGCCTGCCACGTCCAGAGGTGTGAGGCTTCCAGGCCGTCAAGGTCCGCCACTTATCCTACTCGACCGTACAGAGACCCTGGTAGTCGACAAACACTCCCTGCGTCACTGCCGTCTTCTTTTTGGCCTTATCCTCTCTGGCTATCTCACCAGCTTTCCAAAAGAACAGGCTCATATATATCTACACGAAGAGCCATACCTGCTGCGAGAGCAGCTGTGACGCGCAACTCCCCGGCGGACATGGAGTGCAGTATATTTGTGGTAGCAGGCTATATAACGAAGTACACAAGGTATTGCGTTGTGGTATCCAAGTCGTTTGAGGGCTAGCTAAGGTGCGGCGTCTTTTGTCACAAGAACGGACTTTCTCTCTACTGTAGATGCCACCTGGGCAGTTAGAGACTCGAAGAAGAAGCGCAAGCAGTGCAAACCGATCAGTGCCCGCAATGGGCCAGAACACAGACACTCCCCAATTGATTGCATGTATGTATATGGAACAAGAAATGAAAGAGGAAATGACCAAACATTGCGTTCAAGTGGTAGAATAGATCAGCTGCTCTCGTCTCATGTCCTCCCATACCATTGTTATTGGTGTAGGCGCGAAGAAGGCTAGGTTTGAATACCTAGAAGGTGAATATATACCACGTTGCGGTCTGTGATCAGGGGCGCGGGCACTTGAGAGACTGATTAATCAACATCATCCACTTGATAGAGGGGGCTGCACACGCAAATGGTATTCATCCTTTTGTCTATGACCAGGTATAGGCACTCTTCTATCTGCAATGTCCACAGTATGTAGTTTCTGTTTAATTGTGACTTGAGCATTCTCTCAATGTCTGTATATGTTTGCCTAGGAGCATGGACTTATTACCCGGTTGCAGGGGCGGCGCCGTGCAGAACAAGGTTTGTGCACGTACGTGTACATGTAAGTGTACCTGGAAAGCCGTTCGGAGTCTCTCCGCTTGATACTTTTGCCATGATATAGACCGTGGCGGTAGGTCATGCTGGTCCGCAATATTTCAGTAGAGTTCTGGGTCGAAGTTTGGTTCATCAGATTGAGCCACAACTCCAGAAGCAGTACTGCGGATTTGAAGTTGCTGCTCGTTTCACGTTCCTCACGAGCCCCTCAGCCTAAACCAACAGCCCAGGCAGCATTCCCAAGCTGCTTGATCAGATGACACAGGTTCTCAACGATGGGCGCAACAGGGCCATTCAGGTAGTTCGCCCGGAACAGCTCCTCGACGATCGCCATGGTGGGCTTGGGCTCCTCGACGAGGCTCTCAGCCACGCCACTGCCGCCTCCAGCGCTATCTCGGCCGCCACCTTGGCCCTTCTTCACAGGCCCGCGGATGGCGGGCCTGCCCGTACCGTACGACGTGAATTGGGCGGTGTCGCTCATCTCGGGGCCGTCGAGGTAGATGAGTGGCTCGCTGTGGTTGTATCCCGGCTGAAGCCCGGCCGTGCGCCTGATTGCGCGGGTTAGTACGCCCCATGTCCATATCGCCAGCGCAGCATGGTGCACCGCGACAGCATAGAAGTCCTTCAGGTGGCCGGGAGGGAACTCCTTTGCCCACCTGAGGATCTGACCCGCGTGCCATAAAGAACGGCGGGACTCGGAGTCCTGCGCCCAACGTTGTAGGGAAGGATAGATCCTCTTGGCCTGCTCATCACCTTCCTTTCCGGAGAAGAGCTGGAGGTCCTCCAGGCTCACGTGCAGGTTCACAAAAAGGAGATTGAGCACGACTTTTTCCTGAGCGCTGAGCATATGCGGCCAGTTTTGCATGGCAGTGGCTTGGAACTGCTCCAGAGCCTTGACAAGCTCCTGGTGGCGAGACTGGAGCAGGACATTCGGGTTGCCTGCTGTGGACGAAGAAAATGCCGACCACCGGTAGATGGCATTCATTTGCCGATACTCCCGAATGAGAGACCAGAAGCCGTGAAGGTAGATGGACACGGCATACTGAACATCTAGGCGATGGTGCTCAGTCGCCAGTAGGTTGATATCGCGGAAGAGGTCGCCGAGTGAAGGAGGCCTTCTATCTTGGCCAGCATTTCTCTCCAGATAATGCATTTTCCATTCCCGGGCGGTTTTTGCAAACCAGAGTTCCCGGGCCTCGGGGAGCGGCAGTGTCAGTTCTGCGTAAGATATGTGGGGGTTATTCATGGACGTCATGGACGTTTGTGCGTCTCGAAGGTATAAGTGAAAGATGAGTCTGTGCGTCCCCATCAGCACCTTTCAACAAGTCGAACAAAACAGAGCTCTTACCTCTTCCATGACTCTCGGTGGCACCATGTCTTCCACTTCTCTTCCAGGACAGCTCCGTCATCTGCAGGGTCGACTTGAATGGGCGGGTATGAAGACCTCTGAAAACTGCCTCTGCCTCTGATCATCGCAATGGGAATGTTCAAATCTTGAGCGTCTGAATTAGCACATATTGGTATCCAGTCCCAGAATCGCGTTACTTACGGCATTCGGCTATTTCCATACGCCTCCTGTTGCCGCTCCACAGTCCGATATCATGGCCCAAGACAAGAGCTTGAACTAAACTCTGATCCTGAACTTTGGAGTTGTTATCCTCGAATCTGTTCGGGATGGTGACACCTAATAGGCTCATTAGCACTCAAATCTCAACACTCAGGGTACCTCTTATTTCCTTACGGACTGCCTCTTGCAAAGCAAACCCAAACTTTCGAAGGGATTGCACAGATGTCAAGATTCCACCAGCTGACGCAGCAACTGCCGTCCATTCAGGGCATTGCGCATTCAAGGCAAATGTTCCGAAATGAATGAACTCCGAAACTTGACACAGGTGCCACGCTAAGAATATGTGAACCAAGGAGTCCATCACCTCAGTCGAAGGAAACGATGACGCAACGCGACTCAACATGACATTGTTCTGACAAGTACTCAGAACGATAGCAAGGATCTTGTCGCGTCCAGACGAATCCAATTTGTCGTGGATAATCCTGTCAGGCTTCAATTGTTGGGAGTTTATGTCAGCCAATGGGAGACCACTCTTCTGATTGTGGATGTTGTCTTTGTGCCCGTCAGGCATCCACCGCCAAGGCGAATTTGTCCATATCTTGACTAGACGTTGGCGCATCCTCGACATATCCGCGGTGTCCTCTGGCTGGCTCGACACATAGTTGGCCAAGTTCGGATCCGTGGCAAGCATGCCATGGACGTTCCCGATGTTCCAGTTGTCGAGCATACCAAAGTCAAGATCGTTCATCTCCAGGTTGGCGTCGTCGCAGAAATCTAATACAGCAAGACCTTGCGCCTCAGCCATTTTCTGAGAATCCATTTGCTGCTGCTGTTGCTGCTGCTGGTCGTAGAGAACGTCTCGCAAGAAATCCGAGAAGGGCAGCCTGTTCATATCCACCATATTCTGGTTTTGATGATACGATGACGAGTAGCCATCCGGGTTGTCTTCGTCATCCATGATCAGCGAATCTGTCCAGAAATCGTCCGCCATCTACCGCTCGTGCTTGACACAAAAAAAAAAAAGGAACAATTGCCTGCAAGGCTGCGAGGGGGAGGATGAGGTTGAGGAAGAAGCCAGCGACTAAGTCACATAGGATATCGCCTAGTCTGGCGGAGTGTCCGAAGGAGAATGACACGATACAGTAGGCATGAAAGCCATTGGTGATATAAGGGACGACATCATAGCATAGAGGACGGTGGCAGCAGGGGCCACAGATAGAGGCGACGCGAATACCTTAAGATGAAGAAGCCTCGCCAAGAAAAGAAAGCTCCGGTATGAGACACAGGCAAGAGAAAAAAAGACGACTCACTTTGGTCCATCATGTTCTCAGGGGTGGGTAGTTGGGCGGCCTCGCTGTTGATTGGTGGATTGTGGGCCAGGATGGAAGGGCTGGTACCGGTCGACTGGGCGTGGACAAGATTCGTCATCGCAGGCGCGGCAGGGTTGTGGAGCCCATGGGGTGTATGCATAGCCTCAGCCGCGTTGGAGCGCAGCGACCTCGATCCCAAATGATGCGCGGTGGGAACTGCGCCGTGGCCGGCCGGGGGCATGGGCGCAGAGGAAGTGGGCGTGGTGGCGCCGGAGGAGTGCGCGTTCGCTGAGAGATGCAAGAGATGCATGGCAGCAGCGGAGCCTGCCTCGGAGGAAGCATACTCACAGGTCAAGTTGCGGTTGCGGCACCTCGTGCACGGCTTGGACTCCTCACACTTAACGCGGGCCTTTGCGCAGGCCTGGCAGGCGTGGGCGACACGGCCGGCGCCGGGGGACGAGTTGATGCGCCGCCTCTTGGTACCATTGCCATCATCATCGTGGTTGGCACGGTGTCTTTTGAGCAGATCAGCACGTCCAAAGGCCTTGCCGCAGACCTGGATCATGACATTAGCGACGGGATGGGGGGTTTCTAGAAGCATGCGGTCCCCGGGCGGGTGCTGGACCGCACGCGCGGCAGGATGCGAAGACGTACGTCACAGATGAAGCGTTTCCCCAGCGTGTGAGTGGCTATATGTCTCTGGAGGTGCTCGGGGCGAGAGTATCTCTTCAGACAGTCGGCACACTGGTAAAGGCTGGTGTTGGCGGCATGGCCGCTGGCGGGCGTGGTGGCAGCGGCACCAGCAGTGGAGCCCCCGCCGTTCGTCGAAGGAGCACTAGGAGAGGTGGCAGGGGTGGCGACGGGCGTTGGGTGCGAAGTGCCAGATGCTGCTGGCGAGACACCGGGAGGGGCTGGGTATGTGTAGTTCCCAGGTGATGAGGTGGGCACAGAATGCGCTGTGCCGGCGTGCGAGGCGTGCCGTTGAGATTGGGATTGCGAGTGCTGATGGGAAAGGGAAGGGTCGGCGTGCAGGAGATGTGATAGTGACGGGCTGGCCATTGTGGCCGTCCGGAAGCAGAAGCTACCAAGTGCGGTGCGATGCCGTGCTGCGGTGCGTGTGGATGTGGGTGCGGCGGGTGTCGTATCTCGTCGTACGTGCTGCCTTCAGTCCCGAGTCGGGCTCCGGCACCGTACCGAGACCTGGCGCCTGCTGACCACCCGGGGTGGGCAGAGACACGGAGGCGGGAGAGACGGCGATACGATGGAGCGGATGGGACGGTGCAGGACCGGAACAGGATAGGGCTGAGGCCAATGGACCACAGGCCTGATCGGCAGGCGGGCCGGGGCACTGAGATTGGCTCTCCGAAGCTGGATGGGTCCCTTCTGGGCCGGTAGGGCGCGGTGGGCGTGCGGAAATCCGAGAGTGCTCGGCGACGAATGATGCAACTGGAGAATGGATCTCAGGATCAGTTGGCAGCAAGCTTCGTCGGGAGTGTGGGAGACAGCGGGCGGGAGGGCGGGAGCGAGGGCGGGCGGGCGGTAATAAGGGAGAGGATTCCAGCACTGTGCGTCGTGTCGGGTCGAGCAGTCGAGTGTCGTGGGGCGTACGTAGATGATCGACTGCTACCCAGATAAAGGTGCATGTGTAAGGGAACTAGCGACCTATGCAGGTATTTCTCCTGACAGCCCAGCCTATGGCGACTGACAAGACGGGGGCGCGTGGGCCAGGAGCCCAAGAATAGTCTCGGGGACCAAGATTGATGCTTGCTCCCGACGCCTGGTTTGACTATGCTTGTGTCTGTCTCAGTCTCGCCTCTCACCCGGGGGCCAGCTTGTTGGGACTTGTTCGTTCGGTCGAGGAACGAGCATGTGCTTTTGCTTGTGGCTGTTCTTGGACGGGTGGATACTGCGGATGGGATGGGATGGACAACGAGATCGAAGAGGTCGACAAGCTGCTGGGCGGGATCGGGGGGTGGGGCCTGGAGCCGGGTGGATGCGATGTGTGCGGTGCATGCAACGTGATGCGATGCTGTCGACACGAGTGGACTGGCAGGTGGGCTGTAGTCTAGTCCACTGTCTGATCTCTGGATGCTCGGGCGAGGCCCTGCCGTCCGTCTCAAGTCGTCGGTTCGTTCCACGAGTCAGACACGTCCGCGACCAGACAAGGCGAACGAACTACCTTGCTTGGTACTGTACGAACATACAACTGCTGTACATATTAATTAGGTAGGTAGGCAAGTACTGCGTGCCCGTAAAATCCAGGAGATACGGTTGGTGATCCAAGATCGGGGACTCATGCCGACATCAAACAATTCGACTCTAAATTCTATACCTTATTACTGTATACTCTAATGCGGCCTGGCCTTGAACAGGCCCCAACCCCACCGGCACAGCACACCACTCCCACCATCACGACCACAACCACGACCTTCCCCTCCTTCTACCACTACGCCTTAACTGCACGCGATCCCACCCGAGCACCGTGCCGTCCTCGAATCCCGACAAGCCAGCCACTTGCAGTCGAGCTGCCACCCGCGCCTACGCCATCGCCTACGACAAGTCTCAAGCAAGCCATTCTTTTCGGGCATGGCGTGCCTGTCATCTCTACGCTCGTCCCTGATCGGCAGTGCGTACCAATAGCAGTGGTATACCGTATACTAATTCTCGCGCTTCCTGTCAGCCCTTCCCGGCCTTGCAGAAGGGATCGGAATCGAGTCGATACTCTGATCTGCCCATGCGCTCGACACTTGCTGGCCGCCCAGGTCGTCTGGGCGGTTTGGGACGGTCTTGCTATGTAACCATCAAGCCATCAAGGCCAGCAACGTGGCTAGGGCGTCCCTGTCCTTCTCTGTTCCTGTGGCGGACGCTCCGGACAGCCGTGATTCGTGATCCATGATCCATGGTCCTTGTTCCAACGACCCACAAACCCAAGTGCCGTGGCTCTAAGTTTGCCTCGGCCGGCTGCTTTCGCAATCGCAGTGCAGCTCTGGCAAACCTGGGGAAGCCTGAGGTGGGTGGCAGGCACGCGCCTGGAGGAAGCGCCGGGCCACCAGCGGCAGCAGGCATGAATTAAGCCTCCAGATAAAGTCGGTGATCCGAGAACACACAAGCATAGGCTATCTTCCGAGGGCCATATTTGGCTCACCGACATCGCTCATGCCTGTTTGTTTGATCCACCCTCACCCTCAACCGTTAAGAGTTTCAACGGCCGCATACTCCTGGCTGTCATTAAGCATATTTTTGTTTTTTCTCCTCCCCTAGCCGTTCCCACCTCCGGGACAGCCCCGACTGCAAATTCAGCAGCCAACCCCGTAGTACGCGTGTCTGGTGGAGACGGATCCGAGTCGAGGACTACTAGGTTGAACCGGTTGCTACCCAAAACCGCCCCTGAATCCCATCGAGACCACCACAGGCAACCCTTCAACGTCACATCATCGCCAATGACGCGTCCTCAATTTCCAACCCACTCCCTTCTGTGCAACGCCAGCCGCTGAGGGAAGCTGAGGTGCCGGTGACGCTGCTGGTCTTCGAAAGGGCAAAAGGTCCGAAAGGCTTGTCGCGTTTCCCACCGTTTACACGTTTCCATTCATTAGCCCCAGCGGTTAAAGCATAAACTCAAAACCGCCAGACCACGGCAACGCCCCCGAACGGCGGAGCAGCAAGACACGATATGGTCCACCCACGGTCCCCTCCTCCGCTGCAAGAGCTATTACGCAGTAGCCTACATGAGGGCTATGTAATTAGGACTTGGCACTCTGAATCCACCTCAATATCTTGGCACAGGCCTTCTGCTGCACGCCAGACTGCGCAAACAGGACACGCACCCGCAGGACCCGACACCCACTGCCAAACCCAATTGGACCTCCAGTAGCCGATCAGCCATCTGTTCCTCAGCTAGTGGCTGACTGCATTGCAGAACCTAACTCGGAAATAAGAGGACCTGCCAACGCGTGGCCTGCGGATGGCTTGCAATCAATCCGCGTAAAGGTAACGTATCTGGATTTTCCGCGGATCAGGAGGCCCAAGGACACGATGACATCGGACCTGCGGCTGCTGTTCGGCGCCGATCTTAGATCTGGACCATGGGACAGGCCATGCCCATTCCATTCCAGCTGAGTCGAGGTGGGCTGGCTAGCCGAACCCCAAGATTGCGCCAAAGCGGGTTACCTGTCCTCCCCGACTACGCCCAGGCGCCGACATGGCTGGGCTCATGGGCCCGTAGGCTGATCAGGGCGTACAATACTCATGGCGCCAGTACAACGGGATCACGGCGGCGGGCGACGTACGTGCCTCTGGCGCCGATTAGCCGGCCCAAGAATCAGCTGCTAGCCGCCAATAGCGGAGCTGTTGGTTTGGTTTCACACATTACTGAGACAGGCCACAGCCCCGGGCGCCTCTATGGTGAAGCCGAGACCCCAACGGAAAGAGACAACTCTTACGCGAGTGTGTAATGCCACGATCTTTTCTGGGGAATAGATCCTGCTACAAGGACATGGCCATCTCGGGCTTCTACTCTGGTGTCGGTCACCACTTGTACGGGTGGGCGGGGAAGATTCCTCGTCGGCCATAGGCAGCGTATGGCCGGCCAGTTGCACAGACTTTGTCTATGAGCCTCCTAGGACGAACGCAATGCATGGCGTCACGGGCTAACCTGTTTGTTGGGCTTGAAGACGACAGGCCCCGACTATCTATGCGAGTGCAGGAAGTCGTAGGGGCAACGTGCCAGAGGCCTTTAGACTTCCCTAAGTCCGCGGGTGTTGAACATGCACGTGAGTTGAGACTTCTCAGGGCTGTTAGGTGGGTAAATGGAACCTTCCATATCCACGCTTGTTCTCTGAAGCTTGTTCCATAATTCAGGGTTTCGAGGTATCGTTATCTCTCCCGTGCTCATCTTGAGTTTGACGTAAGTAGGTGGTTCTGCGGCAAGATTACGTTATAGCCCCGAATATCAACAACTCCCTCCAGCAAATACCCATTGCCGTTTCTGGTCACTCTCTATTCTTCGACGCCCACTGTCTTCTTGCGCTTTGCGATCGTCCACAGCTGTCACCTCCACCTCCCGATCCCTGCCACGGCAAGGCTGAGGTATTGCGTGGGGTAACCTGGTCGCAGTCAGAACCTAAAACCCCGGCCTCTGGTGTAGGTGCTAGATAGTGCTACGCGTTAACGCCGTCCTGCATCACTGACAACCTATAGCAACTCCTGAGCCACCTCCCGAGTAGGGGTCTCGTCACTTGAGCAGCTGCCGTCCTCGGAAAGTGGGCCACATCCCGTTCGTGCGCAACACTCACACAGCTCTGTGAGCTCGATCACTCACTCGTCTGGCCGAGAATCGCCTTGTCTCGATACCTTCTGGACGCCGAGACTCACGGGAAGCCTACGGAGAGTGGACACTGTTCCCCAGATTTTTGGCGGAGATCAGGCGGGAACCAAATCTTTCCCCAGAATCTCGAGAGCTTGTTGTCCTCGCTTGTCTCGTCTCGGCATCAGCCACTGGCCCCCCTCGCGTCTTGCCAGTCCTGTGGGGTCTGGGGAACCTTGAATGGGGACGGAAGCCGCTGCTACTGGGCCGGAGTTTGGGTAGTCTTCCAGAGGAGTATACATTGCTACTCTTGCGGTCGACTGTGTGGCAGCAACCCTTCAAACCCTGCCTTGCAGCTGCCCCTACTGGGTCTATGTCCGTTCAGTACCCGTTCAAATCAAAGGCGGCTCGTATGCAACCAGGATCTTATTTACTGTCGACTCCTCCCCGGTTCGGATACAAGACCACAAGAGCCTCGTCCCAACTGACTGCCATCTCTGCTCCATATTCCCGCTTCACACAAAGTGCCTCCAGGGCAACAGGCTAAGACATTTCTTTCGAATAACAACAAGTTGGTTGGGCAAAATGGCAGGCGACCATATCGCACCGACTCTACGACCCGACGACTACGAGGATCCAAAGGTCGAGCACGTAAGGCAGAGAACATTGGGCAACGTTCGCCTTCGCCATCATGAGACCAACGAGATCATTCTAATCCCAGCGCCGTCCAACGATCCCAATGACCCCCTGAACTGGTGAGTCGAATTGATCCGCAGACCAGCCACTTGGTGTGCATCGAAGATCTGACCGGGCGTAGGCCACAATGGTACAAGAAGTGTATCGCCGTGCTCGTCTGCGTGGCGATTCTCATGTGCAACTTCCTAGCCGCAGGACCGACAGTCACCATCGTCAAGACGACTCTGGACTTCTTCCCAGCTTCGCCTCCCACCGTCGATCCCACGGGCTTCAACGCCAATGTCTCTAAGGTTGCATACTTTTTCAGCACGACTGCGCTGCTTCAGGGGACCGGGAACTTCATATGGGTACCCCTCGCGAATAAATATGGCCGCCGTCCTGTTTATGTGGCTAGCTATGTAAGTCCCGCAGTTTTTTCATATCTGTTGTCTTGAAGTCGTCTTTTTTTTTTGTGATCAGGCGCCCAAGTGCTGGCTCTGAAGGTCACAATGACGAGAAATGGTGCCAGCAAGACCATGGTGCTCAAGAACGATCGTTCATGTTCATGGGCCATACATACGAGGCCGATGGCTTCGTCCTACGGCTCTCGAAGTATGACGGATGTACATGCTGTTGTCCAATTCGCATCTCTACGTCTTGCTGAGGTCAATCTTGTCTTAGTGTTGTGTTTCTCTATGACAAATTGGCAGGCTCAAAGCGCTGACCATTTCTCCTGAAGGCTCTGTATCTCGCCACCGCCATCTGGGCGATATTGGATCACTCCTACAACGGATTCCTCGCTGCGCGTATCCTTATGGGTTTCGCCTCTGGGGCAGCGGAGACCATTGCACCTGTGACCATTTCAGACCTGTTCTTCCTCCACGAGCGTGGCTCTATTATGGCCCTCTACACGTCGTTTCTGTCTGTGGGTGTGGGCTTCGGTATGGTCATTGCTGGGTAAGTGGATAGAACAATTCGTATCGCAATGCGATTGCTCTAACGCATCTACAGTCTCATTACCATCAACAACGACTGGCGTGTCATTTATGAGGTGGCGGCAGCAATCATCGGGTTCATACTCCTCTTCGCGTTCTTTGCCTTCCCAGAGACAGCCTTCATCCGCGACGACTCAGCTATCATTGATGCCCAGCCCTTGCAGCGGCTGCCAAGCGGGCACGAATCCGAGAAGACTCACCAGACGGCAGACCGCGTCTCGGACATCGAAGTTGCGCCCCACTCTCCACCAGCACCCACCAGGAAGAAGAAGACTTACTTGCAGAGCCTCAGCCTTTACAACGGGGTTTTCACCTCGGAGCCCCTTTACAAGATCTTCGTGCGTCCCTTTGGGCTCATTCTCCTGCCCCCCGTGCTCTGGGCAGCCCTTGTTGAGTCCGTGACCATCGGCTTCGTCGTCGCCGTCACGTCCAACGTCGACCCTGCCTTCTTGGCCGCGTACAACTTCGAGGCTTGGCAGGTCGGTCTGTGTTTTATATCTGCCTGTCTCGGCTCTGCTATCGGAATCCCCGCCGGTGGAAAAGTCGGCGATGTCGTGGCGGACTACTTCACCAACAAGAATGGCGGCATCCGGGAGCCGGAGATGAGACTGCCTGCGATTTTACCGAGTCTGATCACAACGCCCTTGGCCCTGGTGCTGTACGGCGTGGGTATCCAGAAGCAGCTGCACTGGATCTGCCCGACTATTGGACTGGGACTATGTGAGTGTAGAGCCCGACAATGCGTTTGTGTGAAACAAGGATCTAACCTTGGAACCACCAGTGAACTTCTCGATTGTGCAAGCCACAAATATTGTGCTAGTCTACGTGATTGATGCTTACCGTCCTGTCGCCGGTGAGATCACATTAGCTGTCATGGGTTTCAAATGTGAGTGGCCGACCCCATATCATTGTCTTGCTGGATCCTAGACTAACGGACACATACGCAGCCCTCTTCGGCTTCCTACTGTCATTCTACACGAACCCGTGGGTCGAGCAGTCCGGATACCTCAACGCCTACGGTGCCATGGCTGGTATCTCCGCAGCCGTCCTCATCGGCTGGGTGCCACTGTACATCTGGGGCCGACATATCCGCCACGTCACCTGGTCGTGGCCTGTGATCTCCTATGTCCACTGGAGTGAGGACCGCGAGGTCGGCGAGTGAGGATGACCACTGGGTCATCCATCCACTATGCGTTTAACTGTTTTATCTGTCTTTCCCGACGCGCGTGTCTAAGCTGGAATTATCGTGGTGCGATATGCATGTTGCGATATGCCTGTGAATGAGTTTTGATTTGTTCGAGAGCACAGCTGTGCGTTAGTTGACGGAGTCAACCTGGGTAGTCATAGGATGCTGTACCAATGAGCTCAAATACGAATCCTTCCATTGAGTGCCTGAGGAAGAAATCAACTTTTGTGACTAGGACTGTGCCTTTCCCACCAACACAGCAAGGCCTCAAGAGTCGAGATGCATAGAACAGAAGCCCCTGATTGTTAATATTCATCGTCGCTCACGTAAAAATGAGATTTATGTAATGGCACTGGTGCTACACGTAGTCCCGATACAGCTTTCGACTTACAGTGACAACCCACCGTCCAAGACCATGTTTTGTCCCGTAACACTCTTGTTCTTGACGAACGTCAGAACCTGTTCAGCAACATCCTCGACTGCGGCCAATCTCTTCAGCTTGGACGCCTCGGTCATCTGCTGTATCCTCTCCGGGGGAAACCTCAGCCCCCATTCCTGATTGGTAGAGCACGTTAGAAGGGATCGTCCTTCCCTGAAAAGATTCAAGTCGTAGTCGGGAGGTTTGACTCACCGTAAGCAACAAACCAGGGCTCACGCTGTTCACCCTGACCTTCGGTGCGGCGATCAAAGCCAGCGCCTTGGCAAGGTGCAGGTGGGCGGCCTTTGTGACGGCGTAGGCGAGGGAGCTCCCACTGACCTTGACGCCAGCGAGGCTCGCCGTGGTGACGAAGCAGCCGCTCTCCTGGGCGCCACCTTCCTCGTCGTCCCAGCCGGCCGAGAGGTAGGGCTTGGCGGCGTGCATGAGCCACAGGTGGCTCTTGACGTTGACGGTGAAGCACCTGTCCCAGTCCTCGTCGACCATGTTGTCCTCGAGGTCGTACAGGTTGCGCATGTGCGTCCAGCCGCCGTTGCTGAAGACGACGTCCAGGCGGCGCTTGCCACCGTCCTCGCCGCCCCCAGAGGGGCACATGGCGCTCACCGTCTCCTCGACCAGCCGCTCCACGTCTGTCCGCAAGGCCAGGTCCGCCTTGATGGCGTGGTAGTCGACCCTCCCCTCGGCGGGCGGCAGGGTGCTGATGGACTTGAGCTTGGCGACCAGCTCCTCGGCGCGCTGGATGTTGCTGGCGTAGTTGATGACCACGCGCATGCCGTTGCGGGCGAAGAGCTCTGCCACGCAGGCGCCGAGGCCGGCGGACCCGGCGGTGATGAGGGCGATGGGCGGGGATGGCGGGGACATTTTGTCAAAGTGTTTGGAAAGGGTGCCACGGGGTCTTAGACTGCCGGTTTGCGAGGTGAGGTCGAGATATGCTTTGAGGATCCACGTGTATCCACAGCCGGGGAAGGCTTTCACTCTTCTCTTTCCCTTTTTGGAAGAGAGGCGCACAATGATTCGCCGGTCTGTCTGCCTTGTCTTGGGAGGATCTTGGTTGTGCGAGCCTAATCTCCCCTTTTCCCCGCGAGTTTCTCTTGTTGCTTAATGAATCGTAAGTTCATCACGCGAGAACGGAGTCGAGGAGCAGGAGTCCCACCGTGAGCTCGGCCGGGGTCGGGGTGGGGGCTCCGTTCACGGATCTATCGACCAGGCCGACTTTACATGGGGTGCCTGCCGCGCCCGAAGTCTAACTGTACACGGTACTCGGATGTGCAGTCCACTACACTTCTATTGCACTTACCCAGGCTGGGCGGAGCCTTTGTGACTTGGTGGACAAGGCTGCGTGTCGGAGCTAACAGACAGACATGCAGTCAAACAGGAAGGAGGTGTATGCACGATGATCATGCAAAGGTCAAAGGTCTAGTGCTACCTGACTCTTGTCGCTACCGCTTGTTGCCCTCGGCAGCAATTGGATTCTGTACGCTCACATAGTTCATGACAAGAACAGGAACCCCTTGCCCGTCAGATGCCCGGGGATGCAGCTGCTCCCCTGGGCCTGGCTGGGCGGGACGGAAGAGTGCTGTTCCAAGGTTGGTGTTGGACAATGCGGCTAATAATAAGAGGGCCTCAGTTATACACGTATCCGGCTGCACTCCCCCACCTGCCCACTTCCCGGAATCCAACCTAGACGGAACTAGTTCCCATCTTTGGATCTGTTTCGGTCCCCTTGCCTGGGGGGAGCAATCAACAATACATGCTCCCTGCGATCGTCAATGACATTACGACTTGTCTCCTCCTCCACTGGCCTTCCGTCTGCCGTATCCAGTCCCCCCATCTAAACGTATTCGTGTTGAGGACCAGTGGCCCCACCATTGGTCGTAAGTGCCCCTCTCTGCTTGGCCGAGAGTCGAGTCCACCTTCCACAACGGTTGAGGGTATCTACCTGACAGCATGCTGGGCCTCGTGCTACTGTCCGCGCCAGCGAACCAGAAACGAAACGATACGATCGAGGTACCTGGGTAACTCTCATGCCGCCCGGGACGGGCGCCCCCATCATCCTCATCCCGTCTCACACCCAAGGGCCCCACGTACGATTCCGGTGGGCGCCCCCGGGAACTACCAAGTAACTCTGACGGGATTTGATATTGCTGCACGTCTGATGACCTACCGACCTACCTGCCTGGGTAGAGTCACACTGCTTCCAATATGTTTACCCGCTGCCTTGAACGGAACATGCTCTCTGGCTTTCCCTGCCTCGGCCCTCCTTCTTGTCCGGATGCCGGTGCACCGCCTTGATATGGTCCCCACACCTTCGCGCCCACTCGTCATGTTGCCTGTCTGACTTGTAACATCTTTCTCACATACTAAGGAGAGGACGGAAAGCCTCCGCGGATCTTGGAGTCTATTTCTCACACATTGCTAGCTGCTTTTCCCTCTCGCATAGAACAGCGGCTTGTCTTATCGTCGCCGGTCTACTGTTCACTGTATAACTGTCACGAGAGCCTCATCTCTACCGGGTCCAGTTTGTTTATTACTCTCGGCCCTCACACCTCTTGTTTCCTTGAACAGCAACGCAAGCCACAAACATGGAGAAGATCAAGAATCTGGCAAGCAGTCTCAACGGGACCGGCCACGGCGAGGGGGTCGTCAATGGCACTCGAGCCCAGCCTTCATCGAGTCCGAACAAAGTCGGACCCACGAGTCCTCTCGTTGATGACCACCCCACGCCTCTCAAGATCATCATCATCGGCGCCGGCATAGGAGGTTTGTCAGCCGCTGTTGGCCTGCGGAAAAACGGCCACCAAGTCGACGTGAGCATTGTTCCCGGGATCGCGAGCCACCTCACCAGGCGCTGACCCTTTCTTCCAGCTTTATGAACAGTCGAGATTCGCCAATGAGACGGGCGCAGCAGTGCACCTGGCACCAAATGCAAACGGATTGCTGAGGAAATGGGGCATCTTTGCCGAGGACTTTGGCGCAACGCTGATGCAACATATGGAGGAGCGAACCGAGAAAGGTGACAAGGTCAAAGACATGGATCTTAGGGGAATGAATGCACAATGGCAGCACCCATGGCACCTGAGCCACCGCATAAACCTGCACGAGAAACTCAAGACGATTGCAACGGCTGAGGATGGCGTTGGCACCCCCCCAAGACTGCACACCTCCAGCAAGATCGTGAGTGTGGATGCCGAGAAAGGACAGGTGAGCCTTGCGGATGGAACGACGGCCACCGGTGATGTGATATTGGGAGCAGACGGTATATACGTAAGTGATGTTGCTCCAAATTTCCCGCCGCCTCGCCGCTGACTCCCCTTTCAGTCGAAGTCGAGGTCTGTCATCAAGGAAATGAAGTTGTTTGGTTCTGGCAAGGCCGCTTTCCGCTTCTTGATCCCTCGGCAAGCCGGCCTGGACGATCCAGTCACGAGACCTCTCGTAGAGAAGGGGAACAACCTGGTGATTTGGTATGGCGCGGACCGCAGAATCGTCATGTATCCATGCAACGACAACAGATTGCTCAACTTCAACTGCATCCACCCTGAATCCGAGTCTCACGCGAAGGCCAGCGACGGTAAGTAAGCCCATCCATAATTTTGGAGGACGGCGGAGATCCTGACAATACACAGAATGGAACAAGGAAGCCGATTTCGGCCAATTCCTTAAAGTTTTCGAGAACTTCGACCCGGCGCTCCTGGCCCTGACCAAGAAGGTAGACCCGACGAGCATAAAAGTCTGGCAGTTGATGGACATGGAGAAGCTGCCCACGTGGACGCAGGGAAAGCTTGCGCTGCTTGGGGATGCTGCCCACCCCTTCACTCCTCGTAAGTGCGCAGCAGACGTCTGATTGAAGATACCGTCGTCCTAACGAGGATGCACCTGTAGATCAGGGTCAGGGAGCTGGCCAGGCCATCGAGGATGCCGCCACCATCTCTGTCGTGCTGCCCAGGGGCACATCGCCCGAAGCAGTCTCCGACAGGCTGAAGCTATATGAAAAGATCAGGTACGATCGGGCCCATCAGATCCAAGAGTACTCCCGTCAAGCGGGCAAGGACTGGATAGACGGGAAGCCGCAGATTGACAGTAAGGATAGAGACCTTTCCTGTGAAGAATAACAGGTGCTGACGAGATAACCCAGTGATGGCATATACCGCGTACAACTTTGGCCACGATGAGTTCGACAACTCCGAGAACATCTTCAAGCGATGGAAGTGGAGCCTGAAGCCCAACATGTACTGGCGGATGCCAACTGCTTTCGGCCCTTTCCCAGGACCACGACAGGACGCCTACGGCCGCTCACTCCAAGAGGGGTTGCAACGAACCTTCAGCACTGTCTCGGTCAAATTCAAGACGTCGCGGACGTACCTGGAGACGCTATTCCCCAACTCGTCCTTCCGCTTCAAGAGCCCCGCGTCCGTCTGCCAGGCGTCCATCTCGATGACGGAGCTCGGCAACATGGCGTGGCTGGGCGGGAACGGGTACAAGCACATCGGGCTGTACATCCACGGGGTCGAGTACGTCAAGAAGGACGGCAGCACGATCCCGGGGACGTACATGCCGGTGCTATTTGAGTCGCTGACGGACCCGATCGTGTCGGGGCGCGAGGAGCTGGGGATGCCCAAGCTGTTCTGCGACGTCGACGTGCACCGGCGCGGCAACGGGTCGGTGCGCGTGGCGGCCAGCTGGCGCGGCGCAAAGTTCATCGACCTGGCCGTCACGGACCTCAAGGAGGACGACCCGGCCTCCGAGGCCGGCACTATTGGCGGCGAGGCGGACCACGGCATCCTGGTCTGGCGCTACATCCCCGCCGTGGGCAGACCCGGCGTGGCGGACGCAGAGTACGCGGTCGTCGTGCCGCACGCCGAGGAGGAGCCCAAGGCGACGGTGACCAAGGTCCTGCGGGCGCCAGCTGCGGCTCAGGGCAAGAAGGCCGGCGCCAAAATCGACATCGACGGGCTGGACTGGGAGGCGCTGCCCACGCTCCATCATGTGGCGGGCGCGCTCGCCCAGGTTCCCATTTACGAGATCGTGAGCGCCAAGGTCGTCGAGGGGACAGGCGTGCCGGACGTGAGTGCTGCTAAGAGAATTGAGTGAGCGGAGGGCGGTACCAGGGGGGTGGCTTTGCATGGAGATTTTTTGCGACTCGAGTGGCATTTATTTGATGGCGAAGGAGGTCAGGAGTGGCCTGTGTTGAGCATGAAGATACCAGTTACCTACACAAAAATGGCTACTCTCGAGTGAATCATTCCTGTATAAAAATTAAAGTTTTCTTTCTCTACAAATCTCAAGTGACCCTAATGAACAAGTCTGATTCTACGCCACTTTCTGACAGGAAATATGGAGCCTATAGGTATGCTGAATCTATCCTTATGAGTGGCCCTCAGTTTGTGCATGATAATTGGGAACATGATATTGACAGCTTCACAACACAGTGACATGGGCCATGACCAGCAGGATAGTAGATGCACCAGAGGCATGACCGGAGCCAACAATATGAACCGACACTTCGAACCCTCGGTGGATCCGGTGTCCAGGAATAAAACGGGGCCCCCGATCCCGAGAAGGAGGACATTTATGAGTCCCGGGCCCATCCCTGACCCTGCGTCGGCCCCGCGCTGCACCTAGGCTTCCCCGCCTCCACCCTTCCGCAGTGGCTCCCCGCCTGCTGGTGATGGGCCGGCCACTGCTGAGCGACAGTGATCGGGAAGTTGGGTGGAAAGGGGCCTAGTTTTATTGCCCTGGACGAGAGAAACATAGCGAAATTGTCTGAGGGGAGCCCGTCTCTCCCTCGGAGACCATGGGCTTTCTATTTTCCAGCCGAAGAAAAGGTTCAGGCTGCTCATCTCCGGGAGCTTGAGGACCGAGCTGGCCGAGAAGTCCGTCTTGATCAAACGACTCACCCAAATATTAAAGCCTGGTCTTTTGTTAATCGGAACCTACCAGAGCCCATTACCCCATTTCCTTTTGCTAGATACTGCTGGATATTCAAGAGCCATACAGAGAGTGATAGAGAGAGACCACCGCCGGAAACTGTGATCAGGAACCAAGACCAACTTGACATCCACGCCAGACTCTCACTTACGTTGCCATCGGGACTATATCACCATCCTGCACCTTTTCAAGATGGCAGAATCGAGTAGCAAGGGCTCCAACCTCCGACAGCCCAACCGGTTCATCACCGACCACGATGACAAGGGGCTCGCCATCTTCAACACCTCGATCCCCGAGCCTATCCCGGCCCAGATCATCAACAACGGCGACGCCTTCTACCTAGGCTACACCACCTCAAGCACGCCAGTCGACTTCACTAGAAACGTCGATGTGGACGCCTACGCGAAGCACCTAGCCGACCCCCCTGGGATCGTGGTCCCCGGTGGCTCTGTGCTCCGGATGGTTGACCTCCGGCCCGGCGGCGAGAGCCCGATGCACAGGACGGTGAGCATTGACTACGGGGTGGTTCTGGAGGGCGAGATCGAGCTGGTGTTGGACTCGGGCGAGGTGAGGGTCATGAAGAGGGGCGACGTGAGCATCCAGAGGGGCACCAACCACCTGTGGAGGAACAGGAGCAAGACCGAGTGGGGCAGGATGCTCTACGTCCTCCAGGAGGCGAAGCCAATCCTGATCGATGGCAAGAAGCTGGGCGAGGACTACGGTAGCGGCATGGCTGGTGTCAAGCCGTCTGGGAACTGAGGCGTTGTCGCGGGAGTCGGCTGGACGAGATAAAACCGTGCGGGAAGTTGTGCAAGGGAAGAGAGGGAAAAGGCTGGCGTTACCAGACAGCTAGCTGCTAGCTGGTGTAGTTCAAGAAAGTCTCCTCCATTCGAAATCCTGCAGTTTCCCAAGTCGTGAGCTTGCTGTGTCCGCCAAATGTAGACTTCAATGTATGAGATGCATAGCTGTGTCGACACAAGACTGAAACTCGGACAAAGTCGAAGCTTGCTGTGACGTTAGACTGATTAAAGGTGACCTAATAGACCAAAGGCTACCAGATAGACTACCTAGGCGTGCTAGGCACTCTGACATGCCCAGGTGCACTATCGTGTGGTACAGGCCCGTCTACCGCGCGCAGGCGGGCAGCTGCACCTGGTCGCGGGAGCTAGAGATAAGCCGTGGGCAGGTCCGTCGATAAGAACGACGGTGCTTGGCATGGTCTCGTGAGGCAAAGTACAAGGTCCACCACCACCACTCTGCATCTGAGTGCCGTGCCCGTGGGCCTTCCCTCGCAGCACATCATGTCATACAGGTCTCTCTCGCGATAGAAATGTCCCGCCACAGCCTCGCCTCTCTGGAAGGCTTGTTTGTATTTCCATGATCCTCCCCACTTCTCAGGTGGAAACGTCAGGCGGGTGAGCCACCCCCCCCCTTGCGCCCCTCACCCCTTAGAAATACTTCGAGGACAATTCTAATGATAGGTCGCATAGCTCTCGACTCCCATGAGCCATATTTCGTCCCAGACGCTATTCTTTACCTGTACCAAGGTTCCGCGCCTGTATCACATGCATTTCTCGTGCTTGTGATGCTATTTCACCTAGCACAGCTGCCATCCGCCCGCGAGACCGTCCTCCACCGTAACTGCCCATCCGTGGGCCCAACAAGTACAAATGTCATCTCCCGACTATTCCTCCGACTCGTCCTCAGGGGCCTCGAGCGACCGCAGCAGTCCAGCTCGAGTATGCCCCCATCGCAACGCTCGATTCCATGACCAGGAATGCTCCAGATACTTCGACTGTCCGAGCCACCTGCTGGAGAGGGCGACATCGGAGGCCGCAGCCTCCGACGACCAACACCCTGAAGCCCAAGAAGATGCAGATGAGAGAGTTGAAATCTCATCCGATGAAAGATCTCCAATAAGCGAGGCCGAGCCTGGTGGTCAAGAAACAGACGATGTTCCTGCTGGAGGCGATGTTTTCGAGGCCGAGGCCGAGGTCCATAACGCAGGGCACAATGTAATTGACCTCCTTTCCTCGTCATCCGATGACAACCAGCCGGGCTCTCCAGACATAGTCTCTGGTGTGTCACATATTCCAGGTGCTGAAAGTGGCGCGACCGAACCATTTGGGCAAGGGAGAAGCCAGCTGGAGCCTGAGGTGATTGATCTCACTAGGGACTCATCCGAGGAACCGACTCAGCCGGGGCCGTCGAATCCAAACCAGAACACTGAGCGTGCCCTGCCTACGCTCCCGCCATCGGCATCCGGCTCGAGCATTTCGTCCCACCGATCTGCAGGCGCCGGGTCTCCGTCGTTCCAAAGGCGACCAGCCACGCCACCATCACCTCCGCCTGCCTCCCGAAGGAGAACATCCTCAAACGCTTTTGCCGCCACCAGGGCCAGTCATCAGCAGCAAAGACTACCAGAGTCTAGAAGACCTTCAGACTTAGTCTTGCCACGGTGGCAGCCCGATGCCGAGGTTACCCTTTGCCCCATCTGCCACACCCAATTCAGCATCTTCATTAGGAAACACCATTGCAGGTAAGTGTCCCGCAACATCCTGGACTCACTTGAAACCATGCTGATTGCTGTGTAACCAGAAAATGTGGGAGAGTGGTTTGCGCCTCTTGTTCACCGCACCGCATCACTATTCCTTATCAATATATCGTCCACCCTCCCGGGACGCCACGCCCAGGAGCGCAGAGGCGTTCGTCTGCTTTCCTGAGCGGCGAAGGCGGGTATGCCGATTTTAGTAGCCTCGGCGGTGGCGAAAAGGTCAGGCTTTGCAACCCGTGTGTGCCTGACCCAAATACAAACCCACCACAATCTCAGGAGTCTCCGGGCTCCAGAAGAGTCCATAGCAGGTCGCAGAGCGGTGCCTCAGGAGTGCCAGCACACGGGTCAAGCCTAGCGCCACAAGGTCGTCCCACCTACTTCGCGACTCGAGCTGATGATCCATATGGGAGGAATAGAAGCGTCACCATGGTTTGTGCGATCACCAAAACTGGCGTAATCTGTGCTAACTCCTCGACTCTAGTTGACAGACGGCTCTCGACAAGCTTCGGGCAGTCGGCCTTACCATTATCAGTCCACTCAAAGCAGAATTCTGAGCGGGACTCCTCCTACTCACTATCCCTACGCCGTGCCGTCATCGAGCTCGTCTTACCGCGCGTTGAGACACCGCTCGATGCTCGATGCTGGGCAGTCTTCGTCTTCCATGGCAGCAGCTAGCAGAAGACCGTTGCCACCCGACCCGCCGCAGATAGCGGAGGAGGACGAATGCCCAGTCTGCCACCGCGAGCTTCCATCACGCGAATTGGCGAATTCTGAGGCTCTAAGAGAAGCGCATATCAATATATGCATCTCGTCGCACAGCGCTTACGGGACCCCCAGCGGTGAGGGCTCCAGCATGGCACCCAGGAGGACAGGCATGTTCCCATACGTCGCCACAGAGAAGGATTGTGTAGATAGTGCAGAGTGCACGATCTGCCTGGAGGAGTTCGAGGTTGGGGACCCCATGGCAAGACTGGAATGTTTCTGCCGGTTTCATAAGGACTGCATTTCGCGATGGTTTGCCAAAAACCCGGGCAGGTGTCCGGTACACCAGCACGCTATTCCATGAGCAAGTTCAAACAGGAATCTGGTGTCACAGTGGAGTCGACACTCATGCGTGGACGTTGAAGGATGAGAAGCGTGGTGCTCGTGCGGAAAGCTTTTTGGGATTCGCGGATCTGATTAATCCGCTCTGTTCACCCTGTCTAGACTCTGGGTCATTCGGAGCGCTGCGTGGCGTTGGGGGCTGTCTTTGATCTTTCTTTCCTGGAACATTTTGATGTTTGAGAGGATTCGCACTCTCTATCCTCCATACTTGATTTTCTCACCCAGTCTTCGGCTCAACACGAAGGTTTTTCTAAACAGCATGGAATTAGACTTAGGGCATTGCGGAAGAACCAGCACCCTTGCTGTTTGAAGAGCTCGGTGGCCGATCACGAGGTCTTCATCCTGCATTGACGGGCACCAAAGGGGGCGGAGGTATAGAGGCCTCTTTGTCACGTCCGAGATACATTATTACGTACAGGAAGTGTTGTCACCTGCCCGTATTTGTAACAGAGACTTTGAGGATTGGCTACCGACAGGCTTCCCCAGTGCATCCAGCCGCGGCTACCGACGGCTGTGGAGCAGCGGGCGCCCTGCGCATGGGGTACTTGTACACATACAAACCCACCCTTATCGTGCCGGGGCATCCTTATCAAACTGACTTACACCAGGGAGTCGTGGCTTGCCTCCATTCTTGACCTCCCAGGGCAAGACACAACACAACACAACATAACACATGTACACCAATTGATCTTGGTTGTATGCGAATTAGACTCGTGCTTCATTCAGCCTCTTCCGTACAAGATTGGCCACCTGAATTAGCCTTCATACATCCCGTCGAATTATGAACAGAAGAACCGTACTTCGCGGACTGCTGACTCCGAGATCGGTTCCCCTTCCAAGCTGTCGCCTTCAGGCCCATCATGCGTATACCGCCCGCCGTTTGATACATGGCTCCGCCAAGAGACCTCATGAGGTCCTGGGCACCGCCGCCAAGCAACCAGAGGCGGAGCCGATTCCCGTTCAGAAACTAAACGACAGGGTGACCGTCAATGATATCAAGGAGCGAAGGGCCAAGGCCGGCAAGCTGGTAGCAGGCGTCGCGGCATACTGCGACAGTGACATGTTCAAGGCGCCCGTAAGTTCTCTGATATCCCTGAATAATGGCGTGATAGACACTCAAGAATAATTCCAGTCAGCCGGGAAGCCAAAGGCCAAAACATGGGATCGTAAGTGTTGACTATACCCTTTCCGTGATGATGTGTATCTTCCGTGCTGATACTGTGTAGACCACCTGACAAAAGAATCGCTCTCACGCCGGCCCTGCATGCTCAAGCAGGCGGCCAAGTTTCTCAAGAAACCTGGGTTGATCTCACTCGGCGGGGGCCTCCCCAGCCCTGAGCACTTCCCGTTTGAGTCTCTGAGCATGAAAGTGCCAACTCCGCCTGGATTCACTGAGGACGCCACGAAAACTTCAGGGGCGACTCTGACCATAGGCAAACACGACGCCAGAGATATCCCGGAGTCAGAGTACGACTTGAGTATCGGGCTGAACTACGGCCAGGCCACGGGGTCCGCGCAAATGGTCCGCTGGGTAACGGAGCACACGGAGCTGGTCTTCAACCCCCCTTACGCAGACTGGCGGTCGTGCTTGACAGTGGGGAGCACGGGGGCCCTGGAGCAGTCACTGCGGATGTTCTGCGACAGGGAAAGGGGAGACTCAATCATGATGGATGAGTTTGCCTTCTCTACCGCACTGGAGACTGCCGAGCCGCTGGGAATCAAGGTCATCGGGGTCGCAATCGACGACGAGGGCATGATACCCGAGTCAATGGACCACATGCTGTCGAACTGGGACCCCAAGGAGAGGGGCGGGGCCAGGAAGCCGCATGTTGTGTATACTGTCCCCTCAGGCGGGAACCCTACCGGCGCGACCATGGGGACACAGAGGAGGAAGGACATCTACGCAGTCTGCCAGAAGCATGACGTCTTCATCCTCGAGGACGAGCCGTACTATTACCTCCAGATGGAGCCATACAACCGCGGGGGCAAGTCCGCCGCCGCCGCGGCTCCGGAGTCGGTCGAGGGCTTCCTCGACTCGCTGATCCCCTCCTTGCTCAGCATGGACACGGACGGGCGCGTCCTGCGCATGGACTCGTTCTCCAAGGTCGTGATCCCCGGCTCGCGGCTGGGCTGGGTGACCGGGTCCGAGCAGATTATCGAGAGATATATCCGGCACTCGGAGGTGGCCAGCCAGGGACCGGCCGGCCTCTCGCAGGTCGTCCTCCACAAGCTGTTGGATGAGCACTGGGGCCACGAAGGGTACTTCAGGTGGTTGATGAATCTGCGAGTAGAGTACACCAAGAAGAGGGATAATCTCCTGAGGGCCTGCGAGGAGCACCTGCCGGCTGAGGTGGTCAGCTTTAGCCCACCAGCTGCCGGCATGTTTGTGAGTCGATGTTACTTAAGACTTCTTTCTCACCGAGCAATGTTGCTAACAGATTTTCAAAGCAATGGTTCCGCGTCAATTACAAGCTCCACCCGGACGCTGGGAATCGCAGCATACCCGAGATAGAGGAGGAGATCTTCAACTCGTGCATTGACAAGGGCGTGCTGGTCGCGAGAGGTAGCTGGTTCACCACAGAACACGACAAGCCGCCCAAAGACCTCTTCTTTCGGGCGACCTTTGCGAGTGCCTCGCCCGAGAACATGAAGGAGGCGATCCGCAGGTTCGGCGAGGCTATCAGAGCGAGTTATCGGTTGTGAAAGCCCAGCGTATGTGTAAGTGGCTGCCAGGCGAGAGATCACAGCTCTGTGGAGAGTTCTGCAGAAGGCTGAAAGGACGGCAGGATTCACCTGGCGTAAGCGAGCTGGGAAGCAGCTAGCCTGACAATTCCATAGCCTGGATCCAATCTGCCCATGTCCAATCAATGGAATTCTGATCCAGAGTGACAAGGCTTTATGAGAACTCATGGGCCCCCTGAAAACCAGGTGTAGCGTCCCGGTAGCACTGAGTACTCAACCAACCAACGTCAATTAGGATACACGTAAACACTGAGGAAGGAGGTTGAGCATTACACTCGTCAATATATTTTTCAAGAACTGATTTATCATATGTGTGAGTAATATTTGACACCGCTTCGAAAAATGCTTATCTACCAGGCACCCGCCCAAGCTTCCTTCTGTCGCCCATGTGCACACCCACAGCCCGGGATTACTACCCAGGTACTCTAGCCCAGCCTCGTTCGGGTAAGCCTCCGCAGCCCAGGTTTGACATACTCGTGGTGTCTCATTCGCTGTCTTACCTCTTGGAGAAAATGTCGGGTCTTCCCGCATGCGCATCCAACGTTGTTTTTTGCCGTCTTGGGTAGACAAGCTACCGTGGCAATCTATTAGCTGGGCTCGGGCATCGGGGGGTTTCCAATGTCCGGCTGACTAGGCCAGCGTGCCACGAAACGGGCGGGCGTCGATGCGCGTGCGTCTCAGTTTTGCGCGTATTGCTCGTATCTTGGGCGCCATGCACGTCCCGGTTGGTTGAGCCTCGGACCCTGTGATGTGCAAATCACGGTCCTTGGCAATGACGGCCTCACGCACTCTGACTGTCCTCTACTGTGTAGGCCCCCAGGCAACTGTCTCGACCGCCTTTGTACAAGTTGCCAGGTGTAACATAAGCCTGTACTAGGCCCTTCCTTCGTCTTATTAGGCTTATTGCCCATTTCAGATCACAATCCCTGCAGCTGTTTTCCCCTTTCGGCTTCTCCAGTGGGCCTTGCAGGGCTGCCGCGAACCTCGTTGGTGTATATGCCAGTTTGCAACCCACGGCTTCCTCTGACTTGATTATACCCAGTTCTCTCTTCGCTTCTCTGTCCATTACTTTCCAAAGGCTACAGCTGTCGGCTTGGACATTCTTCAACTTCTCCTATGTTGCCAGCGCCTCGCCCTGAGTCTGCTGGGCTGACTTGGAGAAACACACGCAACAGCGGAATTTGCCACCTATAAGACTGTCTCATAAGAAGATTATCCCACGGCAGAAGGGCCTGCAGGAATTCAAGTTGACACGACCACATTCATACGGTGCTCACGGAGCATCGAACGGCAAGTGGCCTCCAGGCAGAAGACATGGCCGCCAAAGACGACGTCGATGTGTCCGTCGACAAGAAGACCGGCGACCAGCAGCAACCTTCCGAAGATGGAACCCCTAAGCAGGCGGCCCAGAATGAGAGGCAAGCAGTCTGGGGTGACTACTTTCGCGTCTTCACATACGCGAAGAAATGGGACTTTCTCCTGATGGCTGGCGCTGCGATTGCCTCGTTAGCGGCTGGTGTTGTGAGTCCAATGGGTCCTCTGGGCTATGAAGGCTCCGTACCCTGAGACTAATCTCAACGGCAGACCACACCTCTCATGAACGTGATATTCGGTCGCCTCGTTGGTAATTTCACCTCCTTTGGCACGCCGGGATCAAGCACCACTCGGGTGAGTCTCCCCGCCCTGTAAACCGTCTTCATATTTCGTGAGCCTAATGACACCACATCAAGGCCGACTTTGAGCGCACACTCAACTTCCAATGCCTCCTCATGTTCGTTCTCTTCATCGTACGCTTTACCTGCAACTATATCTCCAAGTTCTGTTTCCGCCTGATCGGTATCCGGCTCTCTGCCGCGGTTCGCCTTCACTACCTTTCCAGTCTGCTGTCTCAGACCGTTCACGTCCTTGACTCGATGCCACCCGGCGCGGCAGCTGGAACCATCACTAGCGAGGCCAATGTCCTGCAGATCGGGATCTCGGAGAAGCTGGGTACATTCCTGGAATTTGCAGCTTGCATTGGTACGTCAACTCAGGCAGCAGGCCCTCATTTCTTTTGCGCGGAGCAAGCCCGATGCGGCTCCTGAACGCGCGGACATTCCATTCAAACAAATACTGACCTAAATTGTCGTCAAATAGTTGCCGCAATTGTTGTGGCCTTCACCTACTCGTGGCAGGTTACGCTCGTAACTTCCAGTGTGGTCCTCTTCATCGGCGTATGTGTTGGTATCCTTCTGCCCTTCATAATCAAGGGGACCAGCCGCTCGACTGCAGCCGAGACAAAAGCCGGGGCCGTCGCAACTGAGGCGTTCTCGGGCATAAGAATGGTCTATGCTTGCGGCGCTCAAAAGAAGATGGGAGACAGATACAGCTCCTGGGTTGTCGAAGCGAAGAAGCATGGCATGTATACGTCTCCCTTCATGGGCCTCAATTTTGCGTTAGTATTCTTCGGGCTCTACAGCGCGTTTGCTCTGTGTAAGTCTATGACCGTTCCAAGCCCTGGTACCAGTCTGGAGTCACTAACGCAACAGCGGTAGGCTTTTGGTACGGGACTAGGGCTTTCACGCAAGGGATTGTGGATGGTATAGGCTCCATCGTGATCGTCTTGTTCTCTGTCTTCCTGATGGCAATATCGCTCGAGAGAATGTCGGGCCCTCTGATTGCCGCAAGCAAGGCCACTGTGGCTGCCGCAAGCTTCTTCGCCGTCATCGACGCACCACAGCCGGAGAAAGGCACACTGAGGGAACCGGATGTGACCGCTGACGGGGACATCGTTTTCGAAGGCATCACGTTTGCTTATCCCGGCAGGCCGAACACCAAGGTCCTGGACGACCTCAACCTCACCATCGAGGCCGGCAAGGTAACGGCGATCGTTGGGCCCTCGGGGAGCGGGAAGAGCACAGTCGTTGCTTTGGTGGAGCGTTGGTACACTTTACATTCACAGGCATCTATCAGCAAGGCGATCGAGAAAAAGGTCGAGAAGAAAGAACCAAAAGCATCAGACAAGAAGCCGAAAGAAAAGAAACCCTTCTGGTCTCGGTCAAAAACAAAACGCAATCAAGCTGACGCTGAGGATCAGCAAGATCAGGACACCGCCACCGATGTAGCCATAACGCCCACACCGGACGAGCAGGGCTCGGGCGAGCCGGTACCTCTGAGTGGAAAAGTCGTTACCGCGGGACACAATCTGGACGACATTGATGTCAAGTGGTGGCGGTCGCAGATTGGCTTGGTTCAACAGGAGCCCTTCCTCTTCAATGACACCATCTACGCCAATGTGATGCACGGATTAGTTGGGACAAAGTGGGAGAACGAACCGTTGGAAGCGAAGCAGGAGCTTGTCAGAGACGCGTGCAAGGAGGCATTTGCAGATGAGTTCATCGACAGACTGCCAGACGGCTATGACACCCAGGTAGGCGACTCCGGGCTGAAGCTTTCTGGCGGGCAACGACAACGGCTCGCGATCGCACGCAGCATCGTGAAGAAGCCCAAGATCCTCATTCTGGACGAGGCAACGTCGGCTATCGATGTCCGCAGCGAGAAGATCATCCAGGCCGCCCTCGACAGGGTGTCCAAGGGCCGCACCACGATCACGATAGCCCACAGACTCTCCACCATCGCAAAGGCCGACAAGATCGTCGTGCTACAGAAAGGAAAGCTAATGGAGCAGGGCACGCACGAGAGCCTGCTGAGTAACGACACTGGCGTCTACTCCGGGCTCGTCCGAGCACAGAGACTGACTCTGGGCAGAGAGGAAGAGGCAGAAGACAGTGACGCCCTGGAGGACAAAGAGGCCGAAGAGATCCAGGCCATCCTGAGCCGAGAGAAATCGGCGTCCAAGGTCGTTGGCGGAATGGCTGTAGAAATCGAGTCGGCGTGGGAAGACCGAGGCCTCATAGGGAGCTTTGGCCGTCTCCTCTACGAACAGCGCACTCGCTTCCCGTTCTATGTGCTTATACTCCTAGCAGCTGCTGGGATTGCTTCAGGAACGCCTCTCCAGGCGTGGTGAGACCCCTTGGTACCGATCCTCTCATAGTTACGAGCTGACTTATATTTTAAAGGCTCTTCGGCCAAGTGTTACAGATCTTCACCTTCATCCTTTCCCCATCCAGATTCCTTCGCGAGGCCGAATTCTGGTCACTGATGTGGTTTGTCGTGGCCATCGGACTGGGCTTCTGCTATCTCGTGCTGGGCATTGTCGCCGTCAACCTGCAGCACTTCATCTGTGCCGCATACCGTCAGCAGTACTTCTCGGCCATTATCCGGCAGAAGATGATTTTCTTCGATGACGAAAACAACTCGGTAGGTACTCTGACATCGAGAGTTCAGGGCGACCCGAAGCAGCTCGAGGAGTTGCTTGGCATGAATATGGGAATGGTGGTCAGCTCTGTTCTCCAGCTCTGCGGCTCTCTGACCATCGCGTTTGTCTTTGGGTGGAAATTGGCTCTGGTGGCAACGTGCGTGACTGTGCCAATCGGCCTGGCCTGCGCTTGGTACCGATTCAAATATGAGATGGAATTTGAGAAGTTATCAGCTGCGGTAAGTTATCCTTCTCTCTCGTGTGCTCCAGTCAATTTTCCACTGTGAACCTACTCGACGGCGACTATGCTAGATGAGCCCAGTGAGGCTTGCCAGTCGCGCAAGTATATCATTACTACCGCGCGCAACTTCGAAATGGAGATTATCCAATGCCTAACAAGGCAGCGTCTCATTTTCCTTACATTGACTCCAAACACTGTGCGATCTCGATTAACCGAGGATTTGCCAAATCTGTTCCATTCTGAAGCAAGCACTGACATTTATCAGGTGTTTTCCGAATCAAGCAAATGGGCTGCTGAATCAATCGGCGCCTTCCGATGTGTCTCGTCCTTGACGCTGGAGGATGTCATCATCGTGAGTACCATTCTTCTCTTGCTACAGTTCCCCGATCTTTGTGATTTGGAATGTTCCAAAATGCATCACTTTAAGACCCGTAGCAGGCCATTAATCGGTACTAGGAGAGGTACAAAAAGCTACTCGATGGCCACGTAGTGTCGGCCTACCGCAAAGCTCGCTGGACTACGCTCATATTCGCCCTCTCCGACTCGCTCTCCCTCGCATGCCAGGCTTTGATCTTCTGGTATGGCGGACGACTGCTGGCCAGCGGCGAGTACCAGGTTCTCAACTTCTTCGTGTGCTTCATGGCTGTCACTCAAGGAGCTGAACAGGCCGGCGTGGGATTCTCTTTTGGTCCCAATGCGGCTCAGGCGAACGCTGCGGCAAACCGCATACTGAGTATCAGGGAGAGCCGTGGTGAGCGAGCGAGCATGAGTAATGAGACCACGAGCGGTGGTAAAGAGACAGAAATGATCCCGGATAGCGAGAACGGTATCAAGATCGAGCTGAAGGACGTCGGCTTTCGGTACCCAACCCGCCAGGTCCAGGTCTTCAAGCACCTCAACATCACGGTCGAGAAGGGCCAATTCGCGGCCCTCGTGGGTGCGTCGGGTGCCGGCAAGTCGAGCACCGTGGCCCTGCTCGAACGGTTTTATGATGCTCAGCAGGGGAGTGTACTGTGCAACGGGAGGGACATCAAGTCAGTGGATGTGCACGAGTACAGGAAATTGTTTTCTTTGGTAGCCCAAGAGGCGTCGCTGTTTCAGGGTACTTTCCCTTTTTTTTGGCCAGTTCTAATTTTCTGCTTCTTCAATCGTGGACATGGCGGCTAATACTGATCTTGTATAGGTACCATAAAGGAAAACATCCTTCTCGGGATACCCGACTCTTCAACAGTGACTGACGCTCAGCTTCACCAAGCGTGTCAAGATGCTGCGATCCACGACTTCATCATCTCACTACCGGAGGGCTGTATGTGTATAATTAAAGCTTGTCGCTTTCACGAGAGACTTTCCTTATATATCGATTTGCTAATACGTCGCAGACAATACAGATGTTGGTTCCCGCGGCGTTGCGCTGTCTGGCGGACAGAAACAACGCGTAAGCATCGCGGTAAGTGATTTTCTTTATTTTGAACACCATGTGGATTTGTAGGTTCTTAGTACTAACCACTTTATTAGAGAGCTATCATCCGTGACCCAAAGGTGCTGCTACTCGACGAGGCGACGTCATCATTGGACTCGGAGAGCGAGAGGCAAATATCCGCTGCGCTCCAGAAGGTGGCCAAGGGGCGAACAACGGTCGCAGTGGCCCATCGACTGTCGACTATCCAGCACGCAGACGTGATCTATGTCCTCGGCGAAGGGAAGGTATTGGAGGTCGGCAACCATTCTGATTTGTTGAAACAGAGGGGGGTGTATTATACGATGGTACGTGTTACAGCTGCCTTGAGATCCAGGACCTTGCTAACAGAAGTCTGTGTCTTAGTGTCAAAGTCAAGCTCTTGATCGATGAGCAATAACCAATGTATATATTAGAACATGGGCCATCCCAGGTGTGTCAAAACTCGGAACACGTGCGAGTGGGCGGCGTTGAAAAGGCTCCACCATCTCTGCTCCCAAGGGCAAACCCAATCTCAATACCCAGACTCTTCACAATTGAAGAGGATCCATCCATGCATTTTCTCCAGATTCATCGGCATCAGATTGTCAGGTGAAGTGATCCATGACCCGTGAACCAAACCTGGCTGGCTACAACACCTTAGGTAGCCCCCTTTGGGATTCCCCCTCCCAACACTTGCATACCTTGCTGTGTGAGTATCCCGGGATCCCCATCAAGACTCCAAACGCCGTCAGGACGTACGATCCCAATGTAAAGCCGCTCCCGGGATCGCTATGCGCAAGAGACCACCACAAAGCCAGCGTTAGGCTGGTCGCAATGCCAACAATCGAGGTCCCTATCAAGGCGTGACACACCGTTACCCGATACCTGTTCCGCGAATGGCTGGGATCTTGCCAGGCTAAGCTCTCGAGTTCTTGAGGAAAGCTGAAGGTTGAGGTTGCCAGACCGCTCTGGTCATCTGAAAGTCGAGTGCCATCCGCATCCGGCTCTATCATGCGATCGAAAGTGTAAGTGCCGGGTCGAGGCAGCGCACCGACTGCTGTCCAGCTTGCCCTCAAAGCATCATTTTCGAGCAGCAAAGCGAGAATTACTTCGTCTTTCGAAAGTGGGCTCTCTCTCAAAGCCTTTCTTTCTTGCATTACCCCAAAGATGGATGTGTCGGGTTGGAGGCAATTGCGATAGGGCGGGGGCTCGTCATCCTCGTCATACCAACTTGAATGGGCTTTATCAGAACGCCCGTCGGAGCCACGACTCCACTGTGCTGTAGGCTGCATTTCGATACGTAATTCTCCGGGCATTTTCAAAATAAGGATATGCCCTTTCGATTCCGGGGTAGCCTGTTCTGAGGTGATGGAGTACTGTCTTGTATTTGAATGAAGAACATAGAATCATCCGGCCATCTTCAGCAGACCACTGGAAGAGATGTAGTCTCAGTCAGGCCGAGGAAACTCCAGTTGAGCCTACGCTAGGTCTTGCAACTGCACTTGTGGCGTTTACACTACTGCAATACGGATCCGTCGCGCCCTGATGCGGAATGGGGGCCGTAAGCTGCATCTTAAGAACTGATCTCTGCCTTGCTGGCACAGCCACCACACCATTTCGCGGGCACATCTATGGTGATTTGCTCTCTTTTCGGAATATATCTCCTCTAAGTCTGCCTATAGATCACTATCGCTCTAGGATGTCTCTGGATGAACACCCTTTTGGGCCCGTTGCCTCGTTGGCCTTTTCACAATGCCCACTACCATCAAGGACAGAATTCCATCACTAATGCAAATATTTTCTGTGAGACTTAAAAGGCAACGAGAATATTTTCATCGCTCATCGCTGGAAGTCCGTCCTTGTTCTATACCGTCCTAGTCACCCCTAGAAGCTACCGCCGTAGGAGATCACCAGCTGGGCAGATAGAAGAGACTAGGCCATGCAAAGACAGCAGTATTACATAGAAAAAAAGACGCGCGTACGGTGCTGAAAGATCCAGCTAGACCATGCATCGCTGACTGCAGGCAAGACCAGTACGGACGAGGTGGCTGTGGTGGTGAGGGTAAGAGTCATCACGCTCCCCTGGAGCCGCAGCTCTGCCTCTATCATGGCAAAGTATACAAAGTGTGTCCAAGTATCGCAGGTAACATTTCTCGCAGGATTGGATATATTCGAAAGGGGGGGGGGGGAATATCTGTCACGTCCAGTCACTTAATGACCACCTGGGCAGTTAAAGAAGCCCCAGACTGGCGGTACGGTAATGCGTTGGAGGGACCAAGGTAACAAGTAAAGTGAAAGTCACCAGCCAATGGGAGAAGAAGAGAACGGTCGGAAACTATATTTGGTATGATAATTATGAGAAACAGGCATTGATTATGTTTGCTGGGAACCACAGGGCTGAATGTATATTTTCTTCTTCACATCCTCTTCAGCTCGACTGCTTGAGCAAGTTGAATATGACCGGGACAAGATCGAGGATTTGTCTCCCATATCTTGATTTCCCCAAGGTGACTGCAGGCACTCGCTGGAACGCATGGATCTAGTGAATAAACGTCTATTTCCCAGTCTACCAGCCCCTAGTCTTGATTACTGAAATGACAATCCCCATCTATGAAGATCTACCCCTGACGCCTGCCTCACGTCTTCACCCAAGAAGCAGCAACGCCCTCATCCCACCCCCAGAACCTCCAAATCCTCTCGAGCGTCTGGCCTGAATGGGACATGGGGAAATCGTGGCCCCCCGGGACAGGGTCGGCCCAGAAAACGTTCTCGTCACCTCCTACCAGTGGCAGCACATCGTGGCGGTAGTCCTCATCATTGACGAGCTCATCTCCAATCCCAAAAATAAAACACGTCGTCTTGGGCTCCCTCCTCGTGATCTTCCTCCATGCCTCGTGCTGGTTTATCATCGGCGCATACCTCAGCGTGCTCATGAACGCCGGGACGAAGCCCGCGTGGTTCGCGACCTGCCAGTTGACGTACTTCAGGACCTTTCGCTGCAGCGGTCCCGGGGCTTCCGAGACGGTAGCATCCACAATCTCGCTCGTCACGGTCGCCTCGACGGCCTGGTCGCCGGGCAGATGTGACTCGGGCGTTGAGGCCCCGCTCAGGCCGCCCTTCACCTTCCTCTTCACGCTCTTGGCGATGGGCTTCTTGAGCCTCCACCTCGTCATGATCTCCACTAGTCCCTCGGGCACCCACCCGCTCCGGAAGATGATTCTCGCGACGGCGCCAAAGTTCTCCTCGCGGATCATGCCAGCCGGCGCGAGGAGGATCAGGGTCTTGACCGTGCGGGGGAAGGCTGCTGCGAGGTGAATAGCGATGCCTCCTCCCAAGGAATAGCCCACGAGGTGGAAGCCCTCACGCTCGCCCTGGCCCGTCCATGCCAGCTCGCTCGACGCGAGGACGCACAGCGCCTGGCTGACGTATAGCCGCTCGTCGTGGGGCAGGTCGCCAACGCCGTCTGAGTATCCGCGGCCGAACAGGTCGAACAGCAGCACCCTGCAGCCGCGCTCTACCAGGCCATGGGCGATGTGTGTAAGGGTCACTACGTGATACGAGTTCAGCTATCAGGACACTGTAACGGGCTTGACATGGAATCAAGGTGGAACTGTCATATGCCGTTTGCCACCCTGTATCTCGTCTCAAGGGGCAGAGCGGACGAAGCCCCTCGCTCCCCAAGTGAGGTAGCTCAAGGACCGAGCAGATGTCTACCCCGGCAGTAAGGACAAGGGATGACGGGAGCTGCTTACTGCATGAAGTGGATATCCCATGGATCAGAAGGACTTTCCTGCCAGTTGCGGGACCAAATTCATCTAAGAAGGTCAGTGTCTCACCATAATTCCCCAAGGGGTGGCAGGTATCATAAGGATATCAGGGACAAAGGACATTGCACATACAACATCTAATAGATCCATACGGAGTTGGCACGTCGCGCGCCCCGGGGAAGTAGTCGGGCGGATAGAGCAACAGTGACTTCTCGTCGGGGGACAGGCGGGATATGTGAGTGCCAAGCGGGCTCTGGAGCACGGCGGGCCGCCGGGGGTGGGCGATGCGGTTGAGGATGGCGTACAGGGCGGTTGTGACCGCCGTAGTGATTAGTAGTGTGCTCGTGTCGGGGTTTGGGAGGACCTGGACGGCCCACTGTATGAAGTGCATCTTGGGAGCTCAACTATGGCAGTGCGTCTCATGGGTAGTGTATAGTCTAGTTCGTGATGGGTGAATAACACACAGTGCAGGTCCTAGACGGATAGGCCGGCGGTTCGCCCTTTCTTCGGGCTGGACTTGGCTTACGCTGTCTACACTTCTCAGGACAAGAAAGGATGACTCCCGGCGAAGGAGCAGAGCTATGCACCAAAATGAATTTGGTGGAGGTTATTTCACGCGAACATAACGTAAGATGAGGAACGGCAGTGATGGTGGCGGTGCTTGTGTTGGGATCCAAGTTCGCAGCGGCTGAGGGCAGGGGGCCACGTGGGCTCCAATAGCGCCCTCCTCCAGGCCATGTGGCCGCGTCTTGTCACCCGAGCCTTCTGGATCCAACCACCTGAACAGCACACCCTCCACTGAAATTACCCACCCCGCAGGCACCTGACCGGGAAAGAGCTGCGCATGGTGTCTTACACACACAAGTCAACCTTACTCTGTGGCTTGTGAGTTGCGACAACCGGGCAAGATAACACGTGTTGTCATTAGCTCATTACTGCAACACGATACAAAAATCTATATACAGGAAGGTGTAATCCTGACGAGCGCGTCGTTCATCCTGTGAGGAGCTCATTGGTGAGTCCACTGTACCTTTGCCAGTGCCCTGAAGAGGCTGAGAGCAAGGCGGGCGAGGACATCGACCATAACCTCCAGCATCCCAAATACGACGCCCTCTGCTGGCTGCTCTTCGTCCCCCGACGGCTCCTCATCCTAGGCGGCTGGGTATTCACAGCCCGTCGCATTCGGGTACTGAAGGCACCACTCCATCTGGATCGGGCTCGCCCTGATGCCCCTGCTCACCAGACGCTGCCTCTGCGCGTTCAGTCTGGGAGCAGCCGTGACCTGCGACCGGTTCTGGCCGCCCGCGTCGGTTCGTCCCGACCAGAGCACCTCCCCGGCGGCGCCGGCTCTGGGCCATACGAGGCTGTCCAGGTTGCTGCTGTCGATGGTCTCGGACCAGACGGCGACCTCGCCGCCCAGGACGAGCTCCGCCTCTGTGCCGTTGAGCCCTGCGGCGGGGTCGTGCGAGTAGACAAGCTCCCAGCTCTTCGTCGGGCCGCACCAGTCATTAAAGGGTGTGAATTGGGACCATATCTCGTTGCCAAAAGTGAGCCACTGACCGCGACCGCAGTCGAGGTACTGCAAAACTCCATGTTAGCGTCTTTATTTCGTTCGCTGTTAGTGGTGGACGTAGGGGCTCACCCAGTAGTTGTAGTCGCTGTCGATGACCTTGTGGCCCTTGGAAGCGATCTCAGCAACAGCGCCACCACCCAGCCACGACTGCACTACCACGTCCTTCCCAAGGGTGACGTTCCACTCGGTCACAAGCTCTTCCCAGACCGTGGGAGTCAAACCTGCGTTGCGCACGCGGGTGTGCTGGTTGTCGACAAAGGTCTGCAGCAGCGGCTGGAGCACCGCGCTGTCGTTTGTGTTCAGGCCGGGGTCGAACCTCGAGTCATTTGCGTTCAGCTCATCTCCGCCCGTTCCCCAGTACTTGGAATAGGGGGCCACTCGCGGGAGGATGTCGTCGAACAGGTTGCCGAGGAAAGTTTCCACATTGGAGTCATTCAGTCGGAAGGCGCCACAGGGAGGCTGCGCGCAGTAGAAGAAGTAGGGGCGCGCGTCGTAGGCCACAACGAGGTCCGGGAAAGCCTCGCCCACAACGCCAATGTGACCAGGCATGTCGATCTCGAGGTAGACCTCAACTCCGCGGGCAACACCATACTCCTGGATCTCCTTGATGTCTTCAGGGGAGTACACTGAGTCTGGGCTGTAAGCACCCTTCTCGGATAGCTCGGGAATGCCTGGGATCTCCAGGGGCCATGACTGCGAGTCAGTGACGTGCACATGGAGCTTGTTCAGCTTGTTGTACGACAGGCCGTCGATGGTGCGCTTGATGTCGTCCACAGGAAACCAGTGCCTGGCCGTGTCCAGCATGAGTCCACGGTGTCCATAGACGGGCGAGTCCTCGATCTCGATTGGGGCGTTGACCAGATACCAAGCATCACCGGCAGAGTGCTCGTAAAAGAGCTGTGAGAAGGTCTCCAGGCCGTGCAGGATGCCAAAGGTTGACTTGGAGGAGAGCTTTGCAGCACCGTCCTCACCGATGCTCAAGCTGTAAGCCTCGTCGACGTCGGTTGCTGTGGGATCAAAGGTGGCATTACCGCCAGTGAGGGTAATTTCCAGACTAGAAACCGAGGCGGCGGAGGCGTTGGCCGCCGGCTCATAGCTCGAGAGCGAGTTCCGTGGAACAAGCATCCATGGCACAAAATTCTGGTTGAAGATGTTGTCCAGGGCCCTGCTGACGCCTGCGGCTGTGATGTCGGAGGCGGTCAGGGTTGCAGGCTCGTTGTCCTCTTGGGTCAGCTGTGTTTGGAAAGCATTCTTAGTATACAAATCATCTTCAAAGGGCAAGGAGCTCTCGCGAGTAGACCACCGTACAGATGCGCCGTTATAAGTGACTTTGATGTCCTGGTTGATGAACAGGGGCGTGGTGCCAGAGTTAAAGGTTGGTTGGGGAATAGGCCACAATCCTCCTAAGCCCTGGGCCGCAACGAGGTCGACAGCCACCAAAAAAGGCAGAAGCAGTCGCGAAGCCATCGTTGAGACGAGCCCGCAGTGGATCACCCTGCGAGACTGCGAGGCAAGAGGTATGTTCTGGGGGTGGCAGGGCAGAGATAGAATAAAGCCAAACGAGTGGGCTTATACGGTGTGGTGAGGAAGCTCTCGACCAGGACAAAGACACCAGTGGTTGAGAGGCAACCAGCTATGTAGTTGGGTGTCGGAGTGGTGAGCGGGTGGAGTGAACGACTGGGCAAAGAAAAGCAAAGCCTCAGCTAAGAGGGATGCAGGTAATGGACGCGTGACGAGGCGAGGGAGTGAGTCGTAGTTATTTATTTATTAGACTTTCGGTTTGTAATTGGCGAGCCCAACGCAAATGCAAGGCCTGGGGGCGTCGTACAAGATCCTGGAAAAGGCGGGAGCATCAAGTGCAGTAGTGCCGATCCACGTTGGTTCGTCAAGGGACTCCTGGGCCTATCGAGAGGGGAGCCTTGCTGGCAGGTGGGTCTTTCCAAAGATAGGCACCTTTGAGGCTCAGGCCGTTGGGCAGTCAAATGCTCTTCACCAGCCCTTGAGTCTGCTGAGCGTTGGTGGCTCAGAGCAGGGTACGATGACGGCAGGGCGGTCTCTGGGCACGCGTGCGTGAGACACGTCCTGGAGACCGTGAGGTCCAGACGTCGTGAGCGACAAGCGCAATGTTACGTTGCGTTTGGCATGCAGAGATGAGAGACTACAAAGGACAGTCTACAGTAGACTAGCACGCAGGAGGCGGAGAGCAAGCAGGGCAGAAGTGCCGGCCAAGACTGTGGCTTCCCGTCGGCGAGCAAGGTGTGGAGTGGGTGTGGACGCGACCAAGCTTAAGCTAATAAGACTAAGGGTCTAAGAGGGCCAGCTGAGTAGCGTATGATGTCGGGAGTCGGGCACGGGGCATGAAAGGAAGCATGCTCGGAATTTGCATCATTCAACGGGATGCTGGTAGGATTGAAAAAGGAGTCAAAGAACCAGAAACCCTCCTCCCGGCCCAGCCAGTCATTCTGCCCGCGTCCAGACCAGAGTGCGGACTGCGACCCACCAGCGTTGATCTCAACCTTAATTTTTAGGAAAGGATGATGACATGTGCATGGGGCGGGTTGTCTGGGACGGACCAGGCGGATGGAAATGGATGGGACGGATGGATGGGATGGGCTGGGATGTGGCACAGAGCGGGGATCTTGCCGAGCATCATGCACGAACCTCAGCTGCCCTGCACTGCTCTGCCAGTGTGCCCGACTGTGGCAACATGAGCCTGCCAACTGAAGTTGCCTTCAGTGGAGTTGAAACATTGTTCTGCTGAAAGCACAGAGCGCAACTGCGGCCGCCAACGACCACTAATCATTCACGGCCAGGTCAAGCCCCAGACAGGACCGGGGTTACCCAGCCTCCAGGGTCATACCACCCCAGGAACCAACCCGCTAGGCCGTGCAGCAAGCGTGACTGTGTAACGTCTGGCGAGACGGGCAGACAACAATCCAAACTTTCGGGCAGTGTAACAACCCTTTACATGTCACTTGGGTACCAGGTAGATAGGTGATGTATGGCTTTATGGCCTGACAAAGGAGTGCACCAGCATGGCGAGCAGGCGGATGTAAGGTCAACTGGTACTGGCTGGAAGAAGTTGAGAGACCGTACTCTACACACAATGTTCACACATCCCTCAGACAACCACCCTGAGGACTACACCAAGGGTTTCGCTGATGTGGTCTATTACCGGGCGGAGGGTTGTTTGTTTGGCAGCATCGTCGGGTTCTTATGGCGCCCGACAGCCGTCGCGGTTCAGCCGGGACCTGGACGCTGGGACATAAAAAGCATTCTGCCCTGGGCCCTGCGAGACTTACAAGGTCCCGTTTGAGAGTGATGTCTTCCTACACCCCTTGCGACCTGACGAAACATACTACCTAGGGTAAGTAACGATGTCTACCGGCTTGGTGATCCTCAGCAAGCTGAGCTGTTCAGGTTCCTCAGGTGGGGGCATGTCACGGCAGCCGAGCGGCCATCGCCTTTCTACAGCAGGCGGCAAATCCAGTGTGTGATCACTGTTATCCCAAGAACGGTGACATGGTACATTTTATATATCGAGATGGCCAGGGGCGGAAGGGATCATGAGGAAGATATGATCGATGCGTTAGACGTGCAATGAACGACCCTTGATTGTCAGATGCTGCCAGGAAGATGACAAGTAGCCACAACAGTGACATGTAGTGATTGAGCTTCACTCAGTCTCAGACTAATAGCACATGGGTGGACTTTGTTTTGTTTGATGGATATATATGTATGAGTACAGGAGGCTATATGGTGATGAGTGAATCAGTTCTTCTTCCTAAATAAGTATAAACAAGTAACAGTTAAAGTCAGTTCATGGACTCTGACTCTCAGTCCTAGATGTTCACATTTTGCATCAGTTCATAAAGCTACATAATATTAAACTATCACAAATTTCCAAAATGTGTTTTCTGACTCAAATACTTCTGTACTATTGAATATTAGCCATTCAACACTGCTCGTTGATTCCTGGCCTCCAATCAAGTCTGTTCTAAGAGTCCTCAAGTTTGGCGTTGTCTTCTCTCATCATGAAGCAAAGTACTGTGATGGGAAGACTGTAGAGAACTTCATGCACCTATAACTGAAATTCCTTAACCTTGTACTACGTGTCATTGATGACCATGTAGTATACTGACATCTCAGCTCGGGGTGTAAGGGCACTGTTCACTCATATAGATGAACAACCTCAGTGCCACCTGACAGAGCAATGGCCCTGAGTACATCCGAGAGGTGAGCAGGCACATTGTGTTGTCTCTTCAAATGAGCATATTTGGAATAAGTGACAAGTGTGTAGATAGATTAAATACTTAGGTACCTCAGTACCTAGGTAGTCTGTGTGCATTGGATTCCCAATTGTACTTGGGGAGTCAGGGTCCAGATGCCATACACCTATATCCATTAGTAATCATCTGCCAAGACTTGAGCACCGACCACAGGCCACCGATCCGGAGCTGCCAGTTAGCGCCACATCCCAGAAGGCAAGGCTGGGCCGGCATTTCGTCAGTCAGACCGTCAGACTTAGCGCGCTGGCTGGCTGACACTGCCTTGCATGCAAACTTCACCTGTCGAATGCAAAACGCTTGTACCTCACAACCTCCACTTCAACTCCTCTGCTGCCAACCCAGCAACCCACGCGACTCACCAAACTGCCTTTTGCTTCAAGGCTTGGACTTGGTGATCAGGATTTGGCCTCGGCTTTCAAAGGACTTTGACTTTGAGAGAGTGCAGGCCAACAGCCTAACAAACTACAACTTGTCTACTCGCCAGTCCATTGTTGTCAAGGTCGTGCCGCAAGATCCCTTGCCATTGCCTACGAGCGCCTTCTCCCACCGTCGCGCCCTCCTTTGTCGCGGCTGGTTTCCAATCGTTTCGCGGCCATCGCCACGCACCTTACTTCCCGACTCCGCCGTTACTCGCCTTGCCTCACCTCGCCTCCACCTTAGTCACCTCTTCGAAACCACCCACAATGCCTGTCTCAGTCCAGCTGAACACGCCTCTGGCGGATGCCCTCAACTCCGCTATCCAGCCGAAGCTTGAACAGTACGGCTGGGCCACCGGAGGCGCCGACGATGCCGCACTCACGGAATACATCATCCTCATGCTCGTGAACGGGAAGACACAGGAAGAGGTCACGCGAGAGCTATCAACAGACCTCCTCGGCCTCGACCCCAACGACCCCGGCCTTCTCGAGTTCTCAAACTGGCTCTTTGCCACTATCGACGCTCTCTCTGCCCAGTTCGGCTCCAACGATGCGCAAGCCGAGGCTACGACGGGAGACCCCACAGGGGCGCCGAGCGGTCCTGATGAAGACCAAGACATGGACATGAGCACCAACGACGGCATCACAGAGTTCAACGCGTATGTCATTCTCAACCTCTTTGGGAAACAGCGGGCATCATACTGACTTCTACCAGACCTACAGGTCCAAAAGCTATGCGTAACGGCGCCGACAGAGGTCGAGGGAAACGACTCGTAGGACAACTGAACCGTGCGATGGACAGGACGCATGAGAACGTCCTCCACCGCGTGCGTGGAGCTACTGGGAACGAGAGGATCAACTCACATACCCGCACACCCCCGACGGGCCCGCGCATGGGTACTGGAAGGCAACCTCGAGGGCCGAATCAACGCGCAGCCAACATTGCTCACGGCCTCGCGAACATGGGCAACATGCCTCCCGGCCCACCTGGTATGAACGGTGGAGGCATGGGCCCCATGAATGGCTGGGGAATGATGCCCGGCCAACCCCCACAGTCGGATCTGCTGCAGATGATGGAAGTACAGCAGCAGATGCTGAATCAGATGCAGCAACAGTTGATGATGCAGCATGGCGGCGCGGCAAATGGCCAAGGGCGTGGAAAATCATTGTTTGAGCGCGCGCAACACCCCAACCAACGAGGCAACTTCCGAGGCCGCGGTGGCCACCACCAGAATGGTCGCAACAACGCAAACCAGTCCGAGACGCCCAAGGCTGAGTCGGCTGAGCAAGGTGAGGGCGACCAGGACATGTCCGGTGTCAAGCGTGAGGCGGCGAACCCAGAGGACACGGTCTGCCGCTTTAACCTGAGCTGCAACAACAAGGACTGCAAGTTTGCCCATCAATCACCGGCGGCGCCCCCGGGAGCAACTATCGATGTTCAGGATGTTTGCAGCTTTGGCGCAGCTTGCAAGAACTTCAAATGTGTTGGCCGACATCCGTCGCCTGCCACCAGGACGGCCCATCAGAGTGAGCAAGACTGCAAGTTCTGGCCCAATTGCCAGAACGCTCGCTGCCCCTTCAAGCACCCATCCAAGCCCCCCTGCCGTAACGGCGCCGACTGCAAGACCCCTGGTTGCGAGTTCTACCACAACCCAGTAATGTGCAAGTTCAGGCCCTGCACGAATCGATACTGCCAATTCAAACACGAGGAGGGCCAGCGCGGATCGTTCCCCGACAAGGTCTGGACAGCCGAGGGCACGAAGGAGCACGTGAGTGAGCGCCAATTTGCGGATGGGAAAGCAGCGGAGGAGCAGGTGATACCGGGCTCAGGAGATGACGCGATGGGTGGTACTGAGGCGACCGTGACGGGCTAGAAGCCACACGTCTTCGATTTGCACTCAGACGCCGAGTCGGATGGGTCCGACATGATTGAGTGAAGCAGCAAGAGGCAACAGGCTTAGGATATGTGGTGTACCCTGTATTATACAAACCCATTTCTCACTTTCAACGGGGTGTTGTCAGGTCTATGGCAGGTCTTCGGCTATGCTTGAGGGCCGACCGGAAGGCGTTGGGAGGCTCAGTCAACAGACAGAGAGAGAAAACAAGCGCTTGTGGAATTCAAGGGAAAGAAGTAACACGTCAACGCTGGTTCAGGCAGTCCAAGACGGATTCGACTTCAGGGAAGGGCGCCATAGACAAAGCATCGATATTGAGGCACTGCGCCTCCCCTACCCATGCAAGGTTCTTGTGTTTAGTCGACCGAGGTGATGCTGTGACTATTTATTTCCGTGCTTGACTTTCTTCACGGGTGTGACGTGTGTATGTGAGGGTGTAGCACATAAACGATGGCCCCCCGGCAGTGGTCCCTGTATCGAGAGATCGGCTCGTCTTCAGCTCGTCTCACAGGTGGTAATGGCATGCTATTATTGTGTACATAATTCTGGACTCCACCCCAACAGGTTCTCGAATCATACGGAAGCTATTTTGGGCAGACTCATTCGCGTTGGCTTTAATCACACCATGGAAAACCAACGGGCAGTCCAAAGCCGAGGGACAATCCTTCAGAGGCACAGTCTGCCACAAGAATAGGTGTGTTTCCGCATATCTAATTTCGCATAGCAATGGCCAAGGAGGGGATGGCCGAGAAGAGGAAACAAGCGCACAGTGTGCAATGATGGTAGATATTGTACACGCAGACTTCTCAGGGAGGAGCACAACGACAAAGAGAGAAAATCAGCATGGAGAAGACTTTGTAGACTGTCTGTGTGCGGTCAACCTTGGATAGTGCAGTCTACAAGTGCGCCGTAGCTTGATTTGTCCAAGGAAGCAACGGCTGTGGGTGGGGATGGGGAGGAAGGAGAGCCGTCCTATGCACCCGAAATGGGCAGCAGGAGAGGAGCTTTCCCCGCAGGAGCCCAGGCCAGTCCGTATTGACACGCTGTCTCCCGCGTGCATTTAGGCCGACGGGACTTTTGATGGTCGCAAAGTTCCCCAAGTCATCGGCGTCGGGCCCTGTGCCACTTTTTGCCAGCCACTGCCAATGCTTTCTCCCACCCCCCCAAAGCTCCGCCTTGCGACGCGTTTCCGAGAAATTTGATCGTGGCAATTCCCAACGGCGGCAGGGCAATCCAGCTCAGCTTGCGACCGCATCTCTTCCATCACCAATTGACCGCCGCGCATCGCGCACACCAGCCCGTCATCGTCGGAAGCTGTCGCCGACCAATTCGCCGCCCAGATTCGCACCCTCCCTCGCCAGCCGGTTGCAGCAGCCCCAGACGCAGACGAGAGAGAGAGACTCTGCCCGTCTTTCCCCTCCCCTCCCAGCCACCCCATCCGTTGCCGTTGCCGCGCCCGCGCCCACGTCAACTCGTCGCATCCTGTCGCATCCCTTGGACCACCCCCCCTCCCACATCAACATGGCTGCCCCGCGCAAGCGAACTCGTGAGGTCGACGAGGCGAGCAGGGCCGAGTGCCCCTTCACCATTCGCCTCATCGACCCCAAGGACAGGGACCAGAAGAAGAAGCGCCGCAGAAGGAACGATGATGATTCCGACGACAGCCGGGACAACAAGATTCCCGTCCAGATGTCTCCCTTCGCTCCCTCGGGCAAGTTCAAGAGCTTCGAGACTATGGACATCCACTACGTAGTCGAGCCCTCCAAGAGGTGGTCTGAGATGACACGATATAACAGCTTCGTTCGTATGTGTTCCCCTCATATTTCAAGAGTCCCGAGGAGGAGTCCACAACGTCTTACTAATCTGCCTGCCTCAGTCAACGGGTCAAAATACTTCAGTGACAATTACATCTTTGTCGCTAACGAGGATACCATCGAGCGTCAGAAATCTTTCGCCAACAAAGAGCAACTCGGCCCACGGGTTAAGAGTAACGATGACTGGGTTGCTCGGATTTTGGAGATTCGCGCGAGCGATGAGCACCACGTCTACGCTCGCGTTTACTGGATGTACTGGCCAGACGAACTGCCGACGGGTACTGTTGATGGAAAGAAGACTGTCGAGGGGCGTCAGCCCTACCATGGGCAGAATGAACTGATCGCGTCCAACCACAGTAAGTGTCAGGATCCGTACGGAACAAGTCATGATCTGAAGCTGACTCTGCCGCAGTGGACATCATCAACGTTGTCTCCGTCACCCAACAAGCGACTGTCAACCAAGTGACGGACGAAAACGACGACCAGATTCAGAGCGCGCTTTACTGGAGACAAGCTTTCGACGTCCGGACCTTGGAGCTTTCGGTAAGCACCTCGCGCAGCTAACGACTGGGGATGGGACTGCTGCTAACACTCATCCTAGGCTATAGAGAAAGTCTGCAAGTGCGACCAACCTGGCAACCCTGACAAGGTCTTGGTAGGATGCCCCAACGAGACATGCAAGAAATGGCTCCACGAGGAGTGCCTCAAGCACGACATCCTGCTCAAGACGTACGAAGCCCTTGGGACCGACAAGCCACACAAAGCGTCCGGTGTCAAGGAGGAGAAGGTGGAGGAAGAGGAAGCAAAGCGCCCTCTCAGCCCTGTCGAGCCCGGCACTGGTGCTGTTGCCGCCGAGCTTCCAATCCAGGTGAAGACAGACGGGGAGGGAGAGACAGTCAAGGCCGCCGGCGACTCCGTCGAATTCAAGGAGGAGTCTACTGCCGCGAACAAGGAAGGCTCGGCGCAACCGCAGAATGGCCGAGTGTCGACACAAACCCCGACGGCAGAACCACCAGCCCGCAAGGGCGGCCGAGGGCGGAAGAAGGCGGACGCGGGCTCCGCAAAACCGTATGAGGGCCTCTTTGAGGCGACCTTCAAGGTGGAGCAGGACATGTTCGAGATTACAGATCTGAGGGAGGGTGTCGAGGGCGGAGAGAAGAGCTGGATGGAGGAAGTCAAGTGCCTCGTTTGCGGCACACGCATTTGCTAGAGGCACAAAGGGCCTCGGTGACTGACCACGAGGGGTCTGGTGGGGTTATTTTCATTGGGTATTTTTTGTTATGGGGTTGCATTACCTCTCATGATACGAAACCCTTTCTTTAGTCTGCTTCAGCGCCCCGGGCGAGTAGGACGTATACCTTGCTTGACAGGAGGAGGAGTACGGACATTGGCCATTTGCTGTTTATTCTATCTTAGGGCGTTCTTTGGGAGGGGAGCAGGCAAAAGGCTCTCATTAGAGTTACGTTTGTACATTGTCGAGAAGGGGAATGTCGTCGTTTACCCACAAAATGAATATCCTGTCCTTAATCAAATATCAGATTCCTCCACACTTCGCCTACGGGTTCTTGCACTGTTACTGAAGTCCGATGCCTAGGCCACCTACAACCTTCGAGGGGACTCATTTGCAGCGATCGTCCGCATGGGACTAGACGTAATTCGAGCGAAAATATACTTGACACCACAGATTTGCCGTAGGAACAGCCATGAGAGGCGAGGGGCAACCAGAAGACCCGAGAACTGGATGTAAATGAGAGAGAAAACGGCACATGCTGCACCCAACTCTCCGAACGCTACAACCTCAAGGCAAGACATCCATCCAAATTACGCCCCTTGCGCCCTCGCTATGCAAGAAAATGTTACCCAAAAGCAAAGATGGCCGGTGACACAACTCAGCTCCCACGGTGTTCAACATCGGCATCATGGCCCAGCATTGCCTGCTCCTCCTCATTTCCGCGCTCCCTCCCTTCGGTGGGTACACCCTGCTCGGCCTTGTAGCCCTCGATGACGGCGGCAAGCCTCTCAGCCTGGAGCTTCCCGCGCTCGGCGTTGACGAAGTAGATGAGTGGAGCGGGGAGGCCGACGAGGCAGGCGAGGAACCAGAAGGCCGGACGGATCTCGCCGGTGGCGTCGATGATGGAGGCAACGATGAAGGGGCCAAACACGCTCGAGCCCTTGTCGGTGATGGCGTAGAGTGCGTAGAAGGCCGCCTCGGACCCGGGCGGGATGAGCTCGCCGTACAGGGCCCGGCAGTAGCTGCTGAGGCCGCCCAGGACGAAGCCGTACACGCCGGCGAGCGGGAACATCTCCCACGGCTGCTGCAGGCCCAGCACGCCCCAGGCGCGGACGAAGGGCAGGTAGCCCAGCAGGCCGTAGAGCGGGATGAGCTCGAATAGCGCAATGCAGCTCAGGAGGGTCTGGTGCGGCTTGAGGCTGAACCGCCGCGAGATGTAGGACCACGAGAGGGCGCCGGCGATGCCGAAGGTCGTGGAGATGACACCGATGAGCCCCAGCGCCCAGGGCTCCATCTGCAGCGTCGTCTTGGCGAACAGGATTGCGGTCGACGAGGTGGTCGCGATGGCGTCCGAGAGCAGGAACCACGCCGCGAGGAACAGCATGATGTCCAGGAGCCGGCGCGCCAGCGATACGGTTTTGAAGAGCGACTTCCACGCGTAGAGAGTGTATGCGACGAAGGCCCTGACGCCCTTGCGGCTCTTCTGCGCCGGCAGAGGGGGGCCCGGCCTGGGCCGCAGCCACAGCGCCGCGGGAATGGTGAAGAAGGCCCACCAGGCTCCGATCATGAAGAGGACGACGCGCAGTGACCAGGTCGAGCTCCTCATCTCGATCAGGATGAGGATAGCGATGCATTGCAGGAACAGCCCCGCCGCGTAGCCTATTCCTATCCCCTTGGCGGATATCTCTGTGGACAGCGCGAGCTCGACCGATGTCTGGTCCTCGTGGGTGAGGACCTTCCGCAATCTGTGCGGGGCTTCGTCGACTAGCAGCGCGGTGCTAGAGCTACTGTCACGGAAGGTCTCGGTCTCGTCGTCGTCTTGCGAGTGCTCGAGCCGCTGCGATTCGCCGTTTGGCTCGGCAAGATCAGGGGTCGATGTGCCCCCGGCGTACAGCACCTTGGGGTGATAGCGAACAAGAAGAGGAAGAAAGCTGTTGAGCAGGACGAAAGAGGCCCCAAAGGAAACGTTGCTAATGATTGCCAGCACGGCACCAAAGACGTATGTGTCCTTGGTGACGAATATGTATAGCATGACACAGAAGCTGCCGAGCCATGCGAAGGCCAGGAGGAGCTTCTTGCGGTACTGGCCGTGGTCGGCAAATGAGCTGATGCTCACGACGAGCAGGGCCTGCAGCAGGACGCTGGCGCTGAACGTGTACATGGCGAAACTGGCGGTGTTGATCTCGAGGCCCAGGACGTGGACGACGCACTGTCTGTCGTCGTCGCTCTTCTCATTGCTGGGCCCGCATGGCTTCCCGTTCTTGAGCAGGACGCCATTCTCCCGTGCGAGACTCTCGAGGAGGATGGGGATGAATGAGCCTAGGAGTGTTAGAGTATGGCCCTGACATGACTGAGTGAGGTGAGAGAGATGGTGCCAAGATTGCAAAGGCTTTTTTTAGTCAAATCACATACCGATGGCTATTACTCAGTCAGAAGGTCTGTTCGTACTCGTGCAGCTCGGGCCAGATGACTTCACTCACCACAAATGACGTAGGTCTCAGCCGCGAAAGCGTACATGTACCATCCCCTCAGCTCCTTTGAGCTCGTTTCTGGAAGGTCAAGGCCCAGTCAGTCTTTGCAAAGGCAGTTTGGAAGGAGGCTCTGAGGCAGTCAGATGAGACTCACGCCGGGTGTCCTCTCCGGCATAGCGGAGCGGCGGCGAGGGAGGGTCCGGGCTGTGATTGGGCTCGGAGTCGGAGTTGCGGTCCATGTCGGAGGTAGGGGAGATGCTGGCGGAGCGCTCGTCATCGGCCTCGAAAGAAGAGGAGTGGGAGAGAAACGATCGCTTGGAAACGTGGGACTGTCTCGAGTATAGGCGTGGCAGTGGTGGAGGGCGTGAATCCTCATTCCTCGGGGCCATAATACTGCGGCCGCAAGGGATGTATGGTGTGCCGTGCGACCAGCGACCAAGCTTATTGGAGTGGCGGCAATAGGCCTGAGGAGTGGCGTGTGTTGGCCTGGCCTGATGGGGCCCTTACACACAAGGTTAGGCGAAGCCGTCGGTGTGAGTGTGTGCGCGAAGCGTGTGTGCCAGTTGTGCCTGAGTGATTGGGAGAGTGAGAGTCAGCCTTTGTGGAACGGATCGAACCCCCCCTGGCACGCACGTGCGTTACGGTTGGTTTCCTGGGCACAGGAACGGCCTGGAATCACCCAAACTCAATTGCTGAGGCCCTCTCTGACGGGCTCTGGGCAAAAACACAAGCACTACACCCTATGCTGGATAGAGTAGAGTGGGTGAGATTCGAGGCCGGCGATGTCGAGGACGTCCACGGGACCGACGGAGCACCGCTAAACTGAGGAGACCCGTGACGAGGGGCCGGGTAGATCCGCCTGACTGTCCAAAGCACTTAGACTACGACCTAAAGCACAGGCAAGGGCTCCACTCGGCAGTGGTCTCGTCTCAAACAACCCCATGATTCAAGAAATGGATATTTGTCGACCATCATCATCTGCTGCATGCCTGAGGTGCTCTGCCTTTCCCTAGTCGACGCGCCTGCACGATCAGCTCTAGTCAAGGTCACATTGTGGGGCCAGTCATCACCACTCTGCGTGCTGCATGTCACAACTCATCGACCCTCCCCCGGTGCTGGTCGCTCCTCGCAATGGTATTTCGGATATGCACCTATTATCCCTACACAATAAATCAGAGTAAGTTATTCACAGTCCAAGCACTCGCATCACGTCTAGGCTTGGCCCCTGTGAAGCCTGTTCGAAATCATGGAGAGCAAGTTTCTTAAGTCTGTCGTTCTTGTTATCATGTGTTGCTCTCCACCGCAAGAGAGCGCAACCCACAACACCAGTCATCCAAACCCACTCATATTCATGTGAGTTGCCGAGGTGGACCTTTTGCGAGAAAATGCTTGTCTGAATCAAGAACATGCCACCCACTGGACCCCTAAATGCAGTTCGACTAGACAATTTACCCAGGTCTGATGGCCCTGGTCGTGAGTTTTGCCTGAGTCCGTCCTCATGACTTCTTCGGGCAAGGGCATTCTCGCCCTCGGGGCCCACTTTTGTCAGGAGAAAGTCTCTACGACCGTGACGTGAAACCCCAGTTCCTCATACCATGTTGCACCGAGCCGCATGAAAATCCTCTTCCGCTTCATTAAACATGGCCTGTGAGCTTCTCTCCTTGGGTGTGATAATAAATAAACTCAGACTTCAGCATGGCCTGCACCAACAAGGCAGTGCTGTTGATGAGAGTGATCCCAAACTGTCGGCATTCAGGATCCAACTCAGTGGTAACCCCCCAATGTCACTGCGTGACCAATTGCCCCAGCCAGCTTACCCGGATCAGCCAAGGGCAATATGGATAAAAAGGGCCTACTGGCAGTCAGAACAAAAACCCGTCTTGGCCGTCCTGGCGGCAAATGTTGAAGTACCCATGTCCATGACATACCCCAGTCCAAGCAATACTCGGATCACACTTCAATATCACGGATCATCACCACCGAACTGTGTCCCCCAATCGGCCCCGAAGAACACGAACGTCTATGTTGCCTTCGATGGACGGCCAGGTATCTCCACCTGTGGAAGGCGAGCGGCTATGGCAGCGCTTTGGCATCTAATCCTTATTCTTGCACTCAATATGGCCACCCCCATAAGGAGATCGGACGACCTTCTCCGGGCTCAGGGGCTCACGAGGCATAAATGAGGCTTAAAAGCCTATATAAAGCCATGGCCTCCCAACCAGTCAGGACTTCTTCCTATCAAGGGACAAACACATCAAGAACAAGCCGATCAAGATGAAATCAGCCCTGCTCTACCTTCTGGCACCTCTCCTGGCCCTTGCCGCCCCGGCGGCCGAGCTCGAGGAGCGCCAGGCTGCCACCAGCATCGACGCGCTTTTCAAGGCCAAGGGGAAGCTCTACTATGGCGTTGCGACAGACCAGAATCGCCTGTCCACGGGAAAGTCGGCCGCTGTCATCCAGCAGAACTTCGGCCAGGTCACGCCTGAGAACAGCATGAAGTGGGATGCGACAGAGTCCTCCAACGGGAATTTCAACTTCGCCAACGCGGACTACCTTGTGAACTGGTGGGTCCCTTGTTTACCTTCCGGAGGCAATTACCTTTAAGGGGACCCGAGAACCTGTTCGCCTTGAAGCGACACTGGCTCGTCAGAGTCCCCACGTCTCGGTAACGCGTGAAGTCAGGGGACCATGATGAAGCGCAGACGGCCTTGAGGATGTATCCGGGAACAAGGGAAAGATGGCGTCTCGCTGACAATTTTATAGGGCGACCACGAACAACAAGACCATCCGTGGCCACACTCTGTGCTGGCACTCGCAGCTCCCGAGCTGGGTCAGCAACATCCGTGACAAGGCGCAGCTGACGTCGGTCCTGGAGAGGCACATCACGACGGTTATGACCAGGTACAAGGGGAAGATCAGGGCTTGGGTGAGTTCCTCTTCCATGGCTGAGGGACCGAGGGACAAAATACTTACGGGTGTGTTCTAGGACGTCTGCAACGAGATCTTCAACGAGGACGGCTCCCTTCGCTCGTCCGTGTTCTCCCAGGTTCTGGGCGAGGACTTCGTCTCCATCGCTTTCAAGGCTGCCCGCGCAGCTGACCCGAGCGCCATCCTCTACCTGAACGACTATAACCTCGATTCTGCGAACTACGCCAAGGTCACCAACGGTATGGTCAAGAACGTCAAGAAGTGGCTTGCAGCCGGAATCCCTATCGACGGAATTGGTGAGTTCCCAAATGTTGTTGCGGCCCCCTCATAAACTTCATCAGCCATTTTCATTCACGAAGTCGCGCGCCTCGGGGACAAAGCGTTGAGATGCATGGTTGCTGACCTCGACACCTACAGGCTCTCAGGGACATCTCTCAGGTGGTGGTGGAGCCGCATTTGGTGGCGCTCTGAAGGCACTTGCTGCTACTGGCGTCAAGGAGGTCGCCGTCACGGAACTCGACATCCAGGGTGCGCCCGCGAATGACTACAAGCAGGTCACTCAAGCCTGTCTTGATGTGTCAACCTGTGTGGGCATCACCGTCTGGGGAGTTCGTGATGCAGACTCCTGGAGGGCTTCCACCAACCCATTGTTATTTGACAACAATTTCAGTGCCAAGCCAGCGTACACCGCTATAGCAGACATGCTCAAATAGTTGGAATTCGAGGAGGTGAGGCCGTAGATGTGTTTATCGCGGGATTTGGCCCGACGCGCCCCTCACCGAGATCGGGTAAATTGGCCGCACTCCGGGCAGAATTAGCCGCCTGGGACGTCCTACCTTCGGGAAAATACAATTTTGGATTCCTATTATGCGCTTCAACTTGACCCAAATTCCTGTTTCGGGTCATAACTGCGAGAAATGTTGTCGGCCCAGAAGTTCAGAGAAGAGCTTCGATGGCTGACCTCGTGGGACCGATTATCAACCGCGGTTGAAAATCGACGCAATGGTAGGCGGTCCAGGATCTGCCAAGTACCCGTCCCTTTGGCTGAGGAGCAAGTGTCTTTCGAAATTTGAAAAGAAACTTCTAAGAGGGAGAAGAATCTCGAAGCTTGAATTGTGGGTGATATCCCAAATCGAAAAGTGGGTCCAGGAAGGTTTGACACCTGGTTGGTCAGACTGGTTGGGCTGTAGATTTGGGAGACTCTCCGGGCTGAGGTATCACTAGGGCACAAAGAGTACCGACCGCCCCTCGAAGAGCCGGGCAAATGCGGCTGGGATAGATGCTAGCGATGAGCCGAAGACAATGTCCTGTAAAGGAAGACGTGTAATGCTGGCTGACCACTGGTGGGAACAGCAGTTTTGGAGCTACAGTCGGTGTCCTGCTCGACTTGTACGCCAAGGCAAATAGATACAGAGACAAGCTAGGACTTCTATAAGAAAACAAGACTGATAGGATATCATTAAGCCACAGGAAGAAAACCACCTCGGAAACAGAGCCCACGGATTACGGCCGCGCTACTTCTTGAAAACGCCCAAGACCTTCGCCTTCAACTTATCTGCTAAACCCTTGTGCGTGCTATTCTCCTCGCCTTCTTTGTGGGCGTGATGGACGTTGCCCTCGCCGCCCCTCCCAGTATGGTGGTCCTGGTCGGTTGAAGGTCTGATAGCGGCCTCTGGGACTACCTCTCTGTCCGTTCGCGGGCCCGCGGCGTTGGTATCCACGATGTTGGCGGCGCCTAGAAAACCATGTTGTTAGAAACGTTTGGAGGCTTGGAGACCGGGATGTCAAAAAAAGGCACAGCGCCGCTCCTATGCCTCTTCCGGACAGGCCCTGTCGAAACTCTTGCTTCCTAGCTTTCTGATCGAGCCGGTCACGCCACTTATCAGGCCGGTCGTGGGCTCTTGACCGCTGCACACCAGAGATAAGGGACAGACGGCCCGACCCACGTCGCCTTGGCCCAGCGTCTGGCGCCTTGGAAATGAGAGGCAGCACGTACCTCCTCGTCCGGTGCTCACACCGGTGCCAGCCTCTCCCTCGCGGACGACTTCACCATCTGTGTACTTGGTATCGTCTGGATACACATTTCCCTGGCCTCCTCTCCCGTGGCTCACTGGGGCGCTCATCTTGACGTTTCGTTTGATTGTGAGATGTGGGTCCCGACGAGTTGTAGATGCGGATAAGATTCAGATGTACCACAACGCACAGGCTGGAGTGATGGAGTTCCTAGGTATGTGGGGAAGGTCGAATTCAGCTGAATCAGGAAAGAGATGAAGCAGTGGGAAGTCTAGGTCTTCGTACGATGGAGGAAGGGAGTGGAATTAAATACGGCTGCAGTTGCTGATGTCGCATGAGGGTTTAATAACAAACTTGGAAGCCTCCAGCCCCAAGAAATGACAGCTGCAAGTGCGAGGTCGGTGACGCCAGGGACATGTCGAATCAGAGCGGCTGTAAGGGCGTCATGCTTGCATCTGTGGCCCAAGGCGTGGGATAGCACCAAATTGCTCCCTTGGTCGCTGCCGAGTCCCTGTCAAACGATATGCACCGGGCTAGGTGATTGGTACAAACAACAATTACATAGCTAAATTTGGCATGTCACAAACCCGTGGGGTGATTGCGAAATGATTTGCACTGCCTGTACCGACGCCAATACATCCCCCGACACCGATGCTGGGCCGGCTCGAGGCTGAGAGTGACTTACCCAATACGCTTTCACATGGGATTAACCCAGCAGACCTGCACGAGCATTTGATGGGCTAACCTTCCTAGGTAGAGCCCTATATGCCACAAGAGGACCAGCATGCACCGATGTACTTCCCTGCCGGTTCCCATCTCGATCGTGAAGAAACAACGCGGACGGCCTGTCCTGTACCCGTGTATCGGTAAATTGCCTTTGGCCGTATCACTGCAATGCTCGCATGACGTAAGGGGGAAGACGATAAAGATAAGCGTCGAGTAGAGGTATCCACGGGTGCAGGGATACCCAGACTGACCTTGCGGAACCCACCTGGGCAAAAATGTACGCTACGCAGTGGACTAAGACTGGCTGACTGTACCGAGTACAGATTAAATGGACATAAAAGTAAAGAGACGTGCCTCACTCTTAGAGGTAAGGAGAAATTTCACTATGCTTTAAGGAGATGAGCCATGACGCGGAGATATGCCATCAATTTTCAACTGCGGTTGAGAGCTCTCCCTCGCCTGAAGGCTGTGGCTGCTCAGGCTCTTCCTCGGGCTGAGTCTTGTTCTCGTCATCTTTCTCAACTGCGGTTGAGGTTCCAACTGCGGTTGAGAAATCTCCCTCGTCTGTGAATCTCGGCTCCTCATTTGAGCCAGAGAGGTAGAGGACGGTCTCCCATGGATAGTGGCGAATTCTTTCGCCCTCCAATGGCTCACACAAGAATGCGACTGTCTGTGTGTCCTGTCCCTTTTCAATCGCGGCCAGAAAATCATCGTAGTCCAAGGTTGGATCTTCACCCGAACAGTCATATATCTTGACGCAACGTCGCTCACTCGCATCATCCGCGTCGGCGCTGAGGAGTAAATCCTGCCCAATGGCACTCTTGATGATCCTCTTGTCAATCAGCCAAGCCGAGTCAAAGTCGAGCTTCCACGATGTGAAAAAGAGCCGAACCCGGAGGCTGTCCCGCCATTGAGGATAACCCGGGAAATCCCGGGGATCGCGAAGCTCTGGGCGCTTGCCTCTGTCAGCGAAATCTGGGGTTTTGACGTGTTGCGGGATGCCAAATTGATCTCTCAAACCCGCGTCCTTCCAAAACTGTCTGCATCGTTGGCCGAGCTCTGGGGTGTCTTCAGGGTAGTCCTCCATCCAAACCGCCTCGAATTTGATCGGCCGTCGTTCTGGCTTGTTCGGATCCTTGCACTGGATCTTCCTGGTTTTGTCAATATCCATGAATTCAGCACGCATCCAAACGGGCATCCCACTCGGATCAAGCGTCTGCTCAGCCCAATCTTCGTCGAGACCTAGCCACTTTGAGCCTGCTATGTCGATGAGCCTGCGTCGAGCCTCTTCGGTCAATTTTTTCCGCTGGGCATCGGATTCACCAAGGGTGCCACCGATACAGCCAGCCATGGTGTATTTGCTCTTGGTAACTCGGCTGTTCGCATATCGTAAAAGCGTCAGGATCCGAACCCATTTCTCATTCAAATGTTCCATCCTTCCGTTGCACTCGACCGGTCCAAGCTCGGGGGCTTCCAGGCGGTCAAGCGGAACGTCTGGCAGGCTGAAGTAGGGAATTTCATGGTTGATCCCTCGGACGCGTTCCTCGACTTGTGCCCGGTGATCCTTGTAGTACTCGCGCAATTTGTTCTGGTCGGTATCTGGGTCCAGGTTTTCGAGCTCTTCGTTAACTGTGATGAGGATTCGAGCGAGAGCTCGATACGCTTCTCATTGGGTACCATCTTTGGGTTCACCTTGCCGCCCTCCTCATGCGCCGAAAGGTATTCCCGGTGAACGTCGCTGGCGCCTTCAAAAGCCTTCAGGCCGAGATGCACATCTCCATTGCCAAATTCCTTGCTCTCTGAAAGCATTCTGATGGCGGCCGGGACTTCGGTCGGCTTCCAACTGAACACATTCTGTTCAATAGCCCACGGTAGAACAAGCGGGCTCATGGCCAAATTGCGCAAGAGAAACTTGGTGTTGTAACCAAGATAGCCTGCCATCCAAATTTCGTCATTGGCTTTTTCTCCATGGAGCATGATTGGGCGCGGGTCGTCTTCCCATGTTGGTTTCAAGAAGTCAACTTTCGACGCCGACAAGCGTGGCTGATTCTGCCTCCGTTTACCCGAAGAGCTCGAGGTAAGGGTGCCAGGACTCGTATCATTCTCGCCGAATCTTTGCTTCTTGGGAGTACTTGGACCTCTAGAGTTAGGGGAGCTGTTCTTCTCCGCTTGGGGTCGCTTTGGACGGGCCATTTTTCCTGTTGTCTTTGGTGAGAGCTAAAGGATCATTTCCAACGATTCTCAACCGCAGTAGAGAAATGCTTGGGGGCCTTGAGTAGCTCGTGTATAATTGGATCTTGGTCCGCCTGGACCCAAAAGAGTCCCTCAAAGGTTTCTTTCGATCGTAATGAGAGCAAGGAGAGCGCCCCAGGTGGAAAACTTCCAACCTTGGTTGAGATCTTCAGCTGGAGAGATTCTCAACTGGAGATGGGACTGGAGAAACGAAGTTTCAAGTGCGGGTGAGATTCAAAAGAAGACTTTTCAACTGGGGACGAGAATCAAGGGAAGTTCAACTGGGGATGAGAATCAAGACAAGGTTCTCAACCGAGATTGAGAACAACCAAGGAACTGCAGAGGAGAGTTGGAGTCCGACCAAACGGTATCGTGGGAACGATTTTCAACTGCGGTTGCAGTGTCAGCAGGCGGTCTTGATCGCGGAAGCGATTTTCAACCGCGTTTGTATTCTTAGCAGGCAGTCTTTGACGGAAGAGTGATTGTCGTCGCGGAAGAAAGTTGAAGAGGAAGAGGAAATCGAGAGCGAGAGAAGAGCAAATAAATGTCAACTCAAGAGTCGAAAAGTGGGTATAAGGAGGCCTTAACATCTGATTGGCTTGACGGTTAGGCTGAGAGCTCGGACTAGCACGTGGAGTCGTGTGAAAGCGCGGGGCGCGTCGAGAGTTTAAACGGTCTCGGTCAACCGCGCCCCTTTGTCGTTTCCTTTCTTTTTCCAGTACTAGGCGCGGGAGTTGGAGGCATTGCACTACCCAGGTAGCGTACCGACCGTCGAACGCGACCGTCCGATTCACTCAATTTCTCCTTACAACATCGATTTCCTTGGCCTTTTCGATCACCACCCTCCACCTGCTCGCGCCTTCAGTGTACACCACGGCACACCTCAAACTCGTTCATTCAAGAACCCTACTGTGCCCCTACCCACAGGCCTACTGCTGTCGCCATTGTACTTGAAGAATGAGTTCCTCGTCCCTCACCTCGCCTGGCCGCGAGGCCGTCCCTGCGACCAGCAGCCCGCCTGCTGGCCTTTTAGACGATCCCATCGCGATTAGCTCTGATGAAGATGACGTCCTTGGCAACGACTTTCGCTCACCATACTTCACTCAGCCTACTCAAATCCTCAGTAGGCCAGCAATCAAGGCGATTACCCAGCCCACACAGCCTACGCAGCCGACCCAAGTGACGCAAGCGACCCAGATCGTCTCCGACCGCCCAAGGCTCGGCCTCGGCGCCAATGTCCAAAAGTCGCCATCCACGTCGCCTCAGGCTAATGGCACCAAAGTCGAGGTTCCGGCCTCCTCGCCCTACCGGTCTCTGAATATCAAAAAGTCGCCATCCACATCACCTCAGTCTCAGGGTATCAAGGCCGAGGTTCCTGCCTCCTCACCCTACCAGAGCCCGACCCCGCCGTCTGCTTTCGCCCGCATAATGGCACGTGGCGGTCTAATGGCCCCTGCTGGCACCTCTTTCAGGCCTCCCCCAAAGATCAATACAAAGCCGGCCCCTCAGTCCCCAGTGAAGCGAGACACCGTCAAGCGCGAGTTTGTTCAGATCTCGGATGACGAGCTGGACACGTCCCCTACTCGATACGCTGCCGATAGCTCTGGCGACGAGCGGCCCGCGCGAGGTGATATTCAGCGCTCCTCCTTCCAACGCCAGCAGCCGAAACCCGAGTCGCCTCCAGGTGCTTCCCTGTACAAACAGCAGGCTTCTAAGCAACAGCTGGCAAAGGTATTCCGCGACTTCAAGTCCTCCTCAACCACCTCGCCCTCCAGCTCCACTGGCTCACAGCCCTCGGCGCAGCCTTCCTCGAGGAGCTCTGAACCCTCACGAACTCCGTCGCCCCCGCCGAAGCGCAGGCGTCTCGTGCGCGGTCGAAACCCTCAAAACTCCCCAAGCTCCTCACAGATCACCCCACAAGCCGCTCAGCTCATCAACCTGATCGACGACGACGAAGACGACGACGACGAACCTACCTCCAACGATAAGGACGGTGGAGATAATTATGTAATGGATCAGCAAGACGAGTCATCTGAGGACGACAGCGATACAGAGGGCAGATCGCCGGGCAAGGCTATCGCCTCCAAGGCCCTGGTGGGAACCAAGCGGAAGGACAAGATACTGCAATATCTCGGAGTCTGCTCTGTGGAGAGCCTTGTGGCCGACGCGAAGATCCAGCGGGATGCAGCAAAGCACATGCTCGAGAAGCGACCTTTCCGAACCGTCGAGCAGGTCAAGGCCGTCGCCAAGTTCAAGATGTCCCGCGGCAAGAAGATCAAGCATGACCTTGGTCAAGAGGTCTTTGACGAACTTGTCGAGTACATGAAGCGACTCGATGCGATCGACCGAGTTGTGGAGTACTGCGATACCCAGGGACGCAACATTAAGATCAAGATGGCTACGTGGAAGATGGATCAAATGGGCATGACGGGAGGTACTACAGACGATAAATCCACCATCCTCCCGTTTCCTCGCGAGCCAAAGGCGATGCGAGACCACTGCACCATGCAGCCATATCAGCTGTTCGGCATGAACTGGATGTGGCAGCTGTACGGCCAGCGATTCGGAGGCATTCTTGCTGACGACATGGGTCTGGGAAAGACGTGCCAGGTTGTGTCGTTCATCGCCCTGCTCAAGGACCAGTTCGACGCCGGTTATTTCCAAGAGAGGCCCTGGCCCAACTTGGTCGTCGTCCCGCCCTCGGTCCTGGAGAACTGGGAGAACGAGTTCGACAAGTTCGCCCCCGGCCTGTCTGTCATCAAGTATTCTGGCAAGCCTGGTGAACGCGACGAGCTTGCGCTTGAGATCCGGGATGCGCCAGAGGAGTACCATGTCATCCTCACCTCATACTCGCAGATGAGCCGTTCCAGGGATGTGAGCCAGATGAACAAGATCGGCATCAATGCGGCAATCTTCGATGAGGGCCACAAGCTGAAGAACCCCAACGCCCAGATCTACAAGGACCTCATCAAAGTCGACGCGGCTTGGAAGCTTATCATGACCGGCACACCTATCCAAAACAACATCATGGAAATGGTCTCGCTTTTGAACTTCCTATCTCCACATGTCTTCCGCAACTATAGCGACCACCTTCAGGAGCTGTTCGTGCAGAAGGCATCACTTCAGCAGGTCTCAGAGGGCGCCGTGCTCCTGAGCGACCGAGTGAAGCGCGCGCGGAGCATATTGGAGCCATTCATCCTGCAGCGGACTAAGGAGCAGGTTCTGACCACCATGCCGGCAAAGATCCGTAAGGCGGTGTACTGCGACATGGATGGCGGCCAGAAGGCTCTGTACGACGACTTCGTCCACAAGTTCCGCGAAGCCAAGATTCACAGAATCGGCAGCGGTGGCCGCAAAAACGACATGAACAACCCTTGGATTCAGCTTCGCAAGGCGGCCATACACCCACAGCTCTTCCGCCGATTCTTCACCGACGAGAAGTGCGAAAAGATGGCCAGAGTTCTGATGAAGTCTGTGTCCCAGGACATCTTGAGGCAGCCCGACCTGACACACCTGACCAACGAGCTGAAGAACGAATCTGACTTCCAGCTACACCTCTGGTGCCGAGACTATCCCTGCATCCGCAGCTTTGACTGCCCGGAGGACACGTGGTTGGAGAGTGGCAAGGTCCAGAAGCTCTTGGAGCTCATCGGTGGCTATCAGAAGGACGGCGACCGGGTCCTTGTATTCTCACGTTTTGCGATGGTCCTTTCCATCCTCGAAGAGTGTCTTGCGCAGGCTGGTATCAGGCATCTCGTCCTGCAGGGAGAGACCAAGGTCGCCGAGCGTCAGCAGCTCATCGACCAGTTCAACGACGACAAGACGATCACAGTATTCCTGTTGACAACCAAGGCCGGCGGTACAGGCATCAACTTGACGGCCGCCAACAAGGTCATTCTGTTCGACCAGTCGGACAATCCGCAAGATGACATCCAGGCGTGAGTTTTTTCCTTGTCCACCCAGATCACGGCACATTCTAAATTTACTAACTCGAACATAGCGAGAACCGTGCCCACCGCCTTGGACAGCAGCGCGAGGTAGAGGTCAGCCGCCTTTTGTCCAAAGGCACCATCGACGAGCTGATCTACAAGGCGTGCCAGCGCAAGCTGGAGCTCGCGGGCAAGATCACCGGCCACCATGAGGAGATCACGGGTGCGGATGTAGAGGCCGAGGTTTCCAAGATGCTGCTCGAGGAGCAATGAAAGAAAAAGAGAGAGAGGAAAGAAAAGGACATAAAAAAGAAGAGGTAGGGGCGAACGTGAACATACGCGCAAGGCAGCATAGCATGCATTTGGCGTTGTAGACAGGCTTCAGGTTTCTTCTGATTGCGATACCCCCGTTGCATCTAAAGGTAGACGAGTGCAGGTACATTAGACAATGATCAATAATATGGTTAAGATATTCAAGTTGCCCATTCATGTAATGTGTGATGCAGTGTTTTATATGTCGTGCATGCAATAGATGAGCGCCCAGCCAGGCTTCGACAAGGGAGCTGGCTCTATGTGTGGCTTATGTGATGAGATAATTGACTGATTTTCAGAGGTACTGATGCATCTACTTTATAACTTCCAAGATTGTTTCGAGTAATTGATCGAGAGTCTCTGCTACCGTTGACAATTGCGCTGTGACGGCAAGACCAAGGGCAACCGAGGCCTGACTGTCCGTCATGATGGAAGATGGATTCCAGTGGGCTCGCAATCGATGTGCAGCCATGTTAGTACCAAAGTGGGTTCGGCAGCTACCCTGGGAGACCGACCCAAGCAGCCCCTCAGCCGCTCTTACTCAGGTACGTCGCCTCATTCAGCACAAGCCCACACCCACCCACACAGCACCGTGAGCTTCAAGCCGCATCGACCCTGAACCTCATCACATATCCCCACAAGTCACGAAGGGTTTACCATATCAAGCTCGGACTACCCTCACACTCACAGCTTCCTTCCACCACCTCGACTCACCTACTCATCCGCAACGAAGCCCCGCCAGCAAAGCCATGGCCACTCAAAGAATCATCTCGAGTGAGAAGACCATCCTCGAGAAAGATGACATCGTCGGCGCCAGTCCGGCGGCCGGCACGCAGTCCAACATCGCCCCTGCGGTGCCCATGTACGTGCTGTGCCCTCTTTCCCTTGCATCTCGTGTCAAGAATCATGCCGCCAGGAAGGAAGGGAGGTGCCCTGCTCTTGCCACCATCTCATCACTGACCACAAACGGTCTACCCTCAGGGACGTCATCGTCAAGCTGCTGGCCTTCACCTTCGCCATGATCGTCGTGCCCATCGGCTCGTACTTTGCGACGGTCCACACGGTATTCAAAGGTGAGCAAATGTCATATCTACATATATAATACAGCCCAACCCGCCAGACCACGGCAGAGGCGAAGCAGCTAGCTGACCAAATGCCCCAGGCAACTCGACATTCGCGGGCGCCACGGCCGCCATCATGGCAAATGTCGTTCTGATCGCGTACGTGATCGTCGCCATGAGGGAGGACCAGTCGGAGCAGCACGACGGGAAGAAGAGCAAGGAGGGCAAGAAGGACCGGTAGAGGGCGTGCCTGTACAGCGAGTGCCCCTGGGTGCTACCCAGGCAGACCCGGGCATTCCATGTCGTGTCATTCATTATGTATCTTTCTCGCTGTTGCATGCATCCCGGCGTTCTGGGAAGGAGAAGAAAAAGCCCGCTACTGACGGGCAGTGGATATAGGCCGGTATGGATGGTCGACTCAAATTAGCAACGGGCATCTTGTGGCGAGTGTAAACATGTTGTCACCTGTGTCATTCATGCAGCAGTGAAGACTTTCCTGCCTCTGGAGTATATCACGAGATTCTACATCACAAGATTCGACAGCACGAGGTTGATCGCTTTGGGCTTCAAAATGAAGCCATCAAATTGTCATTGCAGGCCGCTCCGTCCAGGCAGAGTGAGAGGCTGCCTCTATCCGAAAATGGAGTATAACGCCAGTGCCTTGAAAGGCACGCCCCTTCCCACTTTATGTGCCCCGACCCGGACATTCCCATTCTGTCGGCGGCTGGCATGGCATGGCCTTCCTCCGTTCTTTATAAGAAAATAATGACTGCTAATGAGCGTTCAGATTTGGGTATTAACCGTTCCCAGGCTGGCCAGCCTCCGCTTCCTGGATTTCCCCCTCCAGGTCTAATGTCGCGCCCCCAGACAAGTCCTACCCATCGGGTAAAGGTGAAAATCGACATTGCACCTCGCGTTCTTGTACAGGGTTCTCGTCGCCTGTCATATGTACTCATGTATCCCGTTATGTTCGGACATAATCGACGCGAAAATCAATTGAAGTATCTGTCCATGAAGTCCTCCAGCGGGATCCGGCGGTTGGTGGTAATCGCCTCTGCGACACCATCATTGATTTAGAACAGCTTTAAGCAAGCAGTTCTCATCAGCTGTTGGGCACATGCCTCTTCGCTGTTTTCCTGCCCGCCGATGTGGGTGGCACGCCGGCCACGGCAAAATGCTGTCCTGGTCCATCCATATTGCAATGTTGCAATTCCCCTGAGTCGCTACAATGGCCGTGTTCAGGCCTCGAAAGTCGCTATTTCTTAGTTGTGATCGCAGTTATGTGTTGGATAAATAAAACGAATAATCGGGTATTACTGTTTCGAGTATTCGTGAAGACCTCTTGTCTTTCACAGTCGAAGCGTGGCGTACGAAGTGAGAGGACACGACGGGTTAGACGCAGAGGTAGCGAGACGCGCGCTCTGAATTCGACGAGCGAACCATCTCGTATCCAAAAGCATGCAAATTGTCCTTGCCGATGAGCTTGACGGCAGTTTCAATCTTGCTTGGCGTGTCCAGTTGAGTCAATGAGTGACTTTTCGGACTGTCCATCGGCCGCCAACGTTTGTCCTCGACATGGCCCGGCTCACTCCTCGCTTCGTAGGCCGCTGCCGCGGGTTGTTGCTCCCCTAAAGACCCTTGCTTAGGCGCTTAAACCAGCTCTTTCGCTTCTCGCCCGTGTCAGGTCGTTGTTGTGACTCCTGTGTCGTCGGTTTCCTGAGGATAGCGCCGTCCTTCCTCGGCACTGATGGTGGTCCTCCGCCATTCTGGTACCCATACTGAGCAGAGTCAGGGCTGGCCACAGTGAAAGACGACGTCTGGTACTCCGGTGTCTGACTGAAGCCAATCCCATAATCATTGATGGGTTCTGGCTGGCGCCTTGGCTGCTGGCGCTCAATCGAGCTGTTGTCTGAGCTTGTCGGGTCCGTCTGGTAGCCTGCCGGCTCTGCTGAAGTCCCCGAGCCCGACGCGACCGTTTCGTAGGATCGTTGGTTGTTTCCCGCCCCATACATGTTCGCACCATTCTGTCGATTCCGATACTGTTGGTCAGGGCCGGGACCTCGTGGAGGTTGCCTTCTCCGGTCCGGAGGGCCCCACCGATATTGATCTTGGTAACCGTCTCGGGGTGCACCACTCTCAGGCCTGAAGGTTGACTGGGGCCGGCTATTGCCGTAGTAGCTGTCGTGTTGGTAACGGCCATTACCTGTCGCGAAATATCAGATGCATATTCCAATACGTTGGAACGAAAGTAAGGTTAAAATGAAAGAGTAGCTTACTGCCACCGCCATAGTAGCTGTTCCTCGGGTTGAAAGTCATCACAGACTCGTTGTCTTTGAGAGGGCAAATTGTTAGCACATGTGCCATCGATTTGGAGGGTGCATGAGAAGGATAGAAGAGGGGGGGGGGGCTCCAGAGCTTTTAGGTAGAACTCTCGTCACTGTACATCGTCCCTGACGAATCTGAATGAGTGCATAGCACGAGGGTTCTTTTTCCCAGTCAAGTGTTCCTACCATGTACGCCTGGAGTCCCAGGGAAGCGGAATGGACGTGGGTACAATGAAAAGGGACATGATAGTTACCTCCTCCTGCGTTGATCATCGAGTTCCTGTAGCTGCCTTCAATGGCGGCCTCAAATGCACGAATAGTGTCCAAAGGTCGCTCCTCTCGCCAGCGCGTTGGGTTAGACAGATCAGGATCGGCTGCGATGGTTCCAGTCAGCGTCTAATTGCGCAACGGTAAACGAGTGGCGAGACAAACTTATGACATTTCCGGAATGATCCTTGTGTTGGAGCCCGCGTAGGCTCTGCAGGTTGTTTGTGGCATGTGCAGCAATAGCAGCTAGATTTGTACATTGTCAGCGTGGTTTTTCGACAGACTCTGGAGAAAGTGGCAGCAACGCACAAGGCTCCGCCTCGTTCATAGCCATGGTGGGATCAGCCTTGCTGTGCAGTCGTTGGCGCTCCTTTTCGTTGTGGCTCTCGACCAAGTGCTCTTTCTTTCCGTCACTCTTCTGGGACTTGTCCGAGTGAAGACTGAAACCTCTGGATCTAGGGCGCGGTCTTGCTGTGTTGGATTGGGTTTGCTGCAAGGGCGATTGTTGGTAGTGGACTTGTTGGTGTTGCTGCTGATTAGAGTAGCTGGACTGCTGGCCCGGAGGCGCAGGCAAGGGGTGGGTGTTATACTGCGACGCCATGGTGACTTCGCAGGGGCCGACCGATCCTCTGTAATTGTACCGTCAATCGGTGATGGAAACCTTGGAAACCGGGGCTCGTCGCGGCGTTGGATGGGGCTGGCAGGGTTCTGGAGCGGATCCAACTGACACAGGACCCGCAGATAGAACGAGAATCCGATGCGCGTGGATCGACAAGTCTGCTTTGTCGGTGCTGGCGCGTGTGCACTGAAGTGGAGACGGACTGGGGTGTGGTGAGGGCCTGGATAAGAAGAGGAAGGGCGGTAAAGTGGAATTGCAGAGTCGCGATGTGATGCGATGCGGAAATGAGGACGGCGGATGCAAGAAGGGAGGAGGGGGACTATTGCCCAAAAGGACGGCAGGAATGCGACTACTGTAGGTAGCAGCAGCAGCAGCAGCAGTAGCAGTAGCAGTAGTGTGGCTGCCGTGGTCGCGTCCACGTCCCGGTGCCGATTCTGATGGCTGGAGAGGTTGAAACGGCACAGAGCAATGCAAGCTCGCAGGCTTGTCGCAAGTGGCTGGGTGCAGTGCCGAGAGGTGCAGCAGGTGAGGCAAGTGCGGTCGCCAACCCCATTGACAGGGAATGCACCGTCGCTCCCAAGCAGGCCTTCACCTTGTCTGTCGCCTTGTAGCCCTTGTCACCCTGTACCGTGGTAGATTCTATGCACAAGATGCCTTGGTCCTGCAAACTAAATTCAAAGATGGGCCCTGCTGTCCGTCGCTGGCCCGTCCCGGGCTCTAGTTACCGTATCGACTTTGTTGCGTGTGAATCCTGCTCGTCTGAACCGTAGCGGTTGGTGGTGGCGACCGTACCTATACGGGGAGGAGAACAAACGGGCGACAAAGGGTAGTGGGGGGCAAGGAGGGGGGGCAAATGCTGCCCGAGTCAAAGCAAGTGCAGATGGTTCCCGATGATGGATGTAGATATAGATTAGCTGGGCAACAGACGGACACGGGTCAAGGACCAAGACCGACGAGGACGCCTTGGATTTGGTTCCGGGGCAGCCGCACGTTTTATTCTGTACTCTGCCGTGACATGATGTGACTGTTGATCCTGGACAACAGGCGTGGGCAAGAGGAAGGGAAAGATGGTTTGGGGCCCGTCTTGGTCATCGACTTCATTGGCAGGTCTCAATTCGTGTTCACCATTGGTTGTGAGGCATCTTGGGGCGGCGTGACGCGGCCCTCCAAGGCTGGTGTGCTGTACCTGGGGGCCAGGGAGATGGGCACATGGTAGACTGACTGACTGTCTGTCTCTCCATCTGGTCTACCCACGCGCTCAGTACCTTACGATGTATGTGGCTGTCCGCAAGCAGCAGACAGAGGGGTCATCCCACTATTTGCCCCGTCGTCACCACTCAGGTAGTGAGATGGCTAGTATCTCTAGATCTGATTCCCAGTCCAAAGCCCAAGTTCAAGTCCAAAGCCCCAGGCCGACAGTAGAGAAGAGCAGCGTTTCATCCATCGAGCAGTCATTGCAGTTCTTGCAGATCTCTGGGCGACACCAGCACCAAGACCGCCTCCGGCTGTTCCTGGGTCTTGGTAGCTCGGGCCTGCTTTGACTCTGCGCTAGCCAAGGCAAGGCGCGATACGACGAGCCTTTTTGGCGTGCGGGACTGCAGGATAGCTATCAGACGTTTCCAATTGTCCTCCCTGCTTAGCCTTTTTCCAAGAGGAAGTCGGGCAGTGGACATGGGGCCCGGTCGACAAGGTCTCCTCTTCCAAACCCCCAGCACTGCATGTACATGCACACCTTTGCCAGTCGCGTACAGTGGAAGGCAGCTCTGGAGCCTTTTGACTCTCTGGACTCTCTGGAATCTCTGCAATCTCTGCAATCTCTGGAAATTTCTGGGACTTGCGGGACGGGTGGCCCTGCAGGTGCCGATACAGAGCTGACGTCAAGCCATGTCGATCCACGTACCACTCAGACATGTACCGTGTACTGGCTTGCACGTACCTACCTAGGTTGCTAGGTAGCTAGATATGTGCTGCATCTCGGGAGCGCGCTTGTTGTGGAGAGTGCTGTTTGTGTTCGAAACAGCCCTGCAAAAGCCTGAAGCCCCGAAGTGTTGAGGTTTTGCTAGTCCGGAGCTATCTGAAACTCGGCGTTTAATTATGATGGAATCTCTGCTAGACAATGACAAGGCCTCCGGCCTCGAAGCACTCAAGGTCCCACGCACGGCCGGAGTGCTTCAGAACAGCCAGTGAATAACCTTTAGCGATATTTTGGTGAGTATTATGGGCGCCTTCCCCGGTCTGGAACAGGCGAACCGGAGAGAAAACGTTGGAGCTGGATCACACGGTGGATCGTGGGGTTTTGACAGGCGGAGTTGACTGGGAAGAGCCGGAAAACCGGTGGTTGACCAGGGTGTGGGGCCTGTCCAGAGTCGACTGACTTTTGGATAAGAAGACACACCAATGGCACGCTCACAGCAGCTCTGGAATCCTCTGCGATAATTTGCAAACCAAGACAACCTCCCAGGACATCCGCAACACACGCGTGCGCGTGCAGCCTTGGAGCCCAACCTCTTTCCGACCGATCCGTGCTTGTCTGCCAGAAGTACCTCGGGTACCCAGGTACCTCCTCCTAACAGCAGCCTGGGCAGGCACCTCAAGGCAGTGGCGATGCACCTTTGCCGAGACTGCTCCCCGATCAACTTTGCAACCACCATTAATAACGGCCAGGCCTGCGGCTGCATCCATTGCATACAGGAGACATGTAAATCCTCCTCGTGTTGGGCAACAATGGCACCCACCACGAGGCGAGCATGAAGGGCGGAGAGGCGCGTGGCCAGTAGCACAAATCCACCCGAGTCGAGACACGACAGCTGTACGCAGCTATACGCAGGCAATACGAGCACCAAGGCCAGCGTCTCAACCACTTGGCTGCTCGTGGGCATTGACGCCAACGCTAGCCATGCACTGCCTGCATGGAGGGACAGGCACTCTCTCTCTCTCTCTTTTTGCCCCCTCTTGTCAGGTCAGTGTGTGTCTATCAGAATGCCAGCATGCTAGGTCGACAAATGCTAGAGGAATAGCACAGTCATAATAATAGGCCAGGGAAGCAAAATGCCGAGACAACAGTCGAAGATCCCACTTTTCGGCATGAACCGGTTGTTGCAGTTCCTTGACATCTGGCATTTCAACATGACGCTATCTCATCTCGAGCTTCAATTCCATGTACCACAACAAGTACCCGTTGTCAAACTCCAAGAATTCTCAACTGCTCGCCGGTCCGAGTCCGCGGACCGGAAAGTTAGCCCTGTACGCTGCGCCTCGAAGCCATGCGTAACTCCCGTGTCAGGCCAAGAGGGACCTGATTAATGATGATGGCACCGTCTTTTAGCTATTGGGTCGTCTTCTTTTTTATCAGAGTTTTTTCTCGCGTTCGGAGAATGTCGAGTGCTACTGTGCCTAGCCTATTATTAGCGTGACGCCATCGGACGGCCCTGAAGACTGCATCAAGTGCGCGAGACGATTTCGAAACACACTGTTTCGGGCAAGATGTCTCTTCGATCTGCCACAAAATGCAACTTTGATGGGTGAAGAGACTTTCATCCGGTGTGCGGGCTTCCAATCTTCGAACACGCCACCCCGGACACAAAGACACGACATCATTCCGCCGCTCCAACGGAAGCGGGTCTGTGAAGCGGGAGAACATTGAATCGCATGGCTACTGTCCCCACTGGGCTGAAGGCCCACCGGCTTTTGGTCCGAGTGCCTGGATGATCGGCAGCCGGCCCTTGCAACAGGCAGGGGGTGTGCCTGACGTGATGCCCCTGGCACCAAGCAAGCCAAGGGTCGAGCACGACTTATTACACAGTATATACGGGCATCTCTCACCTGCCAGACTACATCGCCAGCCGAGGCTGCCACGACGCCGACGGGGCCACGCCGGCACCCGAGTCTCTGATCAGAAGGCGGCGCATAAAATACTGCGAACAAGAGTCTGCTCTCAGGTCACGAGGCACTGTCCAGCATTAGGGTGGAGGAACCCAATATCGTCTCAGAGTCTCGCCTCTTTGACCACGCAGTATGCATCTGATACGTCTACTCTGCGAGACGGCCAGGCAGCCAGACCGTCACTATGACTCTCGGCCCCAGTAGCTGCTATCCTCGTTCAGTGCGAGGGAGCAACATAATACAGTAGCACTGCATGATGCAAAGAAGATCGCCAAGTGTGAAGCTCATCTCATGTTTCCTAGCCCTTGGGTTGGGAAAAGGGGGGGCCTCAATACCCGCCGGTCACTATCTGCTATGTTTCGACGCTTGACAACTCGTTTGTTTTGCTCAATTAAGAGGCTGTGCCGCGTGTGGTTTCGAACGGCCAGCCAAGTCCCAGCACCCATCTGCTCCATGAGCCTCTTATCCTGCTAGGGTCGAGACGCGAGAACCCGCAGGTATGCTAGGACTCTCACAAATTACCAGGAATGGTACCCTCAACGGCGGCCTCCCGAGCCACTGAACGCCAGCCATTCAAGGCCACAAGCATTTGGGTAACTGCTGCTGCCACGAATATATTCCACAAGGTCGAATTTTCCATGCCTTCTTGGCTTCCCCTGTTCTCAGACCTCCTATGCCGATACTGACAATATAATGACCAGCTTGGGCTGATTTGTGTCATTCATAAGTCATTCTGAAGGGCACAGTCTCGTAGTCCACTCAGTCTAGCCGGTCCGTATACACTCTCTTCACCACGACGTACTGGCAAGTGTGGCTACAGTGTTACTCTCTGCGGGCCTACGATCCTGGTGCGCCTGAGCTCATTACTGATGAGACTCCAACAAAACTACTCAGTCCTCCTCGAAGGACATCTGAATGTTATCTTCAGAGTGACGGATTTTGTTTGGATTTAGTGTCTGTTTTCAGTCCCCCGAAAGTGACCTCACTAGTTGGGAATAGATGCCTGTAGCTGTTCAGAGTCGAGGACTTCGTTCGTTATTTCAAGAAATTAGGGGACACTGCTGTAGAGTACTGGATTTCAGTATTAAGAATGGTACAGCATTTCTAAGTGCTACAGTGCTGCACATTATGCCTTGCTCGGCGGCACCCGTGACAGAACGTAGTCGTCAGCTACCATAGGCCAGCGCCGTCTTGAGTTATACGTTCATGCAGCAGTCCTCAGGAAGCCACTTTACCTCACACAATAACTTCCGCGTCACACCGCGCATTGCATTGCATGGCTACCATGTGCCAGCACGAAGCATCTACCCAGTACTTTTCCGGTGTGTTACACTTACATGGGCAGCTTGTAATATTCTCTTTGCTCATCCTGTCCGAGACTGGGCGCGGGACTAATCACTTATTCAGAACCAAGTCTGAGCTGACCAGTCACAAACAGCCTTCTGCCTCAGAGCTTGCGCATGGTTTTCCACATTCTGCAGGCTGATGATTTATGTATTCTGTAAGCGGAAGAAAGACTTGACAAGCAGGCCAGTTGTTTCATTCGCGGATTTGGCAATTCTGTCTCTGGCCGAAGAACACGAAAAGGAGTAGCGAATTTATAACATGACTTGAGTTGTTGAGCCGCCGGCCTCAACTAGCCTCGTCTGTGCGGCTCACGAGGCTGTCTATTATTTTCCCCAAGGTTCATCTACTGTTATCGGCATCGTATACTTATCTAACGCTGGGTCTTTGAGCGTTTACTACTGTATGAAGGGACCGCCTACGGCTTCGAAAGAGCACGTATACGGATTAAGAACGAAACCACCTTGAGTTGTTGAAACTTTCGAGAGCGAATTTATCAGTAAGAACATTGGAGATCTGGAATCACATACTATTTAGACAAGAGTGGTCCTATGCAGAAATTCTGGAATTGATATTGTATGTTCTGTTCACCTAAGATACGATCCTATATTCCTTGTTTTTTTAGCTACCGGGTGTGAGTATGTGTGAGGGTGACTGCCCTAGTGACTGCTAGTATTTACTGAGGGTCTGAGCCCTATACCCCTTAGGCTTAAAACCCCTCTACAACAATTTCAATTAAACCTTTCCCTTAGATAAAAGGTAGCGCCATCTTACTTTAAATTAACATATTAAGGACAGCTACCTTATCTCTATATCCCTCTCGTAATACCAGGAATGATAACAGCTGCTATAAAACGCTTTTTGAAATGTACTGCCATGTATTGTGAAACTGTGATAAGGAGATGGGATATTTGGCAAACTAATACCTCTTCACTTAGCGAGCCGCAAATATTTTCATAGAAGCACCTAGGTAGCTTGATTTCGAGAATCTGAAGAAGAGTGAGTGGACTTCCAAGAACACCGTTGACCCATACCATGTGACCCCTACCAGTGGAACACCCCTACCAATGGAATAAGGACTACTATACAAATTACCCTCTGAAATAGTATTAATTACTATGTAAATATAGCTAAATAAATATTATAAAAATTATAATAAATTTCTTTAGGCATTTTTATACAAAAACTTTATTTTAAATAAACTTACTTTAATTTATTATTTAAATTTTAAAATAGATAAAAAAGAGGTAAGATTTCCCTTATAGTAAAAATACCTATATATAAACTATAAATTAGGATAGTCTATATACTAACACTTTTATTATAAGTAAAATTTATATTCTATTTTATTTCTCCTATTTTTTAATAAAGAAATTAGTTAAAATTTATAGGGTTATAAAATTTAAAAAGGTTTACTCTAATATTTGTAGAGAAATATCTATTTTAGCAACTTTTTTAAGGTGGTTGTTAGCTTTTTCCCTAGTTCCACTGGTAGGGGTGTTCCACTGGTAAGGGTCACATGGTATTAGACTCTAAAAAATAGTGGAGGAGAAACACGAACAATCGGAAAGAACAAGTGCCACAGATCGACCAAAAATTGTGTGCATGAAATCAATTGGCCATGCGCCCCCATAGATGCTGTCGCTGGGGAGAGGAATTGCAGTGAGCAAGATGCAGGCTCTTGTAACAGGCTTGATGGCCAAGCGGTGAGATATACGGAATTTGACAAGGAAACTGCTTCTCACCGGCTTCATTAGTCCAGGATTGCTTCTGAAAAGCATGAGAAACCTTATATATTCCCACCTTGATGAGGTGACGGCCATAAGCTTCGACAGGTCCTGCCTAGGCTCAGACCAGCTTTACGAGGGAGGACTTACCAACCAAATGGAAGATCTGGCTGGATCAGTGGACGTGATGGTAGTGCTTCTACTGCTATGAGATGCTCAGCGAAGCTGCACATGGAAACACTGAAGCTGTGTGATTCGTTTCATTGACGGCTGAAGCCGGTATCGCCATTGAAGTATCAATGTCCACCAGAGAACGATACTGTCTGCTGCCACTGGTCATAGAGACCGTGGGTAGAGATGGTCACAGTGTTTTAAACCATGACATGCTTGTAGATCAGCATCTGGCGAGAGCAGCCGTAGCTACGTAGGAACTGAGCGCTTGTCGGACAAGCATATCGACTGGCCCATCCCATAATACACCCACCCACCCACGTAGGACGAGCGTCATGCTCCTTGCTGGTCGAAGTCAACAAAACGGATCCTCGAACACTTGTGGTCATCAAAGCCATTCTCTGAATCGCTTAAGCCCGTGACATGTACGGCCAGTGACACTCAGGTGCGCGTGGGTCTACGACGGACTAAGCTTGTTGACCTACCCAAGGGCGTCTTACGTTGACCCATGCCATCAGCATGCGCATGATTTCTGGCTGGGTGTTGCGAGACCCTTTGGGAGTTCCCTCAGTGGTCGGTCAGGGCAAATAGGATGCGGTCGCTTCTGCCAATCTCCGCACGCTCTACTATAAAGTATGAGCATACTCCTGGGATGAGGCTTGACTGACCCAGCACCCATGGTATTCAAGAGCCGAGCCGAGCCGTCTTCCAGTCCTGATTCCTACGAATCACGTTCAGTGGCTGCGCTTGAAATCCTTTGCCCAGCCGGTGGGATTGGGTATGATTGGGCTACGCGATTGACAAGTCCCAAAACACTCAGCCGACCACATAGGGCTCGTTGATTTCGGGTATCGAAGCGGAGTCGGTTCTTTTGGTTTCAGTTGCTGAAAAGAGCCCCTTGGGCATGTAGCATTCCTCTGCTTTGCCACCAGTCCCTCCTATGTCCTATGCCATTTTTTAAATCGTCCTCACGGAAGCCTTTCTTGTGTCGGACCAAGCACTCGAAACACCGCGAATCTTCATCCACTTGTGTGTGGTCGGTAATCCATCAATCGATTCTTGAATGCTAGAGAGCAGGGCGTAAATCAACCCTGCCAAACCGTGATGCAGCCAATCGAAACCATTTCCGCTCAAACTCCGTCCGTTAAACCGTCCCTTATATCGCAGAAGGGTAGAGCATGATGCGAACCGAAGCACCGAAAGATCGGGAGGGGAGAGGGTGGGTGAACTTGGCGCGAACGACACCGGAGTTTCCTGGGTTGCAATGTCAGCCTGCGCGTCGTGGCCGCAAAGACCTCTTGATCCTGGGGTTATATGTACCGTGGGGGCGGGTGACCTTGCCCCAGATGACGCGGAGCTTGGATCCGCGAACCTCCTTCTGGGCCTTGTAGACGTACGCGACCTTCTTGCCAAGGTAGAAGCTATAACACCCGTCAGCTCCGGCACGCGAGTGGATGCTCAGCTTGGAGACATACTTGGCAGCGTTGGTGTCGTCAACACCCTCGATCTTGATCAGGCTGGTCTTGGGGTGCGTCGTGTGGCGGTTACGCTGGTAAGAAAGGTGACGACCCCTGTGGTTCCATTGCTGTCAGTCCCGATGTCCTCGATCACATGCGAACCATTTCCTGCTCGTGGGCGCATCGTGGATTTGCTCGAACGGATCGTCGCCGCGTAAAGTCGTCCTCCTCGAGTTCCATGCTTCCCTGGTCGTATCTCTATTCGGTTCCATTCCACCCCCCACATTTTGCGTTTGGTTCGAGACCCCAAGAGGGAGAGCAAACAATCGCGCGTCGGTGGAACTTACTTCACGTAAACTAGAATCGCAACAAGTCAGCTACTGCATTTCTGGATGGAACAGTCATGAAGCAGCGGTCTTCCCCAGGCGCATTGGCAGGGCGGCGGCTGCGATCTGCCCGGGGCGAGAAAGGAGGGTTGGGCAAATAACTCACGTCTGTGACCAGCTTCTGAAGGCATCTTGACGTTGGTCGATCACTCGATTTCTCTCCGTACCACTGGGAAAGGGAAGGAAAAGAAAAAAGTTGGGTGCGGCGTTCGATGACTTGGTGATTGACCGACTGACTTCACAACACACGAGGGCCGCTTTGGGGGGGAGTCCTGATGGGGTCGCAGTAGACTGGCTTGGGTGTGAAAAATCCCAGGGCAAAATGTGCCTGGAGAAACTTACGGCCGTCCTCCGCCTGGTATCCACTATTATCTCAGCAAGCTCAGACTGTGAGGTTGCCAGATCCGGCCGTGGTTTGCGCTAGCGCCCCCAATGCTTCAGGCGTCCTATCTGTCCGATCCGCCGAGCCTGCCCAGCCACGGACATCTCTCCGCCTTTCGCTCTCGTTCACTTCACTGTGTCCCCAGCCAGCCGCCCATCTTATCTACACGTGCGAGGTCACGAGAAGCCTTTCGTGATCCACCCCGTCGCGGCTAGTACGGATGAATGCACCGTAGCCGGCAGCAAGCGGCGGCCGGCGGAGACGCATGCTTCTTTTGACTTTTTCCTCTACTTGGTACGGGATTGCTCTTTATCTGGCGCCCCACGTATGATGCAATGTCCGAGTGGGTGTTCCTCGCCGATAGTTTCTGCGGGATCCTCCCATCTCGCTATCCGAAAGATCTAACGCCGGGACTCCTGCCCTCCTCGCCCTCCTGAAATCGGAGTCGCGATCGGACTTTGATGGTGTTGAGACGGGGCCTTGTTGAAACATTCCCAATTTTTCCGGTCGTTGCGAGCTCGGCCACGCTGTTCAGATTACCAAGGCCTAGGGTCTTGGGGGTGACCACCATGTTTTCCCCTCGCCTAGCAGGTCCAACGAGCCTGAATGCCTCTTTTGAGATATGCAGGGACAAGCTGCGATAGGCGCGGTAGAGCGGTAGGAGTCGTGCAGTGGGGTCGGCTGGTGCTGTCGCTTTGTTTCCAGTCTTGCCAAGTCCCGAGATCTCCGGAGCGCGGAAATGTCAAGCTGTGCATGCACGTAGCTCCCTAAGCTGTGGCTGCGGTGACAGGTCAAATCCATAGTGCTAACCCAGCCACCACCACCGCTTTCCAGCAGCTCCAGCAACTCCTGTTGTCCAGACCTAATTGTATTCTGATAACACAGAAGCAAAACCTACAGATGCGGTGATACCCACGAGGACATTCGGCACTGAGTTCCAGACCGGTGACCCTGTTATCGGTCTTTCCAGGAATATCCGCAGTACCACTGAGAACGGGACATCCATCAACATCCCAAAAAGGGAACATTGCCCAGGGAGCAGGTGAAGAGCCTACCTGTCAGCTCTGATTCCGTCTAGGGGTAGAAATGAGAGAAGTTTGGACAGCCTCCATACCAAGGGCAAGAGGTATAAATAAGGTGTATATAGTTGAGCCAAGCCGCAACTTCATCAGACCAGACTCGAGCGCTCAAAGCGCCGTGTTTCGCATCCCTGAGCGATTTTTCAGATGTCCATGTTACAAATCCTACAACGGAGGACCGAGAGGGTTTCCACCTATAGGCGGACAACTCGCCGGCCTCAACAAAGCCTGGCTGAATAAATTGGCACCCAGAGGGTCCCGCCAAAGTCCTGCGGACCCAGAGCAGGGCAGTCTGGGAGCCACCCAGCTACGACTGTACATAGTACACGGCCCGCCCTACTTGCGCGACAGCCCTGTGCCGTCATGATGATCAACAGCGTCCACCAGTGCTTTTCTATAAGTTACCTAGGTAAGGCCAGGCTTTCGATATGAAATCGAACATGCTATGCTGGCCCGTCCGAAGAAGAGCTTTTGCCCATCTCCCTACCTGGGTTCAGCGGCCAGGACTGAAAGATCTCTGGATGATGTCTATCTGGTGAAACGTGTACGCGAGTACCTGGGTACCTCCTGGCACAATTGGGCGGATCCACTTCGCACTCAACCAAGAATTTGCCGCTCTAAGGTTTGCTCCAGTCCAAGTGTAAAGATACTGCAAGTATCGTTGGAGGATGCATGCTGTATGTACACCATATACGCACCTGCATCCTGTCAGACAATGGTTCTTCTCCGCAACCATTTTATAGTAGAAATCGATTGGCAGGTTTGAACACCTTCGTCCTTGAGATCACTCCCTATCTGCTAGCCCGCAGGCCGGCTGACGTGGGAGGGGGGTACCCCGCGGACAGATCCCTTGCTGGCGGGACAGGCGGGACAAGCGGACGGACCTGAGTAAGCTCTCTCTGGCTGTCCGACCTGCACTACCTAGCTGCCCAAGTGCTGGTGTCTATCCAGGTACCTAGCCTACCTAGGTATCGAGCTTGGCCCCTCCAAGCAAGTCTGCGCATCACCCCCCCCCGGTTGAGCTCTAAAACCCATTAATAAACCCCGACACCGAGCCTAGGTCCTCTACTCTTTCCAACTTTGACGTCGTCCCGCTCCGCCCGGTCTGCTCTCACCCAGGTCGCCCTCTACAAATCTGTTTGCCCGCCTAGCCATTGCCTGACACCTCTTCTTCACTCCTTCCAAGACAGCACAAGAAACCATATCTGAAGATGGCGTCCGCCGAGTTGCACTCTGCCGCATCGTAAGTGCTCGTACCCCTCCCGCGCGCAACCCCCGCCATCGCACTCTCGAGGGAGGCTGCACCACCGCCACCAGCTCGGGCCCTGTGAGCTCCCTCGAGAGCTCCCTCAATGGGCAATCCAGTCCTTGCCCTACCTTTGTTCCCGGCTGTTCAGCTTGTGGATGCCCGGCAAATTGGTTCTCCAGCGGCCACAAGACTAACCCTTTGGTCAACTCAGGGCTTTGGAGCTCAAGGACAACACGGTGATTGTGGTCCTCGGAGCCTCCGGAGACCTGGCAAAGAAGAAGACGGTAAGGAAACTGACCTCTCCGCCTGCTTCGCGCCCGCTTCGCACATGCTAATTGTCCACAGTATCCCGCCCTATTCGGTCTTGTAAGCAACCTCCTGCTCTCTCGGCACGCAGGCAAGACTTCGAGAAGCTAACAGTATCCCATGAAGTTCCGCAACCAGTTCCTGCCCAAGGACATCAAGATCGTTGGCTATGCCAGAACCAAGATGGACCACGAGGAGTATCTGCGGAGAGTCAAGTCATACATCAAGACCCCTACCAAGGACATGGAGAAGCTGCTTGAAGACTTCTGCAAGCTCTGCACCTATGTCTCTGGCCAGTACGACAAGGACGACTCCTTCCTGGGCCTCAACAAGCACCTGGAAGAGATCGAGAAGGGACGTAAGGAGGCACACCGTCTGTTCTACATGGCCCTGCCACCTAGCGTCTTCACCATCGTCTCCCAACACTTGAAGAGATGCTGCTATCCGACCAAGGGTATTGCTCGTGTGATCGTCGAGAAGCCGTTCGGCAAGGATCTCGCAAGCTCTAGGGAGCTGCAAAAGTCTCTGGAGCCCGACTGGAAGGAGGATGAGCTTTTCCGCATTGACCACTACCTGGGCAAGGAGATGGTCAAGAACATCCTGATCCTGCGATTCGGCAACTCATTCCTCGGAGCCACCTGGAACCGCCACCACATCGACAACGTCCAGATTACTTTCAAAGAACCCTTCGGCACCGAAGGCCGGGGTGGTTACTTTGATGAGTTCGGTATCGTCCGAGATGTAATGCAAAACCATCTTCTGCAGGTCCTGACTCTGCTGGCTATGGAGCGCCCCATCTCCTTCTCCTCGGAGGACATTCGAGACGAGAAGGTGCGGGTCCTCCGCGCGATTCCTGCCATTGAGCCAAAGAACGTCATCATTGGACAGTACGGCAAGTCTCTTGACGGCAGCAAGCCCTCGTACAAGGAGGACGATACTGTGCCCAAGGATTCTCGCTGCCCAACGTTCTGCGCACTGGTGGCCTATATCAAGAACGAGCGGTGGGACGGCGTACCCTTCATTATGAAGGCTGGAAAGGCCCTGAACGAGCAGAAGACGGAGATTCGGGTTCAGTTCAAGGACGTCACCTCCGGAATTTTTAAGGACATTCCCAGGAACGAGCTGGTCATGCGGATTCAGCCCAACGAGAGTGTCTACATCAAGATGAACTCGAAGCTGCCCGGTCTCAGCATGCAGACCGTGGTCACAGAGCTGGATCTCACCTACCGCCGGCGATTCTCCGACCTCAAGATCCCCGAGGCATACGAGTCGCTGATCCTTGACTGCCTAAAGGGCGACCACTCTAACTTTGTCCGTGATGACGAGCTGGATGCTAGCTGGAGGATCTTCACACCTCTTCTGCACTACCTTGAGGACAACAAGGAGATTATCCCAATGGAATACCCTTACGGTAAGGCAGCATTCGACCTGCACTCGACTGTGAAATATGTAACTAATTCTGCTCGCAGGCTCCCGTGGACCGGGTGTCCTCGATGACTTCACCGCTTCATATGGCTATAGGTTCAGTGATGCTGCTGGTTACCAATGGCCTACGACATCGGCCGTGCAGCCCACCAACAAGTTGTAAGTGAACCTGAATCATCCTCTCACGAGTTGAGTCTATCTTTCTGGCTGGGTAAACATGGGATGCACGTAAACTGACAGCCAAACCAGCTAGAGAGTAATATCACGAAGTCTTCCGGCGCATCATGACTGGACAATGACAGAGTACAAGGGCGTTCGTAGATGACGAGAATATACGGTGTCAAAACTGGTACCTGGGGTCCCAGTTGTAGAGGTGAATTGTTAAAAGGCTCTCCCAATTGACTTGTCTGCCTTCAATTTTCCCAAATATGTATTCAAGTCCGTTATAAAAAGTCACGAATAGGAATCCCATTTTTTTCTTCTTTTGGACAATAACAGCAGTATCACCACAATATACCGAGCTCCAAGTGGATTGGCTGACTGTCAACTGTCCTGGTTACCTGAGGGCAGGCGAAATTACATGTAGCGCCAAAGTACCAGTACCTGTTACCAGGCGCGAGATGGCTCGGGACGTGGACCCCGCTTAGGTAAGGCACGGTGCTAGTCTGCTGGCGGCTGGGGGGCCGGGCGCCTTACCAGTTCAGTTCCCTCGGTTCTGCTCTCAGCTTTCATCACCACGATACCGTAGACCAGGTACCTCTTTGTCCATGATCCGTGGCTACCAAATTGTCGCATCCCGTGTTTCGATTCAAGACATCCACTGTGGGCCAGAAGCTGCCTCTGATCCTTCGTCGCTCTACCTTCCTCCTCCTGCAGGTCCCGTGAGGACCCGTCGCTATCGTCAATCGAACCGCCCGAGTGAAGAAAGGCGCGCGTTGCGTCAACCGCGCGCGCTCCCACGCTCGCTCTCACGGCTGCGCCCGATCGTCACCGTCTCTGCCGAGAATCTCACGAGGGCACCAAACGAATGGGGGCCTGAAAGCGTGTTCCACCTGGGGACTCCCACCTGCCAGACTCTGCAAGGCGGAGAATCTCACCTGCGCCTGTGCCTTGCGACCTGTCTGCGTCTCTGCTTCGACGGCCGGGTGCCCTTTCGCATCGCCGCGATCGGTATCTGTCGAACTCCACAGGCATCTTCATCGCGAATGCCTGGTACGACCTTGACTAGCCACGAGATAGCGGCTTAGCAAACGGCAGGGTGAGATCTCACGAATGAGAGTCTCGCCCTTGGGAAGGAGGCTGTCAAGATGGATATTGGGACGCAGAACGGGGCGCGCACCGACCACGACAGAGACTCGAAAATGAATGGTATCAATGGCGTGGGGATAGTGAAGCGCGAGCCTTCTCCGAACAAGGCGAAGGGAGGCGCAACGCCGATGACGAATGGATATGACACCCCATTGGAAGCGGATGCGCCAAAGCACGCGCAAGCAGCCTTGAACGCACCGGATCAACCATCCAAGATGGACAACCTGCCGCCCGAGATTGCGCACATCACGCAGAACTTCATCGGCATCCCGTTCCTGTTGCAGCGACTGGCACAGAAATCGCATAATGACCTCCAGACGAAGATCGAAGAACTTGCCAAAATACCGATACCGCAGGGGTCCATGAATGGCAACGCAGGCACGGCGGAAGACAATTCGGAAGAGAATCAAAACAAGAAGGCTAACTTGCTGCACTTCATACAAGATATGCACGGCAAGTGGGTCAAGGCTCTGGTGATTTCAGAATGGAGTAGGAAGGCCGGGCAGGTCAGCAAGTTGATCGATCTCAACGTCCACATCAATGAGCAGTTGGCAAAATACGACCAGGGCTTGGACTTCATCGGTCACATCAAGAGGGGTCTCTACAACGCGCGATTACCAGATCCTGATCTCAAAACGGCGCTTCAAGTCCTGTCTACCGGTCAAGCGCCTTGGTTTCCTGAGGTACTATTGCCTGACTCTCGAAATGATGTTGGCCCTGCTAATAGTTCACAGTTCGGTTACATCGACCCTCCTCCCCTGACTACGGCCGAGCAGATAAAGTGGATCAATGAGCTGAACACTCTGTTGTCCGTCCGGTTGAACCTTGAGGACCATGACAAAATTCCCTCTCAATTCAGAGATTATACCATCGACTCGGGCCGCGTCACGTTCAAAGTTGACGGGGAATTTGAGGTGGATCTCACAATTGCGGATGAGGACTTTGATAAGCAGTTCTGGTTCATCGACTTCCGGTTCACATTCTCGCCAGCGCCTAAGGATCTGTCCGAGGCATTAAGAGTGTTTCTGGAGATGAAGGTGAACGAGGTACTTGCCAGTGATGGCCTCCGGGGCTGTTATGAACTTCTCCACGAGCTCACCCTCACGCATAAGATCAATGAGCTACGAAGACAGGCTGTGCAGCTCAGCCGTGGCCGTTGGATTGAGAACATGAAGGTTGAGCGGCTGAACCGGGCTCTCTCGATACAATACTGGACGAACCGTCTCCCCACCAGCAACTCCAACTCTGGCCTCAAGAGTTGGATCATTGTCGGTGTCAATAGCGGGAGAACGACGAAGCCGAACTCGCCACCAAAAACGAATCCCACAAGTCATCTCGAGTTGCGATGGTTTCAGGACGGGAAAGAGGTTCGCGACGTGGACGTGGCAATCGACAACCAGCATATATCTGCAGAAACTCTCGTCAAGAAGATCGTCGCGAAACATGTTGGTAACATTCTGTCATCGATTTATGAGAGGCTTCTTTCCAAACCACGCTTTGAGAAACGGCAAGCATCGATATCGCTGAGCATCAACAGCGAGGACCCATCGGAATCTGCTTTGGTGGTTCAGTTGACTCACGCGCAGTCATTGACCGTACGAATCAACCCGACCACAGGGTTGTTCACCATGCAGCCAGCTGCGCAATCATATATCTACAAGGGCGAAGCTTTCCTCAACCAGAGATCTCGGAATCTCGTAGAGGACGGCGTTCTGCAGATAGAAAGCATCAGGTGGCAGAGTGCATTTGGTGAGCTCATCCGACTAGGCGAAGGCCAGGGCTGGCGGATGTCTCGACGGCCGGTCAGCTCAGAAGAGGTCAAGCGGTTGCATGCTTCTCGAGAGCCGCACAATATGCTGTGGCTCAGGCGGGAAGGCTGGGCTGCTACTTGGTACCTTGTTGTCTGTCTGAGCTTGGCCGGCGACACATGGTGGCTGACAGAAATGTAAGTTTACGTGTGGGAATTATACGAAACGACCGTATGCTGACGACTTTTAGCGATGCGCTCAACAATCCCAAGGTGGACTCGCCAAAACCTCGGGGTAACCAATTCAACCCCAGGAACAACATGATGCTCGAGCAGTCGACTGCTCGGCTCAAATTTTACAACCTCGTTCCGATCACATCCACGAATCCCAAATTCTCTGTCCCGTTCTTCACCGAGCTCACTACGCTCACCACGGGCATGATTGCTCACATCAGTGACATAACAACGCTGGGAAAGAGGAAAATTCCATATGCACCCAAAAAGTCGATCAATCCTTCCTTATCTTCTCGAATCAGGATGCCAGCATTGTATATCAAATTCGCTTCGATTCTCCCACCGCAGGGTGGTGACCGCAAGGCCCAGCGCACGAGAGACTCGTGGGCCGGAGAGTTCGTCAAGATCATCTTCCAAGGTGTTCGCAACTCTGCATCTGCCTCTAGCAGATATTTCACGGTGTCCGCCGACGTCAGGGTGGATGTCAAAGACAAATCCAAGTTTTTGCTTCTCAAGGGCCACGTCGATCATGATGTCTATTACCACGCTCGTACCGGATCATTTAGGCTACACGTGCGGACCGAGATTGGAAAGTCATTTATAGAAGCCCTTGCTACACGTCTCAAGGCACTCGATCGGCTCGTGGAGTTCGTGGCTGCGATCAACAGCAGCGCAGGCACAGTGAAGTGCGAGAGTGTCACGCTCCGCAAAGTCGTGTTCACCTACGGGCCCCCAAACACGGAACAGCCGCCAACCGATGGGCAGCCTTCAACTCCATGGAGGGTTGTGCTGGACCTTGCGAAGAGCGAGAAGGTCAGCGTCACCCTCGAGAAGGGCAACCCCCACATAAGAATTCGGGACATGCTTGACAGGCTTGTGAACTCGCCCGTTGGATTTGAGCAGCTTCCGTTCTGGTTGCAGACTTCACTGAGCCTTCATCGAGGCCTCGACGCGATGGAGGACTCATGGGTCGACATTGCATCCAGCAGCCAGGGCGAGCTCCAGATCGTGCCTCGCTCAATCGACTGGATCAACATCCATTTGGACCTGCCCTCCCAGGCGAGCAAGCCTGCACGCCGTCTGTGGCTGAGCGTGAGATGCAGGCAGCGCCGCGGACAGCTGTGGTGGAGCCTGGAGCGGCTCTACCCCGGCGAGCCTCCCAGGAAGGACAGCGACGAGTTCGACGCGGCCCTGCAGCCCGTCTTTGACTCGAGTGGCGATGGCTGGCTGGGCCACGGCAAGTCTGCGGTTGCCAAGTGCGTGGGCATCGGCGTCGAGGATCTGCTGGGCAAAGTGAGCGACGTCTTGAAAGCTCTGGCCGTCGGAGGGGCTCCGCAACCCGCTGCTGGCTCGCAGGGCGCGGCGATAGTCTTGGACTAGAAAATGGTGGTGGGAGCAATAGGGAGGGGGCTCACAAAAAGGCCCGGAAGGCCTATGATACGATTCACAGCTTGATACCATGACGTGCCCAAGAAGATAGGGCCCATAATGAAAACATTGCTTTCGGCAATGGATTGATAGAGATCATAAATAGTCAAAATGACAGCCTCTTGACATTGCCGATTGGGAATAATTGCTGTTTCTTGGCCCTGAGTGCTTAACGGAGGGAGAGTGGGCGGTCTAGCCGCTCACCAAGTTAAAGTGAGTCTCTGTATGCTCTAGATGGTCGTGCTGGGCCTTCTGACAGCTGTAACGAGAATGGTTTCGAGGCGAGCAAGAGAGCACGAGGAGTCAAAAGCGCAGTTCTGTCTCCACCCATAGCGTATATATCTACCTGTTCTCTTTCTGTAACCGATGATGTATATAGTACAGCAAGCCAGGACCTATCAGATCCTGTCGGAAGACACAAAAGAAATGTCTACAAGACAATGTTGAGATTAAGAAAAAGTCTCGTGTGCCCATGCCATTGTATCATTCAACATCCATCGTACAGATCATCCCACCCGACACGCTATGAAAATAGTACCCAAAAACCACCGGAGAAGAAAAGAGGAAAATATAGGAGGAAATTTTTCACACCGTGCGAAGAATATCGAGGATTAGAGGCCAGCAGACAAGTTGCCACTCATTAGTAGTCCGTAACGTCGAGGCTCTCGAGGGTGTCTAATATCTCCTGCGTGACAGACCTCTCGGGCTTCCTGGCGTACCCCTTGAGCACTCTCAGGCCGGCCCCGCAGGCCCTGCCCTCCTCGACGACCGCGTGCACGCCCTCGAGGCTCTTGCCCGCCTCCCTCATGGCCCCACCGTCCGTCGTCACCGTGTCGGCGAGCTGGAAGCCGCTGTGCGCCTCGCCGGCCGCCTTCTCCATCTCGCACCGCAGGATCCAGCGCTCCCAGCTCCACGTCCCGGCGACGCCCGCGACCGCGGCCGCGGCATCTGTGCTCCCGGGAAGGGACCCGGGGGCCATGGCGTCCAGGCACAGGGTCTTGCCGCCCGCAGGGGGCGAAGGCTCTGGGCCATTGGGCCCGTAGCGGATGGGGCCTGGCCTGACGGCGGGCTTCGGGCCGAGCGGAAGGACGGTCCACCCGCGGCGGACGTCCTCGAACCCGGCGCGCGACAGGCGCGCGAGGAACGACCTGGTCGGCGCGGGGTCGTAGCCCAGCGTCTTGAGCGTGAAGCCGAACTCGACGCTCTTGGCGAGGCCCAGGGGACCGGCGTTGACAATGTCCGAGTCCATGACGTTGAAGTCGACGTAGCCGCCCGGCTTGAGGACGCGCATGACCTCGTGAAGGCAGCGGTCCCACTCGTCGTCGGCGTCCTGGACATCTGAGGAACGGAGGATGTTGTGCAGCTCCCGGGCCGAGACGACGTCGAACTGGTCGTCCGCGAACGGCAGCCTGCCCAGGTTGTTGACCGCGACCTGCCTGTGGTTGGGCGGCCCGCGGATGTTTGAGTTGGACAGCTGGCGGATTGCCTTGGTGGTCACGGTGTAGACCTTGGCGTTCGGGTACTGCAGCGCCGCGTGCCACGCCCAGTCGCACGCCGCCTGGCCTCCGAGGTCGAGAATGCGCAGGCGGTTGCGTGGCGCGGCGCGGCCCTTGCTGGGCGCCAGCGAGAGCCTCGCAAGCCGCTTGTGCACCGGCGCGCAGACGAGCCTGCCACCGTTCAGCATCTTGGTGGCGGCGACATGCCAGTTGGCGTTGGCCATCTGCTTCAGAGCCTCGGCCTCCTTGTCGAGGCGCATCTTCTCCGGGTCCTCGAACACCTCGTCATCACCGCGGACAACGTTGGCGCTCATTCGCTTCTTGGCAGACTGGGGGACCACTGAGAGCTGGTATTTGCCCAGGAGACGGTCGCGATGCTGTTCGCGAAGCGAGATGCGTGCGGCCTGCAGGGCCTCGAAACGGGGAAGACGGTGTACGAATACGTCAGCGCGGGTCGAGCGGACAGTCATGAGTTGGAAAGCTCGGTAGAAGGCTGACTCCTGCCGCAGGAGCTTGGAGGGCAGGTTTCTTGGGATGTCGCCCTCGGCGGGTGCGAAGGTGAGCCGATTTGAGAAGCGAACCGACTTCTTGGCTGCTGGCGAGGCTGCGGAGATGGCTGTCTTCAATACGGACCCCTTGGGCGGACTTGTTGGCAGCTTGTCCGAGTCCTCGGATGCTTCTTGAGGTGTCTTGACTGTTGCTTTCTCTGGCTCCGTCTCCGCTTCCGCTTCCGTGGTCTCGAAGCCGGCGCCTCTCAAATACGCGAACTGTGCCCGGAGCCAAACTTCGGTACGGTTGAGGTGTGACACAGAGATTTCTTGTTGCTTCCGAGCGTAGTTTGGATCGTAGTCGACCACGATCTCTTTCACGTGATCCTCTTCCTTCGGCGACGTTGGTGATCGAACCTCCTCGTCCTCCTCGGGACAGGTTGGCAACTGCGAGGGGGGGATTCTCCTCGCGGTGACAGGCTCCTGTTCGACCCGCTTCGCGGTCAGTATCTCCTCCTCAGCCGCCTCTGGCATCTCCACGACCTGCTCGACGGGTGAGGTTGACAAGTTGTGGCGGTCGATGTGGAGTGGCCAGTCGACCTGTTCCAGTCTGGGTGGTGGCGGCATCGCGGGCGCAGCGGCCATATTCCACGGAACCCTGTAGAATTGCTCAGCTGTCGTTGAGGTCGGGGGTGCGACATCGTCTGCTGGTGACTTTTCGAGGTGCCATGTCGTTCGAGTGCGCGGGGAGAGGCCGGAGAAGAAACCCCCAGGTGAAGGGATGTCTAACTTCGTCAGACCAGTCAGAGACCTCTGTTGAGATGGCGAGAGCATAATGGTTGCCCTCGGCAGGTTCCTGGTCATAAGACGAGGCGGCGCTGGCCTTGACTCCATCATTGGCTCCCTAGAGACCTCGATCGCTTGTCCATGTTGAGTCTGGTCTTCCTCATCTGCCTCGGGGCCAGACAAGGCCTGTAGAGTTGCTAGGGCACCAGGTTGAAGCTGGATACCGGTCCAATCCCCATTGTCCTCAGGATCCTCATTGCCCATCACTGGTGTAGCAGGCGCCGACATGGTCGCCAGCTGTTCGGATGTGAGGCTGCCATCTAGAGAGCCGTCGAGCGATGGTGGTGCCGAGATGGTCGGTATGGGCTGAGCTTGCTGAGCCTGCATATAGGACAACATGGCTGGAGACATGGCGACGGCGGATGGTGGTGTTGGGGGAATCGGCGATGCGTGTGTCTTCCTCAAGTCTTGATGCTTTGGCGACCATTTGACGCTGTTCAGCTGGTGTCCGCCCGGAATTACTAGTTGTGGCAATGCTTTTCTGGCCTCGTTGGATGATGTCCTCAGGGGTACCATGGGACCCTTTGATTTCCTGTTCTTTGGCGCTCTCATCGACTCGATCTCGGGCTCGCTCTCGTCAGATACGCCGTACAGATCGTCGAACTCGGTCACATCGGTCATGACACTCCGCCTGGTCCAAGAATTGGTCCGGGACGATGAGCTCTGTGAGCTGCCCTCCTCACCAGAGGCCGAGGCCGACGAGGGTGAGGATGGCAGTATTGGTGCGGTCATGAAGTGGAAGCCCCTTGGGGTCGGGAAGGCCCTTGGGGTTGGCAAGTCTTCGCTGGGTATGGCATCGAGGGGAGCTAACCATGCCTGGAGCCTTTCCTGGTCTGCAGCCTTGTCCCTTACAATCTTGCTCCTCAGGAACGGTGACCGGTTGGGCGACATGCGGTCCTCGTTCTCCTCCTCGATTATTGTATTAAGAGCACGGGGCCGCCTCCGACCCTGCGGAGTGGGCTCGTGGTCAGCAGTTTGCGGGAGAATAACCAGTTCTGCCATTATAGGAAATTTTAAGTTGCAGTTGCAGTAGTACGAAATGCGGTCATCATAGGATATAAAAAGAACCCTATCCTCCGGAGGATCGAGAGTACGACGCTCGGCGCCGTAGCTGGAAAACAAGACTAGGAGATGAAAATAAAAGGCTAACGATAGGATGGCTCGCACAGCGAAGCTCTCAAATCTCGCAAACTCGGTTGAGTCGTCGTGTAGAAAGGAAATGGGAGAGGAGGAGGCCGTCCGTGGGGCACTGGGGTGATGGAATCAGTTTTAACAGACGACGACCTTGTGCCGTCTGGCAGGCGCCGGGCATCATGATTCTCGCATGAAGACCCCACAGTATCCCATTGAGCGGCTAATGGCGTGCAGCAGAGGACAGCAAACTCTGGGCAAGCCGGGCCAGCACGGCGATGGAGGTGTGACTTCACCCGCGTGTCCGGCAGCCCACGATGCGCACCTAGCATTGGGCGAGCAGGGGAGGCAGTGCTCGCGCGGTCCCCTGGTGGGTTGCGACCAGAACTGGCGTGCAGGGTCATGCAAACTCGAGCAGCATGGCCCGTAAAAGCCGTCACTTGTGGGCGGACACTCGCATGGAGGCGAGGGAGGGGGGAGAGTGACGGGGTCCTCCCAGCTGTCCACGACGACAATAAGACGCGGGAGGGTTGCAGTGGTTCGTGCCAGGCCAATCAGGACCTGCAGGAGGATGGTCCATTGAAGACACGACGAACGACTGGCTGGCGCGCGCCAAGTCAGATAGATCCAATATCGACCTCATTGGGAGGGAGCGCCGCAGCGAGGCCGTCCAATGGTGGGCCGCAGCGCCTGCAGCGCGCCAACGTGGGCGCTTAGGATGCGTTGCCGTTGTCACCCAACGCAGGTCGCCGGAAATAGTGGACGCAGTGAGACAGGCGTTCATCCCCCTGTGCTAAGTCGCATTGCATGTACCAAAGTCCTTTTGTATGTGAGTGTAAGCCTCGTCATAACTTGGCTGACCATCCCCGTCTCCATCCCACGCCGTGCCGCACTGCATGCACGCACGAGGCAAGGCACGTTGCGTAGGGCCATTTTGAGCCGGGAGGATCATGTCGCCATGGACGCGGTTTGGGGGCCGTTCCGCCAGAGAAGAGCCCCTCCTTGTTGGTCGAAAAAAGCATGGCAAACAGATTTGCACGACGATCCGGACGGTGGCCGTGACCGACGGTGACCGACGGTGACCGCTCTTTTGCTGCGGGCAGACGACGGCCGGCCGAGCTGGCCGCGCAGGGGAGATTGCGGAGATCTGAGACTGGCAAGAGGTGGAGGGTTGGGCTGGGCTGTTCGAGGTCAGACAATGCAAGTGTTGAATCCGCCCTCTGGTGGTGGACACAGTTTCGGCGGCTGCTTGATGTGTGATCTGGCAGCGAGTGTGTCGTTTCTGCTGGGTTGGGTGTGTGGAGTAGAGGGGCGATGGGGCAGCAAGACACCCCTGACAACTGCCCCGACGCTGCGGAAGATTTGCCCGAGCAAGAGCCACCGACCCACTATCGGAGCCAGCCTCACCTTCCTTGTTCTACGAGTACTCCCTCTCAGCACCACGATACAAGTAGTAGCGTCCTGATGCGAATGAAGTCGGGATGTAAATTGGATCTTCAGATGTCCAAGTCGCCAAGTCAGGGCTCGACTGTACCAGAAGTACCCTTCCTCTCCTGGTTCAACACCTCCTCAGGGAACAATTCTTGCCTTGGTCTTCGTAGACTTGGGAGAGACATGCGCGCCCTCTTCCCACCCCTGCATGTTTCGACTACACCTCTACAGTACCAGACTTGGACTCGTCGTCACACAATCCCCTTGCGCTGCCCAGCGATAAACATCTGTCTGGCCTATCACATCCTCGGTAGGTATCCCAACAACTCACTGTTTGCCGCGGTCAGGGCAGTAATGCTGGGTCGTGAGGAGACTAGAATTATGGCAGACTGGTACGAGTTACCGCCGCACTGCGACGATCATGCTTGGCCACGGATCCATGTCCACATCATGTTCATGATTGACGTTTCAATATGTGATGACGACTTCATGAAGTGCCACCTTCGCAATCGCAGCGCTACGAACCAGCAACAGAAGGTTCGAATTGAAGCGGTTTGACCAGATCCGCTTAGCAAGAGATGTGACTGGAATCGAATTGTAACTGGCTGTTATGAACGTGTCTGTGAAACGGGGGGTGCTTTGTGTAGATTGACAGAACTGACAAGCTAAGTTATCTTGATATTTATATTCGGCCATTCACCTGCAGGCAGACTCCACAACAGGAGGCACTGCTGGATATTTTTTGGCCTGTCCTTGGATCTATTCGCGGTACACACCGCCTAAACCTCCGTGAAAGTATCAGCCGTTATGTATCAGAAGAGCAGCCTGTGAGTCAACTTGGTGATTGGCCAGTCACGGTCTGTTGGGTAGCCACAGGCGATCCTGCCACCCATGGAAGAGTCCGTTCTCGTCGGGTAAAACCTCTCGAGCAGCTCGTGAGGCTCAAAGCTCGTGTGGCGTAGTTCGAAGACCCGGTTCGCCCTCATGAAACAGTCGACACAGTAAGCCACTGAGCCAGCATTGAGGTTAGAAACTGACCAGTCGGCAGAGAACATATAGCCTATGTTTCTTTCGTGGATGCCACCTACTCCTATACGAACCCCATATTTCTATCCTCCTCAAGAACACCATGCCGTCTAACCTGCACCTTGTTCTTTGCGTTGCAGAATTGTGTGCCACTGACCTCGGCTTCTGTGCCTCGTTGTAATACATTCCTGTGCCCCGGTAGCAATTACTTCACATCGCCTCACAACCAAGTGCGTCTTCCCTTTATTTTACTAATCTTCACTTCTCCCTCTTGTATGAGTCTGACCCATTTTTCTACACCTATCTCGATCCCGTCACTTCAGCTTCCAGCAGTGGTACTACGAAGCGGCAGCGTCTAGAGTCTCCTTTCCCTTCTCCTTGCTATCCTCTCCGTAGTGAAATTGCATCCATCGATAGCCCTGAGTCATCTGTGCCCCTGCATTCAGAAAGTGACACGCAAACAGCAGATAGTTCTTGGGGGTGACGGCTAGGGAGTAGCGCATGAAAGTGAGGGCGTAAATTGTGAGAGCGCCTGTCATAGGCCCAGAGATTCTAAAATAGCATGCGTCAGTTTTCACATATGAGCTGAAGATTTCTTCCAATAGCTAATCTGCTGCCACGTCTGACAGGTGTAGTATCTCGGGCTTCGACTTACAAGTCTGGGCTCTTGCAGGTATCAAGAATTGCCGCGATAGAATCCCAAAGTTAGAAGCAGGGCCCCAGAAGTCTGCAATTCGTAAGCATAGATAAAACCAGAGAACCACCTCACCCGGTAAGGAATCAGAGCGCGACCGACTCAGCTGCTCGACGGTAACTGAGCATTCAACGTACGTGTGGAACAGAGATAATCCGATACCTTGTTCGACCTAATTCTCCGGTTCAAGGCTCGGATGAATGCGAATACGCTGGACATGGTTGGGTTATTATGTGTGCCGCGAGGGCACGTTTAACTTGCTGAGGTCAAGATAGTGGAGATGAGTGTCTGAATGAGAGAGAAGAAAAAGTGTCTTGGGATTTTAGACTTCGGCGGTATGTCCCGATTTTAATGTGCGTAGCCGGAGATTCCGCTGTGCGGCGGAAACCGTGGAAGAATTCGATACGTGATCTATGGATTGTGATATGTGACCCTGGTACTTTGTAGGCTTAAGCAAGTGGATTTGAACCAACGGCCCGGAGTCTGAGTCACTGAGCAGTCCATATTCTCGTAACCCACAATCCCATCACCTGCTACCATGGTGTCAATGTGCCACAACAAAACTGCGATTGAGACTATCGGGGGCAATCGACTGGCTATAAGAATTATTGTGTGTCCCACGCCGTAAGCGAAAGTTTCCGACGATATTCCCGAAAGCGCCAGGCAGACGAGCTAGTTGAAGTCGTGCATGAGGGCATCTAACAAGCCCCGCAATCCACGGACACCACTGTTTCTATTGGATTTACACTAGAAATAAACGGCTCAGAATGGATCACATACCAGACATTGGCCCTCATGAGATCCTGGTCCCGTACCTAGATGGAACCTGGGATGGTGGAAACTTCTCTACGTATGCCGAGCGGCGACAGTATCTCAAGGATAATGAGCTCCAAGACACGGACAGCGACGGCAGGAGTCTGGATCCATTGGGAAGGATGAGACTTTTGCAGACCTGGCTGTTCTTTGGGCTCATTAAATAGGTGATGCGAGTCGCGGGCATCGAGGTTGACACCAATGATTTCATCAAGCCTGACGAGCAAGGTCCCACCATCACGACTCGAAAGTTGCCATGGTATCTAGTCAAGCTACTCGAATTCGAGAGAGAAACGCCATCGGGTACAGCCGAACTGTGTCACAAGACACCTAGGTAATGTCCTATTTGCGGACCGTGTCAACGTGGGCAGAGCTGCACTACAAGTACGGGGATGAGAATGAGGACGTGGCAGACAAGGACTTCGTCAGGCATGTGGGAGGTCCAGTGCTTTTGTCTCTGTCGCAGGCCTCTCTAGCACTAAGTGAAGCCTGTACGGCGATATACAAGGACGACTTCATTCAGGGTACAGGTGTGGTCAGGCAGCTGGTCGGCGACCGCTTTCTGCGAGACCTGATGTTAGCAGACGAGTGGTGGCCTAGTTACATCACAAGAATGCTTCGTCTGGGCAACCGCGAGCTATTATATTCCGCTTAAACATACGGTCTGCACAGTCCTGAGCCCCTGGATCACTCGCACTGCTACGATGGCTTCTGCAAGTTCAACCAGATTGACGCGGACACGTATCGCCCACAGCACCGAGACGCTGAATGCAACTGCGAAGTACTCGAGATCGACCGGCAGAGGCTGGAGAGCATAGTGCTAGAGAGAGGGATTCCAGTCTGTAGGCTTCTCAGGGATACCAATGGACAGGGCCCTGAGAGATACCGTATAGAAGTCGAAGCAGCTTCAGGGGATCGGCCTTATATTGCCATATCGCACGTCTGGGCGCATGGTCTCGGAAATCCAACACAAAACGGGCTACCCCTCTGTTCCCTCCAGGATATTCAGAATTGGATGGGCCATAGCTGGCACAGACTTGGTCAGCTCGGGATTCAACACCCCCGGGATGAATTGGGATGTAGACATGGATTCTAGATGGACACTTCGTGCGTGCCAGTACATCCCTCCGCTAAGGCGCTGCGAAAGAAGGCTATTGCGCAAATGAGGGACATTTACGGAGGTGCTAGCTCTGTGTTCGTCTTGGACAAAACGCTTCAAAGTCGTACGACATGGACAACTCTGTTGGAAGGACTGCTCTCTCTGATATTGAGCTCTTGGACGACAAGATTATGGACTCTCCAGGAGGCGGTCCTTGCCAACCTTGGAAAAGAGTGTTTTTCCTGATGGGCGATGATAGGGCTTTTGACCTGGACGGATTGATCCACGGCCTTATCAATCAGCTTACTGGGAAGGTAAATCTTGTCCTCTTTCTCACCAGTTCATATTTTGGCTTTGCTCCCTCTACATGTTACTGGACCTAACAGCCTCTGCTTCTAGGGCACGTTCCCACTCAACACACGTTTCTATTCCAAGCTCGCCATGACAGCTCTCACGTTCTGGAAAAGTTTACGTCCATCCTCTTCACTGGCACCCATTTTTGCTCCAGTACATCAACAGCCTGGACAGGCCTTGGTTCCCTCTACCACTCAGATGGATAGCGCCAGCGCAGCTACAATCCTTTCCTCCCTCGGGTTCCGATCAACAACTCGGTCGTCTGACGAGACGATCTGCATAGCCACGTTACTAGGCTTGGATATTATGCCAATACTCGAGATCCAGCGCGTCGCTGAAAGCGAGACCGCCGAGCTGCGCATGATTCACCTGCTTCTCGCCTTATCCGACGTCCCGATCTCTCTGTTGTTTTCCGGGGCCCCGAAGCTTTCAATTCCTGGATGGCGCTGGGCACCAGGTTCGCTCCTGCAATCTCCTAACGGAGAAATAAGCACAGTCGTTCAACCTGGGTCACGAGCTTGTGCCACTTCTGATGGATTGCGATGCACTATGGACGCGATGCTGCTTGCAATGGATATTGGCAATGCTGCTCAATTCAGCGTTCTAGAGCTGGGGGTTTCCTCTACAGGTCCAATTACAGTCTCAAATCCACCCGGTGAGGGACATCACAGGACAAAGCTTCCACCGGCAGACCCCCTGCAGCCTCGGCAGCTTGTGTTGTTGCTCAATGGGCCCATGACAGCGGGGATTGCAACCATCGCAATGCTGGGTCTTGTCACATCAGGACCGTTGGACTTCAGCAAAGAAATGACACAAGGGACAGTCAAGTCAGGTGCAAAAGTTACCATCGGCGGCAACAGAGACAATGATCTCCCAGAAGGTAGGAGCCTCGGCATGCGCTTCGTTGGTGTCATCATGGACCGGGCAGAAGCAGGTACCCCTCAAGAGCAGGCCATGGACATAAATGAGACGAGTTACGCAAACAGCCTCGAAGGAAACGCAGGCAAGGACCGCAGTGCTGTGGTAGAGGAGCAGGAAATATTAGTCGAGTGTCTCCGGGTTATGGTTGTTATGCGCACGCCACAAATAGGATCACCACAGGCATTGGCGCAACAGGCTCACTCATCCATGGTTCCTGGAGTTTTGATGCTTGGTAAGAAGTGGCTCTTGACATGACATCTTGCTTGCTGTTTCTTTCGGGAATGGAGCTAGCCCGAGAACATCTTGTTCGGGAAACGAACTGACAGACGAGGGTTGACATTGATCTCATAATTGGCGAGCAGCAAATTGCAACTAGGGTGCCCTCAACCATACCTAGGTAATATGGAAGACAATGGTATCAAGGTTTTGGTCAAAACTCGTTTGTCCAATGAGAATAGAGCTCTCTAGAAAGCCGCAATCCATGATTCTTCCTATTTCCACCCACCATCCATCCAATCATGGTCAAAACGCAGACTGCTCCATACTGTTGACAGACGCTTATGTACTGCGACTACATCTTAAGCAGTACTATAGATAGCCAGGTACATGGCTCATTACGAGTCTGAGGAAGTAGCTCTCGCCGATGTAGAGCCCCGGTGATCCGGCCAAGGGGGCATCCGCCTTATGCCGACTGGCCCAAAATATTCAACTACCAGAAACTATGCTGATCCGACAATACGAAAAATTGACGACAATCGTAGCAATTACAGCACTGCTAAGAAAAAGCCAGAACAATCAATACCACCCAATCTTCCGTCTACAGCTTCTCGGCCGCGTGTCCAAGCTCTCGCCGTGGAGAGTGATCGGCTTGGCTGGGCGCAACGCGTCAAAGTTTCAGTTTCAGATCAAACACCGCCATGAAAAGCCAAGATAAAAATTGAGAGGTTGACGCGGTGGCATGCCCGAGCTGTCTTTACACTCCACAACTGACCCACTGCAACGCTCTAGGTTGAGAGCAAAGCGTGTTACCAGTTACACAGGGGCTGTGTGATCAAACATAGTCGAAACGAGCACTTGAGTGCACTTCATTCTGCCACATATATGTATCCTTCAGGCAGTGCAATATGATTTTCAACTTTACCATCCAATATTTCTTATTATTCTTCATCCCAACACCCAGGCCAATGATATATCCCCAATTTTGGAAATAACCTCTCATATCTCTGTCAAAATGACTCAAATCCCTACCTCGGAGTACGACGCCGTCGTAAAGACGGTACAGACCTATGTTGACGGCCTAGCCGCCGGCAACAACGACATCCTGCGCAAGGCCTTCCACAAGGACGCAACAATGTATGGATTCACAGCGGACAACAACCTCCTCGGTGGGCCGATCGAGAACTTGTACGGCTATGTCGACACGGTCGGTAAAGCGTCAGAAGTCAAGACCCGCCTCGATGTGCTCGGGATCACACCAACCACGGCTGTGGTCAGGGTCGAGATGGAGAAAGACGCCAGCGGATCCAACTATACCGATTTCCACACGCTGATCAAGCTGGACAACAAGTGGACTATCATCAACAAGATCTTCCATACCCACGCCTCATGAATGGTCTTGGACGCAGTACACTGGACCGTTTCTTTGAGCAACGAGGAGCACCATTGCTTAACAATACCATGAGGAATCGACCTGGGCGGCATAATTGAACCAAGTACCATCTTTGCATTGATTTCGAGCCAATGATTCTATGAATATCGAGGGGAAACCCTTCTGCACTGCGATGTGATGATTACACTCCGTTTGTGTTGATCCCGGACTATCCCAACAAATCGAGTCTACGTGGCAGTCGACATACCTGGCTCACACGAGTGGACAGTCAGTTCCTGAGTCTCAACAACAATGTCAACTATCTCGGCTGCAACGCCTTGCAGTGAAATATCGTCAAGGGAAAGTCCAAGTGAGGCGACATGCCTCTGCATTGACGGATTGAAACAAGCGTGTAGCGTTGTGACAGGTGGAGTGAAGCCAGTAAGCATGGCGGATGTAGTGTATCACTAGCCCCGACGCCAGGATCCAGGTCCGAGGCGTGATCGCGGCATCTCCCTAAAGAAGGAATACAACCCTTTCCAGGTTGATAAGCCAGCTTAGATCCGTTGGTCTTCTGTAGCACAAGTCTCACCTAGCCCCTCGCAACACCAGCTCCACCCTTCCTTTATTCTGTACTCATCCATTCGTCGACATGTCCGTCTCCTTTGGTACAATTTGGACGCAGCACTTCCCGCCAGCGGGACCGCTTACTGAGGCCAACCTACGAAACCAGGCTGGAAAGGTCTTCATCGTAACGGGCGGATCAAATGGACTAGGGTATGAGCTTTCACGTCAGCTCTATGGCGCCGGCGGCAAGGTTTACATCCTTACTCGTTCCGAAGAGCGGACGGAGAGCGCCATTTCCAAGATTAAAGCGCACTACGAGGCCGAAGATGCCGGGAAACAGAGGGGTAGTCTGGAGTTCATCCACATGGACTTGATGGACTTCGAGACCGTCAAGACCGCTGCCCAGGATTTTCTTAACCGGGAGGGTCCGCACGGCCGTTTGGACATCCTGTTAGTCGACGTCCCTGCTCATCTGAACTTCATGGCTTTTTCAGCATACTAATTTTATGTCAGTTTCAACAATGCAGGCACAGGAGCCCGGCCGGATGCGCCGCCTGGGAAACAGGGGCATGAGTACCATTTCACGACGAATGTCCTCGGCCATTTCCTCTTGACCCGGCTCCTCTCACCGATCCTCTCCAGCACGGCAAAACAGGCCGCACCAGGTAGCGTGAGGGTAACCTGGCCCGGGTCTCTCCTCGTCGAGACCGGAAGCCCCAAGGACGGCGTGCGCAAGGGATTCCTGGAGCACACCGGGCCGCCCAATGAGTTGAACATGGGCCAGAATGAGCTCTACAGCTCGAGCAAGGCGGCGTGTTACTTCCTGGCGTCCGAGTTCGCGCGACGCCAGCCAAACAGCGGTGCAGTCTTGCACTTGGCCGGCAATCCGGGGAACTATGCCACGGGTATGTGGGTGCATGTCCTAAATTGGCTTTATTTCCTTATCTGGCCTGTCCTACGAAACGCGTCACCCCACGGGGCTGACACTTGGCTGTGGATGGGCTTCTCCGACGAGGTCACGCTTGAGGATGCCGCTGCAGGGCGGTACGCGATGTGTGATGGCAGGTGGCATCCAGGGCAGCGAGGGGATATCATTTCGGCGTTGCGCGGACGCGAGGAGGGAGGAACAGGGCGGGCGAGTGAGGTCTTTAACTGGTGTGAAAATAAAGTGGCGGAGTACCTTGAATGAAAGGATGTTTTTATTAATTAATGTATCGCTCTATTGCCTTATTCCGTGATAACAATTCACCATGTAGTCCAGCCCCGGTTGCGAGCCTCTTGCCATGCATCCTGCCCAAATCTCTGCTGAGGAACTCTATCCCACATTGAGTATCCCATAGAGCCCACTGAAAATTGAGGCACGGAGAGCTGCCTGCCATACCCAGGACTGTACTCACTCAGAGACTCAACCTTGACATACGTATATGATAGTACGTCGGGCTCGCGGGGGTCTTCCGGATCCTTGCTAAATTTCTCGTAGTCCTCGCGAGACAGTGGGTCGAATTCGACGCACTTCATGACTTGATCTCCGCCTCTCCAGTCGACCTCATCACAGATGTATATAAGACTATGGTAGCGATATCTGGCTTTGTCGTGGACATAAGAAGGAACCAGTCCTGGCATCTTGGTACTATCATCGCCGGGCCGCTCATCCCGGCCGACAGCATCGACTTGTGTCCAGAAGCTACCTCGCGCGCTCTTCTCGGCCCGGTAGTGCTCCATGCAGTTCTCTTGACTGCCACGGGGGATAAAGTACAGGTCTAGACGGAACTCGACGACGTTTGAGCCGTAAAGCGGCCCTTGAGTTATCGTCCGGTAGAGGTCCGCGGCGTGGCAATTATCAGGGAAGGCGTCTAGGTGTGTGAAGTACATGGGGAAACTGTAGAGGAACGGAAGAGGGCTGGAACTCTTGAAGACTGTGAGAGCTGGCCTGCCTGCGTGGTCTTGGAAGGTGTTGACATGGGTTGTCCTGATCCGAGGACCCTGTGGACCGAATCCTGAAGCCATTAGAGATCGACGAATGACCAGTACATATAAAAAGAAATGACCAGATTTGAGGAACTCCAATTCCTCAACGGGTCTGCCAAGGAGTTGGTTGTTTAGTGTTAACTGTAAAGTAGTACCACTGGGGCTAGGCTGCTTGAAAACATAGAGACGTGTGTTGGAAACCTGAATGCTGGGAGTGCTAGGCCCCTTTTAAAAGCTTGGAACCAACCCTGCAGTGGAGTAGCGTCAACCTGCAGGGCATTGCCCATTGTGAATCAATTGCCCTTAACTCAAAGCAGACCCTTTCATACCTACTCCAGTGAGCAGTGCCAGCATTGTGACGGGACTGATTTAGACAGCCTCTGTGCAGATTCAAGTAATGCAACAGCTTGCACCTATTTTATCGGCCCATTGCTTCATTGTATGTGGTCTTGTTGAGAGATTGCGATACCAGCACAGAATAAGTTAGTTGAGACAATGGGAGGCGGAGCAGGAGATCTGAATTACTCATTTACTTTCGAGTTTCCTTAATTTGTTCATAATATCAATAGTAAAACAGATATTGCTTCAGCTCTATTCTAGTAATGCCTCAAGTAAGCTGTGAGAAACCTAGGCTTACCACCAATCCACACAAAACATAGCACAGCCGTCAGTAAGCTAATGGAGGCCAACACAATGTTCATGTTACCGTACCCAAGAACCTGCTTGAGTTCTCCTGCCAGCGCAGGGCCAACAGCGAGCCCGAGACTAAATACCATCGAATTCAGGCCGTATAGCTGTGCATACGGACCTTGGTCGCCGAAGAAGTCGGGGTTCGCCTCATAATATTTCTGTACGACGGATCCTGCCTCGACAATAGACGGCGCACCGATGATGGCCAGCCCGATGCCACAGAGCGAGAGCAGACCACCGTACAATAGTATCTGATCTTTACCCCCGGGATGAGGCAGGCGGAGCAGAACGAGGACAGGGACGAGGTAGCTATAGCCGATGACTGCACAAGGCTTCGTTCCATAACGGTCGACAAACCATCCGGCTAGGGGCCCAATGACAAGGTCGAATGCTCCGAGGGGCAAGAAGAGCAGTCCACCCTTAAGCGAGTCAAAGCCGAAGAGCTCCTTTGCAGTCGTAGGCACCGTGGCATCGAAGCTGCCTAGGAGTAGGGCCTGGACGAATGCGACAAGGAGGGCCGTGAGAAGCCTCGGGTCCGTCATACAGGGCAGGATGGTGATCTTCCGCGCGATCGCAGGCTGATCCTCGGACAATTTGAAATGATTTTCCTCCTTGCCCAGGAGAGGTTCCTCCTCCCCTTGCTCGATATATGACTGTCGAGAATCCTCGCCATCGGTGTTTTGGTCTAGGGTAGCTTCGGGATCATCGGCAGACCGCGAATCTGCTGTGCCGTAGCGTTTCGCAACTTTCTTCTCGATCACAAGGACCCGCATGATGAAGTCAATAGCAAGTACGGCTAGGCCGATACCAAAAACGCCGGCGTAACCTGTCTTCTCATATAGTACACCACCAAGAAGCGGCGCCAGCAAATTGCCGACCGAGATGAAAGAAAAGATCTGCGCTTGGTCAGAAGAAGCCTTCAACGTTGCATCTATCTCGAATTCGTAGGAAAACTCACCGAGCCAATCGTCTTGCCGAGATTCTCAGGCCCGACCGTCTCTAAGCACAGAGCCAATCCTATCGTCCAGACGAAACCACCGCTTATTCCTTGGAGCAGCCTCGCCACGACCAGCACAGGTATGTTGGAACCAAGGAAGAGCAGGAGCGTCGCAAGCATAAGTGCCGCAAGGCCCAAGAGGAAAGGCGCCTGCCTCGTAGAGGTCTTGTCCGCGATATAGCCGGCGACGGGGCTGAAAAGCACGGAAGCCCCGGCATACGCGGCCAGCAGCCCGTCGACGTGTGACTGCACCTGGTCATCCGGAAGGCCGACGCGGTCCTGGAGCATATATGGGAGGATGGGTACAACGAGGCCGTAGAGAAACAAATCCGTGAATAGGCCTATAGCTACCGTTAACACGATAAAGAAGGTGTCGCTCCTCCATAACAGCCCCGCGGGCTTCACGCTGTAGTTGTTGCCGATCTGCAGGGTGCTTTTCGCCTGGCTTAGGAGGCGCCTGCTTAATGATGGCATAGCGACCAACCTGACAGGCTCCTAGGTGGCTGGTATATGAGATGCAAGCTTGTGCCTTATGTTGCAGTGCAGAAGTTGGGAAACCGCCAGCTTCTGTGTGCTTGAAAATATGCAGTCATTGTGGTGGTGGGCAGGTCAGAGCTTATGGAACATATCATGCGGCCAGCACCAGTGGTGGTGATGCAATACCACACTCTGACGTCGTCCATTGGGCCTGTAGGGCTGAGACTCAGGACCAGCAAACCCGGGAAGGGTTTAACCCTCACTTGCCAGCCCACGCCCTCCGTCTCTGTGTTGGTATTTATTTTATCGTAGTTTTCCGATGCACTGTACGTTCCTACCTAAACATATTAAATAAATTAAGCCTACAGTGGAGGCTGTCGTAGAGCCGGGCTTCTCTTCCTATGACCAGCTCGTCAACCTCGGAACAGTTGTTCGAGTCCCTGACCGCAAAGCCAGTGCCAAGCACGAGAAAGTCGACTTCGTGATCGGCTTCGTCAAATACCATGCCTTTCTCTGTCAGTCTTTTCAGGTTCGAGCCGTTTGTTTTGATCAGGTTGGTGTGGTGACTATTAACAGTCGGCTGGTAACCACCTTGAAAAGTCGGTGGCCCGCACCAAGTGCCGTCAAAGGCTACAATCTCTCAGCCGTCCCTTCGCCTTTTACCTCTCGTGATACTCGCAGTTGGAGCTCCTCCATTGAAACACTACCTAGGTATCAAGCTTGAGAAACCTTTACCTTTCGGCAGCAGAATGGCGAAACCTCCAGGCTTCTCGTGTTCAGCACGAGGTGCTGTTTCAATGTCTCATCGGACACAATTGCCCAATTCACTCATGACCAGGAAGGCTTTCAGAGGCCGCTTCCCTCGGACTTTGTGAAAGATGCGTCAGTCAGTATTCTCATCGTAACTCCAACAAGGCAAATCCCGACCGTTGCCGAATGGACGCAACGCATTCGCTGCCATGTGATCATCCGCCACACGCCAGATGAATTCCAACTATCCCATGCCTAAGCCCATAACTAGACTTCAAAAGCAACCTGAAAAAGCCATCATGCCATAGATTGGTTGTGTAATATGTAGTCCAGAACTTCAGGTCTGGATCTTAGGATCGAAGACGTGTCCCAAGGAGTCTCCCACCTGAGGTCAGCGTGACATGGCACAGTGAGTTTGTATTGTGTCTTTGGAAGTAAAGTTCATTGTTCTCATTGCTCTAATTAGTTGGGAAATTGCAACACCAGTTCGATGACACCTGTGCCATGATTGCACATTCCTTTCGCCAATCGGCACCATCACTACCAGACTGAATGGTACGCAGGGGGGTAATCCAGATGTATTTGTATAGTTGTTGAGCAATGATCAAAGCATCTTGTTACGTTCTTCGGAGGCTCGTGGCTGGCAAGCTCCGTTCGGATTCTAGAACACTGCCTGTCTTGAGCTACAAAAAGCTCACTGTCCCATCGGTGGCTCAGTGTAGATGTCATTTGCCTCTGTGGAATATCTCTGAATCAGAACGAATGACCCTGTAATACTAGGGCAGCGAGCTCAATTAAACGACTTGAGTACCAACTTTGACCGAATTTGAGCTTGTCTGAACACTACTGCTACCCAGAGCACGCCTGGAGCCAGCCCTAGAAAGTCGACCATACTGCCATAGGAGAAAACTAGGGAGGATGCCGAGCAAGACAGGTGCGAGCGCCGTATTGGCCTTGTTGTGTTATTGAAGGTTTCGATCAAACACTTGTCCATTTCACTTTCTGCACACTGGCCAGGATTGCCCGGTCCATCGATGGCTAGGAGTTCGTCCCTAAGTTTTGCACGTACTACGACCTGCCCTGCCAGAGGCAGCAATGGAAGAGCTCACGGGGCATAGATACCAGAGTTACAGAGCTAGACGGCGAAGCACTTTGCAGCAGACAATGACGACGTTGAGAAATGACACGTAATAAGGGCCCATGAAAAGCTACAAACCAATATTGAACCGACTCAATGATCATTATGCGCAGCGGCCCTGGTCCTGGACGAGCTACGGACCAACCGCATGAACGTGGATCGGCGGACAGTCCGGCTCGGAAAGCCAAAAGATGAGACGTTTTATCGCCTAGACACCCGGGCGATCAAGAACACACCGCTGGCTGTAAGATCTGGGCGCTCGCGAGGTGTCGTGGTCCCTGCGGTCGCCCGCCTCTCTCTGCCAGACTTGGTGTGACCGGGCCGAGAATGGGAGGCTGTAAATACGGACTAGATTAGGTACTATGTGTAGGGCTGAAGGAGAAGAAGAGAAGACGATGCTGGCAGGGAACGTCCTGGGTTGGTCAGCCGGGATGTAAATGAAGCGACCAGAGCTAGGACCGTATTGCTGATGCTCTGCGGTCGGTGGATAACGCATCCCATCTCCAACGACGTCGTCGTTCACATGCTGTCTTGCCTACCTGTGGACTTTGGTAGTCTACTGCGTGCACCTCAGTCAACAGGCAAGGCAGGTCTAGTCTATCAACTATCTAGGCCAGTCATTGCCGCCAGCGCGAGTGTCAAGTGTCAGTAGGACACCATTTTAGGACTAGCGGCCGATGCACGCTGCACGGCCCCTGACGATCTCGGACTGGGTTCCCCCAACTCTGGCCGCTCGGCCGCTCACAAGTCTCATCCTACTGCCTGCGAAACGCCCTGCGACCATTTTGTCTGACTGAGGAGGACCGACCAACAACGGAGTGTGCGATGCCAACCACCTCGAGCTCAGCAACAGCGGCGGACAGCCAGACAGACAGACAGACAGACAGACCGTCCGTCTGACTAATCTGTCAAGCTCGACAGCCAGAGTGCCACACAAACAATGACGGACCTCCGACTCGACCACGAAACTCGCCCGTCCTGGCCTGGCCTGGCATGATCTGATCTGATCTGATCTAATCTGGCTTGATCTGATCAATCTTGGACCTGGCTAGGGGAAGCCCGAGTCGTGTCAATTGCCAGGCCTGGAACCACATGCGATTGTGCCATCCATCGACGGGCCTTTTCTTGCCCTGGCTAGGCTTACATCGTCATGTGATGCTGGCGTCCTGTTGTCGACCGTCGACCGTCGACCACGATGGGCGCGACCCCAAGATTCGGTCCACTCAGTCCAATCAGTCAATTCGCCAGCAGTGCCGAAGGACGGATCTGCGTCTCCAACACCATCTGACCATCTGATCATCCCCCCGTCAAGAGAGAGATAAGCCCTTCTCGTATCGGGATCATCGCCCCTGAGATTAATCGGCAATGGCAGCGTTGCAGTCATCGCGAAGTAAAATTGCACACACACCCTGCAGCGTCGAAAGCGGTAAATCGACATCCCAAAGAAGGGTGCAGCGCCAGCGATGCAAGGTACGCTTCGGCATGATTTATTAGTGTACTGTCTGCCCAAACCGACGAACCATCGGACGGAGATGGATGCCAGTCGTGTCCCGGTCCCTGTCGCCTCCACCAAAACACCCGCCCAATCATTTGCCGCTGGCGCTCTGTGCTCGGCGAGGGTGGGTGTCCTCGAGGTGACCAGGCTCGATTTAGCCACACAGAGTTCCACAGAGCGAACCCGAGGACCAGAGACGCGCGCAAAGCATCGAATTTTGTCAATGGAGCCTTGTCGGCCCAGTCCTGCCAATCCTGCCAGTCATTGACTTGTCTGGCCCGTTTAATCTGGCTTTCATCAAGCGACCGCCCTGCGTCTTATTTGCGCCTTCCTGGATCCGGCCACGAGGCGACTCGCCTTTCTCCTGTCCCCGGTCCGCAGCACGACATGGCCAATCGTTCCCCGCCGAACCCCTGGATCACCAAAATGTGGCCCCCCCAGACCGAGACCCGCCCCTTTTTTCTGGCCGGCTGTTGTTTCCTCAATGGAACTCCCTGTACCATTCGACCAAAATCCGCGTCTCCCTCCTCCGGTGCCAGTTCCTCCTTCCAGAAGCTGCTGTTGCCCTGACTGCGACTCTTTTTGCTTGCTGGCGCTTCCTTTGATTGATGTTGCATGCCCTCCACCGCGTAACCATTCTGCCGGCTCTGGTCACTTTCCGCGTCCTCGCTGTTCGTACTCGCGCTTTCTCCTCTGCTCGCCCAAGGAACAAGCCATGTCCGCGCGGTGATCATTTGCCGTCCCGGGCCAATTGCACTTCTAAAGTCCTCTGCCTTCTCTTTGGCATATCCATCATGTCACAGGCTATGACCCTCGAGCCCTCTCCGGTGGACCTGGACCGGACCATGGCACCGTCAGAACGCAACGGACTTGGCGCCGCATACGACCACTACCGATTTGACGACGCCCTGTCCTCCTCACATACACCTGATACACTAGACGCTTCATCTGGTCCACCACCTCGGGCGACAGCAATCACCCACCCGCAAGAACCATTCGTCCAGCCTTTGTCACATGGGCAACCCGTCCACACTTCTTCTCGTCCCGAGTCAGTCAATTCTGCCGTCCTGCCACCGCCGCCGCCACCACCACGCTCGTCGACGCCGCTCCATAGCCCAAGGAGCACCAGGTCTCAGAGTCTAGCTGCCTCTCTTGGGAGCCAGTCACCCATCCGGCGCAAGCCTCTGAGTCCAACGGCCTCGCCATTGGCCGTTCGTTTCTCATCTAGGAGCTACCACATGAAGTCCCCTGACCTACAGGAAGAGCCCGACTCTGGTTTCTACTCGCTTGATAGCCCAGACTTATATGACTTGGGCCCAGCAGAGGGCCCAGCTCCCGTAGCCTCCCTGCCCACGCCCCTCGAGCCTCTGTCCGAGGAAGAGTAGGTTCACCATGTCTTAAATACTTGAACAACAACGATCCAGGCTGACAGGAATGTTTGGCGCGCTAGATTCCAGGGCAAGTGGCCGCAACCCCCGACCGGGCCTATCACGCCGGCCGCACTGGAGGTTCGAAACATTCCAGACGTCAGCCCTGCACCACCTCAAACGGACGATTTGACACAGCCCAAGCAACCAGCAAGTGCTTCAGACGTCACTCTGGCCACTCAGGGTCCGGACCAGCCCAACGCGGAACCGCCCAGTCCCAGTCACCCAAATTCTAGCAGTAGCATGTCTTTGTCTTCCCGGCCGCCTATGCCCCCACAGCTAGATCTTGATTATTCAAACTCAATCTCGCAACACCACACAGACTCTCCGACTCTAGAGAGACCACCAGACAGCGCATCCAGTTTCTCCAGCCACGCCAGTCTTAACAAACCACTCCCAAAATCCCCCCCAAGGTCACCAGCCGGCTCATCGAAACTCAGCAACTTCTTTGGCTGGGGAGCGCCATCGCCGTCTACCACCGACCCGTCCAAGGACAAGGACTATTCTCCGATACCCTCGCCAGTGTCACCGAAGCGCAACGGATATTCCGATGAATCTCCAGTGTCGACACGGGACCCAAATTCTACAAAAGCACATACCCACGAGGGCAACGCCCTCGGATACGTCGAGGCATATTTTCCCACACCACCGAATTCCTATACGCTGGTGTCACCGGTCGTCGAAATCGAGGAGATGGAGGATGAGCTGAAAGCCATCAGCGCCGAATTGGCCTCGTCCATTCGGCGCGAGATGGACCTAGAAGACCTGGTCGACAGGTTACAATCAGAGATCGCCAACCCGCAAGCACCTGGGAAGAGGACCAGTGATTACTTCTCAGACTCGGGTTACAGTACGGCCAAGTCCGGCGAGTTCGAGAACCCCAAGGATGAGATCTCGACCATCCAGCGCAAAGCAGAGCAGGAGAAGGCGCAGCTCCGGCTCGAACTTACAACTAAGCTTCAGGAGGAGAGGGGCCGCCGCAACGCGCTCGACCAACAAATCAAGGAGCTTGCCGACAAGGCCTCGCAAGCCGATGCTGCGCAGATGACCAGCAAGGATGCCGACGCCAGGGTCAAGGAGCTGGAAAAGTCGTGCGAGGACCTCCGTCGCAGACTATCTGAGGAGCGCCAAGTCAAGGATAACTTTGAGGACCTGCTCACCGCACTCAAGGGGGAACTGCAGAATGCTGCACTGGAGCGAGACAACCTCCGTGATGAGGTCGTCCCACAACTGCGAGCACGGGTCGAAGGCCTCGAAGCACAACAGGCTGACAGCGAGAAGCTGGCCTACGAGACAACGAAGCTACAACAGGAGCTGCAGGATATCAAAGATTCCAAGGCAAAGCACGACACTCTCGCGCGACTGAGATCAAGTTCCGTCACAGGCCAGTCGTTCAAACTCAGCCGCCCACCATCTGGCCTTCACTCCAGCGGGCTTGGCAGGTCCAATACCGTCAAGGGCGGGCACGTCGAGTCCAGGGATGTCTTATCCGAGCGGCTGAAGGACGTCGAGGCTCAGAGAGATGCCCTGCACAGCGCCTTGAAGAACCTGCTCGATAGGCAAGACTTTCAAAACCGGGAGAACGAGAAGAAGATCAAATCGCTAGAAGTCGAGCGTGACCGGCTCCTTTCAGCATCACCCAGGAAAGCCGGTTTCGATAGGGAGGTCTCGACCCTGCGTGAGGAAGTCAATATGCTGCGGCGCCGCGCCGAGGAAGCCATCGAGCAGAAGTGGCAAGTCGAGAAAGGTCTGATAGGGTTAAAGAGCGATCTCGACAGGGCTGAGGAGGAGATCACCTCCCTGAGGTCGCTACTGAGTGAGAAGGACATCCTCATACCGGACTCTTTCTCTCGTTACAGCAGCAATTCGGCCACAGGCGCACCGGGACTGCCAGCCACATCCTCTTCACTGGAGAAGGCATACGAAGACCTGCAGAAGGCATACAAGGAAGCACTCGAGCGCATCAAAGACCTTGAGATTGGTGACACCAGTGCTTCCCAGGACGAGAGGACCAGGCTCGCTATGGAACGGCTTGAGCAGTCACTTGCATCTGCCGTTCACGACCGCGACGATGCTCGTCAAGAATCGGCGTCGCTGCAGAGCCAAATGGACAGACTACAACAATCCGAGAAGGACCACCTGGAGGGCGAGCGCGACCTCGCGGACCAACTCCGGGACTCGGCCAATAGGGTTGAGGAGCTCACACAGCAAGTGCGCGCTCAACTCGCCATCAATGCCTCCCTTCGAAGCCGACTGTCCGAGACTGTTGCCAGGGGAGAGGCTGGTCAGAGGGCCAACAAGGAACGACTTGCCAGCATGCAGAACCGCATGCGGCAACTCGAAGAGCAGGTCGTTTCGGCGCAGACGGCTGCCGAGGACCGTGTCAACCGCCACGAGGAGGAGCTCAGCAAGCTGCGGGATTCGACCAGCGCCAACCTGCACCGGCTGCGCGAGAGCAACAGCAACAACGGGTTGCGATCACCCCGCCTATTCCCTCCTAAGTCGCCCATGTCGCCTCTCCTGTCACCAAATGGTGGAAGATTCCCTCGGATGCTCAGCTCTCATTCCCGAAAGAGTTCCCGAAACCGCCCGTCGAGCTCAGGGAACGGTGAGGAAGAGGAGGACACCTCACAGGTCGAGACGCTGAAGGCCCGGGTCGCCGAGCTGGAGAAGTCTCTGGTTACTGCCGACTTCGAGATGCAGGAAGTCGTGGGTAGGATGAACACGGCGCAGATCGAGGTCATGACCCTCCAAGAGGAGAGGGAGACGGCGGCCCGCGAGACCAAGAAGCTGCAGAAGCTCCTCGAGGCCGAGAAGGTCAACGCATTCCAGCAGCGCTTCAACACCATCACCACCTAATAGACGACACCGTCAACTGTAACACAATTCGCGAATGCGTGTCTTCCGCATGATGCATTTACATCGGACCGGCAAACAAACTGTCAACGTCGAACTAGTCACTGTACCACCACTACCAACGGCAGCTGAACCAATCTAGATTTTGCTCGCCATGGATACAAATCAACGGCGTTTCTTGATTACCACAACTGGGATTGGACATTCAAAAAGCAGAGCGCATACCACTTGCCGCATATATAAACCGATGACGAAGTACTTAGTGTCCGTCTTCCGCCCATTATAATGTCTTTGTTGGCTCGGCTAGTGTCTGTATATTTCGTACGGGACAAAAGGCTTTTTAATTCTTCTTGACGTAATACTCATAGCAAACTGTACATATCTTTCTTGGGAGTTGGGGAGGGGGAGGAGCCACTGGCGAAGCGGCTTGTTAGGATACAGCTGCGGGTCTTGGATCACAAATCACGGCCGTCGAGAACGACGACGCCGTTTACATACTCGCCCGACTCTTGCCATCCAGTCATGCCCGCGCAGCACCGTGTGAAATTGTCCTCGCTTGTCCTCATCACTTAGACCTTTCGGTTCACCCTGCCGATAAGAGGGCTTGCACCCCGGGATCACCCTGCTCCGTGGGCCCGCAAACCCCCCACCGGGGAAACAACTCACGTGGTGGTCCCGGGCTGCAGGCCGCCGCCCGTCGTTCTGGAAGAATGTCCGGGTCGGAGTTTCGAACCCTCAATGCTATGCCTTATTAACTTGTGATCTCTCGAAATGCACAAGCGCCTCGCGAGCGTGGGCTGGCAATCGTTGGACACACTGCAAGATCGGTGGGAAGTGGCTGGCCGAGCGGTCGCAGCGGGTGTGTGGGAGCGCTGCAACGTCTTGGCGGGAAGCTGGAAAGCGAACATATGGCTCGCGGGGTAGCTTCCTGATGGGATGGTGTGCGCAGGCAGACAAGGCAGGTCTTGATCTGGAAGGGAAGGGTTATGGTTTCACACTCTTTTCGCAGGATGATTCCAGTGGTGTTATGTGGATTTGGATGGGATGGTATGAATGTGGGCGTGGTTTGGCCCTGTGGAGATATTGTGCCCTGGGTGATGACCGATTGCGTTGCGCAAGAAGCGAAATCCCTCATTTGCTAAACTCATGAGTGGCCATGATGGCACATAGCCTTTCAGGCTGGGGACCACTTTGGAGGAACTGGTGTTTGGACTGGTACTGGCTGCCCGTGCAACTCCAGCCGCACCACGGCGCAGCGCGGGATGAGACCAGAAGAACTTGAGATGGTAGAGACAGAAGCAGGGCTATATCACACGATCTGCCGGGTGGGGGCCACACCTTCTCTTTGTCTTCTCCAACGAGCTACGTCTTGCCAGCACGGGTGATAAGGCTGGGTTCACTCGGACGCTGCTGCAGGTCTACGACACCCGACGGCACGGCTAGCTCGAGTCCCGATGTTCTTGTCCGTCTGTGGGTTTCTACTAGCCGATGTTGAACCTTGAGGACGGTTTTAGAGAGATCTCTGTGCAGTTTGGCTGAGGCACGCGAATCGTGGACTCTGGGCTTCTCGGTGAGTGCGGGATAACAGAGTTTTGGCGAAGAGCCACGGCACCAACCAGGCTGAGCCGCATGTTTCGCTGGTGCAACGGGAAGACGATTAGAGTTTACCCCTGCATGGGTGAGAGTTGGGTGGGATTGGGTGCCCTCCAGGCCCAGCTTGGCAGCTCGAGAGAGATAAGGGCGGCGGACGACATTGGCTCTAGCCTTGCGAGGTGTGCATTCATGCCTTCCCTTAACAGTCACCAAGCCCGTGATCTTGGGATTCTACCGGGGGAAGAGTGTGGCGTTGGGGGCTGCCGTGAGATATGATGAAGGCAGTCAGCTCGGCGAGCCAGCCTGTGGAAATGACGGAGACCTGATCTTTGTCGATGTGCCTGTATCACCAGCCCTGGGCGTAATTTCTTCCAGGATGCCCGGGAAATAGCACTGTCTAACTCACCGTTGATACGAGCTTGCTGACATGCCATCCAGGGTCCGCCAACAAGCGGCATTTGCCTATCTATAGTATCAACCAGGGACGAGACCTGCCTGTTGAATCGGGACTTCAGCACATGTGCTGTAGCAATCTTGCCTCATGTGGTGACATCGCAAGACTGGACCAAAAAGTCCGGCTGATGGCCCGGATCGTCGTGGTGACCCAGCTCGGGGTCAACGGCGACTCGAGGGTGCCGTCCCGGGCGCCGGGGCGAGTCAGAATGCGCACTTCTCAGCCCTGCTCTGGAGAGTTTATATTGTGGTCTGCATGAGGTTCGACAAAGTTACGGTAAAGAGAGTTAGCACGACAAGGCGAGGTCCTTTAGAGTTTGTCCAGAGGTGATGGTATGGGAAGGGCGCGACGTGGCAGATGGGCTGATGTCACAGTCCCTTTCAGTCTTTTTGCTCAGCTACCAACAAGAGACAATAAGCTGGGCTTGTGGGTGAGGGTTTGGTGTGGATGTGATTATGGGTGGTGGTGAAGAGCGTGGGGGAGATAAGGTGAAAGGCTAGTCTCGCGATGGACGAGGTCGAGGCTGAGGTTCACCAGGGTCGAGCTTGAGGTTAGGCAGTCCCGGAGATTTGGGATGGGCGGAATGGATGCGGTTGGGTGGGTGGTGTCGCACCGTTGGTAGTGGTGGTGGTGGTGGTGTGTGTGTGTGTGTGTGTGTGTGTGTGTGTGTGTGTGTGTGTTAGTTAGGTTGGGTGGGAAAAGTACTCCCGCGGGTAGTGTCAGCCTGCGGTACCTCCCGCGCGCGCGATGGAAATGAGACTACTGATCCCTGCTTATCTTTGCTTTGGCTTTTTACGCCATTCCTTTTGTCTGCACCGCCAACTGCACCTGCATACGGGGACACTGACAGTCGCACGGGCAGGACGGTTTTTACGAGGACAGTCGCACGACAGCGCTGCTCGTCACGGGCCAGCCATGTGTGCGCGAGTACGCACATATGTACGCTTGACAACCTTGACACCTCCCGTCCCGCACACTCGACCCCTGCACCGTTGAGTCGGGCTCACCACCACCTGGATACACACAACGGCTGCTGTCCTAGCCTGGAGAGCCCTTTTCCCTAGTCCTCGTCATGGTTAGTTTTCATATCTCTAACTAGACCACGCATAATAGTTCCAATTCGCCTTATCAGCAGCAGTCCCCACGCGAGCAAGCATGGGTGGCCAATGACCGCCTCCTGATCTGAGCTCCCCAGTATTTCTGTCACCTCCCAGCGTGGGAGAGCTCTCCTTGTCGATCGGCTGCATGGCCCACAAGCTCCACTCGCCAGCTTCCCACCCCCCGTTCTTGCCTCTTGCCCTTGTCAGCCGGTTGGCCTGGCCTCCTTCCCTGCGACCCCCAGCATGTGCATGCGCAGGCACATGCTTGTCGAGAACGAGATAGATGAACAAAGACCTTAGCTCTTGCTTACCCCGTCCAGGGGACCATCAGATGTCGACCTTCGCCAGGCTCAATCTCGCAGCCCTCTCCGCCCCTTGCTGCTCTGTATAGACCATGCTTTGGCCAGCATTGTTGGTGGAGCCTGGGCATTCTTGGTTGTCTTCTCCCGTGTTCTTCGATTTCTTCTGGTCTCTCGCCAATCTTCCCTTCTCATCTCTCGTCCTGCTCACCATTGATACTGTTCCTCTGCTGGTCCCCTCCCCCGCCCAGTGTGACCCTGTCGCGTGCTTTTTGCTTTTTCCCTGAGACGTTTGATGCAGCTCCCTCGCCGGGGCGTCAGTGGCGTGCGGCACGACACCCATCAACTGGCCTAATAATTGCTTCTCCCTCTCCCGATCTTGTTCCAATCTGGAACAGTCTGCTGTCTTCACTGTCTGCGTCTTGATCAGTCCTGCTCTGCTCCAGTGGCTGGGGGGGGCACTTTGTTGTATATTGTCTGGATTCTACCGAGCTGCCCGCTCCCCTCCACTCCTTTGCTTGCACTCTTGACGCCCTGACCTCATCCTCCACTCCTCTCGTTCCTAGATCCTAATTCTCGAAACAATTCTTGAAATATCAGAGCTCCCTTCTACGGCCTGCTGTCAAGAACCTGCCGTCTTGCGGACCCAGTTGAGCTGGACCCGTTTCCCCATCTCCTCTTCTTACCCACATATCTCCTCGTCTCGAGTCAAGAAATATCCGTCCTTGGCAGCGGTATCGAGGTTGCCCAGCATGGTTGTCCTGGACGGTGTCGACCTCGACAGCCTTGACTACGTCGTCAAGGCCCCCTTCAATGGCTCAGGCCCCGCAGGAGGAGACCCTCTTGTTGAGAACGTCAACGTGTGGTACGAGGTAGGTTGGGCTCGTCCTTGTTGCCGCCCGTATAACCACTACAGTGTGCTATGTACTGACTGCTGTGACCGCAAGACTGGTGATATAGGATGGATGATAACGGCAACTGCCCTCGTCCTCCTCATGATCCCTGGAGTTGGCTTCTTCTACTCCGGCCTCGCTCGCAGGAAATCAGCACTCTCGTTGATATGGCTCTCCATCATGGCCACAGCTGTCACGACTTTCCAATGGTTCTTCTGGGGCTATTCACTCACCTTCTCACATACCGCCGGCCCCTTCATTGGCGACCTGGCAAACTTTGGCTTCAGAAACGTTCTCGCTCGTCCCTCAGTCGGTTCCGACCGTATTCCTGATATACTCTTCGCCGTTTACCAGGGCATGTTTAGCGCTATTACAGTCGCTCTCGCCACCGGCGCCGTCGCCGAGCGCGGCCGCATGTTACCCTGTGTCATCTTCATGTTCATCTGGGCAACGGTTATCTATGACCCAATCGCTTGCTGGACATGGAACACCAGCGGGTGGAGTCACAACATGGGTGGACTGGATTTTGCTGGCGGCACACCAGTTCACATTGCCTCCGGAGCTGCGGCACTGGCTTACTCGATGATGTTAGGCAAGCGGAGAGGCCATGGCACACATGAACTGAACTACCGGCCGCATAATGTCACCCACATCGTCATTGGAACCGTGTTTCTGTGGGTAGGTTGGTTTGGCTTCAACGCTGGCTCGGCCCTGTCCGCAAACCTGAGAGCGGTCCAGGCTGCTGTCGTTACCAACTTGGCTGCTTGTGTTGGTGGAATCACTTGGTGCGTGTTGGATTACAGACTCGAGAGGAAGTGGTCCACCGTCGGCTTCTGCTCAGGTGTCGTTGCCGGTTTGGTGTCCATCACTCCTGGATCAGGTACGTCTCTGACTCTTCAACATTGATGGTTCGCCTAATTGAACAATCTCAGGTTACGTTCCAGTTTGGGCAGCGTTGCCCTTTGGCGCATTGGGTGCCGGCTTCGCCAACTACGCAACCAAGCTGAAGTTCGTCCTCCGTATCGACGACGCCCTCGACATCTTCGCAGTACATGGCATGGGTGGTTTTGTTGGAAACGTCTGCACGGCCTTCTTCGCAGCGGACTATATTGCGCGATTAGACGGGGTCACTGAGATCCCCGGAGGATGGATTAACCAGCACTGGATCCAGATCGGCTACCAGCTTGCGGACTCATTCTCCGGAGGGTTTTACTCTTTCGTCGGGACATGTCTAATCCTTTTCATCATGAACATGATTCCCGGTCTCCACCTACGTGCGAGTGAGGAAGCCGAGATCCTGGGCATTGACGATGCGGAGATTGGCGAGTTTGGTGTGTTCCGACCCCTCTCAGACCTCAATTGTTGCGTGTGAAATCCAAACTAACCAGGTGAACTACAGCCTATGACTATGTCGAGCTCACGCGAGAAGTCCTGAACGACGTTGATGCCGACCCCGACACGCACAGCAGGTTCTCCGGTGATGCTCAGAGCTATGATCCGAGGGAGAAGAACAGAGGCATCCCGCTCATGGATTCTCGCATGTTCGGCAGCGCGCAGACATCTCACAAGTAAGCGAATATCCAACCAGCAAGCAAGAACCGGGTCCACAGATACCACCTTTTGTTTTTATCTCTTATCATCTCTGGTGCCATCTTCTCTCTCTTTTCTGTCGGTCAGAGTCACTGAGGGTTTACTGTTGAGGGCATTAAGAATTTCCAGCGCGACGAGTACCAAGAGCCTCATAGACCGTCGGAGTCCCGATAGAAGCTGAAATTGGTCGATGCGATCGATACCCTTTTGGAATTTCAGCCACTCAAACAGGAGGCCGTTGTGATTTTTATTTGGACATGATAAGTCCAGCGCTCTTACGATTAACGGTACGACACTCACGAACCTACAAAACAACGCTGGGCGGTCTTTTGTGTTTGTTCAGTATCGTGTAGACACATAGGTATCCCTTACTGGGGGCCTAGATGAATAGTTCGCTGCTGGGCCAGTATTGTTTTACACAACAGGTACATCTCAGCCAAGCAGCTTTTGAGTCACTTATTTCAGTTGTGAGTGGCATCTACGAGATTCGTTTTCGAGTCTCATCATTTGAGGCTCTCTGTCCCTTGCCCATCGAGCGGAATGATTACGCACGGCCACTGCAAAGTGAGTCGCAAATAAGATTCAATGCGTATTCGATTCGTTGGTTGAACCCTGCGATTCAAAAAGCTAGAGAGAGGAAGTGAGTGAGATGGTGCCCGGATTGGAGGATTCGTGTGCACCTGGTCAACTAAAGTCAAGTGTCACTCAATGCCCCGAAAACGTGAGAGAAAAAGAAAAAGGGTGTGAGGTAATCATGCGCATCATGACGGCAGGTATAGCTGTCGACCTCTCCAAAGCCCGTGCCTAGCCTGCCTTGCTGTTCATCCAACCCTACCCCAAAACAAAGGAAGATTAAAGCAGCGCCTTGACGAGCCTCACGCAAGTGTCGCGATGGGTCTGTCCTGAGTTGCCCTATGACCCGGAATGGCCATCTCCCAAATCCGTTCATGAAAAACAAAAGCCAAATCGTTGATGTTTCGAAGATGTACTCCATGCAAATGTCGTTACTTTCGTGACGGAGACTGCTGCTTGAACTGATTTTCCTTTCGTTCAAGTCCACTCGTTGAGAAAAGCAGAGGTAAAGGACACTCTCAGTATATGTCCCGCATGCCATTTCTCGCTTGCATCCATCCGCAAGAGGGACGAGGGCTCTGGAACAAATGTAGGCAAAATGCTGGCGTGCTTCAGAACCAGCACAACCTACCACCCGCTATGCTCGTGCCTGCCTCCATACGGCGGGTATAGCTGCTCGTAAAATTCGTGTACTCTCGATATGGGTCGGTTCCCCGCTGTGCAGGCTCTAAGTCTCCGACTTCGTGGAGAACATGGCCATTGTTTGAGCTGCAAAAGATGCCTCCACGTTCAACTTACGCCGTAGCTCCGCAACCTCCTTCTCCAAGGCTGTGCAGTTGATGGTCTTCTCTTTCAGCTGACGATGATACTCGGTTCTCTCCTTCTTGATGTTGTTATAGCCGGTCTTCTCACCCAGCTCCTTTTGAAGCTGCGCCTTCGTCTCATGCAGCTCAAGACGGAGGCGTTTGTTCGCCTCCTTGATGACCTCGTGTTCGGCCTCGATGGCATCGTAGTCCCGTTTCTTTTTCAAATCACACCCGAGCTGATGCATGCCAGCTTTCACCTTTCTCAGCTTGGAGTCGATGTCCTTGTGTGTCTCGTATGCCTGGCGAAATTTCACCTGACGCCTCTCGAGTGTCTTGATTGTACCGGCCATCTTTTCGTTTTCAGATATGATGTCGTTGAACTGGCTCAGGGCTTTGCGCATGGTTGCGTGATCGAGTGGGTTGTCGGCAAGGGACGTAGCACTGGAGTTGTCCGAATCGCGGTCGTCCTGGCAGGGGTCTTCATCCGCACCAGAACTCTCTTGATCAACGAACATCTCTTCCTCACTGTTGTGACCGTCCATAGTAAGGTTGCCCATGCTGACGTTCTCATCTGCACCAAGGTACCCGTCTGAATTGGGCGTATCATCTTTAGTGCTGGGAGTAGCCATTGTGTTGAGCTCTGCTGCGCTGGAAGCAGGGCTGTGCGCGGCAAGTGACTCGTGTGTCATTTGACCAAGCTGGAAAGACCAAATTCACATTTGCGATAGACTATCAGGCTGTCCGCTTAACCACACTGCGCTTGACTGGTGAAATAGGAAGGGCTTAGTCACTCCTAGAGGAAGGCACGCTTGAAACAAAGCCAAAAGAGACTGCTAGGGCTCTGGGTGATCTGGTAGCGTGTGAGCGTCGTAGTGTTGGCCAGCTAGTCGCTGTAGCAACAAGACTGGTGATGATGTGAGGGTAGCTTCAAGCGCGCTTTGGTATTGAGAAGAAGAATGGTGGAGCAAAATCTCTTGTGCTGTGGGGCAAATGTGGAAGAAGACGGAGGTCGGAGCGATGAGCTTTGGAAAGAAGAAAGGGTATGACCATGAAGGTGTTCCTCAGGCTTGGGGTTGGCGAAGGACACCTTGGAAGGGGAAGCTGTGGAAAAAGCGAACGCTTAATCAGTCAGCAGATCAAGCCTTGTATCCTTCAACAGAAGGTTGGGGCAGATCTTCAAAAGGTCTCGTTTCCTTGGGCAGCCTGGATTTTCATCTCGTTATCGCTTCTTGTCCTTTCGAAACTGCGTCGGCTTCAGAAGGAAGAAAGGAAGGAGGAACGGACGTGGTTTGCTGTAAGTGTAATTTCATCCGACTTGCAAAGTTTGTTTGTTTTCTTTTTGTTTTGGGGATAAGAAATTGGGAACATGGCAAGACAGGCCTGTAGCATTAGTCGTAGCGACTGCCGTTTGTGCATTGTGTTTTTATTCTTTTTGTTTGGCCCACTCTCTGTGCCTTGTGACTGTCCCTCAGTTCGGACGAAAACCTTGTCTATTGATGGGCAGGCCCAGTTGAAGGAACTTTACAGCCAACCGTCCGTCTCACAATGCTGTCAAGGAGCAGTTGGGATTCCTTTCGACAGATGTTCAACTCTCACATGAACAACACACCACTCTCGAAAAGCACGCGATGGATCCCATCGAAACGCTGAAAAAGGGCGTGGATTACGTGCTGGCGGTTTTGGACAGCTCCGTCGGGCCGGCCCACGCGGCGTTGTCGGCGTCTCGTGGAGGCCTCGACGACGGAGCATCCAGCCATTATTCTCACGAAGAGGAGATTACTCAATGTGACTCGGATGATTATTTGGGTAAGCAAAAGCCCAGACGGAACATCGAGCCCTACGACCTTGCACCAGCTAATACGAGACGGAGAAGAGTACACTCGCGACAACCGGCCTCACAGTGACCTTGTCTCGTCTACCGGCCTCCCGAAAATCGACAGAGAAGGAGATTTTGAAAATGGCGAGGAAGAACATGCGCAGAAGCTTCACGTAGAGGCCGCGTCCATTTCTCGATGTTGGAATATCTTTGGGAATAATGTACCCTGGGGACCGCGATCCGGCGTGTTGAAATGGCATAGTTTATTTAACATTTTTACAGCTTATTGAACGTATTAATTTTGCTGATATCTGTGATTATCAGGTCATTGCGAGCACAGATAGCTTCAGATAGATCCAGGTACATAGCATTCAATTTAACCACCACAGTTTAGAGAAATCCACCAATTCTAGGAGTAAATAAGACATTGATCAAAGCATGTTTAGGAAAACCCCCAGGCTGTTAAAGGAAGGCTGCCTCCCATGCGATAGGAGAACACCGCAGGGCACCCTCTAGTAGGGCTTCTGACCAGTCCAGTTACCAGGCGGGGAGTAACGGCCGACGATATAAGTGCCACCCTTGGCTGACTTAGCGCTGGCCATTCCCAACTTCTTGGTGGACTTCCACATACATTGAGCTGTGGAGACTCCGTTAGCCTATCTTTTTCCGCGAGAGAAGAATAAAATGGAGATCTGGGGATCTTACTATAGTGACCGTAGCTGCCAAAGTTGCCTTGTCCAATAGGCTCGCCGTGGTAGTTCTTGGCTTCATCCATCCACATTTGGGCACCACCCGAAAGCGGGTTCTGAGGAGAGTTGGAGTACCTTCGGGCTATTTTAGCATCTTGTCTACTCATACATGGGGAGAAAACTCACCAAGCCAGGTTCTCGCCCTCGCCAGGTCGCTGGTCCCCAGTCGAGTGTTCCAGCTTGTCAATCTGAGCCAGGTGGTTGGCCCACTGCTGTGCGTGCTGAGCCAGGCCGGCGTCCCAGGTCAGTGCAGGGCAGCCCTTGGTCTTTCGACCGTCATTGTGGATCTTGAGCGCCTTGGTTTGGTCGCCATTGAGTGCAGCAGCGGCGTTGACGCTGAAGGCCTCGACCGAATCGGAAGAAGCCACCTCGTGTATCGCCTTGTCCTCCTCCTCGTGGGAGATTGGGGTCGGAACCCGAGTTTCGCAAGGGGCGTCGGCCATATTTGATGCTTGTTAGGATATTTATTTCAGAAGGAGATGCAGTGCAGTGTGAGATGAAAGGTAATGAATGGCAAAAGATATCTCAACTTGGCACCATGCACGGCTATATATACCTAGGTTTTGGACCCAGCGCAGGGTCCTTCGGGGCGAAAAGTTGCAGTTTGAGCCAGACACCTATTGACGCGGCCGCAACTAGTCTTGTGACAGCAACTGTCGATGAGATGAGACTTACTTCCTCCTGATCGGCAGCGCCTTGCAGTGTGGCGCGGCCGCGCGCAGGCTCATCGGAGGTGTAAGAACCAATGACATCCTGAGGTGGTGCTATACGTACGGAAATGTGTGCCGAAACTTTTTCCACAAGTCATAGTACTACCTTGCTCCCTTGGGGGCAGTTCCGCTGAATCGCAGTATCTGTTGAGACACAATATCCAAAGGCCACCTTACGCGGACAAGGCCAATTTCCCATTGGCTAGTCGACCAGTGAAGAAGTAGGGAGAAGGATCCAATGGCCTATTATGCCCCGAGTGTGTTGTCAGCAGAAGGCGTGTGGCTTTTAGAAAACATTACCCCATAGCTGAATGTAAGATCTGCCTGGAGCTGTCATGCTCTTGAGGCGCGTGACAGGTCGCCGGGCCTGGCTTGCTTCAAATTGCCCCCCTCACGTCATCAATTACTCGACTATTTAGGATTTAATATCTTGCAACAACCCAACGTGGAATGATTTACAAGTACAGCCTGACGGATGTGGTTGTGATATGGATCCGTCTGATCCTTTTCAAGCTGCAGCCTACCTGTGTTGAGCGATTGTCTCAGTCATTCTGCCCATCTTGTCCCTTTCGAGGTAATGCAATTGAGCATTTTTGTGCTGAACCGCCTTGTGTTGTGCGCCCCCACCTTGCAGACTTCGTCACTTTCTGTCAAGAGGGTGGACACCCTTTTGGCGAGATGGCGCGGATTGTCTTCATTCACCTCGGCCTTGCGCTCTTGTTTGCCACCAAGCTCAGCAATTATGTCGCTATGAACCTTGCAGCTCATATATCCGACCGGGAGGCCAACTGCATAAGTTAAGACCGGTCAGGTTCAGGAGTGGGATCTGCAGGAAAGCAAGATTTCGTTCTCTCAGGAAGCAGAATAAAGAAGAATTCTATTTGGCAGCAACAGCAAATGAAAAACGAGTGCAAGTGTGTTCGAATTGGCGATCCCTCGTGATAGCTCTTTGAATGACACTTCTTCTTCTCTTGTGGTTGCAGCTCAACTGCATATCACTTCCTGAATATACCACAGCCCATAGCAATCGTCAGATAGCACAAGTGGCGGTGAATCGGACAGAAGTATTCTGCAGGTCATTAAGATGGTTCCAGCCATATATCCACTCGAACGCAAATACCAGCGACGGGACAAGGCTGGCTGAAGTGTACCCAATGACCCCGGCAGTCGACCGCCACTCTCGTACCACAAGGCCCCAGAATACCTCAAACTTATCATCTCTTGCGAACTGAGCTGCGGAATTGACCGATGTGTCCCGCCTGGGAAGGCTGAGAAGGAAGGAACTCGTCTGATATGTTGTCAAGAACATCGCACGTGGACAACGTTGGTACCACTGTGGAAAGAACGCTGTGAAGTTTGTGACCCACGCAATCGGAGTCGTAGCAGCTGTAGAAGACTTCATAGAATTGATGCGGTGTTATTGGCGGTTCCAGCATTGGTTGAGGCGAGTATTGGTACTCATCATTATCGCAAGGTGGGAAAGAGAACTTGTTACCCGGGCCGAACCGATTACGAGCCCATTTGAGAAGGTCGGCACGAAGACTTCCTGAGACTCAGAAAGATCGGCAAAAGTACAAGGTCGACTCCTCCTTTTGTTTGGCATGAGTTACGATATGTGCACGCGGGGTGCCTAATTCCGTTACTCCAAGAAGAACAGACCGGTTTCATCGTCGAATACATAGTTACGAGGAGGGGGTTGCTCACCTGAACTCAATCACAGCGGCTACAGACAAAGATAGAGAATATACGGCGTAGAATACCACGGCGTGTGTTGTAGCCAGCTGTAAGAGCTTGGAAAAGGTCGCCGGACGTCATTTTGGAAACCTCAGTAGTGACGAGATGATATCGGGAGTCAAGGACGAGAATGAAGACGAGTTGTTCGATTTCGTGTTCGTCGATTGCTGTTACAGCAGAGTTCTGGATACTGTTGGATGTAATCGCAGAGGTGTCCACGTGACAGTGAGTCGCTGGAGCTGTGTCCATCCAGGGATGAAACATCTGTGGTTGAAGCTGTAGATCCTTGACGACTGTGGTTACCAACGGACCTCGAGGGAATTGGTGGTGTCTTGATGTCCACTGGTAGAGAGAGTGGCAGCGTCTCTGCGAGACAACGCATTATAGGCGGTTCAAATAATTCGTTCGACTGACGCGATACAGTCTAGATGGATGAAATCTAGTGATGTGAACATAATGTTTTTAGACTTATTGCAATTTGCAATTTGCAGCTGATTTGAGATTAGTACTTCGTGTCGTGTGCGTGCTCAAGTGAGGCTGTGCTACAGTGGTTATTCCGACTTAACTCAGGCGCTGTCGTGAGAGATTTTCGCTAGAATATCGAGGCCATGGCGGAAGAATACGATATAAATACGAGCTTCGATTGCTCTTAGCGGGAAGTATTTATAGTCGACAAGGCTACAATTAAAGCTTGGGTCCTCCGACCATCCCCGACTCGAGCTGCTTCACTCGCTGAAAGGCCGCGTCCAACGATGCCTTAATGTGTCCAAAGTAAATATGACTGAACTTGCTGCTCGCCTGGCCTTTGATGGTCCGCGCTTGGATACCATGACTAATTGTGCCACCTCGGAGGTAGTGGAAGATAACGGCCGTGTCCCAATCTTTCCCGCCGCCGTCCTTGAGAAGATCGAAGCCGACAATCTCCGCATAACGGTCCAGGAGTTCCTGCGGCTCCGGTATGCCACTCTTTTTCCGATTCTCCGTCTTGTAAGGTGAGCCTGACGGAGATGAGGCTGCATACCCTACTTTGTGGTAATCATCAAAGAAGGGGCTAAGCAAGTAGACGAGGTCCATTAAAGGATGTCCAATAGTTGACAATTCCCAGTCAAGGACTGCAATAACCCTTGGCTCGGTAGGGTGGAGAATCTAAAATGAAACGGCTTCCTCAATAAAACCCAAGCTCAAGGATTGATGCCCACGTACCAAATTATCAAATTTGAAATCCCCATGCATAATAGCATATCGATCACCCGGCAAGTTGTTTCTCACATACTCGACGATCTTGTCGTAATTCTCATGGGCTCGGCCCAGTGTTTTCCCCGTTTCAACGTCTTTGACCGCGGCTTGTTGAGCCTCGATACGACTCCACGTGTTGCAGTGACGATCATAGAATCCGGTCTTCTTGCCGTAATCCATAAGCCCAATTCGATCGGGGTCAAGGGCATGAAGCCATGCGAGAGTCTCAATAGCGGAAAGCCAACTAGTCACAGGAAATTATCATCCACGGGTGCGTTTGACCAGGGAGGATATCATAATAACTCACGCCTTTCGTCTATCGCTTGGTGAAAGCTCTCCCAAGTCCATGTCGGTCATGATCCTGCCTTTTACGAATTCCATCACCTATCCTTGGCAGTAAGCATCTATATGCGCAATTAAATAGCCCGCCGACTTACATAGAATGGTGTTCCGATTATTGAAGTGTCCTCGCATAGGTCGAAGACTTTGGGCACGGGGAACCCCTTCACCGACCCAAGTGCTTTGAGTACTCTATACTCCCGATCGACCTGATGCGCCACGGGACTGATGGCCTGGCCTAGTGGCTTCTTCCTAAGAATGAACCGGGCGCCACTATAGATGTCTTATCAATTCTTGGTCTGCTCACGCAGGTAGGAGAAGCATATGGGCTGCGTATGGTTTGCACTTACGTTGCATCATCCACAAAGTAGGTTGGGTTGCTCTGGCCATACCCGATCTTGGTGGTTACAACAGGTAATTGCAGGTTAGGGATTTTCCCAGACTTGACGAGGTATAGTCCCAGAGCGCTGTTATCAAGGTCATGGCTCGAACCCATCTTTGGATTTTTGAGTCGTTGTTAGAAACAGCCATGAGGGGCTCGGCAATAGGTCGCCGGCACGTACACATGTATGTTGAACCAGTCTTGCTTGTTGGCTCTGTAACGGCTACTACCACTGCGGGGAAAGCCGATGCCGAGGTGCACCAGCCAGCAAACGTCTTTGCACGGCGCTCGAGTTGATTTCATCCGTGAGGGGGTAGCATCTGCATAATGTGCAGTGTTATCGAAGCCGAGGCCTGCGTGCTTGGAGTCCATATCATCGCTACGATGCTCTTCGACGAACAACCAGCGCTATCAAGAGACGCCCTAAGACAACGCGAAACCGGCCACATCTGCATCTGCGGAATATATCCGGCCATTGGCTCATCACGGGTCCGTGACTATTATCCAGGTGATCTTGATTAACTAGATGGGGAGATAGTCCACATCAAACCACTACAAAGCAACCACCATGAATTTTGAGCTCCCCGAAGATGTCCAGGACTATCTGTCACGTCTCGATACCTTTATCACCGACACCATCCTTCCGGTGCAACATAGCAACGACAATAATCGCTTCTTTGACCACCGTCGCGAAGCTTCAAGGACGCAATGGAACAATGAAGGCCTCCCTACCAAGGACTGGGAAAGTCTGCTTAGCCAAGCCAAGAGGCTTGCCGACAAGGCGGGCTTCTACCGTTTCGCATGCCCCAAGGAATACGGCGGATCTGGCAGAGATTCACTCAACCTCCACCTGTGCGCGATCCGGTATCATCTGTCCTCTCATCCTGTGTACGGCGGTGGTGTAAGCCTAGCCAACGACATACAGAACGAACACAGTGTTGTCGGTAACCATCCCTTTGTCATCATGATGCATCACTACGGCACCCCCCAGCAACGAAAGGACTTTATACTAGCTAGCATCCGCGGCGAGTTGAGAGCCACTTTCGGATTAACTGAAATCGACCACGGCTCCGACGCTACTCATATGACGACAACAGCCCGGCCGATTACGCTTTCTTCGGGCGAGCCCGGGTATGAGATCAATGGAAACAAAAAATGGCAGACGGGCATGCACGCTGCTACTTACTGCATTGTCTTTGCTCGGACTGCCGGCAAGGCGGGTGATGCGAAGGGCATCACCGCGTTCCTCGTCCCTCGAGAATCTCCGGGTCTTACCGTGGCGTCGTACGAATGGACGCTGAACATGCCTACCGACCACGCGACACTCATGCTGCAGAATGTCCGCGTTCCAGCTTCAGCTATTCTCGGACCGCTCGACGAGGGGCTGGCCATTGCCCAGACTTTCACGCACGAGAACAGAATCCGCCAGGCCGCCTCAAGCTGTGGGGCCACGCGGTACTGCATCGATCGGAGCGTCGAGCACGCTAACAGACGCAAAGTATTTGGGAAGCCCCTGTCCTCCAACCAAGCTATTCAGTGGCCTCTGGTAGAGCTCTCGACCCAGGAAGAGATGTTGAGGCTCTTGATTCTTCGTACGGCTGTGGAGATGGACCAAGTCTCCGCGAAGGCCGAGGCGGCCGGGAAGGTGCCGTGGGTCGCTATCGAGAAACAACTTGGGCACAAGATTAGTATGTGCAATTACTATGCGAATCGGCTGGTCTGCCAGGCTGCCGATCGGGCTATTCAGATTCACGGCGGGGATGGATATTCGAGGCACTATCCTTTTGAGCATATATGGCGGCATTTTAGGCGATATCGAATCACGGAAGGGAGTGAGGAGGTGCAGATGCGGAAGATTGCTGCTTATTTGTTCGGCTATAAAACAACGGGGTTGGAAGAGCCGACGAAGAGTCGAGCGAACTTGTGAGCTGACTGTCATGGAAAACAAGTTGCGCAACATTTGAGCATATGTTGGCGAGATTCTCTCGGCGAAGTACTCCACATGGCTATTGTCAGTCACCTTTAGTATCTTGCTCTTAGGTTTCTTTCGAATAAATTCATATTTTTGTCTTTCTTTTTGAGTGGAAGTTGAGAATGAAATGAATAATTTTGAAGAAAACAAGGCAAGTGAAGTGATTAAAGCAAATGTCAGAGGTGCAACAGAAGCGTCAGGAATATTCAACGATTATGACAACGTCGTACTGGGGTTATAAAATTATAACATGAAAGAATAGGCAACTTATCCAAAAGAATTACGCATTTTCAGGACAAAAGTTCGCCATCGGGCGAATTATAAGCTCGATGGCGCGGTGGCGGGCAGAAAGGCCACCAGTCCCATTCAGCGCCTGTACTAGCCGAGCTATAAGGTGGTCACCCTGTGGAATGATGCTGAAGGTCGAAATACTTCCCTTTACACCCTGCGTGCATCCAGTAGCCCACCGCACTTCCGACAGAATCGGTAGCAGACGCTGGCCTTCAGGCTCATTCTGCTTTGCGATGAGCTTCTCTGCTCAAGAGAAAAGAGTTGGGTAGGCTAGATCTCTCAGATCACTGAAGAATTCCTGGAAAGCATTTGTTGATGCAATGAAGCCTCAGTGAGCCGGAAAACCGACTTCCCACACTTCTGGTAGTGTGTTGGCGACAATGTCTTGAAGTATCCCCTCAGAAGGATAGTCATCCTGGCTGCTAGGCTCCCGTTCTGTAGCTAAAGATTCCTCAAACCTTGCTGCGACATATTGAGAGTACAGCAGGAAGAAATGCGCCAACCGGAGTGTTGCACTGCGCCCTCAGGTCTCTCGCCAGATGTTCTAGCTGTTTCGTTAAATCTGTCCAAAGATCTCCAAAACTTCCTCCTTTCCGTTGCTAAGCCCTAGATAATAGGATTGTAAACCCACAACCTGAATCTAGACGGATGAGCTGCTCCGCCGAGGTTCTGATGCGTGACAAAAATGAGTCTGGAATTATGAGAGCTCGAGTTTTCCATCTCAGCAGTCTGAATGGCTCGCCTGTGGTGAAGAAAGACTCCAGATTCTCCATCTTAAGATTCTCATTCTCATCTTCGCCCTCCTCACTCGCAGAAGAAGTGTCACCGTCAGATTCAGGAAGCCCATATCCAGGGGGCGCCAATGTCCTAGCCTAACCGAATCTTGACACAACCAGATGGGAAGCGTGAGGTGCTTTGCGTGAAACGAAGGCAATGGCTCGGCTATAAGAATGGTCATTGTCGTCTGGTTTGTCCTTCTCTAGATTACGCCTCAGCTCTCTTGAGTAGCTCCGTAAAATCCTGCTGAAGTTCCTGCGCTCATGGTCTATCCCAATGTCGGATAGTGCGATTGGAACCATTCTAGCAATTCTGGAGTCACGCCCGAGGAGGTTCACAAATTTGCTAATAAGCTCTTGTGTATCTCCCGGGACGGAAGATGTGGTGCTCATGGTGGTAGCAGCGTCGGAGGACCTCAATGACATCGCCTCACAGTGCTCATAACTTCCGATTTCTCGGCCTTGAATATATCGTGAGCCCAGCCTTGCGTATCCCGTCGAGATAGTGTGCGGTAGACATCGATCCAGTCATGAACAGGGCTGGGCGGCTTCTCGTGTGCCTGTCGCTTGTAATTCCTGATCAAGCCTCCTTCTGAGACCAATGCGCCTAACGAGTGGGCTAAATACCCAAGCTCCCCAAGCCAGTCGCACAATATATCCGCCAGCTGCTCTCAGGCGAATTCAGACAGATCCGTTGGGTTGCTGACCCAGCCTCCTGCACCTTCCGTGGTGGCCCACTGTAGCGCTACCCAGTCAAGTGAATCACAGGAGGATTAGACTAACCTACACAGCTACCCTGATGCTATACCTATAGACCATCCTAAATTAGGCGATTACATTATAGGAGGTTATCCCACAGGAAGCTATCCTCTAGGAGGCTTCCCACAGGAGGCTGTCCCACAGGAGGCTGTCCCACAGGAGGCTGTCCCACAGGAGGCTGTCCCACAGGAGGCTGTCCCACAGGAGGCTGGCTGGCCTTGGTCGAATTTTCAGGCTTCCAGGTATCCACAACTCCACCCTCCCGGAAAGGAAGTGGTCTGACATGCGAGATGAATCCCACAGCAGTCCAAGGCATCCACCAACCTACCCAGCTTTCCTGTACACTTTTTCATCACTCCGCACTCGTTCTCACGTATGGTGACTGCCAAGACTTTCTAGTCGAGCTCGAGACTTATACTAATTCAGCAGTAAATAAATTAGAGAACGGATATTTGCAAGGCAAAAAACGGATGGTGCAAGGCAACAAACAGATAGTACAAGGACACATATACCCCTAGTATACACACACCACCCAACATTTAAGCCTTATTTTGTTTCTTCCTAGGCTGGTAATTAAGTTAAGAAAGGGCTGGATGGGGCAAGGGCGGATGGTGCTAGTAGGCACCGCTGAGTACCACTTAAGGCCTAACATGGTACTCTTTGTATTTCTTAAAATGAGTGAGATGCTAGGTATGTAAGGTTTGAAGGTAGTTGAAAAATAGAGGGTGCTGATTTTTAGGTGTTTGTAGGGGGCTAATATGTTGCCTTGCACTATTCGTTTTTTGCCTTGCGAATATCCGTTCTCATAAATTAAGTGAAGGTATTTCTGAACATTTGGACACAGCTTCAACATCCATTCACTGACCTTGCGTAGGGACAGCGGCAATGGCACATGCACATGCATATGGCAACCACTCGGGATCTGCGCCGGTACAAGACGGCGTTGATGAGTCAAGAGATAACATTAGCACAGTCATGCAGTCTCCGGGGCCGGACCATGAACAAACTCCTCTGATACCCCAGCCTGAGGGAGAAGATGCGTCTGTGAGGGACAGATCTGACATTTCGGAGCTCACCCGGTCCACAGAAGTCTCCCTCAAGCAGGATTTGGAACTCAAAGAATCACGAACGCCAGATTCCATGCAGCATAACAGCCACGCCAGAAATCCCGAGCATCAAACTCAAAACTCCCCACCCTTACTGATGCAGCGCAAGTTCATGGCTGCTAATATGGTTGAAGAAGACCTAAAGGCCGATTGGAATCAGCGAGCAGTCGCTATTAAGGAGAGGAGCAGCGCAAACGCAATGAGTGGTACTTCTTTTATGGTTCATTAATGGACCCGACTCAGCTGCAGCGTGTTCTCGGCCTCAGGGACCGGCCAAGAAACTTAATGCCAGCTGAAATTGTTGGGTATCATATGCAGATGTGGGAACCATACCTAGTATTAATAGATGGCCCACCTAGAAACGTGGTTAAGGGCATGGTATATGATGTTAAGGGCAGAGAAGACAAGGACAAGTTATCCACCTATGAAACTAGTAACTACAAAAAGCATAAGTGCAGTATACGTTTGGGGGGAGGGGCTCAGCTGTCTGGTACAACCTTTGAGTGGGTTGAAGATATGGACGAGTTAAAGGACGGCAGCTTTGATCTCAAGGACTGGCAAATGGCGCATTTATTGGAGGATTAAATCGCAACTGCTTGTCACACTCCATAACCCGTCCTTAATATATACATTCAACCCATACATAGTTATTTCAGGAGTATGGAAAATACATATCAGTCCTATACACGACCTGCGGACTACAATCTGAATATGTATGTGGCAGTCACTTAGGGGTCAAAACGTAGTGTATGCGTGGGTTCCATTCTGCAGCTATCTGGAGGGGCACTGGGAGTGCTTAAGAAGTGCTTATCGCTATCTATGTGCAGCCAGCTGGCGCCAGGTGGCTGCCAGCTGCCCACCTCCAGTGCGCTGCCACAATGTATTCTGTGGGTCAGTGAGTCTACCCACATAATCAGCCCTCGTTGAAGCATGCAGCAACCCCGAGGGGCCACGGGTGATCCATCCACAAAATATTCTAGCAAACCAGAACCTACCAAAATGCCGCTTTTTTAGCGTGCGAAGAATACTATAGGATGGTTGAGGATGTTCCCGGACGGTCGTTGCACCGAGAGGTGGATTGTTCATAGTTCAGAGAAAACCAATGTTGTTGCTGCTTCCTGGATGGGCAATTACAAGCTTGCATACTAACCACTATGAAAAGAAGAGACAAAATCATGCTAAAAGTCGCAGGCCACCTCGTGCCCACGGCGCAGTTCAGTGTCACTGGCATGCCCAAGACATGCACCTCGACCGCCAACTACAATATTGGTTGCATGCCCATGACTCCCATCTCAGAAAATATCATTAGCCTAGCCTAGCATTGTGCCCGGGCCTCCCGTGTGTTCATGCTTACTCTTTCGCAGTCGTTGTGACGAAGCTTTCAAAGACCTTCCAATAGCGGCTGACTCCTCGCACTTGGCCCTGTTGTTGCCTGACCAGTCATGGAACTCACAGTATGCAGTGTGCGGAATTTATGCAGCCACAGCAGAAGATCTGATGGCACGAGTCTCCGTGGAGCTCGGCCTCTGTACTCTACCTGGAAGAGGGATGGAAATGCGGAATGCGTCCCGGCGACATGGAGAAGATGGAGGGAGGCAAGGGCCAGGCAGCCTAGAGAAGCCCCTGGCTCAAACAGAGGTTTCAATTCCCGCAAAACGCGGCCGAGAAACTTAATCTCTGAAGTAGACACTCAAACTTCAAAAGTCGCGGGCCACATCACACGCAGATAACCACACCAAGTCACCTTTCTACTAAAATGAGAAACGCGGTTGAAGTTGTTGTACCTAGGTATCTTCGTAGCGGATCGTACCGTTAGGACTAGCCAGGTTTCAACTGTGGGAAAGGTTGGTAAACTGTGGATTACAAAGGGTTGGGCAACGGCAGGGTAAAACGGAGGATTACCAACAGCCGTGATGCTCAGGTAGAAATGCAGATATGAGGTGGGACGAAAGAAGGTGGTTTGAAGGAACATTGTGAAAATTATTGGTATATAGATGCAATGCCAAGTCGCTTCTCCAGCGACCCACACTACCTTGGCTCATACCAAGATACTTCTTTCGTAGTATAGTGGTTAGTATGCAAGCTTGTCATCGCCCATCCAGGAAGCAGCAACGCTTGAGACCCGGGTTCAATTCCCGGCGAGAGAGAAGAATTTGCATAGTATTTTTTAGACTTTTGTTGCTTGCTCACAGTGGCAAACTCTGCGCGCTGGATCCGCCTCGGGATGTGAGGGAATTTTTGCGGCTCAAAGAAGAGTGGGCCTGGGAGTGGCTAGACCCGCTGGCTAGACCCGCTAGCTTGGCCCCTCCACGTTTGCGGGAAACGTTTATCGATGTACCCAAGTACCTAAGTGCTGAGCAAGCTAGCCAAGGCGTCATTGTACCTAGGTACCTGCTAACTTCAATTCCCAATTTGGCCAGGAGCAGGCAGCTATCACGTCTCCAACTTCACGAACGGAAGTGAATAATGCACGGTGACAAGATGCCTGGCTGTCATAATTGACAAAAGCTCAGCTTGCGCCTTGGTAAGTTGCATCACCTGCACCATTTCTCTACCGACATGTAGTCGCCTCGCTGGGAGCACTCGCCGCCTGCGAAACGCCTCCGTCCCACTGAACAAACAACAACCCACCACAAAGCAAGCACCTCTGCCACACCATGTCTGGAGACGTACCCCTGGTGGACAAAGAAGCCTTCTATTCTCAGCTTGGCTGGCTGGATGCGATGTCAGACAGCGAGGACGACATCTCTCAGCAAGACCGCAAATTGCGTAGCAAGAACCGAGAATTCTTCAAGCAGGCACTGAGGGACAAGACCGCAACCACCAGTCGCAAGCCAAATGTAGACCCAACCTCACAGATCGACCTGACGGAAGCAGATGCGAGCCTGATAAGAGCATCACGGCGGTCCCAAACGGCACCGACGCCACTTTCTGCTCAGTCTCCCGTTACTGTTATCAAGGCTACGCCTGGCGGTCCGAATAATACCAAGCAATCCAACAGGCAGCATCTTCCGATCAGCACCTCTTTCGTTGAAGATACACCACGCCAAGAGCCTCATCCATCAGCTATCGCTAAGCTGAGGCGAAGCGTAACGAACCCGATATCCCTTCCCTCATCATCAAAAGCGTTATCCTCTCCGTCAGTTGCAAGCTCCGCCATGGGAACCCGCAAACGTAAGCATGAGGCTGGGATACCTCTACCTGATCAGATGCTCAGAGGCCTGCGATTCTTCTATATCCCAGGAGATCGAAAGAATCCCGTACGAAGGCAGCGCATGGACCATGCAGAGAAGTACGGCGCAGTAGTCACCTCAGTACTCGCAGACGCGACGCATGTCATCATTGATGACAACTTAACCTTCGAGGACATCAAGGACAGAGTGGCTTCGGTAATTGATCAAGACCAGCCCATGATAGTTCGGGAGCACTGGCCTCTTCACAGCATTGAAGAGAAACGCCTGCTACCAACAACTTCATCGTGGTACCGTGTCATCCCACCCCCGAAGACCACAGACTCGTCCATCCCGGCAGCGCCTTCTGCTGAAGAACCTGCCAAAGAATCATTGGAAGTCAAGACCGCCCGCAATGACCCCAACAGGCAGGACAGTGATCCACATCGCACCCCTTCGCAAAGTGAGAAATCCTCAGCGCTGCAGTACGGGAGCCACTCTGAGACCGGAACGGGGACGAACGCGGCACGTGTTACTGTTCCGTCCTCACAGCCCTCTTCTGGGGATGGAGCGTCTCGTGCCGACCCCACAAGCGACCGTCCAACTGGCCACAACTATGGAGACGAGTTATCACGGCTGATCGAGGATGTACAGAAGAACTACAGGGATCTTCCATCAATCGAAGGAGATGACGATGAAAAAGACTCCGACGACAAGGACAGCGGCGATACCTCGCAGAGTGATTCCGAAGGAACCAAACCAGCAAAACGTCTCAAGAAGCCGAAAGCATCAAAACCCAAACTGGGGGATAACTATGCTTGTAGCAGAGGGGGTACGATTGACAAGTCCAAGGGCCCAAATGCCAGGACAATTGCAGTTTTACAGCAAATGTGCGACTACTACACCAGAACGAGAGATCATTGGCGTTCGTTTGCTTACCGCAGAGCCATTACCACCCTGTCCACGCAAACCGAGAAGGTAAAAACCGCCGAGGAAGCAGAAAAGCTTCCTTACATTCGTGAACGCATCGGCAGGAAGATCGAGGAGATCGTCAGCACTGACCGCCTTCAACGCCTGGAACACGCACAGAACGACCCGAGGAGCAAAGTCCTCGATCTGTTCCTCGGAATCTACGGCGTGGGCCGCTCTACAGCTCATAAGTGGATCGCGAAGGGCTTCCGGACCCTCAACGATTTGCTGCGACATGCCCAGCTCACCCCGAACCAGCGCGTCGGCATCGAGCACTACCTTGAACTCAACGCGCAGATCCCGCGCGCCGAGGTCAAGGCGCTTGGCGACTACGTGAAGAATGAAGCGGCCCGGATCGACAAGGACGTCGAGCTCCTTATCGGCGGCAGCTATCGCAGGGGCGCGGAAGACAGCGGGGACATTGACTTCATCATCACCAAGGCCGGCACCGAATCGAGCGAGGAGCTCACTCCGTTCATGGATATGCTGGTGTTCAATTTGACGAAGAAGGGATTCCTGACGGCCGAGCTGGCCTCACACACCTCACGCAGTTCCAGAAGCAAGAACGGCAGCGCTTCCAAGTGGCATGGCTGTTGTGTTCTCCCTCGCGACGCCAGCTCGCAGGGCGACGATGACGGACGGAGACCTTGGAGACGTATCGATCTCCTGCTAGTGTACGTATAACCTCTCTCCCGTCAGGAGCGGCCACGTTGGGCATAGAATGGCTTTCTGTGAACAACAATGCAAGGCTTTGTAAGATGATATTGACACATCACAGGCCAGAAACCGAGTATGGTGCCGCGCTGATCTACTTCACGGGCAACGACATCTTCAACCGCAGCATCCGGCTGCTGGCGTCAAACAAGAATATGAGACTGAACCAGCGCGGGCTGTACAAGGACGTGATGAGGGGCCAGAACAGGGAGAAGTTGACCGAGGGAGAGCTAGTCGAAGGCAGGAGTGAGAAGAAGATCTTTGAGATTCTTGGCGTACAGTGGAGAGAGCCGCACGAGCGGTGGTGTTAGGCAGCCCGGGAAGGAATGGGATTACGGTTCGCACATTTGATACCCTGGGGAAGGAACACGGCGTCTTGGTATCTGAATTTCTGTGCAGTCATGTTTGTAGTGACAGGATCAACTTACAAGGTTAACAAGGGTAGATTAAAGGCATGGAATTAATGCCAACATATCCACTCACGATAGTCCTCATGGTCATTGATACAGAATGACTAGATGAACATTTAACCTGGCACCAGGATACCTAGGTTATGTTCCTGGGGAGGTGGGAACAGAGTATTGAGGAGGTATTAACGTGGCTAGGCCCAGCACCAGAGATTTTGTCACTGGGTGAGCTTAGAAGTATTGGTGTTGTGTTTTGAGGGGAGTGTTGCGGCTCAATTTGGTTGATAACACCTGATGAGCTTGTTGGAGATGGCAGCGGGTACTATGTTGGTCAATCCCGCTCCTCAACGAGCATTAGATACAAACTGACCTTGAAGGTCAATAATCCTCCAAAGTCCAGCATGCAGACAGAATTTCAGTCTTGGAGTTGAGGCTCTGACCCTGGCTTGCTGGGTGGCCTAGGCCCCTGTAGATCACAAGGAGCTGCAGGGACCCGAGTTGAAACACCCTTGCACACTTGGGCTCTGACCCAAACAACCAGGGAAGTCGGTGTAGCTGCCGGGACAGGCCAGCTGCCCCAACCCGGCTAGTCGCATTTTATTCTGCCAGCCAAAAACCTTTGCAAAAATCAGAACGTCCCTGGATTCAAGATGCCCCGCTGCTATTGAGGTTTAACTTTGAGGCCCAAAGAACAAACATACTCATATTTTTGAGTGTCAACACCACATTCCCTTCACCACGGCCCAACCAAAAATTCCTGACCTGTATCCTTTTCTCCATTCCACTTAGACTTCCTCCCTCCATACAACCATCAATATCATGGCGTCCGGAGAAAAAATGGACATTGAGAAGGCCGAGCTGCAGCTCAAGGAAATGGCCCATTCTGAGCAGCACTACTTCAACAGGTGAGCGCTGACCCCGAGTGGTCTTGCGAGGCGGTGCTACACGCGCCTGCACAGAGCATAATAGCTGACCTTATCTTGTGCAGTTACAACCACCATGGTATGTCAAACAGGATTAACGCGCTTCACCCTGCATTGAAACTTGATTCGCTAACAGGCTTCGCAACAATCAAGGCATTCACGAGGAGATGCTGGTATGTGCAAAACTTCACAGAACCTCCCAGCGTGCTAGGAACCCCAGGTCTTGTGTGCTGACTTTGTTTGTGCACAGAAAGATGAAGTGCGGACGCGCTCATACATGAATGCGATCGTGCAGAACAAGCACCTGTTCAAGGACAAGGTTGTGCTCGATGTCGGATGTGGTACCGGCATTCTGTCCATGTAAGAAACCTTTGTCCTCTGCGACACCGGGGCGCAATATACACGCCGGGCGCAAAGGGGGTGCAGGGCTGGCTCTCGGATTCTCGTGCCCACGATACTGACCCTTCCTAATAGGTTCGCTGTCAAGGCCGGCGCAAAACATGTCATTGGCGTTGACATGTCCACCATCATCTTCAAGGCCCGCGAGATCGTAAAGGTCAATGGCATGTCCGACAAGATCACGCTGCTCCAGGGTAAAATGGAGGAGATCCACGACCAGATGCCCTTCAAGAATGTCGACATTATCATCTCCGAGTGGATGGGCTATTTCCTTCTCTATGAGTCCATGCTCGACACCGTCCTGTACGCCCGCGACAAGTACCTGAACCCGAACGGCCTGATTTTCCCGGATAAGGCCACAATTTTCGTTGCTGGTATTGAGGACGGAGACTACAAGGATGAGAAGATTGGCTGTGAGTGAAAGAAAGCAAAACAACAACAAAAAGAGACCGTCCCGAGAGGGATAGTGTGCATTGGAGATTGGGAAGATACTAAACAAGTGCCGTTTAGTCTGGGACAACGTCTACGGCTTCGACTACAGCCCGCTTAAAGAGACCGCCCTGACGGAACCGCTCGTCGACACGGTCGAGATGAAGGCCGTGGTGACGGACCCGGCCAGCGTGCTCACGCTCGACCTGTACAAGTGCACGACGGCCGACCTGGCCTACAGCGTGCCCTTCGACCTCAACGCCCGCCGCGACGACTTTGTGCACGCCCTCGTCGCATGGTTCGACATCGAGTTCACGGCGTGCCATAAGACGGTCGCCTTCTCCACCGGGCCCCACACAAAGTACACGCACTGGAAGCAGACTGTCCTCTACCTCAAGGACGTCCTGACCGTCCAGCAGGGCGAGACCGTCCGCGCCTCCATGACCTGCAAACCCAATGACAAGAACAGGAGGGACCTCGACATCGAGCTCAGCTACAAGCTCGAGACGACCGACGCCACTCGGGCGGCCGAGGGTAGCTGCACGTACAAGATGTGCTAAGCCGTCGGGGAGCACCATCGTGTGTGCTCGTTTCGGTGCAGGAATCGCGGAAAGTACCCATCTCGACACAAATTGGTAATCTTCTGGAGCCACTGTCCCCCACTCTATCCATGATGGTTGCAGCGGCGAAGGTCGGCTAGATTACGCGGGAACGGCCCGTCACGGTGGGAAACAGCTGCAAGCAGGACGCTGCGTATCGCGCGCCTGGAGGTGAAATAGACTCATCAGAACTGCAAATCGGCGGGGCGAGACCCTCTGGTCACTGTGAAGAGCAGACAAGGCCATCGGGGTTTCATTCCTGGGTGGCCCCGCCCATGGTTCACGTTTATGGTCGTGGCGGACAGACGGGGAGGGAATGGAACGGAACAGGGAATGGAGGCCGGTGGATACGATGTCTCTTCTCTATTTCAAAGCGTTCTCACTGAGCATAGAAAGGCTTGATTTACTTGCATACATATGACTGGTTGGTGTTGCAAACAGAGGCACGCTGCGCCTGCGTGTGGTCTCAGACGAGACGTCGCAATTGCGGATCTGAGGATCTTTGGCTAGAGACAAAAATGGGAGTTTGATGGTGGTCTGGAGAGCATGCAATACAACACCATTCCCATCGACATCCGGTATTCTGCCGATGCACCGTTAGAAAGCAAAGTGACGGGCATTATTACATGCTGACACCCACTCCGTAGTCCAAAGCAGGAGCTGTCAACTGGTTTTTGAGATGGATGAAAGGCAACGGTTTTGAACCGTTCCCCTCACTCCTTTCACACAATCATGCATTTACCATCTGAACCTTTTGTCTATTTCCATCCACCGACTCATTCAGGTGACTCTATCTACCCTGTATCGAGCGACGGTTTTTATTCGTTTAGTTGACTGACTGACAAATAACATTCTTCCCCCTCATCGCAGGATGCTCTTGACAAGCAGAGCAGCAAGATTCAAAACGCCGCAAACACTTTTGGAGTTGATGTCGAATTTTTCGCCGCAGCCAAAACCACCGCAGCTACGGTGCCTCAATTCCTTTTGTCTCATCCTGTGAGGAATCATCCATCCATGTCCATCTTGAACACGAGATCAGTGTCGTCATCGTCGGTCTTTCTGGGCTGCACATCCTTTTCGGATGCCACCACCGTTCCGATCTTGCTCCCCTTCACCTCCTTCATCATGTCGAAGAACGCGTGGTCCGCAACGTCGGCCTCACGGGGCGGCAGGGACAGTGTTCTGAAGTAGTCCGCGATGCCGTTTGCGTCTCCGCCGAGCAGCGGTGGCGTTGGGGTGATTGGAGTTAGCCACTGTGGCTCGAGAAGCCCCTCGGGCGTTGACGTGGTATCGCTGCTCTACTGCGAAGGTGCCACGCCGGGTCTTCCGTACTTCTCCACCACGACAGCAACCTTCTTGGCCAGCTCGTCCGCCTCCACCCTGGTCGCCGCCTCTGCGTAGACGCGACACGCATTCTCGGTGCCCGAGGCACGCGCGAAGCTGCGCGCGCTGGTGTATTTCTTGACCAGGCCGTCGATCTCGTCCTGCGCGCCAGCGGGGTGCGACAGCTTGCGCTCGGCATCCGTGGTTTGGAAGAGATCCTTGTCCCCGACCTCGACACGCACGAGTCTGTTGGGCAGGTCCGTGTAGGTCATGGCCCAGTCCTTCAACGTCCAGCCCTTGTGCGCCAGGATCACTTCCACCAGAAGCATGTCCGAAAGGGCGTCACCGACAGTCTGGTTGATGAGGTCGCCAACAGCGGCGAGGGTCTCAAGCGCGTCCTTCTGGGCAGGAGACTGAGGCTCCTTCTCCTTGAAGGTGCGCAGGGCGTCGTTGGAGAAGACGACCGTACCGTGACCGTTGGCCTCGAAGTAGACTCCCACGTCAAATTTGCAAGCCGCATGGTGCAAGTGCTTGACACCGGTGGGCGTACAGACGACAGGGAGGCGAAGATGGTCCGTGACGTACTTCGTGCTGGCGCCGTTCGCATATGCGGTCTGCACCACGCCGATGCGCAGATCCTCCTCGAGCCCTGCGGACCGCACCAAGTCGGCGATGAAGGACGCAGCCAGGGTGGAGATGCGGTCGCCGTCGAGCATGAAGAAGCCCGTCTCGGCATCGGTCCAGTAGTATATCAGGCGGTCGGCGTCACCATCGAGGGAGCAGTATCGGGCACCAAGCTCAGGCTTGGGTGAAGGAGGGGCCCGCTGCTTAGTCTTGACGAAGTCGGCACCGCTCTGCGTTGGGAGATGGCTTAGCACACCGGACAAATGGGTTAGGAGTGCCGGTCACTTACATCCAAGTTCAGCACTTCGGGTCGAAGAACGTCATCGTTGACGACGCTGACATCGAACGGGATCTTGTCCTTTGGAAGATACTTCAGCAGCTCGGTCAACTTGGGGCCACCGACGCCGTTGGCACAGTCCACAGTCAGAGAGCCATTGATCTTGTTTCCCCTGAGAGCTCGGATGAAGGCTTCGGAGAACTTCTTGTAGTAGCCAGCCTCGCTGACCTCACCATAGGCCTGGGGGGTGTCCTCAGTGTTGATGGCTCTCGTCAGGTAGTGGAGCTGAGGGGTGGTCAGGATCTTGTAGTCGACATACTCGGATCCAGTGGCCTCGAGGGCGGCGGCGAGAGCGGTGACGAGGGTGTGGCCAGAGGGTCGAGTATCCCGGCCATAGACGACCTTGGCAGGTGCCTGGAGGTCGATCTTGAGCTGGGCAGCCAGGCCATTGTAGACCTCGACGAGTTCGTCGTCAGTCTTGCAGTTGACCAACTTGGTGGCGTAGCTCTCCCACTCCTGTTCAAGCATCTCGCCCATGGGATCAACGACCTTGACTCCGTTGTCCTTGGCCGGGTTGTGGCTGGCAGTGATCATGACACCAATAGCCTGGCTACTCAGCTTGCGGCTTCGAAGAGCTGCCAGCAGGCCAACTCTGAAGGAGACGCCCTCAAGGAGATCCGAGGACATGCGGAAGCCGGCGGTGCCATACTTGTAGAGGCTGCCCTCTGGGAGGGGCACAATGGGGTGCTTGGCCGAAGCAGCCCGGATCTTATCGTCATGTGAGGCCATGATGGTGTGTATCTCGCTCACAGGACCTCAGGAGCTTTGACAGGTAGTAGAAGGGGGGGATGGTGAAGCAACTGCGAGGGACAAGCTAGACAAAGACAAAAGATAGGACCATGTAGATAGGGGACTCTTCCAAGGTGGAAGGGGGAGGCATTTTAAAGCAGGCCGGGTGAGCTGTCATAGCTGGCAGGGCAGTCCGCCAATGCCCCCCAGCTAGCTAATACGACCGACGAACAGACACACATGCCCCCTGCTAGGCCCGCATACTGGAATGTCCATCCCCTGGGCCCCCACTTTATTATTAGAGCAGAGCAGCGGTGATCAAAGCTACCCCGCCTTCTTTGTCCCCTCCTACCATTTGCGTACATGTATCTACCGTGTATTGTACGTATGCCAACCGACGCACTGGCTGACTTGCATAGGCATTGGTGTCATACCGTACGGGATCCTATAACGCAGACCACGGTATGGACACATCCCCGAGCCATATGCAGCTCACCGTTCCCTAGCCTGTCGCTGTGCCTTGTCCGATGCAAGCCTTCGAGCAATGGGAATAGGGTTGTGCTATACTGCTGTCCTTCGACTGCTGATCGCCTGCAGGGCGAGACCGAAGAGTCCCTGTTTGCGAATAAACCCTGCCGCTTTCCCGTATAACACACGAGCCCAGTTCGAAAAGTGAGACAGACCATCAGGTTCTTGAGGAGAGTCCGACGGGATCAAATTGAGTAGTCCAACAATTCCATAACAACCTTAAAGCTGTGTGCTTTGCCCCTAGTCCAACTGTAGGGACTACCTAGGTACCCGGGCTGCCTAGGTTCCAGCCCCCCCCCCCCCAGGCCGCGGGATTGCCTCGAGCTTAAAGCTTGTGGTGCATTAGGCCCCAGGTCCCTGGAATTCTAACGCTCCTGGCCATCTCGAACGCGTGAACGCGTCTTCCGAGTGCATCGCATCACATCGCTCCTGCATCCCATTAGCACCAGCTCACCTCCATGGTCTGCCTGGCTTGTTTTGAATCTGTGCCGGACAGCAAACCCATCGCACTTGTCTCTAATGCTTTTGAAAGTTCTTATTCAATTCAATTGTCCTAACTAGCTTTACTCGCTTCTCTCGACTGCCTTGCTCGATGAATCATCATGCCGCCCGACGAGGAGGATAGCCCAAACCCGCTACTCCTCTCGTGGGTAAAGGAGTGGTACGACAACGCCAGGGAGAAGAACACCAAGGGTGTAACTACATACAGAAAGGCTTACAACTCATTGAAGAAATGTCCAAAGGTCTTCCAACATCCCTCAGAGCTAACGGAGCTGCAATTCTTTGGACAGATCCTCGCCAAGAGGCTCACGGATAAGCTTGAGGACTATTGCAGAGAAAATGGCTTGCCAATGCCTGAACGCCCTTCAAAGTCAAGAAAGCGCAAAGGTGCCGCTAGAACCTCAGGAGAGGGAGAAGACAATGACGACGACGACGACGACGACGAGGCGCCCGCACCAGCTCCAAAGAAGCCCCGGAAGACTAAACAGTACGTGCCTGCATTTCGGTCTGGCGCATACGCCCTGATCGTCGCCTTATCAAACATGCCAGAGCATGGGCCTGAAGGCATGGCAAAGCTGGACCTGATCGACAACGCCCAGCCACACTGCAACTCTTCATTTACGGCCAGTGAGCCGGGGAGCTACTTCACGGCGTGGAGCTCTATGAAAACCTTGCTCACGAAAGAGCTAGTTTACGAGCGCGGGAGGCCAACCAAGAGGTACGCGCTGACCGAAGAGGGTCGGGATGTCGCGAGACGGATTCAGGAGGCAAATCAGAACAGCAACAGTAACACAGAGTCAAGGGCAAACCCTTCTGAGCGGAATTCGACCGGGTCTCGGCCCCAGCTGCCAACGCTGGCTCTGGCCGGCGCTGTTGAAGAAGGCCCCAATGATCTGTCTCTGGAGGAGCAGCCCGATTATGGCAATGTGGTTACTGACGGCCCTGTCTTTTCTGACAACTCCTCACTGCCCAATTTCACCACAATCATGCTCAACCCTGGCTCCTTCACGGTCCACCTCGTGCTGGATGTGCGAGAGATCCGCGCGAAAACAGATCGAGACTACATGCAAGAAGAACTCACCAAGAAGGGCATCAAGCCCATCATGCGTAGCCTAGAGCTAGGTGACGCTCAGTGGGTAGCCAAATGCCACGATCCCGAGGTGCTGCGCCGGGGAGGCGCCGAGGGCGATGAGGTCGTGCTCGACTACATTGTGGAGCGCAAGCGCCTGGACGACCTGATCGGAAGCATCAAGGACGGCCGTTTCCGAGAGCAAAAGTTCCGCCTGAAGAGGTCCGGCATCCGACACGTCACATACCTTGTGGAGGAGATCTCGCTAGATCGGGAGCACTTCTCCAAGTACGAGGAAAGTGTGCAGTCCGCGATCGCGGCGACACAGGTCGTCGATGGTTTCACCGTGAAGAAGACGCAGAAGATGGATGACACAATCCGGTACCTTGCGAGGATGACGGAGATGTTGAAGAAGCGGTACGAGAGCCAGCCTCTGAGGGTGATCCCAACGAAGACTTTTACAGCACAGAATTACCGACCTCTTCTAAAACACCTTAGAGAGACGCAGCCCGGGGCAGATTACTACATCAGCTACGATGCTTTCGCCTCATTGGCGTCCAAGTCTGACCTGCTAACCCTAAAAGACCTCTACCTTAAGATGCTCATGTGCACACGAGGGGTCACTGGGGAGAAGGCGATACAGATACAGAAGATCTGGAAGACGCCAAACGAATTTGTCAAGGCATTTGAGCAGTGCGGTCCTGGGGAGGCAGGGAAGAAGAGAAAGCAGGAACTAGTATCAAGCAGGCTGGGAAACCATGCTGTAAGGAGCAAGCAGATTGGCAAAGCCACAAGCACCAAAATCGCTGACGTCTGGGCCGATATCTGAAGCTGATCAGTCTTGATGTATGATAGAGTGGATTTACTGTCCCACAGGTGGTTCAAGGCATGTCTATAGACTCAAAGGTACATTATCATCATCTTACAGTGTGCTAAACGAGCTGACTGGCTGAACCAATGTCGAGAACCCCCGCTCAAGTCGCGTGCCCTCCCAGCCCCTGCGCAACAATCCTCTCCACTGTCTTCTCAACCTCCTTGATGAAGGGGAACGACCGGCCCTCGCCCGAGAATAGGACCGACTTCTCAGCGTACTTGGCCATCATGTCGACCTCGACGTTCACGGTATCACCGACCTTCTTCTGGGCGATGACGACCTTCTCCTGCGTGTAGGCGATCAGCATGACCTCCCACCAGCCCTCGGCGTCGTCGACCTGCGTGACGGTCAGGCTGGTGCCGTCCAGGGCGACGTAGCCCTTGTAGACGATGTAGCGCAGGACGTCCCGCTTCGCCAGGCTGAAGCGGATCGTCACGGCGTTGCCGTCGGGCCGCAGCTCGGCGATCTCAGCGGTGGTGTCGACGTGGCCCTGCACGAAATGGCCGCCCATCCGGGTGTCTGCTCGCACCGCCCGCTCCAGGTTGCACCGCGACCCCGTGGCCAGCGAGCCCAGGTTGGTGATGCGCAGGGTCTCGGGGGCGACGCCCACGGTGAAGGAGGGGACGGGCTCCTTGGGCGTGAAGGTCACCACCGTCAGGCACACGCCGTTGATGGCGATGGAGTCGCCCTCGTGGCAATCTGACAGCAGGGCGGAACCCTCGGGCAGGTTGATGGTCAGCGAGGTGCCGCCTGTCGCGTCATGGGGGTTGAGCGCGGCGACGACTGCGAGCGTGGTTTGTTAGCAGCTGTGCATGCTAGCTTGTAGGCGGGTGAGATTGGGTGAGATGACGGGTGAAGGTGAGTTGAGGTGAGTTGGGCTGTGCTGGGGTGACCAACCGCCTATCTCCTCGACGATGCCGGTGAACATCGTAGCTATAGAACTTTCAGCCTCCTTCTGATTGTTCCGTGGCTGGGTATTGGTGAAGGTAGAGCAGTTTTGGTCTAGCTGCGGCTGCAATCTCAAGGGAGTGGTGGGGGGAGGGGAGGAATCCAGCTTAGTCCACCATCATCATCATCGACCTGAAGATTCCCCCCTGAGCACGACCTCCGGGACCGCGGGGTCTGCCTGGCGGGGCTCGATCGCTGGACATCCATGGTCCCCGGACGGAGCTGTCGGAGCCGGGTTCGGCACGACAAAAAGTATGGAGACGTGGCCACGGGTAGTGAGTATACTGGTTGAGTATCCTCTCTTGAATTGCCAGATTGTCATTGTCTGCTGTTCAGACGGTAGGCCTGTGCGGGCCAGGATGAGATGGCTCGCTCGGTTTGTGCCCACTTGACAATAGAATCTGCCTCAAGGTGACTCGAGCACACGATCTAGACTGGCAGGCTACCTGGTATAAATTTAGCATGCCTACCTAGGTACCTAGGGAGCTGGACGCTTTCGCAGTCACACCAACGGCCGGTGGGAACGGCCTCTCGCTAGCAGGACCCCTCCCCTGTTTCCCCCCAATTCTGTTTTCCCCAATTTTGCTGTGCTGGAGCTCTTCCAGAAAACACCCCACCCCACCTCGCCTGGCGACCCTCCTTCACCTGTCATACTGTCACTCTCCTATTGTGACTCAAAAAAAGGCGACCCGGATGAGCCACGTTTCCAGATGTTCGAGGTCGAGCAATACGCTTAATATATTGCGCCATCCTTCCTTCTATTCTCTTGGCCCACATCCTTCTTTACTACTGCATTCTTTCAGCTCGTCCAGGATCCGGTCGTTGCACGCCTTCGCAACTCGTCTTCACGCGCAAAGAAACCGACTGTCGAACAGCACACGGGACGGGAGGAACGAACTGATATTAGGCTTACCTGCGGCCAGACGGTCCCTCACCACGATGTCGTTAAAACAGCCCACCTGGACCCCTCCAAAACCCCTCGCCGATTCCGTCAAGCTACCCGACCTGACGGTCTACAATTCGCTGACGCGCAAGAAGGACAAGTTTGTGCCTATCGATCCGGAAGGGAAGACTGTGCTTTGGTACACTTGCGGTCCAACCGTCTACGATGACGCCCATTTGGGGCATGCGCGCAACTATGTCTCCACGGACGTCGTTAGGCGCATCGTGAGAGACTACTTTGGCTTCAACGTGAAGTTTGTCATGAATATCACCGATATCGACGACAAGATCATCCTGCGTGCGCGACAGCAACACCTGCTGGCGAACTTCCGATCAGAGCACCCCACTGTCGACGAGACCGCCGTTTCTACGGCCAAGGCGGCTTTCACGTTCTACCTGAAAAAGAACCTACCTCTCCTGTCCGCCGAGACGACTCCCGACTCTTATACTTCGGAGACCGACAGGGCGTACGCAAGGGTTCTGGAAGGAAAGGCACTGGCAGGCGACAATGAGACACCCGGCGACAAGGAGGCCAAGCTGAAGATGCACATCAACACCGCCAGGTCGGCCGCCTCAACCCTCCAGAAAGCCTCCTCGCTTGGGGCCGACCAATTCTACGATGGCGCTGAGGATGTGTTATTGCCGTACTTGGACTCTCTGCATGGCTCTACGGTGGACTCGAAGGACTACGCCATCTTCACGAAGCTGACCAAGAAATTCGAGGAACGCTTCTTCGAGGACATGCATGCCCTCAACGTTCTGGACCCCGAGGTTTTGACCCGAGTCACCGAGTATGTGCCTGAGATTGTGGCTTTTATTGAGAAGATCATATCCAATGGTTTTGCATACTCGACAGCCGATGGTTCAGTATACTTCGATATAGCTGCGTTCGAGAAGTCTGGCCATGCTTACGCCCGCCTCGAGCCCTGGAGTAGAGGCGATACTGCTCTGCAGGCAGATGGCGAAGGGTCCCTCGCCTCCAAGACCACGGTAAAACGCAACGACGCTGACTTCGCCTTGTGGAAGGCCAGCAAAGCCGGAGAATTCTCATGGGCTAGTCCCTGGGGAGATGGGCGCCCGGGTTGGCATATTGAGTGCTCTGTTATGGCCTCTGAGGTTTTGGGGGAAAAGCTGGATGTTCACTCTGGAGGTGTTGATCTTCGATTTCCCCACCACGATAACGAGCTGGCGCAATCGGAAGCATATTGGAATAGCAAAGAACAATGGTCTAACTTTTGTAAGTGGCTCCCGCCCGTGCTGCATGATCTGGAGCGGAGGTCCGTTGCTGGCACGCCGTCCGGTGAACAAGTTGCTAACACAGCATGTCCAAGTCCTCCACATGGGGCATTTGTCGATTGCAGGGTCTAAAATGAGCAAGTCACTCAAGAACTTCACCACTATCAGGTCGGCGCTTGCCAAGGAAGAGTGGACCTACCGAAGTCTCCGTATTGCATTCTTGCTCGGGGCGTGGGAGAGTGGCATTGAGGTGACGGACGAAATCCTTCGCACGACTGCCTCTTTTGAGGACAAAATGAACAACTTTTTCTACAAGAGTTCAGACATTGCGAGGAATCAGCAGAATGGCGGCACCGTCGCTGCTAGCAATGGATCCGAGCAATCGGCACACGACCAGAAAGTGCTTGCTGCTTTGGACAAAGCTAAGCAAGACGTTGATGCTGCTTTCTCCGACTCGTTCAACACACCTGTGGCGATGAGGGCACTTTCCGAGCTTGTGTCAGAGTTCAACTCATCGACGACTGTTTCAGATGAGACGACGCTAACCCTGGCACGATGGATAACAAGAATCCTCACGATATTGGGCCTGGACGCAAAGGGCGACTTGAAAGATACATCCCGGGTGGCCTGGTCCGGCGTCGGTATCCCCACAGAAGCGGAAGCATTTGTCTACCCTGTCTCGCAGTTGCGCGACCAAGTGCGACAAGCCGCGCGGACAAAAGACTTGGACCACGCTGCTCTGACACAAATCGCGGAGAAGGTCAAGCCTGCTGAATCGGCCGACAGCGAGCCTGCGAAGAAATACGAACAGGTTTTCACGCAGTTCCAAGCTGATGTTCAGAAACTAGCCAACGAGAAGGCACCAGCCGGCGATATCCTCGCTCTCTGCGACCAGCTACGCGACACCCGCTTATGGGACCTGGATATCTACCTCGAGGACCGTGACCCGCCACTACCCGCCCTGGTTCGCCCTATTGACAAGGTCATCAAGCAAGCAAGGGAGGAGCGTGAGAAAGCGGCCGTCGCCAAGGCCGCACAAAAGGCGAAGAGGGACGCAGAGGAGGCAGAGAAGAAGAGACAGCAGGATGAGAAGGCAAAACTCAGCCACCTCGAGATGTACAAGACAGAGGAATATGCGGAATGGGATGAGAACGGCATACCGACCAAGGATGCGAAGGGCGAGGAGGTGACCAAGAGTAGGAAGAAGAAGTTGCAGAAGGACTGGGAGAGGCAGAAGAAGCTGCATGAGGACTGGCTAAAGAGGCAAGGGTAGAGCCCAGGGATGACAAACGGGGAGTTCTCCATGGATCGTGCGGGTCGTCCACGAGAGGAATCCAAAACCCGGAAAGACCACACGAAATGGATGCCCTCGGGAAATCATGGCCTCAGCCACCGGAAGACAGTCTCCAATTGCTAGGCGCTTCAAGAGCGTGGGCTTGTCATTGAGTTTTTTGCAAGCTGTAGCTAGGACACTTGCTCTCAGCAGCATGATAGGAGTATAGACGGGGCAACTGACCATTGGTGGCAGTGATGTTCGAGTTCATTCCATTCAAGCTTTCTAATGCTCCATGTGTGTCACGATAAGAAAGACTCGGCCTCGAGTCTGCCCACTTGTCGGCTTCTTGGGCCCAAGTGGGTCAGAGCGAAGGTTGTGTGAGAGGAGACTGACAAGTAGCATGGCTGCGTATCCTCATCGACGGGTTTCTGACAGGGACCACAGCTCTAGCCAGACAACCCGTCCCGGCAAGGCATAATGCAGCTGCGCCCACACATTTTGTCTTTACCGTGTAAGTCACCACTTCGAATCACTGCCTCACACCCAATGTGAATCCATCTCTACTTTTAACAATCGTTTTCAAAGTTCCGCTTGGTGTTGATGTTTTACGGCTGCCATCATCTTACACTTTGACTCGCGTCCGACATGCAGACTCCGGGGACGTCGACGCCGTCGTGAAGGGTATTGTTACGGCTATGCTGGAAGGACGCGAGTGGTGGTGCAGCGTGTCTAGTAGATACAGTGGACATGTGAAAGTGCAGCTGCATTTCGTTGGTCGTCTGAGTCGCCAGCTCGGCCGCATGCACGTTGACCCGCTCTTTGCATTTTCCTTGCTTCCATCGCTGGAGCCTCAGTATTGGCACCTTCATCAAGGCAGACACAGACAAACATCAAATCACTGGCGTGACGCTGTCCAACCGAAGACCGCTGAGTCGCGCTGGATCTGAGAGAAACTCCTAAATCCTAAAGCATCCACCAAGATGTCGACTCTCGCGCCTTACCAGTACTCACCGCTACCATCACCTCAACACATTCGACTCCTCGAACTCTCGAGTTGTTTTTACCAAGGCGACCCTCTCACTGGGACCATGCGCGTTATCACATAGTTAATGATGATATCGACAACGAGAAAACTCTCCCATATGTGGCACTCTTATACAGATGGACCAAAGATGCCAACAAACAACTTCTCCTAAACGGCAAAGGGATAATCTATATTAGCTAAGATCTGGCTGCCGCTCTGCGCCGTTTTCGTTATGCTAGTGCTTTAAGATGGATCTGGGTCGATGCTATCTGCATTAATTAACAAGATAATGCGGAGAAGAGTACACAAATCCCGCTCATGGCGCACATCTACAGTGGCGCTTCGCGTGTGATGGTCTGGTTAGGAAACCGGGCTGAGGACGCTGACCTCTTACGCCGCATCAAGTCGTTAGTCAGAGATGCGAAAGCATGTCCCGAAGAATTTGATTTGGATCTGACATCTGGAGCGGCCGAAGCGAGGGAAACGCTCATTACGAGCCTCAGTCTCAGCATGTCTCAACTCGGACGGCTGGCATGGTTCACTCGGCGCTGGATTCTTCAAGAACTTGCTCTCAATGAGAACGTCGTACTCTGTTGTGGCCAGACCGGGCTCCCTTGGGCGCGGCTGGCCGGCGTGCTTGGCCCTAGCGAAGCGGACGGTAGGCCTGGTACGGGTCATTGGCAAGAAGGCAGCCTCTTACAACTGGGAGAAGATTCCGGTTCACGGAATATCCAGCTTTTATGGGACTTATGGTGGAACACGGCGATCTCTCCGAGGCCAAGTTCGTCACACCCACCGTCAAGCTTGGATAATTACGAGATCGCCGCGTTGATGGACACCTGCTCCGATTTCGAGTGCAGTGATAGCCGCGACCAGATCGCTGCGCTGCTCGGCTTATCGCGCGACACACAGGGTCCTACGGCCTTCCGAGTGGATTATGCCGACTCGGTTGAGCAAACTTACGTGAAGTTCGCGGAGAGTTTGGTGAGAACAGGCCACCTGGCGTGGCTCTTGTATCAAAACTTCCAGAGGGAGAAGGACAGGGGCAGTCGAGCTGCGATCTTGCCGACGTGGGTGCCGGACTGGAGATCCGCAATGATGGCCCCTTCCCCGGACGCGGACATCAAATACAGGAAGGGACCAAGGTCCAGTATCAAGGCGTCCACTAACATCCACGGTGTGCATTTGTTGACAACAAATTCCTGGATCTTACCGCTTGCCCAACACGAGTCCATGGAGTCCCACAACGCTTCTGTCCGCACATTTGTACCTGCTACTGCAAGTCCGTCGTTTCTTGAGATTCTATGGAAGAGCTCTTCGTTTCCTGAGGAAATCGGCCTTGAGGAACGGGTGGCTTTGGCCATTGTAGAGCTATGGCCTCGCATCGTGGCATGTCTGAGTGAAGATGCGAAGACTTCCAGGAGAGTGATGTGGTACAACTTGTTGTTACACGTTATGCACACTTTATCCCGTGGCATTAATAACCCGTGGAGCATCGAAGAGCTGTATGAAAGCCTCCCGACATTTGGTGAAGAGGAGGCCAACGACCTAGAAGAAGTGAGACGCTACGTTAGATCTCTGGTGCGGGAATATCTCAGCGATCCATGGCAGGCAACATCGGCATCACTGCCTACAGAATGTCTGATATTCTGTCAGCAAACCTCCGATTGTCTGAGTACTGGTCCGATTTGTGGCATGGGCTGTATCCCGGTGCCTTTCTACGAGCAAGTGGTGGTTGGAGACAAAGTTCTGTGGGCGGATCTGGGCGAATTTTCACCAGACGCCATCGGCAATGGTGGTGAGGTGGAGTTGCAATGGTCCAGATATATCGTTCGGAAGCAACTTGTAGCGCCTGAGGGGTTTATTGATCCGGCAGCAGACGGACTAGAAAGCACAGCACAGCACAGTTCCCTTCACATGAAATCAACTCCCACTGCAATCCGGGCTCGAACTCGAAACTCGTTTCTCCCTGGGTTCATGAGTTCATTGCGCCGTGTCAGGCTTTCAGTTCCTTTCCTTGGAGGAACCGCCCATTTTTCCCCAGCGAATGGTGGAAAAGAACTAGAGAAGTATATAGTATATGGATACGATGAGCTTTGATGGAATGGCCTGGCGGCCTGCGAACAGGAATTTCATTCTTCTACTTGTTTCCAGCGTCTGAAGCAGTTACCATTTGAGACGGCGACTTCGTCCGTCCGGAGAAGCCGGGCACGGCACGACGGGCAGATCCGCATCGGCGCTGATGTTCTGCCCCTGGCTTAGTTTGACAAAATGCTGGCGGATAAGCTGGATACGGCTGTCCGTGTAGTCCGAGTTCGCAGGGTTGCCATACTGCAACGTGAAGCCATCTGTGTGGTTGACAAAGGCCTACGGGATCACAACTCCGTCAGTAATTGCATACTGACGTCCAGGCGAGGGAGGGGCCGCTTACAGTACAATCAGGCAGGTTGTGGCCAAACAGGCTCCAGAAGGCGTCCCCGACAGCCACCGGGCTCTGCTCGATCACCTTGAACCAGTCGGCCAGGGGGTCGCCCCTGGGTGTGACGCCATCGTCCGCGGACCCGACCCAGTCATACTCCCCTGCAAAGTAGCTCTTGTTCACCGAAGCGACTAGATGTGGAGGGTTAGCATTGGTCCCCCCTTGATTGCCGCAGAGTGCGGGACTCACCCAAGTCCAACCCCTTCTGCAGCTTCGCAATGCTGACCGGGTAGAAATGATCCGAGAATATGTCCACGTCCTCGAGTCCCAGGTGCGTCTGGTTCACGCCATACGTCCCGTCGACAAAGAGCTTCCCGGGCGCCAGGCTCTTGATGTAGCCGGCGATCTCCTCAACCCACTCGGCGGGGACGTCCATGTCGCCCCAGACGGGGCCAGCAAGCTCGTTCCCGCTCTCAAACGCAAAGATAGTGGAGTCCTCAGCGTATGTTAAGTTAGTATACGGGTTGATGTGTGTTAGCAGCGTGTAGATATACTCCTTAAAGGTATCTACAATAGTAGCGTTGGTGTAGAACTGCTGTATCTGCGGGTTGTTGGCGTCGGCGGCTTGCGTGAGGTTGAATCCGGCCCAGCGAAGGAAATTGTACTTGCCGCCGTGGTAGTAGTCGTAGTTGTCAGTCAGCGGCACCATGAGCCGCCTACGGCAATGGGAGTTAGCAAACAAAACACCAAGGAAGAAACTTCGGTTGGAACAAGGCAGGGCCAGGCCACGCTGTGCCCAAAGCCTGTCTCAAATCTGCATCCTGACAGGCCTTTGAGCCACAGGCTATAGGTACAGGATTTGTTTGTTCTCAAAGGGGTTAAGATTGTATCCTGAAGCTGCTTACAGGCCGTACGCGCGCGCCTGGTACACGGCCCAGTCGATGCTCTCAAACGCCTGCTCGTTGACCACGCCCTGCTCGGGCCACACGCTCAGCGGGTTCCCCGTGCTCACCCCGACCGTGTGCGCGCGGATCGCCGTTCCGCCCAGCGCCCTGACGATGGCCATGACCTCGGTGGTGCGCCCCTTGGTCGGGTAGCTCGCGTCCGACGGGCCGTAGAAGGGCTCCCCCTCGGGCGGCATCACGTTCTCGTCCAGTCCGAGCCAGTACACGTTGGGTCCCACCGCCTTCCACGGCTCCCCGTTGAGTAGAAGGGCTGAGCCATCACGCGTGATGGGCAGGTTGCTTGTGTCCGCCCTCGGCCTGAACCTCTGCCTTTGCCGTCCAAGCATGTGCTCATCCGCAGCAGCTGTCGCCGTGATGGCGAGGACAAGGGGCGTTAACCTCATTCCGGCGGCGGTGATGTGTGAGGACTATGCGCAGCGCTGTGGTGGGGGACAAGAACTCCACGAACAAGGGTCGCGGTGAAGATTGCATTGGCAGTAATGCAGTTCCAGACGAGGGACGAGAACGCGGGTTTTTATAATCTTTCAAGGACCTCGCCTCACCAGCCCACGGTATGATGATGCCTCACGAACCATCTTCCTGGGTACGCGGGTGCAGAGGCGCCGAGTTCAACGCCCAGGTCTGCCGCTAGACGAGGTCAAGTATGCATTCAGAACCACCCGGATAATCCCCGGGAGCCTGGCGTTGGAAGTAGTGGCAAGACGGAGGTGCAATTTGCATGCAGCTTCCCCAGATCTCCGGGCCGCCCGCATCATAGACGAGGGTATGGGGAGATTTGAAGTGGAGGGCACCCATGACTAGTAGGCCTGTAGCGAGCGGAGGGGACTCGTCCGCGGCCAGAATTGGACGCCTCAGGGGTACGGCTCCCAGGTTAACGACCGTCTGAGAACTTGATGCCTTGACGGGTTGAGCCGCAAGCACCCTGCAGTCGGGAATGTTCCACTTTGGACAGTATAGGGTGGCCGGCATGTAAATTGTCGCTCGGGAACAATCAAACGGACCTTGATGAGAATTGGAATTATTCAAAAGTTTGCAGTTTGCGCCCAAATGCCGTATCAATGTCCAAAAGAGGCCACCCAAATCCGTACGACACCAATTCGCCAGCAACGTATCCCTCTACACCACTAGCTCGCCAGGTGCAAGAAGTCCCCAACCCCCTCCACAAGCACACCTCCTCTGCTGTGACAAGACAAAGTTCATGCCAGAATTCGTCGCCTGCGCATCCTCCATGACAGCACAGCACCTCACACACCTCCGCCACGCCGGGCGAGTCGCAGCATCCGTACCCGGCTGCTGCTGCTCGTGCGGCCGGTGCATGTTGCCTCCTTCGGTGGCCTTGGCCTTGTCGTGCGCCGTCAACTCCACGCGCTTGAACGTATCAACGTACTTGCCCTGTGCCTTCCTGGCGGCCAGCCTTCTCGGGTCTTCCTCTACTTCTAGCAGCTGGAAGTCGGTGAAGAACAGCCCAGATCGGTCGATGGAGGCTACCAGGCTCTTGAGATCTAATTCAAAAAGCTTCTTGATCACTGGTAAGAACTGCGCCGGAGGGTTTTCGCCAAGGAGAATACTCAGCTCGCAGGTTGCCTGGGCCTTCTTGATGGCCGCATCTGCGTGAGCCTGGTTGGGCTTGCCCGACTGCTGCTGTTGCTTCTGTGCCAGGACAGCCGCGTAGGCTTGGTACGACTTCTTGATGTCGCTACCGAGGGTGTTCAGGATCCTGTCTACTTCGTTGACCTTGATGAGTGTCGTCGTAATGCATCTCTGCATCTTGAGATACGCCTGCTGGAGACTTGCATGCGAGTCTGTGGAGCTGTGCGTGCCGGCATTCTTGTCCCAGTACTGGGTAGCCTGAGCGCTCATTACTTGAAGGTGGACAAGACGTTTGCAGGCGGCGACGAGGAATCCTCTCGTCGACGAACAAAGCAATAAGTGCAATGAGACGTCGTTGTTGGATTTGAGGTAAGCCGTCACCTCTGAGAAGCGCGTCGGGTTGAGAAGCTCCATGAACTTCGGATCATCGCGCAAGACGAAAAGACTATCAGTCAACCAGCACAGAAGATCTAGTGCCCACTTCGCGCACCCCGTCAATGCATCGACCACCTCTGGAGACAACGTCAGCTTAGAAATGAGACGTCTCCTAATTCCGGGGAAGCAATTGATACTCACCAGGTTCATCAAGAGGTGTCCACTTCTCCTTGGCCGGGTTCATAGACGAGTTGCTAGCCAGGGTTATGAGAATGACGATGTGTCTGATGTTGAGACCGAGCATGGCAAACTTGCTGACAAATGACCTTGACTTGAACTCGCCCTGGAAGCCAAGGTGGTTCAGAAGACCGAGAACGGTCTGCATCTGCAGGTTTCTAATCAAAGCGTCGTGATGAGAGTCTTCGGAGTAGTCGACGTTGATATTCAACATGTACACCAACGTCGAGACCAAGTCATGCAGGAATCGAGGGTGTTTTTCAACGAAAGGCCTGGCGACAGCCAGAACGTCGTCATAATTCGAGGCTTGATGCGCCGCGTTGGCGGCAGCCAATGTCAGGCCTATTAATACAGCGTCGTACTGAGGATCCTGCCTTGTGGATCCCATCTGGTCTATTGGGTATTTCAAGCTGCTCCATTTGAGCTTGCCATTCTCGCAAACCTGTGTAAAAGAACAGTTGTTCGGGGAAATAGCCATCTGCACGCAGGGCTTCTCGTCGTCAAAATGGAAGCCGGCCTGCTGAGGCACCGTGATTGAGTTGTGGTGATCCTCGTTGGCCAACTCAGTCATCGTGGAGCGGTCCCGGAACTGAATAGTCCCATCGCTGAAACCAATGCATATTATCCTCCCCAATTGAGTTGCTTCGATAGAGACAATAATCTTGTTGATGACGATTGACTCCCGCTTACGAAGCCGCGTCATAGGATGGAGTGCTGATGCCGATCCAGACTTAGAGCCGCGTTGCTCGAAAGCCGGGTGTAGCTGTTGTGGCTGATCCGTGAGGATGTCCCAGCGATCGATGATGCTTTGGTACTCAACGTTGTAAGGTGTCTGCGCCGGAGGTATGTGTGACCTGGTGATCAGGATCATGGCCGGCAGAGAAGACTTCGCTTTAACATCCACGACCGGCGGGTAGACCTCCAATAACGATATCTGATCCATAGACGCATCTAGATGCGACTCGACGAGGCCTTGTTGCAGCCAACTCGTCCCAGTGACGTGCTCCGCCTTAATTGAGGGCTTCAGGGGCAGACTCCCCGGTGGTATCTGCTTGTCTTGGGGCTGCGAGGTGCCCCAATTGATCTCCGCATGGAGGACCTTCAACTGTCTCGCTGCAGTAGCAAGAACAACGACCAATTTGCCTGGCTTGGTGTCAGCTACAGAGTGGATTCCTGCTCTCTTTCCTCTTCTTCGGGGGACGGGGATGAATGTTACCTCGATCCGGGCACATGGCAGCATGTGTGATCAAGTCGTCAGAGGAAGTTATGCTCTCCATTTCCAGCTGTGTTTCCTGCAGCTGATTGGAATTCTGGGCGTAGAACAGCTTGAGGAGCCCATTGGCAGTGACACAGACCAAGGCGCTCTTTGACGGGTTGGGATGCCATGGACCACTAGCCTGTACTATGCTGCTATTGAACTGATACTTTCCGTTCTCACGAACGGCTGGCCCGTATGTGACATTGAACTGAGCCTGGTCAGGGTCTCGGAGCTGTGCGGTGCGGTGTTGGGCTGGAGGAACAGCTTACCTGTCTGTTTGGTGGTACGAACAAGGGCAGCCAGTAACAGCCGACTACAGACAAGAGATCGTCGGGAGTGTCCGCGTCCCACTTCCTTGTGATGAAAGAAGCCTTGTTGAGGCTATTGTTGAACAACAGGAGACAGACTCTCCCATAGGCGTCGATGACAGCCAGGTCCGGGTTCATGGCAGGTGACCACGCCAGATGGACAATGGGCCCTCCAGGAAGGGTGGGCGAGAAGATGGAGCACGGAGTGGGCTCGCTCAATTCCCAAGAGGCATCTGAAGGGTGAGTGCGAGAACACTGCAGGTTGATATGGGCGCCGTCTGGAGAGATGGACGCGATGGTCCCGAGCTTTGAGCAGGAAATACCCCTGGGACTGCCGTTAGAGGACATGGCTGGACTGGGCGGGAGTGAGGCGAGGGCGAGGGCGAGGGCGAGGGCGAGGGCGAGGCTGACTTACCGGCAACAGCCCCGGCTTCGCAGCTCATCGACGCGCTGCTGCAGCTGCTTGGTCGGGGGCCGGGTGGCCATGGGGAGCACCTCGTCTCCAAACAGGTCGTCGTCCATGTTGGGCATGGCAGCACCCAACGGGCCCATGTGTTCATCCAGCATCATGGGCATCTTGGAAGAGGTCATTTGTGCGCGCAGGCTCTGGCCCGGGTCGGGGCGACGTGCTGCGAGCGGCCTATGGCTTCTGCTATGGAGTGCATAGGGCTAAACTAAGCTACTGTGTAGATGCGGCTACACCCTGGGGCAGGCGGACGGAGTGCTTCTGGGCAGAGCAGGGTGGGAGCTATGGGGAAAGCATCATTGGTTCCGGCACAACAAGATTGTGTCTATGTTCAAACAGGTGCCAGGGCACCACTGATGAGCGGGTAATTGTTTCGTCTGATGGAGACAGCGTGGGTGGATTATCGTTTGGCTGTTGGCAAGTCGGCAAGGAGTACGTCCAGTATTTACTTTGTACGGGCTACGGCACTAGGTCACCCACAGGTCGCCGTGCTGTGGTCAAGATGCTGACTAAGGACACGCACGTCCTGTTCCCAGCACGGCGCCTGCTTGGCAAGCCTTGCAGGTGGTCCCAGCTCCTCCAGCCTTGCGTCGAGGCCCACTGGTTATGCTGTGGGTGAAGCCCCTACCCCTGCCGACGCCCGACGTGCGTTGGTGGATCTGCAACCCCTGCATTTTTGACTGCCAAAGTAAACAGAAGCTGAAAAAAAAAGAGGGTAGGTGCCGTCTCCCAGCAACCAGAATACACCAAGTAAAGTAGGTACGGTACGGAGTACTATCCTTGATGATTTGGTCTTTCATTAACACATGGCTGCAGCGCTCGTTGACATTTATGTTGCCCTCAAGACCGCCTCGAAATCTGCTACTGTCAACTCGTATGCGCTTTAGATCCCTAGATGGGCACATGTGCTAGCCACTCAGTCATGTTACCGTTTCAAGCTAGGCCGGTCTTGATTTATCGGCCGGATGGGAAATGGGTGTTCCAGCCTTCTATTGTTGGACACATCGAGACTGCCCGCGCCAGAATCATGTCCCCAGTACCACAGATCTGTTTGACCGTCCAAATTGAAAGCCTTATGGATAGCCTCATGGATTGTCGGGGCTGCAGCACGCTATGCACCGTGGGTTTTCGTCTGTCTCTTGACCAGCAAGTACAGGCAAATGGCACGTAGGCACATAGGCACAGAGGCCTTGGACAAACTGACAAGAATGGCAAATCGTAGGAGAAACGATGGCATGGCACCGTCCGCCATCGCTCTGGTTTGGTTTGGCCTGGTTTGGCCTACTCTGGTCTGCTGTGCTGTGCGCTGTTTCTTGGGACTTATTATTACGGACTTACATCAGCTGCTAGCTGGGTACGAGAGCGAGGGTGGGCGATGCCGCACATGAACATGTACCTTCTCCCAGCTCTGGGGGGACGCCAGGTCGAGTGGGCCAGCCCTCCCCTGCACAATCCTGGCACGCGCAGTGCAGCCTTTCAATGTTGGGGTACCTCTGCCGGTCCCCCAGGCCTTTGCTCGAGGTCACCCTCCAGCCGCCCTTCGCTCTTCCATGGGCATGAACCACGCCCGTCGCCGTCGCCATCACCGTCAGCCGCCGACCGACTCCACCCTCCACCGACCGACCGCACTTCATTCACATCAACCGTTCCAAACTTTTCCAGACCCCATTGTCCCGTTGCAACAAAAGATACCCACCGCACCTCACACAACAGGCACATCCGATGTACAATACTAGCGCCGCCATGGTTTAAAGACAGAGCGACCACCTTCCGGCCCACTCATTCACGCGGCAGCCCTTTCTTGTCCCCTTTCCTCCTTCCCGACCTGTCTTGACTTTCTGACTTTGTATCACCGCACAAAGTCTCGCAGCGCGCCAATTGCCTGCCAGACAGGCAACCGCTCGCGCGCAATGGCCTCTCCAGCCCGCCACCAGACCTCTCCTCCTACATCTCCCCTCTCCGACCTCTCCCACACGCCCTCGCCCTCGGCGCCCTCCTCACCTCTGTCTATTCTGTCCAAGTCGCCCTCGCTGTCTCCGGCCGCCACTGCGACCGCGGCCGCGACCGCCAGCATGGACGTTACCACACGATACCCCTCCCCTAGCTCTTCCGCCACCCAGTCAGGAAGCGCATCGCCTCTCAAACCTCCAGACAACCAAGAGATTCAGGTCCGCACCGACGGCGGTCCGCCTCCCCCAAAGAGGCGCAGGCTCGCAGCCCCCAAGCCCCGGACCACCCAAAATCTTGACCTCGAAAACCGCGACGACGCTGCCGAGGCTCAGCTTGAGCGCTTGCTCAACACCTTGCGGCGCAAGAAGAAGATCGTGGTCATCGCGGGAGCCGGCATCTCCGTCTCAGCCGGAAGTAAGTTTCTTCTCAGCGCGCCCTGGGCCGGGAACCCTCTTCGCAAACATCCGAGCTAATTGTCTGCTTAGTACCCGACTTCCGCTCCAGGGAGGGCCTCTTCAAGACCCTCGGCGACAAGCACAAAATCAAGGGTGGCGGCAAATCTCTCTTCGACGCCTCGGTCTACAAGGACGACAAGTCTACGGAAGAATTCCATAAGATGGTTCGCGAGCTGTCGAGCCTGACAAAAGAGGCCAAATCCACCCCGTTCCACCACATGCTAGCAACTATCGCCCAAGAGGGCCGCCTGATGCGACTGTACTCTCAGAATGTCGACTGTCTCGATACATCCCTGAAACCTCTGGCGACCAACATACCCCTGAACACCAAGGCTCCATGGCCGGTTACGATACAACTCCACGGCGGACTCGAGAAGATGCAGTGCACCAAGTGCAGCCAGGTGAATAGCTTCGACGGCTCACTCTTTCAGGGGCCTGAGCCCCCTCTGTGTGACGAATGCAAGGAGGCCGATTTCGTGCGAACCGAGTTTGGCGGGAAGCGAAGCCACGGAATCGGGCGCCTCAGACCACGAATGGTCCTTTATAACGAGTACAACCCGGATGAGGATGCCATCGGCAAAGTTTCCCAAGCTGACCTCCGACGAGTGCCCGACGCCGTGATCGTTGTGGGCACGTCTCTCAAGGTGCCTGGCGTCAGAAGGATCGTCAGGGAGCTGTGCCTGGCCACTCGCTCAAAACGAGATGGGTTCACTGCCTGGATCAACCTGGACCCAGTACCCCAGGCCCCGGATATGAAGGACCTATGGGATCTCGTGGTCCGGGGGAAATGTGACGACATCGCCGGCCTCCTGAACCTGCCCCACTGGGATTGTGACGTGGAGGATATCGGCAAGAAGGAAGAGTACATGGTGTCCGGATTGGCTGAGAAAGAGGCTGAGTATAAAGAAAGGTGCAGCCGCGATAGGATCGACGTGTTGTTGGCCAACAAGAAACGCTCTTTCGATCAGTCAAGCGACACGGAATCCAGACCAGGCGACGTGCCTGATATCAAGTCCATACTCGTGGATAAGATTCAAGACGCACTGCCAACACCGAGTGCAAGCCCCAGGCAGGGGACGCCACAACCTCGCAAACCACTACCAAAGGGCAAGATCAAGCAGAGCACGCTCAGCTTTGGTGGTCAGACCGTCGCTGCCGACAGCGAAGGCAAGCCATCGAAATCTACTAAGCCGAGGAAGCCCCGACAGCCCAAGAAGACCAAAGAGACGAAGCCAAATAATGGAATTACCCAAGCTTTCAAGGCTACCAAAACTGTCACAAAAGTTGGCGGGCCGAGCAAGGCGCCCGCAAAGCAAATCAAGAGCGAGTCGCCTTGCCCAAAAATGTCATCACCGCTGGGGAAAAAGGGAAATCTGCCTAACGCTCTCCCATCTCTGAGGCCAGAAGGTCAGGACCTCGGGAAACTTCCCTACCTCAATGTGGGAGCCTCGTCGAGCGAGCTTAGTTTTGTTAGTGCCATAAGCGACCTGGAAGGCAACAAATCGATCATGTCGAACTCGAAGCCGCGCGGGATGGAGAACCTGATGGATTAGAAATCTTTCGGGGCTCTGCTCCGACCAGACAGGGCTGCGTTGGACGCCGGCATTGTGGACCACACCGCAGCTCAAACTCTCCTCACACTCCAAGTGTCCAGTGAGGTCGGTCTTCACGATTCGGTACAGGACCCGAGAGTCCACTCCCTCCATTTGTCGCATAGCTTCAGCAGCCAGTCATCCGCAGACCTTGTCGAAGAGCAATGGTTCCCGTGGGCCTCATCCCTGGCTCGATAAGACTTCTGCATTGGAGTCCGGCGGAGAGGACCTAAGCACTCGACACATCGAGTTGATTCCTGCGATTCAGGCTATTCGGCGGATGAGATTCAGTTTGTAGGCGGGCGGCGGTTGCGCTGCCAGATACCAAGCAGTCTTGGATTGTACAAACTTTGCCCCCACACATACCGCTACTGTTCATAGGACGCCAACATGTTAAGGCATCGTCCCCAGGAGGGGACAGGAAAACAAGTTGGGAAGCGAGAGGTTTGCCTTACCAGCGAGGCGTTGCGTTTGTTGTTACGGGCGGATCCCGGGAAATATACACGAGCACATCAGGAGTTTTGATGATATACCTATAGACCCAAAAGGGACGGACACGTGCTGTAGCGGTGTTCGTAAAATGAGATCCAAGTCGAGTAATGGCTCTTGTGCTCTTCTCCCACTGTACATTGTGCCCAAGAGGTGTGTCTGCGTGTGAGCGTTTGAGAGTTAAGTCTCTGTGCGCGCTCGGCCATCCAGTGCTCTGCAGTAAGCCGGCCTCTGCAGGTACCGCGAACTCAGACCATCGCCTGCTGCGCCTCGAGGACTGCCTCCTCCGGTACGCATCCGAGGTGCCTAGCCATGACCCCCTGCCGCCAGTGGCATCCAGCCAGACTCCACACGCGCAAGTGCCGTGCAACTGGCCGGCCACATCCTTACAAACACACACACACACACACACACACACACACACACACACACACACACACATGTCACGTGTTCCGCGGTCGCAGAGAGAAGACTCCTGTTTGCTTTCAAGCTTGTCTTTGATTCGATGCCCCGTTCCAGAGTCAAACCTGGACCGGGCTAGTCATTGATAGCAACCCCCTCCCACCACCACCCCCGATAACTACAGCAAGGCCTGTCTGCTCTATCGTGTGATGGAAACAGCACCTGTTCCACATGTCCAGTCCACTTAGGAACCTACGCCAGGCAGCAAACCCCGGCCTCATTCGCTCGACGATACTGAGCAAATTTCATAGTCCTGTAGTCGAATCTAATGTTTTATGGAGCAATACAGACTGAACCCACCAATTTTTTTCTCGGCCACCGGTGACAAACAAGGGAGGTGATTGTCCCCCCTAAGATGGGCGGGCCATGTGTCTGTGAAAAGAAAAGCCATGCTTGTAAAAACCGTATGCCTAATCCATGCGACTCTGGGTATGACTTAGTTTATATAAACTCCTCACAGCCGAAAAACGCCAAAAACGGACATCATCTCAGTACGCCTAAACAATGCTTCTGGTTCATTAGCCCACAGGCTCAAGAGCCGACAATATGCGAGTTGTTCGTGTTCGTGCGGAAAATCAGAGTAACTGATAGCGTCGAGGCTCGTTTGGCCCAGGCTTGCGTCCCAGCACGACATGGTTGAAGCTCGTCAGAACATCCTCGAGTGCCAGCTTAATACCATTCAAACTCTTGGCGCAGGCCCTTCTCGCTGCGCACTGCCCGCGTTCTCTAGTACGGGCTGGGCCGGTGTTGATTGTTGGGGGGTGACCACGATGGCCTGCCACGGTCGGCGAGACCTCGATCGTTCAGAGGCCGATCCCGATCTTTCCTAAAGCTCAAGCGGTCTCCGTTCTCATAAGCACTGCGTCTGTAGTCGTCCCGTCGGTAATCACGGCGGTTGTCTTCATTGAGGTCGCGACGCGCCTCCCTACGCGCTTGGCGTTGTGCTTCGTCCTCATCGTCGATCTCACCGTCTTCAAGATCGTCGCGCTTCTTAGCCGACTTTTTGTCTCCGCCTTCTTTCTTGTCCTTTCCCCCCTTGTCCTTATCTGTGAGTGTTCGATACATCTTGGCGAGCTTGTCGCCCGTCACCTCAATCTCTCCAATGGGCCAGACAGTAGAGAGGAAATCCCTGCACAACGGTTAGCCTGCTATATAATTTCTTTCTTGGGTATTGGGGTTCGCTACCAGAACTGGGGCATCAATCCGTCGAGCTGTTCAGCAGGGAGACCAGCATCCTTCAGACCCGTCAGGTGATTACCAATGTGACGGAGCTCAGTACCCATGATCTTAGCACGCTCCTTGGCCGATGCAATATGATCCTGTGTCGTATACATAATACGCTTGAAGTTCCCACGGACAGGCTTCAACAAGGACCAGATCAGCTGTTCATTGTCCTGGACATCAAGCTTGTTGTCGTCGAGCTCCATCAGGCGATTGAACCGCTGGACAGCTTCCTCGCGTCTTCTATTGAGACGATCGAGCGCCTCGGAGTCCAGCTTCGTACGATTCTTGTCATCCTTGGCATGCTTGTCAAGAGAACTGTGCCGGTTATCGCCGTGGGCATGGTCCGTACGCCGGTGCTTGCTGTGGCGGTCGTCGTAGTCGTCTGTGTGCTTCCTCTTGTGCTCGGGGCGGGGAGTGCCACGTTCGTCGGCAACGCTGCGAGACCTGTGATGATCACCATGCAGGCGCTCCCTATTCCGATCTCTGTTGTGTCCAGATTTCTTAATGAGTTGAGGAGCGGGAGATCCGGAAGCAGAATGGACCTCACTGCGGCGATGCCCATTCAAGACGAGGTTCTTCTTGCTGCGATGGTGATTCTCGACAGCTTTCTTGGCCGCGGCATCATCGGAGTACTTCGCCATCAGGACTGAAAGGAGGTACTCTGAACGGCGCACCAGGTGGACGGCGCCTGGGGACTGGATGCTCTTGTCGTCACCCTTCTTGCGCTCCTCTTTCTTGTCCACGCGATGCTCCTCCAGGAAAAACTTGTCCTGCATCTGCAGCTCGGCGTCATCCCTGATTTGAGTCCACGCTCCGAAACCATATCTGTCGATGCCGATCAAGAGCATGCCATCTTCGCGGGCCCCCCAGTCGCAGGTGTAGTGTGCGGCCTTCGCAGCTTCTGGCAGGCGGAAAGTGAGAGGATTGGTGTGCTCGTTTAGCACGTTGCGGAGAAGTTTGAGTTGGGGAGGCCTCTCGACAACAGTCTCGGCGTTCACCTTCCTGACTTCCCCGAAATCAACAAGCACGGCCTTCTTGTCCTTCTTGGCCAGTGACTTGCCCGTCCGTTCTTCTTCTTCGCGAACTTTCTCATTACTGATGTCGACAGCAGCCTGACTGTCTCTGACGAGGTCGCCAATGATCTCGTGGAGGAAATCACGGTCGCGGTCAGACAAGCGAGCCTCGTGGACCACTTCGTCGCCGCGATCGTCCATTGAGCCATATCGGAAGAAAGCTCGAATCAGATTGCGAGTCTCCTTCTCGTTCAAAGGCCGCCGTGGGTCCGACAGAAGAGCACGCTGTTCCTCGAGTTCTTCGAGCTCTTGCCTCTCGCGCTCTCGTTTCTTCGCCAGCCGGTCGGCCCTATCCGCGTCCGATCCCTTCTTGACCCCCTTCAAGGTAGCCTTTCGAGGGGCGTTCTCTTCCATTGCCTTGGCGAGATACGCATCATTCTGCTTCTTCTCCTCATCGGCCTTGATGACAGCAAGCTGGTCGGCAGGAATGATCTGATCCCAGTCGAGGGCCATTTCGTCGACTTTGACGTCAGTGATTTGCATCCAGTTGTCCCAGTCGATACCTCCTGTGCTAAGGTTGAGCTTATCATCGACGGCGGTCTTGGTCTCCTCCGCCTGCTCCAAAATGGCATCGATGTCGAGCTTCTCTAGCTTCTCTTGGTTGCCAGACTGTTCAAATAGGTTCTGAGAACGCATCTTCAAGATCATCTGAATGTCTTCGGACGTCTTGGCCTCGTCCACCATAACTCCTCGTTCCTGGAACCTCTCTTTCAGAGCCTTGCCCTCATCGGTGACGCCTGCCTGTATTGTGAGATACTCCAAGAAAAGCTTGTTGCGAGCTCTCTTGACAACTTCTTCTTCAATTGTCTGTTTCGCGACAAGCCGGTACACACTCACTGGCCTCTTCTGGCCGATACGATGTGCTCGGGCCATGGCTTGGAGGTCAGCTTGGGGATTCCAGTCCGAGTCGTAGATGATTACAGTGTCCGCAGTCATCAAGTTGATTCCGAGACCGCCAGCCCTCGTTGAAAGAAGGAAGCAGAAGTCGTCGCTACCCTCAGCGTTAAAATGATTGATGGCCAAGCGCCGGGGTCCGGCAGGAATGGTGCCATCGAGTCTCTGGAAAGGGTAGCCTCGTATGCGCAGATAGTCCCCGAGTATATCCAGCATCTTGACCATTTGACTGAAAATCAGCACTCTGTGGTTGTCTTTTTTGAGCTTGGTCAGGAGCTGGTCAAGGAGCATCATTTTGCCACTACTCGTGATGAGACCCTTGATGTGGTCCTCGCGGCGCGTACTGCCATTCAACACTCGTTCCTCGGCGCCTTGAAACATATATGGGTGGTTGCTTATCTTCTTCAATTCCATCATGATGTTCAGCAGAGACTGCTTTTGGCCGCTGGCATCCTTAAGAGCCGCATAGTTGCGTGTCAAGATGTTCTTGTAGTAATCCAGCTGGACATCAGAGAGCTCCACACGGATGATCTTCTCTGTCTTTGGCGGCAGATCGGACACGACAGTCTCCTTGGTTCGGCGGAGAATGAAAGGAGCGATAGAGCTGTGCAGTTTACCAAGCTTCTCCTGTGTCTGTCGGCGCTGCTCCTCATCCTTCTGCTCATCGACAATTTCCGGTTTCTCCGACTGTCCGAGGAGCTCTAGCTCTTCGTCAATGAGGACCTTCCCGGGGTTCAGGAAGTCCAACAAAGCCGACAGCTCGGCCAGGTTGTTCTGGATAGGCGTGCCAGTGATCAGGACCTTGCAGGGAATGTTGAAGCTCTCGAGCTTAGCGTAAAGCTGCGACTCCCGATTCTTCAACCGATGGGCTTCATCGACAGCGAGCACCTGCCATTTGATGGTTTTCAAGAAATCCGAGTCAAGAAGGATGTAATCGTAAGAGGTGACAAGAACGTTGAATTTGGTCTTCTTCGGATTGTTATTGACCATGAGCTCATGCTCGCGGATAGTCGAACGCGCGGCCTCGGGGCCCAGGTAGACAACGTAATTTAGGTCAGGGGCCCAGTGGTTGAAGGTATCACACCAGGCCGGGATGACACTGAGTGGAGCCACGACCAAGAACGGGCCTTCTTGATCGCGGTCGTTGCGCAGCCAGCTGAGAAAGGAGACGCTCTGGACAGTCTTCCCCAGGCCCATTTCGTCGGCAAGGATTACGTTGTTGCTACGGGTCCAGTTGAGTGCGAGGAAGTTCAGGCCCCTCATTTGGAACTCCCGCAACTCCCCGTTCGTGATGTACGAGGGCTGTTGCTCCAGCTTGGTCATTCGGCCTCTCGTGTCGGGGTTTGACTCCTTTCGATCTGACAGCCAGCTCCGTTGTGTTCGGTCGATGAATTGGTCAATCTTGTCTTGCGCCCGCTCGCTTACATCGGCAGATGTCTCCCAGGTGCACTCGTCATACTGCAGGCCCTTCCATTTGATCAGATACTCGGTACCTTCTTCACCATCACGCACAGCCACGACGCGCTCGACATTGGTGTAGTCCTCGAGGGCCTCGTTCTCGCGCTCGCGGTCGAGGATGTATTGTTCCCTTTGTTCCGGGGTGATGTCGTCGTCATCGTATCGCATGCTTAATTCAAATTCGACAAACTTTCTGTAGTAGTTCTCCAGCCGGCGAAAGCCTCGGAAGCCGGCGACGCTCGCGGTGGTTTCCCACGTGTCATGCAAATGGGACATGCCTTGCCATTTGATGTAATACTTGAAATCATGCCGGGTCAGGTCTGGACTCCATTCGGCACCTTCTTTCAACTCGTGTCGAATGATCTTTTCGATGTAAGGCGAGTTGTCTTCTTCCTCCGCCCCTGCCCAGTGGGCTGGAGTGAGATCTGAGTCGTCATCTTGCTCAGCATCGCTCTCTTGGTAAGCGCCTGCTGTGACCTGAGCAGCCCTCCGGCTATTCCACCTCTTCTCGGCGAAAGCCAATGCAGGTTGCGCCACAGCCTGCCGGCGAGCCTTCTTTTGCATCGCTCGGGCTCGAGCACCACCATACGTGTCGGAATCGGAATCGTCGACAGATGTATGCCGCAGGGGGGTATCTCGCTTCGAGGCTAGGGAGGAAATGTTAGGTGTGAAAGGACGCAGATGTGTTGGGGGCAACAAGCTTACAAGGCAGCGATCTTTCTGTCCGTCGCTTCTTGGTGGCTCTCCGATGAACGACAACGGAGTCGGATTCTGAGTCGTCGTCATCTGCACCGACCTATGACAGGACGCATCAGCCAGAGCGGCAACCAGGCGACATTCGGGGGAAACTCACGATCATCTTTCGCTGTTGTGGACGGGACTGTGGTGTGTGATGGTCAGCACAGCAACCTGTAATGGGTCTGTTGAGGGACTAACACTTCTTCTCAGGCCATATAGTTCAGGATTCTCCCTCATATAGTCTTCCTCGAGGCTGCCGCCGGCTTTGCGCTTGGAGGCTGTCCGGGAATCGTCAGAAGCCGAGGCGGCACCCTCAGCCGGGCCATTGCTGCGAGGAGAGGCCGGACTATCGGCCACTTCATCAAAGTCAGCATCATCGGAGGCCCCATTGTCACTAGGGCTTGATGCCCCTTCGAAATCATCCGCCCGGTCATCACGAGCTGTCGAGTCGAAGTTGTTCGCAGAATCGGAGGAGGGAGAAGCGACGTCGGGGGCCTGAACGTCGGACAGATCGCTGTCGCTGGGCTCTGGGTCGAGTAGCTGAACGGCGACGGATGCTGCGACGGGAGACACATGTCCATTGGCCGGACTAGATTCTGGTGAAGCAGACATGGTCACCGAGGCTGGTGAGGCTGCCTGCTGTAAGACGACGAGGTCAGTCAGGGTTTTCTGGCGGGGGGAGCGCGACGTAGCCAGAGGACACGTCAGCGACAGTACAGGCGACTGCGATGCGAGCGTTCCCGTGAGAAAAGAGCGGAGTGCGATGCGCCTGTTGAGCTTGTCGCATTCGCCGGAGGTACGCGATGGAGACGAGGCTGATGGATGATAGCAGGCAATTGAGGACGCCTCGCAAGCAGGGCAGGCGTTCCGAGGCGGTAGACGCATCGGCGTCATCAGCAAGAAGCGAATCCATCATTTGCCAGAGCCTCAGAGACCTCAGACAGTGGCATATGGGCGACTATCAGGGGTCATGCACCCAGAGCCGATGGGGATTTGGATGGCGAGGCACGAGGCAACGACACGCGGACACGGCAGCAAAGAGCCACCGACACAGGCACGGAGGAACTTACAAGTCATGAACCGATGACTCCCAGGCAGCAAGAGAGCCGAGAGCAGAACGAGCGTGTTGGAGTCCGGAAGAGTGGATGTGATGGTGTTGTGGACTGGGGGAGCTCTCTCGTGGGTGGGAGTCCCAATGTCACGGGTGGATGTGAGAAGATGGGCAACTGGAGGAGTCGGTCGGGTCAGGCAATTTTGAGAGAGGGCAGAGCAGTGGGCAAAATCCCGAGCCGGGTTCCCAAGGCCTTCCAGGCCACCTGGGCAGCCAGTGCGCCTGCAGTGTGCTGGGGTGGTCAGAGCTCGGATGCTAACAGTTTACACCAGTATCTTAGTGTATCGATGGTAGTGTTCCATGGTACCCACCAACACTCCAGCCCAGTTCCTGCTGCTTTTCCAGTATGTTTTGGTTCTCACATCACAGGCAGGCACTGCATGTGCTCAAGACAAGTATCTGCACAAGTACCAGGTATCCGGACTGAACATGCTGAACAATATGTAGAGTAGGATCCCAGCGAATTTGTTATTGTGGCCTCTACTTGGGGACCAGACACTAAGTGTGTCTACCTAGTAGTTATCGTGGCAGACCGGTTCAGGCGCTCCAGGAGATAGTGCCTCCCTATATTCTGTAGTAGGTAGGCGTGTGGGCTGTTGGTATGTCTGAAGCATAATTAGATAGCCCACCGTCTTACCTTCCCTCTACTGGAAATGAGCGCATCGAAAATTCTTATACATGGGGAGCCTCTCTTGTCTCTCTTTTATACTGCAGTTAAGAATGCAAGGATGTAAGTGTGTCATACGCATCGTGGGTTCATGCTTGAGGATGCGGCAAGTCCTTTGGACCGTTCTGGCTATTTAATCCAACAGACCAGCAGAAGACTGGCTGACGGCGCCATTATGTCCACAGCTGAGTACCTACTGAGAAGGACTTTCTAAGTAGAAGTGTATTATCAACTTTATGGGTTTCTATCCTCGCATATCTACTGTTTAGCTGTATATTCGTTGTGAAGCTTACAATAACTCATACTTCGTGGCCGGTCTGGAGAGGTGGCCGTGGGCCGCATATTTGCAGAGCCACTAGGTTGGATCTTGCTTTGACCCTTTCTAATTTCAGAACGACGTGCTCAGCGAAATGCGGCACGGCCGACTCGAATTCGTTGCAGGCAAGGTTAGACACATGAAACCATGGTCTACAAATGAAGTAGAGGTAGCAAGCCTACAAGCCTTGCAAGCATCACAAGCACTCAGTCTTAGTCGGTCAGGGCAGCGTTGTTTGTGCCACGTGAAGTAGATAAAGGAGCAGAAGTCGGCAGGTGCGCCGGATTTGGACCCCATACCCTCCAGAGCTTTGTTGGAGCAATACCTCCTGCATGTAGAGCTCACCGCCAGCCTCGACTGGTACCAGCAATGAGTAAGTACGCCTTACATGCCTCTGGATATATATTTTTATTTTGTATATATGGTCCCGGTAGAGTCATCCAATGCTCACAAGTGAATTCAGAAGTGAGTCACCCCAGAAGGTGCACTGCCATTCACACCTCATCAGCCCACGTCAGCTTGGGTACACCTGCCTGCCCACACTGCAGAGGACTGATTATAGACCATGGAGCACTTCCGTACGTACAGAGCCGCTCACAAGGCTGTGAATCCCAGCCGGGGCAGGCCCCATCTGATCTTGATCTGTAGTGTCAATCCAGGTACCAGAGTACATGCTGGCCCTCCTCCAGGCCAAGCCAGCCTATCAAGTGTCTCCTGTTTATGACCATTTCTGCCATTTTTACCCCGCTGCCCACAAATTCGCAGGCAGTGAGCCATCTGGCTGGCAAAAAGACCTTGGCCAGATTTTCGTACACTGGGTTGGTCGCTGTCTCTCACCGCGCCCCATTCCACCACATACACCTTCCTTTCCAATCCTCATTCCCACTCCCATCGTTTCTAGGAAGGTCCGCACAGGCTTCGCATCCTTTCTCTCTCTCGAGTCCTTGACGCCGCAGACCATTCCACAAATCATCCGCACCATAACCCTTTGGGAACAAGAGCTTTTCAGCAAGCTTGACGACTGCGGTCGCATCAACCCAACAACATGTCGGACAAACTTACCCGGTATGGCACGACTCCTGCGCAGGCCAGCAGAGGCGGTCACGGCGTGGCTGGAGGCGCCCCTTGGCTTCAAGTGAACAAGACTGACATGATGCTGTCCCTAGTATCGCCATCGTCAACAGCGACAAGGTCCGCCCGACTGCCCCGCTACCCCGCTAGTAATCCATGTGAACTTGTTGGACTGACGACAGATCTTCCCGCCCAACAGTGCAAGCCAAAGGTGTGCCCCTAGATGCCTACACACTCTATACTGGGATGTCGGGGAATGGTGGTCAACTAACCGGGCTCACTAGAAATGCCGGCAAGAATGCAAGAAGGCATGCCCCGTCGTGAGAAGCGGAAAGCTCTGTCAGTTGCCATGCCGTCCTGGTCTTCTAAGCAAGAGTGTGCCGAGTGCTGACAGGTGTCTCAACTCCAGGCATTGAAGTGGCCCCCGACTCCCGACTTGCCTTCATTTCCGAGTCCCTCTGTATCGGATGTGGTATTTGTCCCAAGAAGTGCCCTTTCAGCGCCATCACCATCATCAACCTGCCCACGAACCTCGAGAGCCAGGTGACCCACCGATATTCCGCCAACAGCTTCAAGCTGCACAGGCTGCCCATGCCCCGGCCAGGAAACGTGTTGGGTCTCGTTGGAACAAACGGTATCGGAAAGAGCACTGCACTGAAGATCCTCAGTGGAAAACTTAAGCCGAACTTGGGCAGATTCGACAACCCGCCGGACTGGGAGGACGTCATTAAGTATTTCAGGGGATCTGAGCTCCAGAACTACTTCACAAAGCTTCTGGAGGACGACCTGACCTCCGTGGTGAAGCCGCAATATGTCGACCAGCTCCCCAGGGCCATTCGCGGCCCGGAGAGATCCGTTGAGTTCCTTCTCAACAAGGCGAAGCAGCTTGACAACCTCGAGGAGATCCTGGACGTTTTGGAGTTGCGTCACATCTACGAGCGTGATGTCCCCCTGCTGTCTGGTGGTGAGCTCCAGCGCTTCGCCATTGGCGTCACCTGTGTAAGTGACAATCGCTCGCCTGTGCCCCCGGGAGCTTGCTAAACGTGGTCTTGGAACAGGTGCAAAACAAGGATGTCTACATGTTTGACGAGCCATCTTCATATCTCGATGTCAAGCAGCGTCTGGCCGCTGCCAGAATGATCAGATCGCTGTCAAAGCACGACAACTACATCATCGGTTCGTTCCTCTGCGTATTTATTCGTCCAGAACCTGCCAATTTTCGGGTTGGGTCGCAGATAGTATTTCATTTAACTGACACAGACCATAGTTGTCGAGCACGATCTGAGTGTGCTGGATTACCTCTCGGATTATGTCTGCGTCCTCTACGGTCAACCCGCCGTCTACGGTGTCGTTACTCTTCCTCACAGTGTCCGAGAGGGCATCAACATCTTCCTGGATGGTCACATTCCGACAGAGAACTTGCGTTTCCGCGAAGAGTCCCTCACTTTCCGGGTCGCAGAAGCTCAAGATATCTTCGACAATGACCAGACACGTGCCTTTAACTATCCGGCGATGGAAAAGACTTTGGGCAACTTCAAGCTGAAGATTGACGGCGGCTCGTTCACCGATTCCGAGATCATTGTCATGATGGGTGAGAACGGTACTGGCAAGACCACTTTCTGTCGAATGTTGGCTGGTGCCCTGAAGCCCGACGGAACGCAAAAGGTACCGGACATGCGAATCAGCATGAAGCCTCAGACCATTACTCCCAAGTTTGAGGGAACTGTGCGACAGCTGTTCTTCAAGAAGATCCGTGCATCATGTGAGTTGGATATAGCTAATCTTGTTTGACCGTTTTTGGCTAAACAACGGTGACAGTCTTGTCTCCTCAGTTCCAAACCGATGTTGTGAAGCCTCTCAAGCTGTGAGTGACCCCTGAGCCTCACCCATCGGAATGTGGAAATTGACCAATGTACAGCGAGGACTTCATCGATCAGGAGGTCAAGAACCTGTCCGGTGGTGAATTGCAGAGAGTCGCCATTGTTCTCGCCTTGGGTCTTCCCGCCGACATCTACGTGATTGATGAGCCGTCTGCCTACCTTGACTCAGAGCAACGTATTATCGCGTCGCGCGTCATCAAGCGATTCATCATGCACGCCAAGAAGACTGCTTTCATCGTGGAGCACGATTTCATCATGGCCACCTACCTCGCTGATCGCGTCATTGTCTTTGACGGCCAACCTGGTATCAACGCTCATGCCAACACGCCCGAGTCCCTGCTCACTGGTTGCAACTCCTTCCTCAACAACCTGGATGTCACATTCCGCCGTGATCCCGTCAACTACCGCCCTCGAATCAACAAGGGTGGCTCTCAACTAGACCAGGAGCAGAAGATGAACGGGAACTATTTCTTCCTCGAGGATCCGGAGAAGACTAATGCCTGAAAAATTCACACCAAACAAGAAGAACAACAAGGACACGTTCCCACCACATAATCATAAGCATGCATTAGGTCCAGGCGTTCTAGGCGTCCAAAAGAAAGGCGTGGGCCGGGCGGACGGCTCCACTGGTGAATTGGGCTTAGAGGAGGGCGGCTCGGATGAGAATGACGATCCTGACATCTGACGATGGTGACGGCAGTCTATCCCCTGTTGCCTGGTCCCACGGCGGGTGTAAATGGTATGGCTTGGCCTAACTCGAGGTCCGGTTCCTCTATTCTTTCATCTCTCATGTGTTGATCTTGACTCGTGCGAGGTCATATGGGAAGAGTGACACCAGCCACCATCACCGTCGTGGATAGAGGGGCAATGGGTCAAGAGGGTGACTGCCGTCAGGGCTACACTTATATAAGTGTAGCGTGCGCGACCAATTGCGGGTCAACTGTGAGGGAAAATCCCGCATACAAAATATAGCAGTGCGGCAAGAGTTGAATACATCAATTGAAGAGAAAACATGATAATTTGAGCTGCATGATTGATATCGAGGTGACTAATCTACCAACAGTACAATAGGGAAAACAAGGCGGCCACCACAGTCAACAGCTTATCTGTGTTTGGCACGTGTGGAGTTCTGAAGCTAGTGGGGTGCGCTGGGAATAGGTAACGTAGGTAACGTAGGTAACGTACACGGCCAGGCAACAAATGCCCTGGTTGCCTTTGCTCGAGTCTATGGGCGCAGAATAATGGAAATCGTACGACGAAGTTCGAGCGCCGGCAGCTCGACGTTAAGAGGATCTCGGTCCAGGTCGGTGGGGAGCAAGCCAGCTTACAAGGGGGGCGGGGGGGCGCGTGAGGCTCTCGCCTGCCAGGGGCGAGGCTGAGCAATTGTCTGCTGGTCCGGAACGGTCATCTTGCCCACCACAGTAGTGAGTCGGAAATGATTGCCGTACGTACTGGTGGCGACATGGTGTCTGTCCCTCTCAAATGGCAAGTATCCATCTGGCCCCTGAAACTCTTGCCGGGCCCCTCTCTGTGTCGAGGGCACAGCGGGTGGGGCGGCGCTCATGGAGAGACTTTAATCCTCCTCGATCTCGCCCTCTTCGCTGCCGGAATGCACGCCCGCAGGCTCTTCCTTGGGTATCGCGGGCGGTTGCGGAGACCTAGTCTTCAGACGACCATCACGACGGGGGGTACGCTCACGAGGTGAAATGTCTCTCTTCAGTCTCTGCGGTCGTGGTTAGTCATAGCTAGAACAGGTTTTCCCAGTGACACGTACCTTGGAGTCCCTGGAATCCGGACGGCGCTCATCGTCGTCGTCGGCACGGCGCCTCCTCACACTCGATGGCTTCTCATCGTAGTTCAGGTCATCGACATCTTTTTCGACGACACGGCGGCGGTAGGAGCGCTCGCGTTCCTCTTCGCGGTCGCGGCGCTCGCGCTCATAACGGTCAAGAGGGTCGTCACGGCGAGAGCGAGGGGGACGATCCTCGTCGCGGTAACGATCCCGGTCCCTGTCCCGGTCTCGCTCGCGATCTCTATAACGATCCCGTTCTCGTTCGCGTTCGCGGTCCCTGTCCCTGTCTCTATCCCTGTCCCGGTGAAGATCATGGCCGTCGGACGACCTACGGTCTGACAACAAGGTCTCCGCCATGCTGGACTTGCGATAGTTACGCTCCCTCTCGGCAATGGCCTTGCGGCGGTCGGCTTCGTAGAGGTCTGGCTCTGGGCTACGGCTGGACCTGCGGGGCGTTCGCCCGCCGCGATGAGATCTCTCACCTCTGTCTCTGCTGCGCTCTCTCTCACGCTCCCGATAGCGATCACGCGATCGATCACGGCGGCGTCTATCCTTTTCGAGGTCTTCTTCCTTCTCTCGCAAGCGGCGCATATGCTTATCAAATGCGCTGCGGTGTCCCTCCTCGGTAATAACTGCCTGGAATTCAGGCGTCTTCTGCAGACGCGACTTGACTTTCTCGTAAGTGTCACTCAGTGTGATTGGGGGGTCTAAACGCTTCATATACGAGCGCAGGTCATCAACGGCTCGGCGCTGTTGGCGTTCAGAGTGTCGGTCCTCCTCCGGCGGCTTCGCTCTTCGTTCCTGAAGCTGCAAAATTCTTGTTAGCAGGGAGCGATAATACAAGAAATTAGGCACCTTACCCGGTCAAAGATGAACTTCAATATATCTCGATCAATGTTAGCAGTACGACGGTCCTCTTTCAACACCGCAAGAAAATCTTGGAAGTCTGTCTTGGGGGTGACCTCAAATCGCTTGTCCTGTGGAATTGTTAGTATCTGGGTCGCACGTCTGTTTATGGGGCAACTCACATGAAGCACGTCCATCACATCGTTGCGAGTGCCTCGGAGCCCTCGTTCTTCTTCCTCAACCACATCCCAGAATAGCTCCTGCGGGGTAGATCCATTCTGGCCGATCATGGCTGTATAACGTGCGTCATTCTCAACCAAAGGGAAGATCTGCTTCCATTTCGTACCAGCCTTGATTTTGCCGTCGTTCTTCAGCTCACTTAGCAGACTCAAAAAAGCATCCCGGTTCTGGCGCTCTTTGCGGAACTTCTTCGACTTTTGGGCCTGTCTGTTGTCGTTGAAAGTGCGTTCCACTGCCTTCATATGGTTTTGAAAGACGCTCAAGATATCGAACTTGCTCAGGGATTGATACTTTTCGTCATTCTGAAAGGGTTGGGTTCCGGAGATGATTTCTTGGGCCTCGGACCATCGAGTGTAGGGTTCCAAATTCAGCTTCGGGAGGAGATCGATCAGCCCGTCCATGGCGCTTTTGCGCAAAGCTGTCTGCTCTTCCCTGTGCCGCTTCTTGAGCTCAATGAGGTAGTCTTCAAACAGATGGCGACGTTCTTCCTCATTGCTGGTAGAGCGAAATATTGTCTCGCCCTCGATCATCGGCCGAGCTGTCTTCCACCTAGTGTAGTGTTTGATCTCAGGGTGACTCTTGAGCATGGTAGCAAAGTCAGCACGAAGCTTAGTCAGTCTTTCTTTAGCTCGCTCCTTGTCTTGCGATATAACGTCTTGACAGTACTTCTCAAAAGCGACCTTCCTGTCCCTGGAGTCCTTGATCGCACGGTACTGGGGGTCTTTCACTATTGCCCGAAGAGTCTGCTCCCACGTCCAGTCAGGCTGGACATTGCTGCGCTTCAGAAGTTTCACAAAAGCGGCCTCAGCCTCTTCAGCCGTGGCATATTCCGGGTCGTTGCTCGCAGGGACAAATTGTTGAGCTCGCATGTCGTTGCCAAAGGTCAGCTGTCGCGATTCACCAATTGGCTCGCGGGAGTCTCGAGACTGGTCGAAGCTCTGACCGCCTGTTGGACCAGGTGTCGGGAAGGCGCTCGGGGTAGCAGGAGTCGTCGGCGTGCCGGCTGATGTGGTCCCAAGAGCGCGTTTGTAGACATCCGGCATCTCCCATGAGCTTGTCTTAGTTTCGGTGTTGTACCAATACTTCCTGCCACCCTCAGCAGTATATTCTTTCCATGGCTGGTTCGCGAGCGCACGCTGCACGACAGTTAGCAAACAAGTCTCTAGGCCATCGATGTGATAGACCTACCTCTGCCGGGCTCATCATCTCCTCTGGCTTGGTCCATTGTGTCACCTTGGTAGCTGCATTGTAATAATACGCGCGACCATCGGGCGTGCGATGTTCTTGCCAGACGGCAGCCCCCGGCTGGGGGAACTGCCCGTTCAGGCCGTTCATTATCAGCAGCGCGTATCGCGTTCGTCCGTGAAAGGGGTTATCGGGCAAGTGAAGCCAGCTGGAAGAGGAACAAGTATTCCCCTCCAATTCAAAGGTGACAGTATGCAGAAAGGACCAACAAAATGACAGCCAGAAGAAGCCTACACCTCTGGGTCCAAGGCGTTGGAGGACGACGAGTCGCGCTGCAAAATCGAAGTCGCAGGCAAATTCGTCCAAGGAAAGGCTGGTTGGTGCACGGGCCATGTGGAAGGAGCTTCCGTTCCCAGATCCACCCGTCAAGTACCTAGGTAGCTTTGCTTGGTCCAGGCCCTGCTGCTCATCCCTGGGAATGTCCAGCGTTACCTCATCAATGCCTAAACGGACCCTGAACCGTCTGCGATGCGCCTCTCGACCTTGAACATCAAGCAAACTTGCAACAGCTAAGCGGAAGCGTACGTGGTGGACCACAGTGCCTCACCCTCCTTCATCAGCAAGTCGTCCCATAAGACGATGCTGTAAGCGTGAACCTACCTGGTGTTCTGGAAGATGGCAGTTCCCATCCACTCCGGCGACGGAGACACTGCTTCAGGAGAAGACGACACAGCTTTCCTCGAGCAATCATTCTTGACCTACACGGTCCCTTTCAGGACAGATATCAACATCGAGGAGGAGGTCAGGGCCGCCATTGCTAGGGGACAGCCATTGGAGGATTTAGAGAATCGGCCATGGCTCTTCTTCGGTGAGGACCTTTCCCAGTTGATCCTCCCCTGAAGTTTCTTGGTCTCACAATACTCATTCGTAGATGTCAGATGAAACTGTCGAGGTCTTCTTGATACTTCGCACCCACGACCTGATCGACGATCTCTTACAATCCTACCTGAAGAGACTTGTGCTATCTCTGCAGGCGCAAATAGTAAATAGTCCTGCGACAGATCGCGCCGAACTTGCGCCTGCGTCGGAGGTGGTATACAGTGGGGACGTCGAAGATGTGACCACCCCCTTGACTGTCGTGGACACTGCACAAGCAGGCGAGGGTGACGACGATACGGCGACAGGAACCAGATATATCGTGTGGAAAGCGTCGGCTTTCCTGACGCGACCGCGAATGCGGCTATACGGGCCATCTGTTGTCTTCTCGGCCACTGCGAGCTTGAAGCCCAGCCCAGAACAGCCTGGCGGGCAGCACGACGGCTACCTCGAGAGTGGCGTACCGTCCGGGCTTAACTTGCTCGGGTCATTTGCCGGAGATCCTCTCTTAGGTGGCGTCAAGCCTCAGTTGTCTGCAGTGCGGGTTTCTCGTGTTGCACCAGTCACTCAATCCAAAGACTCATTCCCAATCCTTAAGGGCCAGCCCAGGATCTCGCAGCAGATTTATCCAGCTGCACATACTCGCGTGCGCTTTGCGCGGCCCAACACCATTCCACCCAGTCCAGCCATAATAGCCCTACTGGAGATCGACTTCACGCCTTACTTCGACTGCGAGGTCGCCGTGGACAAGGTCGACCTCTCCATGAAGGAGGGTCAAGTCGAAGATCTCAACAGTTCATCTGGTCTGTCACTCCCTCTCAACTGTGTGGCACATGACCACATCACCCTCATGTATCGGCTTGCGCCCCAGGAAAGCGACGTACCATCCAGAAGCCCAACGCGCGAACTACATATATCCATAGAGTGTACCGCTCTCGTTCGGGCGGGAGTTTGCTCTCCCAAGCTGTGCATGGCATGGTCTACAATCCTGGATTTCACCCTACCTGTCAACCCTGGCTTCGGCTCCGGCGTTAACAAGCCTTTCCAGCGGTCCCACAAGCCCGCCCAGCTCTCTATTAGCGACGGCACAAGCTTCGTCTCACCCTCGGTATCTAGACCCGATTCCTTGCCCGGTCTCGAAGCTCTCGCAGAACGATCAATTGAGGCCAACATCCCAGAATTTGGAATAACCATGACCTTTACCGCGCCCGACGGGCCAATATACCCAGGTGACGAGTTCGTTTGGAACGTCTTCGTCGTCAACCGCAACTCCGCCGCCCTCAACCCTGCCAAACCTCCGTCAGAAGCCATCCCAGCAGCGCGCAAGCTGGCCCTCCTCGCCATACCCAGGCGACGTAGGAACGACATGCGCGTGATACGGCCGCCGTCGACGGCCGGGGCGGGACACCTCTTGGCGCGGCGCAAGTCCGCCATCGCCGCGTCGATCGGTGAGGGCCCGGAGACGGAGATTGCGGACGCGGTGCTGGACGAGAACATCGTGCACGCGATGCAGCGAAGCAGCCTGGTGGACAGCACCGAAGTCGTCTGCCTCTCCGCCGACGTGCGCGTGGGGCCGCTGGCGCCGAACGCGTGCCACGTCGTGGAGCTGCGCTTCCTGGCGCTAAAGGAGGGGATCGTCGGCGTCGAGTGCATCCGCGTGGTAGACCTGGGGAATCAGGAGCATGTTGACATTAGAGACCTGCCAGTGATGGTTGTTGAGAGGCGCAAAGACTGATAGAACGACATAAGAGGTACATTGCATCGTTACAAAAGAGCGAGTAATTAGTCACATTCAGATCACATTATGGAGATATTCTACATCACAAAAGAAAGCCACGCCCAAGTCTGAAATTGTGGTGGTGTATTTTTGTGACAGCGCCTGCCCCTCTGAGCTAGACTCCGATATCAATGCCAAGGGTATCTATTTGATGCAATGTACTCTACTCTATATGTGCTATGAGACACGAGGAACCAACCCAGTCGTGCCGTGCTGCTGCTATGCAACGGAGCCAAACTCTATGATAATATGACCACTACCACCCAATGCAATGCAAGATGGCGGATTTTCCCCAATCTTTCCTCCTTCCAGGGCGTCTATTTGCGCGTGCGGTCTTGACTGCCAGCCCCAGGTAGATAGATGCTGGGTCCTCCCAAGCCGGCCAGGGTTAGACTCGTTCCTCACAACAAGAGACTTCCTCTCAACTTTCCTCTTGGTGGTCTGTTCAAGTTCCCAACAGTGCAATGCACAAAATCATACTCACTTTGCGAATGTCTCGCCAGTCCCTTCGAGCCTTGCTGGAAACTAATAACAATCATTCGCCCGCCGGATGTATGCTCGACAGTCCGAGGTATTTCAGCGTCATTGCGCCGTCCCGGTGATCCAAAAAGCAATAGGGTCCGAATGCTACGGTGACTGATGACTCTGGTATGGGCGAACAGGATGCCTCCCTTCATTCCTTTCGGTCCTTTCGAGACATGATTTCTCCAAATATGTTCGAGATCAAGCCAACCCAAAACACGGGACAATATGCGCGCTGTGTTTATGTTTAAATTCATCATGCAAGGTCATCAACGTCGTAATCATCCCAGCCCAGCTGCTGGTAGATAGTCAGTGCCGGTTCGTTGCTGGGTTCCCTGGGCTGTTCTGCCACATGAGGAGCAGAAGTAGGAACTTTCTTAGCGGATGTGGCAAACAGCGTAGCTGTCTGCCGAGGTCCAGGAGGTGTAGAGGTGACGATATCGTTAACAAAGGTTGGTTTGGCGGAGGATCTCTGCTTAACAGGTGTTGCAAACAGGCGAGGGAGTGTAGGAGATGATGGAGCGATGTCAATACTCGGTATATCAAGGTGTGTTTGGGTATATGGTGCAGCCTTTCTAGACAACAGGGGAGAAGAAGGTTGCATGAAGGGATCGTTCATCGTCGGCTTCAAAGGTGCTGCCGAGTCTGGCACGGCATTTGCCTGCAACTTGCTCGCAATAGGTGTGCTGGCAATGTGGAAAGATTCGAGGCCATCTCTGAGGCCATTTCTAGGTGCTGTTGACGGAATGACGGAGCTCGACGGAATCGCTGGCAGCTCCGTCCTTGCCGCAGGAATATGGAAGCTACCATAACTGCGCCGATCTGATGCAGACACAGCGTCTTTGAAGCGGTAATTGGCCGGGGTGGCCTTGACCTGGATCTGAGTTTGTGGTTTGCTGCCGGCAATAAAGCGTGTGGGATTTTTCGGCTCTGGTCCAAAGTTAGTGTTTTCATGGCTTGCACACGGCTTACGGTAGTACTTACTTCGTGGACGAGGTGAGCTCGATGACCCTATTCGCTTCTCGGCTTCCTCAACGATAGCTTTGCCCGCAAGTTGTCTGTTAGGCTTTTTCAAGGCTGAGATAGCATCCTTCAGATCTGCTTCCACCTTCGCTTTCTTCTGGGCCTTCGAGTCGTCGACAGCGAGACTTGAATTACTCCTGGACAAGACGTTTCGGGGTCTCTCTCTCAAAGATCTGTCTCCACTTGGTATCACACTCAAGGAAGCAGGCTCGCTGGCTTCACGCTTCAGCCCTGGGATGGTGGCGGGCGTCGCAGATCTCATTCTTGCCAAGACGTCAGTTGGCCTACGAGATGCCTTCCTCCTCAGTTGGTCATGCGAGAAAACCTTGTCCAGTGACTTGGGCGCTTTGGTTGAGACAGGTCTCTTGGCGACAGATCCGGGGATTGCTGCCGCCCTCACTGCAGCCGTAGCTGCAGGCTTCTTTGGCTTTGGTGGGGACACGACGACCGGGCCTCCGAGTTTGTGATTCAAGGACTCGCACAATTCAGGAAGCCGGCCAGCGAAGCTGCAACAGTCAGCTCTCCGTCAGCAGCCAAGAAGAGAATATAAAAAAAACAAGAAGCTTCGACTTACAATGGCAGCAGAATGTCTACACAGAAGTCCTTTAGTGGGTCCGAATTCGCCCTCTCTGACTTCTGTGTTTCCGATCCGTCCTGAACTTGTGACTCGGCAGCTATCATTTCCATCTCGTCTAGAGTAGTGGACTGCCAGATGCAAAGTCGATCTGCGTGGATATCGACCAACGTCGAAAAGTTGTGCTTGTGGCGCTTCTTGGGGGCAGGCTCGACCGGCTTCTTCGGCGTATCTCCGACGGGCAGCCCTGGTAACTGACTGTCTTGTGCGTCTTCGGCCGGTCGCACAGCTTCCAACGCAAGTATCTCCAGAATGAGAATCATTTGCAGCTGCGTTTCTCGAGTCCGAAGGCAGGTTATGTGATATTTGACCTCCTGCGGGTTGATCGCGGCCTCATCGTCATGAGGTATGAGCGACTGATGTGTTCTCCACCATTTCTTCACATGGTCGATCTCGCCGGGATAGAGTCCGTCTTTGCCGATTTTCATCTTCTTTGACTTTCTCCGTTTCTTCTTTGGCTCATCCTCAGCACAGCTCTCGGCCAGTAGTTTTATGTCCTTAACAAGCTCCGGCAGAGTCTCGCGGAATTTCTTATCGACCTGCACTGTCGACATGGTAAGGCTCTTCAAGAATTCGACCAGGTCATTCATTTCAAGGTTTGCGTCACAGTCCAGGTGGAAGGCTGCGCGTGCTCGAGATAGAGGCCCCTTTGCAAAATATGCTAATGATCCCTACAGCGGAGTAAGTAACGAATGAATGGAAATAGAGCTCGAATATCCATACCTTCGAATGATACAGAGCCTCGAGATACTGGGATCTGATGTTCTGAAATATGTCTTCGGCAGAAGTCTGCATGTCGGCATTTGAATCTGCTACAGCGGCTTGGGAACTTTTGGGTGGTAGCTCGCTCACACGACCTCCGGGAAGTTGTTCTTGGAAAGGGTCCTCCAGGTACTGTGCAACAGCAGGTATTACTGCCTGGATCTGGGGCTCGCTCTGGTCTTGCGACTCGCATGGCGTTGTGGAGACTGTCCTTGGGCGTTTTCGCACCATAGATTGGATTTGTTCTATCGCAAGCCTCTTCTTCTTGCTCTCATGATGCAACTGGGGAGTGGTTGAAGGGTGTTCGGCCACGTTGGCGTGTGCGGCCTGGGCTGGACGGCAACGTTGCTCATAACAGGCTTCGGCAAGGTGGCTGAGCTTTTCGATGGCAACCCAGGCGCCAAGCTTACAAACGACATAGAGGCCGGTTTGGTGACGTTCAATAGCATAAACATTGCGGGTGGTATCTGAGCGTGCGATAAGTACGCTTGGTGCCTGACGCAACCGGCCCTCAAGATCCAAGACTCGAATGTGAGATTCGAAGAAACGGCCTGGGCCACTTAGGAACTCTCCATTGGGCCCGGACAAGTCCAGCGCAGACAAGGAGAGGTGCTCGCGGGACAGCAACATGAGTGGCTTCAACACGGGAGGTCTCACGGATTCGGAGGCGAGGGAGAATTGGGGCTGGCGGTAGGTCAGCATTGGTCTGGGTCGCACGCAGAGGAGGCGGCTGGGACTGGGTAAGCGGTACAGACCTTGATTGTAATAGCTGGTTTGAGCAGTTCCTCCAGGGGAAAGGCAGGAGAATCGCGCTTCCTCTTGTGTGAGTTAGACGGCAGGGTGTCATCTTGGGACCTGATGCGTGAGCCGGCCGCGGACGACGAGAGGGCTGCAGGCTTGGATCTGGAAGGGGGACGCGACGCGTCCGAACCTCTTGTGGACATTTTGCCGACAGCGGGACGCCGGCCATGGAACTGAATTTGAGAAAGAGGAGCTGGTGGTGAGGAGTAGCAGCTGGCCGTCGCTTGATGGCAAGCAGCTGCACGCTCATCGCTGGTTCGCTCACTAACTCATGGCATACATGGACGCTCACAGAGGGCTTGAGCAGGGAACGCGTCGGCTGGTCAGACGCGGTTGTGGCAGCCGGAAGTTTGACGGGCCTATGAAGACCGGGGACGACGAAACAACCTGGGCTAGCTGCCGGGGTTACATGGGTACCACGCCTGCACGCATGCTTGCTGCATGGGTGCTAGGCCGAAGCTCCAGGGTCAGGGGGCCGAGGTCCTGCTCGCGGCGACAGAACTCACTCACTCCTCATCAGTGTCAATCATTCGCTGGCACTCCAGGCTTTGAGGTCGCAGTATGTCCTGTGCATACCTGCCTAGGTAGAGCACAACAGCACCTGTATTACGGGACACTGCCTCCTGTCTTTCGTTGCGACCAGCGAAGCGTCATGTCATTCCCCAGATGCCCATCGAGACAATCGTGAGACCCCAGCGGTGGTCACGAGGTATGAACCATATACGCGATACCTAGGTAGACCACTCATGTGTACGGCTGGTTGGGTATGTATCCTAACAGAACAGGCTAGTATCAGGAAAATGGATCGATCCATGCAGCAGTCGGCAGGTGGTCTGTATCGTGAGCGTCGTGAGGCTTCAGGCGCCGCCGCAGGCCCAGAATGGCTGAATGGCATGACCATAACGGGCGGGCTCAACGGGTTGGCCGGGCTGGGCGGGCTGGGCGGGCAGGGGCGCCTCGGCAGCAGAAAAAAAACACATTTGCTGGCTCGCAGTCCACAGTTCTAGATCCAGCTACACAGTAACCTCAAACAACGTAAAATGGGTCAAGACCAGGCGTGCTGGCAAGTGCGAGAGTGCGTGCAGGGAAATGTCCCATCCTCGCGTGGTCCCAAGGTCTCCAAGGGTAGGGGTCGCTGCGGTTAGGGTGCTGTTATTACAGTAGTCCCGGGTCTCGAGCAGTTGCAAATTGGCAGATGCACGACTGCACGGGTCGATCGCTCTGCCAACATCAGATCCAAGCATCGCCCACCTGTACTTTGGGCCTGTAGTCAAACGCTTCTCCCGGCTGATTTGGTCTGCGTCTTCGTGCTTCGCATCAAATTGTGCAACTTGGGCCAATCTAGCCCATTGCCTGCAACCAGTATCGTGTTGGCGCCTCTCCTTCCTTTTTTTTTTCTCTTCTTCTTTTCTCAACTGTTTTCTCCGGTCCTTTTCTATTCCTCACTCTCTACCATTTTTGGCCCCATTCGCGCGATCCTTTTTCGGTTCTCGTGACCGTGAGCCAGAAGACCGGGAGAGGACGGCTCAGACCACAGCACTGTTACAGGTTATTACAGCAAGACCGACTTTGGGGACAAGCCACACCATATCGCCCGCTCGGTCCCGCCAGGCCTGCAGATCAGTTAGCAGCGCCGCCCCGGGGGCCACAATACACTATCAAGTTGCCACTCTCCAGGCCCTTTTGCTCCGAGTCAGTCCCTCCAGCTCTCGCCACACTTGTCCGCCTCAGCCTTGCAACATCGGCTTTCAAGCCTCAGCCAGGGATTGGACATCAGTCAATCCATGCGTACGTGCTCGGTACGGAATCCCTCCCACGGTCTAGAACGCCATACCACCTATAGCGACCGAGGCCTATCGGCAGAGACTGCGCCCGTGCCAATTTGAATACGATCCCATCCCATCCCATCCCATCCCATCCTCATGGACACATCTGGGTCCCGTTGAGCATTCTCGCCATCGGTCGTGTCTGCCCCTTGGACAACCTGTCCGTCAGGTCTGAGCTGAGGCACCGCCACAAGGAAGGTCCTGCCCCGGCCTCACCTGTGCCTTTATCTCTGGGCGCGCATCCCACGATCAAGCTCGCCCCGGTCCATCACGCCTGCCAGCCCATTGCCAACAAAATGTCGGCAGAGACCTCGCCCAGGGCTGTCCGCTTCTCCGACGGCGACAGCGACCCGTCCAAGTCGTTGAGCAAGGGCTATCGTCCACTTGCCGTCACCAACGACTCTGGCGACTCGGGCTCGTCAGGCGAGTCACGGCCCGAGCCAAATGGCTTCGTCGACTACGAACTTCAGGATGAACTAGGTACCCTCCACCACTACGTCGACCAGGCCGGTCATGCTGGCTCCATGTCGTCCGTCGCTTCCGATTCATTGGCTAATGGCACGGCTGGCCGCCATCGCTCAGCTACAGACGGAGGCCCCATCCACTCCAACGGCACATCTACGAGGCCCCAGCGACCTACCGGCCCCGCAAGGCAGCCTTCTAATACCTACAGACCCGTGCGCCGACCGCAACCCACTCCCGTGGGCTATCCTGACCCTCGCTCGGCCTCCAGGTCTCGAAACCTACCCTCTAACTCGACCTTCGCACGCCAGGAAAGGGCATATGTACAGCGGCTGAACAACGCTAGGAAGCAAGATTATCCGTTCCCCTCCGAGTTCGACCCCATAAGTTTTGGCACCCAAGGCGACCCGGACAGCGATTCCGAGGGCGAGACCCCTGGGTCAGAAGCGCCATATAGCACCGAGCAGGACGACGACGCGAGGAGGCTGTTCGAAGGCGACGACGACGAGGACCTGGAACCGACCGAGGAAGATATCAGAGACCCAGACAACAGGGAGAGACTGGAATGGCATGGAATGCTCGCGGCTGTCCTGACCGGAGATGTCGTGCGACAGGAGAAGAAACGTCTCATCGGCTCGTCTGAGCAGGAGGTTGGAAAGACCGCGCAGAAGGCCGAGCTATGGCTCGGTATACGAGCTCGCATATGCGGTAGACATCTGCCCGTCCAGCGAAGAATGGTCGAAGATGCTCGGGGCACCATGGATCGGACCATCGAGGAAATTATCAACTTCCAGATAGCCGGGGAGAGCGAGGCGGGCAAGCCCCCGGCTGATCAAGTTCGCGATATGGTCGAGAAGATCGAGAGGCTGGAAGGCCTGTATCCGTCGCGAGAGGCCATGGTGGCGGCACACACATCTGCAAGATCCGCCCTCTTCACAGAGGCCTGTGACGCCATCACGTCTTGGTACAATGTCAATGAACTCATCAACACAGAGCTCACTGTCCTGAGAAGATGGGTGGGCAACGACGAGCTGGACTTCTTGAGGACAAGAGAACGGTCTCCGATTGGCAACGCTATTGGCGACGAATCCTCTTTTCTTGATAAGTTGTTGAAGGAGGACGGCCTCAAATCACTTCACGACCACATTGAGGAGGATGTTGGTGGGATGAAAAGCAAGCGTAACAGCATGCTGAGAGGCATCTCCAACGTGATCCTCAAGGCCAAGGAAACCCTGATTCACAACGCAGAGGCGTTCAGAAAACGACACTTGCCACCCTACATCGAAGACCTCCTCACCTTGATCAGCTTTCCCTCTCGTCTGATTGAGGAAATCATCAAGGTCCGCCTGGCCTATGCGAAGAAGATGAAGGAATCAGCACAGCAAAACCCGATGCTGCAGGACCAGATGATTTCTCAATTCCAGGTCCTCTTGAATCTGGCTATTGGTATCAAGCTTGAATACCTGGGGATATCGCAGCCTGAGCCCGGCTGGGAGCTGCCACCTTGCATTGATGAGGCTTTTGACCAGGCTGTTCTGGACGCCTTGAAATATTACTTCAAGATGCTCAACTGGAAACTGAGCGGCAACAAGAACACCTTCAAGGAGGCTGAGCTTCTGTTCCAGGAATGGGAATTCATCAATGAGATCGGGAGTCACCTGGACCATGGCGACGTGGAGGTTGCTGAGCAGTTCAGCAATCTGACTTTCAAAGCAATCAGACGCTTGAGCGACACCTTCGAAAGAGAGCTGCAACGGAAACCCAAAGAAAGCCCGGCCGAGATGAGCAAGAGATACAAACAGATCCTTGACTCGGTTCGAGTTCGCCAAAGAATGTTGCAGCGTTTCTCCAGAATGCTGAGCGGCAATTATGAAAACGCAGCGGATTTCAGCATCGCCTTTGGACCGGATCGACTCCACAGTCTGTTCGCAAGACTGATAGAGTCTGGCCACTTCCAAATCTACACCGCAAGCATCGAACATGAGGGTGTCATTCTGGTTGCCTCGCCTTCGTTACATGGCCGTCACGAGGAAATCCAGTCAATTATTGGCACGGCATCGTATGAGCATGTCTCTGAAGACCCGACGGACCCATACATTCTCATGATCCGAGCCGAGAATGCACCCCATTGGTACGGGCCCAAGGTATCCATGACAGTACGGGAAGAGCCTCTGGACCTAAAGGTAGGCCACCTGCGGCTGATCGCCGGCGGATCACAAAACCGACTCACGAACGCAAGGAAAGCTTTCTTGGAGCTCATCGACATGCACCTGGATCTCGTTGTCGAGCAGCGCTCGAACCTCAAGCGAGTCAACCAAAAACTGGGAGACATCAAAAAGGTGGCATACAAGCTCTCCAACACCTTCATGGACAGTGTCGAGACTATTCGCTCACAGACAAAGGGGATGGAAGTGCAGGATCTCATCCAGACCTGTTTCATCTTCGCGACAGAATTTGGTCAGCGATCTCTACTATTCATGGACAGCAATCGCCGGCAGATGAACAACATCAAGTTGACCAAACTCGCGTTGGACTGGGTCAGCTTCATCTGTGATGACTGTGTGTCTTCTGACCGAAAAACCTTCCGATGGGCCGTCCTGGCTCTCGAGTTCAGCATGGGCATGACCCGTGGGAGGCATATCTTAGCACTCGGAGACGAAGAGTATGCGAGACTGCGTGAAAAGGTCGCTGGTTGCATGTCCCTGCTTATCTCGCACTTTGACATCATGGGCGCGAGGTCAAGCGTTGCCGCCCAGGCGGAGAAACAACGCCTCGAAGCCCTCGTGGGTCAATTCAGAAGGCTGGACCAGGGCAAGAATCTTGATGATCGGACTGCTTCCAAGTTCGTTCTCGACCACCGTCTTCAAGAACTCGCCAAGATTGATGAAGGGAGGAAACAAATCCTAGCCGAAAGATCTGCCCTAGGTCGTGTGCTCGAGGCGTCGAACGAGGTGGACCGGTCTCTTGCATACCTCTCGTCGACTGCTACTAACTTCACGATGAGGTGGCAACAAGGGCACTTTGTTGGCGGAGGAACATTCGGCAACGTCTATGCGGCGATGAACCTGGACACGGGGCACTTGATGGCTGTCAAAGAAATCAGGTTGCAGGATCCGAAGTTGATACCTACCATTGCCACGCAGATCAAAGACGAGATGCGTGTGCTGGAATCTGTCGACCACCCCAACGTCGTGTCGTACTACGGCATCGAGGTCCACAGGGACAGGGTCTATATCTTCATGGAGTTCTGTTCTGGAGGCTCACTTGCCAACTTGCTTGAGCATGGTCGCATCGAGGATGAACAAGTTATCATGGTTTATGCGCTACAGCTTCTCGAAGGCCTGGCTTACCTTCATGAGATCAAGATCGCACATCGTGACATCAAACCAGAAAGTGAGTTCATGCACTCTCAATTTCGCATGCCAACCAAATCTAACCGATCTCCCAGACGTACTTCTCGACCATAACGGCATCATAAAATATGTCGACTTTGGCGCTGCCAAAGTAATCGCTCGCCAGGGACGGACACTGATGCAAGACATGTCAGCTACAAAACCCAACAAGTCCATGACTGGCACCCCGATGTACATGTCTCCAGAGGTCATCAAGGGTGAAAACCCCGGGCACTTTGGAGCAGTCGATGTATGGTCTCTCGGCTGCGTCATTCTCGAGATGGCCACAGGACGACGACCTTGGGCGAACCTAGATAACGAGTGGGCGATCATGTACAACATCGCCCAGGGCAACCCGCCACAGCTCCCGACGCCGGACCAGCTCAGCCCAGAAGGCATTGACTTCCTCAAGCGCTGCTTCTACCGTGACTCCAAGAAGAGAGCTACTGCCGTGGAACTGCTGCAGCATGACTGGATCATGACCATCCGGAACCGGGTCGTTGAGCCTTCGACACCTAGCGACTCAAGCGCTTCAACCCAAACGACACCGACTGCGACCGGATCTAGCGGGAGGACAAGCGTCGGCGCGGATGGATTCTACTGATCGCCATGCAGATAGGTCCCGCTTGATCCTGTCCGCTATGATTCTCTGTACCACAATTCTCATCCGCACTCTCATCTTCACTTTGTTATCGGCTGTACATATACTCTCCACAGATGACTTCGCGAAGTCCCATGGCTGCCGCACCAGGCAGATCCAGCGCGTCTGAGCTTCGTGTTTATGATCGTCTTACCCTAGGGCAGCATTGAGCAGCGAGTTTTGGAGTCTCTCCTAAGCGAAGCCTTGACTTTTTTCTTGCACGTCAGCGCGTTCTGTGTCCTTATCATCAGAGCTTCGATTTCTTGTAAGAGCTCTTAAGGATTTTTTTATTGGGAGGGGCCATGTTCCTCGATTTCGTGGCGGCTTTTTCTCTTTTTATTTTATTTTCTTCATCACTGACGGCCATCACGACGAAACGAATGACCATCATCACATAGGCAACAATATGGGGGTGCCTCGCATACGGGCGGCATAGAGTTTCATTTCAATTTTTTGTTTTTATTTTGGCTTTCAGGTGGAGTAAATCTGCGACCGCATTCATACATAAATACACAAGCTAGCGGGGGACGGGGTCTGGTCGGGTCCGGTAGACATTGCGCGGCGGAGGAACATCACACTATTGCCGGGTCCTTTCCTGGGGAATAAATAAATCATAATATCTAAGTGGAGACATGTTCTCTCCTGCCTCCCAAAGGTCATTTCCAAGAAACACTTCTGTTTGTTCCCAAACCTTGGAATATAGGTGCATGCGCACTATTAGCTAGGGGTACGGCAGGAAAGCGGGTGAGCCATTGGTTTGGCCGGTCTATCTATCCGAGTTATACCCTCGGATCAGAATATGTGGCTTTACACGTCTGTTCGAGAGGTGTGGTTACAAGCGGCCCTATCAAACCTCCAAAGACAATCTTCCAGCAATGCTCGCTCCAAGTCCAGGCTGACCGGCCAACGCAGCATGAGCGACGCTTTTGTGTCGTGAGGCTAGTATCAGTACTCAAAATGCTAAAAAAAAAAATTAAAAAAAAAAGCAGCTAATGGGGAGGGGAGGAGAGGGCGCTCACTCATGTGCAATATCGTACGGTGGAGGCTTGACAATTCACAGTGTCAGGGACCGCTCGATTACCGCGATGAATGTCACCGGACCAGTCCGCCTCATCGATGAATATTCACGCTCATTGAGCCTGTATATATACAGAAGAACATGGCCAGAAGAAAAAAGGTATGTGCACCTCACACGTTATATGTATGTGAATGTATATACATCCCCCCCTCCCTTCTCTCGAGAACAACCGCATCAGTTCCCAAACACCGCCAGCGAGTTCTCAATCATCCAGTTGATGCCCTCGGCCCTGTACGAGTCCCAGGCCACCGAGCTCCCGTTGGTGTCGAGGAACACGTTCTGGCCGACGCCGCCGCCCACGGTGGCGTTGTAGACGGGCCACGCGGCAACACCGTCAATCTCGAGCCCGGCGCCGTTGGGGTCGAGGCTCGTGACGAAGTTGACCCAGGCGTTCGAGATGCCCTTTGCGAGCGCCGCGTAGACGGGGGGCTCGTCGGCGATGGGGACGGTGGTGCTGTCGTAGCCGGTCGCGAGGACGTTGTCGAAGACGAACATGACCTCTGCGAAGTGGGTTGCTCCGATGTAATCTTTTTTTGGCCGTGGTCAGTAGGGGGGGTTCAAGCTCTTTGCCAATGTGACAGTACTTACTCGGTACGCCGGTGCTGACGACGTTGAACTCGTAGCTGTAGGAGGGCAGACCCGCGTTGGACCAGGCGATGTTCGCGCGACGTCGGAGATATTGGAACATACTGCCCCATGGAGTCAGTACACAGCTCCGCCAAGGAGGATAAATTAGGAAGAGGCCAGGACTCACAAGTCACCAAAGAAGGCGCCCGTCCTCCGGAACTGGAGGCCCAGTGCCGTGGCAATCTCGTCACCCGCTTCGATGACGGGGAACTTCTCGAGCGAAGGCACGCCGACGGCCTGAATATCCGGGTACAGTGCCAGCAGCTCATCTGCCAGCTGATCCAGAGACTTGCCCGTCTGGGTGGGGGCGTCGGGTCCCAAGATTGCCTCGACGGCCGCCCGCATCTCGTCGTCGGTGTTGACGCCCGTCCCGTTGGGGCCCTTGCCCTGGCCAAAGGCGGACCCTTCGTCGGTGTTGGTGCCGATCAGGATTGGGATCTGGGGAAACCGCCCGTCGCTGAGCTGGTTTACGGGGAAGTCCGCGACTGCGGTCTGGTTAGTGACGGGCTCCATATTCGTAGACTGACGTGGGACTGAATTGATTGAGAAATACTCACTGAAATCACCATCGAGCATTGGAGGCCACGGCGCAGCCTCGGTCCCGTTCAGCGCGGCATTGATCTGCTCAAAGGGCAGTGAGCGCAGACAGTCAAGGGAGGCTGAAGTGTTCGCCGTCGGCGCGCAAGAGGTGTTGGACACAAACAGGTTGTAGAGCGCATCCATGGCCTCGGTGTTGTTGGCACCGCCGGGGAACCTGGAGAGGATACCCCCAAAGCCAGACTCCCCGATAGCAGCACGGAAGAGCCCGTCATCGCGGCCTGTACATGGTACGGTCATCAGCAAAACTGTGCAATTTAGCCCAGAGGCTATATCCACATGGGGATCTCACCGTTGTAAGCCAGGACCTGCGCGCTGACCGACTCGGCGCCCGAGCTCTCGCCCCAGATGGTAACCTTTGTCGGGTCGCCGCCGAAGCTGGCGACGTTCTCGTTGACCCACTGCAGCGCGAGGCGCTGGTCCCGGAAGCCGTTGTTGGCGATGCCGGCCTCGAGGGCTTCGCTGCCCGCCAGGAACCCGAACGCTGAGACCCGGTAGTTGATGCTGACCCCGATCATCGGTGTGCCAAGGTCGACTGAGTTCTGGACGATGAAGGACAGGTTGTAGCGCCGGTCTTGACTCCCACCCCTGGTATCGTGTCAGCATGGTGCGTTGCTCGATGGACTGGACAGGTGCGGAAAGATAAGGGCTAGGAAGGGTGACGGCGCAGAAATATGACAGGAGCTTGCTCTGGCGTCTTCGGAAGCACGCTGAGGAGGTGTCACAAGGAGAGAGAGATCCCAGCTGGGAAAGCTACTGACATGTACTGGTAGAATAGTTAGCAAGACCATCCCATCCAAACTCGTTATATTAGCAGGATAGGGTGCTATTACCAGGCCACCTCCGTGGATCCAGAGCGCAACCGGCAGCTCTGCCGTCTCATCGATGCCTGCTGGCCGGATGATGTTCAAGAATAAGCAGTCCTCAGACTGTGCGTAGCCGATGTTGTCGCCGCCATAGCCCACGCAGGACACTGGGTACTCTGTTGCAGGCTTGGTACCATTCCACGTCGAGTTTAGGGGTTGTGCGAGGGTGAAGCGCTCCGCTGGCTATTGACGTCCGAACGAAGGTTGTCAGCCGGGGGAACCCCCAATAAGAACAACACTCATGGCTGCGGGTCATCAACTCGGCCGTACCTGGGAGTAACGCATGCCGAGGAAGAAGTCCTGGTCATACTCGTCACTGTGAACGCCCTCGTACGATCCATTCTTGACAGTCACGACTGGACTCGACCTGGCGCGCAGCAAAGAGTCCCTGGGGCCGCCCCTGTGCGAGGCGACGCCGGCATGGACGGAGGCGAAGACGAGCAGCGAGCCAGCCAGGAGGGTTTTCACGAGAGAAGCCATCTTGGCGACAACAGTCGAGGAAGTGGGCTTCTTGGATGGGTTAAAGGGAGGGCCTGCTACTGCTGGTGGTGGCAGCAGCAGGGCGCCGCAGCGGCCTGAGCCGGGCTTCTTCTCCTTTATTATATCATCACGGAGGGCATCATCCAGGCGACCGATCCCGGGATTACCACCACGGTCCCCAGATGTCAAAGGAGAACATCTCCACCCGTACCTGGGTGGCAGGCTTGGCTGCCCGCCTGCTCCCTGACAAATGCCGTGGGATCTGCCGGGATGCTGCCTCTTTGAGGCCCAGGGCCCTCTCCTGGACGATGAACGACGCCCGTCGCGGCCATCGTCCTCGTCTGTAGCACCAGCCGGTAACCCTCCCAGGCCTGCTAGAATCGGCCCGTCTAGCATGGCCGCCCCGTTCTCCGATCCACACGCGTGGCCCTTCTCCGCACTCATGGAGTGCATTTCCCCAGACTCTGGTACGGCAGAAGGCACTACCCCCCGGTCGTATGCGTTGGGGAAAGAGGAGGGCATAACGTGGGGATTCCTCCGTTCGGATCAGAGAAGTGTGGTTTTTCCTTAGCGAAGACTGGCAACCACCCCAGACCAGGCCGTTCGTCTGAACGATCTAGTTGCCATCTGGGGCTAGAGCCTGGGTGAACCTTGCGGGTAATCCCTCGGCGCTGGACCTTTTTGCCAAGGCAAAGTGGCAGCCAGCACCTTCGTCCGATAAAACCCCGCCTGGCGAGCTTCGTCGGCAATGGGCAGAGCAACCTCGACAGGCCTCGGTGGGCGGTCGAGTCAGTCCTGACCAGGCTCAGGCGACAAACGAGGCCACACCGCTGGCAAGCAGGCCGATATGGTGTTACCCAGGCACCCAGGCACCCAGGCACCCTACCCGCGAGGGCACATGTCGTGTGACGGGCTCAGAAAATTCGTTCCAGGAACATGCCCGGACCGATTGGGTGGTATGTGTGGGGATGGGGCCCCGTCGGATGAACCACTAAGCATCATTGCTGCAGGGAACATCTCCTCTGTCGCGGGATGGGCACAAATCGTGCAAAGACTCCGGGGTTGATGCATGGGAAGCAGTCGGCAGATTCGCGGCTAAATTTGAAAAAACACGAAAAGTTCACCCGGATCTCCCGCGGTGGTGACGATAATTTCGGGGCATACATACTGTACGTCTATATGTCGTGCATCTATACGCCATTCTGGCGTGTGGAGTTACACAGCTCCATCGTCCTCAAGGTCTTCACACTATACAAAAGTGCTGCCAAAAGTACGGTCCGGCCACCACCGGCCACACAGCAGTCCGCGAGTCTGGCCCATCGTGTTGCCAAGCGCGATACTGTGAGAGGAACATCGAGCCTGAAGTGATCGACTACCAAGGGATCGGCTCGGAACCGGAAAACTGCTGCGGTATGCGGATTGGGTGAGACTCAACGGCACGGCGCGTGCCCAGATTTATCCGGTGGGTGGAATGCGGCTCATAGTCTAATTCATTAGCCAGGCCAGGAACAACCTCTCCTGCTGACTTCGCTTGTAGTCACTTATGTCTCGACATCGTAAACTTTAAAAGGTTGAAGAAGCCTCGTGTCTATTCATTCGGCTACATCTGCCATGGACTGCCTCCACTGTCCGACTTTCGCTGTCCTGTCCTTCCCACCCCTTTTGCTCATGCCCAGTAACCTCGGTTGTCCCTACCCGCGCGCCTTTCCATCGTCCACGCCCTGTTCCTCGTGGTACACAGGCCCAGCTGAGCCCACGGCTCACATTATCACAGACAGATTATATTAAGGGAGTGTGTGTTATTAAGGCAATTTTTGAGGGTATCGTCCAGGACGCTTTGGCTGTCTGCTTCCATCCAATGCGAGGTACAGGGGAAAATTTGAAACCCAATATAGTGTTGATACAAGACGACAAACAATGAAACAGGTGACCCAATCCCCCGGGAGCATTCCAGGCAATGCTAGACCATTCATTAGATCATTATAAAAATACAGTACTTCCAGAGGTGAGGCTGATATATCGCTCTTTAACCCTGCCCGGGGGATTGGAAGTTTTGCGGGGTGATATTCGGCTGGAATTGGAAGTTGTGGGACTGAGGCTCGCTGAGCTGCGCGATGGATCCCTTCCACATCGGGATCTGGTCGGGAGACCTCGACCAAGGGTAGATATCTCCTCGTGGCGGCGAATCAAATTTGAAGGCTGGGAAGGCCTGTGATTGTACGGCGGCAGGAGTTGCTGGCTCGCTTTCGACGTATCTCGGCGCACAGAGTGAGGTGGGAAATTCAATCTCGGACCCAAATTGAGACAAACTGGGAGTTGCGAGAGCCTCATCCGACGAGGACGTGTTTCCATAGCCCGTGTCCAGCGTGAAGGTGGGGTGGTGGAAGGACTGGAAGCCCTGCTTTTGGACACCGGAATAAGCCACATCCCGCATAAAGTCAGGCGTGCTCGGTGAGACCGCTGCGTTCTCCCTGAGGCCACTCATCGAGACCGAAGATCTCTGAAAATTGAAACGAGGAGCTTCTGCTGATAGATACTGCGTCTCAAAGGTCGATCCGACGGGGGATCCCTCAGATCCGGCTTTGAAAGTGTTCGACGCGACAGTCAGTGACGAATTTCTGGCGAATTGCTCGAGGAAGTTCGGGTCGAAAGATCGAGGAGACAGCGGTGAGACGGGAGGGGCGGATTTGAAAATCTTGCCCGATAATGGGCCGTTGGCTGACGCAGCTCGCCTCATCGATCCATACATGTCAGATCGCTTAGAGCCCTCGATTCCTGTCTTTGGTCCGTTAGGATAGTTGCGAAGGGCCGTTTGGTTCAATCGCTGCGGCGGCCGGGTCTTCCTCCGCGAGGCAATGCTTGGGTGCGTAAAAGTGGTATCGGCGGTCGAGTCCGATTGCTCAAGAGCTGGCGAGTTTCCAGAGGTCATGTCTGGGGACAATGTCTCCACACTGGAGAAGTCCGACTCTCCTGTGCCCGATTGTTCCCCAGTGTGGTCGTGGCTCGTCATGCCAGTGCTGAAGGTCGCCGTGCTCGGGGTCAAGATTGATGCTGACGAGGCGAAGGAGTCTGATCTCTCAATGCCTGAGAAGATTGGCAAGCCGTGCATCTCGGCAGAAGAGAAATCTGGCGCGAACTGGCCATTGAGCGACTGGAAAGACATCTGATCCTGCGCGTCCGTGTACGAATCAGGGGAAGACGAGAAGTCACCAGTGTGGTTCTCAAAACTCGCTGCGATCAGAGGGACACTAGTGTTAGAGAAGGCATCTATCTGATTCGCCGGCAAGGACTGAGGCTGTGAGATGGTAGTGTGGCCGTCCCCTGCTAAATCTCTGCGGATATCGTCCTCTCGTGATGTACCGTTACCCGCAACGGGACTCGCGGCGGATGAGTCGGTGGCGCATTCCTCGCTTTCCTGGCCCCTCGCGGAGTTGGGAGATGGGAGATGCTGCTCCGGGAGGTCACCGCTGTCAGAGAACGGGGCCGACGATGGCTGGAGAGGCTGGCTCCGGTTGCTCAAGCTGTAGAACTCGCTGCTGGTGGGATGCTCGCTTTCATCCTCATGAGAATCAACCAGGTCGGTTTCTGACACTGCTGAATCGGCGGCCTGGCTGGCTTCGTATGCCTGAACCCTGTGCACCTGCTTCTCCCTGGCTCTCCGATTTTGGAACCAGTTCTGGGACATGTGATGTTAGTATATGACGTGGACAGGGAGTGTGTTGCTACATACATTGACTTTTGGGACAGGGCAACCCAGTTCCTCCGCCAGTTGGCGCTTTCGGCTAGTGCTTGGCTTCTGGGTCTCGTCTGTGAAGACTTTCTCGAGCTTTTGTTTTTCCTCCTCGGAAAAGCGCTTGCTACATGCAATGGTGGCATGGTAGAGCTGAGAACCTTGACTCTGTTGCAGTGCCTGGAACATCTTCATGGACGGCTGATAGAATCGCTGTCCGTTGGATTGCAGCATCATGGGGAATCCGGGGTTGTGTTGGTGGTTCTGGACCTGCTGCAGCATTGACATGGCGTCCAGATTGGGTTGCTGAGACTGCGCCTGCTGCCACATCGTCACAGGAGTCTGATAACGCTGCATGGCAGCCATGGATTCCATACAGTGTTGTTGCTGCCTGGGGTCCATCATTGATGAAGTACGTCGGTTATAGTCATGACCTGTTTGTTCCTGGAACAATTGCTGGAAGTTGCTGTCCCCCATCTTGGCAGGCTGGACGGCCAGTGGTGACGGAGTGGTTGGTGCGAAAGAGCGGACGCGAGTTCTGCCGGGGAGAAGGTGAAAGACAGAGGCAATCCCAAATTCTCAGTGGCTGTAAAAAATGCGCTTGGAGCGAGAGAACGAGCGCCCAGTAATGAAGAAGCAGTGGCAGCTGCCGGATTAATCGAAACCGGAGGAGGCGATATCTTGGTCCGCTGAGTGTCCGACCTCACAAACACACCACTTAAAGTTCCAAACGATCGCAAAAAGAGTGTGATTCAACAGTCGCCGGTAGCCTAGCACGGCATTGAGAGGGAAGTCCCGGTATTGGTTTGGAGGAGGAGGAGGAGGAAGAAGAGGAAGAAGAGCAGGAGGGTGAGCAGAAGGGAGTCTGTCGGCGGGTGAAGAGGGATCCAGGGTAAAGATGGAGGCGGCGCGAGATAACTGAAGCTCAGGGTGTGAGGGTCGAGGACAGGACGACGGGTAAGACAAGGCCAGCCGAAGTCGTCCAAGCGGGATGACAAGACAGGGACGTGAAGGAGGCAGGAGGAGGGTGCGGGAGAGAAGTACTTTACGGAGATGCTGTGTGCCCGGGCGTGATTATGATTGGGTGTGGCGCTGGGTCTCAGGCTGGGGTCCCTGAGGCTGTGGAAGCGGGCAATCTCTGTGGGTTCGGTCTGGGGTCCAGTCGGCCGGACAGGGGTAAGACAGCCGGTGCAAGGAGGAGGAGAAGAAGGAGGAGGGGGGCCACTGGGCGGTGGACCCCCCAAGTCTCGGAGCGAGGGCATGTCGTCCCCATCCAAGTCACCCCAGTCATCTTGACCTGTGCAGTACTGTGCAATACATAACTTGTACTTGGCGGCTCGATGTTGCACTGCGCATGCAACCCACTGCGCTGTCCTCGCACGCCTGGTCTGGTCTGTGTAATAGAGTTGGACCTAAACCTCGGAGCGCACCTATACAACCACCAGCTAATTCTCTGCGGCTGCCGCCACAGCATGACGATATGAGATGAAGACATTTGACTACACGGGCGGCAGCGAACACACCAAGCGTTGGCGCTGCCCGCCCCCAATTGCAGAGATAGAATGATGACGGAGCACCACGCGAGTTGCAACTTTGATTAAAGGGCGTCGAGGGATGGAGTTGGGCGTGGGTTCAAAGCGCAGCGAGGGCGCAGGCAAGGGTGGTGATGAGGGCGAGGTCGAGGTCGAGGTCGAGGTCGAGGTCGAGCCCCAGGCCCAGATCCAGGTCCAGGTCCAGGTCAAAAAGGCACTGGCGCTGGCGCTGGTGTCGGCGTCGGCGTGCTGCAGTATGGGCGGGCTGTGGGTGTCTGGCTGCAGCGGCGGGTGGGAGCTGAAGGATAGACAAAGTAAACCTGGTGGCCGGTGGGTTGTGGTGGGTGGGTGGGTGTGTGTGTGCGTGTGTGCGTAATGTGTGTGTGTGGGTGGTGTGCAGTTAGTTGCATCCGCCATCTCGTTCACATCATCATGCCCGTGGCCCCGGCCGAGATGAGATAGATGATGGTCGGCAGGGAGGACATGCTGGGCTGGTGCTTGATCAACGGCACGGCGCCTTCCAGTTGGTGCCCAGGTGGGGAGGGGAAAGCAGGAGGTACTTGTCCAGCGTACCAGGTGGTACGGACGGGGTACGCAGGACTCGGAGCAACTTGTCAGGGGCACGGGCAGTCCCATGCCTGGCATCCCAACTTGTGCTTGCCCTGGAGCGCTCGTTCCTGGATCTTGACTAGTGGGCACGCCAAGATAGTGGGCCCCAGTTCTCGGGATCTTGCTGTGTGACGAGCTGAGCTGGCTGCTGGCTGCTGGCTGCTGGCATGGCGTGGCATGGCGCGGCACGGCATGATGGCATGACCAAGAAGACCTGGGTGGTGAGCTTGTACCGCACCGTAGCCTTCACGAGGATGCTGTCCACGAGCCACTGTGTAATCTGTATCTGTCCGTCGTCATCTTCCAGAGAGCCCGCCAGGAGGGCCTGGCTCTGGAACAGGAGGGCTGGGGACGGCCCAGCAAGTTGCGCGGAAGTAGCCCGCAAAAATAAGCGAGAGCCGCCAGGGCCCCAGAGACCCAGGGACCCAGGGTGCAAGCGTCCGATCAAGCCAGGAACGACTCGGCGCGTTCCAAAGGTTCGGAGACGCGTATTTTTTTTATTTTTCTTGGTTCTTCCTAATCTCACCTTCTTTCTTCTGCCCCGTTGTATGACATCCGCGACAGCCGGCGTGTGTGGTCACTGGTGGGTGCAGTGAGACGCGAGTGGGTGAGCAGGTGAGTTGGGATGGCATAATGGGATGATGGGATGATTGGGATGGGTGGGACGGGATGTGAGAGCTGATCAAGCATTCTCTCGTGCCGCTTGGGGGGAGGGGGCGTTGCATGGGCGTCCGGCCGAAGCGACTGCGCAGTTACCTCGAGACTCGAGCGCGGGAGGCACGCAGCGGGCAGACGCCTTGGTCAACGGCAGTGTCAGTGGCATCGATGGCAGGTCGGCCCACGTCGCTGCATGGATGGCATACCTGTAGAGGGATGGTGGGGTCGCCGTCGACGTGGTTTTTCCTGATGGCGGCGAGGTCGGGAGTTGGAAGAATACGACTGTGCACAGACAAGTACCGAAAGCAGACGAGTCGCCAGGGGGGATTCTACCAATATGGTAGGCGTCTCCTTGTGCCTGACTCCCAGAATCCCAACATGGCAATTGGAAATGGGCTGGCCCCGCCTGCCTTCTGGTTCAGGTCTCCAGTCCTGACCCACCTCACCTCACCCGCCCGCGGGCCATTTCTTTTTGCAGACCTTTCCCCTCCCGTCATCATCCGCCACAGCCCATCTTTCCTGCTCAGTCAGTGCTCACCTCACCCATCTTTCATCTTCGTGACGCGCCATGGTGAAGCCACGGGCAGCACAGGAGGCATCACACGCAGAGACAACATTAGCACACATCAATTGTCAGGCCTCATCACCCTTCGATGCCACCGCCTCGGCACCTTGCGACCCGCCCCCTCACTCGCCCTTGATCCCTCGCCCCTCGCCCCCCCCCCGGGGCTCCTGCAGTAGTAGTCCATCTACGTCCAGCTGCTCGCCTCCCAAGGAAGTCAGCGTCGGTAGAAGATGGCTCTTCCTGTACTGTATCCCATGTCATGTGCGCGCCAGCACGCCTGCGCTATCTTTCCCAGGTTGTCTACGTGACTGTGTAGTCTGCCGCCGAGTCACTGTACAGTGCTTAGAGGTAGCCCATGCGAAGTCGCACACCACTCCGGATGGCACTTGCCCACATTCATCACCATGACCAACCACAGCGGCTGAGCGGCAGGAAGTCTAGGGCGGCCTGTCTGCCCTATCACCTCGTCGCGGAGCACATGTGCACAGTACTGGGTACGGATACCGTAGGTAGGCAGCCCGCTGAACACACACACACACACACACACACGGCGCATCCTGCATCCTGCACGCCTGCATCAAGGCTCCTGACGAACGCAACCGGCCTTGGGCAGGGCCACTGCCACTCCTGCAAGCCCAATGGCTGCTAGAAACGGTATCTGCCCCCTCCCCCCCTCTTCGTGGCCCTGGACGGACCACACCTTCGCGCCCCGCGGCATGTGTCATTGTCCCTGGCGGATATGTACACAACCAGACATCTCAGGCCTGTCGACGGACTGGTGGGGCTGCCGGCCACATCCATCGCAACTCTGGACGACTCGGAGCCTGTGGGGACTCGGAGTGGTGCGCTGGCCTGTGCAGTCCCTGCCGCAAGGTTGCAATGCTTCTGCATGAAAGACTGATCTATTTATGGGTCAACTCTAATTTCAATCTGCAAGTTCTGGGGGCCGTGAGAAGGCCAGTGCCAGTGGCTCTACCCACCGCAGTATCCGTACAGGATACTTGCCTTTTACCCACCGCAGTCGCGGCGGTGGTCTGTGGGGGCGTGCAGCCTTCTGTCGTTTTGCACGAACTTCAAATCTCGAGGGCTTCGGAGCTGCTCAGTGCGCATCAGCGAGGAGCGAGCAAGCCGAGTATGAAAGATCGACCGACAGACCACCAAACGGATGGTGAACGTCTGCTACATCAGTGGCCCGAAGAGCAGGACATCAGCCCTTCCTACCGCTCACCCGTAGAGCCGGCAAGATTGTTGCTGGCGGGCCCCACTGAAGGCATCTCCTCGCCATCTGGAGGATGGCTTGGACAAGCAAGAAGGCGTGTGGCAGACACTAAATTGTTACGTTCTCATCTTTTCAGCCTCAGCTTACGGCGCTGCACCAAACTTGCATCATTCACCTAGTTACAAAGAGCTCCAGGCCTGCATAGCCTCGAGTACAGGACAACAGCTGCGTGTCCCACCTCCTCCGGTGCACCCGCTGCTCGTTGTCACCGTACCATTGTGCCCAACCCCGGGGAGTAACCGGCATTGAAGGCTAGCTCCCGGGTAAGGCCTGGTAAGGCTCTACTGGCAGTATCCAGAAGCTCCAAGGATCAAACTACACACCGACTTCGACAAAGTCAGTGGCATGATAGACCTCGTCAGTGGCAGCCATTTACGTCTCTTCGGTAATTCGGCGTTGTCTTCCCTACTGGCATCGAAGTGGCAAATCAATTCGAGCCCGTGGACAGGAATGCGGAGACCTTTGGCCAGCGTGCTGTGCCTGGCTGCATGCAAGCAGACTTACGATGCGACTCTGCACTGCGGCTTGTTTCTACAGCCTTCGGCTTTTTACACGGCATGGTTCATTGAGCTCAAGCCAAAATGGCAAACACCACCCGCCATGACATGACTAACATTGTACCCCTATTCAGAATTGAAGGCAATAGCACTGGCGACCTCATTGCCAGAAACTCCTGGCAACGATTGAGAAAGATTGTTGTCTATCTCGAGTCTATTGTACCAAACGCAAGATTGATCCCACCTTTACATTCGAGTCTTGCTTGCGAGCGGCAAGCAGTATTGCCACAGATTTTCCACCAACCGATTCGACACCTGCAGGGCAGTTTATGCGGGCTTCTGCATGCTGTGACACGTTACCAGCCTGAGTGGGCACCTAGGGGCTTCTATGGGAGATGGTCTTGTGGTCCGTCGGGTCAACAGTCCTGTCGCGAAGCAGCAAGCACGTTCTTCTGTTCCTTACCAGTCTGCAGAGTCTGCAGGCAAGGTGTAGTGAACGGTGCAGTTCACTTTAAGAATCTCACAACGGTCTCAAGTGCCTTGATGGTTTGAGATGCCGATGCTCCCTCACAATTGCATCGGTGCACACGCTGCAGAGTAACACCAAATGAATGGTGATGGATGTCAGACTTCGCAATGAGTTTATTTCCTTTCAAGAATCACTCAATCGTGGACCAATAAAAGCAAGCCTCCGCGCATTAGAGACGGGCGGCCGACCACAGCACAGTCAGAGATGGAGACAACAGTCTGATGAATCTAGGCACAACCCAGTTGGGTTTTAGCTTGTTTCTTCGGCTGCAGCCGGAGTCGCGTCCTAGCATGACTCCGAGAGCCTGGATGAATGCTTGCGTCCTAGGCCTTCAGCAACGACGACGACGATCCCAAGGTATTGCCGCCGAGCCGAAGGGTGTTGCTGCAAAGTAGGACTAACGACCACTCGCCGTGGCCGGCCATCCACCGTGCACAGTACGCCTCCGTCTACCGTGTATCTGGGCAGTGGCCGAGAGGATGGGCTCCGCACTGGCTGCTCTTCGCTACTGCGGATCAACCAAGGAGCTTTTCGGGACGAGCAGCCGCCTTAGGTCTCTCCCTTGTGCGATGCGACAGTTGCGGTGGGCGAAGATCTTTCTTTGGCCGATCTGGCCGAGGGCAATGACGAAAAGTCAACTGACCAGGGGTAAGATTGGAGTCTCCACCCATCCAGGATCTGTCGTCATTCACGTGCACGATGAAGATGGAGTTCGGACGAAACCAGGGGGGCCCAGGAGATTGAAAATTAATCTGTCCCTGATGACCGGGCATGCCACGTGTGTCTAGTGCGCGCTGCGGGCAGCGCCGTGCTGGCCCGCCGCCCACTCCAGGACCAGATGTACCGAGCCCGTACTGCACCACTCTTTTGAGACTAGCACAGCCCAGAGCGGTACCAGGGATACCTCGATCATCAAACAGGGATCGCTGTGGGGAGGCCATGGGCTCCCTGGCTAGGGCAGTGCCAGGAAGTCGTCCCTGAGTGCACGGGCACTCGCTCATTTTAACCTCTCCCCATTTCGTTCCTATCCCCCGCGGGCTTATCTTTGTTGGGCTGCACAGCGCGGCTCTCAAAAGACACCCCGTCACGGCCATCATAGCCGTCGCGGCTTCTAGCTGATTGGCCCCTGATGCCCATGGCATACAGATTTCCCACGCCAACGGCCGCACAGTCAACAGCTGATCGACCACAGACGTTGTTAGCAGAGTTGGCGGCGGCTCAGCGATTCTCCGTCACGTTCCCAGGCGCAATGGCTGGCAATCGCTGTTGCAACCAACCACTGTCACCCTCGGATAAGACCAGCCAACCGCATCTCCTCTACTGTCCATCTCTGCCACGCGCCACGCCTTGTGTGGTTGACGTTGCGAGCGGCTTCGCAGACCCGCAGTGCTGCCGGGGCTTCTCCTGCTCTGAGAATCGCTTTGCAGCGCGTTGTCGCCCACCAAGACAGCATGCGGTCAGGCGCTTGGGATCATCTTTCAGCCCCTCCCTCGGTGCACAGTATTGCCTTCGCAGGGGCGCCCCGGGATAGCGAAGTGCCTTTCTACCTTGCTTCTTGCATACGCCCCAGCCCGCCACTGGTCCAGCGCATCCGATTAGGGGCTTTCTCCTGCAGATTGACACCTCTAACTCGGAAGCGATTGGCTCCAAGTCAACCGGGACCTCAGCTTGCCGCAAAAGGATCAGCAGACCATCCTTGCGGCGATCGTTTGTGCAGCGCCAGCCAAACCAGGAAACTGTTCAGTTATGTCGAGCCCGTCTGGCAGGATATCGAAGAGCGCGAAACTCTTGTCACTTCCGAAGTCCGTCACCTCGTGTCAACGGCACTTCGGGGACCTAAAATCTCAAGATAGGTTACGCAAATCGGCGACCACCCCGACAGTGAACGGTTGTGTCGGCCCTAAGTGTCACTGTGTCGCTTTCCCTGGGTCATACCGTACAACCGCCGCCGTTCGGCTTCATCGAGCAGACAGCAACAAGGCCCCGGGCGAAGGGTAAGCAGGCGTCCACAACGACGCCAAGCTCCCCTGTCCCAAGTCTGGTGCTGTCTCGGAGGATTCCCAGGGGATGCGACTTCTCCAGGCTTCCACACAACATTTCTGCCATTCTTGCACGAACTGTCGGGACCTTGCAGTTGGTGGCTGAGACAGGCGACTACCTATACGGCGGATGGTGGAGAAGTCCCCCTCCATGGCGGGAAAGCAGTCACTCGTAGGCCCCAGCAGCCACATTCCAGTGGGTCGGTAAAGGATAGGGCTTGAAATGGTTCGAGAAGAAAATATTCTTTTGTGTACCCCCCCTCCCCCTGTCACCGGCGTCCGGGTTGGTGCCTGGATGAGCTTTTCTATTGCCCATCTCTGTTCGGCGGTGGAAATATCTGTCTGAGACTTCGAGGATGACATTCGATCATCTAGCATCGTGAGGTCGTCTCCCGTGACCGGCCCTGTCTTCGCCCCAGTACCGTAGACTCGGTATCCGCCTGGTTGAAAAAGAACCGCCTCGCGGGCCACGGCGGAAAAGCTCCCGCGTGTTCTTCGGTGATGACCGCGGACTCTCATGTTCTTCTTGAATGCCGTGGCTGCTCTGGAATCGGGTCGGCAGTTTCCTCCTTTCAGAGCGCTGCGTGCCGTGCGTGAGCCATTCTTTGCAATATCGGTGTCCTTGCTCTGTCCGCGTCGAGAGACGTTACACAATGTGGGCCAAAACCATCCTCGAGGTGTTGTTTCTTCAGAAGACCTTGCCACCGGTAGCACGATGGCGTTTGTGATCGTAGTGATGACAGCCTTCACCATCCAAGTCTTTTGTGTCTGACCCCGATAAAGAGCCAATTAGCTGGCAGCGCACCCAGCAAGACATTCACTACTTTCCCAGCTTGTTTGACATCGTTGTGGATCGTGGCGGTGCTTTTCTAACTCAAATACACCAACCCACTGGGACGGAGAAGTTGACATCTGTCTCTGGCGAGGTGTCATGCTGGCAACGGGCCCAGCAAGCTCGTGGGTGATGATTCATGGTACAGCCACGATACAATTCCCGGATCGCTTGTGGCAAGTCTCTCACCCAAACCACCTCGGACTGTTGAATGCATCACAAAAGCAAAGACGGCCAGCCAGCCGTGCAGCATCGCGAAGAAACACAGTTCGGGTGCACATGCAAGATAGCTTAGACATCACGAGTTGTAGGATGGGTCACAATCCTGCAGGTGAGATTGCGATATCTCGCTACACGTTCCCCTTCCGCAGGATGTACCTCTTTCCTTCTCTTGGATTGGCAATGAGAATGCTTCTCTAAATGTCTGTTCTATCATAGTCGGTTTGCACCAGTGCACCGGACTGGCCCCCGTACGAAGAGTATCTGCAAAGGCCCCGATGATCATTGGGCACCCGTGCTATCGCCGTTCTCCGTGGGCAGCTCCGTCAGCCCGTTCGAGAACTCCAATGTGACCAGTCCGTCCTCGACCCCGACGATCCTGACCGAGTCCAAGTCCTTGACGATCCAGTCTGGCTCAGCGGCCTTGACCTGTTCTGCGGTATGGCTGATCCATCTGTCAGTATGCCAATCGTTTCCCAGTTTCCCATCAACACGAGGTGAGGAGAAACCTACCTCGTCACGAGCCCCAAGACCTTGCATCCGGCCGCCTTACCGGCCTTGATTCCCGCGGGGGAGTCTTCTAGCACGAGGACATTGGCGTTCTCGTTAGCACCGGCCAGGCCGATGCGCTCCAGGCCCAGTATATAGCAGGAGGGATCAGGTTTCCTAGATTCTCATGTTAGAGACACGTTCCGTCATGAGGGCGTTGAAAGGACTCGGGTTATGCCATAAGCTGGAAAGGGGGCCACGAAAAGAGGATCGTTACCCATTCTGGACGCTCTCTGCAGTCACCAGGTGTTCTGGGTTGGGCAGACCGAGCACCTTGAGCCACCCGGTGACGAGAGGGACAGTTCCCGATGTGACGACCGCCCAAGGAATGTGATGATCGCCGATTTCTTTGAGCAGCGCACGAGCACCGGGGATCTCGTATGCGTCCTCGCCGTGGAGCTGTGGGAGGAGACCCTCCATCTGCTTGACATCTAAGGAGAAGGTTAGTGCTATGTAGCGAGGAAATGAGTGGCCCGTTCTGGCTGTCCTTGTCTGGCAAATCGGATCTTGTCCTAGAGGGAAGCTTTCTGCAAAGAACACGTCGTCTCGTGGTAGAGAAGTCTCAGACGAGAGCAACGCTTCAAAATTTCATCAAATCTCGTGCTCTTCCCCTCTCTGGTGTCTGCAAGCCCCTGGTATGCAGCCTGCGGCCGAACGAGCATCGACAGATACAGACGAAGACGGTTAGAACCCGGAGAGCCCCGGCTGCTCCCAGCCACTGTGAGGACCCTCGAATCCCAAATTGGACCTGATAGCCAGCTGTTTTGCTTCTCCGATTGCGCCAAGGACAGCCGTTGCGGTGGAAAAGAGGGAACAGGTCACTCGAATTGGTCAGACTTACACTCCCAATTCGCCTTCTCAGGCGCCAAGATCTTGAGTATGTCTATGCTTCTCCGGCCGTGGGACGTCTCGAGGATGACCTCTGGTGCGACCCCGATTTCTTTTCCTACACTTTAGACAGGCTGTCAGCGGGCTGCCAAGCAGTCCAGAACATCGAGATGGCGTTGGGTTCAACTGACGTGTGCCAGTGCTTCACAACTGCATTTGTTGAGTCTATAATTGTGCCCTATGACCTTGTCAGTAACTGCCCTGGAATGTCTGAAAGAAGCGGGCACTGAGATGGTCATGGAGGTTATTGCCCGACAGTCCTCGTACACAGAACATTGGCCTGTAAGACGTCTGAGAGCAGACAATGAAGATATTATGATATGACCTACATCCATGTCGAAGAGGAAGCCACGGAACGAGGCCCGCACGGGCGGAGCTGTGAAAGCCATTGTGGATCTGGGAAATGCGGTTGAGGATGCAGTTGAAACGATGTGGTGAGGGGGGTAGAATCGCGACAGGAATCCAAGTATATATAAATAGGCGGCAAGGGTCTTGGAAACAAAAGAATTGCTTTGGATGTATTCTCAAAAATTGAAGAATAAAACACGCGAAGAGTCACCAAAGTGTTCCGGCGCTATCGTGATGACAGACGGAGCGTGGCCGGCGGCTCCATCGGAACTACCAAATCCAGTTAAGCGTCCCATGGTTTCCGGCACAATGGTCTGGTGGAGGCATCTCTTGCGTGAAAGAAGTTCCACCATTCTCTGTTAGCATTGCGTGTTTCTTACCTGATCAACCCCACTCATTCACAGGTTGGCTTATTCCCAGAGGCTCGACACTAGGAATGAACGCGCTTGGTGAATTGGTGGGTATAGTGGCTCTTGGGAACCCTAGCCGCTTTGCTGCTGGTCTGAGGACCCCAGAACCAAGGGGGCTAGGGTTCTATCGATTGCATGGGGCGGTGAGAATTTTCTGCATTCTGCCGCTTTGCATCGTATTTTGCTAGAATTCGTCCCATCCCACCACACCTGGACAGTCTCCTCAACCATAGACTTCCGATTCAGTCCTAACCGGCCTCCACCTCAGAATGGCTGGCTCAATCAACAAACCAAAGAGTGAGAACACCAGGCAAGTGGCTATGATAAGCGCACAGCTGACCCCTCACCTTCAGAGCCCAAGTCCAAGCGGGGGACCACGAGATTACGGGCAAAGATTGAGAAGAAGTCCCACGCCAAACAACGAAAAGAGAGGAAGCAGGCCAAGAAGAACCCAGAATGGCGCTCCAAATTGAAGAAAGACCCAGGTATCCCGAACCTGTTCCCTTACAAGGAAAGGCTGCTGCAGGAGATTGAGGACAAGAAGGCCCGGAAGGAGGAGGAGGCTCGAAAGCGCAAGGAGGCCGTCAAGGCCGCGAAGACTGGTCAGGTCGAACAGGCCAACGATGGGGAGCAACCCATGGAGGAAGACCTCGAGGATGAAGATAACGAGGTCGATGATGACTTGATGGAAGAGGACGACGTCGATGAGTCAAATCCCATGGCTGCGTTGTTGGCGAGCGCGAGGCGCGCCGCTGAGGACTACGAGCGGGAGCTGCAGAGCGGCGGCGACGACATGGACGACGACTCCGATGACGATTCAGACGACTCAGAAGACGAGTACCCTGGAGCCACCAGAGTGGCGGGTGACCCAACTTCTCGGAAAGCCTACGACAAGGTTTTCAAGCAGGTTGTGGAGCAGGCCGACGTTATCCTCTATGTTCTCGACGCAAGAGACCCCGAGGGAACACGATCAAGGGACGTTGAGAAAGCTGTCATGCTGGCAGCATCGGGCGGGAAGCGCCTGATCCTCGTGCTCAACAAGATTGATCTCATCCCGCCACCAGTTCTGAAGGCCTGGCTCGCACACCTGCGCACATACTTCCCCACCCTTCCCATCCGCGCATCCAACGCCGCACCGAACGCCCACACCTTCAACCACCGCGACTTGACTGTTCAAAGCACCAGCGCGACCCTGTTCCGCTCCCTCAAGGCCTTTGCCGCAAGCCGTAACCTCAAGCGCTCCATCTCCGTCGGTGTCATTGGCTACCCGAACGTCGGAAAGTCCTCGGTCATCAACGCGCTGCTCTCAAGATTAGGCGGCGGCCGGGGCCAGCGGTCAGCCTGTCCGGCAGGTGCCGAGGCTGGCGTCACGACGTCGATCCGCTCCGTCAAGATCGACAGCAAGCTGACCCTGCTCGACTCCCCCGGTATCGTCTTTCCCTCGACGTCCGAGGTGGCCCCGACCGGATTCGTGCCGAAGAATCCGACCGAGGCGCACGCGCACCTGGTGCTCCTCAACGTCGTCCCGCCCAAGGCCATCGAGGACCCCGTCCCGGCCGTCACTCTCCTGCTCAAGCGGCTGTCCACGTCCCCCGCCCTGATGGAGAGGCTAATGGGCGCGTACGACCTCCCTCCCCTTTTGTCCAACTCGGACACGGGGGACGCGACCACCGACTTTCTGGTGCAGGTCGCGCGTAAGCGCGGGCGCCTCGGCAGGGGAGGCGTCCCCAACATCCAGGCTGCGGCAATGACCGTCGTCACCGACTGGCGGGACGGTCGTATTCAGGGCTGGGTGGACGCGCCTGCCGTCTCTGCGCCTGCCGCGACGTCCGGCGGCGCCGCGGCTGTGACCGGCATCAAGCTGCCTGCTCCTGCGCCACCTGCGGACATGGCCGCAGACCAGAAACAAATCGTCACGGAGTGGGCAGCCGAGTTCAAGCTCGACGGGCTATGGGGGGACGATGATGCGTCTGCGGTCAAAGAGGTCGAGATGGGGGGCTGAAAAGAAGGGTTCTTGGGGAGTCAATGGTGAAGTACTCATTCTTCCTCGTACATGTTGTGTTTGGGCGTTCGGAGTCAGACATGATACTCAAAACGTTTATTCTAAAATCAGAAATGATATGAAAGCACAGTGATGCTCTTGCAATGTTTGGATGCATCTTCTTGCAACTCAGACAACTAAGACGTGGATTTTCAGTCTTGATTAAAATGACGAAAATTGAACCCCTTGACAGCGTATAACTAGTCTGTGTCTCTAACTATGTAGGTGAGTCGAGTCGAAGTGAGCTTCTATAAAGAGAATAGGTTCAGAGCTGTTTGAGTGGTGAATTGGATGTGGATGACTCTTTGAAACTGGCTTGAGTCCTGGGTGTAGGGGAGCCATAGCGTTTTCATGTCCAGGATAATATCGCATCAGCTACGTTGTGATTTTTGGGGTGTTCACCGAGACAATGGATATAGAGTAAGGCCTGTGACATGATTCGTATTAGCGGAACACAGAGTGCATCACATTATCGTCACCATATTTCATAAAGTGTGCCCTCTCTTTTGAGGTGGGACACGCATTGGTCAACTCAATTTAGCCGTGGCCTGGGCCAGACGGACGGAGTTGATATACCCAGCCCCGACGTGCCGGGCACCAATCTAGAATGTCATCTTTTCAAAATACAGATACCAGTTCCATCTTAGCAGTCCTCTTGCCCGTGGACTCCTCCTTCTGGTCGCTGATCCTAACCCTGACCTTCTGGAACAGCTCCACGCTGACCTCCCTGCTCCCGGACGTCCTCAGGACGTAGTTCTCGGCGTCGTACGTGGCCTGGGGCTCCGGGTCGGCGAGGTCCCGTAGCCGGATGACGCTCTCGATGCCGAAGCGGGGCACCAGGACGACAAAGCCGTTGCTGAAGACCTTCATGACGAATCCGTCCTCCTCCGTGACCCTGCCGCGGACGGCCTGTCCCACGTAGTAGGCGATCGACGCCCGCCCGGCCAGCTGCGCGTTGCGGTGCCGCACGTTGATGTTCTTGCACACCGCCTCGAGCCGGCCCCTGCTCCGCACCGAGGGGGCCACCGGCTCGTACTCGATCGCCGCCGCGAGCTGCCGGTGCGCGACCAGGTCCGCGTACCGCCGGATCGGCGACGTGAAGTGCGTGTAGATCTCGGACGCGAGGCCGTAGTGACGGAATTCCGGGTACGACTGCGTGCCAGAGCAGAAATACTCGGCGCTCATCATGCACCGAGTGGCCATGACACGGACCAGTGTGTTGAAGAAGGGCTCGTTGGGTTCAACGCACGCGTCTAGGCTGTCGGCCAGGGCGCGCGATGAGTCAACATGCAATTCCAGGCCCTTTTTGACCTTGAGCTGGTTCGAGAGCTCGTCAAAGTTTGATTTGGGCGGGGCGCCGTGGCGTCGGAGGATGGCGGTCTGGGGAAAGGCCTCGTAAATCTTGCCTGCAACGCTGATGTTGGCAAGAAGCATAAACTCCTCGACGAGGGAGTTTGTGTCAAGGAGTTGTTTCGTCTTTACATCTATAGGGTCTGACGTCTCTGACTCCATCTGCACCTTTACTTCGGGCGAGGACAGGCTCAAGGCGCCGGCGTCCATGCGCTTCTGCTTCAACTTCTTAGACAGCATGAGTAGCGTCCGTATGCCCGTGGTGAGGTCGTCCTGTTGAGACGCATCGTCGATCCTCAGCTGTGCCTCCTCGTAGCTGAAAGCTTCTCTTGATTTGATAACCGACTTCGTGAAGCGCACATTGACGATATCAGCATTCGAGTTCATCTCCCACAAGACCGAAAACGCGTATCGCTCAACGTAGGGCTTGAGGGAACACAAATCAGTGCCGAGGAGCATGGGCAGCATATCGATACGCTTGTCGACTAGGTATACTGTCGTGCCACGAATGCTTGCCTCCGTATCCATTGCGTTGTTTGGCTTGACGAAATGTGAGACATCGGCGATATGCACTCCGACTTCAAAATTACCGTTCGATAATGGTTTTGCGTGCAACGCATCGTCGATGTCTTGACAGCCAATAGGATCAATACTGCAGATGAGAAGCCCTCGGAGATCCTCTCTGTCTCTCCAGCCTGGGTCATCCATGCTGGCTGGGACCTTCCAGTCATGTCCCTCCTTCGGCAGGCAGTCCAGGACGGTCTTTGGAAACGGTCGATACTGTACGTCGTACTCGAGGAGCAGCGCCTCAGTCTCCGCAGCCTTGGTCTCCATCTCGCCCAGAGTCCGCACGAGATGCCCTACAGGATGTCTCGAGTCACGGTCCCACGCGTCCATAGTGACCAGTATCCTCTTTCCAAGCAAATCGGCGACCTGTCTTGTGCGGAGCCGAATTTTAGGAATCTTCTTATCCATGGGCACGAGAAACACCGTGTCTTGCCTCCTTCCTTGCGTCGAGGATTGGCTGACTGATGACTGGTCAATATGCCCGACATATTGGCGCCAATTCCGTTTAATCACTCCCACAACCTTTGCAGTTGGCTGGGCATGGCCTTCTCCGGTCTTGCCTTGTGTCCTCTTCACCTCATCCTGAAGCGCCTTTTTCTCCTTTACTGAGACGAGTTCTTCTCCATCGTCACCATCGGCGTTTTCGTTCTTCGTCAGGGCTTCTTCCTCAATGATCTGTGTGGAAGGCTCTTTCCACTGTTCTTTTGGCAAGACCTCCACGACGACAACGTCACCATCGACAGCCCGGTTTATGCTTTCTCGTCCCATGATTATCAAGGCCTTGGGGAAAGCAGGTACTCGGACGGAACCCTCCAGATAATTGTACGGCGACATGTTGAATATGCCTTGGTGGAGCAGTCCATTCTTGACACCCGTCATCATCTTGGACATGGAGTAATAGTCTGGGTAGATGTGCCCGCCCGGCCCCCGATGCTTGTCGACCTCGGCCTGTGACTCGGGAATCATGTCCATGAGCTCGTCCGCATTTTCCAGGCCCTTGACGTACTCGCCCAGTGAGCAAGACGCGATGCCTTCGGCGTTGGCTTTCCGCAGGTTGTCTCGGTCGTTGCTGAGCATCACCACCGTGGGCACCTTCTTCGCCTTGGTCTTGGCTAGGTGCTCGCCGTACCAGGCGACAGCCTTGCGCACGGCGCGGTCGTTGCGGTCGTTGACGGTCTCGCCAGGCTCACGGGCCACATGGGTCTCGAGGCGGAACTCATTGAAGAAGACGTAGAAGCGCTTGTCGTCGCTCTTGGTTAGGCCGATGAGGCGGTTGTACAGGGGGAGCGAGCGGTTGCGTAGCTCCTCCAGGACAATCTGCAGCACGATGACGTCGTAGAAGGCTGAGCTCTGCTCAAAGAGATCCATAGCGTTAAGGAACGCATTGGTGTCGGGTACGATGTAGTGGCCCTTGGGAAAGGCCTTGGTGCCAGCAGGCTCCTGGGAGAGCACGAACGGCGTGACTGCGATACATGTTAACATGTGGTCGAGAAGCAGAAGCAGACGGGGCCATGTTTCAATCACCTTTCCCTGCTGCATCTCGAGGGGCGGTCTTAAGGCAGCTCGAACACAATTTGGATGAGCAGGGTATGTCTTGCCGCAGGTACACCTCCTTGACAATCTTCTGCAACTTGCCAGCCTTCGTAGAGCGGATGTAGACCTTGCTGGCGATACTTGAAGCCAAAGGGTCAGATCCCAGGCTTCTCTTGAGACTGGTCATTTTCGAAGAGTCCGCTGTCTGCACATCTGATGTGGTCCGTTTGCTGAGAGCTGCTGTGGATGTGATGTCGTCTTTGGAAATTTCACTGGGGCCGCTTTATCGATAAGACGAGGACTGGTGCTTGGACGATCCGAAGGTCTTGGATGGGATGTCCTTGCTCTCAGCAAACAGTGCAGCAGACTCCCAGAGGATTATTAAGCTCATTGCTTGCCACTTTCATGTCTCGATGGTTTTCCCATCGACAGCAGGCTCGCAGCAACAAGAGACGGCCCAGCAAGCATCGTGACAGAGTCGTATCACGTGTCGAGCTTACTAAGCTCGCTGGCGACGGAGACGATTGCGGGACATGGAATGCTGTGTAAGCCATCGCCTGCCCTACAGTCCAGCTAGTTGGGCAACACAGCATCGAGTAGATTGCCCAGGCCTTCGGAGAGATGCCTAAAGGTATCACGGAGCTAGAGTAGCCGCGTGATCGAATCGCAACCGAATCAATCAAGCCATTTACATCCGTCTGTGCTGTCGAATAGACGGAACAAAGTACGGCCCTAGGTAGAGTGTCCGTACCGTGTTCTGCGCAGAAACCTCCCGTCCTCGTCGTTCTCTACACCTGGCAAGCATGGGAAGGCCCCGCCCAGTTTGTAGTGTTTCTGATCCTAGGGCTGTCCTGTCGTCTTTTGCCTTTTCAAACAGCCAGGTTTTCGAGGACTAGGGGCCAATTCGAACAAGCTGTCGGGCACTAAACGACCTTCAATGCACTACTGCCTGTAGGCTTTCACAGGTTCTGCCCAAGGGGTAGAAAAAGCAAGTCATTCTCGAGTCATAGGCATCTGTGTACGGGGTCGACGGGCAGGGCAGCTGCTGTGATTCGTACGCTGGAACCGTGTTCCATGGGTCGACATCAAATGCCTCCGACCACTATGCGGTACATGATATGTATATAATATGTTACTTAGCCATAGGATCGCACACTGCAGGCATATCCTCGGAAGCCCCAAAGCCTAACCCACAGTCTTCGGGGTGCCTCCCTTGCTCTGATCATCGGCGCCGAGCTAAATCTGAACATGGACTTGGTAGCGACCAAAGCTTCGGCCCCGTCCTCGTTCCACGGATGCGTGGGCTGCTTCGTTGCGGTACTTGCTCACAGCGTGTGCGTGCCAATGGAGCACCGAGGCCGGTGGGGGCCCCTCCAAGGTCCCGCCCCGTTGATCCACCTGTTGAAACCTTGACAAGGCTTGGTCCAAGCAAGGGATGGAGCAGACGCAGGAGCTGTACCATGCCATGACGGCACTCAAGTGACCAAGAGACAGGTGCTGAGGCCGCCCTGAGCGCCGTGTCATGTTGCAATCGTCGTGCTCCGTTTTAGACTTCTGTTTTTAGCACGGGCAACCCTGTTACACGCGGCGCAGCATGTTCACAGTGACACAGTCTAGCGGCGTACGGTACGACGGTGCGGTGCAAGATCACACAGAGATAGATAAGATAAGTTGCCGAGGATGGGGAGGGGCCCACCGTCCATACGTCCGCCCATCCATCAACTGAGCAGTGGGAACCGGGAAGGCCTGAGCATCATGGATCCACCTTGGCCCGCGCTGGCCTGTGCTTGCTTGCTTGCTTGCTTGTCTGCAAAGCGATCCAGACCTCACCTCATGGCTGCTGCTGATGTGCCAGCATGATCAGTGGGAATCTGCATTGCATCTGCACCTGCATCTGCATGACTGATATCATCAGGGTCATTCTGTAATGTGGGCGGCGACGGTGTAGTGCATCGGCGGCCACCTGGCCCATGGCTGCCCCAGAATGGAAATGCACTCACCAACAGGCGGGCCCACAGAGGGGTCCTCTTCTGCTCGCTTGCATCTGCGCAGCTCGGTACAATAATCCTCTGGCTGCGTCTCTTGCGTCAGCAGCGTGCGGCGGCGTCGATCCATTTGGGGTCCCCTCCCTCCCTCCCTGCCCCAGGTGTCCTGGGTCCTGGGTCCTGGGTCCCGAAGTCCTTGCCTCTGCCGGGCCACACACCCTTCCAAACCCCGTCACTCGCGGATCCGTCGGGGTTGCAATGCATCTACATAGCACTCTCAATGCGAACACCCACGAGGTCAGCAACGACAACGACGCCAATACGCCCGCATGGACTACGGTAACTCACCTTCCAGGATGGCTGCCTCTGTCGCGGGGCATGATTCCAGAGCTCTGGTTCTTAACGGCCGCCTCCCGGATCCGTCAATCCATAGTTCATCAAGCAGGTTGCTGGACTAGCACAGCCGTACAGCCAGCCCCCTTTCTGTCGTGTCCTGGCACACGGCGGACGGGAACACGGACAGTGCCTAGATAGGCTTCCGCTTCTTGTGTGACTCAACTACCTGTCTTACGTGAGGGACCAACCAGCCAGCTAATCGCAATCGAGGCAAATCGCCGGCCACATGGAGAAATGGGGGGATTTCGGTACTGGTACCCGCAACCGAAGTCGCTGGTAAGGGGACTTTTGGAGGTCGCACAGTCAGGACTAGCGCCACGGGTTGGCGTTATCTGGATCGTGTAATCTTTCCGACGGCCATCGAGAGAGCCTGGGGGTGTACTGTTAGCCGTGGTATATCCTGATCCTGGGGGTCGGTTTCTGAGCGTATGTGTATCTGGGCTGCTGCGTCTGGTGGGTGTGGCCCATCAACATATGGATCTTGTTTAACAAACCAACGACACCGAGCAAGCTGTGATGCAGATGGAGACACCTCCTTATTCAGCCTGCAAAGCGGGAACAAGGGACTGCCCGTTCAGTCTCCTGCATCCGCCCAATGCGACACGAACAGGTCCCCATGTCCTGATCGACGGCCCAGGGCGAAAAGTTGGTGTGGTCGTGGCTGCGGCGGCACATCCTCGGCCGTGTTGGTCTGTGGGCCTGCTCTGGACCGCTTGAAAGATTTTGTCGGCGGAAATTCCAATTTTTGCTGGTCTGAAATTGTCTCAACGTCCATACGAGTGTTCCCGGTATCCCGAGGTCATCGGGCTCAGTCAGGCCCCAACCTAATCCGGTGGAATGTGAGAAGCCCGAGGGTCCTCGAGCTGTGGCGCTTTCGAATCAGGCTCGTCTATCAAACCCGTCTGATGGTAGACCCAGTTTGCGATCGGTCGATGATTCGACGATTCACATTGAACCTGGCCAGCCAAACTCCAAGGGCTTTCTAAGTGTCAGCTGGACGGATCGTTGCGACGCTGCGGAGGCCAATCAGGTGTTCTACTTCTGGACAAACCCATTCACAGAGTTGACCCCTGTAGCGCCCGTCTGGACTTGGCCTGCTACGCGCCAGGCTCAATCCTGGTCCTTCACACCCTCATCTCGTGCATGCCTTGACTCAAGCTCTCCATCCACACCCTCTTCATGTCCCGTAGCGGTGCTGGAGTGCTGCTCCGTTTGTCGTGCTCCTGCACCTTGGTCCCACGACCCTGGACCATCGCAGCCACTTGACAACACTTGCGATTTCCGAATATGTGAACAGGACACATACGCTCTGTCATATGGGATATTCGCGAACAGCTTCCAGAACAACTTCCAGGCAAAACGGCCCTCAAGTCATCAGGCTGTGGAATGCTTCAGTGACCGAGTTCTGACTGTAGGCAGTCTCCACTCCTGGGGTTCTGACGTTGCATACGAGAATGAGCCGAAGGTGTCTTTCTCCTCCGAGCATTGCCCTGGGCAGCGCAGAGCATAAGCTGCCCTCGCTTTGGTGGTCATTTGTACAGTTTCCCGGCAGGCTTGATACAAACGTGCTCTGAATTTTGCTTTAGATGGTCATCAATCGACGTCGCAGTGGTCCTCCGGAATGGCGCTCACTGATGTGTATTCCGACATTGGTCGGCGATCGCTGCATGCCATATTGTAGATGCCGTACGTGACCACGGGACGCGCAGACCTTTGGTCAACCCGTGAAAAATAGCGAGAGCATTTTATTGCACCTCGTTCTTGCCGTCTTCGCAAGTGTAGTTACTTGTGCTCCCACAACATGTCTTCGACAAGCCGGTCATGAATACCTACGCCTGCGAGGCCGAGCCCTGTGACCTCGGGCGCGGTCCGTCCATGTTTGACTTTGTCGCACCGATCTGAAGTGTCTCGGGCATCATATCCACCACTCGCATTCCTGAGCAACAGTCGTAATGACGGCTGTACAATATCACCTTGTTCGTCACCAGATGTGAAAACATGCCAGTCCCCCACTCAACACAAACATGAACAAAACACTCGTGACGGACGACTTCACTGCTTCTTGCGATTGACCACGGGCTAACAAGCCCCCTTGAAGCACGCCCTTCCTGCGTCGTCAGCGATGGATGCAGCTGCGGCTTGGCTCTGGACGTACATGCAGCCCGCGTGCATTCTGGGGGAGGTGACTATCCTGGAGCTCTGTCCTACCTACCCTTTCTGGCTAGAGGTGGAAACAACGTATCGAATCTTTTATCGGCATGCCGAGACCTCGGACTCGTTGTCATCAATGTGCCGCTGTAGTGAGCAGAGGCAGCAGGCAGATGAACGGATCATACCATGCTGGGGAAGCGAATACGCGGCGGGCATGTGGGCCTTGCTTCACGTATCGAAAGCACTATTCCCTGGACGAGACAGGATTTCGTCAGTCACTGACAAGTATTATCACCATATCCTGCCGACATGGGTTAGGAGCAAGCTGTCTTTGCCATGCGTACTAACGAGCAGCTAGTGAGGTAGCTTGTGACCAGTCGAGCTGCGGCATGTAGAGTCAATGTGCTGTGGCGTCAAACATCGTGCAAGTCGCGGGTAATTCTGAAGAAAAGCTGCAGGCCTGATATCATCGGTGTCTCAAAGCTGAGCCCCTGGGAATTCCCTGAGTAAAGCTTCCAGCTGTGCACTGTATCTTCCTGGGGCTTTGAGCCGGGACCCGTCAAGGCATGAATTTGGAGAAGTCGAGTCTCGCGTCATGTGTCAACGGTAGTGGGGAAGTCGTGACTTCGCGACTGGAAGATTCCGAACCGGGCGCCTTTGCTGGTGGTTATCTCCGTCGCTGAATGAATCCGGGGCCAGTCAAGTCACGGCTTGTTATTGTCTTCAATTTGCTTGTATGCAATGGCGATTGGGGTGAAGGAAGTTGTTTGGGCTGGTGTTGTCCCGAATGATGGTTCCCGCACACCACACCGGGCGGCACGGCTCCGCACAGGTTGTAGATGGGTTCTGGGAGGCTTGGTGTGCTGTGTGTGCGGTGGTAGGTCGACGCTGCCAGGGCGCTGGAGAGTTTCGGGAGCAGCGGCAGCGAGTGACAAGGACGGCAGCGCCGTCGCAACGGCCCTCTGGAAGCGAGAGCTCGCAAGACGCCAAAACTGCGAAGCTCCAGGCCTGTGACCCGTGCTCGCAGCGATACCCTAGTGAGGAAGGATGCGCCGTCGTTGAGTACGCCGGTCATAGGTGAACGGCGTCTGTGCGAGGCAACTTCCCTTGTAAAGTCCGTGTACTATAGCTACTCTGTACCACGATATAGCGTACCGTCGCAAACGTTAAACCAGCGAGCCTCAGCCTCACGGGCTCTGGGAGCCAGGGAGCCTGCTGTGAATCCCGTGTGGCAGGTAGGAAGGAGTCCAGATGGGCTAGGATGTGCTGTACCGCGCAGCATAGTGCAGCGTTGCAAGTGTCCAGGTGTGGGCCTGTACTCGAAACGATCCGAGGCGGAGGGAGCGCATTAGTCCCATCGACTGGACTCGCAGGCGACGCGGCGCACTGCAGCACAGTACTGCGGTGTGCTGTACCGTGCTGTACCTTGCGCAATAGTAAATGATGAGATGATGATTGGCGAGCAGTGGAGTCTGTGACTGATGATGGATCGCTCGGTCGGTAGCTCTCGACGTGAGCTCAGGAGCTCGAGGACAAGCGGTGCATCGGCGCATCATGTCGGCTGAAATCTTGAAACGCAGAGCGCAGGATGTGATTGGAATGGAGATACAGACAAGGGGTAGCTTCTGGATGAGGAAGGCACGCACTGCTGTGCAGTGTCAATATCATCATCAGCAACGTCGGCAGCACCGGCGGGTTCGCGGCAAGGTATGTATTTTAGGCCCCTTAGGTCCCTGCCGTAAATACGTAGGTAGCTACTAGCTGCTGACCTGCAGACATAGTGGCTTTCCAATTAGTGGATGAGATAGATACAGACAGCAAGTACCTAGGTGGGTAGGCATGTAGCCTGCCCCGGGCTTCGTCGAGACGTGGTGAGTACTCCGTACACGCTCACAACACGCAGTCCCATGTGGCATGGACTAAAACATGATAGGCAGGGAAGTCGACGGGGTACCGTACCGTGTGGCGCATCTGCCAAGGACTGTGCTTCAACCCGTCAAAAGCGCAGCCTCGCGTGGGCTCTGCTGAACAGCCAGCCAGCCAACCGTCTCATCTTTTTCCTCACCGGTGCGTGATCCGACACTGGACAAGGTCCAGACCACCGTGCCCTGTCACGCCCTGTTTGGCCCGTCCCAATCCGTCGGGGAGGTGACGATGATGGCCTGGCTAGCAGGCTGGCTGGATGGATGGATGGACCGAAGGAGCAAACCAAGGTGATAAAAGCCGAGGAGGGAGCTTGGGCTCCAAGGCTCCGAATGGGCCTTCTCCAGGCAATGCAGGGTTCAAGATTGGGTTGTGGGTTCCAGGTGCTGTAGGCCGCGACCAAGACGGACACTGGAGCCTGGGCAGCAGAGCCGTCACATCTCGGAAAAGTTGCCTGCTCCCTCCCTGGCTCTTCTGTCCTGGTGACGGGATGGGACGCGCAGGAAGCTCGTCTCGATCGGGCGCTGCTTGGCTGGGGGCCCGAGGCTCTTTCACCTTCCCTGCCCGCCTGCCGCCTGCCCGCCATCCCATGGGTCCTTACCTCGGAAACTCACAGCGGCACATTACACGGACAATTATATGCGCATATCTGCAGAGACAAAGAGGGCACAGCATATAAACGCATGTATGCAATGCAGTCTTCATCGGGCTTTGTTTGGTGGTGATGTGTTGTAATATGTATGTGTAAGTCAAATACTGCGTGCCTGAGTACGTAGGTGGTCCCAGAAATGGAAGTCCAAATCGCCACCGAGTCGCGCCAGCAGCACCACCGCGTCCTTGCTGCCGGCGTGTAGATTACCAAGTTGGGTATTGTGTGATAAAGCTCGTCCGCGTCCAGGTGGGAAACGAGGTGGGATACCCGCCTCATTCTTGCTAGTGTCACCTGCCTCGTCCTGTTTTGCTTGCCTGCTTCTGCTCCTTCTGACTGTTCGCGTGCATCCAGGCATGAGAATCCCTGCACGACTCTCCATTGCGCGCCGGCCTGCCTGCCCGCCGGCCAGCTCCTGCCTCGCTGACTGATTACCTGCATGTCAGCAAGCATATTCTACTTTCGCATCACCGTAGCCATCTATCTACCCGGCAAAGACAAGTAAATGATGAATAATATTTCAAAGACAAGACATGTTAAATATACAGCGTCAAGAGGTATCCGCTGTAGCCGCCGTCCGCCTCGCGCGCTCGATGGGCAAGGACCTTCAGCTCCTGTCTGCCCATGCGGTTTCACTGTGACAGTGCGCGCTACATCCAGAATTCCATCATTACCACGGTTTCTGTTTCCTGCTCGGCGTCAAGCCGGAGCAACTACAGTAATGCACGCTTGTATAGACCGGGCGATGTTGGTCGTACAGTACAGTACCAAGCAGCTGGTCCAGCCGGGGTCTTGGCTTGAGCCGGAAACACTATCTGCGGCTAAACCTGAAGAGGAAGTATATTGGAAGTTGGGGCGGAACCACTGGCTGCTTCTGGATTGCTCTGCAGCGGCGGCGCCAGCAAATGGCTGGCTGGGTCGCTCATAGGATGGCCGTCGGAATATTGCAGTTGCTGCCTCGTTCCAAGGTTCGCCACGCCCACGGTCTTCTTGCAGGCTCCTGCCAGAGCTGATGATGATGAGAAGAGGCTGCAGAGCATGACATTCGCCACCACCCCCGGACGCGGACGCCGCGAGCACCGAGAGTTCTGACCTTCCATGACCGCGCTGAATCTAGTCTCTGAGAGTGCGAGTGCCCGCAGGCTGTCGCTGTCTGTCTGACCAGCAAGGAGAAACTGACGGTGCCTTTCGCTCTCGCGCGACAACGACAACGCCCGTGTGAGCCTCCGCAAGCTTCAGCTCTACCGGGGTGATCCCAAGCTCTGTGGGGTATCACGGACGGAGCGCCCACAGTAGCGCCATGTAGCTATCTGGGTACTCTGATACCTTTCACGCCGTACCTTCTGTACCGTGCAGGGCCTGCTGCAGCATCATGCATCAGCTTTCACTTCAGGTTGGCGTAGACAGGGACTCCTTTCCCATCCCGTCTTACCATGGGGAGCACTGTACAGTACATTATACCTGCCAGGCCTGCTCCTGCACACACGCACACACACACACACACACGCACGCGCACACTCGCACACTCGCACACCCCCCTCCCAGGATGCTGGGTAGGGGCATCGCTGCTCATTCCGAGGAAGGAAGGAACGAAGGAAGGAGGAAAGAAAGAAAAGAAAGAAAAGATCAGGATAGTGAATAATTGACAGGACCGACTGCTCTTGTTAGTCTGTCCGTCCATCCATCCACCCATCCATCCATCCACCCATCCATCCTTCTGTCTGTCTTGTCCAGTTTGCCTGGCCTCGCGTATGTATTTTGCCGCAGGGCTTCGTCTCCAGCTGCCCCGTCATGGTCTCGACATACTTGCTGTCCGACAAGCATCTCGTCCTCCATTTGTCATCTCTCTGCTGGGTCTCGTCGACTCAGGCAAACTAAACCATCGCGCCGTATCTCGCCGTATCTCGCCGTATCTCGCAGATTGGGATCTTGAACCCAACCTGTCTTCCTCGCCTACACAGCGAAAGCCTGCCTACATACATGTCGTCGCGACCCGGATGCTCCACTCCATCCATCGTCATCCGCTCACACGCATCGATTTAGTACCCTCACACTCACACACCTCGGGCTCACACCCTCTGTCAATCTCTGCGCCACAGCAAGGATATTGCCAGTACATCAAAGCACTGTCAACGCCCAAATGCTCTAAGTAGGCCGGAGAAGCCTCCACCACCACCCCAAAAAGCCTCATAGCCCGTGTCTGGCCCGCTTCGATATCCAGCGACAAGAGCAGCACAGCGCAGAGCATCCATTACTGCCTTCCAAGGTTCGCAGCGACCCTGACTGCCAACCAAACCCCCTGTGCCACTGCCGAAATCTCGGCTACACAGCGCCTGCAGCCTCCACGGCCCAAGAGTGCACACGCACGCGCACGCGCACGAGCACGCGCATATCGAACAAAAGAATATTTTTTTGACGTTCTTCTGAGTGAACCTCTTGCTCCACGCGTCTGCCATCCAGCAGCGCGTACGGCCCAGAGGCGGGAGCGGGAGCGACGCTATCGCGCCCATCGGACCGGTGTCGACGATAGGGCAGCCCGAGAAAAAGCACGACTCGATCCCAATACGGGACCTGGGCGCAAGCAATCCGCCTGTGCCAAAAAGCCCCTCCGATCCCATTAGTCACAGATGCGACTGCTGACTTACCGGCCCCAATATTTTTGATTGCCGCCAGTCCCATCGTCATTCGTCAGGGCTATTTCAAAAGGCTCCGATTGATCTACCTCTTTCCCTACCGGCTTCGACCCTGTATCCTCATCCTATCCCCCAACGTCTGGCCAAAGTGCTCTCACACACAGTGGCAGACAGACGAGAAAGGCACACATGCATACTTTTATACAGATCTGTGGTCCACGTTTGATGCTGTATTGAGTCTTCACCTCACTGGATCAAGCCGACCTCCACCACCACCAAAGCGGGAGACGAAGCCACTTTCGTTTGTTCCGCCCTGCAGCCCGCCCCACCAGCTTTCCCGCTCTTCGCGTGGTGGCCCTTGTCAACCGGCCACCTCTACGTACAAAACCACACACCACGCACCCCCCTCCTCCCCCCTCCGCAGACCTTGCTTGCCACTGACCAAGCCAAAACGGGTTCGGCCCATTCTCTCGTCGTCACTACAACTGTACTTTGCTGGTAGCATTCGGCGTGCAGCAATCAGCGGTCCAGTATCGTGACCCGACATCGAGGTACCACTGTCACGGGAAGCGAAGCGAACGGTCCCCCTTCTTCTTCCCACGCACCCACGGTCCCCCAGACGCCCAGGACGGACTGACCAAATCCCCGTTCAGCGGCGCCAGAAGGCAGCGAATACCTTTTTTTTTCCTTCTCATTATTCCTCAATAGTCAAGAGTCGAGGCACTGGGGTTCATGCCAACCATTAGGTACGCACACCACGCACGCACAGTCCAGCCTGCCCTTGCCCTGCCCCTTGCCCTGCCTGCATCAAATCGCTGTGCACACTCCCCAAGTCAAGCTTCGCAGTCTTTGCATCCACTTCACATCAACCCTCCAACTATATCAAGACACGTCGTTTCGCCGACCCGTGGACTTGGGTGCCGATACTGTCGCTGCTGCGCTCAATGTACTCCGCACAGCCTAACGCTGCTGACAGTGCGACAATCAATCCTGCTGCTCTCGCATCGTCCGGTAAGTTGGCCGCCACCCTCCCAAGTGTCATACATGAACCATCGCGACCCCTCCCGCTGAGCCGGGGCGCGCTCTGGCCCGCGCTTCGCTTCGCTGCGCGGTGCTGCGCTGCGCGGTGCTGCCCTCTCCCAGCAGAGCCGGCCATCGCAACGCGACCATCGCAATGCATCGCGTCGCATCACCTCCCTGCGCTCCGGCCCCCACCGCATCACTGTTGCAAAGACCTACTCTCAACCCTGACTGTAGATCGATGCGCCGTCCCGCGTGTTTCTGTCTCGCGCCGCGCTGCATGGCCCCGTCTTTGTGTTCGCTGTTGACCATGGCTCAACGATGCTGATGCGCAGCCTCGCAGATTTGCTTGATCAGAACTCAAGAGGCGTCAAGAGGAGCCGGTCGCCGGGCACGTACGAAGCGCCCTCCCCTCGTCTGGCTGGGGATGAAGGTACGTCGTGGTCAATTTTGTGTAGCTGTGTCAGGTCGCCATCGACATGTCTCATGTTACATGATCAGGGCAGTGCGACACGGGCGTGAGGATCTCGGGCTGATGGCGTTGTCGCGCAAGCAGATCGAAACCCCAGGAAACGCGGCAAATCCATGAAATCAAATCGTCCCGGATCTATCTCAGAAAGTCCTACCCAGGCGACAGTTCCGATGCAACAATCAATCCCACCACAGACCCCCCAATCCCAAAATGCACCCCTCCCGGGACCGCAACCCAGCTATACGCCATCTCAGGCGTCAGCATCCTCGCCGCCCAAGCCCACTCCGACAAAGTCGACCTTGAAGGCATTACCCACGGTTAGAGACCATACTACGGACCAGCTTGGCCCGGGAGGCGACGAGTACCTACCCCGCGAGATCGATGAAGGCGGGGAGAAGAAGGTTATGCCCAACGGGCAGCTACTAGGGGGCCGCGAGTATCGCTGTCGAACATTTCTTGTTCCGAACCGAGGAGACAAGCTCTTCATGTTGGCGACCGAGTGTGCGAGGGTTCTCGGATACCGCGACTCATACCTACTTTTTAACAAGAATCGATCTCTGTTCAAGATCATCGCCAACCAAACGGAGAAGGATGACCTTGTTAGCCAGGAGATTCTCCCATTCTCGTACAGGTCGAGACAAATAGCGATTGTCACGGCACGCAGTATGTTCCGTCAGTTCGGCAGCCGAGTCATCGTGAATGGCCGGAGAGTTCGAGACGACTACTGGGAGACGAAAGCTAGGAAACAAGGCTTCACTGAGGCCGACCTGGCCGGGGAGAAGAGGCCTGGTGCATCCAAGGCCCGGGAGGCGGCGGCGGCGGCGGAGCAGAATGCGTCTCTGCTGGGTGGTCCCCAGGGAGAGATTGTCTACAGCAACAACCCAGCACAGTTTGGTGGTGCTCCGCACCCCCAGCTCATACAACAGGGTATGTTTGGACGTGACCCAGTTCGGCGCACATTGGGCACAAGCTAACACCGTCAGAATATCCTGACTCCCGACGGACCGACTACTCGTCCATACTCAAGACTGGACCCCGGCAGGAGATCACCGGTCCACCTTACCAGGACAGGTCTCAGCCAACCGCGATGCCTGAGATTCATGCGCAAGCTCACCATGCCGCCGAGTACAACCGATCGGTAAATCAACAGCGTGAGATGCGGACCGATTACATGAACAACATGTGGCGAAGGCCTCATGAGCAGCCAGTGTCCGCGGCCCTAACCCAGCCTGTCAGTGTTGGCACCGCTGATGCAAGTATCCCAACGTCTCGTGCCACGCAGTCGCCTCACGCGACGTCGGCAGGGATGCCGCAGCAGCACTCCGGGCTGGTCCCAAGCCAGAGTCCTCAGCTAATGATGACTGCGCCGCCGTACTCGACCCCGATTCAGGCTCAAAACCCCATAAGTCAGTCATCGTCGATGAGAGGTATGGCCCAAGTTCCAAGCCAGCCGCAATCAAAGCCAACAAGCTTGTCTTCAGGGTCTACCGCCAGCATGCCGCAGACGGCTCAGGGCTATGGGTATCAGCCTTCAAGCCAGATGTGGCCACCGACGCCGCAGACACCTCAGTATGGGTATACCCACAATCAGCAGGCGCAGCAGTCTCCCCACCCACCGCAGAGCTCCACGTCACAGATGCGACACTCGAGCACCTCTGGCTCGGTTCAGCAGGGCGGCATGCCCTACTCCGGGATGCCGGGAATGGCTCAAGGCTACCCTGCCCCATCGCCGTACGACCATCAAACGCCACGTCAATACATGCATCAAGGCTCGACTCCCTCGCCGGCTGTCACACAGGCGTGGTCAGGGCAGCAGCAGCAGCCACAGCAGTGGTGGACGCAGCAACCTCAGTAGTGGCAAAGAATGTTTTGGATACCTTATCAGGGCAACCAATCGATTACTGTGTGAAGCTATGAGGCGAGAAAAGATGGGCGAAAGCGCAGACAAAATGTAGCCTTGGCGATGGAAGCTCCTCGCTGTCCTCACATCGTCTAACTTGAGACGTGCAAACGGCAGGGGAAGTTCGGGGCGAGGCTTTGTGTCCTCCGGATCACTTGACAACTTCACACAATCCCAACCACCAACGCGAGTTCGACCCGCAAACGAAGCTACGGCCTAACTTGATATTACACGCCTGGGATGTTTGAACGAGATACGCATTCGACAATAACCTTTCACGAACGACTACTTTTTGAGTGTACATATGGTCGAGTCTTGGCACCGCTGTGGGCAGATGCTCAGAACACTTGGCATGCGTCAAATCCCAACGGGCGCAACTCCCTGACGTTTTCATGGCACAGCTCTTTGGTTTACGCACAGTTTGAGCGACCTATACAGCGTGCATTTGGGCTCGCTTACGTTGAAGATATACATGATTGATTTGTGGAAGTCGCTTACATTTGGATGGCGGTTGAATGGTGCGGATGATACGCAGACCTGTGTCTGCGGTGCGCTGGTTGTGCTGATACCCTACTCTCCTGTGGCGTGGTCAGACTTGTGCGGTCGGCGGTATACCTGGTTTCTTTCGGTGGTCAGATGGACACCTTGTTTTTCTTACTTCTTTTTCAGGCTTGGGCTGTCGGATATCCTTGGGCCATGCGGTTACTCCCTTGATTTCTCATACAACGCGGCGGCATTGTGGGATGCTCCATTTCCATTCGAACTTTTCTACCATCGTTTTTCTTTTCCTCGATGTGTTGATACCCGGCCCATTGGGCTTCGTGTTTACATGTCGAGATCGCAGATCTTGGACGGCTACATTCTAAGCATTGGAGGAGTTCATTTGTCACGCAGTCATTTCCTGCCGATTCTCTTGAGCTCATTGTGTTAGTACACGTGGTTTATTCGTTGTCTGGCAGAATTGCCTTGCGCAATCTCACTGGGTGGGAGTGGCTGGGCATTGCTCTTTTTATTCGAGTTTGACTTTCCATGTTGGGTCACTTCTTTCTGCCGTGTCACCTCAGATGTTGATCTGAGGCATGGACACAGGGGGGGGCTCTTCTATTCTGCTACTGTCCCTGCGTTGATCTCTCGGGCGAATGCGCGTCAGGCGCTGCGAGGAGGACGGCAGTCTTGCTTTAATATACTTTGCCCAATTTTTGCTTCTCTTCACCTGCACTAGGAATCACCGTCCGGCCAACTTTTCAACATGTGATCTGTCTGCTACTAACTATGTCATCCGGCTATGACTCAGTGGAATCATAGACTCGGTGTCGACTGCGAAACCCTTTTTTATTTGGCCCGGATCGAAGCCTTGGCCTGGTCATCCAAGAGCAGGGGACGCAGGTATGTGAAGCAAAGTTCGGTGGACAAGATGTGGGTGCGACAATGGCAATCATCACCGTGTCAAACCTACACGAATTTCAACCCGGACATGACCACGACGCCAGGCAGCTCACATATCGAAACGAATAAGTATCACTGTTCATGTGCGGAATCGAAGTGTCAGGGCCTTTCCTGGCACTACACCCTCGCTGGTGTGCTTGACAGGCCGCCAAGCAATGCCCCCAAGGAAAGCCAAGTAGTCTTTGCCGACCCTGGAGATAAACGAGGACGGCGGCCGGCGGCCCATAGTCTCACCACATACACACTCCCTAACCACACACACATACCCCTTGCGGGCCTCTCCGGGGCCCAAAGCAGGGCAGCAACCGAGCTTCCTAAACCATGTAACGCGGATGCAACCTGACACCCTACGACGAGGAGAAGCCAGTAACAAGGCTCACGCCATGTGCCAGATTGGGTGTGATTGGTACCCATGGCGAGCTGAAAACCCCAACAGCTTGACCAGAGGGCCGGGGTTCAGTAGCTAGCTAGCTTCCCCGGCGGCAAGGACCCCATGAGACTGGGTCGACTGCCTGTTGTTCCAATTCTCTTGTGAATGCGTGCGTGTGTGTGTGATGTGTGTGCGTGTGTGGGAGGGAGCGAGTAGATTCACGTCCCCCGGGCCGACCCAGTGCGCCGTCTCAGCGCCCGTTGCGAGCACCCTGTGGGGCATCCTGCGCGTCGCCCGCGCCGTCTGGGTCTTCGACAGCAATTTCGCAAGTTTCTTCTACTAGAGCAAGGGCTACCACATCAGAGGCGCCTTTGATCCAAGGTGCGCTGCAGCTGGTGGGGTTATCGACTAGTCACTGTTGTTCCCATCATCATCCAGGGCTTCATCCTCGTCTGGCCTGCCCTGCCTCTCTTCCAGCTCGTCGTCGTCCTCGGCCTCGTCGCCTCCCTCCTCCTCGTCTTCCTCCTCCTCCTCAGCATCCTCCTCGTCCTCCTCGTCCGCCTCCTCGTCAGCCACGCTCTCCGGGTCGCTGGCATCAGCGACCTCCTCATCGACGTCCATCTGGTCGCCGTTGTTGCCTTCCGTCCTGGCCTTCTTCGCCCGCGGCTGGCCCCCTCCCGCCGCGCTCGATTCCGCGGCCGAGTTCACGGTCGTGTCGGCGCCGCCCATCGTCGTGTCGCCTTCGGCTCCTGCCATCGACACATCTGCGCCGTCCTCGCCGGGCCCCTTGGTGGCCTTCTTGGCCGCGGCGACCTTTTTGCGGTAGGTCGACCGCTTGCTGGTTTGGACCTCGTTGAATTCTACAGCACGGGATTAAGTATTAGTGGGCGCCTCACAACGCGATGGTGTAGGGACGGGTATCGTGTTGTTTATTGGGGGGGGGGGGGCGGGGGGTCGGGGTTGCTGCGCACTTGCAAACTCGGCTTCTACGCGCTCACGCATGAATCCGAACTCTATGTCATCCAACGCTCTGAAAACATCGGCGGGCATAACGGTTTTCTTGTTTTGGAGGGTCGTAACCTCGTTGGCCCTGTAGCGGATGAGACAATGTTGTGTCAGCTCTCCAGTGTGTTTCCTGACTGGGTGAACAATGGAACGTACGCATTCGCTAGGTGGTTTATAAACACGGTCGCGCTCTTGGTCATGGCGAGTATGGCATTGGCCTGGATCTGGGTGTTTGGGGGCAGGACGCCCTTGGCTAGACGGGTGATTATGGATTTGGGTAGTTGTAGCTCCTGGGCAAAGGGCACAATATCAGCATACGGTCGCCTCGTACTTGCGGGGCAAGACCTGACTGTCGGGCGCCGTGCCGTACCTCGATGGGGATAGTCACTGCCTCCTTAGGGTGCCCGCCGCCGCCCGTCTTCTTCTCGTCGTCCTTGCTCTTCTCAGACGGCGTGGACTGCGAGGGGTCTGCGCCCGACGCGTGCCCTGCCGCAGCTGATGACGACGTCGGCCTCAGGGGGTGCACCGCCTCGGGGGTCTGCGCGAGGCCGGGAGGGGGCAGGCTCGGGGGCGGCATCGAGGTGTCCATGGAGGGCTTCGCGAGCCCTGGAGACGGCGCTGGGATGGTCGAAGCGGCTGGAGAGCCGTCTATGGGGGCGAATCTTGCTGACGAGGCCGAGGCGTCGCTCTTGCGACCTGCGTCGCTCTTGCGCGACGACATGGTGCTTGTCGCGCTGGCGTGTTCTGGTTGAGCGTTGGAGGTGGACGGCCAGGTGGGGCGCAACGGCAGAGAGCACGCGGGGGACGAGATCGCGGTGCTTGATACGTCGATGCGGAATGCGATAATATTGGCAATGGCTATTTCCGAGGCTGCAGGACGTATATGCTCTGCTTGCACGTCACTTGAAGTCGCTCGCTGCGGTTGCGGGCGGTGTTGGGCCAGGCCGGGCGAATTGTTGTCGTCGTGGTCGTGTACATTATTAGTGGGTAACGGTTGCCGAGTAGGGCAATTTTGCGACGCGACTTCTCACGCGTAGAGTGCCCCAAAGCACGGGTCGGCTACAGGCACTTGCACTCAACGGCAGGTTCCTCTTTTGGTACAGGCAGTTTACTACCTATGTACAGATAAGCACTATCGTCGATATCCTGTGGCAGATATTTACCATTCATTCAACTACCTAGGATCGGCATCCAGGATTAACATTTTCCTGATGCAATTGCAGGTATCTGTACAGACTGACAAATACTCGTCGTTTTCATTGTATCGACTGATAAAACTAGTTAATCTCGTGCGACGTGAATGCCAAATCTGACTGCCGATGAAAATCCACGCCGACGCACAAGAAACGAGAAGCTGACTCGGCCGTCCACTCGTGATTGACCAGATCGAATAGTTAGATGGCTGACTCGGCAGCTGCAGATACGCATCGTGAACAATGCCGCATGGAGCAAGTTCTTGAGATTTTGCCTGCCCAATACCCACCAGTCACATGCCTCCAAATTCCTGGTATAGAGTGCCCAGAGCCCAGGGTACGCCTTGTCATGAGGCTGATTAGATGGTGGCTACCTGTCAGGCGTGGGGGTTTGGGAGCCCAAGGGGAGAAGACGGCAGAAAGAAAAAGTTCGGGAGTAAACCTTCACCACCATTACCCTGTCATATTCGGTGGAACAAGCGAGAGAGAAAAAAGAACCATGCCCCTTGACAGGCAGAATCAACCAGCCAACCCAGTCCACAACCCAGAGGTTTCCCGGAAGCCCACAGACCTCCGGCTGCCTGATGATCACATAGGAGCCCGTGCCCATCGTGCCCGTGGATCATTAAGTCGCATGGCATATGGGGCCCTGGCCGCGGGAGGGTGACGACAGGTGGAAACCCAACCAAGCTTACAATTGTCATGGTAATCAGAACGCACGGCCTCCGCCCAGGGACAAGATGGCGGCCGGCCTGGGCTTATTGGGCCGCGCACCAAGGCGTACGGTACCATCGCGTGCGCGTCGCTCCCTGCCGTGCTTCTCGTCCACCATCGTACCACCTTCCCGCAGTCAGGCTGAATTCGAAGCCGCAAACCCACCGTGGTGAATACGTTAAATACGAGTGATCACTCGGACGGATGGACGGATAGTTCCGGCAGTTTCATTATTAGACGACCGGATTGGAGAGCAAGCTCGCGGCCGCGGCTTGACCAGCGCGGTGGATAAGCACGACCGTCAATCTATTACGAGGAAAGCTTAAACGCTCCGGATCGACAGATGTCGACCGGTCTCTGCCGTGATACTACGGGCAGTGCTTGGGAGCGACGTCTAGATAGGGTTTGGCTCGCGAGTATGAACTGGGTACCGATGTCTTGGTTTCTGATGGAATCGCCAATCTTGTCATTGGAGCTACTGCTATGATGATTTCCCGCGATGGGGGAGAGAACGCGCTGAAACGAGCGTTGTTCGACATTGATGACGAATATACAGAAAAAAGTTATACTGCCTGGAGCGAGGAGAGGTAATAATATCGTGGTAAAGAAACAAGGCCTGTTTGTCTGGAGGCCTGCCAAACACCGGTAGACAGGTACCGGGCTCTTCCTCTTCTTGCGCCTCGCATCAGCCTCAGATTTGGGGTATATCCTCCGTAGTATGTGTCATGACATCGTATATCGAAAGATGGGGGGAAAAAAATACAAAGGATGGATATAGGTGTGGGAGAGGCTCCAATACTAGACGACGTCTCGTCTAGCTCTCTCTGTTCACCGTCTGTGTTGTGACAGTGGAGCATGAATCCGATAGATTGCTTGGGAGGAACTAGGTCTGACCACATTATATCAATGGGTCGACCAATGTCTGCGTCCACGGCACATGGCAGTGTGGCAGCAGGAAGCCAGGTTGAAACTCGACGAAATGTGACGAGCTGTCACTGCCGGCCGAAAGTGGACCCCCGCCAAGGATCATCAGCGCTGCCGTCTTGACAGGCCAGAGCGGACTTTCGTCCCAGTTCCTGAAACAGCTTGGACAGCCGCTTCACGTCACTTTTTTTCGGACTGCGATCGACGAACCGAGGTTGCACTCTGAGCGACAGGGCGCCAAACCACTACTGTAAGTAAGTGCCGTGGTTCGCAATGTCGTCCCGCCTTCATTGCTTGATTTGTGCGCGCATTGTAAGATGCATCGAGATTTGTTCTTGATTTGGGCGACTCAGGACCGGACCCCGGTACCGACAGACGTGGTCAGGCTGGGGCCGTGTCCAGTAGCGTTGCCTTCAACCGATGGCTCGTCCGATCATATCCTGGCGGAGTTGGGGTGACCCAGGCCAATCGTTTGAAAGTGATAACCTTGGCGGTATCGACGACGACGAGAACACGCGAGAGTGCTGGTCGTTAGAATGCCGTCCCTGGTGTTCATGGTAGTCATGGGAGGTCCGAGGTGTCAGCTCCACTTCAGAATCATAGCCTCTCATGTGACCGCCGAGGCTGCGCAGGCTGAAGCTCGATCGCGTCCGTGTGTGCGCGTGTCTAGGATGTTGGGGATGATTGGGCGGCGTCTTGGAGAGGCGAGACGCTTGTCGCCTAGGGTACTGAATAAAAGGGTCGTCTCCGGGGACTGCGTCGTCTGTAAGGCCCTCGCGAGCATTGGGTGCCCTCGCCTGTATTGGCGTTTGCGGTAACTCTTTGTCCAGGCTGATCTTCCGTCCGTCGAGGCTCCTTTTACCATAGTGAAACTGTGTGCGCGGCGACCTGGGCGAACGCTCCTCAGACCTGCGAGCATTGGAGTAGACAATCACGCTGGTCGACTTCCTGGTAGAGCTGACTGATTCGTGTTTGACATGTCCGTTGTTGTCAGTGTTGTTGTCACCGTAGTCTGTCAGACCGTCGCCTAGTTCTTTCTCATTTCGTTTGCTCTTCCAGGTCTCGATCTCGTCGTCATCGATGGGGGTAATTCCACGTCTGAATAGCCTCGACCGTCTCCGGCGGCATCGTAAACATACGAGGGCGGCTCCGACGACCAATATGACACCGACGACCGACAAGACTGTACTGAGGACAATAACAGTTGTCCGGTTCCCGTCTGATGAGCCGGAGCCATTGCCATTGTTGGGAGAGGGCGTGATATTGGGCGATGCTGTAGCATTTGCCGAGTTGCCCGAGACGCCTGCCGAGTTGGGGCCAGGTGTGTTCCCGCCGGTTGCAGCGGGCGGCGTGCTGGACTGTACTGCTGTCGACGTGACGGTGACTGTCGCACTCTGCTGGACGCCGAAGTTACCGGAAGGTAACAGGTCTTGGCTCGACGACGAGTCGTCTCCTCCTTGGGACAAAGGCTGAAAATCAAAGTTCGACATGGGAGGCTATTTCAAGCGCTGTCCCTCTAGAAGGACCTTGATGGTCAGGGTACTGAATGCGGTCTGGGTCGAAACCCCTTTGTGTGAACCCCTCGGTCACTCTCCACAGCAGCTGTGACTGATTGGGGGAGCTCTCATGAGTGTATGCGTGGCTGGTCTCCTCCCTGGAAAGATGCTGCAATGTAGGTCAGTCACGGACTTCTGGTTGATCTTCAACTCCCAATCCGCATGCTGTGAAAATCAAATGATAAGACGTGGCCTTATGTGCTTGATAGGATGGTCGGGGTGTCACCGGACGTGTGAACAAGGTGAGATCATGTTCAAACTGACCTCAAAGCAGCAATCAAATGAAACGTTTTGTTGCGGGGCGAGAATGCGAATTACTGCAAGAGAAGGGGGAAAAGCAACCCTGGGGCGGGGTGATAGATCGACAGTTCAACTAGAAAGAACAAGGACTTACGTACAGCCCAGCTTCGAGAGCAGGTATGAGAGTGAACTTGCCAACCGGGAATATCGGCGCCAAGTAAGGGAAGAAGAAAAGGAGACAAGATTTCACAAAGAACGTGGTTAAAGGGAGGAATTTGAGCCTCGTCGCCGCAAGATCGTATAAATCTCTAGGATCAGCTGAGGGAAACACTGACAGAGGCAGCCAGTCTGCCACTGCACGCCCAGGACATCTGAAAATGCGGGCAAGACGGTATTATACTGGGCAGCGGGTCTGGTGCTAGCCGTGACGAACAAGGTTGCCCTGCGAAGAAAACTTGCTCTGGGTCGGATGCGGCAGCAACACGACGATGGTGTGAAGCAAGTTTGCGTTGCTTATCATGAGATGGTGCGAGGGGTACTTGTAGGTGAGAGGGAGGGGATGACGGACCAGCCAGAGATTTATTAGCTGTTTCAATAGATGGAAACTCGAGAGCTTTTGAGCGATGGTGGTGGGGCTTGCGGTATGTCGGTGTACAAGTACCATAGTATGTAGCTAGGCGTGTAAGTGGGACGCCACGCAGAAGAAATTCTCCTTGCCGGGATGTCCTGGTCAGGTGGAGCATATCCCGCGTACCTACATAGTGCCTACCACTCCAACAGTTTGCCTGGTTAATTCTCGCAGGTGACCAATCACAACATAATTGCCGTGATTGCAGGTCGCAACAGGGTGCCAAAAGGTTCGACTCGAACATTGGGATGGACATCGATGGCGGGTGTGCTGTCTGTGCTGGACGTGGCAGGACGCTCAGACACCCCTCGTCCACGACGTGGGCCAGGAACAGGCATCGGTAGCGGGATGCTATCCTGGCAGCCTGTAAAAGCGGCATGGCGACATGGGCGGGCTTTGCCAGCTTGCCTGGCCCCTGTCGGCCGCCTGGGTCGCCTGAGATCTCGAAGCAGTGACACCTGGATGCCGCAAGATGATGGCACAACATCGATTAGCGGGTTTCCACAGCCTGTCGAGTCGTGGCACATGGGTATCTCGATCTTGTGCGTTGACATCTGCATTCGGGATATTTGGCATACTATGTCCCAGCCTCACAACCAGGGCTTCAGTTGAGGCCCAAGCTATAGTCGCTGCTGACAGTTCGGAATCCTTGAATCATGCGGGCCGCAGCCAAGTGCACACACGCCGGCTGATTTGCCAGGCACAGTCCACATTGCCAGTTGGCACCGGTCGTGGTTGGCAGGCGGGCCAACTTGTGAAGTGCTTGCAGACGTGCTGCAGATAGGATTCGCCAATGGGAGCCCTGGGAGTCACACTGGGTGCTTCCTCTCAAAAGGCTATCTAGCAAGAACAGGTAGGTCATGGCGAAGGAGGGCGGGCAGACGCTAGCGAATGAGATGTGACCAGTTTGATCTGGGGCTTCCAGGCCACTGCCTGTCCATCCGGTCTCTGTGGACATAGTAAGCTCGTGCTGCGCCGAACAGGCATAACATGATCTATGGCATGGCCCGTCAGCGAGGTGAATGGCGTCGGACGTCGAGCTGTAAGCTGCTGAAAGCCTCACGGCAGATGTGGGCTCGGCACTCCGGACCACTCAACCTGCCAGTCTGTCGGAGGACACAACCCAGCGGGCGTCAGGCCGACCAGAGCTGTGGGTAATCCTTGGGCTGTTTTCAATGCCTAGAAATCAGCCGCATCTCGGGAGAAACGGCAGGCTAGGAGCTGTCCTCTTGACATTGGTCAAGCCATCGTCTCAACGTCTCAAGGGCGCGCCTGCTCCCGCCTCTATGACGGCATGTTGCGAGTGTCAGAGTGAGCACTGACAGTGGCGGTGACTACGCTCGCGATGTTCTCAGCTCACAGCATTTTTTGACGTATAGTGCTGCTGGTGGCAAGACAGGGCTACCATCGCCAGGTAGAAGCTTCACAGCACGGGCAGACATCGGAACGGAAGGAGGCCGAACCAACTCAAGTTTGGGCAGGCTCGCAAGCCAGCTGACATGGGGTTGGGCGAAGTGGTGCCGGGCCCATCGGGGATTATTTTGTTGCGCCAACGCTGCCGGCCGCAAACGAGGGACGGTGTTCACGGCCAGTGATGTCAAAATAACCCGAACCACACAGTTGGGCTTCTCCGCATCTGCTGCGGGGATAGCGTGTTTTAGGTGGAGGAGCGCCGGCCAACAAGATGGCAGGACGGGATACATGTCGAAAGACAAATTCCTACAGCCTTTGGGGCTGGTTGGTAAGCCCTTTATCGTGGAGGCCGGCGATTGGGCTGCCGCCGAAGCCGTCGGCGCATCAGCGCCGTGTCCCAGAGCAGGAAGCTGAGATGTTGGTGGTGCTGATAGTGTCGACCGTCCGGTGGGTGGTGTGCTGGTGGGATGGTTGGGCACTCGGGACGGGGTGTGGTGGTGGGAGTGAGCGGAGGTCCAGGTCCCAGGTCCAGGTCCACGTTGGCCCAGGTCCAGGTCCAGGTCCAGGTCCAGGTCCAGCAGGGTGGAGGCCGAGCCCGAGGGCCATCATGGGCTAGACGTGCATGGAGAAGATGGAGTGGTAATCCAGGTACCAAAAGAGAGAGAGCCACTCATGTGAGCCGGACGGTGCTGCGGAGGAGTACTGTGGTAGGAGGCTGTCATCACCTGAGCATCTGGGTGCAACGTGGTGACGGGGTGGGTGCGCCGCACATCGAGCAGTAGCGCCGTATTGCAATCTCAGTCACGGCAGCATGCAGACCTGAAGCAGCATCTGTACTGTCACACAATGCAGTCCCGTGTAGGTGAGGGCAGGTGCAACAATCCTCCGGTCATGGAATGGCCTGGCAGACGTTTGAAGTTGTCTGTAACTGCCTGGTGGCGAAGCTTGACGCTTGACTCGGCGATATGCAGTTGTACAGTGACCTCGGAGGAGCGAGTGAACTCGGTCGGTGCGGTTGAACGGGACGGGAAACACAGGATAGCAAAGCTTGGGAGAGGGTACAAGCTGGCAGCCACCGTGGGATCGTGAACCATGGGACAGGACTGCTGGGAACGGAACTTCGAGTTCCCTGATTGGGCTAGTACGTACTGTGCTGCGTGGTGGAGCTGTCGTGCTACGTGCGTACTGCACGGTAGGTACCCATGTACCCCTCGATTACACAGTACACGTTCCCTGCAGATCTGAGCAGGGTTCCCAGGACAGACAGGTGGGGGTGGAGGGGGGAAGGGTCCCAAGCGGGTCGGATCTTGGAGACCCAGTCTGACAGCTACAAGATCGATTTCTTTCTTTCGTCCCGAGTCTCGCCGTCGTCGACCAGATACACACGTTGCAGCGTTGCAGAGGCCCCATCTTGCCTTCTGTTTCGTCTCATCCTGGCATCACCGATCGACTTGTGCCAACATCTGCACTCGTCAAGATGCGGTGTGGCCGTTGCGACGGTGGCGTTTCCTCGACCCTCGCACTACTGTCACTTACTTCATGGCACAGCACCACCAACAGAGCGGCCCGTGTTTCGGCGAGTGGGACGGAAGACTGGACGTCGATCACAGGCGACAAGGACATGGAAGCATCTTCAGCCCTTGTTCCCACTATGTACGATCCTGCACTCCTGCTCTTCGGCACCATGGACCAGTTGTAGGGACATTAATGCATCTAGACGACTGCTCTCTGGCCACAGTGAATACCCGCGCTTACCCTCCTCCCATTATGCAGTTTGATACCTGGTCCCTGGCAGGCAATGGCAATGGCAGCACGCCTGTTGGTTCTCTCGACCTCATGACCACACGGTGCTGTGGGTCTTCTGCAGCGAGATTCCATGCAAGATATGCTTTCGTCTGTTCTTTCCTAGCCGTGTCGGGCATTCCCGCTCCTGGCCTGTCTGGCCTGGTCTTTTGCCTTACACAGTAACACCCCCGTCGCTCGTCGCGGCAGCACCCTGACTGTATGTATAACCTCAATATCATCAAACGCCTGACTATTGCCTCGAGCATCAGGCAGTGTGGGTGGTAAAAGATCGTACTGCTACAGTGCCACAGCCTCGCATAGCTGTCGATCATATTCGTCACGCTGCCGCCGTCCAGCATTCCAATCCGCGCTTATAATCATGCACAGACTCGGTCTTCCGGGCTCTGCTGCCACTAAGTCGCGAGACCAACCCTCCAAGATGCAGTGCATAGGTCGAACAACAGGTCGCTCCTCCTCGCTTCGCTGCAGGTGCAGTGAGGTGCTGGCCTCCGGAAGTCGACCTCAATCCAAAGCTGACGCGAAACCTTATGCCAATCGGCAATCTTCTTGCTCGTTGCGTGGGCAGCCTCCAGCCTCTACATCAAGTCCCAGCCTAGTCCCGCATGCACATGCGCATATGCACATGCACGCTTATGCACACCAATGCAGGAGCGAAACAGGCGCTCGCAAAGCTAGGCAGCTTACACAAGATTCACTGCAAGCACCATCGCTGGAGCCCTCATCAAAGCAGATTGGCTTTTCCAAAACTCCCACTCGGCCGATTCATGGACGCCAATTACCACCACGACACTCAACCTCCAAGACTCTCACCGCTCTTCTCGGCCACATGCGACAGCTCTGGTCGCCTCGGTCGTCCTCCAAGGGGCCGCCGCCCGGTGGAGTCGTCGAGATTCGTCTGTTCTCGATCCCGGGTTCTGAGGGATTGGCTTTCCCGACAGAGAAAGTCGATGTCACCTCAGGTCGGCTTAGCAAGCCAATAGTGTGGCCTGGCGTGCCTGGAGTGTGCGATGCAGCTTCCGCCGTGTCCAATGCGCGGCCGCGCCTGGCAGCATCCACCAAGTGTCTGGCATGCCTTGAGTGGTGACCTGCCATGCAGCAACCCTCGCGCGAAGCTATTCTCGGTCTCGCTAAAGCATGACCTGCAGAAGGAATGCAGGTACGGCGCCAGCGGAACGACGGGGGCACTGCAAGGGGTCCTCGTGCCCCCTTTCTCTGCCACGCGCTGCGTACTTTTGTAGCGTTTCTTAGTATCGTGGGCTCGGAACGCGCACGTCGAAACATGCCGACGCACATGAGAGTAATGTGGCTGCATGCATGCTGGGTAGCCTCATTTCGCCGACATGTTGGGAAGGCCGACGTTTTGCCACCGCCGAGTCATGCCAACCATAACAAGGCACGATGACCATCCGAGGCACATCAACTCTGAAGCTTGGGGTTGAAGGCTGATCTACTGGTCTGCCTAACCTCTCAAACAGGCGGTATGCCCTCAGTGGCTTGCTGAACCCTGACCGCGGCGTCGAACAAAGGCCGAGACCGACAAAAGTCGGCTTATGGCGGCCGACCAACGGTGTTTCAGGCAGTCTTGAAAAACACGTTGAAACCTGTTGGTCGGAGACTTGCAGAAATGCTGACTGCCCAGGCGCAGAAATCCCCGCCCGAGCTGGCTGACTATCACAGGAAAGCCCAATGCTTGAGAACGGCATCAAATTGTCCGGGTGGGTGGGATTGCAACCGAGGCACGGCGCAAGACTGTCCAAGACTGAGTAGCTATGCAGGCATCGTGATCGTGCCAGGAAGCATACTCTTTTAGGAGAATATCCTCTGTGAGGTAACATTCGGTAGGATAGCCTTTTCTACACTATTTGGGAATGAAAATCCCGTACCTGCCGTGCTCAGGTATGTCGCTCTGGTCCTTTTCGACGTTGCCCTAAACAACAAGCCCTATTCCAGCTCCCACGCCCTTCACCGAAAGCCCTTGCAGGAGCGTAGATTGCTGGGACTGCACGTCGGGCGGATGCACATGCTGTGCTGCGATCAGCATTGAAGCCTCGTTTTTTGAGATCTGCAAGGAAGGGTCCGTGTTCCAGCAGCATGGTAAAGAAGGGCACGTGAAGGGCACACAGCCCAGGGGTTCAAGATCGCAGAGGCCAAGGGAAGAGAAGAACCATGTCGTGGATCCTTTCTCCGATCATCTCGCCACTTCCCTGCCCCAAAGTTATTATAATGTTAGAGATCTTCCCATGCACCGATGTAACACGCCGACTGGCACCCTATCACTAACATACCGTCAACTTGTCGTCAGCTTGCAGATCCCGAGTCATGGAGGCTGACAGCTTTTGGTCCGGAATCTTCCACTTGTGACTTAGTTCGGCATGATTGTGATGAGGTTTCGCATGGCGCGCCAGACCCAGGTGATTCTGGAATGGCGAATGTCGCCGAAGCCACGCCAGCCTCATTTCCAACCAATCACCAATGACAGGCGTCCGGCAAACACTTCATGACATTACAGCAGCAGCCGGCAGGCATCACAGGCACACATATTGGCACATAAGAATATGTGAAGAGGGACGAAGGAAGATCTACATTAGTCGTATGTTTGCCGTGTCATATACTACTCGTTTTATGAGTCTGGTAGGAAAAATGAGACGAATCTGATCAAGCCTGTTGAGATCTCTTACTCAACACTGGCCAACAGCGCGATGTGTCACAGGGGCTGATAACTTTGAACAGCATGTACATATGAAGCTTCTATTACTTCTGATGAGCGAGCATGCACAGGCTTTTCCTATATTGACCTAGGGGCAGTCTTCAGAACCATACATAGTTGGCCACTATCACCTTTGTAGAAATGCTATGGAGCTGTACCAGCAGCTTTACTTTGAAGGCAATATTCTTATAGTACATCTTACCTGACTGATACATGTGTTGGCATTTCCAGCTGAGGTTCCTGTAGATGTAATCCTTGTGCTGCTTCGTCGCCTTCAAGTTATGCCTGCACACTGCATCAAACTGAACATTCTATTTGTCTACTTCTATCTGAGGCTTTGGAAGTTTATTATGCTACTGTCTTGAAAGATAAATAAAATCGCAAAGTATAGAGAGCACGCGATGAGGGACCGGGGTTCTTGACACAGCACATACGCCGGTAGAATGTGCTATTCATGACTTAAAATCCAGCAATATCATGTAGAATAGCAAATCAGCCAGCAAGGACGCAATGTCTTGAGGGCCAATTTACTGGAATTCACAATATGGACCCTATAGAATGGTTCTGGCGAGAATAAATAAGTGAAGCCTGTTTATAGGCAACGTAACCTACTCGCCGAATGTCTTCGAACAACGCAGTTGTGGAACTGATGCGATCTTTTGAGAAACGTACTCCACCAGCCGGCTTAACGCCTTCTGATGAGATTGTGCTGGTTATTGATCGTCTAGCAGAGCACACATACTATCAAGAGACAGAAGACAACTGTGAATCAGTCGTCGTTTGTTGGGCTTGGAGGTGCTTAAGAAATCAATTCAAATCTACCAAGACAAAGACAGTGCCTGGCAAATGCTAAACTTGGTATCGTCATCCGTATTTATTCCTGATTTCATTGCCCTGTATCAGCTTTACTGCTGAACAAACCATTCCGTGCAATGATTCGACTACTTAGGTATTCTTCAACGCAGCTCGAGAATGATTGAAGAGGCCCACTGCGGATGCAGGCGCGACTATAGAGGTGCGGGGATAGACAATACCCTTCTTACACTACCTGCGTGGCCAGATCTGAAGCTGTGATCTTACAAAATATAGAGGAGAAAGTTGAGGACAGGTTTACCCCGTCTCTTCCTAAGCCGCACTAGGAGCAGGTGGCTCGCGATCAGGATCAACAGCCAGGAAGAGACGCTCGACTTCTCCATAATAGACAGCAATCCAAAATATCACCTCGTCAACTTCGTAACAACTTTGCATGACTTAGTCAACTACCCGTGGCGGTACAGCATGATAAGACTGCACTGCGTTGTCCAGGCGCTCTGGACAATTCTGTAGGTACTTTGGGTGTTTTCTGTGGCTATAGTGCAGTGGCCCAGAGCGCTGTCTCAGCACTTTCGCCGTCAATGATCTTTATAATTCCGGAACCTAAGTCTACACGTATATCTCCGCATCGTTTTAATCTCTGCTTTCAAACAAGAGGGTTGTTCTTTAAGCTTGTAGCTTATTATGTAGTCAGATGTTTCACCCTAGGCACATTTGATCCAAAACATGGGCCAAAAATAATAAGACACATTTTACAGGCTACTCCACTGCAGCACAAGTTCTTACGAGATAAAAGAGCCCGTGTGAATCCGTTGGATTGTCCAGGACAAAACGCCATGATGAATATGTAGAGCCTGATAATCAAGGAAATTCCTAGTCAATCATAACGCCCTAGGTAGCTTCCAAGTGGTGTCCTTCGTGGTATGGACAAAGGTCCTAGAAGCATGAAATTGGTCTCAGCTCGTTTATGGAACTTCCCAGCTGACTCTGGGTGGCTATTGTCCACTGCGAGTGAGCCGCAATATGTTCTCAAGCCATGTCTGTGGCATAGTCATGTGCATAATGAGCACATATTCTCGCCTTATATTCCATTGAATCAGTGCCAGGCTCAAACCAGCCACGGGTAAACTGTATTGTTAAGACGTTGCATTCTCCTCAACACATCTCTTGGATGCCATGTGTGGAAGGGAGCAGGCGGGCTGAATAGCTGTTAGGGTATAACCCTGGGAGCTGTGGTCATTCTGATTGGTTGGTCCGGCCACCTCTTACACGGCCTAGGCCCTCAAAAGAGACAGGCGCCACCACATGCTTCATCAACAGAAAACTTTAACATGATTTTCTCAAAAACCCGGTAGATAGAAGATGGCAAGTAATCCGATGAAATGTCAGGTATTGCTTCGGTTGCAGCTCATTGCAGATCGCGGAAGCCGATTCTGGGTGTTGTTGGTGAGGTCTCCCTTGTGGAATCGGCTGGAAGATTCTAGCGGCTTCCAGCGGCACCACGAAACTGCAATGGTGGTGAGAGCTTCATCGCGCACCTTCTCCAGCCTTCTGGCTCTTGCCAAACGCGGACAAGTGTCACGGTCACGACCTCTGCAAGCGGCCATGGAACCATCCACGGCGTGCCACAGCCTTCTCGACGTGTCGTGATGATTACGTCGAATTGCAGCCTTGCCATTCCACGGTTTTCGCGAAGCTTCAACAATGCCCTCCATCATCACTCCTTCCCAAGTATAAAGATGCAGTGAATGTCTCCTTAGTCCCAACTGCTTCTTATCATCATCATCATCATCGACACAACAGCTATCAAGCAAAGAACTTCATGCACTCTACAAAAACAGTCTACAAGCAACTCCCTCGAACACTTCGCACACCATCATCCACTCTCAAGATCTCTCGACCTATCACCACCACAGCCAAGATGTCTTTCTTCCCTCGATCCTACTTTGCCCCTGAGTCCTCCTTCACCCCTCTGTTCCGTCTCCTGGACGACTACGACAACTACTCCCGGGAGGTCTCCAACCAGCCAGGACAGGGGCAAGGGCAGACCAGTCGCCGTGCTGCCGCTCTCCCCGCCTTCACCCCTAAGTTTGATGTCAAGGAGCTAGAGAATGCTTACGAATTACACGGCGAACTCCCTGGCATCGAGAAGAACAACATCAACATCGAGTTCACCGACGACTCAACGATCGTCATCTCCGGAAAGGTTGAGCGTCACTACACCGCCGGCACCCCACCCGAGGATGGCAGTGTCCAGATGAGCGGCGCCATCACCGAGGGCGGTGAGAAGGAGCACAGCAACTCCCACAAGGCCACCGTCGAGGATGAGGAGGCCGAGAAGGCCAGGCAGCAGGGTAGCTCCACCGAAGTCACCAAGACCAACAAGCAGCAGGAGGTAGCCAAGCCCGCAGAGAGGTTCTGGGTCTCGGAGCGGTCCGTCGGTTCCTTCCACCGAACCTTCAGCTTCCCAAGCCGAATCGATCAGGAGCAGGTCACCGCCAACCTCAACAACGGTGTCCTGAGCATCACCGTGCCCAAGGTCAAGAAACAGGAGGGCCGCCGCATCGCAATCCAGTAAACGGCGCTCGCCTCCTTGGCCTTACAGGCACAACAAGCGACATACTACACTCCTTCAGACAACACAAGTGGCATCAGATCCTGAGAAGGACGAGATTCTGAATCGAACGATAGTGTCATGGGTTTAGTTTTGCATTTTGCGGCATTGATCCAAGGATTGCGGGCGTACTTTGATGGATAAGCTTGGGAAATTGGGACAGTGCTTTGATTAGACCGTTCATTTAATACAATATTAATTCAGAACAAGAATCGCTGAATCTCTTCATTTGAAAGCCGACACCGCGTCACCCCGACCTTGCCCCTGCCCAGGTAGGTCTTACATCCTCTCCAGCCAAATTTCCCCTCCTGCCAGATACGCCTCCCAGCCTCGCTGTAACCGCAGCTCCCCGGTCGATGGCATCTTCTTCCACTTCTTATCGCTCGGTGTCATGTGATACGCATGACATTCTCTCCAGAACATCATCTGTCCCTGCCCCTGCCCCACCCCGGGGCCGGCTCTCTCGGCCGTTTGGTAGATAGTGGGGTTGAAAAGCCCTTTAAAACCGGCCAGCCGGAGCTCTGGGAGGTTTTCTTCGACGGTAGCCTCCGAAACCGTTTCGTCGATAGTAGCCTCTAAGAGTTAGCATTAGTGAGGGACAGCACAGCAGGTTGCTTGCCTACCATAAGGAGGTTCAAGGTACTAGAAGCGGCGTTTGCTCGGTGCAACGTACGTGGTCTCAAATGCAAGGGTCAAAAGCAGCAAAAGTGAATAACTTGAAAATATCAAAGATTCTTCTGGATGTGAACATGAAGACGCTGAGACAATTCCTCTGGACTTTGCCCAAATGTCAAACGAAGTAGGACAACGAGGTGGAACTGCTGCCGGGCCCGCAATCCTCCGGCACTTAACTCCGGGCGGCTCCGACTCCGGTTCCCAACATGGCTTGACTCACTTCCCGGATGACGGGCCGATCATACTGGAGTTCCGCACCATCAACAAGAGCAGTTGACTTGACATCCAGTCTCTGAAGTCTCAAGCTAAACAACAAGGACTACGTTGCTAGAGTTGGGTGGATTGGAAGACCCGAGATTCGCAATGATGGAGAACGCGGCCCCGACTGTTGAGAACGTGAGACTGGGCTGGATCGGTACGCCGTCGTCGTCGTCCAAGGCAAGCTATAAGTAGCAACGTAATGGACAGAACCAGGAGCGCCATGGGGTTGCTGACACATCACAGGACTCGGTTCCATGGGGTTGGGCATGGCGTCCAACCTCCAGCGCCACCTGTCCCAGCTCGGGGCTCCCAATCTCCACTACCACAACCGGACAATGAGCCGTGGGCACACGCTCCAGACTCTGGGTGGCGTGCCATGCGAGGCCATAGCTGACCTGGTGTCCAACGCGAACGTGATATTCTTGTCCCTCAGCGACGACTCGGCCCTGACGGCGACAGTGGAAGCGATCATCGGGCCCGAAAAGGCCGCCGATCTGTCAGGCAAGATCATTGTGGACACGTCCACCGTCCACCCGCGGTCCTCGGAAGAAGCACAGGCGCGATTGCGCGTGAGAGGCGCCGAGTTCGTCGCCGCGCCCGTCTTCGGCGCGAGCCCGGTTGCCGTCGAAGGGAGACTCCTGTTCGTCCTGGCGGGGCCGGAGGATGCCGTCCGGGTGATCGGCCCGTTCCTAGTGGGCGTCATGGGTAGGGGGATCATCCGCCTCGGCGAGGACGTGAAAGAGGCCAGCCTGTTGAAGACGGCAGGGTGAGTCTTTGATCTTAGACTTTCTTGCTACTCTCCACAAGTCATGCAGTAGGTCGCTCACACTCATCCTTTAGCAACTTCATGACCGCCGCCAGTGAGTTATCAAATAGGTCATTCTCTTCAACGAGACCGCCCTCTCCGACGACCTGTTCCAAGATTACATAAACATGTATATGGACTCACAAGACTGACAAAACTTCTAGTGATGGAGGTAGTTGCCGAAGCCCATGTCTTCGCAGAAAAGACAGGGCTGGGAAATGGCCCCATGGAATCCCTCATCGAGCAGCAGTACGGCCCTTTGGCACTTTCAATGTCCAAGAGACTTACTACCGGGGCCTACATGCCAGGGAGGGGACAGAGGCCCTGGTCGGATCTGAACCTCGCGCTCAAGGACGTAGGGCACGGCATCGATTGCGCGCGAGAGGCCGAGGCGGAGTTGCCTGTGGGCGAGGTGGTGCAGAAGCACCTCCAGGAGGCCAAGAAGGTCTCTGACGCCGGAGGCCGTCCCCTGGATTCTTCGTCTATGTATGGAGTCCTGAGGAGGCAGGCCGGGCTGGATTTTGAGACAGAATTGGTCAAGCGAAGGGATGGAGCAGCTTAAGTTCTCGTGGGGGTCAAGAGGTATGCTGTAGACCTTTTGTTGAGAATAATATGCTAGAAGTAACTAGTACTTGGCAGAGAACTCTTGTAATTTGCGCTCGAGTATACAGATCACGAAGATGATGTCAAATGCAATCTGATGAAGAAATAAAATGTAATAGTGAAAAGTTGAGAAAATCCACCAGAGACAAGCGTGCCGCCAGTTGCCGAATCAAGACTATGCTTTTTTTTTTGGTCTGCAAAGAACTAGACTTGTCCCTGACTCTCAAAGCCTCGTCCTTAATGGGCGTCACAGAATTTCCTTGACATACTCGAATATGTTAGGCAAATTGGAGTCTTCCAACTCAAGAGACCGGAATCGAGCCAGTGGTTGCAGTATCCGCCAGTACCTAATGCCACAGAAGATCAAAATGCCAAAAAAAACCAAAAAAAAAACCAAAAAGAAAAGAAAAAAGCCTTGTTCTTGAGTATGACGGAGTCCACGAGGCTGTCCAGGTATCCCTATTTCGTCTGTTCAGCCTCGGCGGATTGACGGCTACTGCCAGTGCCCAGCTCCTGACATACTGCTTCGCGGATGATAGGGGCATCAAGGCATCCGTGGGGAAAGAATAATTCCCGGTCAAAGTATGTCGTGACTACTAGCATTCCCAGGCAACCTGTTAGACCTTCATCACTTTCGACGGGAGAATATATTCCCAGCGAACAAGTTGTATATGCTGTAGAAGAGCGGTTTGACGACCTCTGAAGTCCGTTGACAGGGCCGGCCCGGAAATTCAGTGGTTATTGGGATAAATCGACCGAAGGAAAAGACTTATCCAGCAGAGCCGGATTGAGCAATAGCATGAAAACGGTCATAGACAGTCATCCTCTTGATGAAAAAGTGCGCGGCTGGTAGTTGCAGCTCTGTATTACCCGAAAACACCCCCTGATAGGGTGATGACCGAGATTCCATCGCCATCTGCATCTCGGGGCGGGGAGAGCAGGGAAATTTGTTGAATTTCTTGTTTCCTACGCGCGCGCGCCACTTGGCATGGTTGCGTGCTCAATCTCTCTCGGCCATTGGAGGCAGCTCGTGGCTGATATCCTGCTGCGAGATATTGGCGTGGTCTTATTGGCGCCAATTGCAGGAAATTCGCGAGATGGTAATCATTTGTAGGCAAGCTGCCTTGGCAGCAAGCATACGGGGTGCGTCTGCATGGCGTGCATAGAGTGTACCAACCAACCATGTATCCGCCTGGCTTTACCAAGGACAACAAGCCTTGAGAACATTATGGAGTCGCCGTACACGTAAGTTTCGACAACCCACTGGCTACCTCTGGCGTACTGCCATTGACGAACATCCCAGTGCACTCACTACCTACGGCCAATTGACTGCATGTCCACTGCTACGTGCAGTTCCGAAGGGATAAAGCTGAGCAAAACTCAGCCTTGTGTGGCTTATTTTTGCCAAAAGCAATCTACTTTTGGCGGGCTCTCGGCATTACAATAGTGTAATGGACGCATGCGGGTATAATATGATTCAACAACCTACTAGCTGAGAGTGAGAATTGGCAGCTGAATATTCACTCCCAATGAGATTAGGACACTGCCAGTATGAGCAAGTGACTTCTGAGAGATGTTCTGTGCGGAGCATCTGATAAGAATACGTGTGTGAACGTGTATACGATTCAGGTCTGTCCGTATAGTAAATGCAAAACTTCTGTCTGACAGCAGGTTTTGATGTTACGTGTTGATGCAATCTGAAGAGTATCTACCCTTTCCCGAGAGCAGGATCCCTGCGAAATGTATCATTCACCCTCAACGATTGGGAAGGCTTGGTGGGGCGGCGAGGAAATAGAGTTTGTTAGCCGAGTTCGCCTCCCGTTGACAGCCAACGGTTAAGCTTCGGCAGGGTTGGACGACATGCGTCGTGGTTCCACGAAGAGGCGAAAACCCCCCCACAGCATTGCGATGGGGGTCAACAGGTGGCGACAAATTGGTTTCGAGAGCACAGCTTCCAGGCTGCGGCCAGCGTCCGCTGTGTCCGGGCGGCTTGAAACGAGTTCTGGTCTCAAGATGGGGACTTTATCACTATCTTGTGACGGTACTATACTCCTTGACAAATGATACCCCAGAAACCCGCCTGAGATACCGAGTGTCATCAACCTTTTTGAATGTCCCCTTATCCACACGAAGTACAAACTGCGAATCCAGCAGCAACCATTCTACCATTAACCTGCACATTAAACCCAAGCCGTGCTCACTCCAGCTCCTTCCCACCAATCCAGTTGGAGATTACGTGCTAACAGTCATGATCAAAACTTCATGAAGGTGTGAATGAGCTCTGCTGTCCTCGGATCAAGGCCGGGGCCTAGGGCCTTTGGAAATCCCAGGGTCGCTGCTGGAGACCAGTCCTTTGAATAAGAGAACAGACCCTTGAAATCCGGGTTGAGCATATGTCCTCTCAGGGATGACACCCCCGAAGTCCATCCTATGAGAACGCGGGCGGGTATCCCATAAGCATAGGCTGCTGCTGTGGCGGCATTGACAATGGTACGGGGCCCATCCCCATCCCCATCCCCATAGGGCCCCTAGGTGCGGGGGCGTTGATGTTCTTGTTGAAAAGCCCTATGAGTCGCCGGCCAACGGACGGCTCGAGTTCTGTACCGTCCCTGGCAATTTTGACCTCTCTATTGGAGTTCCAGGGGTTGCGGAGGCCTCTACAACGGTAGAACGGGAGTCTTGTCGTGCATAGCCATTCTAGCTTGAACGGCTTGCCCCATGTTTTGTTTTCCGGTCCGAGGTCACCGCTGAGGTTCGACTCGGCGTCTAACTCAGCGTTGGCCGTAGCGGCCGTCGCCGCCTCATCTGCTTCCAAGCTGTCAGCAGAGTCCTCACGAAGGACTTCCCAGAATATTGTGCCTCGTGCTGAGTCATCGATAATGCGTCCTTTCGGTGTAGAATCAGTTGATTCGGTTGGAATCTCCTTGGGCAAGTCCACATCGCTCACGGATTGAACCTTGGGGGCGAATTCTATTGCCGCTGCCGGGTCCTCGTTGATAGTGGAAACCATTCGAGCATAGCCATAGTATTCGCCGGACTTGTTGGCGGAGAAGACCAGGTAGACATTCTCGACTGTCTGTTTGTCGTATTCGTCAATTACGACTTGTCCACATGCACGATACCTGATGACATACCTTGAAAGCTTTGTTCAGACTCTCTTCATTATGAGCTTGGGTAGCCCAGATCCCCGTCCGTACGCTCAATTCGAGGTCCTCAACTGTCAGGCTCTTCAGAACGAAGAATTTGTCCTTTTGTGCGGAGCCATCGGCTGCGGTAGGGGAGACTTTAGTCTCTGGAGCGCTCGAAACCGACGGTGTTCCATTTTCGGAGCTGCTTGGTTCAACTTCTGTCGTAGCGGCGGGCAAAGGTTCTTTGGGCTCTGGCACGGGTACGTGGTGCGGTGTCGCAGCTGATGGGCCGGTAGGTGCCGTGATTCCAGAGACGCCCTCGACGGTGTTCTTGCGCAGTCTGCTCACAAGTCTCACGGATTGAAATTTGGACTCGTGGAGTTTCTGTTGGGCCGCCAAGCAGCTAGCCTCATCTTTGTAGTTCGCGAAGGCGCAGTTCGACTTCGAGATCAGGAACAAGGATTCCAAACCCTCTGCTTCCTTGCAAACATGGTGGACAAGGCTCATCAAATCCGTCTGAGACGGCAGATTCCCAATCCAGATGGCATGGCCTTCGAGAATTTAGTGACACAGAAAACTTGTTGGCACAGGCGCATAGACGTACCGCTTTGTCGGGGTTTTCTGGGAGGTCCACGGACGACGTTCGACTGACTTTCGGTTGAACCTGAGCTTCAGTCAGCTTTGTTCTGATTTCTCAGCGACCTTTCTTTTCAACTTACCATTCTTGGGTTCCTGCGTGGCCGCAAAAGTGCCGCCGATCCCACTGTCTCCGACTTGCGTGGGACCAGCCCTCATATCAGGTTGGGAGCCTGGGACGGGCATAAAAGAGCCCACCATCGCCTGATTGTGGGGTGCTTGCCCATGAGACTGGAACGGGGGCATTTGTGGGTAGTAATAACCCATTGAAGAATGGGACTGCTGGTTTCCCATGAGCTGATTGCCATAGAATGGCATGTTTGGCATGTTGGTCCTCGGTGACATGCTTGACTGGTGCTGGGAGGGCGAGATAGGGGAACCATAGTACGGCGACATTTGCGCTTGCTGTTGCATGTAGTACGCCTGATTCGGCACCTGTGGCATGGCTCCTTGCCCGCTGTACTGGTGCATTGGCTGTGCCTGGCCGAGCATGCTTGGCGAAGCTCCAGAAGGGTTGTAACGCATCTGCGAAGTGTTCACGGGACCTTGTCGGTAAGGTGGCTGCGGTAAAGCATTCGCCAGTGATGCCATATTGTACGGGCCCGGTCGGGCGGGTACCTGTGGTTGTGCCATTTCGGAAAGCGAGGTAAAAGCTGCCTGTGGTTGACCGTAAAGCTGACCCGTGTACGCTTGCTGTGAGTCGATACCTTGGCTGCCCTGATTGGGAGTATGTTGAGTCTCAAGAGCACCTGTTTGAATGAAGGCGCTTGCTTGCAGATCACTCGCGGAACTCATTGGATCGCCGCCCATTGAAGCTCTCGCCGGAAGTCCTAGACTATTCGCGACAGTCAGCACAGACCCACCAGAGCAGCAAGAGCCACCCACATACAGGTCGGTCTGGAACAGTATGGCAATACACCTCTGTATGTAGCAAAACGAATGGAAATCTGCAAGTGTAAGCAGAAGACTTGGCTGTAAGGGGAGTCGGGAGGTTTCCCGCGTGAGGTCGAGGCGGAACGTCGCGCGGACGTGTTTAGAGAAGACAAGAAGGGAATGCTCGGAACTAACCAGTCTTTAGGTAAGGACTTCGCAGAGGCGAATAACGGTTGTTTGATATTTCGGTACCTCAAGCGCGGTGCTATAGCGTCCTTTTAGCCCTGTCGTAGTGCAGGAGACTCGTGGCCTGGTGCCCGGGGAGGGTACGCTGTGACAGGCCCGACCTTTAAGACGGTGAGCCAATGCTACTCTGAACAATGTCCCAGCAGCAGGGGTACCGGGAAGGAGGAGCCGCCAGGTGCCTTGTATCCGCAGGGGCAAACAAAGCTGAGACTGGGGAGGAGGGCAGGTGTGGCTGAGAGAACGCGGCTTCCTCGAATACCTTTGCTTCTCCACAATACCGAATAGACGAGAGAGGCCAATTCTGTGGGTGTGCCCCGTATATGTGAGCTGGTTTGCCTAGTCGAACCAGGTAATGAAAACAATGCCCTGGATGCGAGCGAGCGGCGTCCTTGAGGACCTGTGATTGCTAGGCCCTGGACGGTCTGGAGTGGCCTGGCACTGTGGTCCGGAGGTAAAGTCCGGGTCGACAGGACACAGAGCAGGTCTCGCCACAATACACGGCGAACACCCGGGGCCTAGTGTCTGCCGTAGGGGCTGCTCTATTTCTCGTAGTCACCTGCCGACGCGAAAGGTGGATGATAGTTGAATAAGATTATATCAGCAAGTTTGGGAAAAAGGCTGATCGTTGCATGGAGGGATGGAGCACGCATCAATGATGATCCAGTGACGATCTGGACGGTATTGTTTAAAAATGTCGATGGTGTGAAGGGGACTGGTCAGACGACGTTGGACCGGACGCTGGGCGAGCTACGGGGAGGAGGAGGTAGGGAAGAATGACGACAAGCGATATACATATGTACCGTAGTGGTTTAGGTAGGTGGCCAAATTGTCTGTGAGGTCCAGTCCAGTCCGGTCTTGGGCAGTTCAGTGACTATCAATTTTTCAAGTGTCCGACGCATGGCATGACATGGGACGGGGACAGTGGAGATGGGGCGAAAAAAAAGGCAGGAAAGGGTCTCGACAAGCACCTGTCCACTTTGAGGACAGGCAGGAGCATCCTGGCTCGAGACCTTTTAAGCAGAAGCCCTGACGGGGCGTGGAGACGCACAATGGGGTCTCCATCCAGCAACTCCGGGGAGGGGTGCTGGTAGCGGAGAGCACACAGCCAGAGGGACCTTGGAAGGATACCTGCCAACAGGGAGCAGGACCATCCCAGCCCCTAGAACATCGATCCCACACAGATGGTAAAATGAGATGGGAATGTCGATTTTCGATGGGCTGCTGGGAGGCAACACGGCAGTGCCTTGGGCCAGGGAGACGGGGGACCACCCCTGATCAACAGTTTTTCGCCACCCACAGCCTGTTGAGAGACGTCGCAGCTAGAGATTGCTGAGCCACAGTTGTTCTAGGCTCACCCAGCTTTGGGTGTCTTCCCACACGCGGGTGCTACCACCCAGGTGGCGGAAGGAGCGTGAAGCAGCTGGACCCTGTGCTGTGTAGAATTCGTCCTGCGTGAATGAGTGCCGAGGCAAGAGGCTTTTATTAGGGACTTCCCCGTTCCTCGTATAAAAATCCCAAACAGAGAGGATCGAAACAAGGGGACAAAGAGCAAATGGCAGGTCGGGCGTAGAATGTGGCACCAGTCCGTCCTCGTCTTGAGGCTTTGCCTTGCGGTACCATTGATGCGTTCTCCAGTGTGCTTTGATACCGCGCCCAGTCGAGGCCGTGGTGTCACCTAGCTCAGTTGAGAGCACCCAGCCAGAATCTAGCCTCGGTGCTAGGGCCGCCTATCAGCAATGCATTTCGTCCACGGCAGAACGGGTGCGCAACGAGCTGGAGGGAGGATTTGTCCCGAGCTTGAATTTGTCTGGACACACCTGGGATATGAGTTTGACCCTGGTTGCTGGCATGCAACGGCGACCCCTTCCGGCATGTACTGCGACTAGGTGGAAGCTGGTCTCCACACTGGGGCTCGATGGTGGTGCCTACATAGTCAGATCAACGCACTGCACTATGTCCCGTCAGCGGGATGGATGCACAATGGGTGGCGATTTTACGACCTCCCCCACCCAGCCAGCCTGCTAACCTGCCCAGCCCAACCGAGTCGGACGAACCATCTTGAGGTCGCGGCGACACTACCCTAGCAACAGGTACTCTGGCTTGGTAGCTGTCCACTACCACACAGAGGTAGATGGTGATGAAAATCGTCGGTCCAAACCCTGCGAGCGCAATTTGAGGGCAGTCACTTGGAGATTGATACTGTGCGTAGACAGACAAGCCGACATTCAAGCATCACAGGCGGCGTCCATAACATGACATCAGGCCCCGAGACTTCTATGAACATGATGACGGCATGCAAACATGACGCCTGACGAGGCGTGACGGCAGGGCGGATGGGCCTGATGGGGTGTTGCGCCTTGGTAAGGGAACAGAGTCCACGGTGGGCGGTGGGTCTTGCGCCGGGCGTGCTGCCGTGGTGTGGTCAGAGGTTTGGGAGGAAGGGGATCGCGCGCACGAGCTGACATGGCGGTGGCGCTGATCACGGTGCGCCTAGGGCCGCCAGGGTCGACAGGGTCCCTCACCACGAAGCCGCAAGCCGTGCCTTGCGATTCGGTACGAAAATTCTGCCGATAGGCGACACCATGTTTGTGCCGTCGGAAGGGGTCTCGTCACGACTCACAGTCGAGTCGGGGTACCAAGGTACTAGGTCGTCAGTCAGTCCTCAAGCGCGGCTCCTCGGCGCTAGCACCAGGCGAGAAGACCCTTCCTCGACGATCCCAGCAGGGATGCTGCTCCTCGGGCTCCCAAGCAGCCAAGGCAGTGACCAAATTGTGCATGTGTTGGAGCTCGGTAGCAGCCGCAGGGCTCTCCACGTTTGACCTGCGGCAGCCAATTGCTGCAGAGAAAGGCTGGGCCGTACTGTGCCGTGCTGTACGGGGCAGCGATCGCCGCGAGTGGTGGAGGGCGGGACTGGGAGATGACGTCGATGGAGATGGGGGGCTAGACTGACTTGACTGGCTTGACTGGACAATGTGCCACAGCAGCTATGCAGCCAGGAAACCCAAGCAGCTGTGCCGTGTTGTGGCTGTTGGAACTGCCAGAACTGTCGTGATACACCCCACGAATTCAAAGACACGAGCGTGGAATTACGATTACCATGGCCCTTCAGATCCTTGGGCGTTGCGTGTGCGGCTGCTGCTGCTGGCATCGAGAGTCCTGACGTCTTTGCACAAGTCGCGGAGCTCCAGTGCGACGGACCGATCTCGCTCCCGCTCTCAATCTGCTGTATGTACGTATGTACAGTATGTGTAGAGGTCCAACTGGCAAGCAAGCTAGCCACCTGACTAGCAATTCTAACATCAGCATTGATATAGCACGGTGCTTGCACTATGTAAAGAGGCCTTGCTGGCTGGTGGTGCGAGCTGGTAGCGCTGGATCGGAGCCCAGTGGATGATTGCCTTCCATAAATAGGTCCTGTCTGATGCCGAGTGATGTCGAAATGTCGAAATCGGCCACCTGTCAACAAGTAGCGTAATTTAATTTACTGCTGTGCATGTAAGAGACACGCACATCGATGGTACCTGAGGTAGGCACTGCACGACTGACAGTACAGTAATCGGCAGGCATGTGAGCCAATTTGGAGCAGCTTGACCAATCCACATGTTGTGTACTGATGTAAGAGGTTGCTGCCTGACGTCATCAATCGAAGGGTTCAAGACATTGATCTGGAGCGAGACTGATTCGGTTCCTGCAAGGCCAAGGCAGCTTCTCCAAGGGTCCTTCCTCTTTGGGTATTCGGGTACCTATGAATGGAGCTTCCCAGGTGGTGGCCCTAGGGCGCTAACCGGCCGTGCTTGTGTCAGTTTCAATTGCACCCAAAGGACCGCGGGCCTGGCTTCTGGAGTCTGGCCCGGATCTTTGAAAACCAGCAGGCCCTGGCTTTGAGGCTGACAGAGGCAAAAAGCCAATGTGAGTCTTCGGTGGACCACAATTGAGGCAGGTATAAGCGGCCAGGAATAGATGTTCCAGTTCGAAAGCTCGCCGAAGAAGGGAAAAACACCTCAGCTACAATCCCTGGAAATGCGAAGTAGTTCCTTCCTGCCTTTCTGGGGAAGCTCTCCAGCTGTGACAGCCAATCCCGGGGACGGATATGCTCCAAGCGCCCCACTTTTGACGTCATCCATCAGGCCGCTGGGCATATTGCGATTTGTGCCGTCTCAAAACATGCCTGTGAATCAATTCCGCAAAATTGATAGGAATGGGCAGGAATGCAGAAACCAAGTGGGAATTGGGAAGTTGGGCTTCGGAGACTGTTCGCAACGCTTGGGGAACAGGGTGTGACGGAGTGATGTGACGGGAAGTCCAAGCCCTCGCAGTTCTGGCCGTCCCCAGGCCCTCTCTGCATACATGGAGCATACGCGCAAGTCCGTTGCCACTGGTTCCCGGGTATGCTGGCAGGACCCTGGATTCTGTCCATCGCAGCCTCATGAGGTAGGGATCGCAGAGCCTATTCTGCTTTACAGTTTCCAGCTTGAGGGGCATGGCAGGCAGGGGCCGGTAGTATTGGGCCAGGAACTGGTGCGCCCCGACGGATGGGCTCCCGCCCGCGAGCGTCTAAAGGCCTATCATGGCAACCCACGTTATTTGCCATCCAGTATCCGCGAGTCCACGGCCAGGAGCGCCCCTTGAAACCTAGAGACGAAGTTTCGAGTCCCGTAAACGCGGTCGGGTGCTACAATGCCCCAGGGCGCCTCGAGGTTGGCTGGGCTATCTCGCCTAGGCAAGCATTGCCGGGATATCGCCGCCAGTAAGCTTCCACTGCGGCAGCTACGCACGCCCCCTGATGTGAGGAACAGAGTGGCGAACTCCTCCAACAGGAGATCTCCCACCTGCTCTGGAACTGAATACAACTATGCTCCTTCGATTTCTGTTGCACATACTTTGGTTCTTCCGCAAGCCCGGGAGGGAGCCAAGCACCCACCTTGCTCCGGGGACGCCGCCCGACGATCGGCAAAGGCGTCGTAGTTTCTCTCATCTTGGCACGCCGGGAGATGGTTTGACTCCATTCCGACTGCCACCGCCGTAACCAGCCCAGCCAGGCCGAACGACTCGTTCTCGCCACCTCCATCCCCCGGTATTTCCTGCGCGGGCTTGGGGCGAGGCTGTCCAGGTGCTGAAGGCTTGCTTAGTCCAACGGCACCTAATGTCCGCCCGTACTTTAGCTGTCCAGTAGCCGTGGAGGACTCGTTCGGCTGAAATTATATGTGCCACTAGAGCGTGGTTGGTTTCCATGGTTGGTGTGCTCGCTTAGTCCAGGAGATACTGCTCATACAAGCAGTGTCATGTGAGCATGCCGCGTACTCCATACTCCATTTGACGACGCCATGCAGATGGCTCGCCATGCTTGCATGTATTCTAATAGGGGACTAGAGTGATATGTTCCAACTATTCCTGCATATGTACCAGTCAAACCTGTACAGTTGCTGAGCTAGCTCAACTGTATGCTTTGAGATACTTCGTTTATACAAGCTCGGGACATCTGGATCGCGAGGACATGGATGCCTGCGTCAAGTACTTATCGTTGGGGGTAGACTCAAGTTGAACATGAAGAGACATACATGACAGCATGCCACAAGCTGTACCTCCTGCCTTCCAGACTGTGAAGGTGTTCTGAATGACGGAGCTTGACTGGCTCTCAAAGACACATACAGTCACACCTCCCTGGCCGCTGAATCCAATGCAATGAGGGAACAGGACAAACTTCTCAGCACTGTAAAAGTTTTTAATATACCAGCCTTTCGTTCAAGAGATTGGAACTCTCTCTGCAATACCATCAGCCGCTGAGGGTCTGCAAATTCCTTGTGTGACGTGGGAAGGGACCTCGAGACACCTCCAGATCCTTCATGTATACCTAGGTAGGCATCTAGAACGTGAACCATCGTGTAAGTGTATGGGAATTGACTATACTGATGATTTCGACTGCAGAACAGCTTAGAGACTTACTGTATCTCGCAGAGAGCATCGGCTTGCGTACCAAGGACGACATTGAAATTTGCAGGGGCAGCGTACTGCAATGAGTGACGGCGTATCGGAACCCAGCATTTCAAAGCGCAATGAACCCCATAGCTTGGACGCCAATTCCCCTGTGGAAATTGAAGCATCCCCTGAAAGTGTTGATTAGGGACTGCACATCCGCTTTCCTCTTCATTTCACCCTTCATTCAATGAGTTAATACACACGTACAGAAAGAAGGTGAGAATCATCTGTTTGAAAAGAGAAAAATAAAAGTAAATAGGAACAACGATGAGCTACCCACCAGTCCAAGTGGCCAGTCACCAGAGCGACATGTGTTTGACAGTAGTTGTGCAGATTTAAACCCATACACTTCACTCCAACCATCTTTCCTTGCTGTTCCCGTCTGTTCTCTGAACCTCACAGCCCATGTGCACGGATCAAATTGAGCGTGCCATAAACCCCTCCGTCCCTTCCTGATTACACCTCGTATCATCACTTGAGTAAAGCCTGCCTCCAGGGATGGTCAAGTCACACCGATAAACCAAGCCCCCAGCGAGAGCTGACCACTCACCCATTCAAGCTTCAGCTATGAGCAAGCAACTGGCCACTCTTGTCAACTGTCCGATGAGTGTGTCCTTCCCGCATGATGATGAGAATAAAACAAAATGCTTGAGAGTTTCTCATCGCTGTGAAGCTACGTTCGCGGTCGAAGATCATGTTAACGCATACTACCTATGTCCACGCCCAGACGGCGGTGACATCTAGCAGACCCCTTGAGAAGTCTTGGATTTGCCTGAATCCTGTTGGTACGCCCTTCCAAGGGGACACCCGCTTCTACCTTGAAGACCGTCTGGTGTGACGCATCCCGTACACCACAGGCGCAGCTGTCTTGGGCAACCCCGGCACTTGCGAGCGGCTTCTGCACCGAGGAGCGGCACCCGCTCATACCACGGGGCTGAGGTGGACTTGAAGAAATATAGACGAGATTCTATTGCGTCTGCTCAAAGCATGTATCCTTGTGCAGAACTTGGCATCGTCTGGTCTGCTCGACAGGCTGCGCAACAACTAGCCGGTATTGGCACGGTGACCAAGTACATCTGAGCCCGCTGTGTGCCGTCTCTCACCACGAACATGCGGGTACGGTACCGATATCCTGCAATTCACTAGATATTTAAGCTGATGCTGATGCTGATGCTGATGCTGATGCCGATGCTGACGCTTAATTCAGGACGGACAGCCCTGCGATCTGCCAGCAAATCGCAGCGTCCCGAAGCTACTCTTCCGCAGTCAGGGTGTGATTGACTGGACTTTGATGGCAAAAGCCACATCAGCTCAGCTCTGGAAACGGACGTAGTGTGTCATGAATCTAGTCTTTATCTCATTGCGTCTCTTCGAAGTCGAGTGACTACCGTGATCGTATCATACAAGTTGCCTTGTTAAGCAAGTCATGAGACTCCCCTCCCACAGCCGATTAGTCCTTCTTCAGAGGCAGCAGGATCTCCTCAATGCCATCTTTCGTGATGACCAACATCTGCAGTCCATCACCGACCTCGATGTGTCTCTCCACCGCACCGTCAAATGCATCTTTGACCAGAATTTCCACGTCCCTCCGAGACAGCGGCTTCTTCTCCCGCTCCTGCAGCTCGTGTCCCACGCCGCTGCCCGGCACATACTGGTTCTTGAAGTTGACCTGGTTGTCCAGGAACGGCATGATAAGGCTTGCAGCGGCGCCGCCCGCCCGGCACATCTCCCGCTCGTAGCTGCCCACGGGGTCGTAGCTGTAGACGGCGCCCTTGCCCTCCTCGTCGAGGCCGCCCAGGATTGCGTATGCGTAGTAGGGGAAGAAGCGCTTCTGGTAAAGGATCGTGGACAGCCGCTTCGCGCAGGCGTTGACGCTCATGGGCTTGCCGTGGCGATACCGGTACATCTTGCAGATGGTATCGAGGCGCTCCTTGAGAGCCTCGCCGTCGGCTGCGAAGCCGCACACGGAGAGGACGAGATTAGCGTCGTGCTGGTCGGCCGTGCTGCCGCCAACCTTGAAGACCTTGGGGTAGTGTCGTGTGTTGATGCTGTAGCCGGCAGTGTGTCGGGTGTCGCCGGCTAGGATGGCGAATTCGGCGCCGGCGATGGCGAGGATGGAGCCACCGTTGTCGGTATAGCTGTAATCTCGTCAGAAGCCTGTGAGGGCAAAAAGTATCAAAAGGCAAGATGAATCATCCACTCACGGGTCAAATCGATGTTGTCGGAACTCGCCATTCTTGGTTGTGGGCGCATCGTTGAACGAGTAGTTGGGCCCGTTCATGAGGGGGTTCTGGCTGAACATGGCAGCCATTTCTGCGGCTCTGAAGACGAGAAGGAGGGCAAAGTGCGCGGGTCAGATTTTGAGGGACTGCAGTGGAGGAGAGTGAGTGTGTTTGCCGTTCGTGTTGATGGTATTGCGATTGATGGGTGGTGGGCTTGAGGCTGCAAGCTGTCGAGTGAGGTCGGGCGCGTCAGCCTTGCTCTGCCTGTAGTCGACAGGGGTAGCTGCAGCTTTGACTAAGCAGCGGGCTGGGCTCCCCAATGTTATCACTGTAGGTTTGATTGGACTGGTTATTAGCTGTCATCTCTCTTGGACAAGGGGGGCCCATCATCTAGGGGATGCCCGTCAGCCCCAAGGCCACTTGCTGCTATGTAAAGACAGGAGTTTGGGGGCCACCACAGGCGCAGCATTCACTCGCATATAACACTGCTGCTTCAGAGAACTATTGGTCTGACGACGGAATAAAGTTTCAATTAATCTGCTTTTCTCTGGTTCCTTGCCAGCTTCTGCCTCGAAGTAATTCCACTGCCGTACCGTGCGAACCCCGTTCCTGCGCCGAGGTGCGCCGAAGCCAGCATGGCTCGAGACATTCGCTCGAAGGCGCTGGAGCGAATCGCCGCCCTCTCAGCTTCCAAACCTACCGCGCCATTCGAGAAGTCGGATTTGGATCGTCTCTGCAGGGCCTGTCCAAGTCATCAGCACCACACGAGGGCCAGGAGTGGCACCAATGGGTCCGAACACCGGAAGCCCTCGTCTCTCGGACGGGTTCCCATGGTGAGCAAGCACTTTGTGATCATGGCCACTGCTGCGCGACGCTGACAGACCGTTGTAGACAATTCGAGAGTTCGAAGTCCTCCTATCCCTCTGCAAAGCCGCTCCGCTGGTCCAAAACAGTCAGAATGCCCAGAGGCTGACCCGGCAACTGTCACCCTATCTGCTCGACGCTCATGTCCAAGAATTTGCACCCTCGCCATTCTATCGAAGAATCGAACCATCTCCGACCGAGTCGCTTTCTTACCATGTGACGTCGGCTCTGCTGTGTCTCGGAAACCACGATGCAGACATATACGAGAACGTCGCTGCCAACGTATCAGTGTTTTTGAAAGCTTGCGGGCGTGCAAGCGAGAGCTTGATGTCTGCACAGGGAGAAGGAGGCGGTGACGTGAGCCTCACGGATGCCATACAGACAGCTTCAATTGCTGTGTCTTTGCTGGGCTTCCTCGACGCGGCGGCTGCTCGGGCTGACTTTTGGAGGTCGGGAGGTCGACTGGCTCTGATACAACGACTGCAAAGGCTGCTGAACGAGAAATTTTTGATTGCTGTCGAGACTGCCTTCTCAAAGATTCGCAACTCACACTCCCATGATCGTGCGCCGAAGGAATGGAGGCGATACCTGCGCCACTACCAAGAGGTTAGGCGACCACTGGGCGCGATGCTTCTTCAACAGAGGTTCATGCTACTCGTCACGTCCTCAACGTCGCTTTTGGTCGCGGAAAATTCCGCTTTAAAGAAGACCCATGTCCTCGACCTATTGATGACAGGCGAAGGTCTTCTCCGACCTGGCACTGGCAGAAGTGGAAATGGAGACACAAGTTCTGTGGTGACCTACTCCAACATCGTCATCGATCAGCTGAATTACTTGGAGGCCAGCGCCGATTTCATCCGCATGGCCTCCTCATCGCAGCAGAAGATAGCTTGTGCGGTCAAGGCGGCAGCATTCATCAGCTACCTGAATTGTTCCAGACTCAACGAGGACGCTGCGGACACCGACACGCTGATGGCCTGGTTGGAGGATACGATTATTGATCCCGATCAGATGGCAGATGAAGATTTGGCTTCCGTCGTTATTCGAGCCATGGCGATTGTCTGCAGGATGTCTCCAACACATGGTGCCAATGTCAGCCGTCTGCTTCCCCGATTCATCGTGCAAGGCCGCGCTCCAAGCCATATCATCGTGACGGCCTCGCAATGCTTGGCCCGTGTGCTGCGCATGCTATCAACTGACGCAGTCATCACTACACTGTACACTCTTGGCAATGTTCTGAGTCCTACAACCGAGGAGGACGACAAAGCCGAGTTTGGACCTGAAAACAGTGACTCGCAAGTTTACCGAGGAAGACAATCGACTGGGAGCTCGATATCACTTCAATTCATTGGAGAGGAAGAGACGTCTACGGTTTATATCAATGTGATTGATGCAATCTGCGGCATAGCGACTGCTTGCGACGACGAGAAGATCTCAGCTCTGGCTCAGTCCATCCTTCTCCAAAAGTACGACAGGATCAGTAATGTGGTGGACGCAAGGGTCATCACTGGAGCAGCAGTGCTGTCTCTGAGTGCGGGACAGCTTGAGTTCCGCTCTCTGCTGAAGAGTTTCGCACGCATTTCCCATGCTGCCGTCGTGGACAACCGAGTGATCATCCTGCATGCCGTGGGTTTATACTCTGTAGATGACCAAATCGAACCTCTGCTGACTTTTTCACAGTTGACTGCGGCCAGAAACCACATCTCGGCTAATCTCCACCGGGACTCTGCGCTCTATGACATCTACTGGGACCACATGCTGGATAGCATCGTGTCAAAAGGTGATGTTTCTCAGACCAGCCACGCCAAAGAGTCCGACATGGAACTCGCCGCTAAAGAGATTGCTGAGCTCCTTCAACCCTTGGCTGTTTTCATGTCCGCAAATGACATGGCCGCAAAGGACTGGGCAGATGACGAGTTTCACGCCATGTTGCGCGATGCCTGGTTCAACATAGTCGTACACGGCTTCAATCCAGTCACTGAGCGGGGTAAAAGATATGCGGACGATCTGCGGGTCATAGCTATTCATTCGCCGCCCCTAGTTGCGGAGCAGCGCGGCGAGCAGGTCGAGAGTGACATTGAGCTCAACACGGTGCTTCGCAGAGGCATGAGCTCCGACCGAGAATCACAGCAGAAGAAACACCTGACCGAGCTGGTGTCGTCTAAGGCGTCTGACATCAAGGGCTTGAGCTATCGCAAAATCATCTTCTTACACACCGCCTACCTCGTTGAAAGCTTGAGAGCCGAATCGGGTGATTGCACGAAGGTGCTGTCCTACTTCCTCGAGCCGAGTATGCGGCAGGGCGTTGTCAGCAGTGTCATGGAAGGGATCACAGGTGTTGTTGTGGAGAAATACCTGAGGAAGACACTGGGTGGCGTCAACAACACCTTCTCCGCGCAGTATGCAGCGTCGCAGCTGGCCACCATCTTCTGCAACTGTTGTCACAGAATTGAGCGCGTCCAACAGGCAGCATATGCCTGTGCCGACCGCATTATTCGTGACGTGCCCTCCGCCTTGTGCCGTCGGTCCTCATTGTTCGCCCTTCTCGAGCTGCTGTCTCTGATGTGGGCAAGCTGTTTGGAGGCAGAGACAGAAATGTATGAACCGCGGTCGACTTTCACTTCCGAACGCGGAAATGTGACAGTTGAGCTGTCTGATGATTACACTTTCAGGAAGCTCACCCTGAACCGGCTGTATAAGGCTGCTAGGGGCTGGGTTTCGACAGCCATCAACCTGTCACCAGCGGACGTCAAAGGGCTGCTGCAGACTCACTTGTCCGAATTCGATGATGAGGGCGCGTACGGGCATGTTTCTCTTGGCAGATCCTTTGCGATGGAACTTGGATCAGCTATCCCAGTTTCAGATCAGAGACTGATTTCGATTGACGGCATGGGAGAGGCCAACATCAACACAGCCTCAGACTTTATTGCTCAATACACCACACGCCAGGAATACCGCTATGCGGAGGCTTTGCCGGACCACAGCTTGGAGTGGTTGACCTTCATGCGGATCGACAGGAGAGCGTCTTATCTGTCGGGTGCCGAAACAGAGAGTGCCGATGCAGTCACAGCTTTGGCTCATATTGAGAATCGCATTCTACAGAAGCGAAATACGCCTATGGTTGACGTCCGTGACATCCTCCGTCGGGCGGCTGCTCTGTTATGTCGCAGTGAGTCAGGAGTGGAATGCGCGGTAGCGCACCATCTCGTGAGCATACCGTTCGCCATGTTCACGAAGCAGGCCATCAAGCTTGGAATCTCGTTGTGGTTGGGTGTGATGAACGAGAATCCTATTTGGGAGCCTCGGATCCTCAATGAGATATCGCAACAGTGGGAGCTCAGTATCCACAAGAAGCTTGGCCTGTTCAGTGCGACGATCACGTCTCCAGACCCTTTCTTTCTCAGGGAAGAGTTCGCGCCTAGTGACCAAGATGCTCTTACGAAACGCAAGCAACTAGTTCACAACCTTCTTTCGCCCCATGCTCGCCTATTGGAGTTCCTTGGCAGCCATTTCAATGCGACGCGACTCGGTAGCCCTGACACACAAAAAATACTTGTCAGGCTGCTTGATATCACGATGGAGGAGCTGCAGAAGGCCACACCTCACCCTCTGGCGCGAGAACTAAGGCTGCAGCTTGTTCTGTTCGGGCTCAAGGTCCTGCGAACTTCGACAACGATTGGTCCAGTATCGCAATGGCGTCTGAAAGACAAATTGCTGTCCGCGGCATTGAGCTGGTTCTGCCATGCACCCAAGTGGTCTTTCGGAAGTAACATGCTACAGATGAAGACTGAGATCCGGCTAATTACAGATGTCATTAATGCTGTCAAGGCTGTTGGTTTCATCGGAGCCCACTCTGTTGGCACTTTTAGGTCCCTGCAGGCCCTCCAATCCAAAGAACAGCTCTTGCTACTCTTGCTGGAGAGTGAACAGTCTAGGCTGACGGTTTGGGTCTATCCTCTGAGCGAGCCGGCACAAAGGCCATCGACCCTGGTCCACACTGGGAAAGGGTCGCTCGAGGTAAGATTATTCATCCTTGCTATTATTTGTGCCAGTACTGACGGCTATTTAGAATGCCTTGCTTCCCTTGATTCGTACGGCATGGGCCGAGAGCCCCTCACTCGCGATCGAGCTCTGCACAAGATTCCAGTCTCCTCGGGTTCACAAGGAGATTCGAACATTGCTTCTCACATTCCCTGAGAAGGCTGTGCGGGAGCCTGAGGCTTTGCCGATTCTCCTGGGCGGAGCACTGCCCAGCGATATCAGCAACCAGTTGAGGGTGAGTTTGTCCATACCAGCCTATCTGTGCCTGACCTAACTTGTGCAGTTCCTGTTGTTCTGGGCTCCCGTCAATCCTATCACAGCGGTCACGTACTTCTTGCCAGCATACCGGAATCATCCTTTCCTGATCCAATATGCTATGCGGGCGCTTGAGAGTCACTCTGTTGATGTGACCTTCTTTTACGTCCCCCAGATCGTGCAAACACTTCGATATGATGCACTAGGCTATGTTGAGCGCTACATTATTGAGACTGCGCAATTCTCCCAACTCTTTGCCCATCAGATCATATGGAACATGAAGGCCAACTCCTACAAAGATGATGACGGCCAAGTTGTAAGTGATGTCCGCTTCAAATTGCCTAGATCAGATGTTCTGACGATTCACACAGCCCGATGATATTAAACCAACGCTGGACAAGGTGATGGAGAGAATGGTTGACAGCTTCGACCCTACTGATCGAGAATTCTACGAAAGAGAGTTCACATTCTTCGATGAGGTCACAGGCATCTCGGGCAAACTTAAACCTCTGATCAAAAAGTCAAAGCCGGAGAAGGCGCAGAAGATTGAAGAGGAGCTCCGCGCCATCAAGGTCGAAGTTGGCGTTTATCTCCCCAGCAACCCAGACGGTGTTGTTATCGGCATTGACCGGAAGTCTGGTAAACCACTTCAGAGTCACGCAAAGGCACCGTTCATGGCTACCTTCCGAATCAAGAAGGACAAGGGAAGCCTGGAGGAAACAGGCGGCATGATTGAGGAGACAGTGGAACGTGGCACAGCTCCGCCTCCCACAGAGCAGACGATCGAGGTTTGGCAGTCGGCCATCTTCAAGGTCGGCGACGACTGCCGTCAAGACGTCCTCGCCCTCCAGATGATTGCCGCCTTCCGCGGTATTTTCCACAGCGTAGGGCTGGACGTGTACGTCTTCCCGTACCGCGTGACCGCCACGGCGCCGGGCTGTGGTGTCATCGATGTGCTGCCCAACTCGGTTTCCCGCGACATGCTCGGCCGTGAGGCCGTCAACGGACTCTACGACTACTTCATCTCCAAGTACGGCAACGAGGACTCCCTGCGATTCCAGCAGGCGCGCAACAACTTTGTAAAGTCAATGGCGGCGTACTCGCTCATATCATTCCTGCTTCAATTCAAGGACCGGCACAACGGCAACATCATGATCGATGACGCCGGCCACATCCTGCACATCGACTTTGGCTTCTGTTTCGACATCGCCCCGGGCGGCATTAAGTTCGAGCGGGCGCCGTTCAAGCTGACGTCGGAGATGGTGGCCGTCATGGGCGGCAGCACGAACCACCAGTCGTTCAAGTGGTTCGAGGAGCTCATCGTTAAGTCGTTCCTGGCGAGCCGCACGCACGTCGAAAAGCTGAGCCAGATCGTCCTGCTCATGATGGACAGCGGGCTCCCTTGCTTCAAGCCCGAGAGCGTGGAGCACTTCAAGCAGCGCTTCGTACTGGACAAGACCGAGAGGGAGGCGGCCGACTTCATGAAGGAGCTCGTCCGCAAGAGCCACTCAAGCTACTCGACGGGCATCTACGACCAGTTCCAGCTCATGACCAACGGCATCCCTTACTAGAAGGATGAGGCCCCAAGGGGACGATATTGATATTCTGAGTGGCACCTGGGGAAACAAGGCCATTTCACTGTAAAACTTTTAATATATATTGATAGTTCCGGCGACGACCACTGCATGCGTATCGTATTGAGATGTGCATCGCTTCTGAAAATATCGTATTGAGATGTACATTGCTCATGAAAACTTTCGTGCTTGTCCGTGTTAGGCCATAACCTTGCCTTTCCTTGCCGTTGCCTCGCTCTGAGTACTGGAGTCCTTTTCATAGTCCATGTTGGCCTTCTGAGTCCATTTGATGCCCGATTTCCCAAAGGACTTGCTCATTGGGTGGTCGACGTAGGTGCACTGGTAACTTGCCACAAGAGGTCCGGACAAGCCACGAGACCCTGCCCAAGAGAGACCCTTCGGCCTCAGCATTTCACTCCTACTAAGATGTCAGAGAACATGGGCTGATGCCCATTGCAAAAAGGTCGTGAATGATGGCCTTGGAAAGCATGCGACCGACTCGCAGTGCGTTCCTGGCGGATGAATTTTCTTCTCTTGAACTCCTTTCTCGCTCTCTTTAAGTATAACCAAGTCTTCCGCACCCACCCCTCACAGATCAAAAACGCCTTTTTAGAATGCCGCCCGGAAAACCCCCCGCATTGATGATGTGATGAAAACCCATACGCCATGCTCTCCCCGGCTCAAGCCGCCTGCTGCTCCATGTGAGTCGGCAGGTTATAACTAGCATAATCACAATGTACAAAAGCCCTGTCTACGATAGGGACGGACTCTAGGACGTATTGTAAACTCTCACTGTTTGCGAGTTAGTCATTTATCCTCCAACCTTAGAATCAAGGAGCGCGGGAAGTCCTGGGGACGGGGTACTTACGCAAGATCATGACTGTCCTTCAGCGACGTGCTAGCGTCCAGCACGATGTCCACCTCGACATTCAGCTTGTCGCCCGAGTGGTAGGCCTGCAGGCCCTGAATCTGGCGGATGGTCTTTGCGAAGCGCATGGTCAGGTAGAGTAGGATGTTGCGCTGGTCGGCGGTGGCGGAGAAGCCGCAGAGGTTCTTGATGTGCTCGCTGGCGCTATGGCTCCAGTTGAAGATGACGACGCAGGACAGCAGCAGGCCTCCCAGGGCGTCGAGCCACCAGATTCCCGCATAGTACCCCACGATGGGGAAAGCGATGGAGCCCAGGTTGAAGATGATGTCGGTCATAGCGTCATCAGCGAGCGCCTGTACGGACGAGTTCTTGATCAGGCGGCACCAGAACCAGCACATGCCCTTGATGATGACGGTGCTGGCCATGATGCCGATGGCCGAGGCGGGGAGCTGGATGACGCTATGGTCATTGCCGGCCAGCGTCGAGATCGCCTCGAGGGCGACCTGGACGAACGAGGTGATCATGATGACGGAGAAGACCAACACGCCGACCGGCTCCAGGCGCCGCCGCCCCACGGGGTAACGGTACTGGTCCTGCCGGGAGATGAGGGTGGTGGTGATCCAGACAATGACGGTCGAGAGAAAATCGAGAGCCGCGTCCACGAGACTCGCGAGCACGGAGACGGAGGGGACGGTCATGATAACGACGAGTTTTCCCAGGAGAAGGGTCAGGTTCGCAATGAAGTTGACATAGATGGCCACGGTAACGATGCGGGCCCCGCTGTCCACGTCATCGTCATCGGCCCAGGGGATCTCGGGCTTGGCTTTGTCGTCATCCTCGGCGTCGTGGTTGGGGGCGCCGTCCTGGCTCATGGCCTTGGCGATAAGCGGTGTTACCTCCTGAACCGAGATGTCTGATGAGGAGGAAGACTCCAGGTTGGTCGGGCGGTAGATGTCCTTGGGCGTTCGCTTCACCTTCTTCGCCAGGGTGCCGTAGCCCGGTGTCGAGCCGGAGCCGCTGGCGGAGCTGGATATGGGCTGGCCGTTGGAGGAGCTGCCCGGGGTGGAGGGCTCCTCGGAGATCGTGGTTGGGACCTCGACGCCGCGGCGGAAGGCGGAGAGAGGCATGTGGTTGTACTCGTTCAGGAGGTCGTGGGGCAGCGACGAGTCCAGCAGCTTGTCGATGTAGAGGTACTGCTGGATGAGGTAGTTTGTGCGCTCGTAGTAGCCTCGCACCGACCTGGCTGGCATGTCCTTCAGCTGGTCCTCGGTCTTCCAATACCTCTCCCACTTATAGCGAGGGTTTGTGCTGCCGATCAGACGCATGCTGCGCATCTGGGGCCCGGTGAGGATGGCGTTCAGGCGACGCTCCTCGGCCAGAGAGCGGTTGTCGTCATCGTCGTCGAAGCTGTTCCGGCGCCTGAAGGCGGCCCATTCTGGAAAGGGGCTGCTGGCGACGGCTTCCTCCTCGTCGTGGTAGGCTTTCCAGGCTGGGCTGGCCATTGAGGCCTGGGAGCGATTCCTGATGAGTGTGGTCAGGGTGCCGTGGCCCTTGGAAGCCAGCATGTTCGGCTCGTCCTGCTGCAGCAGAAGCGACGAGGGCCGCCGATGTTGTGAAGGAGACGTCATTTTTGGGTAGTTAATGCCAGGCGTGACCGGTGCCGTGACAACGCTCAAAAAGCCCGCCCAAAAGGATGCTCAGGTGCGCGGGAGGCGGTGTCGAGCTCGAGAGCAGCCGTAGGATGCTGCTGCGAATGCAATTGAACAGACAGGAGCGCGTTGTTCCGCGTGTGTGCGAGCTGGAGGCGAAGGAGATAAGTCGAGCCGCACTGGGCCTTTTTAGATTGGCATCTGCAGCCGCAGCAGTGGGGGGCCAAGGTCGTCTAAGTAGGTACCGCGGTCTATGAGTAGGCTGTGTATACCACCAGAACCTGCAGATCCACCCACAAGACAGGACGAGACTGGGCAGGGACAGGACGGGTCGGGAGGGGACAGAGGAGGTCGGGACGAGACAAGACAAACACAAGACAACATAAACCGAGCCAAGAGGAGCAGCGGCGCTGGGCATCGCTTTAAATACGCATGCGATCCTTAGCGGACCATGGTGTACATTGTGTGTATGTGTGTATGTGTGTATGTATGGATGTATGCATGTATGCATGTATGTGCGTGCACATGCTAGGTCCACCATCAGCTCAACCTGGATAGCATAGCAGCACCACAGTGTCATGTAGTCTGGGACTATGCATCTTGCTGCAATAACTCGTCGCCCGCCCGCGTGCGTGCATTGGCCTGCACCGTGGCAGCGCGCACTCGTCACAAAACGGGTCCTCACGAGCCCGGTCCCAATCCGACAACGGTGTGGCAGAATTGATGCCCTGCCAAGACTCCAGCGACGTCGAGGATCTCTCACACAGCAGCACCCATACTCTTCTTGTTCGCGCATGCTACGTGCTAACGTGCTGCAGCAACTATGGGGGGTAGCCGAACGTTGAACACGTCCCAAGCCCTGCCTCGGGCTAGGGGTCATCCCCGCCGATCCCTGGGCGATCCTGCTGGCCAGGGCAGCTTCTGCCGGGCCGCATGCGTGCGGGATGGGAAACAAGAGACTGAGTGGCTCCAAAGTAAGTGGGTATGGGCTCGGGGCCACGGAGGAGTTTGGGTGACGCGCATCTCTCTACCGCTGCACCTACCCTACGTACATACAGCATGCCTGCCCAGTAAACCCCGTACTATCTCCATGCGGCAAAGATGCACAGCACCTCGAGTTCCTGCGGCCGCAGGAGACGGCCGCTTCTTTTCTTGAAACTTGGGCCAACAGCCGGCCACGACAGTACGAGCGTGAGATGAGGCCACGGCAGGTCGCTCTTCAGGGAATCACCAATGCCTACGCCCGCCAATTGGCAATGCTAATGTGCCAATGTAACGCCAACGCCATTGAGGAGAGAGTCAATGGCAATGCCTGGCAATGTCAATTGTCAATGTCAGCACCGCACGCCTCAGGACCCTTAATTGGACCCCTGCTCGGCACTTTGGACCCCTTCTGGTTTCAGGCCTGCTGGACGGGGTGAGCGTGAAGGGATGAAGGGTCTTATTCGGGACGACACATCTTGGTCGATCATATTGGAGACCGTTCCTTGTGCCTGCGATAGCTGTCTCAGGTATCACACTCGCCATCGGAGTTTGCTGTGATGGTCCCGAAACCGATCAGCACGCCGGTGGAGAGCTCAGGTGCCCGGCATTTTCATCGACAAGCAGAGCCTTGCACAGCTTCGGGGTGCAGCACCAGGCCGTCTGCTGTCCTGTCGAGAAGGTCTCATCCTGTCTTGACAAACCCCACGCAGATGAGTGGACTGGGTGTTTCGAAGGCACAGGCTGTTCCTACATACAGTTACTGCATGGAGCTGAGCCGCCTCGCCCATCTCCTCTCGGCCGGCGGTCGAGTGTGCACGGTTCTCGGATCCATGCCCAGGTCCGGACATGGGAACCACACCGCCCCTCCCTCTTGCTGCAAGCACGAGACTCAGGGCGTGTTGGCCGAACCTGCCTCCGGGGCAAACGTGAATGTGCATAACGGAAAAATGCTACCGTCGTATTGCCCGTGAGTAATGGGGGAGACGAATTGCCTTTTCCTCTGCTGATGTTCTCGCCTCCTGCAACGGTGGGCGGATTGTAATAAGTGCAAGTGCAGCCGATCTCGACCTCGCAAATCTCGCAAATCTCGCACCCATACGTTTTGCACCTCTCGGTCAAGAAATCTTGACGCAGAGGAGCATGCCAAGACCAGCTGCGGCTACGCTGCGGCTCCTTCTCGCATTGGCTTTGAAACATCTGCTCCCTCCAGCTGAAATCGCCTCTTGTGTTTGCCCAACTTTGTTGACTTTAGCCACTCGTCGGGATCGCGCTCTTGGTGGACTAGATCTTCAGCACGTGGACGGCCAACCACCGAGCTTTCAACTCCAAATATTCGCCTTCAGGCGTGTCAAGGGCGAGACCGATAGCGACAAGTGCTGCCGTTGACTGACTCGGCGCCTTCCCATGAGACTGCTGGCTCGTACGAGGCGGAGGAGAAGATGGCGCGAAAGAAAAGATCGAAAATTTCACGCATGACCAGCGCAAAATCAGGCAAATAGGCTGAGCCTCGATTTGATCCCAAGATTGCCCTTGATCTTGAGGCTCCCACGTCCTTGTCGGCTTTCTCGATGGGAACTGCCCCTGCGACGATGATATGGGACAATTGGATCTAGCATTATCTTTCTGTTTTTCGACAGATAGGCGTGCAAATCCTGTAGAGTCCGGTACCACGAATCCAGCAAGCTACTACAAATGCTGTCGTGGGATGGCTTTGAAACCAATGTCACCGCTAGGCACAGTTGACATGATATGGGTATCACTGGTATTTACGGTCTTCCTTCAAGGTGCGTGGGATAGCCTCAAATGTGGCTGTCAGCCAGCATCTGCCCAGCTCTGCAAGTGCGGTGACAACCCTACGAAGGCGAAGTCTGCCTTGGAGGGCGCCTCACTGGATGTTACCGGCCGGTGTGCAGCATCAGGGCTCATGCGCTGTCCCTCTTGGCCAGCAACTCGCCGACCACCTTGGCAGTTGCCTCCACGATCAGCTCATGCTCGTGGGAGTGGATCCTCTGCTCGAGCTCCTCCAGCGTCTCTCCTTTCTGGCACTCGATCTCTCTGGTCATGATGGGCTGGCCCCTGTCGACCTTGGCGATCACGTAGTGGATCATGATACCGGTGCGATTGTTTTCGAGTTTGCCCGCCTGGAAGTCTTGGTATGCTCGCTCGATCGCGCCGGCTCCGTCGAACTGTCCTGTTGGGAGGGGGTTCGTGTCAGCAGAGGGTACGACGCATGCAAGGTGGAGGACGTGGCTTATGAGGGCAAGATGCCGGTTTGCGAGGGATTGACGCGGTCCCCACGACGTAGCGAGCACTTACCTGGTAGGGCAGGATGGAGGTTGATGATGGGGACATCCTTCTCCGCCAGGGGGTCCAAAAACGAAGGCGTGAAGACGTGCATCCAGCCGGCCAGGACGATCAGGTCCGGGTTCTGCTGAATTACCTTGTCCGCCAGCGCGGCGTCGTACCGAGACCTGGCCTCAGCGAGCTTCTTCGTGTCCTTCTCCCCCTTCGCCTGGAACCCGCCGGAGACCATGTTCAAATACTCGGAGGGGATTGCAGCCTTTTCTGCGCGCGATACGGCAAAGGCGGTCTTGCGGTTCACGAAGAGCCGCACGATCTGCGAGTTGGGGATGCGGCCGGAGGCGACGGCGTCGAGCACCGCCTGGAAGTTGCTGCCGCTGCCGCTGGCCATGACGACGATGCGGCACGGAGAGGCCATGGCAATGATGGATTCCCGTGTGCCGGGGAACACTGGGGAGTCTTCGAGGAAATGCCTAGGTTAAGGCGTGGCGGAATGCAATTGACGATAAGCTGGTTAGGTGGTTTCGTTCTTGATCCGTTTGCGTGCTCTTTTGGAGCCGTAGGCGATCCCTTCATGCAATAGTAAACGCTCAAAGACCCAGCGTTAGATAGGTACGCAATGCCATAACAGTAGATTTGTGAATACGACCGATGAGTTGGTCAGTCTTCACGTGTGACAGAGCTGCAAAAGCTACCCCTCCATAGTCCCTTGGATTTTTTTTTCCGTCTGACTGGACCCCCCCGGACTGCGGGTCAGTCAGCCAGCCCAGCGGGCGGGGGGAAAGAAGGTGGTCCCCTCCAGTCCTGCTCCCGTGCCTGCTCCCGTCCCTGCTCCCGTGCCTGCTCCGTGCCTGCTCCGTGCCTGCTCCGTCCCTGCCTCCCGGCATCTACCTCCCGCCTTCTACTTCCCGTCCCGCACCGTGACACGATCCATTTTCGGGTCCGCATGAGAGACCCGCAGTTGCAGCCGCCCACGGATCGTCTTCTGGTCAAGGCTTGGTTGCCGATGAGACTTGGTGAGGTTTTGAAATCACGGAGACGAAACTCGCCCAACAGGCAATTGGAAACAGACCTAATAACCCGCCTCCACCGGCCTTCATGACTAGCGACGGCAGCATGGCTTGGCGCAAGCAGAGACAGCGAGAGAAGAATAGCCACGACGGCGTGTGTGACGCTGGCTGGGCTTACTCAAAGTCCGGTAGTTATGATACTTGTAGAGTACGGACGACTGGCTTCCCAAAACCTTCTAGATCCCAGCGGTCGCGCGCGGATTGGCCAGAGCGGCTCATGGATGCGACATGTTTGGTTTGCCACACAACCTGCGCCGGGCTGCCGATCACACACACAATACGCGCGGGCCAGGTCGAACATGGAGACGTCGTTTGATATCCGGAATAGAAACATGACGAGGAGCCACCAAAGAATGTGGGGAATCGACCCATCCCATGTGCTGGCGCTCGCAGGCAAGACGGCTGGCTCACTGGGATGCCAGGATGCCCGAGTACCCTTCGGGCTTCCCATCGACACCGTGCTGTCAATCTGGAGTCAACCCGGTCGGCGTTCCCATCAGAGCTCGTATCTGCGTCGTTTTATTAGGGAGGCCGCTTTCTGGGGCGCCGCACCTGTCAGATCCCCTGGGCAATTGGGTTGGGGCAGCGCGGGCGGGCATTGGGCCCCTTTCTCATGCGTCAGGTGCTTTTGTGTTTTTGACAGCGCCTGGCGTCCCGGGACCTCAAGTTGTGTCATACTGCCAGCTCGTGTTCTAGCCGTCTGGGCGTGGGGGATGACGACTGCTTTGTGCCGTTGCTTGGGAAGGGTCTGGACAATGCCGCCAGCTCACAGCCAGCCAGCCAGGCCAAACCAGCCGGCCGAGACTCGTCTGGCTACCTAACTATGGTGTGAGATTGCACCAGCCCGGCTGAGCCGCATTTCGCTGCCGGAATGAGTTGCTCAGTACCCGGATAGCCCCAGAGGAAAAACAGTCTAGTCTTGCTAGAATGCGTACTAGGTCTACCACAGTATAGTTTAAATCTCGGACCTGATTGGCAGTGCATCGCGCCGAGATTTGACCCATCGAGCTTCTCGGAGTCTTCGTGTTGCGGTTGCCGAGTTTGTACTGCTGCATATTGTGCGAGGTTTCCGAGGCAGAGAGGCAGAGAGGCAGAAAGCCAGCCCAGAGGAGCTGACGCTGATGCAGAGGAAATGAAATGTCGATTTCGCAGATGGCCATTTCTCGAGTGTCAATCCTCCTGTGGCAAAATAGAACACCTCCTTTACTGGGCGCGATCCATCCTGGAAGCCTGCATATATGCCTTGGCCAAAGCATCGTCTTTCTTGTTTATGCTCCTCGTTACCTGTTTTGGTGCCCATAACATACAAGCATTCGGCACTTCCAGTAAAATCTGGGTCTGTTGATGAGTCGCGTCGTGGACAAATGGACAATCGATCGGACCGCCATGTTCGCTGCGTGCGTTGCGAGAGGACAGACCGAGGGCCAGGGGCCAGCCAGGCCCGGATGCAAGGCCAGGGGTCTGATCTGCATGGACAGGGTTCAGGGCTCCTGCGACTCCCGTATCCCGAGCAGGTGTGCCTCGATTGTTGGTGTGGAGGTTGCATGCGGCCACGAACAATGATGCCGGACTGCAGCTCGAGTGCAGCTCTTCTGCACCAACCTCCTCTTCACAAAATCCGTGGCCGGGAGGCTGGAGCTGGGAAAAGGCCACGAGTCCATGACGAAAGGATAACCGCAAAGTGCGCAAAGTGTGAGCTTGATGACTTTGCGATCCAGCAATCTCGTTTTCCACTCTGCACGGCCTTGGCTGGACAGCGCGGACAGCTTGGCCGCACTGGGTAGTAGTGTATGTGTGCACCGCCAGCGTCCTGGTCCGGATTGACACTGACATATCATATACCAGCGTCGCTCCACGGGGCTGGCAGGCTGGAAGGGCTGGAAAGATTGGCAAGAAACTCGGGTCCCACCGCTGACTTGGTCGTTGGGACGTGTGCAGACTCCAGCCAGACGCGTCTTCAGGCCATTACCCTCCTTTTTCTCGGCTGATCAAGATTCTGAGTTGTTTTGGATCTAGAGCAACTGCTCATCCGGTCCACCCGCACGGCGATCTGTATAGGGCTGGAATGCAAGTCCAGCTTTCGCACTCCCACTATTCCCAGGGCTGCGGAGGTGTGACGAGGTACGTGGTCGTCCGGCCTGGCCTCAGCGCCCACTGGCTGGCCGGGGAGGTTGTGTACCGCGAGCCAGACTCGGGAAGAGCAGAAATGCTGTGTCTCGCCGCAACGATACACGGGAAGGGCGCCACTGAGCTCCACCCCCGCCCGGAGTGGCTGCGACGTGTCTTGCAGCGCAACCGCCAGAGCCCGAACGACTTGCGGAGTGTTCTGGTATCTTGTCCTGGGCAGTGGGCAGGCCTATAGGATGTATCATATAGACAAGCCCATAACGGACCGAGCTGGAAAAGATGGGGACTTTTCTTTGAAGCTTCTCCTGCACACTAAAAATGCAAATGAGGAGGACTTGGCGTGGGTGATCTGCAGACTATTGGAGACTACCTGCGCATGCCTCAGCAAGTTTCCCGTGCAGCGGAAGACTTTCAGTTCGAGACATTCGACCACGCGCCCGTTTCTACAATGGAGTGTTGCCGGGCCACAGGCGGCGGTGAGCATCTGCGCGGGTCTCTGGGCCACCCGAGGTGCCCACGGTACAGGATCTGGGGGCTTGAAAACCATGGGTCGGAGGAGGTCATTGTCCGGGAATTGCTGTACTGGGCCAGTCTGCCCGAAGCTTGTCGTTTGGCATTGCCAATACTTGGGATTTTCGCGACGCATATTCCACTTCAGCTACCACCTGCTCGGGGTGCGAGCGACGGAGAACAGGCCTTCCGCTCTGCCAATGGCCATATGGTAATAAAGCCATCCACCACCATGAAAGGCTGGCGCCTCGGCCATTTGACCAGCGACGCCACCCGTGGTAGATGTTGAACCGCGATGTCACCCAATTACAAAAAAGGGGGCGGCGATGTGGCTTGCTGTGCCGTAACAGGCCCCGAGAGGTCTGGCAAAGGCCGGGACGCGGGCGAGGCGGGAGCTCCCTTGTCTGGCTGGCCAGCGCCCGCGTCGTGTCGGAGAAAACAAGAGGAACAAAAAAGAAAAGCAGCGGGGATCTCGTGGGGCATCATTACGTCGTGAGCCGTTGCCCATTGATCATCGTAGCACAGCCTGGGACCCGGTCCAAAAGAAAGTCTCAAGCAAGGCAGTTGAGGGCACGCAGAGAATAGCATAGCAGAGAACAGCAGGGCATGGCACAGCATGACTGTCATTTGCGCTGCTGTGGGTTGATGATGGAATGGGAGCTCCAGGACGCTCTAATTTTAAAATAAGCTTCTGGGTACGATACTGTGCCTACCTCGAGGGACCTGGCAGGGTGTGGCAGTACATGGTAAACAGGGTTGCTTAGCAGCCATGCCCTGTGTGAATGTGCGAGGGAACCTGGGGGCCCGTATGTACCACACAGTACCTGGACTGGACTGCGTGTGGGTGGGTGTGAAGCACCAGGTACCAAATCACCGATTGAATCCGGCAGGGCGGTTCATCTCTACCTATCCCAGGCCAGAAGGTTCCAAGATCTCGTCCAGGGAATTAGGTAGTTCGCCGGAATGGCGGATGTTGCTGCGAGATGCGAGATGCCCCTGGACAGCCGCACCCAAGGTAGGCCGAACATAGTTGACCGACCAACCGACTGATTTACTGAGTGAAGGTCTGCATGGCTTGGTGCCTAGGTACACGTGGTTGTTGCTGTTGTAGACACGCCCGTGGCCCTGGGGCTGGTCTTGCCCATGTCCGTCGGGCTGGGGCGGTGGGGACCGCCAGCCAGCACCCATGCCATTTTTACCCCTGGCTTGCAGTGCAGTACACTAGGAGCGCAGTAAAGGATGCTTGATAGGTATGGCAATTCTGGTGACCAAGCGGGCTGCTCTGTCCGTCATCTGTACCCACCGGGCATCCTCCACTGACCCTACTGTATACCTGGGTAGGTCGATTATACTGTTACCTCGTAGTAGGTGCCTGGGCATGCGAGCTTCTTACCGTGGTGTAAGTACAAAGGCCCGGGCAGTCCACCTTGGAATGGCAGTATGGGTCTAGCATTAATCGCTGCTCCACCTGGGTGGCAGGGAAGCATGCCTGGATCGGCGTTCATGGGCCCAGGGCCCGTTGGACCTTGAAAGAATGGCTGCAAGTGTGCTGGTGCTGGTGCTGGTGCTGGTGCCGCTGTTGGTGAACCTAGGCAGTCTAGTGCTGCAGAAAAAGTACAGTGTAAAGTACCTGCCTGCTGGTGTGCTGGTGTGCTGGTGTGTGGTGTCGTGCTGGAGAAATACCGTATGCACCACGGCCAGCTGGTCTAGCGCACGGGGGCAATCGACGCAATAGGAACCTGAGCCCTGTCCGACCACAGAGGATCGGCTGAGCCAACCGCCAGAGCACGCCTTTCCCCTTCTCGCCGCCGCCGCCGCCTGAACTGTGACTTTTGCCTGCCTGACTTGCCTGACTGACTGGTCTGAATGAGGCACTGCCTGTTCTGTCTGTATGTATGTTAATCTGGCAATCAATCGACCAAGCAATCAATCGATCAATCTCGCATTTTTTTTTTCTCTCTCTCTTTCCCTCCCGCAACGTACTTTCCCCTTTCCCCAACAACGGTGTCTCTCTCTGCAGCAAAGCAACAAGCAGGCAGCATCGTTCTCCCTCTTTCTTCCAGAGCACTCCGTAATTTCTATTGGCTTTCCTTGCGCTCGGGCTGTTCTGCACCGGTCAATCGTTTTTCTTGAAGTCCTTGTACTGTGCCGCTACTGTGCCTACGTCCTTTCGTTTCTCTCCGACGAAACCCTCTGGCTCCGCGCCACTCGTTCAACCCGACGATATTCTGCTGCATCCTGCATCACCGTGTCACTCACATCCACTACCCCGATCGCTTCGACTCGGATTTTCTCTCCAGCCATCGTTCCATATTTCCTCGTCGTCTCGCAAATTTCCTGGCTCGCTCACTTCCATCCGAGGCACTAATTCGGCACCGTCGTTGGACGCACCCTGACCACCTCGAACCACTTGTTTACTTTGTGTGTGTGCACTGAATTTTATCGCGTAAGTGCAGACAATGCAGTTCCCTTCACACATCTGCCGTCACAGCCAGCTTGGTGTCCAGCCCTCGCCTGCCAGTACCCAGGAACCAGTGCGGGCTCATTCGAGTGTGAGCGACTCGGCCGTCGGGCAACAACAGCAGTCTGCGATCCACGCGGCCTGGCTGCCCAGACACTGCTCTAAGTAACCGGCTGGGGCCGAAGACTGGAGCCCACGATACTGCAATCTTCTCCAGCCCTGTTCTTCAGCAACCGCCATCGTCTCGTCTCGGAGCCCTCACACGGCCCCTGTGGAGGTGGACGTCCTGGATGCTCTCGCACTCTACAATGATGTCACGTCGTTCGTCTTCTGGAAAACAGCGGCCAGCGGCACCAGGGTTCAAGAGCATAAATGCTAACCTCGCACCCCGTAACATGCAGTCCACCGGCTAGTCGCGTCAACGTTGAAGCCGAAGTCAAAAAGAAAGATCCGTTTCGGGCTTCTCCCGTCGCTCGACTCTGTTTGACGGTGCAAAATATATCCCAGAGCCTTCGACCGCTCCAATCTGCGCCACTGCCGCCTCGTATTCCGGGCTGATCCTGCCCCAACTGCCAACACCACCCGAGACAGCGGCGCCCTATAACATCGCCTCCTCAGCGTCGACAATTAGCACCGCCCCGGGCCTGGTCCATCTGCTGACGGGGAATCGAGCATTAATGGGCTGTAGTTGATCGTGTCAACTACTGCCAGCCTCTGATCTCATATGCCTAGATTCGCATTTGGCAAGCGGAAGTCAACCGCAGAGAGCGAAAATGACATAGCAGCACCATCATTTCGCGTCTTAGATCGTTCCGAGGTGGCTGAAGGCAACGGCAAGTCCTTTGACGGCGGCGTCAGATTGTCAGCAAAAACGCATACTCTGCCCAAAACAACAGTGTCGGACATCTCGGTCGAGGACAACATCTTCGCAGACTACAAACCCAAGAATCGGTACGTTTTTTTTTTTTAAATCGCTTTCCACTCCACTGGGCTTGCGGCTGCTCCGGCAGGACTTGCCACAGTTATTGTCTGTTCAATTTCCCACACGGACTGCCAATTTAAGTTTACGGTGTCTCAACTTGAGCCCATACCCGGTCCAGATTTAATCGAAATGGGTCATGGGTGGGTACGGGGCTGACTCTTTCACTAGCGGCAGCGGGTCTTCCAACACTACCAAGACCAACTCGACCGACAACTCCTCTCGACACAGCGCTGCATCGACCACTCCATCTTCTGCAGACTTGAATGGTCAAGACGATTGGAGATTGCACGCCAACAAAAGATCTCTGACAGACGCTCCTCAGCAACCACCCTTAGCCAAACCAGGCCCATCGGGTTTCCTCAAGTCGGCCGGACGATCCTGGTCATTTGGTGCCTCCAAGAAACAACTGCCCTCTGTGCCCGCTGGTGACGAGGACGTGCCGATCACCCCCGCGGTACCTGAGCAGTATAGGAGCGGTAGGGCTAGGGCAACAACCAGCTCGACAGACGCCACGATCACTCCTCCCAAAGTAGATCAGGACCTCAGTTTTGATCTGGGTGGCAGTTTCAGCAAAATGTTACTCGGGTTTGACAAGAGATCTAGCGTCATGACACTAAAGGACGAGAACGGGCGGCAGGTTTTACAGCCTCCAGCCGCCACTGCCGGCCGTCTAAACGCACCTTCGCCTATTCACATTGATCACACGTCCAAAGTCGAGCCCCCTCCGCATTCCTGGGCCAGCCACCACTCCAACGATAATCTCCTTACAGGCAGTCCCCGCATCCCGTCACCGACAAAAGAAAACACTCCTCCTCCAGTCCCAGCACACGGGGAGCCTCAGTCAAGCCGACCTAGGGGTCCCGGTCATTCCAGCTCTGAGAATCTCCTGAAGAGGACTAGCGCAATCTTTAGCGGGCGGAGAAAGTCGATCAACAATGCTCTGGAGACGGGCGAGGGAGACGACTTGAATACTTCCCTCCTGGCTGTCAACAGATTCATGTCCGACGCCAACAGCAGGAGCCAAACTCCAGTCGAGGTCGTCGGCGGACGGTACAGAAGGAATGAGGATACGTCTGGGCCTGGTTACCGAGTTGTATCTCCGCCAACGGTTCCTTCCAAGTTGGACCCAGTAGACGACGATGATAACATGTTCGACACCGTCCCCTTGAACTCCGAAAGATTCAGTACTCCGCGCCAGCCAGCCAAAAAGCCAGCCCCGAAGCCAGTTGAGACCCCAGCCAAGAATAAGACGATGACGGTCTCTGAGTTTGAGCAATATCGGAAGGACAAGGAGGTCGAGGAGAGACGCGCGGAGGTAGACAAAGCTAGAGACGGAGACGAGGTCGATGATGAAGAGGATGAGGACGAGATCAACTACGACGACGACGAGGATGAGGCGGAGAAGTCCAAGCAACTCGCAAAGCAACGAAGAAAACAGGAGGCGCACATGACAGTCTACCGCCAGCAAATGATGAAGGTCACCGGCGAGTCGCCTGATGCGGGCCCTTCGCGGCCGAGCATGCAAATGTCTCTGAGCGCGCCGAACCTCGTTGTTCCGGAAGTCTCCAGGAACTCCTCGTCCGAGGTCTCTGAAGACGACGAGGAAGTCCCGCTGGCTATCCTCGCGGCTCACGGCTTTCCCAACAAGAACCGGCCTCCCACACGGCTCACGAATATGATGTCGAACCCGAACCTGCGACAAGCAGCTCAACCCAGCTTCCAAAGGCCAGGTTCCGCGGCAGGACATGCTCCGACGGCCAGCGGGTCCCTGCCCCCTTTTGCCAGGGGGCTTCCACAGGACCCATACGGCTTGGTCAATGGTCCACCCCGGGAGAGCTTTGCGTTGGGCGGTGGCGTTCCGGCAGGCCAGAATTCACCTGTGCCGCCCGGTGGTCTCGTCGGTGTCATTGCCAATGAGGAGCGGTCGCGAGCTATGAGGCGGGGAAGCCCTCAAGTTGCTCAGATGCCAATGGACCCCTACCAGGGCATGCAGCAAGCAGGGCCAGGCGGGTTTGATCCTGTGCAGGGCATCCCACAGCAGATGATGTACCCACAGCAACCACCCATGCCGATGCTTTCACCGAACGAACAAGCACAACTACAGCTGAATCAGCAAATGTCTCAATTCATGCAGATGCAGATGCAATTTATGCAGATGATGGCCGGCAACAACGGCGGCGGCAACAACAATGTCGGCAACGGGCCACCTCGATCAGCCGGTCATATGGGCAGCAACTCGATGGGTGCTGTTCAAGGCATGGGCGGTCCAGGTATGGGCATGGGAATGGGGATGCCAATGGGCATGGATATGAATGCAGGAGCACGTGGTTCATACCTGGAGACGCCAATGATGGACCAATCTATGGGTGACATGCACGGTCGGACTATGAGCATGGTCCAGCCAAGCTCTTCTTCATGGCTCCAGCCACCTCAGCCCGGTTATGCTGGATCGATCCGTCAACAGGGCAACGGTTACAACGGTTACACACCGTCCATTGCACCATCCGAGCGTAGCAATGTCGGTCTCCCGGGCCGATACCGTCCCGTTTCGCAGATGCCCCCAGGACCAGGCACGCCTGACCACACCCGGCAATCCTCCATGATGGCCTCGACTCTCAGCCCTTACAGCGACGCGCAGACGCTACGGCCCGACGACAAGATCACGCCGAAGAAGTCGGAAGCTAGCAAATCAGCAGGTGAAGATGCTGACGACGACGATGAGGAGGGTTGGGCGGCAATGAAAGCGAAGAGAGACAAGAAGAAGTCTTCTTGGAAAATGAGAAAGACTATGGCCCCAGGCGGCCTGGACATTGGCTCTCTTATCACGTAACAGAAGCATTGGGGTCTCGAAAAAGACAAGTCATTTGGTAGTGGAAGGGGGGAGGGGGGAGGGGGGCATGATTTGGGTATCTCCACCGGCGAAGCATTCTGGCAGCATAACATTTCACGGCATCCAAAACATCTCCTACAGCATTTGACAGTCGTTTATTCATCGTTCATCTCACCATCACTCGGGGCAAATGCTCCAGAAAGAGGAGGGCAAATTGTGTGTGTGTGCCTATGTGTGTGTGTATATTGCGGTACACGGGGGGTTACAATCTTCATACAAAGGCGTTGCGACTTGGGTAACTAAGATGTATTTAAGGCAGGGAGGGGGTTAACTCGGGAACGAGATTATGATAGACATCCCTTCTGGTAGGGATTAATTCTAATGTGGGCATCAACTAGACCCTGTACTTTGCGGTGACGATGTTTTTACTTTATCTCTAGTGGTGTCTAGTATGTCCGGGTCTGGTTTCTTTACCTTATATAGTGGGGAAGGCCCAGATGGCGAGAGGGTTGGTTACAGTACTCATCTCAGAGCACGCAAGTACATGACCAATATACCCACAATGTAGAGACCTGCCCAATCCCAAGCCGAAGCTTTTCAGTCTATTTTATTTGCATCAAATCATTACATCCTAGCAGGTATGGCAGACGCGTGTTGACGTCTCGCCCAGCATGTCCAATGGCTTGCCAGACCCTGAGTCCTGGCTGGAGCAAGGCCATTTCCAGAAAAGCATGCCTCCTCCTGCTCTCGCCAATACGTAGCTTCAGGGTTCTGATGACGTTATTAGTCGCCCTGCCTGCGGCTGGACCGTCAATATGGACAGCACACATAGGTGTGCGTAGGCGTGCCCACTACCGTCCTCGATGCTCTTACCCATGGGGTAAGATCCCCGTCCGGCCCCTACGACGACGTCAACTTGCCGCCGGCCCAGGCCTTGCGCTTGCCGCCCATCTCGACGGCGGCGAGGCCCCAGTCCTCGCCGTGGTTGTGGCCCCCGCTTACGCCCGCGCGGGCCTTTGCCTGGTCCTCGTTGAGGACCGTCAGCACGCCAAAGACGACGGGGACGCCCGTGTCGAGCTGGACGCGCATGAGGCCGTGCGAGACGGCGTCAGCGATGTACTCGAAGTGCATGGTGTCGCCCTTGATGAGGACGCCGATGGCGATGATGGCGTCGAAGGCGGTGGACAGCGCGCCGGCCGGCTTGCTCGCCGCCGACAGGGAGGTCAGGTCCGTCGTGGACCCGCCGAGGAGGTCGCCGGCGCTGGCGCTGGACGAGGAGGACGACTGGATCTGGGAGGCGGCGAACATGCTTTCATTGTGCGTGGGTTTAGCATGCGGGACGTGGCACTACAGCAGCAGGTTGTTTGCTCCCCGGTGAGGCGGGGGTTGAGGGAAGAGGGCTGGGCGCCATTGAGGCGGACTCGGAGGAGGTAGAGATGGGTGCTTACCGCTGGACGCCGATTGGGAGCTCCCAGGACCCAGGAACAGACTCGACGACAATGTTGCTCTCCTGCACGCCACATGCGAGCAGCTTCGCCTTGGTGCCCTCCAGGAGGGGGTCGATGACCTCGGCGTTCCAGCGGGCGTGGACGATGCCGATGCGCAGGCCGGAGCCGTCGTGCTGTTCTGGGGTTGGCCCCTTCATGGTGATATCCTTTGCGGGAGACGAGAGGTCTAGAATCTGAGAAGGAAGCTGTTGGGTTCGTTTGTCAAGCTGCTTGTTGCTCGGCTCAATAGGCTGCATATGTAGGTCGGGTAGCTCAAAGAGAAAGGGTCCATGGACACCCCGCCAGCCCGCGGCGGGGTGGGAGTCTGCAACACCAGGGCATATTATGTAAGCAGCAATGCTGAACGTGGACTCGACTCAACTCAAACCTACATCTCTACTACAGTAGATAATGCCCATATGATCGATCATAGAGCTTTCTGATGTTGGTAATTTTGAACGAAATCAGTTTTTCGCGCCACAGGTACAGAATGTCCACATTAGCTTTGTCTGCCCCCCCCTCCCACCCTTCTCTCACAGGCTTCAAAGCAAAGGGAGCTCTGTGTGCCCGAGGTTGAATCGAACTGGTGACAGCTCCTCCGCCTTGCTGTAATCCCGCGACGGAATCGTCTGAGCGACCCGTCACGGTATATCTTCTTTGATCTAATCGAGCCCCGGGGAAGTCTTTGGGTAGACGGGTTTGGCCAACATGGGCCGGACCCACGTCTGGCTGGTAGTCCGTCAGGAGCTTACGATATGCGCTTCTTTCTTGCAACCCAGACCAGCCGGGTAGCCATACGCTTCATGGTATCATCGCTGCAGGACGGGCGGTAGCTACATCTCATTTCGTGGGCATATGCTGCGCATTCTGATAAGCCTTGTCATGTTGGGAATCCGTGAGGAGGCAACACTCGCCGCCTTAGTGCAAGTGCAGATCAACTTGGTGATGGACAAGCTTACACGCCACTCGGTTCTACTGAGTAGTACGGGATAACTCATCGTTGATGCATATTTAGGGCTGGTCGCGCGGCCAGTCCAATACAACGACATCGGACGAAAGGCCGCCAGTGCCATTGACTAGGAGCCTGCTCAATCTAGAACCGAGGTTCCTGCCGCTCGCATCGAACGATGAGCGCGAGAGTATCGGCGCTGGGCTGTGGCTTACAGGCCGCCGGTGCCCGTTAAGAGTTCGCTCAAGCCTTGCTCAAAATCTAAGACCAAGCGAAGCTACTCGAGGTACCTAGGGTGATGGAGTCTCGTATAGGTGTCCGTATGCCTAGGTATAAAGGCTCGCCTATTCGCAACTGCATTCAGTCTTCAGGTTTTCCCCTTGTTCAAATCGTTGCATTTCAAGTATCCCTTTGTTTATCAAGACCATTCCTGGCAAGGCATCCAAAAATGGGCGTTTATATCGCAGATAGCGATTCCGAGTCCCTCGACGAGAAGGGGCAGACCCAAACCACCCACGAGCGGTCACACTGCCCTTTGAACTTATTCGCTCATCTCAGGAAACACCGGGAGAAGCGAGAGCAGCAATACCGCCCAAGGATAAATGAGATCCGTCGGCAAATCACTCAGGATCGCGAGAAGTCCAAGGCCGCCTGGAGCGGCCCTTGGAAGGGTACCACGTCCACGGCACAGAGGCGTGCGCTTTGGGAGCGTGGAATGGGCTCTCGCTCGTTGATCTATTATGGCCACAATTACAGCACGAGCTGCAGGTACAAAACTACCCTGTCGAACCTCAGAACTGGCTCGGAGACAGTTGTGGTACATGATTTCCGCACTCGAGAGGGACGCGAGGAGGCTTTCAAGTGGTGGGACGCAATGTATCAACACCATGAGAAAGTTGCTGCCAAGGTCTATTACAATTACGACTTTTGGATGCTCGTCTTCCAGGATTACATCAAGCATCATCATTGGCATCAGCGGGAACTCCTTCTGCAGGGGAGCAAGGTGAAGGTCGACTGGTGCAGTCACAAGGTGGAGGAACTCCCCAACTGATTGTTGTGGTTATCTTTGGAATCCGTCTGATGCGGATACGGAAGGAGACAATATGAGGTGCGGCTGGTGTCGATGCAACCCATTGTTTATGTGTGCGGATGACAGGCTGCGTATTGCCTTCTCGTTCGCAATCATATTACTCAATTCCATGGTTGGAGGGAGGCTCTTTTCTCCAGCAACAGCTCATGCAATTCGACAATATTGCAGCCATTCTCCAAGATCCCCTTGCCTTCCTAATCACTCGCCCCATCACCATCACTCCCTTATCTGTGCTGATAACATATTGATTGAGGAAGTGAAATTGATGTCGACTTCAGGACCTATCTACCTAGGTACCTAGGTACCTAGGGTAGGGATGGAGGTATTAGCTGTCATGCCTCCTCTTCCATAGGCAACTTTTTCTTGGAGTTATTTTGATCCTTCCTCTTTCCTGTGGATGACTGTTGCCGACGTGCCAGGTAGCCAGAAGCCCAACCCGTGCCTTCCTCTTATGTATGGCAGCCTGGTACATGCCACCGGTAGGTCGCGCGCCTGCCCATGCCCGGGGGAACCTTCCTATGAGGTAGGTAGAAATTGGCTTACTTTCCCTGTCGCCAGTATGGCATTGCAAACCCTGGAATGTCGTCAACTTCTTTTCCGCCATCGGTGCAATCGACTTATCTCTCCCAAGCCTCGTTCTGCACTTCCGTGCAAACACCGTCAGGTCACATTGAGACCCCCAGGATGCCCATCGCTGCCCTTCCAGAGACTACAGTCCGGCTTATTGGCTCTGCGGCGGCCATTTCCACGCCAGTCGATGTGATCAAGGAGCTTCTAGACAATGCTCTTGATGCAGAAGCCACTACTGTCGAGATACTTGTTTCGGCAAACCTTGTCGACAGCGTCCAGGTCAGAGACAATGGAACCGGAATCCAAGCTGATGACCACGACTCACTCGGACGCATGGGCCACACGAGCAAGCTCACCTCCTTCGACGAGCTGAAAACCTTTGGGGGAAGCACACTTGGTTTCCGGGGTCAGGCACTGGCCAGTGCGAACTCACTGGGAAGCATCACCGTCATGACCAGATGCATCGGAGATCCAACGGCTATGGAGTTGACCCTCCGTGCTGGTGTTGGCGGCATCGAGAGCCAACAACGGACATCCGCCCCAGTTGGCACGAGTGTGACCGTGGCAGGACTCTTCAAAACCATTCCTGTCCGTAAACAAGTTGCCGAAAAAGAAGCACACAAGAACCTTGCGAAAGCCAAGCATCTCTTGCACTCCTATGCACTGGCTAGACCAGTGATCCGACTGTCTCTCAAGGTTTTGGGTGGGGATACCAAGCAGACCTGGTCTTATTCTCCACGTCCAGACGCCTGCATCAGAGAAGCGATCGTCCAGGTCTTTGGCGCAGGCGTTATGTCAGAATGTGTGTTAGAAACTGCAGCCACTGATACGGACTCAAGGAAGGGACATAACGCCTCTGATGGACCACGGATGATCATTGAGGCGGTTTTGCCCAAGCCAGACGCAGATTTGTCCAAGTTGTCCAAAGGCCCGTTCTTCTCCGTCGACTCTCGTCCCATGTCGACTTCGTGCGGCACCATGAAGAAGCTAACTTCAAATTTTAAGATCCATCTCAAGAAGTCTCTAGAAATGGATGTTGAAGACAGAAGGTTGAGCGATCTCTTCGCCTGCGTCAATATCAAGTGCTGTCCGGGTACCTACGATCCGAACGTCGAACCGTCGAAAAATCAGGTCCTCTTCGCCGATGAGCCTCAGCTACTCGAATTGTTCGAGAAGCTATGCGCAAAGACCTATCAGAGCCGACAGACCGTGGGCGCTTTCGCAACGATCGAAAGGAGACCACTCACAAGACGGACACAAACGCGAACACCGCCGCCAAGTAGCGATGGACCTGAGAAATCCACCAAGCCACCGATACCTCATGCAGATGAACCGTCGCAAAATATATACATTTACCAACCTGGGACACCTGAAGTCAGTAGCCCGAACGCCAACCCGCTAGACTCTTCAAATACAAATGTGGTCCCGTCTCAACAAGAGGGTAGGCGTCATCGAGCACCAGAGTTTCAAGTAACGGGACAGTCTCGCCAGCTACGATCATCAACAGACTCCTCCACTTATGAAGCAGTTGAAAGATTTCCAAGAAGCTCGAAGGGGATAATGGAGCCCACAGCCAACGCAACTCGTAACCCAGAAGTCAGTATGGAGGAATTGCCGTTCCCTGGTCAGAATTGTGCCGCCCAGCAGACTTGTTCTTCAACGAGGACTCGTGGTTCAGACGTTGCCGAGGATATCTTGCCAAGTCAAGCCGATCCATATCACCGCAACAGTCGCGAGCGGAGATTTGTCGTAAACATGTCAGCGGACCCAGACCTATCGTCAGACGAGGAAGCCGAGATCTGTGCATCTGGTTCCTACTACTTGCAAGAAGCAATTTCACCGCCAGGAGAGCCATCCGACACTTCCAAAGAAGCCTTGAATCCTTGGACCATCGCAAGGATGACTGCACCGGCCCGGCATACAGCCATCGATGATGCCGCCGTAGACAGCGTCGGTCAAAGTCCTGTCCACACACAAGAACCACATGCTCTACCTATGACCGGCGAACCTTTTGAGGAGGAATTGCCGATCTTGCGGTCACACAGGGGGGCACCTAGGGACCTTGATACACCTCGTGTAACGAGACTCTCGAACGCACACATGGGCCATCATCAGGCTGATGAGGTTCAATACCCTGACCCATCGGTTCCCAGGAGTTGTGTAGCAGCTGGTGATCCGCCTCAGTCACCTTCGCATCCGGAACGGTCGACCGGAAGACGCAAGCTTCCCGATTTCAGGCCCCATAGCAACATTCTTGGAGAGGACATTGATCCAGATAGGCTGATTCAGACTACTTTGTCTTTTGATAAGCCAGGAGGGCCACGCCGTGGCCAGAAAGCCCAGACGCAGCTTCATATCAACGATGTCCCAACGCGACAAAATCCATCATTTCGAAAACCAAAGCGAGTCAAGAAATGGGACCAAGGTCATGCCCCACAAGATGGTTGCACTGGAAGCGAGCGTGAAGATCATTCGGTTGAGTCACGAAATAGCAAGAGAACCGTGAATGCTCCTACGAGAAACCACGGCTTCGAGTCATCCAACTTAACAAGGCTCGATCGTATAGGTCTGGAAGACAGCCATGTTGACTACCTGTCGACTGCAAAACAGCCAGATCAAGGGTACACCGAGACCAGTGACTTCGACGGGGATCCGAGGAAATACCTGATAAGAAGGCAACGTTCAGAGGCAGCGCATCGAAGGAAGGGCCGACCGTCCATCAAGAGGACTAAAACTGACAGACTGCCCCTGGAGACAGTTCCCTCCGGATATGGGACTAATCAACTCGTGCTGAACTTGAAGCACGAAACAGTCGAGACCTGCAATGCTTCGAGAAGAACACCCTCATTGGCCGCTTACCGCCAGGGGATGCGCTTGGGCGCTTTGATGAGCTTGGAGGATGTGGACGACACTCAATTGAGACTGGAGACAGTTTTTAGTAGCTGGGCAGAGAGGACCTATGGGGAGAAGGCGGACGTCGAATTCGACCTTCGGAAGGCAGTGAAGGGAAGTCAAGTGGCCGCTTAGGCCACGATTGCAGTGACATGTGGACAGTTGTTTTGAGAGAACCCAGATACCTACGAAAACATCTGCTGGGAGGTTATGACCCGGGCCATCGCTGATGATATGGGACATTTTGCTGCGCTCAGTAGACATTTTTGACATCTCGTCGCTGGAATGGGAAGCGCAGCTATGGACAGGTCTAATAGGGTTCGGACTTCCCACGTATTGTTCAATGGTTTGGTTTCGGATCTCTTGCGAGCGACCTGCAGGGATCGGTGCAATGCCGAAAACGAGAGCCTCACCTAGTCGGCCGGTCAGCCGGACCATGCCCTCATACTCATACGGCAATACAGGCGCGCCCCAATTGATGTCTTCGATGGCACGGTTCGACGATGGCCGTTCCAATCTAGATCTGCGTGCATACCGCTGTTTGTGTGCGGCCACTCGGCCAGTGTCACTGCCAGGTTTTTGGTGCATTTCTGGTTGTCTTTTTATGTCGATGAGAATGTGTTATTGGACAGGATGGACCTCGTATTTGAAGTGGTGATGGGCGACAGCATGGGACGGGGCTCCCCCCGAAGCGAGGGGAGGAGCGGCCACCTAGTGTGTAGGCCAACCGAAACCGACGCCCATGGGGCGCCAGTGGTGGGAATCTTGCTGTTCACGAAAGAAGGGGATCGGCAGCAAGCGAGGGGAGCTTCCCTCAGGTATTCCCACATTTCTCCTGCCGCGAGTGGTGACCGGGGCCCGCCCGCCCACTGCCCGCCTTACCTGCCCCTTGCCCGCCTGCCCGCCCTGACAGCCTGACAGCCTGGTCGCAAGAGAAGGGGATCGTCGTGCGGCGGCCGTGCAGCCGTGACCAGGAGCCGCTTGGCGCGCCCGGAGCGGTGGTGGATACCCCACGGGCAATATGGGGCCACCACCCAGGGCGAGGGCGAGGGCGGGCGGACACTCTCCTGTCCGTCTGTGTCTCTCTGCTGCTCAAAATAGAAAAGAAGACGGGAGATATGGGCCGTGGGGATGGCTCTTCTCTTTCTTGGGAAAAGCCGGTCGTCATTTTCGGGCGTGCGCACAGGTACATACACGTTTAGTAGCGCTGGGTGCTTCTCTGAGGAGCAACCCGAGGCGCTGGTTCGTCCTTGTCGCTGACGCTGGGGGCCGGTCCTGAACGCGTACAGAATAGCGCAGAGGGATCGAAGCCATCGAAGATTCCTTTGGGCTTCTCGTTTCTCGTCTTCTGCTTCGGCATTTGCATTAAGATGCCAGCTACATCGTGACGTGATGGTTTAAAAATAAGTGCAACGTGGTAGTAGTGCAGCGGGCGTCATTCCGACATGGCCAGCCTATAACGTACTCGTACTATCCATACACGCAGCAGCAGTGCAAGTATGCACACCATGCCACTGTTGGCGGTGCAGTGCAGTTCAGTCAGTGTGTGCGCGCCTGTGTGTCCTCGGTCAACTTTGGAGTTGGCAGGGTGGGTCCGCCCCCTTGGACTGCGCTGCCCTGTCTCCCTGTCAGTCGCCCTGTCAATCTTGTCACTGGCAGTGCTGGACGGTGATGGAACTCCAAGCAAGCTCATTTCCCGCGCAAATAAGGTTGACGGCCAGGGCCCCTGTGAACAGGCCAGGGGGGTTCCCGGATCGGTAGGCGGCAGTGATAGTGGCAGTGGTTTGAGCAGTCAAACATCGTATCGTATCTTGACGACGACGTGCCTTTGTGTACGGATTGCATGCGGTGTAATCGCGGGGATCGGGTGGTGCTGTGGTGCTGCGGCAATGAGCAGGTCAGGCATAGTAATCCGTAGATGCGTGTGTGGCGGAACGCAGGCTTTGCTGACCCGGCGCCATGCCATTCGTCTCGTCGTTCCGTTCCTTCGGCCACCTCTTGCTGCTGCTGCTGCCTTGCCATGCCCTTGCGTTGCGCTGCGTCGTGTTGTGCTGCACTGCACGGTGATGGGATGGGAAGGTGACTCTCGCAGTAACACGCTCTTCCTCCTCCTCCGCCCCGGATGAACGAAGGAGAACAAGTAAACTCTGGGCCAGCTCGTTTCACGGCGCCTGGGCCACACAGCACATCAACCCACCCAGCATAGCCTAACACAGCACAAGCACAACAAAGCGACAGGCTGCTTGCTACTCCTGTTTCCCATCCGGGACGCCAAGCTCGATTCGATCCATTCGGGCCATCCACAGTTGCTACATGCAGGCAAGCTCCTGGCAAAAGGCCCCGCCGCCCCGTTCCCTGGACAGCGGACCCAAGATTGCAATCTGGAATCGTCCCAATTCTCGACGGGGCGCAACACCACCGTACAACAGGCACGCAGGCACACTCCAGCACCGACCGCACCGCACCGCACCGCACCGCACCGCACCGCCGCACCACCATCACCCACCCCTTACCGCGGACACCATCCCCAACCAACAACCAACAACCCACCTGCCAACTCACCACGTCATTGCCCAGGCAGCCCTCGACAAGAAACTACTCCTAACTGAACACGCCGTTTCAGACAAGGAAAAATATCCCACGCTTTGCCCTTAGCCACCTACCAGCCAGCCAGCATCCACTGCCCGCCCGCCCGACCCGCCAGCCAGCCAATCCATACATCCGCCCGTCCCGTCGCGTCGTGTCTCGTGCTTGAACCAGGAACGTCGATTGCCTTCCCAGCTACACCGAGGACGACACCGTTCCGTCTGCCAACTTCGTGCGCCAGTTGCCTCCAATCCAGCCGTCCTGGACTTCGGCCCCAGCCCCGAGCTGCTCCCGCGCATCTGACAAGAGCATCAGCGGACCCAGTCTCCCAAGATGTTCATTATTTGACACAGCTGCTCGTTTTCCTTTCGTCTCGCCGCGATTCCAGAACTTCGATTCTTCCACTCGTGCCGCGCCAACCATGCGAATACTCGATGCACCCTTTTCTGAGAATGATTCTGGTCGGGCGTACGCACCATGCGACGATGACGCCACAAGGAAACCGTCCTCTCAGCCACGGCCTGTCGCATGGCGGAGGGATGTAGATGGGGCCGTTCAGCACAAGGGGAGGAAAGCAGAGCCCGGGTCTGGAACTCATCTCGACCTCACGCCGACGCAATTCGACAAAGGCATCGCCATAACGGTACCCGATAGCAGGCGGCAGTCGCGCCCTGTGACAAGTCGCATGCTGCGCTCCATAGCGTGCCTGTCGCTCTTGTCGCAGCCCGCCGCCGCCGTTCTCCTCAACAAATTCGACAATTGCCTTCCCCAATCGGTCAAGGAAAGCGGCCCTCGCGAATTGCAATGGGTCCCGCTCTACGTGGGGGCAAGCTTCGACACCAAGAACAAAAGCCACAACCTCCGGATCACCGTTTGGGGGAATGTCACGGGCGCCTACAACCCGACGGCCAGCCCTGAACTGCCTCCCTGGAACAGCGAGGACTGGAGTAACCCCAACGTCACAGATGGCAAGATAGTCGATAACCCGTTCCCGACAACTGCGAACTTCCTCACCACATTGCACAGCAAAATCGATGTTGTGACGTACGAGCCGTACGCGGCCGATTTCGACTTTTGCAAGGACGCACTGACGAATGCGTCATGCCCGTTGGGCCCCGTCTTCAACACATCGGAAGTGACATCGGAAATGTGCGTATCCACCCTTTCAAGGATATCCAGATGTGGGAGATGATGGCCGGTGCGGCGCTGAGCGTTTCGACTCTCTGCGTTCATGGCAGGACAGCAGGTTCATGCTTAGGCTTGAGCAACTCCCGCTCGAGACGTCAAAATATACGATGGCGGGGCGTTCTTGTAATGGGATGCTCACGACCTGACATAAGAGTCAGATGACCGCTGTCCGACCGTAAACCAGATGCGAACATCGACTTGTTTCAGTGTTGACCGTTGTTTTTACTTCCTATGTTGCAGTGCAGAATCCTAGGTATACAAACGATGCTAACATATAGTGCAGAACCTCTCTGGCTGCCTTGCCGTCGATCACGATGACGAAGGATTTCTATTCGAGCTACGCTTTCACATCTTTCTCGCCCACTTTCTCCATAATATACGGCGATGCCGTCAAGACAACCGTCGGCTGCGTCTCTGCGACCCTGACCCCTGATCTCGGCAACCTGACCTGGATGCTGAAGTTTCTGCCTCTCATGGTCCTGCTCTCCGTCGGCTTTGCTACTGTGTTTGCCAGCATCTACAGCCCATGGGGGAGCACGGATATTTTCCACTGGAGCTCCAACTTTGGAAGACATAACGATCTCCTCCGCTTGGTGACGCCAGGTTTCGGTGACTGCTTGCAATACATCCAGTTTGTGACGTTGACTGGCGGCCTCACCCTGCATTATCCCGGGTTCTTCCAGCCCATCGTCAGCCAGGCGTCCTGGTCTGCCCTGATGTTCAATGAGAGCTTTGTGAGCAACGAGCCGGGGTGGCAGAGCTTGAGGGACGGCATCTACTTCACCAACGGCAGCTACGGTCTCCAGGACCTCGGCCAACTGGTCGGCATGGGCAACGTGGAGGACATCTGGGCGGGCATGATGGTCTGGCTTCTAGGCATAGTTGCGGGCGTAGCCGTCATCACTCAACTGGGCTTTGCGGTCCAATGGGTCTACCGTTTTGTCAAGAACGCCCCGGAGGAAGACCTCCGCAACAAGAACCTCCCCTTCACCGTGGGGAACGTCGTCAGGATTGTGTTCAACTTCTTCCTGCTTCCTTTAGTCGCGTTGTCCATGTTTCAACTCGTGGTTGCCGCCAAGTCACCGGCGTTCACGGTAGTCCTCGCAGCCGCAACGATCGTGCTACTTCTCATCTTTGCCGGGTGGCTCTTACGCCTCATAACGACGACCAAACCGCGTTCGGTCCTGTTCGACGATCTCCCAACGGTTCTCCTTTACGGACCTCTCTACAATACCTATTCCGACGAGGCTGCCGCGTTCGCATTGATTCCGGTCCTGTTGACCTTCATCAGAGGTGTCGGTATCGGTGCAGTGCAGCCTGCGGGCATCGCACAGATCATCATTCTGGCTATTTGCGAGGTTGTGCAGGTCATTACGTTGCACGCCTTCAAGCCTTTCTCCTCGCCAACCTCGATGAATGCGTACCACACCCTCTTTGCGGTGCTACGATTCACAATCATCCTCCTCATGACCGCATTCATCCCACAGCTTGGGGTCACCGACGGCCCAAAGGGGTGGATAGGATATGTCATACTCGTGATACACAGCGGGGTGCTGGTTTTGTGCTTCTTGCTCAATGCTCTGCAGACCATTATCGAAGTGATTGCAAGGTTACTGGGCGCAGGAGGGGACGATAACAAGGGCTTGTCGCAAGGCCCATTATCAAGGATTTTCGGCGCGCGGCAGCTTTCCAGGCGAACTTCGAGACGTGGTGGTCCGTCCAGACAAAGTCAGTTGTCGAGCACGGCAATGTTGGGTGCAAAGGACCCAGTCCAAGCAGGATACATCGCACCAAGCGGCCGCCTCCGGAGCGAGTCAGCAGGCAGTGTCGGGGTCATTCTCAACGGTCGGCCTCAGAGAAGCTCGTCCGCCCTCGATGCCATGAGCTTTGATAACTCGATGCCGCCATCTCGTCTCGATGGAGGAACATCCTTCGCGCCATCGACACCTGGCGAAGCCAGCACATACTCCTTCCTCCCATCTCCCATTATAGGGCAGCAGACCCGACATTCGGTACCGCCGAATGCTTTAATAACAGATAGCCCGGGCGACACATTCTATCGGCCTCCGAGGAAGCGGGGCAAGACACTTGAAAACCAATCTTCTCATTCCAGAGCTCGCGGATCCTGGGGGACGAGTGGTGAGTGGTCTCAAAGGCGGACGAGCCAAAGCGGTGGAGGCCCGCTCGACCCAGTTGACGCCGACCCTATCGAACGAGACCGAGATCGTGATCGCGCAACACCTGCAACGTATGCCTTTCCCACGAGAAATGACTATGCCACTCGCGAGGTCGACTTCTATTACGGCGTACAGCGGGGCTCGAGGCTTAATTCAGACGCACCGCAAAGGAAGCTGGGCACAGGGCCGGCGGATCCCACCGGGACAGTTGCCACTGCAACAGGCTGGTTCAAGAACATGTTCGCCGGCAAGAGGAAGGAGAAGGGCAAAGGATTTGAGGTCGTGCGGAGTTCTCGAATGCCACCTGCCATGCGCTCGGACCAGGCTTACGATGACACGGATCCACCTGAAGGGACTCCTGTAGCAATGGGTGTACTGAGGAAAGGACCTATCGACTCGGATTCTGATGAAGGCGCCGCCAGGGACCCGGGGCGTGCCGTGCACGTCGATGAGCCTCCACCAACGGCACGATTACTCAATGATGATGGCATCAGCATAGATGAAGACGCCGCTGACGAGCCGGGAGAACTGGGCTCTTCTCGAAATGCACCAGTACTGCCTGACGTGGATGCGGGTGGAAGCTTCCACGTACCTAGTCGCGCAGTCTCGAAAACCAGCCACATCTCTCAGAGGCGGATTGATGCGGACGGAACAGCGCCTGATGTTCCTCGGAAAAGTTCCAGGCGCAAATCCGACCTAATAAGTGGGCTGACACTTCCTATGGACGCGTCGCCACCCCAGGGACAGCACCAAGCAATGTCGTCACGTCTCCCTTTCCAGCCATTGTCGCGGAACGTATCATCGGACCAGAGGACGCCCTCGCTATCGTCGCACGGGGACGAGTCCGACACGCACCGCCTGTCGAGTGAGAATCGGCTAGGCACCGTGGCCCATGGTAGTATCAACAGGTTCCCATCAGATTCAAGGGGCAAGATCGAGGGCAGTTCGGCGGAATTCGTGGACCGGTGATGACCATGCACGGAGATGCAGACATCTTGAGCCACAACATATCATACACACACACACACACATACATATCTACCACACTGTGTTGCGAGCAGACGGGTGGCGCCAAAACTCGATCTGGTGCACTTACATAATTAGGGCATTGGGGAATTGGCCAAAACACAACCTGAACTCCTTTCTTTTTGGGTAATCGGCAAAGCGGGAGTTGGGTCGGTCACGTTCGGGGCGCGCCGCCAGCATGCACGGAAGGCGGCAATAGACTGATTTTTTGGGTCACCTCCTTTTTGTGTTTTTTGACTCAACTGCTAGCGATGGCGTATCAAAAATTAACACTCGGGTGCTCTTTTCCCCCCTCTTCTGTGTTCTGCTATTCTCGGGGTGTGATATCTCGGGGGCGGGCTTCTCTGTAATTAGGGGAGATATCATGCGTGTACACTGGGACGATGAGTGCTTGTAGCAGCCGGAACAAAGTCAAGAAACGTGCCTCCACGTATATCCCATTTGTTTTCACTGCGTGATATCCAACTATGCCCCGTGAGGAGCGCTTGCTTCGAGTCAGTACGTCCTGACTGACAGTGTTGTCACGATGGCTAACTCGGTTTATGTAAGAAAGGCGAGGGATTTGACGCAGCGAATGTACATATATTGAGCAGCACATTGATGCCCGTGCATAATCAGAAATCCACGCGCAGAGGCATCGCTTGGCAGCAAAGAAATCCGAAATTCAAACCAGTAAGTAGCATATGACTAAGAAAACAAGACACAAGAGCCAGTATCTTCCAAGTCGTAAAATGCGGTCGTGCCCAGTCCAGCTTGTTGAGAAAGGTAAGGAGTAGTAGAACGCAGTGTATGGAGTGATAATGCCAACCTCGGAGTGTGTCTAGCGCCCCATCGAGATCAACTCATCGACGGTCACAATTTCCGCGCACATGAACTCCCTCTAACAATTGCTCCGTAGGCTCTGGCGGCGCCAGGCTCTGGTACCACTTACGGGCCCGCTCCCGACGGCTCGCGATCCAGATCGTTCTCGGTCTGGTCCGAGAATCCCACTCTCCTCGCAGTCGTTCAACAAAACGCCAAGCCCGCGTGCGAGAACATACCAGCGAGGTAGATATATATCTTCACGCTCACCAACACCCCTCAACGAGAGTCGTCTGCAAATGTCATCATGCCCCAGATTCTTGGATCATGAGGAGGGTTCCTGACGCGTGTGTCCACAGAGAACAAGACTAAGGCACGCTACCTAGGTAGACTGGTCGTGGTCAGAGCCGCTCAAGGTCTTCGCCAACTATTAACCAACTCCAGTGTCATATCTGCGCTCTTATCAAGACTCTAGTGCCCGCCAGATTTTCAGTAGCACTGAGATTCCTTGTTCTGATCAAGTCTGTTCCTGGTGGCCAGCTCTCTAGTCGGTGGCGCGGCGTGCAGTCTTTGGGAGGGAAAGGCAGTCACGAGGGCAACTTTGCGAGAACCTAGTAATATCGGCGTATCAACTCCGAGGGCAGTTCACCCTGGATTTTGTGCCTGTAAGTTAAGATATTTTTCTCGAGCCTCAAATTCTCTCATACACGATTCTTCCCACGGTATCGGCCTTCTCGCTCGAACACATCACATCGTATGTTCTGCGTACCTCTCTGTAATCTATCTACATCGGTACACCCGTCAATTTCACCTCTGCTCTCACAACCCTTCCCACACGCTTTGAAACTATTATAACACCCTCACTCAAACACTGGGAAGGCCTCCCACGCGAGTACCAAAAGAAAATGAAAACACCCGTGCTCATAGTCATCATCGCCTCGGTCGTGGTCCTCTGCGTGCTCCCGGCCCTCTACATCTTCCTCGCATACCACACGTACAGGGAGCGCCAGAGGTGGAAGGTGGACCACGACATAGCAGTCGAGAAGATGGAGGCTGAAGCGAGTGCAACATCCTACAGATTATACTCTTCGTCGGGCCAGGGTAGGGCGCCGCCCGCTGTGCACTACCATAACCATAACCACCGTCAGCAGCCGCCCGCCCCATTGCGGCCGGCCCCGAACCACAACTCGTGGGCACCGCCGCCGCCGCCGCGGGAACTGGACGTGTTCAAGAGCTCACGTGACCATCTGTCATCACACGCCGCGCCGCGCGCCGTACCCCAGGGCAGCGGGAGGAGTAACAATAGGCCCACGCCAGGCTTAAGGACGACGACGAGGAGCAGCGGGGCCGGCAGGAGCAGCAGAAGCTCCGCGAAGCAGCAGCAGCAGCAGACACCATCGTTGTCAGTTCACGGGGCGGCGTCAGACGAAACCAGCCAGGGGACGCGGCCGTTTCCGCCTGCCTCTCGATTGCCGCCCCCTACCCAGTGGCCGCCCGCATCTCAATTTTAGGCGGAAGGAGCGTGGGACGCCCCAACATGGCGCCGTCTGAGGAGCAGCCCGGCGCAGTGGCCGCCGCGAAAGAACAAGCAGGAAAAGACAGCCACCCGGGCAACGAGAACTTGGCGCAGAAGCTGCTGAAGCCGAGAAGGCGCGCGCAGATCGAGATATGGCTAAACGAGATTACGACCCGGTGGGAGATGCAACGCTGTGCTGCCGGGAGGTCATTCGGTCACCACTCGGACCTGCTCACGCCGCCCGCAACGGGACAGCCCGGCGAGACTCCGCGCTCGGCGGCAGTAGAGGCCGACGCTTGCACCTGCCCGGTCTGCGGTCGGCCATTGGAGGACGGGAAGCCCGTTGTTGCCCAGCCAGAGCGAAGGGACCAACAGTCGAGCAGTGGTAAATCGGGCAAGGGCAAAAACATGTTCCACGGAATCAGGACGGCCATGAGCCAGTTCAAGGCCAGGGACGGCGGCAGGAGCGGGGACAAGCACGAAGACGAGCGCTGGGACCGCGCCATGTCGACGCAAATGTTCCTTGCTGAGGGCAGCGAGGTCGGCAGCTCTATCGGCAGCTCTACAGGCCCGTTCGACGGGGCCCAGAACAAGGTGCTCGAGGAGCGCATGGCGCGCTTGATGAGGGCGCAGAAGTTGCTAGAAAGGAGTCAGGCCAGGCCAGGCGGTGATGAGGCTCGGCACATGGATATTGCTACTCTAGAGAATGACTAACCTTTTTGACTCGACGACCGTGCCACTACGATCATCCTGCAGTGATCGTCCCCGTCGCCATACCGTCGCCGTAAATTGTGACTGTGGCCCCGCGTGGTCACCATGAGCCTGGACCCGCACACACGGGTACCGAGGGTACGAGTCCTTGGGAGGTTGGTTGGACACGGCCTTGCGATTCCATCCAGTCTCTCAGATATGTCGAGCTTGACGATTGCAGCCCGGCCTGTATCGAAGAGGGAATCAGAAGTTCGAAGCTGGTGCGTGATCATGACGTGAGCGTTGGGGAGTTGCCAAAAAAGGTGCACTGTGCTTCGGATCTCTGGCAGGCCGATCCCCTTACTCTACCTTGATGTCATCTGCTTCGCCGTCTAGCCGCCGTGGCCTGGTCGAGTGGCAGGAAAGGTTGGAAATGTCGCGTCATTCGGCACTGACTGGAGCGGCTGGTTGACTTGATGACTGTTTTGATTTTTTGGGGGGTAATGGGGGGCTTTACATCTGTCTGTGGACCGATAAACATTGGGGGGTAATTCCGAGACCACCTCTCTCTCTCAGTATGAAATAAGGCAATGACGCATACAGGCGGAGATAAGGAAATCAACATAATCCATGAAAATCCTGGGTTGTGACTCTCTGAAAAGGGATAAAACACCCAAAGGGAAGAGCGAGGATCAGCCATGTTGCTTGGACACAACGCCGAACCCACCAAGTGACCCAACTCTTCCCCCAACGGGAGCCAAAACCAGAGGACCAAGAGTCCATGTCCTGCGTTCTCGCTACCCATCGCAACCAACTCCCAGGAAGAGTGACCCCGATCGTGACCAATGCCATAAATCACATCCTCTCCGCCACCCGGACTCCGCTCAGAGGGCGCCTTCCACCATCCTCCTGGCACGGACGCTCAGCTTTAGCAGGGAACATCACTTTTCGACTTTCAGCAGGCGCACAAGAGACTTGTGTGTACGCTCCCTTAGGACTCGGGTGCGGGCTCCTCGGCCTTGGCCTCGGTCTTCTCCTCTGTGGGCTTCTCCTCCTTGGCGGCTCCCTCGGCGGTGCCTGCGGCCTCGGCCTCGCCGTTGTCGGACGAGGTCCACAGGGTGAGGTTGTCCCGGAGAAGCTGCATGATAAGGGTGCTGTCCCGGTAGGACTCCTCGGACAAAGAGTCGAGCTCGGCAATGGCATCGTCGAAGGCCTGCTTGGCGAGGTGGCAGGCACGGTCTGGCGAGTTCAGTATCTCGTAGTAAAACACAGAGAAGTTAAGAGCCAGTCCCAGGCGGATGGGGTGAGTGGGAGTCAGCTCGGTCTGGGCAACGTCGGTGGCGTTCTGCGGGCAGGGGTGTCAGTAGACTGCGCACATCCGCCTGTCACGCGCAACTGAGTTCCCTCACCTTGTAGGCCTCATGGGCAGCGGTGGCAGCGGTCTTGCGCTTCTCGCCGGATGCGAACTCAGCAAGGTAGCGGTGATAGTCACCCTTCCTATTTGCGTGGGCTCGAGTCAGATACGGTCGAAATCATACACGAGTTTCCAAGGGAAAGAGCTTACATCTTGTGGTAGAAGACCTTGGACTCGCCGGAGGCGGCGTTGGGGATGAGGGAGTCGTCCAGGACATCGAGGACATCCTGGCAGACCTTCTCGAGCTCGAGCTCGATCTTGGACCGGTACTCCTTGATGGTGGGGACGTGCTTCTCGGAGCCCTTGGACTCCTCCTTCTGCTCGATGGAGGAGATGATGCGCCAGGAGGCACGTCGGGTACCAACGACGTTCTTGTAGGCAACGGACAGCAGGTTGCGCTCGTCGACGGTCAGCTCACCGCCGAGCTTGGCAACCTCCTTCATGTAGGAGACCATCTCATCGTAACGCTCGGCCTGCTCGCACAGTCGGGCGAGGAAAGTCTTGCTGTTGGGAATCGGTCAGTTGCCTCTCTGGCGCGGGTTTGGCAGACATCAACCGAGTCGGAAAAAACACACCTCTCACGCTAGAAATTGGGAGCCACGAGTTAGCGGTTTGCATGATCTAAGACGCAACAGGACACGGAGACAGGCTGAAGAGGGTAACAGAGGGCAACAGCCGCGGGATACAGGTGATGGGAGGTTATCAGGAGCGGGAGGGCAGAGGCACAGGAGCTGGCCAGAGAGGCGATCTCGAGAGCAAAGGGGGGAGGGGTGGGGGTGGGCTTGCTGTGGTTGCAATACTACACGTACCTCGGACGCCATCTTGTTCGGATGTGATTACGGGAAGGTGTAAGAGAGAGAGGTTGAGTAGAAAGGACGTCTGGTGGTGGTGGGAAAGAGAGAGGGAAGGCGGTTGGGTCTGCTGGTTTGCAGGTCGAGAAGGCTGTTTACAAGTTGTCGTTGGTCGGTGATGTTGTTGTGTTGTGGGCAAAGTCGGTGACTTGGGGTTGGGGGGCGAAAGGTGGGAAGAAAAAGCGGCGAGCCAGCAGGCCCAGGTAGGTTAGGTAGGTAGGCAGGTAAGGCAGGCACGCACGTTTGGGTGTGCCCCCCTCCCCCTTCTGGTCTGGCCTGTCTGTCCTGTAATGGCCTGGCTCGCTGGCGTTTGGCTCAGAGTCACTCTCTCACGCTCTCTCCCTCTGGGTCTGGGTCTGGGTCTGGGTCTGGGTCAGGTCGGCAGGGCTGCGCGCAGGACGGGCTGCGCCCAATGGCAGGGCTCGCCGGCCAATGTACCCAGCAAAATCAGCCTTAGCCCAGGAGGGAGGCAGCGCAAAATTGATAGCGGGGAACATCCCAAAATTGAGGCACTCCACTGCTACCTGGTCTGGGTACACGCACACACGCCCTAACTCTGACCCTCTCTGTCTGTCACTCTAATTGCTCCCACTCAACCTGGCCTCCGGCCAACTGGCGGCACGCACGCACGCAGGTGTCGGGCTCCTTTTCCCAGAGAATGCTTGCTTGCTTTGCTGGCTGGCTGGACTAGCTGCCCAGATGTGCGTTGTTCCACCACATGTTTTGCTCGTGGCCCACCATCTTAGTCTACCACCTCCCTATCTCTCTACTCAGGCATTGCAGACTGACTATCTTAAGGCCTGGACTGTGTGGCAGGCACTTGGGTTCGTGTGAGCTTGGTGAGGTGGCACCGGTACAAGATGTCCTCGGCAAAGTACCTGTGTAGGCACAGTACAGAAGGCAAGCTTGAATAAGGCTTTCTGACTCGGCAACAAGTTGACGAGGGACGTCCGTCTTAGCCGAGCCTCGTCCTACCATTTGTATATTATCTAGCATATATTATATTACATTACATTACATTACAGGTCTGTCGTGCTGTACAGTCACGTACGTGCCCTCTCCCTCTGTCTCTCTCTGTCTCTCTGTTTGTACTGCTGCTGCACAGTACCATCTGGCCGGTGCCATCATTGATCACCGAGGCGTGGTAGCTATGCGCATGGGCAATTCGTCCCTTCGTCGTTTCGTCCCTCGTTTCCTCGTCCCATCCCAAATGCCTACCACATGTGATCCATCCAGGTGCTTGTATGTACACCGTAGCTCTGTGCAGTCTGTACCTAGGCAGTTTTAGGTGCGTTCTGCCCCCAGTCCATGAGCTGGCTTTGACCGTCTTGTGATCGTCCTCATCCATCCATCCTGTGGGCTCGTCCTCCCCGATCGGATTTATCCCCCCTGAAGAGCCCCTAAATTGAAATCACGATAATTTGCCAGCACCTCGTCACATTCTGCTGCCTAGGCTTATTTCTATTTTCTGAGTAATCCCATCCCGAGATAAGCTGTGCAATAGTGCCCTGCCTGCACGTGTGCGGCGGGCGGTCTAATTGGACTGGACCCTGGACGCTCAAACCTTCAGCATTGCAGTGCGGGCGAACCCAAAAGAATCGTCAGGAATGGAGGGGCCTGAGGGGGAGGGGGGGTCAAGAGTCAGGCAGGGGCCGTGTCTTGGGCGCACGCAGTGTCTGCCCTGCGAGCTGCAGCATGACGACAAACCACAGTCGCACAAGCGGCTTGTCTGAGCGCCGTCGAAGCCCAGTTCTCTTCCATGCATCTCGGCCTGGTTCACCAACCTTCACCGCAACCGGGCATGGGCCCGTCCCGTCCGTCCGTCCGTCCGTCTGTGTGTATGTCAACAGCTCTCTCTCTGCCTTGTATGAATGGACATGAGGTGTCCAAGCCACCAAGTCATCCGTACTACCGGCCTCGAGTGTCGAGTGCCGAATTGTGATCGAATAAACTTTTTTCGAGCAGCAAGGGCAGACACAGATGCCCTGCCCCTCGTGGCCTCGCCCTTCTCGGGATCTGGTAGACATCTGGCATCAAAGGCTTGACCAGCAAAGTCAGGCTCCTCCCTCCCATCATCGTCATGCGTCCGGAACCCGACGGGCTGAGCCGCGACCCCCGTGGCCCTGGGGTCTTCCCTGGTCACGCCTCGAACCTTGGAACGCCCAGCTGCGGATCGCCAATGATGTCTAAATAAGATGGGACCAGACCTGCAGTCGGCGGCTCTCCAGTCTCCCGGGGCCCACGCGCTGCAGTGACCGTGAAAACTGCCGCGGAGGTAGCCTCTTTCGTGAATATGTGAACAGCCCTCTGCCCCGAAGCCATGGGAATAACGAATGCATTATACTGCTCCCAGTTTCGTAGTGAGGCGCAACTCACCGGCATTAATTGGCCGTCTTACACCCGTGAGTAAATGGAACAACTCTAAGGCATCACAGCCTCACGCGAAGCCACGCTTGTTCAGGAAATACGTTGAATGTGAAGATAAATCTCCTTGTCCTCTACGGACTAAGAGCAGATGTTTCGCTTCATTTCCAGGGCGAAAACGGGAAAAAGTGCCTTCTGCTGTGTATCTAGGATACGTAAAGCATCATGGGCATGTCAATTCCGATCCCATCACGCAAGTCATTGCTAAACCATCCTCAGCCAGAACGCCCACGCAGAACTTGCCATAGAAATCAAGTGAATCCCGCCGAACAACACAAATTGTTCTCCAGACCAATATTTTCAGCTTCCTAGTCCAGTTCATAGCTCATCTGGATGTGAGCTGACATTGTATGGCGGCCTGCCCCAGTCCGACGGATCACCTCCGGGAACACAAAGGCCAAGCCTCCAGAAATAGTCCCGATGGGCAAAAAGTAGCTGCCAGAGCTTCAGCCTCGACGGGACGCTGGATAGCGTGTCCAGCCAGCCCTCACCCCACCTCTCCTCTCCAGGTACCTCGTCCACGGCTTCCGCCACCCGAGCCAACACAGCGCTTTCGACGCCAGAGATGCAAGCCGGGTCCTCGTCCCCGCGACAAAGCCTCAGGTCCTCGACCGCGGGCGAGAGCTCTGGCTTGATTATGAAGACCTCCCCGGCATGCGGCCTGTACCCCCATTCGCTGAGCGGCAGCAGCGGGACGGGGTCATCCACGTGCGTCACGCGCCGGTACACCCTCCGCTCTAGATCCGGATCGTATCCGTCAAGGCCGCCGAGCTCGAAAACGCGGTCGACGTAGTCCACGAACCCCGCGTTGCCGGCCTGCGGTTCTCCAAACGTCGTGATAACCAGGTCATCCCAGCCCAGCGCGATCTTTAGCTCCAGCGCCGCCAGGAGCGCAACTGCGCCCCCGAGGCTGTGGCCGACGAGGTGAATTGGGTAACCACGGTGCCTCGCGCGGACGTTCTTGAGCACCGGCAGGACCAGCTTCCTCGCCTGCGTCCACGACTCGAGAAAGCCCATGTGAACGGTGCAATTGTCGCATCTGGAGCCCGTTTCATTCCTCCTCCCGTCGTCTGGCTCCGGGTACGGCACGTATTCCTGCGGTACAGTACTGAGGTCGATGACGGTGTTTGTGATGCTGTACGTTCCGCGGAAGGCCACGACGATGGCACCTTCCTCTTCCCCAGCATCACCTTCGCCCCCGCTACGCTCAGGGCCGGAGCCATGGTCCACGGCCACGTACCCGCAGCTGTCGCTCATCAGGACTCCGGTGTTCCATGTCGACGCGAGCCGCAGGTTCGGGAACTCCTTGCAGCGCGAGGCGCACGAGAATGGCGGGGAGATTCCCGTGGTACCGACACAATATGTGATGTCGACTAAGCGAGCGAAACGCTCGAGGGACGCGAAGAAAGCTGTGGAGACACTACTAGCCCGGAGGTACCCATCGTCGCTCGAAGGAGAAGAGATTGGTCGCTGCTGGGGCTCGGGGTGGGGTTCGGCGGACGAGCCGGCGAGGCTGACCGGGTCGAGGCTGAGGAGGGCAATTAGACAAGAAAGGAGTCGCATCTTGTGATGTGCTCTAGCCTGTCGTGTGATCGAGGGATAGTGGGTCAAGTATAGGATGATCGAGCTTTACCAAAGTCGTCGACTTAGCGCGCGCGTGTACCTTACATCTTCAAGGTAAAGCGTTCGCAGGGTCTACTAATTGTTCTAGGCAAAGATGAGATGTTATGAAGGTAAGAATTGACAGGTGAGAAAATGCTAGTAATAGAAGAGTAAAGTCATGAGGGTCATCGTGAGGAGAACGAGTGTTGTGTTTGAAAGCATTAAACAACCACATGACGTCGGCCTGCGGCGGCTTGAGCCGTCTTGGGGTCAAAGGCTTGGGGGTTAGGGGCCCGATGGGGGCGAGTCGAAGTCTCGGCGTCAAGGATTAGAGAGCGAAGTGTCCCAAGCCACACACCAGGCGAGATACAACACCATACATCACCGTTGATACCAGTGGCCGGAATTGCATATATTAAGATCTAACACATTGAGGCCATGGAAAAAGCCATAGTACATGGCACGAAGGAGGCTTCACTAAACTGTGCAACACCACAATAACCGCGTGCGTCCAAAGCTGCAGTGATGTTGTTAAATTAAGAGGGTTTCGTGCAACCGCCAACCGCCAACAGTCTTGTACATCCTCACAACGTTTTGACCTTCTGTTAAGACCACACACTGATCATGAGTTCCATCAATATCCTTGAGCTCGCCGGACCAGACGAGTAGGCCCCGGTCCACCTCCCCCTCCCGGCTTCAAAGGCTCGATGCTTGTGAACTGTCCCTGATAGGTCGTCTGGTTCGAGGCGCACTCCACGCCTCCTCCGTTGGTGGCGTCCTTGCATGCCAACGTTGGGATCCACGTACCCGAGGTATCGTATTGCACCCTACATTCATGTCAGAAGGAGCTAGCTGTGAGGAACAAGCATAAAACTCACGAGTTCGTGGGGCAGGCCAATTCAATTATGGTCAATTTGCTGTTCTGCCAGATAAAATTGACTGAAGAATTGTCACACGCATATCTTGCAGCGGCCCCTGCGGCAGCAAGGTTTGTGGAGGTTGAGTTCAGGTGGCAAGTAGTGGTGATGTCCGTGTCCGAGTCGACATCTATCATTTGTTAATTGCCTGAAAGGGAAGTTGATGCGGTGACGCCCCCAATATCCTTGAAGGCACGAAAGTGTCAAGCATCGTAGGATTTCGCGCGAAACGTACAGCCAAAATCGACTTCTGTTGTATTCGACGCACTCGGCATGAACGTTGTGAATCCCTGAATGGTGAAATATGCAGGGTATTCACAGTCCTGTGCCAGGTTCTCCTTTGGGATTGCGTCGGCATAGAACAACCCCACGATGTTCTTCGTAGCCGACGCCAGAGGGGCGAGAAAAGCGAGGGCGACGGGCCTCATTCTGGTGATCTTGTGGGGGTTTGCGGAGAGAGGCACGAGCTGAAATGGACCCAGAAAGGGAGTGAGGGGAAGCGAAAGAGGTTGATCTACGAGGCGTAGATGTTTGTGTGGGAAAACAGTACGAGGCAGCCAGCCAAGACATTGGACAAGTGGGAAGACGGCGAACAAAAGCTTATGCCGGTGCATCCCATCACCCCTGGATGAACCACATTCGCGGATTTGGCAGTGGTACCTTGCGGGTCCCTTTAGCCGGCATTGTAGATCTCAAGTGGGCAGCGCAGTCACTACCAGCACTGTAATCAATTATGCACCTTGGAAGGCTGGAAGGCTGGGGCCCTCGGGTTGTAACCCGAGGATCAATCAACTGCGAGGAACGGCTTCTGGGAAGTGTGACACAGGACGACGTAATGAGCCTCGTATGGGTCCTTTTTAAGGGATGACAAGTATGACAGGCAAAAGCGCTTCCAAAGGCTTGAACTTGCTGCCACCCTGGTCGCCGGTGTGCACGACTGGGCTGACTGGTTTCCAACCAAAGGCCGTTTCGTTTCGTAGATCTCAACAAAGAAACCCTCCCGTGAACACGAGATGGCAGGCAGCAGATGCTATGTTACCAATGTGCAAACGGCAACACCTGAGGGTTCAGCATAAAGGCCACTCGCTGCACGACAGCAGTTGTATCACATCCGTATCCCTTGGTCTAAGGGGAAGGTGCCCTCCTGTGGTAAAGCTGTGCACTGCCACTCGTACAAAGGTTCGAGGGGGCTGGCCATGCGGAGGGAAAAGACGAGGATCAGCTCCTGAGATCCAGCATCAACCTCGCGGGAATGGCACGTCTGCGATGTAACTATGGGCCGCGGTACGCAAGGAGACGTCGATCGAAATCTTGCAGGGCAGGTTTATGCAAGTCATGTCCAACACGTGACACTTACATCCAAAATCCAACAACTTTCTAGCCGGTCAGTCCAGGATTTCACAGACATCAGTCACGTAGAAACGTGGTATCAAATGTGCATACACCCAAGGATACTGCAATTACTGCATGTTGGTGTACATGCGTAGAGTCTGGTGCACCGCCGCGCTTGTTGTTTTTACAGCTTTCATGGATCCGAAACGTTGCAAGCAGACTTGATCAGCAGCCCAACGAGCTAGATAACTTCCTTATTGAGGGCTTGAGCATCCTCTAGGACAATACACGCATCAGACGTTGTGAACGAAGTTTCTTTTCCCTTCCTTATTCTCCGTCGAATACCTCCACGGCCCTTTGCCTTTATGATCTATGCCCCCGGTGGAGCTGTATGCAAGCATTGCATTGAACAGGGTATTCCAGCGAGAAGCCGCAAGTCCGCCCAGGTACTTGAAGTACCGTACCATGTAGAGGGGAGGCTGTATGTCCCGCAGAATGGGCCAATGGGGTCTTAAATCCAAGAGCACGCATGTCACGTCTGTGTGGCTGGATTGTCGTATACGGATTCTCGGAGACAAGACTTTGTGTAACGCGGCGACCATGCTCGCAGTTGTAGCAACAGCAGCCAGACAGATATTGGAAAGCACAAAGAGATTTAGAGTATGTAAAACTACACACTTTGTCGTGAGGATATGGTCCACTGAGGATCGCCTGCATTCAGTATTTTGAATGTAACTTAGGGATAGGGCCATGCTTGACAAAAACCCAAATGCCTCTGGGTTAGGGTCTTGGTGTTTTTTCCATGGGGGAGAATAGGGGGCTAGCAGCTCTGGGCAGGGAAGGAACGACTCGCTCTCGATTGGCCGCTCCTTCCCCACAATCGGGCAATCCACCTTCCGGCCTAGCGTCCGCACCCACACCCACTCGCACTCGCACTCGTCCTAAAACTTTTTGCGGCTGCAATATTTCCTCACCGGCGACTTCTTCCCCCATTCCCCATCGACAACCACCCACAGCCATCCCGTCAAAATGGCCAAGGAAGCAACTGCCCGTTCGGGCCTGATTGTCGGCATCAACAAGGGCCACGTACGTTGAAAAGCCCAGTCTCACCTCGTGGAGGATCTCTGCGCTGCCCTCCATCTTCGCGAGGCAGCTGTGGATGATGGACTTTGAAGCTGATTATCGGTCTGTTCCCAAAATGTAGAAAACCACCCCCCGCGTCGTCAAGCCCCGTGTCTCCCGCACCAAGGGTCACCTGAGCAAGCGCACCGCCTTCGTCCGCGACATCGTCAAGGAGGTTGCTGGGTAAGTGCCGTTCCCCCGTCCCGATCCCCGCCCTCGAGGAGTGACCATCCGGAGGGAGGACCGACGGACTACCTGGATCAACCTCATCCATCAAAAGCCATCAAGACTGACCTGGGATTCTGATAGTCTCGCTCCCTATGAGAAGCGTGTGATCGAGTTGCTCCGCAACTCCCGGGACAAGCGTGCCCGTAAGCTCGCCAAGAAGAGGGTACGTCTTCATCACCGTTCAGCTTGTTGCCAGAAAGCCAATACTGACAACATTCCCAGCTCGGTACCTTCGGTCGTGCCAAGAAGAAGGTCGACGAGCTCCAGCGTGTCATCGCTGAGTCCCGTCGTGCCGGCCACTAAACGTAACCTTTCGAACGTCGACTTTAGACAAGCAACGACACTGGTCAGGATTACGTTTCGGCGTTATTTGATGGGGTTTCATGGACAAAAATCTGGTGGAGGGACCAAGGCTATGGGCATTGCTTCTGCATGTCGTGAGAGCTGCCAGGCGTTGAAAGAAACGTCACGTCGATACCAAATGATGACACTTTGAACAATCAAATCCATGATCTCGCATCTAATAGTACAGTCTCAACGCTATGCGGCTGCGACCTGTGCAGCTCAATTGAACATGCCTCCAAGACCAGCTGTAAATCTGTTGACCTCTATGCTCACCTGCAGGCTCAGCAGCTTTCCATGTTGGCATGAATGAGGCTGCTGCGATGTGTGAAGCAGCGCCCCCAAGTCAACAAGAAGACAGCTAATCCATACACCATTTACACAGGCAGGTAATTGTCCTCTCTTCCCATCAATTTGTCAGTACGCAGCGCGGAGACATCTTTCCAGTGTGGTGATGCTGGAAAGTCCGTTGCAAGGAATGGCGTTTATGTTTTCGCTTTGACGAACCAATTCTTGCCCACGTCCATTATCAAATCATTTGCAAGTCTGCAAAGAAACAATGACACTCATTGTGTTCAGAATGACAGGACTCTGCGCTAGAAACTCGCTCGTCTGAACAGGTAATCAATTCGAATTGGACTCCTCGTCAGTGCCTGGTTCTTCCTGCCCGCATCGTAGAGGAGCAATATGTTGAGGAACAGCAAATGTCAAGCACAGCAGCTCTTGTATCGACATCGCAATTTCCGTCATTCCCATCGTGCACTTGGTTCCCGGAACGCCAAACACCTTCGCTTTGTGGCACGAGGGTGTGTCCTTCTCCACAACGGACGTCTATTTCTTGGATAAGCCCTTGAGCCACTTAGGCATCTTGCGGCCGCCACCACTGTCGTTGTTTTGTGCCTGGGGTGGCGCAACTGGAGCTGGAGCTGGAGCGCTGCCCTCGCCCTCTTCTTGTTGGGGAGCTTGAGGAAGCTCGACCTTCTTCGCCTGACTAGCGAAACTGTCCTTCAAGAACGGTGCTTTCTTGATGCTCTGCGATACCTCGTTCTCCCAGACGAGATTGACAAGAACGCGCCCCGACATCTTGTAACCTCTGACGAGGTTATGTTTCACTCCATCTTCATCTTTGATGAGATTCGAAGGAGATGGAACCCCAGGTAACACCAGCTTGAACGGTGCAGAGTTATTCGCCATGACCCCCCGGACGGCCTCGTAAATAGTTGCACCGGTATCCTGGGGTCCGAAGTTCCACTGCGCCGAGGTCTCGTCTGGAAATCGCACTTTCACATCGATTTTCTTGACAGCTGCAGCCTTGACTTCCGCGGCTTGGGCGTCCGCCGCTAGCTCGGCATCGGACTTGAGACGCTTATTGACGGCACTCGCCTGCAAGTTTTGTTGGTGTGCCTGGGCGTGTGCTATTGTCGGAGTGTAGACGGAATCAGGAACGTCTACCAAAGCAGCGGCCGGCGTGGAGTTTGTAGGCGCGGAGAAGATGTTGACAGGCTTGAGGCTTGAAGTGCTCGGACCAGTGTCACGATCCTCGTCACTAGCTCGAGGCTGTGTGTTCCCATCGTCGACTTCCATAGCGTCGGCCTGCTGCGGAACCTCCTTCTCAGCCTGTCCGTCAAATGACGACGGCACCGCGTCCACAAACGGCATCGTCGACTGCGTTGAGTCAACCCCTTGTGAACCACCAGTGTCTACCGCGCCTGTATCAGCAACCAAGGGAGCCTGGAGACTGGTACTATCGAAGCTCTCCGGGTTGGCTGTATCCAAGATGGAGTCGGTTTGGGTTGACGACGTCCCAGCCACTGCACTCTTCTCTTTTGCCTCTGCCTTCTCCTCTTCTTTGAAGAACTGGGAGATTTCCTGCATTGCGTCGTTGAGCGTCTTGTCTGTGGATTTGAAAGACAACTGAATCATGTGACTTCCGGAGGTTAGGCCGAGTTGAGCGAGAGTATTCTGAAAGTCGGCAAGCGTCGATATCTCCCGGCTCATAATTCGAAGTGAGGGCATCTCGTAAAACAGCTGTCCACTGCCTGCTTGAGTACCGTTGCTTGTCTGAGGTATGCCTCGATCGGTGAAGTTCAATGCATGACCAGACGGTGACCCCTTCGATTCAAACTGCCGCAGCATCTTCCAAAGCGTCGTATCACTTCTGAACTTCTCCATAAGTCGCCCGTTAGGGATTGATTTGGCTTCAGCTTCTGGAAGCTTGAGGGCGATGTTCACCACTGAAGTCGTCTTTGAAACTGCTACAAGCTCAAGCCTAGCGCCTGGGGTGAGGCGAGTGATACGGAACTGGTCGCTGAGATTAATCACGTTCTTCTGGTGTCTGTCATACATATTAGCTCACTGGAATAGAATTTATGACTGGACTACCCCAACGAAAGTCTACTTACTTGAGAGACCACTTATCCACCTGCAAGTTCAGCTTTTGGCAAGCCTCGTTGCGAACATCGACCATGTATGTCCCAGGGGTGACCTTGACGCTGACCCGCTTGACGTCAGGCGAAACGACAACTACGTGTGACGACATCTTGTCGAGGGTGGAATGCGAAAGGGGCGTGGGCGGCGAGTAGCCGATGAGGCTGTATAACGTTGTGGACAGATGCCAGAGTGAGTGCCTGGGAATGTCCTGGGACGCCTGGCTGCGAGGCGTGACTCTCTTCTCTGAGACGGCCGCAAGGTGACTGTCCCAGACGCGCGGGGTGATTTCGTCAAATAAAACGCTGGAGCCGGTGAGCAGGCTCAGGTTCTCCTGTTTGGGAACTTTCCCGCCCAAGGATCGTGGCGAGCTTCAACGTGCCAACGTAGGTCGAGCAGGAGCTGCCCCTCCACAATAGTGGGGCAAGTAACTATTGGATTTCGCCGGTGATGCAGGCACTGGGGGACTGGTAATAGCCCAAACGCAAAGATACAGCTGGTGAATGAAGAGGAGGAAGGAACGTTGCAATTTATACGCAAGGGGTGTTAGAAACAAAAGGATATGGGGTGAGGTGGTGGCGAGCAGCGTGTTGAGCAATCCGAACTGTCAGCGGCTGATGAAGCACTCAGGCAGCCTTGTGAGATCATATCTAGGTACCCGTAGTGCTACGTTTAATCCCCAAGAGCTGCCAAAAGGAAGGCGCCAGAAGAGCTATGTGCGAGCCCTTGCGTGGCCAATCAACGCACGGGGACTGCTTGCAAGGGGGTCGGTATCTACCTAGGTACGTACTGCTCCTACCTACCACCTCTTACGCAGCTCACAGGTTGCCTTGAAGCTCCCCAAGCCTCGCCCGGACCTCATCAGCTGCATCGAGACGCCAACCTCAACTCCATTCCACCCACGTCTCCGCAAGCCCGTCCACACCAACCCCTCCGACTTGGACAATACACCGCCAGACCTATACCGAGCCACTCAAATCCCAAGCTCGTACCTCGGCTTCACTTAGACAACCAAGATGGTGAGAAACAGAGATCATGGTCGAGCAAACGCCCACAGCTAACCGCGTTCATAGTCATCGCCCTTCTCAATAAGTCAGCCTTCTCACCATGCTCCCGAGCTCACAAGTCCTCGATACCAAAGCTAACCATGGACACCAACAGATGGCGGCGCCTGCGTCGCGATGGTCGGCAAGGACTGTGTCGCCATCGCCTGCGACCTGCGACTCGGCCTCCAAGCCCTGACCGTCTCCAACAACTTCCCCAAGATCTTCAGCTACGGCGACAGCGTATACCTGGGCCTGACCGGCCTCGCCACAGATGTGAACACGGTGTCCGACCTGTTCAGATACAAGGTCAACATGTACCGCCTGCGAGAGGAGCGCGCCATCGCACCCACCACCTTCGCCAACCTGGTCTCGAGTTCGCTGTACGAGAAGCGGTTTGGCCCATACTTCGTCAGCCCCGTCGTTGCCGGTCTGGAGCCCAAGACGGGGAAGCCATTCATCTGCGGGTTCGACAGCATTGGGTGCATTGACTTTGCCAAGGACTTCATTGTGAGCGGCACGGCGACAGAGCAGCTGTTTGGCATGTGCGAGAACTTGTGGGAGCCCGATCTGGTACGTTGGAAAACAGGAACACGCGTTTGGCGATGATTGCAAGGTCAAAGAGGCAATGCTGACACAGACTGGCCACAGGGACCCGATGAGCTGTTCGAGACGATCTCCCAAGCCTTGCTGAACGCCGTCGACCGAGACGCCTTGTCAGGCTGGGGCGCGCACGTTTACATCATCGAGAAGGACAAGGTGACGAAGAGGCTTCTCAAGGGACGACAAGATTAAGCGGATGGCTTGGGGCGAGGCTTGGAATGGAATTGGGCATAGAAGAGGCGTTTGATGAAGAACGCACCCCGGTCCAGGAAAGGGAGGACGAGGAGCTACGACCTTTTGTGCATTGTACGACTAGACACATCACGACAACAGCTGGCAGGATTTATCACAGCCAGTTAGAATATCAGCCACGATGGAAAGAAGACCCATATGCCAGATGAGCTCCGCCTTTCGTTGTGAGGAAACGCAAGACTGCGCTACAGCACGGACTTTGCTTTTGCTGGTCGTCTCGGTCTTTGGGCAGCAGATGGAGTACCGAAGTCCCTGCGGCAACTCGTCCTCGATGTGTGGGATGTTCTTCTATCGTAACTGCGTTGCCAAAGGAATGCCCTTGTGGCCTTTGGGCTATCACTTGATAGCAACTGGATGCTGGATGCTGGGCCTAGTTTCGTGACTCACGAACGGCGGATTGGCGAAGAGGATATTTTTATGATTTGGTCAATGGCATGGAGGTAGCCCTTGTGTGTACTTTCGACAAGAAACCTCCATATTAATGTGTTTCACCCGTCAATCATCGGCTACCTGAAGATTTTGATCACGCATAATCACCATCTCGATCCTCGGTGCGCTTCCATCCGACACAGTAGCCAGAATATGCCTGGAGTCGTCCTCCATCCCAGCTGCGGAAAGACCAACCTTGGGCTGGCCCTCGGAACCCGCTGGCGAATTGTTACTCCCAACCTCCAAGCCACCACCTAAAATCCACGGTAGTGGGGAGGCCTTCCAGAGCGGCGTTTAATGCCTCCGGGTGCTCTCCACTACGAGAAAGAGGAATAAAATGGTTAGTACTGCTAGCGCAGTAGGTAATGTGATCCAGGGCTATTAGATGCTCAGGCAGATGGCATAGTGTTGGACCTGGCCTCTTACCAGCTTAGAATGGCTCGCGTTCCTATAGGTGCGTATGAATGTTACTAGGGAGTTAGTAATGTTTTCAAAAATATTCTATATGTGCTTAAAGTCCACTCTGCCGTAATTATAGATATTTTGTAGTACTTTTAATTCATTAAAAATATCGTAGATGCTCGCAACTGACGGGTTTTAACCCTAGTGGATACCTTGAATGGTGCTTACGAATTTGGAGGCGGCCGGGTTGCAAACGAAGGGACCTATCTTAGTGCTGTATCTGATTGTGTTGAGAAACTCTCCGGTAATTAGGTAGACGCAACCCCGGTGTAACAGAGACTCAAGTTGACTTGACCAGTTGCTTGAATCCTTGTCCTTAAATGAGTTATGGCCCCCATTGAATGGAATTCAGTAAGTGGTGTTGTACAGCTTATAGCCCTGGGACGTAAGGAAGGCTTCCTCCTGTGCCGATATACACTGGGTGTTCAACAGCCTATAGTGGTACAGTCCATAAAGCCGACCCCATTTGATATCTGGGGACTGGGACACCAACGACTCTCTCAGAAGGCCTGCCTCGATGCTTGCACTGTATGTATGGACGCAAGGCTTAAGGGTGCAACTTGCAGCCCTATACCCTCGGTACGCCCAGGTGTTATTGGCCTCCGGTGAATTACAGCCGGTGATATCTTTTCTGGTTGAAATGAGACGCCTAGCATCTGAAAATGTTGTTTTGCCTACAATGATGTTGATGCGGACTGAAAAGTTGTTTGCAGGCATCGGGGCCCAGACGTCTATGTGGGCTATATCCGTGTGCTTGTCCATGTTATACGTATCGTGGAAACTCGTGTTAAGCTGGTTGCTATTGACTTCCTAGTAATAACTATCATCTCTAGATGAGAGATGGGTGGTGATGTTATGAGTACTATATTTTGAGGATGGGTTTAACCGTGTTGATTCGACCACGATATCTGCTGATAGATCTTCGTAGGCACTATAAATGCCCAAAGTGCTATAGACGTTAGGGAATGTGCAGTTTCTAGTTGAGCAGTTCTACGATATTTTAATGCTCTGGGAAGAGGATCCTGCGATAATCGCAGAGTGAAGCATCTGGTTTGAGGTTTGCTCCTCATCTCCAGCGCTGGGATAAGCGTTAATCCTGTTTGTGCGAGGCAAAGTAGCGAACTCGTGGATAAGAGGGATACTGTAATCGAAGGGCCCGATGATTTGCTGAATGAAAGGGTCGATTGTAAGACCAGCTATTATGATGATGGCTGTAAGGATGGTTAGTGGTTGCCGCAGACGATGTACCTAAAGTATAGCCAATAAGCCCTATGGATTGCGGCTAGCGTTATCGAAGAGAACTATGTCTGACAACGGTTGGTTGCCCGACGAGAACTAGGCTCATTGGAGCTGGCCGATACATGAAGTGATAATATAGGCGATGGCTGATTTAAACACTAAGGTGTAAATGGACAGTAGTGCGTTGATGGAGATCTTTAATGGCTATTGTGGAACTGGTTGGTTGCGGTGTGGAAATATAGTGGCGATTATTATCGTAGGAACTGCTAGAATAAGGGCATAAGTAGCCAGTTCCTACTTTCAATTCCTTAATAGAAGTGAAAGTGTGTTCCTGAGGGATGTTGTGGAAGTCTTGTGGTCCTCGCCTGAGTTGTTATCTGGGCATACAATTCTATTGACGTTGCTCGTGGATGATGTCGTTGGTAAGAGACAGGTAGTCGATGAAGTAGAAGCCGTAGTCCTTTGCTGACTTGCAGAATCATAGACGAGGGCTTTGGGCGGCGATTCAACCAAACTGGTATTGCCATTGGGTGAAGTGATTGTCCGTGTAGAATTTGGTGTAAAGGGCGCTTTCTGATGTCCTCCAGGCACAGTTTTGAGTGTCACTTGTTGTAATTCATCGTTGTCCGGGGAACTTGGTCGGTTTCCACGAGATACTTCCATGCTGATGGCGAATGTGCATATCAATTGATCCAAGGCGTACCAAACGCTGAGGACTTGAAGAACGTTCGTAGTAAGTGACGGCTCAGCACTTTATGGCAGAGAAAATTTAAGGTCACCAACCTAAGCAGCTAATATATAAGTTAAAGTGGCTGTCCGCTTTAACTTCAAAGACGTAGTGATGCCTGTTGCTGTAAGAACGCGCGGTTGCGGCCCCCAACCTATTCCTGTATCTTACCGGTTAGAAGCTAGTCCAAAAACTCCCATGCATCTGTTGAGAATGCAGGCTGCTGAGCCAATCTACACGTGCTGTTACAGGTCGTGTTTCTCCGAGATGCAGGCCCTTGCATGTAGGATCCCACATACGTGCATCGCCTGGATACTTCATGTGGCTGAATCTGCCCTCAAAGTGCTTGGCCCTTCCTTGTCTTTGGCTGTCTTCGAATACTATTCCGGTTATTGAGATACTGGAGAGGTCAGTCAGAACTTTCTAAATTGTAAAACGTACACACCCAGATTGAATGTGGTAATTTCATGTGCATATCTATCATGCCGACATGCCGAATGCTAGTAAGGCTTGCTGTACTGCGATGTCCTCTCTATTTAAACTGGTAGGAGCCAGGGGTAGGTTCTGTTAATCAGACTGTGAAGTTGATCAATCGTCACCTCGCCCAATTGTTTGCCTATCTCTGAATGAGATCTAGAGTGTTGTGTTGTACATCTTGTGTTATTATACATGACCACCGTCTAGGATCATACAATGCAGCCAGCAGTGAACTATTTCCCCACCACTCTACTGTTCCTTCTTAGCCCTGACTTCGGATGTACGTGTTGTCTTCTGCATAAAGAACGATCGCTCAACGAGCTTAAGTCCTTCGTCGATGAGACTAGAATGCTTGTTAGTAAAATGCCTAAACAAGGTGAGGTCGGACTCGGGGGATACTTACATAACAGGCGCACTAATTGCAAGCACCGCCTGCCATTCCGGCCAGTTCAGCGGCAAGATTGAGAAGAGAGTCTGCAAGAATGGTGTGTAGAGCAAAGCAAAGTGCAGCGCCATTGACAGGCCGATGGCGTACACCAGCATGAGGTTGTCCCACAACGGAAGCGTGAGCAGTGATTCGCTGCTTGAGAGCGCGTTCATGGCATTGAACATCTCAATCGTGACCAAAATAGACAGCGAGACGGTCGATGCGGATTTGGCCATATCATTTGAGAACATATGGCAGCCAATTTCAGGGAAGTCCGCTGAGCACCGGTGGAAGTGGCGCAGCTGGGAGAAGGCGATCTGGGGACCACCAGAATAGTACATGAACCACCAAGCGTAGCCGGCAACCGTGGCGACGCCCACGTAGGTACCAATAATAAGGTAGCGAATGAAGAGCCACCCACCTATCAAGGGTTCGTCGCGCTTGCGGGGCTGGCGGCGCATGATGTCGTGGTCAGGCGGGTTGAAGGAGAGCGCGGTGGCCGGGAGACCGTCAGTGACGAGATTGACCCAGAGTAGTTGGACGGGGATGAGTGCCTCGGGCATCCCCAGGGCCGCGGTCAGGAAGATCGAGACGACCTCGCCAATGTTTGAAGAGATGAGGTAACGGATGAACTGCTGTGTGTTGTTGTAAATGGAACGGCCCTCCTCGATGGCGACCTCAATAGTAGCGAAGTTGTTATCAGCCAGGACCATATCAGCCGCCAGCTTCGACACGTCAGTACCAGAGCCCATGGCCACACCAATGTCAGCTTTCTTGAGCGCAGGAGCATCGTTGACACCGTCACCCGTCATGGCGACAACTTCGCCCAGGGACTGAAGCAGATCAACCAGTTTGGACTTGTGGCTGGGCTCTACGCGCGAGAACAAGGAGGCGTTCTTAGCAGCCTCGAGCTGCTCAGCGGGGCTCAGGTTCTCAAACTCGCGGCCAGTGAAGCTCTTCCCCTTGAGATCCTCATACTGTCCGAACACACCGATTTGGCGACAGATGCTCTCAGCGGTGTTGCGGTTGTCTCCAGTGATGACGATGACGCGGATGCCAGCCTCCTTACACTTGGCAATGGAAGCAGGGACTTCGGGCCGGGGAGGGTCAAGCATGCCGACCAAGCCAAGCAAGGTCAAATTCTGCTCGATTTTGGCATAATCGGCCGTGGATTTGGCGGACCGCAGGAGGCTGTTCTCCGAAACGTCGTCGAGGCTTGCGAGTGCGATGACTCGCAGACCCTTGTTTCCATAGTCTGTGACTTCACGCATGATCAAATCTGAGAGGCTTGCATTCATCTGGACCTTCTTGCCGTTTGCGCCGAGCACAACACTTGTGCAGCGGTCGATGATGGACTCAGGGGCACCCTTGACGAGCAGCTTCTGCTTGCTGCCATTCTGAACCAGGACAGACATGCTCTTGCGGTCACGGGAGAATTCAAAGGTGGCGAGGCGAGAGTACTGCTTGTCATACCAGCCGCTGGCATGGTGAACACGATCCTCAGGTGCGCTGTTTCTTGGTGCACAAGGCCCGATCTTCTCGACCAGCGTCCGGAGGGCACCTTCGGTGGGCTCACCAACGTTGGAGAACGCACCAGCTTTAGCATCATAAGCCAACATGGCATCATTGCAGAGCGCAGCGACTTCAGACAGTTGGCGCACAGTAGAGGACTTTTGAGAGAGATCCTGAACGACCTGGCCCTTGTAGGAGACGTCTCCCTTGGGCTCGAAGGTGGTTCCCTCGACGTCGAGTTCCTCAAGGTCTGTTCCGTTCTCGTTGAGATAGACAATCTTGTTGACGCTCATTTGGTTCGTCGTCAAGGTACCGGTCTTGTCTGAGCAGATGATGCTGCAGCTTCCCAGGGTCTCCACCGAAGGCAAGCTGCGAACAACAGCGTTCTTTGCAGCCATCTTCCGAGTTCCCAAGGCCAGACAGGTTGTGATGACGACGGCCAGACCTTCAGGGATCGCTGCAACACCGAGGGAAACAGCGATCTTCAGGTAGTAGATGGCGCCTTTGGCCCAAGTACCATGGCTGGGGTCGTTGAAATTGGGAATGTTGATCAGCCAGACCAGAATACAGATGACCGTGATAACCTTAGCTAGGCTGTCGCCAAAGTCGTTCAACTTCTGCTTCAGCGGGGTCGGCTCGGAAATCTGGGCGGATATGCTCTCGTGGATGTCGCCGATGGCTGTGTTAGCGCCAGTCAAGACCACAACGGCCTTCGCCCTGCCAGTAACAACCGTGGTTCCAGAGAAGAGCATGTTGACCTGATCCTGCTTGACAGACTTCTCATCCGAGACGACCGCGTGTGCATCCTTGCTGACGCTCTCGCTCTCGCCGGTCAGGATGGCCTGGTCGACGGAGAAGCTGTTGCTTTCGATAGAGATCAACCTGCAGTCGGCGGGTATTCTGTCGCCAATGGAAACGGAGATAATATCGCCAGGGACCAAATCCTCGGCTTTGACTCTCGAGACATGGCCGTCATTTCGGATCACGTTGGCCTCATTGGCTGAATATTCCTGGAGCGCAGCGATGGCTTTCTCGGCGCTGCTCTCTTGTGAGACACCGACGACGGCATTGAGGATCAGGATTGTCAGGATCTAGAGAAGAAAGAACTTGTCAGTCCCGGTCCGGTCTGAGGTACACTGGGCGCATGGCGGGGGGAGACTTACAACGGCGGGGTCGACAAATGCGCTCCAGCCGCCTTCGTCCTCGAACAGGGCCAGGACGAAGGACACGGCGGCGGAGCCAAGGAGGATGAGGACGAGTTGGTCCTTGAACTGCTCGAGGATGAGCTCCCAGAGGGGCGTTGGCGGCTCTTCGGCGATGGCTGGGAAAGATCTATCAGCATTCCGCGTCCAGGCGCTTTGCGACAGGAAGCGAACCTACCGTTCTTGCCGTGCTTCTCAGTCAACTTCTTGACTTGCGCATCGGTCAGACCAGCGGAAGCTTGCACTCCCAAGGTCGACAAAACCTGGTCTGCTGGTCTTGCGAATGCGTTCTCCATCTTTCGCTGTGGGGGGAGGCTGGAGTCTCCGCGAAAGGCGGCGATGTGAATGGAGGAGGCAGTCCAAGCTCCGGAAGGGTTTTGGCGCAGGGGAACCGTATCGGAAGCCGGGGTGGGTGGATAAGAGATGTCGGTCTGCTCAAAGACGCTTGGGGAGAGGTCACCGGCGTTCCCAGGAAAAGAACAGGAGCAGCCGTTGACAAGGAGAAGGAATGGATGGGGTTCTTGTAGTCTCCTCCAGGAAAGAAGAAACCGCAGGAGGTGCAGTAGAACTAAAACTCACGGATCTTGGAATCAATCCTTCAACGTGTCAAGAACTAGATAAGTGCAGGCAGGCTGTGCTACGATGTACTGCCTAGGTTTTCCAGGTACATGTGGGTAGGTACGCAATGGAGGGCAGCGCGGTACCCACTCGGCAGTGTTGCCGATGTCATGGCGGGGCTGCTTTCGGCAAGGTAGGCAGGCATCTGGAATGTTCACCAGGGCGGCCAAGAGGGGGTCCAGGACCTGACCAGCTGACGGGCCAGACCCTCGCTCCGCCTGGGGGGCTGACTTGCTTAGACTACATGTATCATGTATCTGCTGTAGTGTGTCTACCTGGCCATCGTCGGACTACATATTATCGCCTACCACCCACGTGGCCTTACTGCATGCTGTATGTCATGTCATTGGCTTGAACGCTATGACCATTCATCCTCGTTCGCTGTTACTCCGTGGCCTTCTACCTGATCTGAGTCTGGAGCCGCAAGTGGTTCAACAACCTGGCGCCTGCCTCATCTCGTTTTCTTCCCCACAGTTTAACAACAAGGTCCTGGACTACTGTAGCATCCGCGGGACGATTCCTCGCATGCTCAGCCCCAATTCCTTGAGAATATTTTCCCCTCCGATCTTTGGATAAGACCCATCTGCCACCAACTTCCATGCTTCGGCACTATTTGCCGGTATTCGTTGCAATTCAATACCCACCAGGAGTTGAGTTTTTGAGCCGCACTGATACATAATGAGACCAATCAGACAAACACATCCAAGAGCAAGTGCTTAGGATTTTAAATATGGGTAGCAGCTGTACTCCTCTTCCAAAGTGGGAAACCAACCGTCCCCCAGCCCGATAAAGCACTGCAAATCGTTTTTCCAGACGGTGTGCTAAAGCACATTTCCTGCCATCCCGCTACACGCCATGCTATTCGATCTCTCAAGTATCATGACCTCCTGACATCACATTCCATGGCCGGCCCCTCGGTAATCCCGTGTACTCGCCTAAGCCGGCGGCCTGTAAGGGCTGTAAACGACAGGGGGTCGTGGCTGTTGCACCGGAGAAGTCGCCGGTAGCTCGGGTATCGGCCTACCTGCCCCATCCAGCTCAGCCAGTTGCTCAGGATGGTGGTCGAGCGGCTGGGTAGTGTGCTGGTCCACGCCACGCTGCGCAGTCGGTGGTGAAGCACCTACGCCGCGCCAGCTGTTCTGTACCCAGAGCGGTGATGGCTCAGCCATATTATTGCTGTTGTTTGAGCTCACGGAGCTGTGGCGGCTCGACCCATTGACGACATAGAGGACAGGCCTTTGGCCGTTATTGAGTGATGGGGAGGGTGAGTGCGACAGGCAATGCGAGTGCGATTGTGACTGTGACGTCGAATGCGAAGGCGTATGGATCATATGATTCGAGTCTGAATTTTCGTTAGACCTGAAGACTTTCTCTAATGTTGCGCAAGGGACTTACTGCAAGAGAGGTGGGGCGCGCTCGTAGGCAAGGCCATAGCACTAGGTGTTGGTAGTTCGGAGCCCTTGGCGACAACTCCTCTCCGTTTCTTCCACATCCGTCTTGCAAAGAAGAACACCCCAGCAGCTAGAAGTAGTAGGATCAAGGTGGCCCCAACGCTGACACCTGCGGTCCCCCCCTGAGAAAGGCCCGAGGAACTGCTGCCTTGTGGGTTCGCTGGGTTAGCGGCCGAACCTGAGCTTGAGACGGAGGTGGCCGTGGTCGCATTTACATCCGAAGTAGTTGTCGGACCGGCTGAAGTGATGGACGTGGTGGGAACACCTGAGATGACCGAAGTACTGGACGTGGTCGCAGGTCCAGGGCTTGTCGGCGAGGTTGAGCTGGTCGAAGGACTGGAACTGATCGACGAGCGTGAGCTTGTCAAAGTGCTCGACGTCGATGTGACGGTCCGCGAAGTTAAAGGTGGTAACTTCTTGAATGGCTTGGCGCTTTCGGAATTGCTGGAGAGCTTCGCGCGCACCACGTCTTTGGCCGGGCACTCGGTTTCACAAGCATTGGAGGAGCAGCATCCCAGGAAAGGCTTATCCAAGTCGAAGCATGTGTACCAGTCGCCCTTAGAGTCTTCACATTCTTGCTCCGTGATGTTTGCGCCCTTCTCCTTCTTGAAGCTAGAATACCGAACATCCTTGTCGGGACAGTACTATGGCCGACAAAATCAGCCATGGGCCTAACGAGAAAGAATTTTTGTAACACGAGGGGCGAAATTTGGTGGCCTGTCCGATAGGCTGTAGCATGATGGACATCCTGGGCCGATGAGTTGAAGGATATGGCAAGTGTATGGGGGCGGGAGAGCATCTTGGGGAGTTGCTTACACCCGAGCCGTCTTCGCCGGGATCTGAAGCGCAACATCCAAGAAATTGGAAATCGCACTGCTCACAGGTGTAGAAGGAGCCGCCCCGAGGGCATGAGAGGCCAAATACGTCCACTGGATTGTACACCATGGCGCCGATGCCACCCTGACTGATGAGCAGCTGGCTGGGCTCCTGGCTGAAGATCTAAACACTAGCTGCGGATGAGTGGGAAAAGGTCTGGAAGAGACAGGTTCTGAGTGGAGACCGTCAGTGTTCAGGTCAAGTGACTCGGCGAGGGGTCGTCCAACGTGGAGTGTTGGGAGCGGGAAGGAGTAGGAAGCAAACAGCCTGAGGAGGTCACAAGAGAGATATGTATCGAGGTATCTTTTCTGTCAACGTAATGCGGCAACCCAGACGGCTCGTGTTACCCGCAGTCAAATCAAGCGACATGAAGGCTTCCTGTCGCGGATCTCAAGCTGGCCGTCTCACGGTGTATGTGCCGCCTTGATCTCAGGCAAAAGAAATATGCGTTCGGCAACTGAGCAGCCCAGAAGTTTGGTGTCTTGCTAGGAAAATGTGATTCCACCAGTTGCTGCTTACAATGCTACAAGAGACGATTGGGTGTACTGTACTGTCCTCAGACAAGTGTTCGCCAAAAACCTAGCATCCAACGAGTGATCGCGCTATATCAGGAGTTCGTTAAACTTGTGCCGAGGAGCCATCTCTGCCATGGCCAATCGCTCCTCACTGGAATTGAGTGATGACCGGCACTGCCGGTGTGTATGTGTACGTGTGCGTGTGAGAGAGTCTAGGTAGCGATTCACTTGGTAGGACTTGCCAGACAATTACACCGGACCCTGCTGGGTGATTTGGCTTCCAAATCTGTCACCACTTAAGTTATCGGGCGGTGGCAACAGCCCGTGGCCACCCCAGTTGCAGAAAAGTCATGGTATCATTTCAAGTCGCTCCAATTTGATTGTGTTCCACTCATAAATATCAAGCCGCGGACATTGTATGCAATTATTACAGCCCATTGAGCACACTCTGGATACCCACACTGCTCGAGTCCTCTCTCTTTTGCACGATTGCCTTGAAGTCTGCCTTGGTCAACTTCTTGCCAGTCGCAGCTGAACCCGATCCTAAGTTCCGGCTCTTCTCTTTCAGCGCCTCGGGGCCGATGATGAACAGGTATCCGATCTCCGGAAGGAGATCCAATATTCCCTGGACATCTTTGGTGAGGGGCCACTCCTTCAACGTCGAGATGTACTTGTTGAGGTCCTTAGTCACCATCAACCCACCAGTCGCGTTGACGGAGAATTTCTTGAAGTGCTCCAAAAGCAGCTTGTGAATTGCCAACGCCAGCTCGCTGCTGAATATCTCGAGGTTGTGGCCATCGATGGCTTGCGTTGAGAGTATAGAGACCCTCTTGAGGAAGCTGCAGATCGTTTGGCATGTCGGTGTCTGCAACAGTTCTGCAATAAGCTCAAGCTCTGTATCCTTGGGGCGGAAATCTGTCTTGCGTTGCGTTGCTAGTGTCCGAGTCACCCAATTTATCACGACGTCCACTGAGCTCTTGACAACACTATTCGTTTTCCTCTCAATCGTTTCCATAGCCATCTTAGCCTGCGCCTCCATGCTTCGCCGCACGGTCGCATTGCCCTCGGCCAGTCTGATCATGACTGTGTGAATGAATCGGGACATGATATTCGCGATCGTAACGGCGGGCCGTATATTGGGCAAGTATGAGATGTCCGGTTCGACCTTTGAGTTTTCCTGCGAAGACGAAGCGTCGAGCGCGGCGTCCAGTGCCGTCTCGATGTAGACCTGGCCCATACTGGTGAGGAGGAGGCTCAGTAGGCTGTTAACGTCTCTTGCAGTATCGGTGGAGGAGCCGAGCTCGAGCGTCCTGCGAACGCTCTCTGCGAGCCACTGCATCATCCTTTGGGCCACTTCAACGCTAATAGCGCCGTCTTCCTCGGAAACCTCGATCTCGTTCTTGTTCTCGCTGTTGTCCTTAACGCCAGCGACCCGCAACATCATTGCCTTTTGAGTTGGAGTGAGGTCGGATGATTCGAGACGCTCCAGGTAGACGTCTTTGGCCGATGCCAACAGTTGCGAGCCTTGTTGGGCTATAGCCGCCATAAAGCCACTGGGAGCTTTTTTGCGTCTGGAGTGAAATATGGTGTACTTGAAGAGTAACGAGCTGTACAACTCCTCCAGATTCCTGCGCTCTCTCTCGATATATGAATTTCCGACAAGATATGGCACAAACAGCTCCTCTATCTGCTGGTCCAGGGTTTGTGATATCTGGGCAGAGCAAGGTTCCGGGTTATCAATCAGTCCGTGAGTCTTCAAGTCCTCGATGAGTTGACCGATGTAAGTTCTTGCCGAGTGCAGTGACCGCAGGAATGCCAATGACGATACGGAATCCGCTTTTTCGAGCACCATTTCTAGCCGCTGTTGAACAGACTGCTGGAACACTCGTTGGATGAATTTGATCAGAACTGTTTCCGCCATTGGAAAGGCTTGTTTGATGATGAACGACTCTTCTTGCATGACGACCCTGACTTCATCGATGAGAGACTGTAAGCTTTGCTCGATTCCGGGAGGCTCCTTGTCAGGGTCGGCGAGCAACTCCCAGGTCTCATCGTCACCGGTGACCTCGTCTGCCAGAAGCTGATTCCTGTTTATAAAAAAGTCGTGCTGATTTACAAAGGTGGCCACAACACTGTTGCCTCCGTTGAAATCAAATAGGACCTTGGCACACTGCAGCATGTCGGGGAAGTTCTGAGACCGATAGCTCCTGTTGAACTGCTCGAGAAGGTCCTGTTCCAGAACCTCGCAGAACTTCTCCAGTACCTCGCGAGTGTTGTGCTTCCGGCTGGTGCCAGTCACGCCATTCGTGACCCCGTTTCGCCGGTAACCGTTCGTCTGGCCCCAGGATGTGGGATCCAACCTCTGGCTGATGCGCATGAGCTGTCGCGCGATGTTGGCGCACCGGACTTTGTTCTCGGCTCCGCCCACCCTCTTCATCTCCTCGAGTGAGCCCAGCTGCCCAGTCTCGGAGACCTCATTCCAGCATTGAATCAGGAAGTTGGCGTCCAGCGCCCTCCTACGCTTTCTGTCCAGCTCCTCCAGCCTCTCGCCGATCTGCACGGCTACGTTTCCCCCTATGTCACCTCGGGCTGTCCTGTCGTGGCCGTTGATGCCGTTGGAGCTGTTCAGAGTGGAGTCGAGTGCTTCGAACTGGGCCATGGACTGGTCTAGTTTTCGACCAAGTGTTTCCAGGGTACGGTCGTGTTGCGTTTCTGCTCGGCGCACGTCGTTCTGCAGTCCGGATTCCTCCTCTTCCAGCTTCTCTGTGAGCGCACCCAGCTGCGATAATGCATCTATATCACGCAAAAAGTGTCAACGAAAATCCCGGGAGACAAGAAACGGCGACGTACTTTCGAAGGTCCTAATCAGGGGTTTCGGGTCGAACGCTTGCTGGGTCGCTGGCACGGATCGTCGGTTCACGGGAATTGCGCTCTCGGCCAACTCGTCAACAAAGTCCCTCACGATGAAGTCCTTGGTTGAGAAGTCTTTCTCTTCCAAGCTGGGTCCCTGGGGGAACAGGGCCCTCGGGCCAGACCCGGATTCGGCCCTGTTTACAGCCATCAATGCTGCCGGCCCCCGGGGCGCATCGGTCCTCTGATGGGCGGTTCGATCAGTTCATCAATTGGTCCTCGTAGTCGCAAGCTTGAAGCTGCTTTAGCCTGCTTTCACGTCGTGGTCGAAGCCGCAGTCGAAGTCGCAATCGTCACCGTGGCCGCAGTCGTGGTCGTATTCGTCTGCCTGCTTGAAGCCAAATGTTGTCTGCGGCATGTTTGGCCCAATGTTTGCTGGGCAGAGGGAGCCCCAGAGATCCCTGTCAGTAAGGCACAGGGGTCCCCGCCAATGCCTGACCACCCCCAGCCATGCACGCTCTGACGCTCTAGCCCCGTCCAGCACCGAGCATGTGGCTGAGGACACCGCTTACTGCATGGCGGAGAGTCGGGAGCTCTCTGCACGGCCGGGAGCTGCAGGACTGACGACAGACATGGCCCAGCCAAGCTCACACATGCTTGCAGCGGGCCAGGATGGAATTTCCCAATCCTGAATGGCAACTCGGCGCCATCTTCACTGCCACTTGCCATGCCACCCGTTCCACCGCCCTGTTAAACCATACCTTCGCCTCCAATGCCTGCGCGTATTAGCATGCTCTTCTCTTGCCAGGACCATCTCATTTCCTCTTCTTCTCCATAGCTTGATTATTTGCGTGCGGTCCTTGTGCGAAACCTTTGAGGAAGCCGTCATCTCACGTTGGAAATTACCGGGTCATCAAAATGCCTTTCGACACCAAGGACACCGAAGTCTACCGTCGCAACGAGAAGGCTGGCGGGAAGCTGCTGACCCCGGAAGAGAGGATAAAGCTTCTAGAGGTGCGCCTCATCCCCATGATCTTGGGCATTTATGACAGCTAACACGCCTGAAGCCATACCTCCCACCTTCAAAACAGGACCAGGAACGCGAAGAGCGAGCTCACAGCCGGCGCATCACATTTGGAGTTAGGAACTTTCTCAAGACGCAGCTTCACATCCTGACCTTCACAATCATTCATGCAATATTCTCCATATACATCCACACCCGCCAGGCCTATCATGCCGTCCGCGATCGCACATACTCCATCTTCTTCTATCACCATCGCGACCCTGCGATGATACAGAACGATGTGAAACGACTGAGCAAAGTCCCCAAAGTTCTGGGTGTCATTCTGAGAGTAGAGGAAGACGGCAAAGGCGGCACCGAGCTAGAACGCCTGGTGAACGAAGTAGCGGAAATTTCGGCGTGGTGCGCAAGTGCTGGCATACCCGCAGTGAACATCTACGAGAAGACAGGTGCGCTACTCCTTGTGCCGCGCGCGAATTCGTAGCTGACAGGCTACCTCAGGCCTTCTCAAACAGTATCTCCCCGAAATCCACCGAGCGATCTCTCAGAACCTCCGATCCTACTTTGGCAAGCAACATCCCACATTGACAGTTTGCGCGCCACACGCCCAGTCGATAGAGTCCCCATCTAGCCCACAGACCGCAGAGTTTGGGGAAGCAGCTACTCATCTTACCATGAGATTGATATGCGCAGAGGATGGCCGCGACTCCATGGTAGATCTCACGAAGACGCTGGCGGAGATGGCCCAGAAGCATAAGATCTCTCCTGCCGACATCGAACAGCGACTTCTCGACGTGGAGTTAAGGGAGAGCGTCATGGAGGAGTCCGACCTGTTGATCATATTTGGGCCGCACATCGAGTTCCAGGGATACCCGCCCTGGCACCTGCATCTCACCGAGATCTACCACGTGCCTGACAACGAGAGCGTTGGGTACCAGGTCTTCTACAGTGGTCTATGCAAGTACGCGAACGCTCAATTCAGGCTGGGACGATAGTTGTAGTCTTGAGGCACTGATAGAGCTGCGATACAGACGCAGCGCATGGCTTAGGAGTTCATGGTGCAGCATAGAGAAGTGTTTACAGTTTTATACCCTCCAATCAAGGACTCCATACCCTCATCTCGTGAGAACTATTGTCCCATTTATAGACCGGCCCATCTCCTATATTATAGCGGTAGTAATTCAAACTGCCGCCTTTCACCATGGCTTGACGAAACGTTATGTTGACCCTACCTCCATCCTTCTCATTTTTACCGCTTCGTTTTGGGATCGAGTGCAGCCAGCAAGACTGAGTCTTCCCTCGCATCAGAATCATGTCGCCGCTGTCAAGCGGCAGCTTCAGAGGCTTCGGGTCTGGCCTATCTGTCTTCTGCTCGCTCGGGGCGATAGGTTTGTGCTTTAGCAAGAAGTCCCTCCTCGCACCAAAAGAGAACGAAGCGATAGCTGGGTCTGGTCCGAGGAAGCGCTCATCGTCAGAATGATAGCTAATACTATCAGATCCCGAGGAGTAGTAATTCACAAGGCAGAAGTTGAACTTGCAGCCAGTGGCAGCTTCAGTAGACCGGCGCAAGTCATCGAGACACTTGGGGATTGGACGTGGTGCACAGTTGGGATACGGAGTGCCCGGAGTCTTTATTCCCGACTTCGCGTCGACAATGATGCCTTCGTCTGAGAAGCGTGAGGTGTTGTCTATGCCAAATACGGTGGTGTATCTTGGCGTGTTGATTTGAGTTTCGGTGGGCCCTCTCTTGATGGTGTACTTGACTCTATAGAATGGTAGTTCCGACCGGAGAAAGCTGAAAGCATCCTTGGCGAGGTATTTTGGAACGTACGGCTGGAAGTACAGCAGGTCGAGGTCCAACTGGTCGTTGATGGCACGACCCAGAGTTGCTGGCAGCGATGACAATTCCTTTTCGACATGAAGTGGAAAGCCAGGTATGGGGAAGGGATACGTTGGGTGAGTAGACACAGCGCTCTACGATCATATTAGTACCATATTGCCATGACACAGTGCTTCTTAAGAGAGGCGCATACTGATGGTACCTCTTGAGCATTTGGCTCATCAACTTTCCGCTGCTTCGCTGGTGGAGGCGTAAAGAAAGCATCAATCGTCCTCTTTTTTGACATCGTGCTCATAAACGAGATTCTCAAAAGTGAAAGGTGAGCTGCGCAGAATGTTACAGTATGATTAGCTACTGTCAAATTCATGGTATTCAAAAGGCTACTTTCAGTGACATCACTGACTTGCACAAAGGTCATGGGTAGTGCTAGTAGCCTTTCAGCCTCGTCCCTAGCTGCGCCAAGCCTGAGACCTTCCCCAATAAATTTCAATCACTCTAGGGAGCTCGCAGCCTTGCGAAAACTTTCGAGCCCCATAAAATTCTCATGCATCCCTCTCAGTGAACAGGCCGAGCATGCACACAGCCAACAGTTTGCGTCCAGCAGCTCATTGATAATGTCTACCGTCGAGACTCATTTGAACAGTCCAACCACGCAGGAGCAAGACAACATGGCGATCCTGCGCCCACCAAAACTGCCGCCCAGCACCACGCTGAACAAATCCCTGTTCTCGAAAACACTCAACCTAGCTGCAGCGGCCGTGAGGGACAACAAGAACATATCAAAACTAAGGCAGGCCCTCTCCAAAAACGGTGACATCCTGCCCATGGAGCGGATATCTGCCATCGCACCAGACCCGGACACCGACCTCGCAGCAAAAGGTCGGAAATGCCTCCTCCTCAAACCTTCTATCTCGCCTAAGCAACCAGAGACATGGGGCCCTCTTGTCTCATATTTGGTGAAGCAGGATGAGGTGGGCATAATTCCTTATGAGCTGAAGCTCGACTATGACTACTGGAACTACCGCGACGTGCTGTCGACGCTCTTGCCAGAGGAACTGCACGACGACATCCCCTCCGGTTTCAACACGGCGGGACATGTGGCGCATCTGAACCTACGAGACCAACACCTGCCGTACAAGATGCTCATAGGTCAGGTGATAGTGGAGAAGAATCAGCACATCAGGACCGTCATTAACAAGACAGACAATGTGGGCACTGAGTCCGAGTTCCGGACCTTCGGTTATGAGCTGCTGGCGGGCGAGGACGATTTGAACGTTGAGCTGAATGAGAACGGATGTGTATTCGAGTTCGACTATTCCAAGGTCTACTGGAACAGCAAACTTGAAAAGGAGCACACGAGACTTGTCAGATCCTTCCAGCCGGGCGAGGTCGTGTGCGACGTGATGGCTGGCATTGGGCCTTTTGCTGTTCCGGCTGGAAAGAGAGGAGTCTTCGTTTGGGCTAATGACTACAACCCGGAGAGTTACAAGTATCTCCAGGACGCCGTCAGGCGGAATAAGGTGGCCAATTTCTTACCAACACTACTCCCCTCGATCTCGACTGACTGGGTTATAGGTTTCATCCTTTGTTCGTCCGTTCAACGAAGATGGCCGCGTCTTCATTCGTAAAGCAGCCGATTCGGTCCTCGCAGCCTCGCGGGCTGGCGAGGCAGCCGTGGTACCTTCCAAGCAAAAGTTCTCGCGCAGTAATCCTGACGCCAAAAAGCCTCCGCCGACGGTCGTCCCCATCCCGCCTACGATCAGCCACTTCGTCATGAACCTGCCCGCATCCGCCACTGAGTTTCTGTCGTACTATCGAGGCCTGCACGCCGGACAGGAGGCGCTCTTCGCGCCACACACAACGACCAATCTGCCCATGGTCCATGTCCACTGCTTCGCCCTGAAGAGCGACGACGACGTGCCCAGGATCGACATCTGCGAGCGTGTTTCCAGGGAATTGGGCGTCACCTTGCGCTGGGACGGGCAGATCGTGGCAACGGGAAGCGAGGTCGAGGACGGACAGATTGCTGTGCATCACGTTCGAGACGTGGCGCCGGCGAAGAGCATGTATTGTGCGAGCTTTAGGTTGCCGGCCGAGGTTGCTTTCGCTCCTAGGCAATGAACATCTGATTGAGGATAAACCAGTCGAGCAGGACTCGTAACTGTTTTGTGGGTTACAGCCACAAGTCACTACGAGGCAGAGTCTTTCACCAGGGTTCTGAATCGCCGCTTTTCCAGCAATCTACCACCGAGTCTTTGCACTACCCTTACCTCGCCTTCCGAGGGGGCAGACAAATCGACCCTTGCTTGGACGTTCAAGGCAGCTGCGGAAGGAGGCACCGCGTGGACCGTTGAAGATACACAGGTCACACGACACTATCAGCATACAAGACAACACACAGCAATCTAACAAAGCCATATCCGTTACGCCTGAGAGAGCTAGACGCGCTCGGGGTTGGAGGGGAGCTTCCCGTGAGATTGGCACATGCTCTTGGAAATTACCTGGTCTCACGCAGATTAGTCTGCTGAACATTCTTGCCTGCGAGCAGGAGACGGTGTGGAATGAGGGCGAAAAACTGGTTAGGTCTGCCCACTGGCCATCATTGTCTCCCGCGAAGACAGTGGCCTACGGCACGGTCATACGTTGGAAAATGGCTCCAGCCTGTTCTTGCAGTCACCCCGGGGATCGATCGAGGGCACGGGTTTCACGATCTGTCGTAGCCCTACGATCCGTTGCTTCATGGCATTTCGCAAGCGTCCTCTTTCAATGATCCAATTCAGAATGACGCGGCTTGCCAAAGGTACTACGGCGTGTCGTGAGAGTCTTAACCGACCGCAGCAATACGCCCGATCTTAGAAGCAGTACCGATATGTCAACATCACACCACACGGGCTGTTCGGACAAAACTGCTACATTGGTATCGAAAAGCGCCAAGGGTGAAGGTGGAGGCTAGCACTCTCGTCGAGTTCTCCATAATTCCTTCCTCCTCCATGAACCCCTGGACATGACATCAAGTGACGGTCGTTTGCAGGTGGAGTGTGTTTGATTGAGGACATAGGGGTCCAGCAAACGACGAGTATTACCACGAGCCCAAACCATTTTCATGTGATTGATGACATGGGACAGTCGCATTGAGATAGGCAAGCTTGCGCACTCTGCAAGGCGACACTTTCGTCTTCACCCCAGCGGCGTCGAATTTCATGTATGCTTGCACCGGATGGTGAAGATCGGTTTCCAATTAGGGAGCTCTTCCGGCATATAAAGCGTTCAGGCTACTGCGGCTACCGAGTCGTATCTGCAGGTCGAAGGGCTGCAAGAATATGTGATTGGCAATGCGGCTCTTTGCCAATCATCAGGTCAATCACCCAAGAATCTGGTGGCTTCGCACGAAGGAAAGTACTCAAAGCGCCGACGAACCTCGGCGCCGAACAAGCAGTTCACAAGGCACAAACAGTCCGGCACGAACGTTATCGAAAACCCGCCATGGCCGTTATGATGCAAGCCACGACTGCGACGTCCTGTTGAGGCTTGAGGCTTGTGTGATGCGGCCACAACCTCGCCAAGGCGAGTGCCAGCCGCAGCCCTGGCAAGAACATGCGAGCAGATGCCCTGCGGCGCAGTCGTGCCCTGGACTCTCATGTTGTGTCCCTGTTCCACAGCGGCCCCGGTGAGGTAGGAGGTGATCTATCTCCCGCCTATTAAAGAAGGGCTACGCAGATCTAGGATGCGCTGCAGATGTGACATGACCTCTGACGCCCCACATCTGCCACGCCTTTCTACCGTGGAACGTCTCCTTCGTTACGCCAGCCGCTCGGTGGGATGCATAGACAGGTCTGGATGGTGATACGACAGAGGGGACAGCAGGACAGGAGGCAGCAAGCCGCAGGATGGAGCAAGGCATTAGGTGATGGGAGGTTACGGCCAGGTTTGGACGAAGCGGCCCGCTCAATCGAGCTCGGGAGAGGCAGGGCGGAGAAATGGAAGGTCGGGTAGGAATCGGACTGACAATAACCGAGTGAGGCCATCCTACCGTTCGCTCTGGGCAACAGCCGTGTCGATCGCAGCGGCGTTTCCTCCATACACCTGCGCCTGTATCTGCGGGGGAAGGATTGCGATAAACTTGGGGCAGCCCGGCTCTCCCCCCCCCCCCCCCCATCTTGTCCTCCTTCTAATTAGAGGCGCGACCTATCTAGCCATACACATCGACGACACACAACGATGACGAAGCCATTACGGGACAGTGCTTGCCCGTACGCGATTACCAGGTCCCTTTCGATAAAGTTCGCATCAAGCGAGACCTGGGAAGTACTGGCACCGGTGTGAAAAAAAGCACGAGGCTGATTCGCCCGAGGGAGCTGCGAGCGTTATCGCGGAGACATCCGTGGGTGTGTTCGGCCTGCATCGGGCAGGCCACACGCGTCGTCCGGGCTGCCGTTTTTGACGGGCTCGCATGCACAGTACCTATTAGCAATTAGTTGGATGTGCCTGTGATAATAACACCTAACAGCAACTGCGACAGCACAAAAGCGGCCTCTGTCCGGGGATTGGGGGGATGGCGAAAGCGGGGAGGCGCCGTCCCAAAACTCTGCGTAGAAGTCGCTCCGGAAAGCCGCGAGAAATAGAGCGGCCGAGAATGTGCGGGCCATTCGGGCCTCCTCTCGCACTCGGCCCTGCGCTGGTTTATGAACGCAAGCTCCACCCCTACCTGGGCTGGACCTTCGCCTTGGGAGGATCCCGGCGCCGAGCGAGCGGAGGTGAAAGGGACGAGTCCTATCAGGCTTTGCTAGAGCATCTCGTGTACGTATAGTATCAATCGATCGAGACCGAGACGACAACAGAGTACATGGTACGTATGCGAGTATGTGCGTCGCATACACGGTAAATAGTGTCTAGCATGTCCGCCTCAGCCCCTTCGGATTGCCTCATCAGGCGGCGGGGTGACGATCCCCCAGAGTCTGAGCAATGCTTGCTTTGCTTGCTTGGGTCGCCATCCAGCGAACCAGCCCAGAGTCGCATTGCTGCGATGCCGTCTATGTTTCATCTGAAGAAAAAGTCAAGGCTGGCTTGCCAGACCTACGGCGGGTCCACAGTCCCCAGTTCCCAGTCCCAAGTTGCAATCGCAATCTACTTCTCAAGCCTACGAGCGGACTGTCACTCGGCCGATGTTGGCGTGGGAGAGGCAGGGAGGATGGCTCGCTGCCTTTAAGCATACCGGCCATCTATTAAGCATCGGCAGCAGTCAGCATGGCATGATCTGTTGATCTGGCCGGCCGGCTAATGCAGCGAGGGCGAGATGGGCGGAGGGCATCTTAGATTGCTCCCGTCCAGTGGCTGTCTGGCTGTCTGCTAGCCGGGCGCCCAGGCCAGTGGGACCTCACACCAGGTCCTTTTCGATGGTACGGCGGTAGTGAGTTTCACTTGACGGCGGGCATTGGCAAGTGTCTTTTTTCACCTTCCCCACAGTAGCAAGCCTTTTCGATGGCACCTCTGCCAGTCCATCCAAGTCCAATGCAGCGGCAGCCTTCCCCGGGGGGATGGATGGATGGATGGATGGAAGGGCTGGAAGGGCTGGAGGGGAACACTGGGTCTAGATGCATTACTGACACCGCCGAGGGAACGCGTTCCGTTTACTTTGGATTTTCCTTCTTTTTCTCACGCAAGATTTGAACTGTAAAATGTCTAATTATCTAATGAAAATCTGCCCCAGGCTAGCCAAGTGCGGCCGGCGTTTAGGGATGGGCGTGCCACGGGGAACCGAACCCACATCTCCAAGGCCGGTTGCTGCCATACGAACTATCATCACCCGTTACGTGCCGAACGAGCCGTGGATGGATGATACGCTTTACCGAGTGCTTGCTTATCGGCAGGCAGTACTCTGCTCGTCTTGGTCGGTCCTGGCATACGCAAGGCACGACGCGAAAGTACTCGGCCGCGCAGTCACCCAGGCAGTCCATACAGGATGCCCTCGCCCATGTCGTCTTCCCAGGCGCCACCAAGCCATGGAGACTGCCTGGAACGGGCTTCCAGAACGTGGCGGACTCACTCCACATGTCTGAGGCGCTGGGAGGCGACGACGTTGACAACGCCCCCTTCTAAAACAAAACAAAACGAGGGATAATCTTAACGGCGAGCCTCGTGACTTGGACTTGTTTAAGACACAACCTCCGACCGAATCGACAATAAATGGTTTCTGGAATGTCGCGAGTCAATGCCCTCTGGGAAAAACAAGGGAGGAGGTACACGTCCCCGGATTACCCGATGAGCAACGACCGTCCAGGACGAGTCGCACGCATCCTTGACAAGTAAATAAGCCCACGTTCGCTGGGCGGCTCCCAACCCACGGCCCGCCTTGTACTGGGTTGCAGCGCGCAGGCTCAACAGCGCCTCGGGAAATGACAAGTCGGAAGTGACGAGCGCAGGGGGGAAGAAGAGAGGGGGATGGGGGAGAGGATGTGAGACGAGGGATGCACTTCGTTGTTGACTTCCACTGGCTGCCAATGTGTAGATCTGCAGTAGTATGGCGTGTCCAAGCCCAGAGTTTGTGCAACTCTACCAAGCACCTTGACGACACAATTACGGATCCGGCCCAAGACCTCGAGCGGAGCCGAGCACACACATGAATGATAGATGATAGGTGACGGGCGACAGACACAAGGTGACCGATCGAGGAACCTCGAGATGCCCGCCCACCTTCGTCTATTCTAGCCCCTCGATGTGGGACCAAGCCACGTCTTAGAGCCTCAACACAGAGCCTCAAAGAGGTTCAACTACCGCTTGCTGCCCAGAGCCCGGGGATTTCGTCTCCTCCACGGTCTGGAGCCGGTGCCAGGGCCGGGTTGACTTCGTTCGTTTGTTGTCATGAATACTTGAGTAAAGGGCCATTCCTAGGGCCCGACGGCCGTGGTGGTTAGCTTTATCTCTGGACATCAAGGTCCATCCATAAAAGATCGTAACGTCTCACGGAAGCAGACTACCGCAGGACTGCGCTTCCACTAGGCCCATTGGCTTATCATGTAGGTAATACGCACGGTCGAGGCAGTCTGCCGCCCTGCCGTATCTTGATAACCTTGCCGTCGGCTTCGGGAGGGGCTCGACAGGAACGGGACCGGCCCTCGACCTGCGTTGTCCGCAGGTGCTTGCTCATGTATGTTACGTGGTGAAGTTTCGGTGCAGGAAGCCAATTGAGAGGAGGGAACCTGGATCTGTGTGCTCCTGTGCCGTACAGCGTAAGCTGTAGCGACCCCTAAGAATAGATGCTGCGGTGATGCTTTGGACCGCTACGCATCTAGACCTCTGGGCGGCCTGGGAAGCATCGCGGTGCGCTGCTGTGGCCCGAAACGGCTCCCGCTACGGGCGAGCGACGATCAGGGTCCCCTCGTCTCCGTAATAGCTGCAGGATAGCCTGGACAAGTCCCTGTCCCTATCACGCTGGCGGCGCCTGGCGTTAGTCGGGAAAAACCTCCGAGAGTCTCGGGCTGCAGCTCTGCCCGCGTCACGTCTCGCCCTCAGATCAGCCTATCGTACCGTCCAGAGTTGGCACGAGCAATTGCTCATCCCTCACAGGTCAGCTCCTCCCCGGCCAGGGGGTAGTACACAGTAGCATCTCGTCAAAGAAGAACCATCTCAGCCATCAAACAAGATCTAGTCAGTCGGGACGTGAACTACTCCTCACCGCCCTATTCGGACGAAAGTCTAAACCCCACGAGATGTGGGTGCGAGTCACGGCTTTGACCCTGATATCCCGTGGTTTCAGGCACCGGGCCTGATTAGCAGATTAGCCAGCTTTAGGGTATCTGATGTGCTTGATTTTGATACTGGTTGACGTTGCCCGAGGCTTGTAGGATTGGCTTCCTAGGACACCACATGTGCAACCAGCCCAGCACCAGATATCTGCTGAGTGACTGAGTCGCACTGTAGCGGGCGGGATTCTGCAGGGATGAGGCAATCTGGGATGGCAACTCATCAAGGGACAAGACTTGTGTGGGCGGCTCTCAGATGGCTTTTTGCCCAAGCGTCTGGGGAAAAGTTGAATTGAGCCTTGGGCTGCATCATGCCTTGATCCCGGCCGGCCACTTCTGTGTCATCAGAGAGGACAGATTGAATTTGGCTTGGCTGCAGAGTCAGGGAAGTGGGAGGGTAAGGAAATCCCGCTTCCCTTACTGTGTCTACACTATGTAGTGTGGTCTACATAGTAGGTCCTTGTGCGGCTCGTTCGTGGACAGCCCTTGCCGCATCTGGGCTGTCGAATATCTCAGATACGCACAATAGCGAGGGATCGGCACATGGACGTCAATCAATGCTCTGACAGACGACTTCAGTCAATTTCGTAAAGAGATTGCAATCTGGCCCAGGTGTCGAGCCGGTATCGTAAGTACTGTATAAGGCCCGCTCGGTGACGAGCGACGCGGTCCGTGTTGTCCAATCCATGCGTTTGGTTCGATCGCGGCCAAGGCGGCGCCGTGTTTCTCATGTGCATATCTGCATGACCTGGTGTGCGTGTAGGTTCGTCGCCCTACATGTTGGCGAGACAAACGATGTGACGGGGGAGAGGGACATAAGGACATAAGGTCACTCCATCGACGTGAACATATCGCTGAGGTTGCGTCTAATGCAGCCGGTGCCAGCAAGGCCGCAGAGAACAGAAGGACATAGCTTGGTGGACGGAAGTTTAGCTCGGACTATCTCATGTAGCTAGAGGACTGGCCGGGAGTAGCTCTGAAGGTTGGCGCCATCTCGTCTGCAGCTCCAAGCATGCCATGACCGGCCGGGTCGCAGACATGTATGCGGAACAATCCGGAACCCTGGCCGTGACAATTGCCGACGGACGGGCGGGCTAGTGTTTCTGGTCGAAGCGACGCGAAGCCGGACGACAATGGAGGCTGATAGCTGAGAGAGGCCCCAAGAGGCTCCCCGGCCAACCGACGTAGAGACAAAGCGAGGAGGGAGGCGGGGGATTGAGCAAAGATAGGAGACGAAGCACAAGCAGTGGACGAGACGCATGCGACCATGCTGCCCGGCCATGACGACCAGGGGCGGCTCACCCAGTACTGCAGACGGTCTGAATGGTTTGTGTGGTCTTCAGGGTTCACCAGACGGGTCGCCGAACCTGCTAGCGGAAAGGTAGTCTTGATCGAAGTCTGGCTTCGAATCTAGAGTTGGCCCACTTTCTCCCCAAACAATGGGAAGGGAGCTTCCTGGGCAGGACAAGGAGGCAGTTCCCTACAGTTCCCTGGCGCAAACATGTTACACGCCTCCCAGCAAGCTCGCATTGGTTCGATGGCCATGAGGACGAGCCCGACCTAAGGGCAGCCGTCAATTAGCGATGGCCGAGCCGACTGCTTCTAGATTCGCCCTCAGCCTCTAGGACGCCGTTGATCAGCCTCGGCGAAGCGAGACGTCAACGTCACAAGGCTGGGGGCCCGTGTGTGGCCAGGGGTGGGCCGATACTATACTGTGTAGGCACAGCAGGATTGACTAGCCTCCTGTGATCCAAGGCGGGGAGGTAACAGCTGGGTGGCCCGGGACTGGACAGACTGCCTGGCCGCCCTGCAAAGGAGAAGGGAAAAAACAAATATAAAGACGTCAGGAGAGAACAGATAACCCTGAATTATCAGCAAGGAGTGAGACTGGCAGTCTTTTCGTGCCGTCTGGCATGCTGGCGAATGACATCAATCATCCAAGCAAGTCTCAGTCCCGGGCAGACCAGTGGTTGCAAAGTCACAGAGTCCCTGCCCTGATGATTGCCGCATTGCTGATCTGGGGGCTCCAGTTTGGACGGTGAGAGCTCTGATGACCCAATTCCGTGAGGCCACGCCATAACGGCCGACCGCCCCTCCCCCGGCCAAGATCCATCCATCCCCAGGCTGGCCCCAGGCTGGCAGGGCCCGTTTACGGGAATTCTGGACATCGATCACCCCCGGATTCATCAGAACCTAAGACATTCCCCAGTGTGACCCCCGCACCGGCTGAGACAGGACAGGCAGGACAGGCTGAGAACGTCAGCTCCAGGTCCATTACAGTGCGTGCGTGCCCTCCCTGCACACAGCTAAAGCCTACATAGTAAAGTTTGCCCAGCACGAGGGAAATACATGTATCATCCGGGGAGGGCATGGTGCTAACGGGCTTCATGCCAAAGCTTTTTTTTTCCTCGCCGCATAACACAGTTTAGTTGGCCTGGTTTTGGCCTGGTTTACCGATATCGACAGAGGAAGCCAAAGACGGCCGTCTGCCAGTACCCCACCAGGCATTCCATTCTATCTGGGAGTACCAAACTTGAGGCATACCGTGCACAAGTGACACCCACGCACCAAGTCACGACATCCTCGTCCTCGTCCTTGGCCCCCGTTTCCCGCCCCGGTCCTCGTCAGCGTCAGCATCGGCATCAGCATCATCAGCACAAAACATCGCACTCCCAGTCTCCAAGTAGCAGACTGCCCAAGTGCAGGCCGCATTGAATTAACATTCCGGACCCCCATCCCCACGGGCCGCGCGGGCGGGTGACACGGGGACGCGCAGGAACGAACCCCAGGCCAGTCATTCATCGTCCCGTGACCATCTCTGAGGCAAGAGGCGAAGGCAAAATCAAGAAGGATTCTTTTCCCCTGCCTCCCGCTCCCACCCTGTCACTCTGCCACTCTAAATCTGCCAGCTGGCTGTGTCTTGACCCGGGAAGGCCCCATCCGCTGGATTTGCAGAGAATTCCTCAGCGGGCACATCTTGACCCTATTTTGCCCCCGGCCGCCCGTGCCAAGGCGCCATATTCCAGAGGGCCGACTACCGAGGTGCTCGTACGGTTTTCTCTCTATCTCTATTGCCCTCCCCGAGCCAGTCGCCAGCTGCTTATCGCTGGTCGCATGACGACCTGGTACACCTACCTATCTGCACTTTGCACCTGCACCTGACCGGTCAGCCCAGGAATACGGAAGAGGAGAGAAGAGTGTCTTTGGAACAGAAGGCCGCTTACAGACAACAAGGTGAGAACAAGTACCACTACCGATGTGCAATGCGTACCTGCCTCCATGACCATGACCGTTGTTGTCCTGCATCTCTCACAAAGCACTCCCAAGCACACAGTACGCAGTGCTGTTGAACACACAAGACGCTCGGACAGCCACGGTGCCTAGGTCACCTAGGTATCTAGGTACCTGGGTAGCTCGGTGGGAGGCCAACGGGGGCGAATCACGTCGCTGGCCGTTCCCTGCTTCGACACTGCATCTCATCCTGCACTCCGCAATCCGCACGTTCATTCCCCCATCTCGTGCTACCATTTTTGCTTTTTGCTCAGAGGCAATTCAACCCGGCTCGTCCCTGGAGCAAGCCCAATTCCCCATTTCCAGCCAGCCCGTCACGTCACCCGGTTCTGTCCAATGCCCAGGTGCCCAGCGGCCCAGGTTCACCGCCCAGGCGCTGCCCTTGTACTGTGGTAGGTACAGTCTAGTCAACTGCCTAGGTACGCACGACATGCAGTATTCACCTACAGACAGACGTTTTTGTCCAGCCCGACTTCTGCAGTGGGCGTCCTGGGCTGCAGCGCGTCAGTCACTTGCATGGCACGCAGACATGTCCCCTCACGCCCTCGGTCTGATAGCCTACCAAGTTTTGGAAGCCGCCAGATAGACGACATCCTTGGAAGTTAAAGGCTGCGTTCGGTTCGAAGGCTGACAACGACAACCCCCCCCCCTTCCAAAGATACTACAAGGTTGAATCTCAAATGGCGTCCCCCCCCCCATCCCCACACGATCCATCCATCCATAACTCCGTGCCTCCATCTGACCGTTTTCGTTATCCCCTCCGAGTGCGTCTGGAGACTGCATTCCCATACATATGCGTACATACATACATACATACATACATACATACATACATACATACATACACACATCCATACTCACATAGTCCACCCACTCGCCCACTCGTCCCCTCCCCTGCCCTGTCGCTTAATCTAGGCATAGTGCTCGTCCGTGCCGGGTGTTTATCGCGCATGAGGTGTGAGTGAAGCTTGATGCTGCCCCGTCTGCAGCAGGCCTTGGAGGAGCTCTAGAATCGCCATCCTCGGACTGGTCCCGATATCCTTCCTGCACTATCGGCCTACCTGCTGGGCTACCTGATCCAGGTAGTTACTCACCTGCTTGAACTTGCCAGAACCGCATACTGTGATGGGCCCTGTACTCGGGTTGGGCAGTCCTCCTTGTCCTGGCCTATCTATCTATCGCAGGAGTCGGCATCGTCGAGGGCCAACCAAAAACCCACCCTCCCTGCCATGCCCTTCACACCGGTTGGACCCCCCCTTCACCTCCCCTACCCCCCACCCCCTTCATCCCACGTCCTTCAGGCCACCCTTCGCGTTATTGCGCTACGACGTCAAGGCACGCAACCAAGTGCACTTGTTGCGCTGGCGGTCCCGTGTCGTAGATTGCCGTGGATGCAGCGAGAGCATCTTAGGCCAGGTCAGGGCCGACGCTCGGGCGATAGATGTCTCGGAAGGCAGGCCAGGCATGGCATGTCGAGTAAATTGGGATTTACCCCCCCAGGTGGCGTGCGAGAGTGCCAGTGCCTTTCCCCCCACGCATTGCAGACCAGGCAAGCCACTGCCCAAGGGGCTCTAGTGGCGACAGGCCGAGCTACCCGCTCTGGTTAGCCTTCTGTCTCCCCGCCCGGGGCGCTCGACACCACGACCACTCGCCATTGCTCTACCCAGGTACCCTGTACCGTGCAGTCGGCCATTTGTACCCATGTACCCTCGTAGCCGTACTGCGCGGCGCCCTGCAATCGCAGAGCCCAGACCCAGACCTTCTGGGATCGGCAAGGACCCCAGACCTTTCACGTCCAACCCACGCAATCCTCCATTCACTTTTCCACATCCCACACTTTTAAGTCTTGGACCCGCCGCCTCCCCCCCATGGTCCCGGTTCTTGAGTGCTTGCCGAAGTCTGTTTGGTGCTTTGCCCTCTGGGTCTTCTCCGACCACCGCCCTCCGCCATCCAGCGCAGCCCCAGAAATCCCCCCTTCGAGTCATCTGCGATATCTCTCCACGCCCTCAGTCATGCAGCTTTTGTCCTGACCACCCTGAGACCCGCAGACTCGAGACAGACACCCACGCACCCACACGCCGCCCGCCGCCCTACCCTCACGCACCACCCTCTTCAGATCGGCACCGCGCTGCCACTTGGTTGGGTGTGTGTTCTGGACGCCCGTCTTTGGGAATTCTGGACCTATATCTCCCCTCACCCACCTTTCTCTCACCCAACCTTCGCTGCCACTCATAAACCAACCTGGCCGCCAGAGGCCCACCTCCAGCCAGGCACCCTCACACAAATTCTCCACACCCGTGGCTGTCGCTGCTTGTCGTGCAATTCGCAACCCGCCGGTGCACAGGATCGGCTTGCAACAACACAACCAGTCCAAACCAGCTGAACTAAGCTGGCACAAATAGTCGGCTGTCAAGCTGCAGCATCTCCCTACACGTCAAGGCGCACCGCACAAGTGACAAGCACGCTCCCCCCTGACCAGGATTGGTGGCATACAGATGACGGAATCCCCTCTCTCAATATACAGGCAAATATTGACGGTGACATTGGACGCCACGTCCAATTGATCACCGGTGGTTGTCCGTCAAGATGGCGGTGGTAATAACTTCGGAAGAGAGTAGCTACTTCGCACCCTCTGCGCTGCGTCGATCTCATTCCCAGTCGAGATTCGGGCCCAGGCAAACAGGCGGTCTCCACGGTTCATCTTCTGCCTCGAAGATACATGACCTCTACCCGCAACCCGTCAAATTCTTCGCCGACTCGACGCTCTCCACTGCGCCCTCCTCGCCACAAACAATACATGCGTCCACCGCCGACCATTCCTGCTCCTCCACCCCTGCAAGCAACCTGTCACTCTCCACGGACAGCGAGGGTTGCGACAGTGGGCTGTTGCACGACTTGGGCGACGAGAGCGACATCGTTTTCCCCGCATACAATGCATACCTGGGCCCGCCAACACCAGAGGAGTTGGAGCCTCCGCCCAGCCCTCGCACAGCGAGCTCCCCTGGATACGAAACATCGACCACGACCTCAAATCCTGAGACTCCCGAGTCTTACTGTGATCCCACCGGTGGTGCTGTAGATGACACCGCAGTCGGGGCACAACCCACTCGTCATGTAGACTACCTGTCTCATGACTGGAAGGAGGAGGACATTTGGTCGTCCTGGAAGCACATCATTTCCAACAGGGACGGTTTTGGGGGCAATTCTGCACGGCTAGAGAATGCATCATGGAGAACCTGGATCAAGGCAAAGAACAATCTGAAAACCGTCTCGCCCGAGACACTCAACTGGTTTGTCTCACTCCTCACTCAGATTGTAGGTTCAAGCTGCTGACCTTTGGCTCAGGCTCAAAGACTGTGACGTTACTTGGCTGTACGGCCCGCTACTGACCGGCAAGACGAGTGATCTCTCACGTCCTAAACATGACGAAGAATCCGCTGGCTTGTCCAAATCCAACTCGTTCATACAGTCACAGTCCAAAAAGAAGCCGATTCTCAAGAAACGGAGCATGTCGGAGATCATGCTGCAAAAGTCACTGTCATCGTCGTCCCTGATCAAGCAGGCTGCTGCGGCTGTCCAAGCTCAACAAAAGGAAATGCCTCGCGGTATCAGAGTGTCACCAAGGCCCAGGTTTGAGCGGGCTGCCACTGACTACGTCACGTTTCCCTTCTCCTCACGGCGGTTGAGCAGGGACCAATTAAGTACCGGGCCATCGACGTCAACCTCGGGCGTCATCTCGCCTAACAGCGAGCGCAAGCACATACACTTCAACGAGAAGGTCGAGCAGTGCATTGCTGTTGACATCAAGGGTGACGATGATGATGACGATGATGTTGACACAGACCGATATAACTATGGTAGCGACTCAGACGATGGCATCATGATGAAGAAGGCCACCACCAAGAAACGGAGGCCGATTCTGAGGAGGAAGACGAGCAGTCACGGCAAGGCGGAGAAGAAGAGCATCAATATGCTGCCACCGACGACACTCAAGTACCGAGAGGATACACCTGAACCACCCGAAACGGCCATGAAGCACTCGTACAGGAGCCCAGTCATGTCGCCATCATCGTCTCAAGAAACTCTCCGGCCGTCGAAGCCATCGTCCAAGATGTTTTTCGTTGATGACGAAGACGAGGATGAAGACGATGAGGATGACTGCGCAGAATTCAGTGATGGCTTGAGGTCACCACCTCCCGGCGGGCTTTCTTCCTCCGGATTCCGCCGCACCACTTCATCGAGCAGCTTGAATGCGGCACCCTCCGGTATGAGACGGACGGAATCAGGTATGTTCATGCCCTATGAAGAAGGTGAAACGGCATCGGAAGGCATCGTTGGGTTCGTCCTTGATACGGTGAATACGGCCCGAGACATCGCCCAGTATGTACCTTCCGCGCCCAGAACCCTCCTCGGGTCGCATTGCAGACCCGTGGAAAACCCCGAAGATGCTTGGTTGACTAGGTATGCTAACCATGATATTTTACAGTGTTGTCTGGAATGTAGGATGGAGGAGATGATGTTGACTTGCTTGTTCAGAAAAAAAAGGCTTCGCAGAGGTCAACCTCCGATTCCCTCGTTAAGGCTGAGAGCTTCCCTCACAGGGCTGTCTCTCCGTTTTGATGCGGCCTTTCAGCACGTCTCTTCTGCCTACCCACAACCCAGACCAGCCATTGTATCTAGCGAGCGATTGTACGATAGCGTCTTGGATGCATTTGAGCATAGGGCATTGGTTGGACGTTGCCATTTTCATTCCCACCGCCACTACGACATCTGTCGGTCTTGCCAGGACGACGGCATATTCGACTTGGGACCAAATCTAGCATTCGAGTCGGGCGAGATTTGATCTCCACAAAACGACTCAACACCAGCATCGCGGACGGCGTTTACGAACATTACCTTTCATCGTCACCTACCGTGCAGCAGCGGCTGCTCATTCGGTGAAGGCCATTTTTCTTGGGCTATTCATTGGCCTATAGGGCAGGTCGGGCGAATGACCCAATTGAAACTCATTTTGCGGCGTTGTGAACGGTCACGGCTCATCGCACACATATCTCGGGCAGATGCATGAGGGATCCCGGTTTTTATTATCCATTCATTCTCTTTTCTTGTCGCCTTGCCGTTTTGGGCATGATGCGCGCGGATCGAATATTCAAGCGGGATGCGTATAAAAGGGATAATAGGGAGGTAAAAGTCATTCGGGGGTTTTCAAAGGGCGTTAATCAGAGGATATATCAATGGGTCAACGGACGCAAGGACGAACCTGGGCCAGGGGGTCACGGGGTGTCAAAGCCAAAAGCTTGGGGGCGGGGACAGAGAGCCCCTTGATAGATAGGAATATCCAGCTCGAAAGGCACCCTGATAGCGCGGGATGGCCAACACTGGACAAGAGACATTTGGACCTGGACACTTGTGCACATGTAGCTGGAATCGTGATGTGATATCACACAAGGGTTCCTGGTGGAGCGGATCGACGAGCCATCATCTTGCGGGCTGATCGACTTCTTGTGAAGCAAAACGCAGACAGGTGCAATGAGGGCAGGCAACTCCAGCAACCAACTACATCGACCGCCGATATGAATAGTGCGCTATAGGGATCAGGTTCCGCACGCCTCCAGCCACAGCTGTCGGGAGACCTGGGGCTGACTTTGTGAGACCTTATCCTATCTTCCTTTTTCATATATATTTTGACCCCCATCCACGCCGCACAGTCCCCCGCCCCTGGTGTGCTATGTTGTGTCTTGTGTGTGAAGAGCAGGACACGCGGCGCTCGACGCCCAGCCCGGCCACTTTTCTTTTAGAAGGGAGTTTGGAAGTTGGGGGGGGGGGGGGGCGCGGGCAGGGGGCCAGGACGCGTTGAAATCGTCCGGGCCGGGCCGGGTTGGTCTGGTTTTGAAAGCAGGAAGAGGAGACAGGTGAGGAGTGAACCTCGGTGGCCTATTCTTCGCCTATGTTTTTTCCCGTATCACACGACTGCGCGGCGAGATGAGGATCGGAGAGGAATAGGGATGCCTCGCTGCCCTCTGATGCCAGCCCTGCTGGCTCTGCCTTATTTCTGGCAGAACACAATTTGCTGTGATGGTCAGGGCTCGGTAACATCCACACGATCAATGGCTTCCTGTCTCGTGGCGTGTTGCGGCTTTTGGAGAGGCATGTTTTACTTATTTTCGTTGTGTATGTCGTCAATGTCGTCAAATATATATATATATTGTACATTTTTAGTAAAGAGAACGGCTATGCGAAATCCTTTCATATCTCGCGGGAGTTGTTCCCAGCCGCGTGGTATCTGCTTCATAGCCGCTCGCCATACTCGAGCCAGGGGCAAACCGCTGTTCCGTTCTCAATCGACGCCCCCCTGTGGGCTTGAGCTCTGCGTCGAGGATGGTTTAAACCTTGTGGTCTTGCGAGCTGGGCCTGCCCACCGCCTCGACAAGTACCTCGCCCATATGGACATTGACGTCCTTCAGCTTGACCTCCAACACATCACCACTCCTGAGGTCACTCACACTCGAGCCAAGACTCTCCAGCCCATCCAAGACCAAGTCCGCGTCGAGCTCAAACCAGTCCAGCCAGCCCGTGCAGAACCCGCTCCCGGCGCGTCTTACGGTATACAGGAAGGTGTCCGGCAGCTTGGACTCGTGCTCGGAGGGGTACTTCCAGGCTCGGAAGAGGGCCTGGTGCATGTACGCGAGGTTGCCATCCACGTTGCCGAGGCGCTGGATGATGCGCTGCCGTAGCAACGTCCAGGGTAAAACCTCCGTGTCAAGCGAATGTTCTTGGAAGGGCAGCTTCGGCACTGCCACCTCGCCTTCCTCGATCTCCTGCAGGAGCGCGTGCTCGATCTGCCAGTGCGCCAAGAGGTCGGAGTATCGCCGCAGCGGGGACGTCACCTTGGCGTAGACGTCCACCCCCAAGACGAAGTGCGGCCCTGGCCGCGTGGACATCTCGTCCGGGCCGACGAGGTCGCGGAACTGCCTTGACTGGTCCATGCTGGGCCGTTCCCCACGGAGCAGGGCCGGGTAGTAAACCTTCTCGGTGTACGCCTTAAGGAGCCCCGAGTTCCTAGTGGCCCCGGATTGCTTGACGAAGGGGATGGGAATCTTGCGATCCGCACACCACCGCGCGGCTATCTCGCCTGCTAGGACCATGGTATTGGTCACCAGAGGGGCCTCGGTACCACCGCCCCAGCTTATGGTGATGGATGGATCGCCATTGCAGGTCATGAGTCCCGACGATGCCTCATCAATTGAGGTCTCATCGAACGAGGCCTTGGCGCTGGCGCGCACTGGGAAGACTGGAACGGAGCCCTTGGTCAGACGCCTGTCGCGGATGGCGATTGCGAGCCGATGAAGCGCCTTGAGTGATTCGAGTTCATCTTGTCGAAGCTCGGAGGCAGTTACCATCTTCCTATTCTCGGGTTTCTTGGGAGGTGACTGGCCCACTTGGAAGCTCTCCGTACTAGACCACACCGGTGGCCGCCTGGATTCTTCAAACCCGACAGCCTGGTTGACCTCTTCAGGAGTTATGAAAATGATATCTTTGAGCTGACCAGGGGTGACAGTATACTCCAGAAGCTCTCCGTTATTGTTCACCCTGCCGCTGAAGGTGAGGCAAGGCTTGTGAGGACCGAGAGAAAATAGCTCCTGGACCTCATTGCCCACACCCCAGATGTTGGACTGGTGTCCCGAGAGGTACGAATTCAGCGGCAACAGCCGAGCGCGCACTCCGAGACTTGAATCATGCTGAATCCGAGACGCAGGATCTGCTACATGAATGTGAATCCAATGCTCGTCCGGGTTGCCACTCTTCTCAATAGACACAGCGTCATCAACATCTACTGTGTCTTTAGCATCAATTGCAAACACTCGGTGATCAGTCCACTCCTTGCGCTTGCCCGCGAACCGGTCCGGAGACAAAGAAGCCGAGATACCATCTGGTCCCAGCTGCATACGTTCGAAGCCTGTCTGCCGAGATACTGATATATCTGGGATGCGTCGGGTGTAGCGTGAGTGGATCTCCCAAGGGCTCAGGTACCCGACTTCCTGCAGAAACGTCCATCCCGTGCTGGTAGACAAGTATTCACTGTCTTTGTACCTCCCAAGAGCCCGTAGAATAGTGGAACCTATCGATTGGAAGCTCGAGGCTAAAGAGAATTGATCGTACCCAGCCCACAGGTGCATGAAGTGCAAGATTCTCAGGTCGACATCGGTCCATTCCGTTCTGCGGGGCGGCCTGGGCTTCTTCGCAGGGCCAAGAGTCCCATGAGGCGTCCAGTCACGGTACCGCCGGCTCTGATCAATAGCATTCCTGGCCTTTAGAATGAACCGACCTATCTGGCTTTGACTCAACACAGACGATGTCAAAGCAGACAGCGGTGTTTTCACTTTTCCGGGGATGTCAGTGAAGAGCCTGACCAACGTCTGCATGTTGTGTATCAGACTGGCATCTTCAGGCGGCGTCACTTCGTAGACCGTCTTCTTCGTGGGACCCAACGAACCGACCAGTCGAAATCCAACTTCGTTGGTCATGACGGTGCGATGGACAGCATAAAAGGTATGAAAGGGAATACTCCTCTCCTCCCGCTTGTCCGGCTCTTTACTTGGCCGGATCAAACGAGTTGCGATTTGGTCCAGCGTGAAAAGCCTGCTGGAATTATTGGCCAGGATCTCATGGGCGCGTTCGAGGCGGGTGGCGTGTTTTTGAACAGCGGCTTCCGCCTTTTGTTGAAAGCTGATCATGGAGCGCAGAAGCATGCCGCCAGATTCGCGGTCCGGGCCCATCTTGAGCTCTTTCATCGTCCTCAACGTCTCCATGGGCAAAGCCTCCTTTGGCAGTTTGTCAACGACGGGCTGAAGTAGTCGCTCGCCAACGAAGTTCCTAACCACGAAATTCGATGTTGCTTTGGGGGTGGGATGCCATCTTCCAGTGATCGTGTAGAAGTGGTAGATCCCGTGGAAATTCCCAAGACAGATGGCCAAAATGGCATTCCTGTCAGAATCTTCCGCAAGCTCGAGCAAGTCACCGGCTTTGAATTCGGATGGCGGGGGGAGGAGATCGAGGAAACTTTCACTGTCGGCGGTCGGCTGGTCCAGGTCTGCGCCTTCTCCTTCGTCCAGTCTCAGCTCATCGAGGTGACGAACCCTTGTGAGCAGGTTTCGCGCCTTTCCAGTGACGCCGTAATCCTCGGGTACGCCTTTAGAGGCTGGTTCCTCGTTCTCAGCCTCCCATTGTCGCAACCGCTGGCGGATTTTCGGGACAAAGCCGTCTTCTGAATCTGCCTGAGGAGTTTCTTGAACGGTCGCAAAGGCCTTAAAATCACATACTATGTCAGACACGGAGTTTCGAAGCTTAATTCAAAGTCAAGGGCTGTCCGTAATGTCAGGGAATGCTTACTCTGCGGTTGACCAGAGACGTGGTATGACCGCGTAAGACATTGCCTCGGAGGCTACTCCTGGCCAGTCCTGCCGCTCTGTGGGGTGAGAACCCCGAGTGAACACCTCTCGAAAGGCATCTCCAGCAGACGTATGACCCGGCCGCAGGTATTCGCATGATGGGATGGGACACTCATAAGAGTGGGTGTGTGGTAGTGTGAAGTTGTCTCGTAGGCCGGCGCTGAAAAGTTGATGGGGCAATTCGCTTATCGGTCCTGATAAGGAGGAGCCTAGAATATGACGTGCATTGCATTCCGCTCTAACACCCTAGCTCACACGTACGCCAACACATCTGTCAGGTACCTTGGTATATCTACAAGGGAGTATGTAGGTTCATTTCTACTGCCAAAAACATCAGACGGTACATGAACATATGCATACCTAGGTATGTATACTTGATTCGTATATGTAGACGTACATGTGTGTGTACACAAGCATATATACTCGTACAAACAAGGTTCTATGTGGCTCACGATTCGAAGTCACTTCTTCCACATCCTATGCCCTACAGTGACTTACAGATCCATTGGAGAGTTGCGCATCTGGGTCAAAATCCGAGTCGCACAGGAAACCGCAGGCGAGGGACCGTGTGGTGTATGAATCCCGCTGCCCGTTGGAAAGCTGAGTGATATGACCATAAATATGACCATGTCTCAAATTGCTTTGGCGTGCCGCCCTCATGAGCCTGTGCTACCCCTTCATCTCTTGTCCATTGTCGCGGACGCAGCATTTGTCTCCCTCGCCTTGCCTCGTGGCGGTCCGGGTCGCACAAGACGTGCTGTGGATAGATTCGAAATGTCTCAGTTGCAATCGTCGGCCCGATCGCAGCACAATCTCCCCAAACGATCCTCAATGAGAACTGCGTCGGGAACGAGGGAATCTTAGATTGTTTGACATGTCGGTTTCAGCAGCTCATCTTCCGTCTTTCGTCTCTGTGCAAGTCGACGTCAGCATTCTCAACTCGGGAGCCCTTCCCTCGTTTTGTGGCCGCCCCTTCCGTCCATTCGTTGATACTCTGGCCGCCCCTCGTTCCCGGCCGGCCGCTTGGCGTTCATCCTTTGTCTGTGTCTCCATGTTTGCAGGCCACTTGCCACGAAGCCTTGCATCGTTTGCGGCTTCCGCAGAACCCGGTCTTTGACAGCATTGGGAGGCGAGGACAGCAAAAGGGTACAGGCATGACGGCACATATACCCTGTTTTCAGAGGACACCATCGCAGCCCTGACTGGCCCCTCCTCCCGTCCCTCCTTTTGTTCTCCGGCATCTTTCTTAAGCCACGGGCAGCCTGCCGCCCTCGACCGCCAGGAAAGGACGTTGATCACAGCCGGACCTGACATATCTGTCGACGCCTACCACGGTTTCCCGCTACTATACCAGCCGACGAAACTTGTCCAACGTGTGCTCTAAGCACTCGCTTTGAGAACACCTATCACCACTATTCTTCATCTACTATGGCTTCACGGATTTTCGTGCTGGCAATCGCGGGCGCCTCAGTGGCCCTGGCCCAGGACATGGACTCAATGCCGTCCGGCCACGATATGCCAGTGACAGAGGACAGCAACAGCGTGACCGCTGCCGAGCATACCACTGCCGAACATGTCACTGCCGAGTACACCACGGCCGGCCAGACCCTGGCGGCAACAACGGCCCTGCCTACTGCAATCATGCCGTCCGACGTCTCGGACGTCTCTGGTACGCCGACCACCTTGGTCGTTGACACACAGATGCCCCCGTCGCCGTCTTCTAGCATGAGCTGGGCCATCACAACCACTCACGATATGAGCCAAATGACCCATGCGAATGTTAGCGGCGTGGCAGGGCCAACTGGCGGGGCCTCACCCTCAGGCACCGCCGGTGCGAGCGACTCTATGGACAATGTCAATAGCGCCGTGCGCAGCGTGTGCAACAAGATGACAGTACGTTGAGACCAGGAGCTTCCTAGGGAGACCACCCACTGACTAACGGACCGCCTAGATTGGGATTTTGGCCCTGTGCTTGGTCGCTAGCGCAGCAGTGCAAATGTAAGGGGCAGATGAGGCTCGCGCCGGGCTCGCCATCGGGTTATGACCCTGGGGCACGGCGGCGTGGGTTTGATTGGGCGAGGCGGTTCCCATTAGGCATGCGATTGCAGGATTGCAAATTATCTATAGCCCACGTGGCCGGGGACACCAGACAAGTCGGCGTGCTCGCAACAGGCCACGGCCGCGATGGTCGTGCTTGCAGCGAGCGGCACTGAGGACACTGGGAAAGGCAGGTGAAGATACGTAGGACTGGGCGTGCAAAGCGAGGGGAGGGCGTGCTGTCCTTGGGGGTGGGCTTGGAGGTAAGGTTTGAATAGTCCCTGGGTCGTTGTCTATGTCCCGTGTATGTCCCGTGTGTCTCGTGGAGTGGGCGTGATAGATGGGGCCTCGGAAAGTTGTCGAGTCTAGAATAATGAAAAGTGACCGTGTTTCGACATATCATTGTGGCCGTTGCCTGTTCGAGAATGGTGGTGCCCCGTCGGCAAGCGGGCGGTGGAATCAGACATCGTGCGAAATTGACTGAACAGCCAAGCTTTCTCATCACGAGATGGATCTCTCGGAGGAGGCCATTGATCAACAGCAAGGTGCTAGTGACTGGCTTGATCGGAAGATTAAGGGCGGGTCATGGTCCAGGAGGGAGAGAGGCAGACTGGCAGCATACCCACCCATAGTGTAAGAGTGTGCAGGCTGCAAGAGGGCGGGTGGGCGTCAGGCGTATGAGGTTGGAAAGACACCGACCGCCAGACTAAGGGATGGACAAGGGTGTCCGGGCGTGTTGATACTGCGCGTTAGTCCGAATGTGAACTAAAAACAGAAAGAGAGGTGGATGGGATGTGCAGTATTTGGTATCCAGGTCGGTCATCTGGATTGGTTGGTCCCTGGATCCCGGACCACGGATCTACAGTACAGCACCAGGCACAGACACAGCATGCAGGTACGGGTCTTTAGACGTTGGACTACGCCGATTCGGGTCTACGGCGATGGAGATGGTGGGAAAGAGCGATCGCCAGTGCCGACTGCTTGTTCAGGCAACCAATCTTTGCAGTTGCCATCTTAGCCTACCAGCAGCAGAACAGCCCATCTGCGATACGAGCGGCAGAAGATGGAAGGTGCGATCTCATCTGTCTTCCTGTCGCGTCGCGCCGCATCTCGTCGCATCGCATCGCACCACATGAGTAGGAGCGGGAGGCGAGGGCGAGTAGCACGGCGACGGCGACGGCGGTGACGGGCAGGGAGAGAGGTCATAGTCCGGTCAACGGGGTCGTCCGGGCTTCGGCCTCATTCAACTCGAGTCATCCAGCAGTCCTCCAATCACCAGTCGCCCAGCCCTCAGCATTCTGCATCGCGTCCACCAGACCACATAGCATTACAGTTGCTTCCCCATCCCCAGTTTTACTTTGTACTTGGCCCCCGTTCTGCCAGCGTCGCCTTGCCAGAGCTGGGCGGGCGACCTGGTCAGACGGCTCGATCAAGTGCCGGATATGCGGCCAACCTCGGGAAGCTTCCACACCATCACTCCTCCCACGCTCGCGGCCACCATTTCCTGGGGTCTGTCGTGGGCTTGGCTTCTGACTCTACCACTGCCACTGCTCCTCAATGTCGCCTCGAGCCCACCAGCCGGCCCCGCCCAGTCAAGGGCTGCAAGGCTGTCCTAGCTCGCAGCGATCTCGAAAATCTCCTGCCCTCTGATTGTGTCTGTGTCTCTGGTCCAAGCAACTGTCGCCCGTCTGGCTCGACTGCGTGCTGCGCTCATGTTGTTTGGGACTAGGGACTGGGTAGGCAGATATCCAATTTCCCTTTTGTGGTCCGCCCAACCAAGCGGCATTCATGACTGGTCACGGCCCCTTGGTGGCCCCCTGTCGCCGTTCGTCTGTTCTCGGTTTAACGTCGTCTGCAGCCCTGGCGTCTGGCATCTCCAGGTTTCCCCCTATTCCGTCGCCCTCACAACTGCCAGGACTGCCACCTCGGATCTCGTTGCAGATACTGATTGCCGCTTTGGTCGGCTGGCTGCTCCCAGTGGCACCTGCGACTGCGACTCTACCGCTGCATCTGGCATCTCGATGCTGGCCGGACCTGTCGTCCGCCACCTCGCCCGGTGTCCCAACCCCGTGCTAGCTTGCCTCGTGACTGTCGAGCCGACTCGACGACGGCTCGCCTACGGGCTGTCCATGGGCTGTCCACCAGGACGACCTCTTGGCGGGATCCTGCGCTCTTAGATGAGCCACATGAGTCCACTGAGCGCTGATGAGCTGGTGGATATCATCTCTCCATAGAGATTAGCACTCTCGCCCAACCAGACCACGCCATGGACGGCCCCGTTGGACTGGACTGTGGGGATCCACCCACGCATCTCCCCGTCAGTGCAGAGCCGACCCTCTCTTGTTCGTCTGTGGGTGACATGTGTGATCAGGGGTACCGACGCTCTGCCCGGCTCCGCTCACGCTACCCCAGCGTCGCCAGAGTTAATAAAATAATAAACTCCCAGCCCGGTGCCCTCTCCTTCCACCCGTCCCTCCTTCTCTTACCTCCCTCACGGACCCCTTTGATGCGGTGATATTGTCAAGTTGAAAGCATCGCCAGCTTTCGCCTCTCCGTACCACTATCCCAACCTACCGCTTCACTCTTTCAGCGGGCACTCGTTACTCTGCGACCAAGTACACATATACACAATCGGCCAAAAACTAACCCAAAAAAAAAAAAAAACCTACTAATCCCCCGAATATAATACTTCTCGATTTCTTTGTGCTTTCACCCCGAGAACATGAAGACGACCTCACTTGTGGCCGCGGCCCTCCTCGGAGGCGCCAATGCCCATGCCCACCGCCGCGCGCACGACCTCTTCAACAAGAGGGCCAACGACACCGAAGTCTGCGTTCCCGGTTGCACTACTTACTACACGACCGTCACCGGCAGTGACTTCATCTGTATGCCGCCACTTCTCCCGCCCAGTATCAGCTTTCATTCCGGGCGACTGACACTACTTTGAACACAGGGCAGCCAACTCCCAATGCCCCGGCCAAGACCACCGCCAGCAGCGCCGTCATCACGCCTCCCTCTGAGGCCGTGACCCCGACCACGTCTGCTGCCACTGCCCCCGTGGCTTCGACCCCTGCCGTGGTCCCCACGCCTATTGCCCAGACGGTCCCCACGCCCGGTAAGTAATGCGCCTTTGGGAAATTGATGAAGGGCTTTGGCTGACCCCACTGGCAGGAACCTACACATTCCCGGCCACGACCATGACCGTGACTGAGACCACCTCCACCGTGGTCCCATCCACAACTGAGGTCCCTGTCGGAACTCACACGCTCGGAGGTGTCACTACGTAAGTATTCTTGAGGTGCCCGATGATGGAGGCTCCATGCCAGCCTATGAGAACATGAGGATTCTCGGCGTATCACTTGCAGTCGACAATGGCTAATCTGTCTATGCAGCATCGTGGAGACTGCCACAACTGTTGTCTGCCCCTACGCTTCTGTCTCGACCCAGAGCGGAGGAGTTGTCACCAGCCTGATCCAGACCACCACCTACGTAAGAACCATCCATTCTATCTCGAGGCTCCTCATGTCTCAGCACAAGAGCTATGGACCTTGGAGTTATTGGCAAGGTTTGTGAACGTCCGCAGCTGACACTGAAACCAGGTCTGCCCATCTGCTGGCACTTACACCATCGCTCCTACGACCGTCACGGTCACTGCTCCCACTGAGACCGTTACCGTCCCGGTTGTGACGACCTACTTGCCTGGTACTTACACCGCCCCGGCTGTCACAACCGAGGTCACCACTCAGACCGTTGTCTACTGCCCCTTCGAGGGCGTCGAGCCCACGGCTGCCACCAGCGCTGCGGTTGTCCCCAGCGCTTCAAGCGTTGTCGTTCCTCCCGTCTCCAGCGCTGTCATTCCTCCCGTCTCCAGCGCTGTCATTCCTCCCGTCTCCAGCGTCGTGCCGCCGGCCACCTCCGAGGCTCCCGCCCCGACCACCTCCTCGACGTCCACCCTGGTCCCCGTGCCCTCCTCGGCTTCTTCCTCCTCATCCTCGACCGCCGCTTCCTCCACGCCCACTGGAACCCTTGGTGGCGGTGGAGGTCTGTGGGCTATGACCTACACGCCTTACGACGCCGAGAACGGCGAGTGCAAGACTGCTGATGTTGTCGATGCTGATGTCAAGTCCATCGCCGACTCTGGCTTCACGACACTTCGTGTGTACTCCACTGACTGCGACACCCTGCCGCTCGTTGGTGACGCCTGCTCGAAGTACGGTGTGAAGATGATCGTCGGTATCTTCATCAGCGAGTACGGCTGCTCCAACGGCTCCCCCGATGTCGACACCCAGATCTCCGCTCTCAAGGAGTGGGGCCAGTGGGATCTGGTTGAGCTTATGGCTGTCGGAAACGAGGCTCTGTACAACGGCTACTGTACCGCCCAGGAGCTGGTCGACCTAATCTCCCACGTCAAGGGTGAACTTACTGACTACACGGGTCCCTACACGACCACCGATATCGTTGGCGCTTGGGAGCAGGAGGACGTTCAGTCCCTTGTGTGCGAGGCTATCGACGTCGTGGCCGCCAACGTCCACTCATACTTCAATGCCGATGTCCTGCCCATCGATGCCGGCAAGTTCGTCAAGAGCCAGCTGGAGATTGTCGAGAAGGCTTGCGGTGGTAAGCCCGGTTACGTCCTTGAGTGCGGTTACCCAACTGCGGGCAACTCCAACGGCGTTAATATCCCGTCCGTCATCAACCAGCAAACAGCCATCAGCAGCATCAAGGAGACCATGGGCGACAAGGTTGTATTCTTCTCCATGTTCGACGACAAGTGGAAGGACGATGGCGCCTGCAACTGCGAGAAGCACTGGGGCGTTGGCAACCTCTTCGGAGCTCTTGGCCTGGGCAACGGAAACTAATTGCTAGTATAGTAGGGCTTTGGATAAAAATTGTGTGTCTTTGACTTTCTTGTACATCGGATTCATATGCCAATTGTCAATTCGATCTGTCAATTACTCATGCCATTGGATAAGTTCATTGATATACGTACAGGGACGTGAGTTATGTGTTTCTGCGAGGATGTGGGAGACAAGGGACGCCGTCCTTGTTAGCGACAATATTCATTCGTGGCACCTGTATCCAGCCAGAAAAGACGAGTGTTTGATCGGATACTGCTTAAGCATGTTGGGCAATTCAATTCAAGTTGTTCAATTTGGAGTACGTTGCGCATTGGGTACACACATTCAATATTACTTGGAGCAATATTACTTGGAGCGTATAATGGGCAGACGCCGAGGGCTGCTTCTGCCATTCTGATCCCAGTGTGAGTTTGTATCTCGACTACGGAAAAAGACCTGCCGAGTTATGCCTTAGACCAAGTTACCCTTGTCTCTCCTCTCGCCCACCAACCAAGTCTGCTATGGCCGTCTGATACGGACACAGGATGGATCGTCGGAAATTGATGCACTGCAATGTTATGTGGGAGAACTGCGGCCACTTTAGCCTATGTTGGACTACGTATATCGTATATTGTTGACGTACTCGTGACATTTTCCACAGACACAGTGTTTCCTCGCTGCGTCACAGAGGACCCGAAAGTCATACGAGACAGACTCGTAGATGCGAAGTCCCTTTCATTGATGTTTACTCCTATCTTAGGATGTGTATAATGCACGCGCCCTCTGATGACAACCGCGATCTTCCAGGACTTGAATTGCTAACATTTAACATCAAGAATATCGTAGAATAGTTTGTAGCGTTACAGCAGTGCCTGGTTCCTGCTGGCACGTCGTATAGCGTAGAGGAAAACAAAGAAAGGAATGTCTTCCGAGCATGCACTGAAAACAGTTTGTTGAACCGTCTAGGTCGTGTGAGAAAAACAGTGATGCGTTGCGCCTTCTCTTCCGCAAACACAGAAAGCGAGGAAGAAAGTGAGGAAATCTGCAGAAATGTTCCCACGTTGGATCGTGCCTGAGATCAACGCTCCCAATGCCCGAAACTCCCGCCGAATCGTTCATGCAATGCTGAGGGTGGTGTAATGATGCTGATGCGGCCGCTGCCGCGTCGGAGGGATTCGAAAAATTTCGAAGGGTATCAATGTGTGTGGGCAATTATATAGAGGAATGATCTTGGGCCCTTGTGCCTGATTTGTTATGTTCATGTCAATCGGGCCTCAAAAAGGAGTCAGGGGCTCTAAAGCTAGGGCACGACGTCTCCTTCGACTGTCAGAGTGCCGTTTTATTTGCCTGGGTGTGGTCTTGAATTCGTGCCAGTCGTAAGTGGTGTTCTTCCACCAGCGGTCATATGGCCTGTGCCTCAAATCATCAACGTCGTAATTTCTCTCGGCGCCCTGTCCACATCGTTGGAGCTGGAAGAGCCCGCCCCTGACACGATCGCAGCAGAGAACGTGGAGGTCCTGGCCCTCGTTAACGAAGGAGACACCGCCGATTTCGCCAAAGAAGTCAAATGTCTGCTTCGCCTGGAACGTCTGCGCATCGATGATGTTGACAAAGTCTGCTTCTTCTGCTGCCACCAGCACGCGCTTTCCAGAGCCGACAGGCGAGAACTTCAGCGCTCGAACGCCAGCCATTTCAGATCTTAGTGTACAGACTGGTGTGGCGACTCCCCGGCTATTGGTCCAACGGCGGGCGTCCCAAATTTTGATGGACTTGTCCTGGAACCCAGTTGCAACGGTCCAGCCATCGTCCGCCCAATCGCATGCGAAACCGAAATCCTCGTGGCCCTCGAGACACTGTAGGATTTCAGGTTGACTGTCGGCTTCTGCTTTCGTAATGAACACCTGCTGCTGATCACCGACCATGACCCGCAACCGACAATCCGGAGAAATGGCAGAGCAGTTGATGGGCTGCGGGAAAGTCATATCCGAAACAAACTTGTCAGTCTCGATATCGAGAACGCGAAAGCCTTTGTCATTGGAGGCGAAGGCAGCCTTCGGGCTTGACGAATTTCGGGACAGGTGAAGCTGCACATGATTCGTGATGCCACTATTGTCGTTTGTGATGGTTCCCTCCTGAACCTGTGTGATGCCATCCTCCTCATCTGAGTCCAGTCGGCGGAAGCAGTATTCACCAAAGAACCCACCCGCGACCAACGTGCCGTATTCTGCGGCGAGGGTCGACACCTGTAAATGGGGTGTTTCTTGAGCCTTCATGGCAATTTTTCCCTTGCCAGAGATGGGGTTGAACTGGTGCACCGCCATTTGACCAGGATAGAAGACCTGGCTTCTTGAGGTCGATGCTAACACATTGCGAAGCTGGAAGTGGGTCAAGTTCACGTTTTTCCGGACATTCAGGCGTTGAAACCTGAAGTAGTTTTCGGTACATGGCAGAGCGTCGTGGTGCTCCTGCGACAGAGTCAGTCATTTTCTTTGCATATGTTGCAAAAGTAAAGCACGCAGGGATTTTGACTTGCGGTACTTCTTACCTGCCATCTGTCAGAACGTGGTATGTTGACATAGTTCTTATACGTGAGCAATCGCCGTTCCCGAGCCTCACTTCTTGTGACACCCAAGTCCTCCCAGTTCATTCCCTGAACGTCGCAGCTGTCTCCTTCGAGATCGCGGTATTCTATTCGTGAGAGATCCTTGGAGATCTGAGGACTTATCCTATCCAACCAAGGATATCGGCCACGCTCCCGAGAGACGCCCTGCCACACTCCGTTCTGCCATGCCCAGACACGGATGAAATCGGCAAGATTGTAGTTTTCAGGCCCAAGCGCGACCGCATTCGGGTTGTTCATGAAGTTCGTGTGCGTTGTCTGGGTGTGGTGCAGAGGAACGTGGTGTGCGATATCGTTGTTCGCTTCTTGGCCCTCTTCCGGCGGGCCCTGGGGAGGTTGTGGTGGTTGTTGCATGGCGGCAACAGGATTGGGATGCAGCATGGAAGCCGGATACTGCAGGGCGTACTGGGCTTGGAAGGTACCATAGTGAGGTACTGCGTTCATCAGAGGGGGAGGAGAGGGTAGGCCTCCGAGCGCAGAGTGAGAGACACCGATGTCGTCGTCGTGTTCAGAGTCGTAGTCGACGTCCATGCCTTGGGTCAAGATGTTGGCGATGTCTCCGTAGTGAACGGGCGCACCGCCTTCGTCCATGTCATGGTCGTCGGACATGTCGTCGGCCTGGGATTGGATGTCGGCTGAGTGGAGGAAGGACAGATGCCGGTCCGAATCGTGGTCATAGTCGGAGGGATCGCGGTCGTAGGAAGCATGTAGATAGTGCTCAAATTCAGAGGCAGAGGCGGAGACAGACGCAGACGCAGACGCAGACGTGGACGCAGACGCACTCGCCTTGGGGCCGTGACCGAGAGTGGTGGTCGACTGTGGGTGAGGAATGTTCGAGGTCGAGGACGAGGACGATGCCTCGCCGCTGCTCCCGTAATATGAGGAGTTGTGAGGCCGATCTGACTCGTCGGACCACATGTCGGTCGACTAGCCAGGAGTCTGCCGGGCTGATCGCATTCGCACCCGACGACGAAGCGCTGGACGGGCGGAAGCCCCTCGTCGACGTCTCCGGCTGGGGCACTGTCCACTTTCCGGGCAATATTATCGCAGAGCCGTCGCGATGGGATGTTTTCGGTCCCCTTTGGTCTGCAGAGCAAAGCAGGAAACAGGCGCAGATTTAAAACGGACAGGGAGGAACAATCAGAGCAAGATTCGAGGCCGGCTGTATGTGGTGGCAGACAGGGCCGGGATCGCGAAGTGAGCGGGCGGCTCTATTAGGGATCGTCTGTGGTGGGAATGGGATATGACGGCGGAAACAGGACGAGGGTAGGATGGGCTAGACCAGACGAGACTAGACCAGATAGTCGAGTCAAGCTCTGGCGATCGTTGACGAGATTCTGATCTCGAGTCGAGTGATTCGCCGATTGAATGCGACGATGGTGTGGTGGTAAGAAAGTTAGTCTGCCGTCAGACCTCGTTCTTGGGCTTGGATGTTCAGACGATACACAGCGACGACAAAGATGGATGGATGCAGTCACTGTCACTGCAGTGGCCGGTCAAGGTTCAGGCTGGCAGTGGCAGCGGCAGCGGTCGTGGCCGTGGTCGTGACTGACCGTGGGCAGCAGCCGGTACGTCGTCTAGTTGGCTGGACGGCGGCGGGTCGGGCAAGGGGGGAGGGGGGTCGGTCAGGTCAGCTGTTGCTGAAAGGGAACGAACTTCCAAGGATCCAAGGGTGAGCGAGCGAGGCAGTCGGCGCGGGGAAAAGGCGAATTGGACTTGAATGGCCTGGGGGCGGGGGATTGGCTCAGCTCTAAAGAAAGAGTCGACTGCTCGCCGGATGAACAAAACCAGGATGGACCGACTTGACTTGACTGACAGAAGTTTACTGTGCCAAAAGCGTGCCGCGCTGTGCTGTCTGTGCTGTGCCGTGCTGTGCTGTTGTGCACTTGTTGTGTGTGTGTGTGTGTGTGAGAGAGAGAGTGTGTGTGCATGGGCTGGTTTGATATTTGGACTGATACGGCCAGGCGGCCCCAGGCTCGCGATTCCAATTCGGATTTCCGTGCTTCCTCGCCTATCGCTAAACGGAACGATATTCCTCATGGGATGTGACGCGGCGGGGCCAGCCGGCTCGACTGACATGGGGCTTCGGCTTCGGAGGCTGGTCCTCAGGCCATCAAAACTGTCAATCTATCATTTCAATCTATCAAGTCTGTCAGTCAATCAGAGCAGCCAGAAAAGGCCTTGGGTGAGCAGAACTCCACAGCTGCTGCCATGTCTGGCTTATGATGCATCATCATCGATCAGCATCAGCACCAAATACTGTAGTCTACAATAGCCCATCACCACGATCACCATGAACCTCATCATGTGTCAGGCCTTGCCCTCACACTTACACCTTCGCTCACACCTCTTGTCGCACACCTCGCTCCACACCTGCCCGTCCTCACACCCTCAGCCAGCCAGCAGACCAGCAAGTCTTGACGACGGGTGACAGCAGCAAGGATAATTAAAAGCCAACGTCTTCATCATCATCATATAGCTGAATCATGTCTGACGCCCTCCCATGTGGCAATACCAAGCCAACCCTTCTGCCCCAACCCCCCAACCCCCCAACCTCCCCCCCTACCCCCCTCCCCCCAAGGGCCGGGCATGCGATGGAGGCATCCGGGGATTTTCAAACCCTCGTGTCTCTCCCTCCCTCCCATTGGCCCTCTCGCAGACTGGCAGATAATCCCCGCGACCCCCCTTCAACCTCTTCAGCTCGCACCTGCAGCCGTGATGGTGTGCACTCCCTGCTATGGTGTATCTCACTCACGCATCTCACACATCCTTACAGCTGTCGCAGCAGCAGTCATCCATACCATCTGCCCACCCTCCCCACCTTCGCCAGTATTTGCCTGCTCCGGCCCTTCCAATTTGCCTCTTGCCGCCCCAAGGCAGCCCAAAAGCCACTCTTCAAAACACAGCTGCTCACAGTTAGACCTCGGCCACATCAGCAACACTTTTCTGGTCCGCTATTGTCTGTTGTGCGGAAAGTCGATGTGTATTCTGCAGACTCGCCTTCCCTTGCTTGTGCTGTCCACACTGCCACCACCACCTCCTCCTCCTCCTCACCCTAGCCTATTAGCAGTACTTAGATGCACCGTACCGCGTTCAACGCGGCCTAATGATTAAAAAGGAAAACCAATTCCGAACACAAACATCCGAGGTTCTGGAAGAGGCGCGCCCAACCCAGCCTACTGTCCCACCACGAGGCATCCTTCCTCACCGCCCCCGATAAATATACCTCGTGTGTGTCGGGTGCGCGCATCTTTTCCGCCTCGCCAGCCATACATGTAATGATGGGCCCATGGCCGCGAAGGGGGCAGCAATATGCCCACCCACTGTATGGACGGGCCCGACTTTCGTACGTTAGAAATTCGCCTGGGCCTGCATCAATGATCGCCAGGGTAGCGTACACGAACGTGGGAGAGGGAAAAAGAAAAAAAGCAGCCTACCAGACATGGCGCCTTGATTGCCTGCGTGCTACGAGCGTATCAGCCCGTCAGGAGCCCACGTCCCTTCCCTCCCCACACACACAGCCTCTGTCTTTCTGTCTCATCTCTGTCTTTATTCACGCACTTCTGCCTCCACTTCCGTTGGGCTGGCTCGCTCGCTCCCAAGTTCTCCCACCCTTCTGTACCAGCGAGGCGTGTGCTCGCCTGGGGGTCCCCCGGATCTGTGCAGTATAGCCGGGGTCGGACTTCCCAAAGCGGCAGTGTGCAGCACAAGTAATTGCTTGTTCAAGAACTCGAGTGCGTACCTTCCTGACCCGCCCCCAGGGGTCTTCTTGGGTGTCTCTTCCACCCCTGTGTTTCTTTGCCTCCCGGATACTTGTCCAAGGGAAAAAAACGGCCGCTGTTGCGCGGCCGGCAGGGTGCATATCGCATCGCCGTGGTCGAGGTTTTATGGTTCTCCTGACCACGGCGCGGAATTGTTGAAATGCTGACAAGCCAATAATCAACAAGAAAGAGCCTGTCATTATCGGGAGAGATATCACACTCGCGATCCTCGTGGACAAAGCCCAAAATAGATGTTCCACAGCTCGGTCGGGGGGACGGCACTTTGGGAAACGCTGATCGACAAATGCGAGGAATCCACTGTCCCCATTGGGTGTGCGACGGTGCAGACCTAGTCGAGTCCGGCACCCAGGTTTGCTTCGTGGACATACTGTCACTAGAGAGAATGATGATGCCTCATATCGTTCATGAAATTAAAGTCAAACCTGAGTTGCGAATACAACCCAAGTCTGCGTGTGTTCGTTATCTTATGTACATGGAACAGTCCTGGCTGTTGTTCAATGAACGAACGTGGACAGAACCGACGATTCCGCCAATGCACTTCCAGCTCCTTATTATTAAGTACTTTAACCAATACAACTAGCGCTTTTCTGGAAAACAATGGCATTCACTTCACTTTCCTCTTCGAGTTCCAAACGTTCATGCATCCGAATAATACTCGTCGTGGTAACCTGGCGACGGAGTTGCAGCCCAGTAACCACTACTGGTGTTGCCCGCGATGTTATCCTTCGAGCCCCAGTACTGATCCTGCGTTCGGCGCTCGCGTTCGAATTCGGCCCACCGCTTCATGGTGATCTTGCTGCTGTCGAATTCGCCCTCCTGCTCACCATGGCCACCCTTCTTGGTCTCACCCGCTGTCTTTCGAGTGTCGCCCCACGAGAAGTCATCGAACTTCCAGAAGGCGTAAGTTGGCAGGACGAAATTCCAGATAGGTAGGGAAACCAGGTAGATGATCATCCAGACAATGTATGTCCACGAGTGTGCCGTCACGACCACGAGGACGCCCGGCAAGCCCAGAATCAAAGCGAGCAGAACCAACGGAATAACTTGTACTGGGCCAATGATTGAAGAGATAACTGCGATGTGTTAGTTGTGTGCAAGGAACCACGATCAGCAGGGTTCGCCAAGAATGACTTACCGACGTAGAGGGTGAATGCAATAGCAGCAGGCAGAACCAGTGTGCCCATCAACTCGATGAATACTACAAACTGCATACTAAAACAGAAGGTGCCACACAGATCTCTGACCAGAACGAGCTCCATGAGGTTGTGGATAGTCGAGTTGATCCAGCGACGCCTTTGAGACAGGAGAACCATGAACTTATCAGGCACCGTGGTCTTGCAGACTGCCTGAGGGACGAAGACCTGTTTCCGCTTGGGAAACGTCCGGAGCATAAGGGTCGTGAGGTAACGATCCTCGCCGAGAAGGAGCAAGTTCTTCTTGTGCAGGGTGTCCACCACGTTTTCTGAGTAATGCTCAACCACGTCTGGGTTGGCCAGGACGGGGACCCAGTAGTTTGCACCTCCTTTCGGAGCCTTGATTCGGTACATGCAGAAACAACCGGGTAGACAGGTAACACCGCCAAAGACCGACTCGAACGATTTGGCCTGGTGATGCGAGATGAAATATTCAAAAACCTGGATCGCCGTGACCCAGCTGTCCCGTTTGTTGGCGATCTTTGTCTCGCCACACAAGCCCATGATCTCAGGATCCTTGACCATGGCGGAAACCATGTGGGTGAGACTATCGGGGAACACCTTCGTATCGGCGTCTACCATCAATACTATTTCGTAGAAGTCGGGGGATATTCCGGTGATTTTCCACAGGCCATTGAACATCTCATACTCGAGCTCAGTCATCCGCTCGTCAAACATGACCTTTTGCAGGAATGACATGAGAATGATTTGACTGTCGCGCTTGCCTCGGTTTCCAGGTTTCGATTTGGTGGCTTCATCGGGCGTACCACACTTGGACACCAACATCATCGGGACCCGCTGCTGCTTTTCCAAAGGAATTCGAGACTTGGGACCGTAGTCGTAGAAACCGGAGTAGATCTTGGCCATATTGTGTCGCTTGGAGCCAGTAGCAACTGCGACGTACGAGAATGGCTGTACTTCCTCAGGCAAAATGGTGAAATCCTTCATCATGCTCAGACAGTAGTCGGGTGTTGACATGCTCTCGCCCTTGCCCTTGATGATACCGTCGCAGATAACGAGGATACACTTGTGACTGTTGGGGTAGTCAGTCATGGCGATAGAGTCGAGTGTTGTCCGGATTCCTTCCTCGCCCTCGGAGTATCCGGTCACGAGACAGAGTGTGTGCGCAAGAGGATACCCAAAGGGCATCCAGTCGGACGGTGGCTGCGGCACAACTGCCTCGTGTATGAAGCCAGCAGGTCCAGGCCCATCCGTGGGGCTGGGCTGAGGGCCGTACGGATCGGAAGCCAAGAAGCTGTTGCGGCTGGGATTTCCCTGCCCGTACACGGAGGTCGGGTGAAGTAAGGCAGCTCCAGAGCTTTGACTAGCCATCGTCGTGGGCATAGTAGGTCTCCGGGTGTTCCGGTCAACACCGTACACGGTTGAGAAACGCGACGTTGTAGGCATGAACGTGCTGGCGCGTTTGCTCGTGCGGTCAGACGAGGCTCCAGCTACACTGCTTCCGACATCACCTGGTAAGCGTGCTGGTGCGCGGTAGATGTCCTCTGACCACTCTTCGATTTGCTGGTTGCGCTTCCTCCTGTCCGATGATTGAGACGTCTTCGATGCTGCGTATCGCCGGCTTACGAACCACTGAAAGATCAAGGCCAGGACGAAGCGGACGACGACAACTGACAGAATCAGAACAAGCGAAAGATAGAGCACAACCTGTGAGGCAATGCAGCCAACCGAGTCCGAGTCCACTGATCCAACTTTGATGATTTGCTGAAGGCATTCAGCCGTCGCCTTGTCTCCTGACTTCATGAAAGCGTGAGTGACATCGCGGCCCCTCACAGCCTTGTTCGCCGAAGAGTTGCTGTCGGCGAGTTCTTTGAAGCGATCAGGAACCGAGACCTGCGACGAGTTGAACCAGTTGAGAAGATCCAGATCGAGAACGTCCCCGGAGTATACAACAAGATTTCGCGAGCTATTCTTGACATCGGTCCAGTCGAAATAGACGTCAGCAGTCGGGTTCAGGGCATAAAAAGTGTTTCGTGAGTCTGCGGTGGTGTGACAAGCGTAACCAAGGTAGTACGGATTTGTGAGATTGGGCTGCGTAGATCCGTCCTGGTTGAAGGTATTGCACGGGAAGTACCAAGCCAGCTCGCCCTTGCTATTTGTGGGCACGTCTGAGCCGTCAGCCAAGGTGATCAAGTCCTTGCACTTCCCATTGACGTTCTGGAATAAGAAGCTCCCGTCTTTCCCGCCCTGCTTCTCCGGAAGGTCAAACAGAACATTCGCCCCTGAGGTACCCGACTTAGGGATGCCCTCAGCCGGCGGGTGATGAGACGCGGAGAGATCGTAAGCTTGCCCGTGGAAAATCATGTAGCCGCCCCCAACGGAATTTACTTGAAGGCGCTGCGATGGTGTGCCACAGACTGTGCGCGTGAACCCAAAGGTCAGGAAGCCGACGACCGCCATGATCAATGCGATGATGCTCAGGAGCCCCATCTTCTCTCGCCAGGCTCGAGCTTGGTCTTTTGATCTCTTTCCGAAACATTTCAGCACAAAATTGGGGCACCAGAACGTGATGATGGCGCAATAGATGTCCCAGAGACTCGGTGGGCGTATCTGCTCGACCTCCTTTCTGTGTTTTGAGCCCTTCTTCGTAATCTTGCCCGAATGTTTCCGGCTGTTTGCCCTTTTCCTGGAGTGTTTCGACTTCTCGGCCTCACCACTGTCTCTGCTGCTCCCTTTCTTACCCTTCGATGCGATAGACTCGGAGAGGGCGTCTTCCCGGTTCGACGTGGTCACGTAGGTGGTCCCTTCGAAATTCTCGTAGACTGGGTCGTTGCCAGTCCGCGACGGCTTCGTCTGCATGTTCGCTGAATGCTGACGGTAGTGGTAGTTTGGATGGTCTTTCCCGATCCTGTTCCGTTCCGGCTTGACCAAGCTTCGTTTGCGCGAAAGACCTGCATCGCCAGGCATGCCTGCACTCTCTAGGTCTGGCGACAGAGGCACTTCGTCTGTAGTGGTGTTAGAAGGAGGCGGTACAGTTGTCGCAACGGAGTGAGATGAGTCCCCACGGGAGTGCATCGTGCCCTCATTCCCATAACGACTGCCAGCCTCGATGTCATGTTGACGACTGCGCCGGGTAGATTGCCTATACGCCATGCGCTGCTCGTACGAGGCTCTCGCACCGGGCCTTTCGGGGAGAGACATGGCCCTGGTAAATGACACTGTTAGTTGAGTCGGTACTCGGTGGGCATAGTATTGGGGGGGTTCATTGGGAACTGGGAGTAGGGGGCGCTTCGCACTCGGAGAAAGGGGCCCAAATGGTTCTTTGTGTTGCCTGAGGCGGAGGGGATAACTCGGGTCAAGGAGGGCAAACACAAACGACCCGTGAGTGGTGGGGTACAAGACCACACGGGGAGTGAAGAACAGAGATCGATTAATTCAACCAGACGAGGACGCCAAGTCTCAAGACCTCGAAGTCATTGTGTGTTGTTGCGAATGCTGACAAGAAGGATCGGACACTCACAGTTGTTATGGGATACGGCACTCGAGGACTGTATGGGTATAGCGGCAGGGCGCTATTGCGCTATTGGCGAGGGGTTCCTTGGGCGACGGGCTGGTGAGTTTGAGCCCCGAGTCCAGACGATGGCCAACCTGTTCAAGCCCCAAGGATGATGCAGGATCAAGGACAAGCTCGACGGGACAACAGCCACTGAGGTGCAGACAATGCAGTTCCACAGAACTGAACCGATTCCCTATCACAGAGGTCTTCCTTGTCGTGCTTTCGGACAGCACAGCGCTCTCTCTGTTGTCAGCCTGCGATGGCACGGCTGACGGTTGGGTTGTGGCTGGAGGTCCACTCGTGGGCAATGCACGGGCAGAGGGGCAGAGGGGCAGAGCAGTACCGATGTTACAGAATGAATGTTGTCGTTAAGATGAACTGTTGGCTCAATGCGCAGTGGTTGATGAGGCAGCGCGTCAAGGAGCTAGTTTTGGGAAGCTGCGCCTCTGGTCTGGCGTTGGGTCGGAGGCGGGAGAACGGCCACCACGTCCTGCAAACAGTCGATGGAGGTCCTGGGCGAGACTAAACAACGGTGCGCGAAGACTTCCACTGGTAATGCTGGCGGTTTGAGGACCAGATAGACTGGATGGCCTAGCGAATGCACGGTCGAGATCGGCTTGAGAACGAAAGGAACCACGCGCCCGCCAACCAGGTCAAGGGTTGGGCTTGGGCGCTGGAGATTGTCAAGGAAGAAATGGCGACCCACGGCGTATGCAAGGCGACGTCGACAGGAAGAGAGAGAGAAGTCGACGCGATGGCGATGAGGACTTCGAGCGCCCCTTACCTGCGAAATGACTCTGGTGATGGTAAGCAGACCGCACTGAAGAGTAGAAGTTCAATCCCATCGGCCGGCCCCCTTTGGATTGAGCCACCCCTGTCGGCTCCTCCCATCCTACTAGTCTACCATCCCACCCACTCGACGGCAATGATTTCGTACATGGTCAGTCTCCAGAAAATAGAGCAGGGTAGTGTGGTGGTGCTGGAATGTTTAAGTAGTCTTCGTTAGGGGCAGAGTGTAGGATGTGGGATTCTACTATTGAAGATACTTTGGTCCTTTTAGCAAGGGTCTTCCATGCTCCGCCGAATACGATCCGCACTCGTTTCCCCGTCGACCAGCGGCAAAAAGCTGGAGAGAAAAGCGAGGGCTGGAAGCTTCCAAGTTGTGGGCGCCTCACAGCATTCCTCCTGTTTGCTTGTCAATAAATCCAGTTTGGCGCATCACGATGATGCAATCGAGCTCTACAAGGCTTACAAAACCTGTATAAAAATACAGTCCAAATGCGAGAATACTCGTGAGAGTTTTGGCGGTCTGCAGGCACCCGCCCACTGGCTACCCTGAAACTATGATATTAAGCATTCCTCATCCCCACAACAGGCCGGGCCTGACGCGGGTCCCGGCGTGATCTGGGGTGGAGAGATCTTTAACGTCTCCATCACGAACGCAGACGAGTCGCGTCACGGTAGATCGTACAGGTCTAACCAGGACTCGTCGCGGGATGACGCAGAGCTGCAATCCATGTGAATGCATACGTCTGTATCATCTCTCGGGCGCGTGCTCCGCGGCTACCATCCGCACGAGCACTCGGGTCCCGGAACCATCATGACGCCGAGACCACGGACGCAATCCAGACCGAAAGCAGGTTGAAATCCTGACAGGAACCGAATGTCGCATCTCTTTTGGGTTCGCCCACCGCGTGTTCTGACGCCTTGCATAGTCCCGAGTCACCCAGCCCACGGGAGCCTGCAGACTGTCTGTCTGCCTTTTGGCTTATGCGCCAGTCCAGTCTGGCCCGGACATCACTTTGTGCTCGGCAACTGTTCCCGTGGGGGCCCCCAGGTCCTCATCCATCCGTTCCGCGGCCGGGCTAAGATCTTCAAGAACACGACGGCTGAGTTTTGTTAACCAGATGTTCATTATGTGCGACGAGGCTCGAACGTCCTGAATACTTCGGTAAGTTCCGGATCCTGTGCGATCGACTGCTTGGATCTCCCACACAGGGTTGGTCAGAAGCTGCAGGTATGCATCTCCTTTCGGCAACCTCCAGCCCGCCTGTCAGCTTGGTCCCTGGCCGGGGGTTCATGAGCGACCGTCTCGGTACTGTCTGGCCTGTCAATCTCCCAACAATGTGGCACACTCGGCCTGAAAGAAAATGGCCTCAAAATGCTCATCATCCGGATTGGCCGCAGTTCGCGGCAACAAAGGCTGGAGGGGGGAAGGAGAAAAAAAGAAGGATCCTCGTGAGTATCCCAATACGAGGGCGCTAGGGTGAAAAGGGGGTTTGCCCTTTTTGTGACAGGCTGACGGCTGTTCTTCCTTCAGCCCACCTCCTGTATCCGCCCAGCCCGCCCAGAGAAAAAAATGGGTGGCACCTTGCTGCTAGATACATGACGCGATTGAGTTAATCTCATACACACAAACGTCGATGGCCTTCCCCAGACATCAATTCGACAATTTCGGGCGGTTCGGCTCCCGCGTTAACGAACCCTTCGTTCAGTCTGGTGAAATGCACCTCCAATTGAGGAATGGTGGCGATGGAAGAGGGAGAGCCTTGCCAATTCCCCGGATTTCTCAGCTCCGCAGCAAATTTCCTCTGCGTTCAGAACAGCGTCCGCACCCCTGAGGTGCAACGGAGGATCTGCACGGGATAATTCTCCGATGCCTATGAGGCTCGACTTCGGTGCCCCGTGTCTCCATAGCCGCCGTCGCTGCCCAAGTTTGGGAGGCTTCAGCAGTACTGCGAATCAATTTTCGAGAAACAACAACAGCTCTGCTCGTCTTATAGGGCTGGGCTGAGTCGCACAGTGCCTGCAACGGGCCGCGTCGACTCCGTTATGGTGTGCTAACCAGATCGGACTCGATTTGAGATGAGGCAGGCGAGGCGCGTTTGGAGTAAATTAAATTAGAAAGTAGGACCCAATGCTTCGGCAAGGAGCGAAGGAACATCTTCATCTCGCCCATATGCAGTTCTGCTGACGAGATGGGTTACCGGGCACCAAGCAGTGCACAAAACTGACTTCTGCACACTGCAAAGGCCCGATGCAGATGCCCACCGGAATGTTACCCTCGGAGTCGAGAGATGACGCCCCAGATTAGATCGAGGTGCGAACTCTGGTAACGACGTTGGCGAACTGGCAGCTAGCTAAAACTGCACAAAGTTTTAGCCAGTAGCTCGTCTGGCTCGTCCCATGACAGGCCGGTGACAGTTGAACACATGGGATCAAAGCGTCCGGGGTGCACCGTCTGTTCGCAGAGCCGAGGCAGCGATCATGTCGTCAGAGTCTGATGTCCTGCTCGAATTTCGAAGTTGAGGAGTTTGACGTGCTCGATGCTAATGAATATCACTTCTTCCATGGGACTCAGGCCCCATGTGATGTATACTTCTAACGCGGTAAGGGCGCCAGCGGGATCAACGCGGTGGAGCATGCGCGGTGTACATGTAGTCCCGTAAAATGCTCTCTCATCCGATACTGACGCGGCGCGGTCGTATATAGCCTTGGAAGCGGAGAGCACGTGGGCTTGACCCGGGACTACTGAGGTGCACGGCAGGGTTTGGATTCTGGCGACGGTCGTCCATCGTGTTGTGAAAATGGTGCAAGTGCTACCCAGCCACGCCAGCCTGACAGCCAGCCAGCCTACGTGTAGACTTTGGTTATTGTGTCCTCGTATGCTCCTGGTAGTGCTGGGTGAGGACCTTGGAATGCTGGGATTCCAGTGGATCGGTACCAGGCTCTCGCCAGTGACACAAGGCCATCTGTGTACGTGCGTACTCGTGTTTGTCAAGACCCGCCCATCCTGGCAGCCTTCTTGTTACACTGCAGCAGCACCGTGGTCGACAGCCTCAGACACACATGACTCCGCGACTCCCGTCTGCACAAATCGAAGCGGTAGATGCGGCCAACAGGGCCGGCGAGGTCGGGGAGGTGGTTTGGAAGGAAGTTGGCCGAGCCTGAAGGAGCGCGCTGGAATTTCTGAGCCGCACGTCTATTTGCGTCTCCATCCATCGCATGATCGGACTGTTGGTGCAGGCACGGGCTGCGGAGGCGTCAAGGGGTGCGAGACCCTTTCTGCCCGCCTTCCTGGGCGCAAGTGGAAGCTCTGAGGATGAACAAATGGACCTGGGCCCAGAAGTCGGGGTCTGGGGCTACTCAAGCAGGCACACAGGCACACCAACCCCCGTACCTAATTTTGGGTGCCCCAAGCTGCGGGCTGCTCTTGATGGGACCACCGTGCATTGGGGGCGGGCTGTGCACTGTACTGGGCCCAGTAATGAGGAACCCGCTAGAGCAACGATCTACGGCCAAAACGGCTAGGTAGTCCCCCCCGTACCTTAGGCAGGTAGGGTCCATATACGTGTAGAGTCTGTGTACGACACCCAGGTACCGCCCACCCGGGCACCGCTTCCTCGGGGTCGCAATCCAGAGCACCAACGGCGTCACCTTCTCGACGTGCAGTGAGATGAGTGCACCGCGCATTACACTCCTTCTGGCCTTTTCTGATACCCAGCGCCCTTTCATCACGTCCAGTGTCGTCGGCCTGCGCTGACTCTCCAAGTGGCCTGGCTCCTCCAGTTCCCGCCTCGGGTCGAATCGCATCTCAACAACGTGTGTGACGTGACGTGAGAACAGACGAGACGGGTCAGACGTCTCTCCTGTTGTCTCCTTGTCTCGCTCGCTGCCTTGCCTCGCCTTTCCCCGACTCCCACCAGTCCGTCCAGCAGCATTACGACTCGATCCTGCCGTGCCATCGTCCCGCCAGAGTCGAGTTTTCTTTGTCATTGCATATAGGAGCATCTTTCCGCGCCATTCTCTTCAAGGAACCTCTCAGGAAACCCCCCCCCCCCTCTCGAGGAGCGCAGCCCTTCTCCCTCACGATACCTGAATCGCCTGCTCGACGTCTGCCTGCCGCCTCCCCATACCAACCTCCTAACCACCCCGCAACCTCAAACCCCTGTATAGACAAGACCCCTTCCACTCGGCGGGCAGTTCGACGACCACTTGGAGCGACATTCAGGCACTTCAATGCAGTCAGGACGGTGTCTCCAGCAGTTGTCGCAATAGTATTGTGCCAAACGTCCCCCTTCACTGGCCAGTCTCACCTGTCACGACGCCAGCTGGGATACTTACAGCTCAGGATACCCGTCCGAAGCCGGACTCCCCCAGGGCGAAGAACCTCACGCCTTTGCAATGGCTGCGGTCGACACCTCACCAAGGGCAGGCTCTGGCCCTTCCAGCCCAATCCAGCGAAAGCCAGTTGCTACCACCGAGGCATCGCCACAGCGCAGTCTGCGGGATCAGGGGAAAGCACTGCCTCCTATCCCCATGTCCGAAGGCTCGCGACTGGGGCAGTCTCCTGTATCGCCAGTCAAGATGAACTTCCAACAGGACAACTGGGCGCAACCTTCCACCGCAACCATAGAAACAGAGGAATCAAACTACCAGCAAGAGGCACCTGCGCCACCGTCACATAAACCGCCAATAGATTTCTCGCAACCAGAGGGGACCGTACGACGTGCAAGAGAAGCCTCCTTGGACTCGTATCCTCCGACACAAGGGCGCCCCAATCTCCCCGGGCCTGCGAGTCCAGGCCATGGTTCCGACTTTGATTTCCAACTGGACCCAAACCTCGGAGGCAGTGAGGCTTCAACAGAAGCGGCCAATAGCACCACCCAGACGCCCACGAAGCACGAGGATAATAGGCATAGTCGCGAGACAGACACCTCTGGGTCTACGCCCAGTTTGTCAAACCCACACACATCGACCGGTGCGTCAGTGGTAACGAGCGCGAGCTCGGTCTCCAACTCGTTGGACAATGGACAGGGTCGGAAATCAGAAGATGCTTCTACCGTCGGCTCCATTCCTGAGGATCCTGCCCAGGTTCAGCTTGTTCCACAGCTACAGTACCATCACCAACCCTTCGTGCCGAGGACAGCAGCCTCTGCGAACGACCAGAACCCGCGAGCCGTGTCGACCCCGGATCTCTTAGAGAACGGCGCTGCCGTGAACCGCCATTTGACACCTGTCTCTAATATGAGGAGAAGTTCAATGCCTCGGCCGCAATCAACATACTCGGTTCATTCTGACCGTGGCCGGTCGTCCGCATATTATGGGAATTCAAGTCCACGCGCTCCGTCGTCACATTCAGCAAGGAAATCTCCAGACAACCGCCAATCGACATACGCCGAGCTTCTCAATGTGCCCTACCCGCAGCCAGCTCCAGCGCCGCTCACCATTGACAACTCTCAGCTGCGAAATGTAGTAGGATCTAATGCCTCTCTGCTGAGCTCGCAGAAGACGCTTGACATGTACCGACAGAACGTAAAGAAGACGAACGATGTTTCGCTACAGTATTCATTTGCGGTCTACCTGATATCAACAGCACAGGAGCAGGGATTAGACGTCACAAAAGCTCCGCCGAAGCCGTCGTCCAAGTCAGGGAGTCGTGATGGCTCATTCGTCGACGAGACAGGATCTGGCCCGCATGAACTAGTGAGAGAAGCTCGAGCCATCCTGCAAAAGCTTGCCAACGCCGGGTATCCTTTTGCTCAATACTACCTCGCGGATGGCTATGCGTCAGGACTCTTCAGCAAGGGAAAGGAAGACTACAATTCAGCCTTTCCTCTTTTTGTCTTGGCGGCCAAGCATGGCCATGCAGAGTCTGCATATAGGACCGGATTGTGTTACGAGTTCGGGTGGGGGTGTCGAAAAGACCCGGCGAAGGCTGTTCAGTTCCTTCGAACAGCCGCCTCCAAACGACATCCCGGAGCCATGACGAGACTCGGAAAAGCCTGTTTGTCCGGCGACCTGGGTGAAAAGCGCTATCGTGAGGGGCTGAAATGGCTGAAGCTAGCAACCGAGTCGGCGGACGCAATGTACAATGCAGCGCCTTACCACCTGGGTTGCCTTTACGAGACGGGGTACGGCGAGGATATCTTCAAAGACGAAGGGTACGCTGCCGAACTATTGACGCAAGCCGCCGATCTTGGTCACCCAGAAGCCAACTACCGTATGGGTGATGCCTACGAACACGGCAAACTCCAATGTCCACGGGACCCCGCGTTGAGTGTGCACTTCTACACTGGCGCTGCGGAGCGGGGCCACGCGGGAGCCATGATGGGTCTCTGCGCTTGGTATATGGTCGGAGCGGAGCCTGTTCTGGAAAAGGACGAGGAGGAGGCATGCGAGTGGGCACGTAGGTCTGCTGAGCTGGGTAAGTTTTGAGTCATCTCCATCCTGATCATTCCGGTGTACGCCGAGCTCCCTCGGATGCTAGTCAAGATGCTGACAATTTGTTCCTAGGCTACGTCAAGGCGCAATACGCGGTCGGCTACTTTACGGAGATGGGCATCGGCTGCAGAAGAGACATCCTTGAAGCTAACGTCTGGTATGTCAAGGCCGCAGATGCTGGGGACGATCGAGCCAGACAGAGACTCAATGCCATCCGGGCGGCAGCAAGTGGCGGTATGCCGATGGAGGTCGGGCCTGCAAAAGCCCAAAACCTTAGGAAGACGAAGAGTGGCACGAAGGAAGACAACTGCGTGGTGATGTGAACACTTAATACGGCAAGCTGGCCTGAGCCATGTGTGAGCATGGACGTGTCTCAAGCCAGGCGGTGGACAAGCATGGTGGAAGCGAGCGATTAATGTTGATGCATCGGGGCTCGCTTTCCTTTGGGTGCGTGGTTCTGGAAAATGGCTTCACGAGAGGCCGGTTGCATAACTTTGGGGACGATGGATTGGAAGGCAGTCTGCTATGTTTACTGCATAGTTTCTATTGAAGAAGTGGCGAACACAGCATTGAGCTTTCTTTCGGGCCTGACCAGTGGAACTCGCTCAGACCGGGGCATAGGACGCGGCATTTTATGTTATCTATCTTTCTGCACGCTCTGTACGTGTGCATCTTTATTGACTCTCAAATGATACACACCTCTCGCGCACCTTCCTCTCATCCAGCCTGAAACATTCGATATATTAACCATGGCTGAGCTTGACGGGTAGGTGACAGGTTGCAGACTTTGACTGCTCGTATACATGTAGCTTGTGCACTGCACAATTCGTTCGTCCCAAAAAAAAACCGAGAACTTCACGGGCCGGCTTGGTCGTCCGAGCATAGCGAGGGGGTTCTGGCTGAAGCTGAGGATGGCCCCAAGGGTAACAAATCTCAAGGCATTGCTCTCTGCTCCGTGCCGAATGGCCTGAGGCAGCTGGACTTGTCCAATTGTATGGAACGAGTGCCAACTCGAGGCGTGACTTATGCAGAAGTACCTACCTGTTATGCCGCCCTTGGGGCGTCAGTGTGAGGCAGCAGGGCCATCCTCATCCGGACCTGTCTAGGCCGGCAGTGACCTGCTTGCCAGCCTGTCCCAGATTGCGGTCATGGTCCATATATATTCTGGTAGAGCGTTGCTTTTGGGGCTCCTGCTCCTTTCCCCGATGGCGTTCTCTGCCAAGTGCGGCTTGAAAGCTTCGGGTGATTCGCAGGTTCCGATATCCAACTGGCACACAAGCGTAGAGGGATTTCCAGTCTATCCGTGAGCGGAAATCACGGCCAGAGAACGAATCTACATAGGCAGCTAAACTGGAGATTCTAAGGAAAGTGCAATCACCACACAGATAGATCTGTTTCCACCGGGTGCAAATCGACTTATTGAAAGAGAAATGCTAAGTATCGTGACTACCATATTCTAGTGGGTTAACATCTGAAAGGATAATCTGCCATGAAATGACCTGCTATTGGAAGACCTCCAGTGGGATGCTCTCTAATGGGATCCTTTCCGGTAGGATCATGTACTATAGGCTGATTCCCAGTAGGATAACCTGCGTGGGATGTCCTGCTGTGGGATAACATCCAATGGTACAACCTCAGTACCTGTTGGGGCAGGTATCTGGCAAGAGCCGGGTTCGGAAGAAATAGCCCAGCAGACGTGCGAATGACTGGCTGCTTCCCTCTCCGAACGTCAAATTCCCTGAAGTCGAATTCTGGCTGACCTTCCGACCTCAAGCCTCCGAATCATCACTGCCTAATGCAGCCTCGCTATCCTGCTGCACGATAAGGCCTCTTACAGCTGCAAGCACGCAAGTCTGAGACTGGCCGGAGCCGCTGACATATCAATCTCAGTTTCCAAAAGCATATTGATGAGATGTGGCTGTTGGCCCAAGGAGACTGATGAGTAGTCTGATAGCGAGACAAGCTGGTTCATCCAGGGCTCTCCGAGCCCAGTTTTCAGTGAGTTGCGTGCAGTTGAGCTGAGTCACTCTGATACATGTGACATCTTAGGCGGGCATAAACTGTGCCCAAAGGCATAGCGATTGCCTTTCAGCCATGTTCGATCTCAGTCTGGAACATGAATGCCTAAGAGAAACATCAGGCACCACGAGGCAGCCTAAGTCACACGAATACCCAACCAGCGGATTCTGACGTATCGGTGACCAAATGAACGAAAAGACAGCACAAAACATGTGTTTGTTGAGCTGGCTGTGGAAGGCTGATTTCAAATCATCATGACCAAGTACTGGGGAAGAGACCTCGAAACTCCGATACAGCAACAGCAGCAGCAGACAGAAGTGTGGATGGTCAAACACATTGGTTCTGTAGATAGCCGGTAGAGCTTGGCACCGACTCAGGAATGTGAAGGCAAGTTGAAAGATCTAATGAAACGCATACTTTGAGGGTTTTATTGTTGTTTTTGGACAGTGACTGTTGGAAGCCCAAACCTGCATTCACTCCGTCGCTCAGACAGCTGTGTCAGGTCCCGGCGAGATGGATGAATGCATCTCCAACTCTAACATCGGGGACGAGGGGGTGGGATTGATCTGTTGCCAGAACCAGCCATCCCAGCTAGACGTCACGTGCTGAAAAAGTGGGCCTGTCCAAAGACGACTTTTTCGCTGGGATCCTCAGGCGTCCTAGCAACTTGCAAGTGGCCGGGTTCAAAACATTCATCTGCCCAACACCATCGCAGCCGCCACTACAGGTGCATCTCTTCTCTCTTCATACCCACACACCCCTCCTTTTCTTGCACCCAGATACCCGCCGTGAAGGTTCGTCCATCAGCAACCCAACCTGCGACCCCCCTCGTCAGCCCGATCCTTCCTCCCTAGCCTCTGCATTAAAAAGCCCTGTTGTCCAACTCTTGCAAAGTACTGACGCCTGGTCCACCAGCCCCCACTTCTAGGCATTTACATCACTCGACCGCCTCCCACTCACACCTTTTCTCTTCCTGTCCACTGAACAGATCACAATCACACAATGGCTGCCCCAGCTCAGCAGGTGCCTACCTTCAAGCTTGTGCTTGTCGGTGATGGCGGCACCGGAAAGGTGAGTCGGTCCTTATCGTCATTCCCCGGAGCACGAGGAGGCGGTGGGCAGCTTGCGCCTAGCGCTCGCCATCGCGGGGCAAGCCTGCACGCCACCCACCGTGATCCCCTCACTGCTCAATCGACCCAAACAGTGCTGGACAAGAGCTGACAATTCGTTGAAATGCCATAGACCACCTTCGTCAAGCGCCACTTGACCGGTGAATTCGAGAAGAAGTACATGGCCACCCTTGGTGTTGAGGTCCACCCCCTCGGCTTCACAACCGTTAGTACCTACCCCTCGAGCTCATAACCGAACCCGAAACTAATTCGAGACTATAGAACTACGGCCAGATCCAGTTCGACGTGTGGGACACTGCTGGACAGGAGAAGTTTGGTGGTCTCCGTGATGGCTACTACATCAACGGCCAGTGCGGTATCATCATGTTCGATGTTACCTCCCGTATCACCTACAAGAACGTTCCCAACTGGCACCGTAAGTATCGCTGTCTAGCCTGCAAGCAGGACTCCACAGGCTGACGCGCTGAGCAGGTGACCTCGTCCGTGTTTGCGAGAACATCCCAATCGTCCTCTGCGGCAACAAGGTCGACGTCAAGGAGCGAAAGGTCAAGGCCAAGACCATTACCTTCCACCGCAAGAAGAACCTGCAGTACTACGACATCTCCGCCAAGTCCAACTACAACTTCGAGAAGCCCTTCCTGTGGCTGGCTCGCAAGCTCGTTGGCAACCCTGGTCTCGTACGTGACACTCAAGAAACTCCATCAGGCACATATATGGCCTATAGCCTTTGCTGACCAACCACTACAGGAGTTCGTTGCTGCCCCCGCTCTTGCACCCCCCACTGCTCAGGTCGACGAGACGCTCCTTGCCCAGTACGCCAAGGAGATGGAGGAGGCTTCGGCCATGCCTCTGCCCGGCGAGGACGAGGACGACGACCTGTAAACGGGTCGCTTCACCCTTGCACCAACCCTTTCAGGAGACACTGTGCGGTGGATAGATTTCACGGGCTCTTTCATTCGACGTGATCAGCATCTTGCTTAGGGACAGCGACATATACAGGCAGGGCAGGCCATGGCAGGATTAGGCCACGTTGATGAGCTCACGATGGGATACAGGATGCGAAAATTGCGAGGCGCGATGCATTAATGGCTGAGGAGGCACGTCCGGTCTTCGTTTGATGCAGCATCGGCCCTCCGCGTTCCGAGAGTAGAATTCCGCGCCACGCTCTGCACTCAGGCGCAACTTAGGTAGAATATCACCCGAAAAGTCTCAATAGCGATGCCCCGAGCACAACCAATTGTCCCTCATATCGCGAAGTGTCTAAATTGGTTCTTCCTGCCCCAGTTTGCAGGTATGGGCAGGGCAGCTTCTACCTACATCTCAGGCAAACAGCGATGCGCCAGTCGAGAGTACGTAGACGTGGCCGTGGCCAGCGTCGTAATGTAAAGAACGTTGCAAGGTTTTGCAATGATGTCAGCCCATGGAGCGCTCTGCATGAGCCCCTCATGCTTGATCCAGTCATGGGATGCCCAGGGCCCCTGGTACACACGTGGTGGGGATACACGAAGAATGTCAACAGGGTAGCGGTTCAGCCAAGTCACGGTTAAGCATGGGTTGTGGGCTCTGAATGAGTTACGACAGGGCCCCGAGCGCGCCAGACATGTTGGTGACTTGTTCCGCACGGAATAAGCTTCCTTCATGCCAAGATGCTGCGGCAGGAGGACAATGGTCGATGTTAGGCCGAGGCGTCGTATGATACGTTCCACGCCCATCCATGGATAGTGCCAGGGCGCCTGCCACCGCCATCTGGTCAAAATTACAGCTTCTTGCAATCTCGCCGAGACTATGATAGTCTGTTTCCCCGTACAGATGCACGATGAGCAATTGGAGAGGCAGCCATTTTCTTCTGTGGTATCAAAGACGTCTTAAGCAGACCCCAACTTGCTGAACTGGTATCTGACTGGCTTCAATACTGCCAATATGTTCTCAAATGGGTAATGCAGACTTCTTGTCGGAGTCTGACAGCTGCTGTCACACTTTCCACACGGCTTGCCGCCGCATACTCGATTTGCCGTTTCTCAACAGCTGGATCAAAGTCCTGCCAATATGTCCCAATAGTATCGGTGCATGCTAGGCGGCACCATCTCTCAGAGAGGCAATATGTGGCATCCCAGCAGTCCCCTGCCGCCCCAGCCCTGCCTCGGCACCAGGTTCAGCTGCAGTTCCCGCTGCGATGGCGCGGCGCTGGGCCTCGAGATCTTGACAAGGACGCTCTGGTCGGCGTTGGCCTGGACGCATTCGGCGACCTTTTTCAGCTGGTCGTGGTTGGCGGCGTCGACGTAGCCAAAGTTCCGGATCAGGTCGCCCGGCTGCAGCCCAGCCGAGGCGGCTGGGCTGCCCGGCGCCACCGTGTTGATTTTTGCGAACGGGTCGCCCAGCCGCTCTGGGACGTAGTCACGCAGGGTGGGCTCCCGGCCGGCTTCGTCGGCGGACGAGGAGGCGGCGGCGGGGGTGAGGTCGGCGTCGGCGGCGCCCTCGGCGAGGCTGGCGAAGTGCTCGTGGATGTGCTTCTCTATCCTGGCCATCAGGTCCTTGTAGTCGTTGCGCAGGTGGATGATGCGGGCGCGGGCGGTGCGGATCTGGGCGACGTCGATGTCGGCGCGGGGGAAGCCGTCCGCGGTCAGGAGGCTCGTGTGCATGTCGACGCCGTGCGAGTCGAGCACGCTGCTCAGGGCCTTGAGCTCGGCCTCGACATTGTCCTTGGAGCGCTGCAGCTCGGCGAAGGAGAGGTGTGCCGAGTTGCCGTTTGCGGCCCTGGCCGTGGTCGGCCCGGAGGGGACGGTGGGTGCGTGGAGGTTGTTCATTCTCAGCGGGAGGCCCATCGGTGTGCCTGGTGGTTATGTCAGGCTAGCTACCATTTCTCTGCACCTGAGCTGAGCAGAGGGACGGAGACTGTGTGGGCGCGATGATGGTTGCGCTGGTGGGGCAAGCAGACAATCAGTCAACCGCCATGACGCGTTGCTGGTCAGACGTGCTTTGTGCTGCAGAAGGTGTACGAAGACAAGCTAGGGAGCTAAGGTTGTGAGGCTGAATGCAACGGAGGGGCAGCTCACCTAATTACCAGGTAAACTAACTTTGTTTCGACAGGGGGGCGGGCGAATTAGTACACCCAGAAGCACTGACTGGATGGAATTCGACGGGGCGCGGGAGCTGGAGACACCCTAGCCTTAGGGTACCTAGGTGTAGGGATTCTCCGCCAAAGTAGGGCAGCAGGGGTGTAGATTTGGATCTTCAGGCACTTTCCACCTAGATGGCAATTTCGTATGGCAATCCTGCTCCTCCAACGTCATGTCCTCCTGATGCTCTGCACCTCGCCGCCCGACACTGCTAGGGACAGCAAGGGCAGGCTGGAACCAGACGTCATGCTACTTATCGCCAATCTCACATTGACCATGTCTAATATGAAGAGGCTAAGTCAACGTGGCAGGTCGCCGCGCAGCTCCCGCGCCTCTCAATCTCCAGGTCTGACACACACGAGCAGGCGCGAACAGGTGTGCCCTTGCAGCCTCGATAGGTCGGTCAGTGTACTGTATCGTAACTGTACCACTCTGTCAAGGGCGGGTGGGAGCGTCTCGTTTCATTGCCCATCTCCAGAATGACATAGGCTACCTACTCTTTGCGGGAGGGCAGCACACACAGCATCATTTCCCCGATCGCATGGCATGGCAACCAGACGCCGCCTTCCACTTCTAGTTCAGACCAGGCCACGCTCGTCCAGCGGCCGCGTCCTTGCACAACAACAAGTTGCTGTTTGCGTTACTCATCTCTGCGCGCCTTCCTTGGCCTCTATCTCTCTTTCTCCTTCTTTCCTCCATCTCTCTCTCTTGTGTTGTTGTTGCAGGTCTGGGGAAGTTGACCTTCTCTTACGGCTGATATTTGGACCTTTTTCGCTTGTTTTGCCTGCTCTCCTTCATCGTTCCACCCCCGTCATTATGTTTTGATAACCCCCATTTTGGACGTCTCGTTGCGACTTGTCTTGGAGCTCCTCGCTCTCTTTCGGTGACTTGCCCAGATCAGGAGCAAAATTTTTGGTTTCAACTTTCTTGGTCTCAAAAAATATTATGGCTTCATCCAAATCCGAGCCTCCCGACGGCGGCTCTCCCTCCAGCTCGGTACGCATCACTCGGGGCCCTGAAGACGAAGACGGAGGAGCCCCAAACGAGTACCTTGCCGACATGAGCCCTTCCTTGAAAGACACAGAAGAGTCAACACCGAGCACTGAGGACTATTTGAGTCTACATAATATCGATCCGACCCCGACCGAAGACAACGGCGATTGGGCTGCTAGGGACACGGTAGATCCGGCGTTGATTAGGTTCACGTTGGATGAGCCCCACGCTCTCAGCCTTCCTACTTCGAACGATCCGACATCACCGGGCATCTTCAAGCAGTTCGGCATGGAACAGCCACCTACGCCATTCCACAGATGGATGAGGACTTTGCGGCGGCGTGGTCTTGGCCGGCCGGCTCCGGTCACCGACGACGATCCCATGCCCAGGCCATTTTCTGCGAACGGCCTGCCAGGCAGCCTCAACAGCCCAGGCCATCGCCGCCAGTCGTCTTCCGGATCGTCCTTTGGCTTTGTCGAGACCGTCAAGACGGCCAGCGCCAGCCTTGCGAGCGGCAGCATCTTTGCTCGGTCAAGACGAAATAGCATGCGGTCCTCCCGATCTAAGACGCACACCGACCTCAGTAGCAGGGCATCGATGTCTAGTAACAGATGTTCGGAGGACAGCCCAGGGTTGGACAAGCCACAGGTTCTGGACAAGGCAACAGTGGAGCGCTCGCTGCAGAGACGCCGGATCTTGGAGGAGCTTATCAGCACAGAAGAGGGTTATATTGGCGACGTGCGCTTCCTCATGAACGTCTACGTCACAATCCTTGTCTCGCTGCCCACCATGCCCTCGGGTCTGCGGTCATCAATCAATCGAAACCTGGCTGACGTCGTTGAGCTTCATGAAGAGCTTCTGGGAGAGCTGCATCGAGTCATTCCTCATGCAGAGTATACGCAGATGAGCCTGCGTCCACAGTCAAAAACTCGCGTCCACGGCCACAATCGGATTCGGAGCTTGGATGTGGTACCCGAAGACAACGCAAGCATGTCGTGGCTAGAGACTGTTCCAGGGATGATCGCCGAGCCCAGTGTCGTTGCAGATGTTGCCCAGGTCTTTACTAAAAAGGTTCGCATAGCCCTGTGCTCCCTTTGTGGCGCCGCATTTTCTGACCATGTTACAGATGAACCGATTCTTCGTATATGAAGAATACGGTGCGAAATACGAGATGATGATGAAGGACATTGCTTCGGCTCATCGTACAATGCCACAGTGGGAGCTGTATCAGAAGGGCTTGGAGACACTGGCATCCTCACTCGGGCCAACCAGCAAATGTGGCGTCAAATCAAAGAAGTCCTTGACCATTGGGGATCTCTTAGTCAAGGTAAGGCTGTCTGCAAGAGCACCGACCCATCAAGCCCGAGCTCTAACGTGTCTCAGCCGATGCAACGAGTTTGCAAATACCCTCTCCTGTTCTCAGAGCTTCTCAAATATACGCCCGTCGCAGATTCTCCATACGCTCATATGGAGATTGAGAATGCTCTCATTCGGCTCAGAGAGGCTACGTCCCAAGTCAATCGAGCCACTGACGACGCACGTGTGAAAGCTGTTCTTGAGAAGACATGGCTTTTGCAGGACCGTCTCGTGTTCCCAGATTCTGTATGGCCCCCTTTGAGGCTACTGGTCCTGGACCTGTTTCTGACAATGAGTAGGAACTCGACGCCGCATCCAAAAACCGCATACGCTCGTTTGGCCACATACAACTTTGCGGTGCGTTGCATGCCTGTTGGCAGACAAGGGATGGGATTCATGGGCAATATATGGTCGCCATGCTGTACAAGAATTGGCTCTGTCTCGCCTCGGCAAGCCGAGTCGATCAGATCTATACACTGCAGGCTTGTATACCGACAAGCAACATCAAGATCGAACCAGTGGACAATGGACGAGGTAAGTCAGCTCGCGATGTCTCTTATCGCTCCAACAGCTGCATTTTGCTCATGCAAAAGCTTAGGTCTGCAGTGTCATACTGCCCCTTTCTCGTGGAAAGTCGTCTTCGAGTGCGACTGCCAGTTGTACGAGATGATGTTGACGGCTTGTAATCCGAAAGAGGAAGATGAATGGCGGTGCCGCCTTGAAATTGGCGCGGACTCAGAGCCACAGGATGGAGCTGGCCCTGAACTCTACGGTTCACTGTTTTTGAATATGAAAAGCCTTAGTACCGTCTTCGGGAAACAAGGTGAGAAGATTCACATTCTGATTCCTTCACGACAAGCTTTGCTAAATAGTTATAGGTACCATTGCGCGCAGGCTATCCATCCATAGAGCGACTACGGTCGGCTCGAAAACTCCGCTTTGTCATGTTGTCGTGAGAAATACTAGCGTCGAGAAGGAAGCTACTTCTTCGTCCAACACCACCATCAGCCGGACACAATCTCTCCTCGCTTCTAAGGGTCGAATACCGGTGCTGGCGCCGTCTCGAGGAGACAGAGCCAGGCTGGAGGCCCTACTCTCGGATGTGTGGTCTCGGGAAGTCCTCCCATTCCCTGGAATGACTACCCGAGCCCGCAATGAACATATTATCCGCACTTCTGCGCAATCCATGATTCGAAAGCTGAGTGTTACGAGTATCACAAGTACTTTTACCAAGCGCTCGGCCAGTTTCGCGAGCATCACTAGAAACAGCGACGATGGGTCTAGTGACGAGGAGGCAGTCGCTCCAGCCATTATTACGGAAGACGGAGCCCCAACGATTCGAATGCCGATTGGAGAGGAAGACACCAACAACCCGCGATTGTCTGTCATCGACGACGAGTCAGATAGGGCGACACCTTCGACGTTTCGCGCCCACTATGAGCCTCCGGGTACTGCCACCAGTGTCGAGAGCGCGAGGAGCCCACGAGGCCCTATGCGCATCACCAAGAGCCCGAGTGCGTGGCAGCTTAGGGAGCTTGCGCTGGCTAAGACGCCGTCGGCTCCGGCTGCTCTTCGTGCCAAATCTATCAATAGCCCAGGATTGAAGCGGCAGGCGTCTATCCTATCGCGGAGATCGGTCTGTTCCGCATTTGACAAGAACGATGTCTTCGGCAAGGATATCAAGAAGAGAAGAGCATACGAGCCCTCGGAGCCTCCATCGTCCTCAAGAGGGTCGACGCCATCTCCGCGGAAGCAGCCCTCGTCTGCAAGGCGGTCCAAGGTGGACATGCTACGCCGGGGTACTGTGTCTCAGGGAATCAGAGGCTTCTTCCGATAGTCTGGGGGAAGCCCAGTGTGCCGGGCGGGCAGGAGTTGAGGATTGTAGGAGCGGTGAGAATTTTGTATTTTGCATTAAGAATGGGGGGGGGTTAGTTTTGGCTCTCCATTGAACATTAAACGCATGGCACTGCATATACCCGTTTCTCTTTTGTGGTGGAGTCTAGGAGAGTCCGGACAAGGGAAAAGGGAACAGGTAAAAGGAAAAGGGAAGGTATTAATATCACGACTTGGCTAGTCGCTCTTTTTTGTATATACATATTTCCGTGGCACCGCAGCAGACCTGTCCCGACACTCGGAGACACTTGAGGTCGAACCCAGCAGTAGACGAACCAAGAGCGAGGGTTGCCGAAACCAAATTACACATCTTGCTTATGAAGACTGGGTCAGCTGAGACTTCTTTCTGGGCCTACCCTGTCATTCTATTCATTCCCTGGCCGACGACCCGCTGAGCTCAGCTTCTTGATGTTGGGGAGACCGTCCTTGACAAAGTGCTGCTGTAGTGCATGAATGAATACGCAACTCTCGGGTGGAACCGAAGGGGCTTCAAAGAATGCGGATATTCGCACCGGCAAAAACGGATGGTGCACCAGTAGGTCTGCCAGCTGAGGGCTACAGCTAATCAGAGGCTTTTATTAGCCCCACTTTCAACCACACCTTACCACCCAAATAGTGCTTTTTACAGCTACAGCACTCAGTACGCTACACCCTCCATCATCGCCAACTTGTAAATAATAACCCTTAATTAGAGCATATAGCAGCTATTAGAAGAATCAACCAGTTACCACAGGTAAATCTAACTATTAAAAACCTTATCACTATTACTAATAAGGAAGAGGTTTAAGACTAGATACCTACGTAGTAAAACATTATTAATTTAAGCAATTTATACTACAGCAAGCCGTTTTTTAGCTGCACTTATAATAAGGGCAACTAGTAGTAATAGCAGCAAGGTCAAAATAATAGTGTATATACAAATTTGGGTGGTTTACGTTATATGTGCACTAGCCTCTGTATATACCTCCATACCAGTGCACCATCCATTTTTGCCGGTACAAATATCCGCATTCACTTTAAATTCCGATACTTCTAGTCAACTTTGGCTTAAATGTTCTCTCACTGCACCGTCGCATTTCCATTGCTCAAGATCTCTCGTAATGGCACAGTTACAGGATAAACCATGCTATCCAGAGCGTTCTAGACAATTCTAACCTTTTGGTAATTATGGCTGTAGCGCAGTGGTCGCAGTGCGCCGCCTCATATCTGACTCTCCAAGATCTCCGGCGACGAGTGGGTACGTGAACAATTTGTCACACATGACCTAGAAGAGCTGCAGATGAGCTGGACAAACAAAAATTCACCCCAGCAGATGTCAAGTTCCACAAGGCGCTGTCTCAGCGATGATGAGGCAAAAGCGGAGTAAAGGCCGCTAATAATCTGAGAAATTAAATAAGCATGAGATATATGTCCTATAATTTATATATAAAAGTCATGTATGACTATATAGCAGCTGACTCGTATGGTTGAGTGAATATTTTGTCCTTGGCACAGCTAGATTGACACTATTATATCTTTCAGGCACGGGAATAGTGCACGCCAAATTATAGCTATAACACGTTGCTACATTCCAAATACCCCAATCCTGCTAGTGAGCCCCGAGGAATGATTTTGACACCTACTTACATGATTCAACCTTTGAGACGATGCACCAGTCTCCTTGAAATAGGTCTTGGTGTCTAGCGATTCGAGATGGTTCCTGATGCGTCCATTTCGACTACCGGTCTGCCATCTTTCTCTAATATTTCCGTCCCATATGTTGGACTTGTCGTCATCTCGTGCGGTGATATCTGAGACAATGAGCCTGCCATCTCTTGCCGTGATGTCTGATCCGATGAGGCCTCGTGCCCATGAAACTCCCCACGGAGTTCATGAGCTGTATGGCTCGCGACGGTGCCTTCTGCGGCCTCCTTTTGCAGGTTGGCATCGTCGCCTCCATTGCGAAGTCCGGTTCTCCGCTTGGCCGTCTTTGCTCGGTAGAAAAAATAAGCCGCAACGGCCAGCGCTATGGTTCCGACCGGAACAGCCACTCCAGCGGCGATAGCCGTTGTGCGGGTACTGTTAGAGGGGGTAGAGCTGGCGCCACTCGTGGCTACCGTCTGTGAGGGTACCGCCGAGCTTGCTGTTGGAGTTGCTGTCTGTGTCATGCTGCCTTTACGAAATGGTATTAGTCGTGTATGGATCTATGCGAGATGAAGTGATCCGATGAAGCAACTGACTTGGCAGGGGATCCACTGTTAAGCCGGACTCGACGCCCAAGTCACAGTACGCGTCGAAGACGGCGATTGCGCTCGAGACCTGCTGCAGCGCCGAGCTGTTGCGGCACTGGGAGGAGACGCCCTTGGAGATGGCCGAGCTCATGTAGCTCGAGCTGAGGGTGCAGAAACAGGTGTACGAGGTGATGGCGTCGAAATTCTCCCCGCAACCCTTGGACCCGCCGCGCACGACGGTGCTAAGCGGGTGCTCTGCGCATGACACGAGCTGGCTATACCCCGGGACTGTGTTGATGTAGACCTTGGTCTCGCCGTCTGCGAGACAATGAGTCGCGAACAAGGTGACGAGCGTGATCAATTGGGCGGCCCCAAAAGCCGGCGGAGGTTTGGACGAGCTCATTGCTTCCTGTATCTGAAGTGGTTCACGTCGACAACTAGATAGGATCGCTCAAGTGGCAGAAGGTTAATAACATTGGCTAGGCTCAGTTTTCTTCTGAAACATAAATTCCATCAATAGGGATTTGTTTGTAAACTTCACCACAATATGGACAATCACACGGCACGGGCAATGTCGGGATATGGTCGGGCAGATCTGTGCGATACATATACCGGGGGCTTCTACAGTCAGGGCTGGATTAGCAAAACGCAGGTTCAGCTCTGGGGGCAGTGATCTTCGTGAGCTGACTATTCACGTACCACAACAAAGCTGACAACAGGTTAAGATACGACGCCGTATCTGCAACCGAGTGTTACACAGCGAATGTCTTTTACAGGCCCCCCACCATCTTTCTCAGGTGCGTAAATGCTTGTTACATTATTGAAAAGACATCATAGTGCAGGATGTTGGGGGCCTATCATTTACCTCTCGTCAGCACATAAAAAGAGCCAGTCTTTGGGCTCGGGCTTGACTTGCAGTCTACCTATCTGGGTATTGGTTCCGATGTCTTTAGGAGAGAGAATATGAGACATAGCTGGAGAACTTAGACCTGCAGCCCACATGGCAGCATCCTTACAGCCACAATCTTCAGCTATTACCAACAAGGATTGAATATACTTTGTCTAGGCAGCAGCCAATCTCCTCTCAAGTACCCGCTGTCTCCAGGGGATATGGACACAAAAGGCCTTCGAGTTTTAATATCGCACAACGCTGACCACCAAGTTCTTCAACCAAACTTCTCACAATCGGCCGCAGTCATGTTTGCGCAACGTGCCTTCGCAATTCTTCTTGCAAGCCTCGCTGCTGCATCGCTTTCTGCCCCCGAGCCAAGATCCGTCGAAAGTGGGTCTCCGTCTTGGGCCGGCAGCAATCTTTATTTCCTACACGGGCTGGATGCGGAGACCCAGTCGGCCTATATTGAGACGATCGCTGGCTGGGGAGTCAAGGTCCTCCGACTTTGGGGTGAGCTCTTCGTCCCAACTTCCCATTGTGTTCCCACACTCCCTTCTGATAACGGCAGGGCCGTTTGCGCCATTTTACATGCTTCCAGCCAATTGAGTCACCCCGTGCACTCGTCCGTTAGTTTGGCTGACCAAGGTCGTCCCTTTCCCATAGTGACTGGGCTTCCAGGTGGTTGCATCAAAGGTAGTCTTGACATTGCTGCGGTGCCTGAATTTGAGGAAACCATTGGGGTCTACGACACGACCGTCCTAGACCATCTGGATGCCACACTGAGCAGATTGCATGCCAACGGGATCAAGGCCATCATCTCGCCGCACGACGCGGGTCAGATCAACGGCGCCAACGGGTGCGACGCCTACTGCCGCAAATATGGGAACCAGACCAACTTCTACACGTCGGCCGCCGGGGTTGCCGACTACGACGCCCGGCTGTCTGTCATCCTCGAGTACGAGAGCCCCGCCTTTGGGAAGAAGTGGAGCCAGCTGGGCGAGGTCATACTGGCGTTCGACGTGCAGAACGAGCCCATGATCGACGCGGTCCAGCTGCTGGAGGGGAACGACCCGGATGACTGGCTGTGCGGGCGGGCCGGCGTGCTGGCGGGCCTGATCGGCGAGGACTCCCGGGTCAAGGTCGCGACTGGCGGGATCGGCGGCAGCCAATACTGTTGTGACCATCAGTTCAACGACCTAGACAAGGCGCTGCGCTGCGGGGCCTTTGACATTGTGAGTGTGCATGGTTACATGAGCAAGGCAACGGATTGGGACTACTTCATCACGGGGGATGCCTCCATCCTGAAGAAGACAGAGGCTGCTGGCACGGGCCACAAAGTCGTGATCGAAGAGTGGGGCGTTGCGGCAAGCTCCGAAGATGGGTTCGATGCTCAAGTTGATGTGTTCAATAATGCTGGTGTGCCTTGGGTGAGTCCTATATCTTCTTCCTCGTCTTCTTCTCCGTTGTCCGTTTACCAAGACATATCACCTAATTATTACTGTTCCATCTGCAGCTGTACTGGCAGGTGGTGCCTGGCAAGGACCAGAGCCAAGACGGAGCACCGGCAAGCTGCGGCTACGATGGATTTGAGATCGGGCTCAACAGCACCAGAGGTGATGTTGCTGCTGCAGTCGATGCGGCAGGTTCCACTGCTGCGTGGCAGGACTGGAGTGACTCAATGTCCTAGAAGATGAGGATTGGTATGGTATGCTTGGTGAAGATAGCAAATGATGCGAAGCTACCCCTGTCTCCCACATCATCAACCAAGTGACGTAGGGACGGGTGCGGGAATGCAGGTACTAAGGTATTCCATGCCTCTCTGGCCTCTCCAATGGCGGGATGCCCCACCAAGCTTGGAAGTGGAAGCTCTGGAGCTGACGCCGCCCCGCCATCTCAAGCTCGCTGTATGACGTAGTGGTCACGAGCTCCCCTCCATATAATGAGCCAAACAACCACCTTGCCCTTTGCCTTTTTGCCCAAAACAACGAATTGACGGCTGAAATCATCGTAAATCCCACCATATCCTTCCTCTCACTACCAACAAAGCAACACAACCACAAAATCAGCCAAAATGAAGGGCGCCGCTACTCAGGTCAAGGTTCACTACAAGGGCCAGGACGACGACTTCCTCATCTTCGTCGACGACCTCGAGACCTACAAGAAGTGGCAGGAGGACAAGTCCGTTCCCCTGGCTCACTTCGTCTCCGCATTCAAGATCTTCGTGACGCACAAGTAAGTCTTCTTAGATGGTCCTAGAGTCCCCCGCTTAATAGCATCGGAGCCATCGCTGACGACTCCCTCCTGCAAACAGCCAAGGCGCACAAGGAGCATACGATAGCGCGCCGAAGGGCCAGCTGGAGACTGAGTTCGGCACCAGCAACGAGGATGAGGTCATCAAGGCCATCCTGGAGAAGGGTTCCGTGCAGGAGTCATCGGTAAGCCACCGTCGCCCATATCTTCCCTCCCTTGACCGGCAGTTACTTGGCCGTGTTCCCCCACCCTATCCGCAAATGGCAATGGGCTGACCAGATTTCTTCTTCACAAAGCTGCCCGAGCGACAGGGCCCCAAGAACGACTCCAAGGGCCCCATGGTTGCTCACTGAGCCTCTGTCAAGGCTGGAAAGATACCCATTGACGTCATGAACATTGCTGGTTTAGCATTTGGAGGTTTAAGATGGACCATGATATCGGCGTTTTGGTAGTCTCAATAGTGAAAAGTGTCCTGCCTCAGTTAGGCAGTCCCCAAACAATTGGCTTCTATTGCGTACGTTACTACAAACACGTGAAATGCTTCTCAATTGCCACGCCGTGAACGATTGACCTTGAGTTTGGTGACGGATGACCTGCCGATGTGGTTGTTTGCCCTGTTGATCATATAATATACGACTCACGTCCATACTTCGTCGACTGCGGCATCACACACCTGGTGCTGTGTGCCTGAAAATAATCGACACAATGGTCAAAATGCCCAGACCCCGCCCTTGTCAGGCCGCGACCACGTCATGAATGCACCAGGGCACCACCTCGTCTTCGGCCACGGACTCACTGCTGCCGTTGAGCCCTGGTCCATTGAGACTGAGCCTTAAGTATTGTATACACATGAACGAGTGTGATTACATGACATAATGACAGTCAGGTTCTGAGAGCTACTCACTCAAAAGCAAAAGACTTACCCAGTGGTAAGTCGGTGTTTTCTAATGCCAAGCAGCCTGCCGCCCAGCACTGTCGCCTCCACTGCGTCCCAAGCAAAAGCCAACGACCAGCCGTGGCAGTGTCTGCCAATCTGGATGAGCTGTCAAGACTTTTAGAGCATGACCACACAGTTTGATGACTAAAGGTTTCGACAAAACTGAGGGCGGCATCCCTCTACTCTTTAATTCAATTCAAACAGACAAGACTTCTGCCAAAGTCTAAGCGAGCATTTGGCACACCCACGGGCGAACCTGGAAGAAAGTCTGGGCGGGGACTGGGCCGGCGTGCAAGGCGTATCGATAGAGGAAGGGCAGATGGGGGGGAGGCACAGCCAGCCAGCATTTGTCAATTCCCCCTGGAGGTGGACCCATATAATAGCCGTCCAACCCATTCCGGTAATAGCATGAATAAGGTATGCCGGCTGCACAGACATTTTGCATCATCCGGCATGAGGCTCAAAGGAAAACTTCAACAACATATGAACTCATGACCTGTGCGCACGTAAACTCTACAGGAATAATTCACAATTGGAAAGGGGTTGGGGGCCAACGGCAGTCGGCCGGCAGGCGAGCCAAGGTACAACGAGGTTGGACAAGAGTTATGTCAGCCGTGTTAGCGCCAGGGCGCCCGTTTCGTACCAGTTTCGCAATGCGGGAGCCTGGTACAAGCCTCCCTCTCTTTTTTGGGCCATCGACCTCGCAACCGCCACCGGGCGTCGGCGGCGGCGACACCTAATCTGCTGGCCCCTGGTACCATGCGCTGCCTAGCCTGCCCGTGTCAAAGTCGCAGGTTCTGAAACGGGAGGAACGGTGGGCTGTGCTGGCAAGAGTAGGGGGGAGCCGCTCTCTACCACTGCGCAGCATGCGTCTTGCCCTCCCCTAAACCCTCACCCTGCCCCCTTCTCGAACCCTTGGCTTCAATAGCTCGTCTCGACCCGCTCGTCCCAACTCTTCCGATGGCAAACTCTGGTACGCGTGGCCAGTAGCCCCTTTCTGGTTCTGGTTCCCCCCATTTCGTCTAATTCTCCCGGCGGCTCACTAGAGTTAGTTGTGTGGACGGCAGTGAGATGAACGCTAAAATTCCATGATGAATTTGACGTGAGCCTCACCCACTGTACCAGTCGAGGTGGGCTCAAATCATGCTAATAATAAAATAATAAACCTCCTCTGGTGGTCGTGAACATCCCCGTCGTGATGATGATGTCGTGATGAAAAATGGGTATTTCCTGGCATCTCCTGCCCGTCCCTGCCCCTATGCGCCCCCAAGGTCGTCCCAGCTTGTCCATAGCTCCTGTGCCGCCATCGCAAAAATTCGATAACGAAGTCCGCTGCTGAGCAATTTCTCAGCGTCAAGTCCTCCACTGGAGTGGCTGACCCCATATCTGTCTCGTGATGACGGGGTTTCCGGTGATCGAGCCGATGGCTGTATAGTGTAGGACGGACTCGGATTGATGAATGGTCTATGCCGATTGAGCTCCACCGCCTCGTTTTGGTAGTGTCCATGGCTTGGCACAAATCACCTGTGTACTCGGTCAGTCTCCTGCCTCCTGGTGCAGCGGATGATGTCCAAACATACCTCGCCCTCAGAAAATGCCCAGAATTCAACAACCATGGCGACCAGATAGTACAGGGCGGCGTTTGTCCCTTGGTACGTCAGGACGGCCGCAAGTGCTGCCAGAGGTAGGAAAGCTAGGCGAGCCTCCAAGCTTCGGTGGATTGCCGTGCCGGCGATAAACCCTAGTGGCCATTCCCATGCCATCACCCATATCCCCATGACTAGGTTGATGATCTGTAGTGTCGGGAAAGGCTTCACGGCCGCATCCAGGGTCTTTGTGGCGAAGTCCCAGAAAATCTTGGGCCAGAAAAATGCCTCGATTGCCGCAGCGATTTGGTCTTGAGAGGAATGTCAGCACATGCCCAGCGACTCAAACGATTCTCCTCCATCGAGGCGGGTGGTTGGACTCACAAGCTCCGGCAGTGAGGATAATGAGCCTCGCCCAGTGATTCTTAATAAGCCTTCCCATCCTGGATTCGTAAATGTTGCAACTTCCCCAGGAATATTGCCTCCGCTCCCAAGCTCTTTCTTCCTAGCTCGTCCAAGACTGCTCTGCCTCGTGGTACTGATTGGTGGTTGTTGTTGGTTATGTCTTTCCCAGCTGAGATCGGATACGCTCCAATTCGGATTAGAACGAGAGAAATTGGACCCGCTCAACAAAGTCCTCCACGGCACCAGCGTCGACTGTCGATATTATTACAAGTGAATAGTAAGGAGAGACGAGTGACCGGACTCGCTCTGTAGTGATGATGTGCAGGTTGCCGATATGAAAGAAGGCTATCGACAAACTGTTGCCACACTATCGAAAGGGAAGGAAGGAACAGGTGCAAGAAGTCTGAGACGATAAGTGGCCGCTGGGGCCAAGCAGGACTATATTGCCTGGTCTTGGTATGCCGAGTGGTCTATGGATCTTTGCCCTGTGGGCACAAGCCCGGCCCGAAGGGTGTGTATCACTTGTCTTTGGGAACCGACTGGGGAGGGTATCGAATGTTTCTGGCTTGATGCTGGTACGTCTTCGTCGGAGGTCCAGGTTCTTGAGATCCGGTCTATGATGACGGCTGGCATCCGAGCAACATTAAGCTTGATCGACACAGACCTTGGAGGTGGAGACGAGGGCTTATGAACGGTATCATCAAGGGGTTGGTCCACGCTTTGAGGCCAGGAGTGGAGTGAACGCCTCTCGTGGTGATGGGATGGCGTTGTTTGATGCTCGCGGCGAAGCCAAGTAGGTCAGTCGAGATGAGGTCAACTGTGCGCTTTTGCCGGTACGGGGCAGGGCTTGAGGCTCCTTTGCATTGATATGGGTTTGAAGATCAGACAAGACGGAGGTCTGAGGCAGGGGAAGCTAGATGTTTGAGGCAGGGTCGACCTTTTTGGCATGTAAGAGAGCTCGCTTGATCTTCGCGGGTGCGGAGACATGCAAGTTTAAGAGTGACATGAGGAAGTGCGGGTCAAGACGTATGAGGAGGCCTATGCATGGATGTACCACGGGTACGTGCCAGGGCCAAGGAAGAGTGCAGGGAGGGACACGGAAGGGAATCCACTCGCAGGGATATACTGCACCACACATGTACATGCATTGTTTTTAAATGGGAAAAAGGTACAAGGGCATTATTTGTCGTGGTGAGAGGGCCCGCGCCAAACGAGACGTAGTTTGACTCGTCCGAGTCTCATGGACGATCAAGCCACGGCCACGGCCGCTTCGAAGAGCTTGTATCGGAGACCGTCCCAGAGACCGCCACTTGGGGCCCCATTCCGGAGGATTTTGATGAGGCACGCGGCGGCTACAACGCTGGTGAGCCTTGAGGATCTCTGCCACCTGACCTCGAGCGGCAAGTACCTCGCGAGGATGCCGAGCAACGGTGAGGCGATGCCTGACGACGGAGAGGGGCTGGAGGAGGCCGTGATCGTCTTGCCTGCCCAGCCCCACAAGCGAGAACCATGCGATTTGTATGCAAGAGGTCCAATCAGCAAGGCAGCTGGTTCTCTAAGAGACGGCATCGGCCTCGGCGGCAACGCACACCTCGGAACCATTGGGGACTGGGAGGGGAGAAGACGGTTATTGCGGTGGGAAATCTGATGTGCCAGAAGAGCGGCAAAGGTCTTCGTCTGAGGTGATTGGCAGAACATCAGATAGCGTGCAGTGTAGCACGGCGCGTAGAGATGGGGAACAGTCCAATCAGGCCCCTGCCCAGCCAGGGGCCAGGACCAGCCCCTGCTGCGAGGCTGCAAGCTGGGTTCAGGGGTCTCGCCCTGGCAACCCTGGACATCCCGTTGCTTGAGGGGTCGTTCCAGGTCACTCTCGTGCTTCACGTCGGCGGTTGTTCGCCGAGGGACAACAAGTCGAGGCACAATGAGGGCCACGGGCCATGGAGCATGGTCCTGGAAAAGGAAGGGATGCCGCATGCGTGCAGCCACACCGTGATGCTTTGCCAATGCCCCTGGCCTTTTCGGGTCAGTTCTTTGCCAGCTCATGGGGCTGGACCTCGCCAGGCTATGTCGGTAGCTCGTTCTGATCACTGTCGCAGAGTGGCATTGGGTGATCATTGCGGCCTGCTGTCCACGAATGCCGATGACTTCAATGTCGCGAGTGATGTATTTCCTGTTGCGTTCGACCTCCTCCAAAAACTGAACTGGGACCCACGCTCGACTGCGCACATGCTTTCACCTGCATGCTCGCTGGGTGGCCCTGGTGTTGCCGTGGTGTCACAACCGGCGTCGGGACTAGACGCTTCAAGACGCCTCGGAACCAGAGCCACCATGATAGATCACGCCCAAGGTGTTACTGTCCAGACGTTGAATCCCTCTCAATTGGGCTGTCTCACCAAGGCGTCTCGCTAGTGCACGTCGGCTGCTGTGCGGGGAGTTGGAGAGGGCACTTGAGGCTCGTCTCGTCCTGGCTCCCGTCCCAGGCTGCGGTAGTGGCTCGACGCCACTGAGGAGTTCATCAGACGCAGATCTAAAGTTGAAAGATCAGTCGTCCTATGATTGATGGGATAGTTGCTAAGCCCTTTTTAGGTGCCAGGCTTTATGCGACAGACGATCAGACAAATAGCGGTTTCGCCGAGACCAGCACTGGGAGGCTGAGGCAGAGGCCGTTTTAGGAGATTGAAAGAGTGCGCCTCCAACGCTTTGGGCCCATTTCGAGGATAAAGTTGGGTCTGACAGGTCGGCCGGCCAATTGTTAGCGGAGGGCCCCGAAACAGGGGACGCTAGTTCGGATCCGCACAGAGCCGCACAGCCTGAGACTCTCCCCTACACAGCAAGGTCGCGTACCATACTTGGCCACGCGCGAAGGTACCAGTTTACCTGGGGGAGAGCAGAGAAGTGCTCAGAAAATCCAGCAGTGATGTGACAGGATGCCAGGCTCTTCCCTGTGGTCAGCCAACGTCTCGTCCTCGTCCCGTCGATGACGAGCTGTGCAGGCACGCAAGTTGGGGGCACAGCGAACTGTGGGTCAGGGCAAATGCACACATGCCTCGCGTCTAGAATACCGTCCATTGTTCTTTTGGATTCGCAGCTCGGATCAGTTCAGCCCAAGAGTTCCGAGATGGCCCTGGACGCCTCAAAGTAAATCTGCACCGTTCGAACCTTCAATCCCACCACCAAGGGCAGGTCGGACGGAAACATTATTCGTCCTGAGGTTGTTTGGACCATTTTGCTAATCGGTGGCCCACGCAGCGATCACTCATGAGATCGAACGAAAAGGCCACAAGCGCCGCACGCAGTCGACCGATGGCTGTGTCAGCCTTGTGGACTCGTGACAAAACCTGAAGGGATTCCTGTCGCTGGTCGGCCAGGAGTCCAAGCAACGGGCCTCTGCCTGATTTTGGCAGCGGTGTCCAGGCCAGGCGGTCTGCTGGCAGTCTGCTGGCGGTGATCGGATGTCGATCACCAAGACCCCGAGAAGCTCTGTGCGGTCGTAACGACGGGCGGGAGATAGAGTTAAAGTTCGCAAAGTCTCGGGTGATTAACAGCATCAGCAGCCAGCAGAACGTCGAACGTGGCAGCTTGGCAGTGCATAGCGGCGTGCAGAACAAGATCTGGAGAGGGCCTGCCAGTCAGTGACTTGTGCCCCACCTCGATCGGGGTCCACTCTCTCTGCCTGCACAGGCCCGGCCAATGCCAACCCGGCCCAGCGCTTGCACCACGATGCCAATTGGTATTTCGGACGGGTGTGGGCCGGGACAGCGACCCGCTCCATGGTGGCCACACCAGCCTCGCTGGGGAGGCCAATCAGCTCGCCAGACTGAGTCTTGCCTTTCACCTCCCTGCCCGACCTGGATCTGCGAGATGCATCGTGATTTCGTGGTCACCGCATATCCTACCTCCAACTGGCCAATTGATACCGGTGAGCGTGCCAGACTATTGGATTCCAAGGGATCTATAAATGGGAGCATTCTTGGACCCCAAGGACCCCATAGAACCATAGGGGCCATTCACTGTGCTGCCGCGCTGTGTTGTTTTTACCGGTTCGCAATGCAATGCTCGGATAATGATAGTGAGTCCCGCCTTGTTCCAGCCGTTAATCCCTATCCGAACTCTGGTCGATGAGAGCACTAGGCTAGAGCAGCCGCATTAAATCGCCCGGTAGCCCGATATTTGACGACGGCAGGCGAGGGACGATCTGAGATCTCACAGTTTGGACCGGAAAAGCCATGAACCGGATAACCGAGGATCCTTACAACCCCTGTTGCAGTCTCATCGCTGTGTATTGATGCAGTGGGCTGTCGTCCTGTGTTCGAGTCAATCGCAGATCAACATTCGATCGAGTCTACTCCTGCATCGTGGTCAGCCGCTCCTATTATTGTCAACACCCGGAATAGCTGGCTCGACGGAGCCACACGATGGCCAAACAGCCATCTGCGATGATCCGCTGGACCGCCCCGGAAATGAATTCTTGAAGATGGGGGGACCGCATCGAATGTTGCGAGTTTGATAATCATCTGGTGGCAGCCAGACAATTTCAAATCTGAACGTCTGGTGGGTGCGTATGAGTTCACAAGGTGTCTCAAGAAATACTCTTGATGTCGAGATTTCTTACTATTCTTTTGCTGGCCCCCAACTCAAACTTGCCAGATTGGGATTATGTAGGATGCACCCATCTGCTCACGCGCATACACGCATACACAAGGGGTTTGGGAAGGGAAGTTTGAACCTTTGGGCCGTAGTCCCCGTCTTGGGCTGTAGTTGGCCTTGCTTTGACCCGGTGACTCTCTGCGATCACAGTGCAGCCAGCGCTTGGTTGAGCTGTGGGCAGTGAGGCTTTACAAATGCAGTACTGGTGTCCAATCCCTCTGTTGTCTTCCATTTCAGCTCTATGTCATGGTGACAGTCAGCTGGACCTCAAATAACCACACACCGCTCTCCACCAGCCAGTGGCATATGTAGCCGGCATCCACAAGACAGCATATTGCTCGCAAGCCGCGAATACGTCGAGTGCTTCCTAGGAAGGTCGTCCGAATCGCACGGTTACACAAACTCACCACGACCTCCGTGATCGTCCGGGATTGTTCGTGATCGTCCATCAGAGCAACAGAAGCATCGGGGCCGTACGATGGTCTGGTCGTCCAAGCAAGTCAAACATGGTTCGTTTTCGTGAAGAGTTCCGCAATCCTTCATGCAGAACGGACGGCTAGGTGAATGTCTCTCGGTTGTCATCTGTCCCTGCCCGATGTTCTCCGCACTCCTGGGGCAAGAACACTGCTTCGTCTGCGATCACTTAGAGTTGGAACTCCTGAGCTTGTATTTGAATTTCTGTCTTCGCCGAAGCGGCCTCTGCGAGCCGGGCTTGCGCGAACGAAACGAGTACGCAAGTGAAGATTGCCCAGCAGCTCAGTAAAAGGCAACAAGCTCGAGTTTCGTGTGGTATCTTGGCATAAGGCCTGGGTGAAGTGAGCTTCCCTTTGGCTCAACTCCATCACAGCAGATACTCCTGTGTCCAGAACAAGATGACTCGTCGTGCTTCCTCTTGACCGAGGTACTCTGCGAGCTTCAGTTGACCAGTCTCAGTGGCTGCCATGTTGGCTAGGTGTGCCAACCCCATAGTCAGATCTGTAAGGACGTTGGTTGTGTGCTCGCGCAACGGAGGCGAGAGGCCGCTGTATGGAAGGAGCTTTTGCACAACCCCCTTGTTCTGAGAGCGGGTAGAGTCGCGTTGAGAAGCGCTGCCTTGGAGGGACGAGCGATGGAATCTGTGGCATGTATCTGGCAGGTCCTCGATGCTTCGCAGCGGAAGAAGCGGGATTTCGAATCCATCGACGAGTCTTGCAATGACATTTTGTAAGTACGTGCCTCCTAGATAGAAAATCCTTTGAGAGCGAGGAATAGTTGATGTTTACTCAATTTGAAACTGCAAGTAAGATGACTGGTTGCTGCCCTCTCCCATCAACCAGATGATGGCAGCGTCGCTACCACCGGACTGGTTCTCAAATCGCTCGATGCGCTGCTGTCGGGCAGTTGAATCCTGATCGGCAGGGGAAAGAAGAAGGAAGCGCAGGTATCGTGTTCCTGGCGCGCCAGGGCTCGGCAGTGGCAGATTTACATCGTGAGTGTCAAGCTTGCTCTCTGATGTACGCAGTGGTTAGTTGGCACGCGTTCTTCGAGGGAGGAAGGTCCTCTCATCAGATCTTGTCATCACCTCTGAATTTGGGATCTCTATTCTGAAGCAGACAAGGAACAACGGGTGCCCATTCCTTGCGCCTTCGCAGCGAGGTGCAGAACATTGTGCTCTCAAACTTGTTGGGACCGAGCGGGACTGGAACGTGCTACCACAACGCTCAGCGGGCTGAGTGCATGTGGTAGCAAAGTAGGCAAGATACTCAATTGTGATGAGAACTTTTTGTTTCGATTGAAGAGAGGTGATGGTGAGGAGAGGGATTCTGTCTAATAACCAACCCCTTCCATCACAGAGGGCTTCCTGCAGTGAGAGAGAGGAGTGGTGTCGGTATCGCATGCTTTTTCTTTAGGAAGGCGCAGCTCCGAACAGCACAAGGCACTTTCGAGCCTTCCCAGGGCTGAGTAGTGATTATGCTACTTCCAACAAAGTAGAACCAAACGCCACGCTTGCCCCTTCCTAAGTGACTCCATGCTGATCGCCTGGTACGAGCCTATCGTACAGTTTATCTACAAGCTTCTGGAGGTCGTGGGACGAGCTTCTCATGCCGACGACGACACTACTTGGAATGATTGCTTTTCCTCGCCTGTCCATCTTATGGTATCGTGGATAGAAAACCCGCCATCGGGGTCATCAGGCTGGGTGAAGTTCATGCTGCTGGCGTTGGGGATGGGAGTAAAGGCTGCTTGGTCTTGGGGTCTTTGTAGTTCCGCAGTACCTCCTCCAGCTGCAGTATCCTGCTCTGCTGTCGCCTCTCCTCTTCCTCGATGTCTTCTCCCCTGCTCTGCAGCTCCTCGAAACGCTTGTTGAGCTCCTCGATCATCTCCTTGTTCTTGTCTGGTTTGACCGATGAGCGCCAGGTCTCGTAGATGATCAGGGCCGCGGCAACGATTAGAATGAAGCCATCTCCTATGACGTCCGCAAACAGATCGACAGCTTTCCCTTCCGGCAGGGGCTTGAATTGCCGTTTCCATACGCTCATCCTCAGAGGGTTCGTCGACTGGCTCGCAGGTTTCGCTGTTGACCCGTACTTGGCCTTGCGTTGTTCTTCCTTCTCCACCTGCTCCTTTGTTTTGACAGTTGGTGCTTCGGCTTTCTCCTTGGCTTTCCTTTCTGCATCCACGTCTCGCAATAATGCTACAGAGAGTTTCATGTTCAGCTGGTGAATCCTCTGGCCGTATCTGGCAGCGAACGCGCGAAACTGAGGGTGGTCGTGGGCTTGTGACTTGATCCGGTTCTGCGTTCCCGATCAGTCAGACCAATCCGGCTCGAAGGGATCGGTGTCAATGGGCAGACTGACGGCTCCATATTTGGACACATGTCGGACGAACAGGGAAGCAAGCTTGAACAGCGGAAGAGGCACCATCGTGTACGGGAGGGCCGGAGGAGCTTTATTCTCAGCTTGGAGGGGTGTTACGGGCCCAATAGGGCGGACGGCCCGTTGAGGAAACTAAGCAGACAACGATGTGACGGCGACAATAAGCAGTGCAATGCGCTTGGCGTTCAGACAGCAGGCAGCAGACAGTAGAGCAGAAGCCTCAACATCCCAAACGAAACAGAATTGGCAGATTCCTTTGTTCACGATCGAGAAACTTGAAGTCTCTCCAATGCGTTCAAATGCCGGTGAGGGCCAATCGACGTCGTTTTGCTGACTATCCGCCTACCCAGGTCCCGCAGCGTCTCCAACGGGCGGGCATTGGAACAAGCTCTAAATGAACCCTGATGGGCGCTGGGGGAGCTCACAGACCGCCCAGCCTGCCGGCCGCCATTAGGTACCCGGCAGCCTAGTTTTGGCTGCAGGGTACCAAGATGGGCAGACTCCATAGTGGGATTTTTCGGCCCTTGCAAAGTGGCAGTTCGTTGCCCAGCAACGAGTAAGCAAATTCAGCAGGGCTTGATGGCCTCAGAGACAACAAGCTACTTGCCCATTCAAGGATTCATCATTCTGTCACCAACTCTGCCTTGCACCAACTCGCGCTTCACTTCGGACACCACTCCAGACAATGGTTTGAAGTTTCAAGATCTCTTCCCAATAGTGACACTCATGGTCCCTGGCTACCATCTCACGCCTTCTCGCTGAACAGTCATTTGTGAGTCTCCGGAGTTTACGTCCACCCTCTTGTTTATCACCATTACAAGACACCCTTCGGCGGAGTTGTCCACAAAGGACAAACATCTCGCTTTGTAATGCCATAGGCAGTCCTCTCACATCAAGTTGCCCAAGCACTTTTCCTGGTATTCTGGATTGTCAAACATCTCCTTCACCCGGCTTTTCTTCACCTGCCACCTGCCACCTGTCACACAGCTTCTTACGCCCAGCCTATCTTCCTTCTGCTTTCAATAGTGACGCAGTGGGAGTATATCTTGACTTGATATAGCTCACCTTCCAATCACCCACTTGCAGTCAGAGGCAGCATTGTCATATTGCCTTTCAAATCACAGGCCTCAGGTTGCTGAACCAGCCGCTCAACCTCAGATATCTGGAATCTGGCTGCAGACACTACAAGAAACAACAGCAAATCAGCCGGCAGACATTGAGCTGGGTATCTCAGAATGGCTGGGAGAGGAGGCGTTGATATGGAGGCTTTATCACCTAGAGATGTGAATGCTCTCCCAAAGCGCACCACCGATCTCAAGGCCAAGGCTGCCGCCCAGTTAAGGACCGCCAAAGACAAGGACCACCCTCCTCCACCACCACCACAGGTCGTCGAGCCACCCAGTTCTGATCGCAAGAATGGAGCTGTGTACCAGGTCGGGAAGTTGCTGGGCAAGGGCGGCTTCGCCATTTGCTATGACGGCAAGCATGTCGACTCGGGGAAGAAATACGCTCTGAAAATTGTGAAGAGCACAATGCCTGTCAAAATGCAGCAGAAGGTGGGCGTGCTTCTCCCAGGCGATGTCCCAATCCCTCACGTAATTACAGAGCAGAGGAACGATTGCCAGGACTAACCATATCTCCTTACAGTTTCAAACTGAGCTTCAAATCCACTCCAAGATGAGACACGCAAACATCGTGCAGTTTCACCGAGCGTTCACCTTCGGGAGTTGCACGTACCTCATCCTTGAGCTCTGTCCAAACGGCTCGCTGATGGAAATGGTGAAGAAGAGGAAAGGGTTGACCGAGGCCGAAGTCCGTTTCTACACCATACAAATCGCCGGAGCAATCAAATACATGCACGGAAAGGGCATCATACATCGCGACTTGAAGATGGGCAACATTTTTCTCGATAAGAATATGAATGCTAAGGTCGGCGATTTTGGACTTGCTGCCCTGTTGGTCACTGGTAACGACATGCATACCATCAGGAGGACCACGCTTTGCGGCACACCGAATTACATTGCCCCGGAGATCTTGCAGAAGGGAAAGGCTGGACATGACCACAATGTGGACATCTGGAGTCTGGGCATCATAATGTTCGCCATGCTCACTACGAAGCCACCATTCCAGTCCTCAACTACGGACGAGATTTATCGCCGTGCGCGGGATAGGGACTATGACTGGCCGCAGAACGACCAAAAATTCATCAGTCTGGAAGTGAAGGACATCGTCGCCTCAATGTTGGTTGAGGCAGACAGAAGACCAGACCCAGACGCAATCGTTCAGCATCCTTTCTTCACTGCTGGCTATGTTCCCGCCCAATCCGACATAACATCGAGACTGCGGGAAACAGCCCCTGAGCAGGAGATCTTCCATGACTCCTGCGCGAGTCCTAGACTACAAGAGCGGGTTCAGAGTAACCTCAGGGAGCTTTGCCAACAATGTGAGGTCGGGCCTTGGCAGCAGAAGATCCAGCAAGTGAAGACCGCCATTTGGAGGGAGATCGCTTCGGAGGAGAAGCACGGCCTGACACCTAGCATTCCATTAGCCGGCGACATCGTCTACCGACCTTACGACGAACTAAGGAGGGAAAAGCAGCAGCTCCAAGCATCACAATCAGTATCGTTATTGTGCGAGAAAACCGAAGCACTTACTCTTGATGCGGGAAAATTCGCACCCTCTGCATGGCTCAAAGCGCCACCTCAGAGCTTCGCAGCTCAACAGAGGGCAGCGAATAAGCCCCTGAATTCTATCCCCAGCTCACGGACTCAGCCTTCCATGAATGCTGCGCCGGCGAGACCGCTGGCGACCCGGTCTCGTGGAGTCAAGAAAGATATCCCTCTGACCACCAGCGGGGCATTGTCCGTAGAGGAACATGAGCAAGCAAGGAAGGTATCGACAAGAGCAACGCGCACACAATTGCCATCCAGCAGGGCTCAGCTGGCCGCACGGCCGGCGCTTGCAACGAGATCGTCTTCGACTGCAAAGATCGAGCCGCTCCCGCAACCCAAGGAAGACCCCACAGGCGAGAAGAAAGTCGTGTCGCTATTTGGGCCAGGGGAGCAGGAAGAATACCTCGACGATACGAGGCCTGATCTCGTGCTGAGCCGGATGCGGAAGCTGCAGGCAGAACTTGAGCGGGCTCTCAATTCTCGGTCCATGGCCTACATCTCGACGAAACAGAAGGGGCCAGATATTCCTAAAGTCGTTGTCAAGTGGGTGGACTATACGAACAAATTTGGACTCGGCTACATCTTGAACGATGGTAGCGCAGGGTGCATTCTTAACAGTGTCACTGCGCCGGGAGGAGATGCTCAAGCGGTGCTGCCCCCATCATTTCTGCTCGTTCATGATGCTGAGAAGCACATCTCACGAAGGAACGACCCAACATACCGTGAGAGGCAGCAAGTAGTGCCGATGACGGAGCCCATCTACTTCTACGAAACCAAAGGCGAGTCCGGGATCAGCCGAGTTCGTGTTGAACCGGATGAGTTCAGAGTACCCGTGAGCGAGTCCGGGACTGCCTCCAAACTCGGACCGGGCAAGGATGACCACGAGCACCGGAAGAGAGAGCGTATTGTTTTATGGAAGAAATTTGCCAATTACATGCTTCAGCATGCACGAGAGCATCCAGATGCGGAAACAGCCAGGCCGTATCCTGTCGACGTGCCTGGTGACCTCGTCACATTCTACCAGAGATTCGGGGATGTTCAAGTATTTCATTTCTGCGACGGGCACCTTCAGGTACGTAACTACTTCCGTTTTTCATGGATTCGACGCCTTACTGACTTCTGCTTAGTTCAACTTTCCCGACCACACCAAGATAGTGCTTGACCGGACAGGCACCTGGTGCCACTTCTGGCATCTGTCCCAGGAGGCCGCAGAACAGCTTGCCACCACCGGCGGCATGGATGAGGCATCGTTGGATGACCGTGCTGTGCTGTCATATCCCCTTCAAACCCTCCTCAATTTCTCGACAGTGCCCAAGGCGTCGCAACGCAGTGTCCCCAACTCCACCCGGCACCGACCAGAAATCCCGCAGAAGCTCCAAGGCATACCGGCAGCGAACGATTTCCGACGCAAGGTCGAATTCATCAGGGCAGTGGTGAAGGAGTGGGCAAGAAACGGGGGCATCGGAAAGAGTGACATGTCGCGAGAGGGCCGCCTGAAGTGGCCTGGGCTACGGCAGACCAAGGACTGCGAGGTCTTGTCCAAACAGGCCTGGGTTACGGTTGGTGCGCGAGGAGAAGACAGCCGGCATGCGGTGTGGGTGGACAGTCGCAACCCGACTACATTGCTGGACGAAATCGACGAGGCCAGGAAGAGCTAGGGCAGGCTTTTCTGAGATGATGGCGGCAGTGTGTGCCTCCGCTTGCTACGACTTCTCCCTTCTTCTCTTTCTCCAAACCCAAGTCTTCATATTCAAAGTCTTCATATTCAAAGTGTGAGGGGTGGATGAGCTTTGCGAGACATAATAATTGCTTCATTCTTGCCCGTCCTTCCGAGTTGCCTGAGGCCCACGGGAGGGGCGACAGGGGTTTTCTAACGCTGATGATGACAATGAGATAGCAAGCGAGCAAAAGGCATAATTTTCAAAGTGGTTCTTGTACCCTAGGGCCTCTTCTCTTGTACGAACATGCATTCAAACATGATTGCCGGTTAAGGCTTTGACCATGGCGTGGTGTGCTCGAGCCCGGCCTCCACATAAAACAAACAATGAAAGTAAACAAGGCGAATCCACTGCGGGGCAACGCCTCGGCTCCCAGACAATGTCTCGACGGACCGCGATTGCTGGGGTTTAAATGGCATCCATTACAATGGCTCATTTCAGATTGGCATGACGGTGGTTCCCCTCCACTTACGGCCCAGATCTACTAATTATCTTCATGCCCATTTCGTCACAAACGGTCTCGCCGCACACATGCTGCAGTGTTTGTATTTACATTCTCATTGTCCTGCAATTGTGTACGATACACGCTGCTGGCTGCGGTGGTCTTGTCCTTTGTCGCTGATAAAGACAGAGAGGACGATCAAGGCAGGATCAGATCGCGTCGTCGTGTACAATACACCGCTCATCCATGGTGCAAAGACCAGGCTATGCCCATTTGATTTGCCTCCAACGTGTATCGCGCATGCAAGCACCTGCAGGATGGCCTATTTTTTTTTCCTTGTCAAGAGGAACGGGCTTCGTCTAGGCCAATCAGGGGCTGCCGGGGTTAGAGCTTCTCGAGCTCCCCACCGCGTGCCACGACAATCCTTGTCGGTGTCAACGACCCTGGTCTCCACCAAAACTCGCTCAACGCGTCTCGTCCGGTTTGATCTGGGGCAGGTCTGCGTTGCTCGACGCGGCTGAAATTTGATATCTGCTGCACTACCTCCTCCTCTCCTCTGCTTGTGTTTCTGTCTCGCTTGCATTTCCGCTTTGGCTCCAGCATTCCTTCCTCTCTCTTCACCATACCCAAGTCAATTAATGTTTTCATGAGCTCGTCCTGTCAAATCATGTCTTGCTGAGGCTCAAACACTCGTCACCATCATCCTCAATAACACCGTCAATATCGACTATATACCGGGACCAAATATGTCCAGTCAACCTACCTCTCCCGGCCCACTTCCGGGGAGCTCTCAGCAGCAGGATGAGAACAATGGTCCTCCTTCGAGCTCGCCTCGCAGCACGGCCGATTCCGCAGTGCATATCGACGAGACCAAAGACAGAGCGGATCCCGACTCGTCTTTCCAGAGCAATTCGTCCGAGCGGCACCCCAAGGGCAAGAGGAAGAGAACCGCGTATGTTGCACACACGCCCCGCGCCCTGGTAGGCGCGGTTGGAGACGGACCATTACTAACCAGTGCTTTCCATGCTCCAGTGCAAAAGACAAGGCAATCCTCGAGGCAGCATATAACGCCAACCCCAAGCCGGACAAGACAGCGCGCCTGGACATCGTGAAGCGCGTGTCTCTCAACGAGAAGGAGGTGCAGGTACGAGTTCCGAGTTCCGAGTTCCATGTCCCATGAGCCCCCAATTGACCATCCCGCGCGCCGGACGCGCTCAACTGGGTGGTGTCTTGCCCCGCGGTGAGCTTCGCTGACCGGTCCCGCGCCCCAGATTTGGTTCCAGAACCGGCGGCAGAATGACAGGCGCAAGTCGCGGCCCCTGTCACCGCAGGAGATCGCCGCCCTGCAATATGGTGGGATGCAGGTTCTCTCGTCCGACCCGGCTCCGTATAGCAGCAGCCAGCCCCAAATATCCGGCCTGACCAACCCCAAGATGTCTCCTTTCCAGCAGCCCTCACTCCAGGAGCGGCCGGACGCGTCCCCACAAGCTGTCGCAGACCACGCACAGCCCGAAACGGCGGCCGAGTCCACGGCCGAGTTGCTCGAGACGCATCACAACCGAAGGGAGTCTGCAGCATCGATGGGCGCCACTGTGATGTCGTCGTCCCAACCGGTCGAGTTCACGGCAGGCCAGCCTCACCAGTTGTACCGGTCCGCCTCTGTGGGATATTTCGCCAATAGGTTGCATGCTGGCACGTCCTATCAGGCTAATCGCCGCAGCCCGGACTCGCTCAGGTACGTGCCCATAACACCTCGAGGCAGCCAACGGGCCTTGCTAACCTGTGCAGACATGAGTTTCTCTCCGCTGCTGCGCGGCCGTCATCCGCGACCCCTGTGCTCCCGCCACCTCTTTCCTCAGGGTTCCGCCTGTCGATGTCCGTGGAGGGCAAAGCAGAGCTTGTCCCACAACCATCGCCGCCCGAGGTCTCTCCGTCAGCCTTGTCTGACAGCCCTCCTGATCCTTATGATCGCCCCAGCCTTCATCGTAGCCGCAGTGCAGCGGCCTGCGTCACGCTGCCACCCATCTCGACCTTGACTGCTTCCCTTGACACAAACGCCCCGAACCCGATAATGCAGGCGCCTGTTTCGCACCAACCACAGCAACGGCTCTCTCATAGCCTCCACCGCAGCCGCTCCAGAGATGTCCACGCGTGGGAGATGGCCTGCGAGGCGAACATCGAGCCCCGGGATGAGCTGACGGCCTACGCGGCCCGCGAATCATCGGGATCTGCCATCGCAGCCATCAGCCTCCTGCGGACCCTCAGTTCCAGCTCACACTGCGGCACCAGCCACAGCGTCGGTGTCCTCCAGCCCAATGGCGCCAAACGGAATGCGCGCCCGAACGCTCAACCGAACCACAGCGCCAAGAAACCCAAGCTCAGTCGTGCTTCGAGCAGCGTCGGCCGCCTACAGACAAACTTTGTCAACACCACGACGGAAAAGCCCCCTGTGCGACGAGAGCAGACGCCCGTGGAGGTCGACGACCTGAAAAAGGGCAAGGTGTCTATACTCTTCTCGCCCGGAGGCAACGACTCGGACAAGGAAAACTGGAGCCCCGATAAGGAGGGGCACCAGATGTTCCGCGGCGCGTCAAGGCCCGCGAACGGGAGACGGCCGTTGCCCTCGGAGCCTACGTCGAAGACAACGGGCCTTCAAAAGGCGCGCAGGAGCGTGGGTCGCGTGCTGGGGGACGCGAGCAACAGCAGGTCGCTCCTGGGGCGTGCGAGGACGGCGCCCACCTCGAGGCGGAAGAAGGGCAGCACGCCGGTCAGCATCTTCGAGGACGGGACAGGCGGCGGGGAGTCCGAGAGCGAGGACGAGAACGAGGGCGAGGATCACGCCCCAGACGCCGTTGAGGACGACGAGGTCGAGAGGTTTATGCGCGGTGAGGTTAGCCCAAGCAAGAAGGGCGCGGCTAGCGCGATCGCGGGGCTGTTGGCCCTGAGCCAGGGGAACTGGCGGTAGAGCGGCCTCCCTTGTTCCCGACGGGGATTCGTCCTCTTGCTGCGACTGTTGTTGTACCACTAGTAGCCTTATTGCCGTCCGTCAGCTGCAATTGTCCAAATGTTGATTGATCCCTCAACTCTCGATGCATCGTCCCGTGCAGAAGAAGTATGCCGCCCCGAATGTCCGTATACTATAATCTGCCCGACTTGGTCGGCGGTCAGATTCTTAGCCCCAACCATGCCCGAAAGCCTATCTCGACTGGATGATGAGCCTGACGAGTATTTGGGACATGGATCGGGCAGTTTGATCTGATCAGGTGCCCGCGCGCACATCAAACCACAAGGTTATTATGGATGGAAACACCGGACAAATCGATTAAGCCTCGCCTATTTGCCCAGTTAAGACAAAAATAAGATAATTGTGGGGAAGATGGAAAGGGAGGAGTATGGACGTGGACGGGCCTGCTCCCCGGATCTCATGCCATCTCATCTCGCATCTCATCTGAATTCCCCACAGTGAGTGAAGGCGGATGGATGTTGGGCGACAAAGCCTGGGACTCACCGAGGTTCATGCGTAATGGGCGCCTCGGAGGGGCGGGGCGTGAGTTTGTTTTGTTTTGTTGTACACTTTGGTGTGAGAGCGAGTTTGTGTGTGCATGAGTTTCGAGCTCGAACAAATGCAATCTATGAATAAAACGAAACCAACGTCTATTTTGTTCCTCTCCTATTTTTAAGCTTCCGTCTATCTTTCTGCATGCTAGTCGTGTTTGGTGGAACGTTGATTGCATGAAACGGGGGGAAACAGGGGGATGAAGTCATGAAAAGGCGTTAGGCGAAGGGAAATCTACTCTGCTTTTTGAGTAATTTCATACAGACAGGAACAAGCGTCGGGAGCCTCCTAGGACATTGGTCTTGAGTAATACTTCTAGCGTACTCATGAAAGGAATGAGTGAGGTCTTGGGGCAACCAGGCACAACTGCAGTCAAAAAATACTGCAAAGTAGTTGAGTGCAGTAAGGGTCTTTGATTCCCTTTCTGTCTGTATTTGAATGCCACCAAAGGATGGCCTTTGTTCTGCCAAATTCTTGTTGAATTTGATATTGCGCTGTGTGAGATCTGTGAAAATCAACGCTTGAAGAACTCCTCCCTTGGCTGGGTCAAGATCAAGAAATGCCTCCTCGCTGCCAAGTAGGGAGCGTTATGAGTATGCTATATCCAACGAAATGCCACGCTCTTGTGTCTATCTATAAATCTCTAAGGTATATATGCACTTCCTTGATGTCGTGGGTGACTGTTGCCGGCCACTTTGGGTCCATCGGCAGTGTAATCGGCCCTGCACATCGCTTCTGCAGTCCAGGAACGGCCTGTGTTCGGTGGTGCTGTGAGTTCCTACATTCCCAGAAGACTCATCTGCCTCCTCAGCGGGCTTGCTGCAGCACTCCCCTCCTCGGAGGCATAGCACGCAGAATCCGTGTCGATATCCCAGTCACCCTTGTCCTCGTCGCACGCCTCGCTGCCGTTGGCGCTGCCCGTGTCGAAGCCCTTCTGGGTCGCTGCACGGGTATTCCAGCGCAACGTCCGGGAGACGGAGTCGAACCACTCGGTGTCGGTGCGGTTGACGGTAGGAAAGGGGTACTGCGATGCCGTGATGGTGACACAGTCGCCCTGTCTTAGTTCCACACGTCCCTTGCCATCGAAAGCACAGTAGGCCGTCGCACGCGAGTTGCGGGGGACTGTCACACGCAAAAGCATCGTGTCGGAGAGGACCATGGGCCGGAAAGAGAGTGTGTGGGGGCAGATGGGTGTGAGGAGGATGGCAGGAAGGTCTGGGTGGACCAGGGAACCACCTGCGGAGAGAGAATACGCGGTCGATCCTGTGGAGCAGATTAGCGATATAGCTCATAGGCGGGGAACCGATCAAATATTGGGACTTACCAGTCGGCGTGGAAAAGATGCAACCATCCGCCTGGACAACCGTCAAAAGTTCATTGTCTCCATAAAGCTCCAAGTTGGAGACATAGGGCGACGGGCCACGGTCAATAACGAGCTCGTTAAGAACCTCGAACTGCTCTCCTTCCTCCAGGTCACGACCCTGCTGACCGTCTCGGTACACGGTGCACGTAAATCGCATCCGAAGGTTGATTTTCATGCCGTCATCTCCCATGACACGACTCAGGTGTTTCTTGAAACTGTCATACTCAAATGGCGTCAAGAAGCCCAGGCTACCCAGGCTGAAGGAGAGCACGGGCGGGACGATTCTCTGGAAGAGCCATGAGGTGAAGAGCACCGTGCCGTCACCTCCCAAGGTCAGGACCAGGTCGAATTTCTCGGGTTGGCTCCAGCACAGATCCGGTGTCCAGTACTTGAGCATGTGTTGGAAACGGGGGTTCTCGTCAACCAGCCCTTGCGCGTTGAATCGCTTCGAGTTGCGGAGCTTTGCATCCACGTAGACGTTAACGCCGAGATCCGACCCGTAACGCGGCGTGCTGAGTAGCCACTGCGCCAGCTCGCGAGTCAAGACGACCAGCTGGTTGTCCCTCGCCTTGGTCACAATCATGACATTCCGCACCGCCCGCTTGATGGGCCTCCTCTGCAGCTGCTTGGACACCTCACGGACTCCGGTGGCGGTCTGGACAAGGCGTGAGTGCGACATCCACTCGTCGTTCTTGATCTCCTCCAGAACCCTGTCGATATCGACGATACCGTCAAAGCGTTGGTGATAGAAGCATGGCGACTGCAATGCAGGAAATGCTGTTGTAGGCGTGAGGCTGCGCTGCGCAAGGTCGTTGAGGGCATCGCACAGTTGGGAGGATGAAGTTCCGCGCCGGGCGTCGGCCCCGTTGGATTGCGAGGCTGACAGCATGCCGGGTAGGGATAGGGCCTCTGGCTTGTTGTTGCGTGTGACTGACGAGGCTAGAGCCTTGAAAAGAGTCTGACGAGGGATAGACTCGATGGAGCGCGAGTTCTTCTTGTGGCCTTTGGCGTAGGGACTGGGGTCGGCGTCTTCGGAGTCTCCCCCTACGAGAGCGGCTGATAGAGAGATGGGTTGGTTGTGATCGACATATCGAAGGTTCTGTTTTGCTTCGTCCAGAGAGAGGTGCTGCAGGGAGGGCGGGTATGGTATGGAGGTGGTCAGGGAAGGACCGGAGGAAGTTGATGATGAGGTCCTGGGGCGGTCATGTACGGTATTATGATTAGTGCTGGTCTTGGACTCCTCGGACTTTTGCAATGGCGGAAACGCGGCGGGATTACTGAGGGCTGGGTGGATCGAAGTCGGGGATAGGAGTTGGTCCGACATGGTGACGAAAGTAGAACCCCAAAGATCTGCCGGCAGCCGGGAATCGTCGAGCTTGCACTGGTGACAAGTGGTGGTTGCGTGTCTGCAGGTGCAGGCACAGGCGTATGCGCAGGGCGTGTGCAAGATCCGGGGCTGCAGGATGCTTCTGCAGCACGACACAGCAACCTTGTTGGAGCTTGCGACTCAGCAATAAAGCCAAATCCTGCCCGATAATACCGTTAGAACCGGTCTGTCCGCGGCACGAAACGCTGAGCGGGGTGGGGTTGATTGTAAGGACACAAGAGCACGAACACGGCGCCCCTTTCCTCTTCTGGTGCAGCTGTGCGGCCCTATCTAGTGGGTCCGTACTGGAACAGGGGATGTTTTGGCGGGTGGGAGCGAGAGGCGAGATTGTGGGTGAGACAGCGGGATGTGGACGGGGTCAAGACCGTCCAGGTGGGGGCAAACCCAGCTTGAGTGGGACTTACTTGGCGGGCTTGTCGATGAGGGAAAAGACAAGTTCAGCTGCTCTGCTGGCTCCTGCTTACGGCTCAAAGTCTGGCCCGAATGATCGACCTCACTCTGTATGAGTGCTATGAGTTGGTGACCTGGATGTTGACCATGCAACGTCACAGGTTTGTTGCCGTCAATGTCTGGGCTCAAGGCCGAGACGGTCTTCGTAGATCTGGCGGACTTTCGAGTAAAGCAGGCAAACGTGAATGAGGTGATACCACCGGGAGAGGACCTGTACTGCGTCACACGAGTCGTCAGTCTCAAAAAAGTCCCTTCGACTTCCATTTGGCTGCTGTTATTGTGCGACCTGCCAGGTGGACTCCTGTCAAACAGGGGTAACAGCCCCCGGCCGCGGTGCACCACCCGAAGTGTGAAGGATTCTGCTGCTTACCGTGATCTGGGAAGTCTTGGTTGCTCTGATTGATTGAGGTGGTGGCAGTGTGATGTGATCCGAGGTGCAGAGAGACTTGCGTGTGGCTCGAAGACGACTCGTGACGAAGGTAGCTGGAAATGGATTGCTGCTGGACAAATCGAAGATGCGATGGGTATCTCTGCAAAAGCAACTTGGTCTTCCGGGTATTAAAATGCTGTAAAATGTCGACTCCAGGTCTTTAAACAATGCTGATGCACGCGGTGCTTTCAAAACGACAGTCGGGAAGATCACTCGGTAGATTGACAGTATGCAGGGAAAAGACTGAGCAGTCGGAGAACGGGGGCAAAAGGTTGCTTCCCAAGGACAGTAAAGAAGGCCAGGTTTGAAAAGAAGGCAAGAAACGACGCCGGCGCGATTCAAGAAAGTGGTGAGAGAACGAGATGGGACGGACAAGCTCAGTGGCGAGGTAATTACTAGAGAACTACCAGAGCTCTGCGTGCAGCTTGCCGTCTAGGAGAAGGGGAGGAGAGGGAGAAAAGAAGTTATAGACAAAGGTGACCTCTGAATGTGTCTGCCCAAAGGAGGTCGCGTCGAAACAGCCTACTTGTAGTATGCCGCCCGCCCACTCTGAATATTTGCCTGCGGGCCGTGAAGTGACCTGCCAGGATCGGTGAGAACCCAGGCCGTCCGCTTATTACGGCAGCGTGGCATCTGAGTGGAAGCTGGGACAGGAGACGCTGGCGCATACAGGCAGACAAGGCCAGGTTCGACGAGGGCAGCATGTTGTCGAGCGCGGCGCTGCTCCCGCATAGTCCCCGCTGTTCCAGAACAAAGGCCGTCAAAGGGCCTGACGGCCTGGCCCGCCAAATCAGATCTGTACAGCCAGCACTGATCCCCGTTGTGTACCACAGGACTAAATGCTCTGTTTGGCAATAGGGGAGTATGGTGAACCAACGGAAGTTCCATGATCCTGGCCCCCTGCCCTGTCGGTTTCTGGCGAACGTCCGCATTGATACGTCAGATCTTGGTGTTACGGTACTGTGGTTGCGTCCCGCACCTCTGCAGGACACTTCCTGTGGATGTTACTATACAATACGTGCCGACCGATCCGTATCCTTCTTGCTGACAGCCCCTTTTTGGTTGAAATCGGCATGCCGAGGAAGCTGTCGTGGAGAAGTGGCCCAGTAATAGGCACGACGTTGTTTTGTGCATGCACCCTGCGGCTTGACAGGAGTGGCTCCAGGGGTTTGGGACCGCTAGGTCCAGTCGAGTCTCAGGTCCGGGTCGCCAGGGTCTGCGGGAAAACTAGTGCAGCAGCTCGTCTCATCTCACGAGGCAAGGCGCCCCGGGCGGAGCCCGAATATACCACTGCCCTGCTCTTAATTATTCCAGTGGGCCTGACTCGATCCGCGGCGTAAACAGTCCTGCGTATCTCGTCGACGCCTTTGCCGCCCGTGTTGAAGGATGTTTGTGCAGGATCTGCCTCTTGTGTCCGATCAATGCAGTCGGTGCCGGGTTGTCTCGTTTGACCCGTGCGGATCATACACAACTGTCGTGCAACGTACAAACGCAGACGACAACGAGAACACAACAACAAACAACACAGGCGCCAAAGGCTGAGGCTCTTCTCGTCCTAAGGCGAATGTAAGGCACCCTCAACAGTGATCACCGTCCAGGTAATACTTGAGATTTCTCGAATAGCATGTGGATTAAACCTTGGTTCCCGACTGGGCGCTTGTCCTGCATCTGGACATCGGATTGTGCTGACTTCATCTGGTTTACTCGCCTGTGTGTCGATGAAGATCCGCTTGCCGAACACCCATTTGGCAGCGATCTGATATGTTGAAACAGCCCCTCAAGCCTCTTCGTTGCTCCAGACGCGGCCGTCGCTAGAGAATCCACGAGGGACGTTTGAGGATGCCAACGCGACCCTTCTAAAAACCACCGCCACGAACACACCAAGTGACGAGTCAGGTTTCAAGCGCAGTGATTGCATATGAGACTCGCACTCTGATGTCAGGTTGCCGATGCCAACAGACTCGTGTCCCTTGCTCGGGATTCCCAAGCATCCCATGCTACCGGTCGACAGTTGCCTGTGCAAAGGCAAGCGATCACCCGCATCAAACCTTTCGCTCTTTTCTCTAAGTAGTGATAGCACCCCGTCTCCCCAAACCGGCATCCTTCACGATGTCTGTATTTGCTCTGTGTTGTGGCATGGGACGTTGTTGTGATCCTGCTCGCGAGCCAGCAGCCCTGGCTAACGTTGTTCATGCGGCAAGAGACATTGATAGAGGTGTCAAACAAGATCTATCTGGAGCACAAGAGACGCCCCAGTGATCAATATTGTTGCAGTCACTTCCAGTATAGATCTGCCGCGACCTTACTCTCTGCTGATGACCTAGCAAACTGGCGCATATCCGGACCACTTTGTTGGGCTTCGTCCAAAACAGCGTGGATCCCGTTACCGTCAGCCGCGCCGCAACACGCGCTCCGCGAGGTTTCGTAGACTTGATCCCATTCGGTCATGGTGAAGTCACCCTCGCTCTCAGCAAGCAATAGCTCGCTGAATGATGTGAATGCCAAGACGTGGATGGACCGGGACTTGTCCGCCTCTCGTGGAGAAGGATCCATCGTGATCTGGGTCTTGCCGTCACTGAGCGAGACAGCCGCAACAGTAGAAGTAGCTATAGCCCTCATTGGCACTGCAGCGGACAGGAGGGCTAGAACCGCGGTCTGAAGCAGAGCCGGGATGATGAGCAGGTTCTGTTTGGAAGGGTCAGCAATGCTCAAGCAGCCCTGACCAAGAAGACCAGGGGAGGGGGCGCCGGGGAGCTCTTCAGGCCTCATACCGAGCTCGCCTGGACAAGTTTCGTGTTGACATATTCATTGGCAGGCGTTTCTGTTACCTGCAGTACGATCTGTACGACGCAGCGAGGGAAGTTCTTGACTAGGATGAGCTGTCGCAGTGACTGTTGCAAGAGTGACTCCAGATGCCTCTCCCTAGTACCTGTGCGAGAGACATGAGCAAGTGTTTTCTGGTAGGATTCCCCGTGCGCCTAGAGGACTGACCTCCGACTCCCGAGGCCGGTCGAACGACGACATCGACCAGCGCCTCGTAGGGATGCTCATCCCGTTTCTGGGCCTCGACAGGACCGTTTGCAGAGGCTGTGATGGTGTAGCCACCGTATGAGTATGTAGCAGAGCCGTCGGCCTTGGGCAACGGCGACAAGACGGCCTCAGGCTTAGCGGAGACTGTCATTGTGAATTATGACAGGCTTTTGAATAGCCAAAGGTAACGTGAGGCACTACACCAGGCTGATGTTCGCACGGAAAAGAATGTCGCTTCCGCCTAGGCTGGTTGGCATGCAAACAATAAAAAGTCGACTGGCGTGTGAACTCCTAGGCCGGAGAGCTTTGAGCCCCACCGCTGATCGAGTTACGCTAGTGGGTCCCAAGGCAGACAGTACCTGGCATCGGCATATGCCACTACGTACCTGCTGTAGGTTCTGTATGTACCAAGGTACCTAGCTGTCATACCTGCCAAGTTGCTTTGTAACCGGCAACAACGACAACAGTCAGGGACCACCAAACCCCATCAAAACATCAACAAGCTTGATAGCATCCACGCACGCCGTTTGTATGACTGCACTCTGAGACTATGGCTCCTATTGCAATGGCTGAGGCCACGCAACAGGCGGCAGGCACCAAGTCGCCGCCGGTATCAACACCGGCACCAGCACCAACATCAGGGCCTCAAGGAGTTCCGAGTCTGGGGCACAAGCTCCCCAAGCTCGAGCCCAGGCGGCGCCGACAACAGCCTGAGAATCCCATCCCTTTCCCCGAGACGCCTGCTCTCCCTCCCACCCCAGAAAGCCCAGCCTCTTTCCGTGTACCGAGCCGTCGCATCCTATCAAAAGCGGATCATGACTTGTTCGTCTCCTCCCCATCATTTAACCTGATACTGTCCTGGATTTTCAGCCTGTCCGAGTCTGTCACCGACACGCCCATCTCAGCAGTGAAGGACGAGGAGCTGGCCGCCCCATTACGGACGCTCCTGGAGATCCTCGATGAGGTGGAGCAGCTCGTCTACCAAAACCCTCCAGACGATCAGGGGGGCTCCAGATTCGGCAACAAGAGGTTCAGAGACTTCCTGGACAAGGCGAGGGCTCAGGAGACGAAGTGGCACCAAAGGCTCGGCGTTGACAACCTGGATGCCGTTGCCGAGCTCTCAACATACCTCAGCCAGTCTTTTGGAAACCGGAAGCGCATCGACTACGGCTCCGGCCATGAGCTCAACTTCATGATCTGGCTGTTATGCCTCTACCAACTGCGCATCGTCACGCGCGCAGACTTCAAGCCCCTCGTGCTCAAGGTCTTCACTCGCTACCTCGAGGTCATGCGGGTGATCCAGTGCCTGTACTACCTGGAGCCGGCAGGCTCGCACGGCGTGTGGGGCCTGGACGACTACCAGTTCCTCCCCTTCCTGTTCGGCGCGTCGCAGCTGTCTCACCACAAGTACATCACGCCGCGCGCCATCCACCAGGAGCTCATGCTCGAGCAGTTCGGCAAGGACTATCTCTACCTGAACCAGATCGTCTTCGTGAACAGCACCAAGACCGTGAAGGGCCTGCGGTGGCACAGCCCCATGCTGGACGACATCTCGTCCGCAAAGTCGTGGGAGAAGGTCGAGGGCGGCATGCGCCGCATGTTCGTGGCCGAGGTGCTCAAGAAGCTGCCGGTAATGCAGCACTTCCTGTTCGGGTCCCTGGTCCCGGCCGTGGACGGCATGAGCGAGCAGGGCCAGGCTGGGGTACCGGATGAGGAGGACGATGACGAAGGCGGCGAGGTCCAGGTCTTTGACGAGGGCGACGTCAGGCATGTTCATCAGCAGAACGGATGGGGCGAGTGCTGCGGTATCAAGGTCCCCAGCGGTGTTGCTGCCGGTATGGAGGCGTTGAAGAAGGGCGAGACGCTGCGTAGGATCCCGTTTGATTGAAGCATCCTTCAACAAATGTTTTCGGGAAACTCGTAGTGTTTACGCGCCCCTGTATGTGTGTTACAGCTTATGAGACAATATGAAGATAGACTGCCTGATTCCACCATGGGTTGGCTATGATGTGCTCGTCAAGCATGCCTTGATGTGGCCCCTCAACACACGGCAAACCAAAAAGCTACAGCTTGGACGGTGTCTACGAGCGCAATCGGAGACAGTGTCCGTGTCTCTCTACCCTGGCGACGAAACGCTTTGTCTCCATACGGTGCTCCTTGCTATTCTGAAGTCACCGTCAACAACAATGAATGGGCATCACAAAATTGGGATCATGCAATTCGGACGGTATACTGCGACAGATGCTACTATTTCATGGCAAGACTAACTATTCCCGATGTGTACTCGCTGATTTCGACACAAGCATTCTAAGAATGGACACGACATCCTGAGATCTATTGATGGTGGCAAAGACACAACAGGCAAAAGGAACCGCACGCTGATTACCTCGACTGGCATTTGTAAATGAGTGTGGATGAGAGACAGAAGGAGAGATACGGGAGGAGAAAAGGAAAAGCAAGGAATCCCAGGCTCGAGCCATTCAAGACTCACCCCTTTGTGGCGGCGCACCGCCGACCTCTCTTTATTTGGTGCCCAACTTGGTCGGGTCGCCGCACGCCACGTCGAACCACTGGTAGGGCTGGAAGGGGTCGATGGACGTGACCTCGTACGCCACGAGGCCGCCGTACAGCTTGCACCTCGGGGCCCCCAGGCCGGGCTCCAGGTAGAACTCGTAGCTGTAGCACTGCTCGACGGCGACCTGTTTACACACACAGAAGTGGTTAGCAAACGAATATGAGTAGTGGTATTGGCGGGCAAGGTTCTTCTCTCATCACTCACGCTGCAGAACTGGTAGCAACCCTGGAGCGTCACAGGGACGCCGGCCCTGTTGTAGGCGTAGGTGGCGAGGTAGTACACGCCCAGGCCGGCGCCCCTGATGCCGCAGTGGATGGTCTCCGGGGACGGGGTGCCCGTCGCCGCGGCGTCCGACGAGACGGTGTCAGTGGCCGTGACGACCGTCGTAGGGAACTCTGACGGCGTGGAGCTGGCCGTGTCGATCGGGGTCAGCGTCGTCACGATGACGAGCGTCGGCGAGGTCGAGCCCGAGGTCGAGGTCGCCACCTCGATCGGGGTCACGGTCGTGTCGATAACGAGCGACGTGATTACGAAAGACGTCGACGAATCCCCCGGCACGACAACGGTCGTCTCGGTGGGAAGAATTATGATGGACGTCACCGTCGGCCCGTCCGATGACGTGGGCTCCTCTACGGTCGTGGAGGCTGGGACGGACGAGACATTTGCGAACGACGAGGAGACCGGGATGGGCAGGATGCTGATGCTGATCTTGGGTGTTGAGGTGATGTTGGGGAAGCTGGTGAAGTTCCCCGGAATGTCGCCCGAGGAGGTCGGAATGGGCAGCAAGGACGTGACATCCGGCGTGCTGATATTGGGGAATGATGTGAAGTTTGTGGGGACCAGCAAGGTCGAAGTAGGGAGGATGGTAGGGAGCACGGTGACGTTCACCGTGGTGGTGATGTTGACGAGGGTAGGAGCGCTGGTGCCGTCCGTTCCATAGGGTGCCGCCGAGGTAGTCTCGTTGGAGATGGGGTAGTAGGGCTGGCTTGTCGATATGGTCACCGAGGTTCCAGTGAGGAGCCACGACGAGGTAGTTGAGGAGTTCCACCCGTAGGGCGCAGAGGTGAAGTTGCCGGGGGAAGATGTGCCAGTGGGCGGCGGGCCTGTATTGTACACGGTGACGTACTCTGTGACCTTGATCACCGAACATGCGCTTGTGGTGATGGGGATTGGGAGCAGAGGATCGACGATGACGATGGTTGTGCTGTCGGGAGCCGTCGTGGTCGTATCAGTTACTGCAGCCACGCTCACACCATCGGGAGGCCCGTAGACTGGAGGTCGGTACGGGGCGCCCACGGACAAGATTGGCGTGGGAGCTTGCCGTTGACGGTGACCTCTGCGGCCGTTGAGTCGCTGATCAGTGTCAGCGTAGTTCTCAGCAAAACCGGTAGATGCTTTTGTGTCTCAGATCCTCTCATGTTGCCATTACACATACATTATTGGCATTGGGTGCTGCAAATATCGGGCTGCAGATGAGCCCTGCAGCGACCAGAAGTACGTTGTGATGCATGCTTCTGTGTCCTAGAAAGTCAAAATTATATAGAAACGAGTGATTTGCAAGATTCGAGGGATCACGAGGACGGTTCCTTAAGAGAGTGTATGCAAAGCGAATGGCTGTTGCTGATGATGTGTCGAGTCTTTCTCTTACATCTCGAGCTTCTCTCCGAGAGTCTTATAGATGTCCTCATCACGCGGGATTCCTCGATCTATCGAAAATCTAGAGACCCAATTCACAAGGGATGATGTTCTCAGACCTAACCAGGCAATTATTGGCATGTGAGGGGGGTTAGACCTGCGAGGCTGGGAAGGGGAGGACGATGGGCACACTTTTTGCAGCAAGGGAGAAACCACCACACCACAGTGCCATCACGAGGCCGGCATGCCGTCTTGACAGCTCCACCTTGACATCACTCCCACTCACGATCGCCATGCATTTGACATTAGGGATATTATCTCGGCTCGAGACTCTGGATTCGGCTGCCCTTGATGACCTAGCGCTTATTTTGAATGAGGCTCCCTAAGAGAAAAAGAAACGGTCGCCTTACAGTACAGTCCGAGATGTGAGACCCCCCTTCGGTCGATCGATCAAAGAAGAGATGCGATAGGGTATCGAACAGGCTCACTCGAAACGCCCCTCAGTTCCCTTGCGTGATCCCAAAATGCAGATATGCCTTGCTTCCTAAAGACGCCATAGTATGCTTCCTGGCTGAGATTTATACAGTGTACCTTCCACCGCAGCCTGGGAAAAAGGTGGAAGGAATAGCCGACCGGGTCGCGAAAAATTGTACGCTCGCCAAATGGCCGGCGGTAGCAAAAAGGATGGCCACAGACCAAAACTTCCCATCATCAGTCTTCCCAAATAGTCTCCAGGTCCAGGTCTCCTCTCCTCTCTGCGCCACAAACGCTCCACCGCTTCCGCTTGTCTCTCGTTCCAAATCCACTCAACGTTCGGCCGCGTGACGGGGCGTCCAAGCTGCTGCGACCCTTGGGCTCACCGCCGTCCTCAGCGTCAGCAGCAGCTTTAAGTTGGGCAATCCTGTCCGCCTCGAGTGCGGCCTCCTCAGCATCAGGCGAGTCCGGAATGGTCTCCAGACTTGAGATACTGGGACTTCGAGACCTCATAGAAATTGGTGTTGAAGGCATGGATGATGACGGGGCGTAGCCCCCAGAAGACGAGTAGCCATCCTTGTCGCTCAGTAAGTCGTAGGGTCGCTGGACAGGTGAGGAAGTAATGGACGATGGTGTAAAAGAGCTAGGCAACGAGCTCGTGCTGGAGCTCGGCAGGTGACGAAGGGGTGAGGAAGGACGCTGGCGGATCATTGGTGTGCTGAAGCCCAGGTTGGGCGAGCTGTTCCTTTCTGACAGCTGGCGGTCAGGGAGGACCGATGTGCGTGTGGGCGAGGCTGGAGGGTACATCTCATCGACGGGTTTTCGCAAGGACCGCTGTCGCTGTGGCGAGCCCTTTGGGCTCTGGGGACGTGGTATGAGGATGTGCCCGAGCCCGTTCACGCCGGGCATGGACTGGGCACGACCCATGGGAGGGGGCGCCAGAGTGGCGGCAGACTTGGACCTGACGTGGTTGCCTGACAATGGCGAGGTCGTCCGCGGGCGATACGGTAGGGCAGCGGCGTTCCACGTCGGAGAGATTGGAGAGGAAGGTGAGGGATCGGTGGAGCGACGCATAGTGGGAGGCTTCCGAGGAGATTCGGGCTCAGAAATCAGGGGCTGTGGGTTGTAGTTTGAATGTTGTAGTCGAAGAGAAGGGAGGGGACCGGAACGGAACTCCTCGAGTTTCTCAGTCTCCGGGACAGGCTCCATGGTGATGATGCCTCTAGCAGCCCGGGAAATAATCACCGAAGCGGTGCATGCATGGAGGAACAACAGGAGGGCGCGGTGGTCTAGAGGTGGTCTGGAGGCGGACTGTAGCTGTGGGATGGTGGAGTCGTCGCAGTAGGTGCAGGAACCGGAGGCGCGATTGGTGGAGGGGCAACAGTCTCGCTGCCAGGTCTCTCCTCGCGCAGGCACGCCAGCACGTGTTCTGTGGGTGAAGACACAAAGAATACGTCGAGAGGTATGGATTGAAACGGGCTGCAATGTGCCCCGTAGAGTTCAAGAAGATGTGGTTTCGAGACCCGATCTGAGAAATGTCTTAGTCCATCTCAGCTGGTGGCCGCCCAAGTCAGTCGATGGGTCCAGTCCGATGCGGCGCTGGGACGGTCGTGCTTGCGGGCTAGCGAGATTCGAGATTTGAATAGCTTGCGGCGAGGGATGGAAGCAACCCCGTGATGGCAGTAGTGGCGGCGAGCAAGAGAAAGTGAGGTTGTTGTCTAGGTATTTTGAGGCAGGGCGGGATAGGTACTTGGGTAGGTAGACCAGGAGAGGGCAGAAGCGGGATGTTGGCGGCGAAGGGTGATGGGGAGGCGAGGCTAAAAAGAAGAACTGGGATCCCAGGGCTCAGGGCTGTCAGCGATGTTAGTGCCTGGCCGTTTGGATCTGGCTCATTCTGCGCGTGTTCTACGCTCTGCCGCGTGCCTGTCTACCAATGCGCTCGTACGTCCAGGCGGGCAGTCTGATAGCCTAGTACGCCCAGTCCATATACAGGTAGATCTGCTTTCCGCCTGCCCTGGTGCCGCACCAAGCAACGATCCCCTGGCGGCACAGGCCAGCGATCGCTTCTTTAGGTACCCTTATTTTGCATGGTCAATCTCTCCGAGTCAATGCACGTCGTCACTTGCCAGCAGGAACCCAAAGCTTGCTGCCATGACGACGTTGGGCAACATGAGCTGCGGATGAACGGCAGGGCGAGTATTCACTGGAATGCGCAACGGTAATTATCCAATGCTACGCCCAGCTACAGTGCCTACCCAACGTATAGTAGGTAGGCAAGCAACGCAACAAACAGCTCGGCTCAGCTTCAATACGGCAGCCCCTCCCCCAAGGACTCGATCACGGGCCGAAGTCACGATGCTACGCTCCTTGACACCACATGTGACACTATGGCGCTGTGCACAGATTCGACTCCTGCAGCTCGTCTCGCTCGTCTGGCCCGTCCTGTTTGCAGTGATCAGAGCTGCAGGAGCTGGGGCGGTTCATGCTCATGATTCATACCTTGTGCCCAGCTGGCCCCCACTGTGGCCTTGGACTCTGTTCATGCGCATGGAGTCGTTCCCCATCCTGTTGCTTGCGGTGCACCGCATTGCAGTCGGACGGCCCATTCGGCCCAGCAAAGTACATGAACATAGCAGAAACCCCCGGGCCTATAACAACTGCCGCAACGCCGGGCACCTGGTGCAACGGTGCAGTTCTCCACGGCACATACACGTATAGACCACTACATGACTGGCATACTACTGTCCCTGCCAGTCTAGTCTATAGTCTGCCTCCTGTCCCATAATATGCGTGTCAACGTGTGCGGGCTGGTGCGCAGAAAGGAGGAACAATAGTGATCTGCAGCTGCTTCACTCACCGCCTGCGTCCTCTTTCGTGGGCCATGCATGACAAGCGTGCCGTGGAACGGAGCCCTCAGGGCCCTGCAGCGCTTGGAACCTCCGAGCCCCGCCTTTTGTTCCTGGTGCTTGTCGGCTGGGCGGGTGGGTTGAGCTGGCGGCTGAGGCGCCAAAGGAAGAACAAGCAACGCTGGCTGCATTTGTGACCTGCCAGACAACCAACACCTTCCCCCCGTCTCCCCGTCATGCGATCTGTGCGATCTCTTGTTTGCTGCACGAGATCCACAGCATACAACGTGCATACTATGTAGACCACCGTGCCTCGAACACTCATCTCATGCCACTGCTCGGAACTCTTCCACCACCAACACACCGCACCACTCGTGACCGATCAAACAACCGTCATTCTGTGGCTAGCGACTGCCGTCTCCAGCATCGTCCAAGGATCTAGTCTCCCGAAATCCAGGGTCCTACAGGGTCCCGGAGCTACCCGCTTGATTGGTGGACTTTCGACTGGAAGAGGCCCACACTTTTGGTCGAGAACAACCCCTGCGGAAGCCCCGGCGGATGTCGTTGTCGGCCTCGTTAGACTACGGAGTTGCTGGGCGAGGTTAAGTTAAATACGGCAACGTGGGAGCAGAGCAGAACAATCAGGACCTAGCTCTGTCCTGCCTGTGAGGCTCCGAGCGTCAGTTCGCTACTTTTGTAGCACTCGCGTGCACAGTAATAGGCTCAAACTGGCAGGGTTCATGCGAACAGAGACCGTCGCCCTCGGGGTGGATCCCCCCACAAGAGTGGCGGTCACTTGACCGCAGCCGCGGGACCGGCTCGGCCGGCCAAACCGAGGACTGGCTCCATTACCACCGCGACGGCTTCGGCCAAGGGGTAGACGGCGCGCAAGAAAGCACGCAACGCGCCGTTGGAAGGCAAAACGAGGCCGTCTCCTATGCGAAAGACCGTCGGTTCATGGAGAAATTCAATGGCGCATCCTGTTGCCGGCGAATCTGGATCTTCTTTGCTTTGTCACTTGTCTTTACCCCTGAACCAATTTAGTCTTGGACCGAGTTGCCGTCCCCGAAAGACAACCGCGCCAGTGGCAAGTTGGGGGCCGACTCGATTAAGACCGGTTTACCACTCCCTCGGTATGTCCTAGGGCTCGAGAGCGACATTATTGCGGCTAGAGCAAGCTGCCACTGCGTAGAACCCAATGGAGGCTCGACTTTGGCGAGAAACCCAAGACATGTTGTGGCGTGCGAGAAAAACCACTCACCAGCATTGAAACACTCAGCTGATACAATGTCTCTCTTTGTCTTGCCAGCGGACAAATGCCGCACCGCGTATTCAAGACTCAACGGCTTTGCCTCGGACTAGACGTTGCAGGACCGAGCTTCAGGTCTTACGATGCCCACCACGGTTCAAGCGGGCCGTCCTTGGTGGTTCTTCCCATGCAAAAAGGCAGCGGGTTTCGTGCGAGGTGATTGCCCGTTGCGAGAAGCTGCCCATACTGGACTAACAGCGAGATATTGGGGACCCCACGATAGTCCCGCAACGGTACCTGCAGCACCTGAGGAGACGGGATATGCAAGAAATGACCGGAGATTTTCCTTCGCTGTGGAGTCCTTTAGTGCAAGCAGGATACTAGAGACTTTCTGCAGAAAATGGCTCAACGCACAGCCAAGGTGCCGGCTCGACAGCTCTTTGGCACCCGCTCCTTGGCATTTGGCTGCGTTGACGATGGCCATCCTGGAGAGATCCCTCCAAGTGCCTGACACGATGCTTGTAGGCGCGTATGGTGGCCAGTCTTGAGAAGAACTGGAGTACCCTCCAGCGTCGCAGGTACTCGGTGTAGAAGTGAAGAGATCACCGCGGGAGTATCCGGTGGGTATGTCCATGATTGACACAGGGACGATGCCCGGCAGGATTGTGGGCTGCCTGTCTTTGGGCCAAGTCTGTATCTGAGGCCCCACGATCCGAATCGTGTGTCTTAGTCCGAGGTCCAGCACACACTTTGTTGTGACGACGAAAGTACGCATGCTACTGCGTGACTTGCAGCCTCCGGTACAGATGCACAAGCACAGTCTGCATCCCACATCTCACAATATTGTTGGCCTGTTTCTGAGAAGAATGGGCAAGACAAGCGTGCTACCGCCGAGTGAGACGAATCTGACGTCCTGAGGCGGACAGTGAGACTTCGTTTCGTACATGGTGGTAGACGGCGCTGTGTCAAAGGTTACGCATAGAAGATAGAGCAGCATGAGCGCCAGGTACAGGATGGATCGGTTTCTGACTGACATTGCACCGAAATAGCCCTCTCTAACTGCGATCAGCCTTCGTATACTAGACGTATCCTAGGTAGTCCCGCGTCACAATTATGTACAGAAACCATGGTATTGCCCGAAGAATATCCTCTCCTTTCATTTCGGTAGGCCGCCATGTGTGTTTCTTGCAAGGTTTGTTCAGAGACCAGCGCCAGTCTGATGGGGTTCGAGAGGCTGCCATCATTTGATGGCAATTGTCCTCACAGTGTGCTGTATCCCAATCACCAAGCAGCAAAGGTGAGACTGAATATAAATGAAACGCCCACGTAGTATGCTACCAGCATCCTGGTATTAGTCCTGCCGGGTTCTATTTCTATAAAAGTTTCTTCTATCAAGATAGGGAACATCTCTTCTGGCACAGTGCTCTCCAGCTGTCCCACGGTCTGGCGTCAAGCAGACTTATAAAATGCACGCAATCGTCGCAATGCCCTGGAATCGCTGCACCACACGATAAATCTCAACCGAGATCGAGGGGAGGAAGTCGTCCCGCTTCGGTCGGCAGGAAGCGGGAGTGAACGCCATCGACTGAAGCAAGAACGGTGAGGACGACACAGATCATACCTCGTCGATCCGAAACTTCCCTTGAGACGCGGAGGGTTTAAATTCGGCGGCGCCAGAAGATGCGCTGAGACCGAATCATAGTCCATATGTCTTCAAACATATCTGGCTGTCAAACCTAGTCTCGTACTGCGGCGATTTCCGATGAGATCGCCATATAGACAGACAGACAGTCCGACAGGCTCTTCAACGAAAAGGCCAAGTATGGCCAGGCGATTATTGCCGGCCGCCTCTGTTCATCGTGACAGCGCCTTTGCCTGAACACGCAGTTGGGGGGGGGGGGGTGCTTCTGCTTAGTTCGCAGGCTGTCTTGTGCCGTTGAGGTCCTCTGGGCCAAACGACATGGGAAGCAACTGCACGCAGACGTCCTCGGTCAGCATGGGTATGTTCCAGGGGGGCAACAGTCTAGACAGGGACCTACATCTTCTAGCCGCAGGACACAGTAATTCCCATCCTTGTCGAACATCAAGATGGGCATCCTCAGCTCGCAGAACTCCCGGATACTGAGATGCAACCATGTCAGTATTCAAGCGACCTCGTCGTCCTCCACATCAGCCAGGGGGAGAGAAGGGGTTTGCTGAAACTCACAACTGCCTGCACATGCCGCAGGGGCTTGCGGGCGGCGAGATGTCGGTGGCGACGGCAACGGCCTTGAAGCCGCGGTGGCCCTCGGTGACGGCCTTACCGAAGGCGACGCGCTCGGCGCAGGTGCCGACGGGGTAGGCGGCGTTCTCGACGTTTGCGCCGGAGACGTAGGCGCCGACGGTGGTGAGCAGCACGGCGCCGACGCGGAACTTGCTGTAGGGGCAGTAGGCCGTGTCCTTGGCGGCCACCGCGTGGCGGCGCAGGTTCTTGATCTCCTCGGCCGTCAGCCCAAAGGTCTCGGCGGTCGACTCGATGTGCTGGTTGTTGATGCTCGACAGCATCGGGGGAGGTTGAGGTGCCATGTCGGTGCAGGGGTCCGGATGTTTTGGTGATAGATTAAGTGGGGGATGAGACTGGTCAGATATTAATTAAGGCAGTGATTGCTCACTTGAAAATCAAAAGAAAAATCTATTGGGATGATTTCAGAGTTTGCACAACATTTACTCTCACTTAGGAATGAGACAAAATGAAGCAATACCGGATTGAATCATTGACTGACAAGTGAGAAGTTTGGCCTTAGTCCTTACGGGAGCAGCAAAACTTATGTGGAGTGCGGTAGTCGCCGGCAGCCGACAAGATGAGCCTGCCAGCTGTACTGGACTTTTCTCGACCTTTGATAAGAATTATGCGCCCAATAGCTTATATGTTTTGAACTGAGAATATCCTTGTACATTAGTATACTATTTCCTCCCTTGTTTACCAAGGAATTGTCGATGCAGCCGGATCTCTCCAAATGATACGACCGTATCCAGACAGCGGGGCACTGTACCGCTTGCTACACTATGAGATGCCTACGATACACCGAAACCAAGCCGAGGAGGGCTTGACGAAATTGAAAGGTAATCTGTATTTGATCTACTACAAGAGCCGACATATGGCATTGTTTATATGTGCTAGCAATAAATGCGACGCTTCGGGATAAAGTTCACTGCAAGAGAACCACAAGTAAGACACAGTAGCTAGACTGCAGTGTTGGCATAGCACTGCAGAGGTTGTTCCATTTGACCACTGTTTTGGTGTACCGTATCCCCATCGCATATTCATGTCCAAATATTCGTCTAAATTGGGATGATCATAGGGCTCATCACACTCGCCCCTCCGTCTACCACCATATTTGCCCCATTGACATAGGACGAGAACCCACATGCGAGGAAACCGGCGACTCTCGCGACCTCGGTTGGTTGTCCAGCACGCTCGAGCGGGATCGTCTGCTTCTGGGCCTGGTACACATGCATTAAGCATTATTAGTGAGAACAAATCAAGCACTGTGCGTGCTGGTGGGGCACTGACCTCAGGTGTTTGTAAGGACGCTGGTGGAAACTGCGCTATAAGCCCCCTCATGTCCGTCTGTGTAACAAGATATCAGTAACTTGGCTGGGAAAACATATCTCTGGCGGTTTCTGCTCACCCCATCCAGGTTAACTCCCACGTCAACTTGGCCAGGAGAAATGCAATTCATTCTCACACCACTGCCCTTGAGCACAGCAACCCCGGCCCTAACGACTCCAAGTGCTGCATGGGTTGCCATAGTATAACTAGGACCCCAGCAACCTCCATAGGTGGACGCCACACTACTGATCACAATAATGCTGCCATATTTCTGCGACTTGGGCGCGGCATTTGGGTACGACTGCTTCTTAGTAAGCTTTGCCATGGCCGGGGGCGCGTACTTCAGTGCAAAGAAGGGGGCCATCGAGTGCGCCTCGAAGCACCGCTGGAGGTCGGCTGGGGTGGTATCGTGGATTGAGGGTGGCCCGAGCAGGCCGGATGAGCAGACCCAGACATCGAGGCGACCGAAGGCGTGCAGGACCTCGTCGATGAGCACGATGGTGTCCTCCTCTTTGGAGATGTTGAAGGGGTAGGGAATGACCTTTGTGTGGGGATGGTCCTTGGACAGGCGATCAACGAAGTCCTTATCCGTGTCTAAGGATGTAGCTTGGTCACAGGCGTATATCGCTGCTGCTCCATGGGTCGCCAGCTCCTCGACGATGGCCTTGCCGACGGGCTGCGAAGTGCCCGTGACAACACAAACGAAGCCATACTCGATTCCTGTTAATTTTGCGTTTCATTGGTGGCACGAACAGACCTTGGAGCCTGGCAACTTACAAGCTTGCCATCAGGACGGTACGGGCTGAAGTCTTCAGTCGTATCCATGGTGGCACGTCCGAGCGGCTTGACCCTGCGGGCACAAGTATACAAAATGCAGAGTGGAGTGGTGCTTAACAACAAGAGAGACACGATGAGATGCTGAACGAAGTGGTAGGACTTTCGATCCCTAACCTACGGACAGCAAGACGTAAGGTTCTCGGGGTGTTGACCGCAGTGGTCTTATCTGCTGGTGGGCAGATATGCATGTCGTTGCCATGTGCGTTACACATCACCAATTGAACGATTCTGGTTCGTCAATGGCTCCAGCGGGTGGTTGGTTAGTGTGAGCTTGGGTGGTGCTTCTCCGAGGCACCGCTGGGTTGCAGGAATCGCCTGATGCCTGGTTGAGATAAAGCGCACATGACAGGTGCTTTCGGTTGTACATGGCCGCCAGCCCGAGAGAGTCTGGGCAAAGCAGCCGTGTACTGCTTCTCCTCGGTCCATTGAAGGTCCAGCACTGTCTGGCGTGGCGTGGCAGCATGAGTACCCAGCTCCAAAGGAGACACGATATCGTCTCGGGTCCTGGTTGTGAGTTGGGGTGCGACAGCTCGGCTCTACTCTCAATTTCTCGATCCTCGACTGACCAAATATTGTTCAGTGATCAGGGGCCTGGGCTTGGAGATTTGGATTAGCACAAAGTATGAACCTGCACCGCATGCAGATCTGCAGGGCTCGGATCCAACGCCCAAGCATAATTGCGAACATCAGTGCAGGAGTTGGTAAAGCTTAAAATAAGTTCTCCGTGACGACTCTAGACAAGGCTGGCCTTGGGGGCAATGGGGAAGCAGAGAGAGCGTATTGTACTGGGAGTCCGGGAAATCACACCCACCCAAGATTCCGACGTTGCAGCGGGTCCCCCACCCCCTACAGGCTGGCCGAGTGCCGGCGCGGTCACATCTGGTCAGGTCTGGTCTGGCCTGGACTTTGACTGAACTGAACTCGCTGCTCTTCGGACTCGAGAGCACACGACCGCAGACAACAATTGCCTGCCTCTCGCGATACACCCGCCGCCCCGACCAACCCTTCGAGACATGCAGCACTTATGACACTAACCCCGACCTCTGTACGACCGCGTGCCTGCCTTCTGCGTCATCTAGAGAGCCTCTGCAGCCGGGCAGCCCGCCCCGTTACACGAGCTCGTGCTCTGCCCTGCCCTCGCCCGCGCCCGCGCCCGCGCCCTACCTGACCTCGCCCGCGAACGCCCTCCTCGACCCGATCTCGCCATGGACCAGGCAGACGTGCCGGCGCTGCTGTCGCGCCTGGCCAGCGACGAGGATGCCGCCCGCAAGATGGCCGTCTTCAAGCTCCAGTCCTCCATCAACGACCCTGCCTTCGCCGACGTCTTCATCTCCGCAGGCGGTCTCGTCATCCTACGGCGCCTCATCATGAGCACCGGCGGCAACACCCTTGCATACTCGCTCCAGTCCCTGAGCAGGCTGCTCGAGGTCGACATGGGCTGGGACATATTCGAGGGCCACATGGCTACCGACCTTGTCGAGCGCATAGTCGAGCTCATCGTCATGAACCCCCTGGTCAATATCTTGAGAGGTGCAATGTCCATCCTGGTTGCCCTCGTGTCCCACTCGCAGTCCGCCCCCAGAACAAACCACATCGCAGCCTCTGTGAAAGCACCCGGCACCTTTGGCTTCCGCGCCCTGAAGCCCGCCGTCGCCGTCTACCCCCAGCTTTTCGAGCATGTCATCTCCCAGCTCCAGTCCGCCGACCACGCTCTATGCGCCAACGCATTGATGCTGATAAATGCACTCATACGCGATGCCGTGTCAAAGGAAGAGCCGCGGAGTGGTGCGAACGGAACCAGGTCAGGTGCAAACGAGGACTGGTCAAAGTTCATTAAAAAGCTACAGGATCTGGGTCTCATCAAGGCGGTATACAACCTGATGCAGAGCTCGGCAATGCAGGACCTTGCCCAGCCCCTGCTCGAGTTCCAATCGCTTACGAAGGTGCTTCTCAGGAGGTGGAAGGAGGTCAAGGTCGACCTCGAGCGGCCGGAGCACCGGAGAGCGCTGAAAGGTCTGCATCTTGCCAGCGCGCCGGATAAGTCCTTTGGCAACGGATCCGGCTCCACCACGCCGGTGGCGATGGACGGAGAGAAAAGCAACAGGAAACACAACCCAGAAAAGTGGCGCAGGCTCGGTTTTGAGACAGAAAGCCCGGCACAAGAGTTCGGCACCGCTGGGTTCCTGGGCATGATGGATCTGACAGACTACGTGCGCAAGAACGAGGATGGCTTCCAGAAGATGCTGTTGGAGCAGTCGACTAGACCACTGCACGAGAGGTGTCCGGTCGCACGTTCAAGCTTGGCAGTTACGACAATGCTCTTCGAGCATTTTGAGGTAAATAAGGCAGATCTCGAGGACACAAAGGGCTACCAGGCGCTTGAGAATGTGAAGAACAACGACAAGATCTTCAGGCCACTGTTGCTTCAGTGGTCGCGGTTGCACACGGCTGGTCTTCATGCTTTCTTCCGGATGTGGAAGGCCACAGGAGCCGAGAGGGACGATTTTGACAAGGTGGCTGAGCTGGTCCGAATCCTGATCGAGCAGGTGGTCGGCCAGGCTAGCAGGATGAAAGATGTTGTGGAGGTTGAAGAAGAGCTCCAGGAGCATGACTGTGCGCGACTACGGGAATTGCAGATGGAGCTCCTTGACTTGTCTTTCGACGACCAGTGGGGCCAACACCTCTATCAAGTGCGCGAAGAACTGAAACACGAAGCACTGTCATTCGTGAAGGAACAGCGCATTCGCTGTCTACTACAGGGAGCTTGGTCCTCCAGACCGCTGCCGCGACGCGATCAGCCGGAACATCAACAGGAGGACGGCTCAGGCAAGAAGAAGCTTTACCAGCCGAAACCATGGAGGTTTGCGAAGCTGTCCCACAACAGGCGCTATCTTCACTACGCCGATTTCGCCGAGAAGATGGAGCCAGATCCCGGCCTCGACTCCCTCGCCGAGAAGATCGATCTGAGCACCATCAGCTCGGTGGTCTCCAACGTGTCTGCCCCCAACGAGGACGTTCGGAGTGTGTCTAGCGGGTCCACACTCAAGAACCAGGCGGCGAACGCCGGCGTGGCGGCAGGTATCAATGCCGCGCCTAAGACGACGACCAAGATTACCATCTACAGCTACGTGAGGCCGGAGGAGGCGGCCAAGGGTGGTGACACCAAAGAGCAGGCCATCCTGACACTGTTCCCGCTCAACCACTCCCTGGCGTCCGAATGGCTGGACGGCCTGCTCATGCTGCTCAACCAGGCACCCATCACGGCAGAAACGAACAAGCTGGTAACCCTGGTCTGCGATTACGGCCTGAAGATCAGGCTGCTTAATGTCAGGGTGGACGCCGTGTATCAGGGGCCGCCTCCTGGAGCCGGCGTCGTGCCGAGCAGGGAGGGGCTGGACGACAATTACTTCTATGAGGTTTAGTCTCGTACGGCTGTGGCGATCGACACGTTCAAGTCGCAAATGCTTTCTTGCCCTGTTTTCTTATCAAGTGTTCTTTTTTTAAGTCATCGCGTATACCCCGATTTAGCAGTGTGGAGGTTGAGAGCGCTGAGGGCCTCGAGAGCATGCGCTCAGGTTTTGCATATCACAATAGTCATCATAATGGTCTTTAGCATAGCGATAATATGTGTGTTCTTAGCCTGGTCCTCTCGACATGTATATTAGGTCGCCGAATCGAATACTTTGAGCATGAGTGAGCCAACATCTAAAGCATGTGGACGAACTGTCGAGGGACTTGAGGCTGTGCCAGAAACTAGAACCCTCCTAGGGGGAGACAGTATGCACACAGTACGTATGGGGGGATTCAGTGATTCCCAAAAAAGATGAAGGAAAAAGGAAAAATAAGGGTACTGGGTCTTCCACAACGTACCTCGTGTGGGTCCATCGACCCAGCGTGTCGGGCCGCTGCAGCAGCTACATGCCCTAGCTCGCCTGATCCAGCCTAGTCTGTTTGTGTAGACAAAGGCCGGGCTGCAGGGCAGGTGGCTGGGGCCGGGACAGGGGTCCAGCTTCCAACTTCAACACAAACGGGCTCCGTTTGACGTCTCAGTGCTACAAGCATGTAAAGAGCCCCAAACCCCGAGTTCTGGCAACGAAGGTCATCCTCCATACATCACGCTTGACAAGACCGTCGTCTTTGAGGTCGCATTGACCCGACGAGATGCCCTACAAAACTCCATCTAGAAGGGGGGCGTCCGCAAAGAAGCCGTTTACACCTCGCAAGCGAGGTCTCTTTGAAGACGGTCAATGGCTCTGTAAGGCCCCGCCACCGCACCCCGTGAAACTGACCTTTGCCTCATTCCTCTAACTGTGATCTATCTGTGCTCGCAGGCGAGTGCACACCGCGGAAGCCGGCCCTTTGCCTGACGGTCAAGAAGGATAGCCCTAATAAGGGCAAGCGGTTCTACACATGCCAGGACAACCCCAAGAAGTGCGACTTCTTCCTCTGGTTCGTTCACCACACGATTGACATTGACTATCACATGGTGCGTATTCACGCTCGCTTACACCCATCACAGGGAGGAAGAGGCAATGAAGCGCGAGCGCGAAGCCCTCCTGCTTCACAACTGTAACTCAGAGAATGGCGTCACCACAAGCGTGCGGGCAAAGACCCCCGAGCCCGCGCCTCCTCTGAACCTGCCTGCGCCAAAACCGGCCGCCCCGACCATCTCCCAGTACTTCGAGAGGCCTGGGGCGTCCAAACAGAGGATCTTCAAGGGGCTCGACGCACCGCGCGAGGGCTACCCCTCACAGTCCAGCGACACGGACGACGACGCCGACGTGCCGGTGCCAAGCCAGACGCTGCGCGGCTCGGTCTCGTCTAAGTCACTGAACTCCGACGCGGCAGCGGCAGGCGCCAGTAAGAGGGTGGACCCCGTCACGCCTACGGCCAAGCGCAAACGCAGCGTCTTCCTGGACGACAGCGACGAGGACTTCGGCGGCGACGACCTCAACGACTCGGAGACGGAGAGGCAGCTCGCCGCCATCACGGACGAGAGCGCGCGGAAGCAGCAGCGCACGCGGGACGCTTACGGCACGCCGACGGCGCGAGGCGGCGGCCAGAACGGCCAGAACGGCCAGAACGGCCTCCTCCCGACACCAGTGAGCAGGAGGCCCGGCCTGCTCATCGGCCAGGATGAGCGCGGGCGGTCGGCCAAGCGCCAACGGCAGGCTGACGGTGATGACGACGACGAGACGCAGTCGCAGCCTGCGCCCGCACAGGTGCTAGGGGACCCCGAGACGCCCACGCCGTACCGGAAGACCGACGCCCTCGCGGGGACCAAGGCTATTACACCAGCAGCAGCAGCCAAGACGGCCGCGGGGGACGCGGACGACTACCCCAAGATCTCAGACGAGGTCCTCTCGCTGCTCGCCCACCAGCCCGTCTCGGAGTCGACGAAGCGGACGCTCAAGGCGGCGATGGAGCGGCACGAGATGCGCGTCAGGGGCGTCGTGCGGGGCAGAGAGGCCGCGAGAATGGGCATCGCCGAGCGGGACGCCCGGATCGGCGAGCTGCAGGCGCGCGTCGTGGATCTGGAGAACGGGAGGAAGATGGACAAGGAGAGGCTGCGGGAGCTCAGCTCGGGGCTCCTGAAGCTGAGCCAGGAGGACTGAGCCAGGACTGTTTTCGTTTGGTCTTTGTTTAGTGTGTCTGGCAAGGTTCCGCGGGCTACGGTCAGGATTTAGAAGGTCTGTAGTGAGCAAGCATACTTTTCGGTTTGAGTTAGGCGCGTAGGATACCCCATTGAGTATTTACAGAGACCCAAGGACCAAAAATGATGGGTGCTATAAGATCAGCATGAGTTATGATGCCCTATTGCATTGTTTGGACTTCACTATTCCTTTCTATGTCCAACCGAGCTGCGCGCCGTCCCAACAATTGCGTCCTCGCATTCCCAGGCTTGCCTCGCCTTGCCTCGCTTCTCATTCGAAGCTAGGGGTGTCGTCTACTCCAACTTTCAAGCAGGGGGGTATCTCATGCGGCAAATGCAAGAGTGTATGTAGCATTAGCCGCTCAAAGCTTGTACGGTGTCTTGTCCTATATTTCCATCCAGACGGTTTGTACCTTATCATGCCCGTTCGTTCTACTTTCCAGAAATCCTCGACAGTCTGGACCCCTTCACTGGTGCTGGCAGGCACCGGATCAAATCATCGCGCGCTAAGACATACGTTAGCCCGTTTGCAATCGTGTCAAGTTCAGGTTGTGAGACTCACCCTCTTCGCTCTCAAATAATATCGTGATATCGTCATGCTCTCCTGGTATCTCCGGCAGATCCAAGCACACGAATGCAAGGTCGTCTGCTGACTCTTCATGCTCTTCCGGCCTGCGGGGCAGAGGGAACTTTGCATCGTCGATCTTGATGCCCGTGAGCTTGTTGCGACTGACGGCCTCGAAAACGTCGGTCGGCTTCAGGGGGAAGCTCATGCTTTCACCATGGTGGAAATCCTCGAAGAAGGCCAGCACCTGGATGATGTTCTCTGACTGTACGACTTGGATCCTTGTCGCTCCTGCCTCCCACTTCTTGTAGATCGGCACCACCATGCGCCGCCGGGAAATGGCCAGCGTTGCTGCAATTCCGTCAAACAGCACCTTGAACCCTGTCAAAGCCTCCTGGAACTCGTGCAGGTTTCTTTGACTGGTAAACGTGAGCGTTCGCACCGAAGGCGAGCGACTCGTTAGCTGGAGCGCCTGGTGGACATCCTCAGGGGTCTGCTTTGGAACCTGAGATTCCGACAATGCAATTGTTAAATCCTTTTGTGGCTGCCGTAAAATCGAGAGACTCAATTTGTCCTTGACAGGTAGTCTGAGCTTCAGCTCTCCAGGTTCAACGTTGACCCTGTCAGTGATGGTACCACATTTGAAGTCGACCACGATCTTCAGCTTCTCAGCCAGGACCGTCTCCGGTATTTCGTCTTCAGTGTCTTCATTGATAATCCTGACTCTTGACCAAGGCAACTGAGAGAAGCCTTTCAGAGGCCCTGACCTTACGTTCTGGGACAATGCGAATGCGGTGATAGGCACTTCGGAGTGAACCTTTTCGTCATGTTGGACAACAGTGCCGACCAGGATGCTGTGGAAACGAAGACGCTCAGGCTCATCGTTGAACGCCATGACCATTCTGCCTGATGAGCTTCCATCATCAAATCTGAGCAGAAGAGCCGGTTCGTTGTGCTCGCCGCGTAAAAAACCAAATTGGACTGGCATCTGTGGACTATACGCGTGATTGACTGCACTGAGTACCTTCGTGCTCGGGCCAGTCACGACAGCCAGGCGGAAGCCCCGATGATAGCTTCTCTGGCCAGTCGGCGACGATTCTTTGAGGATCTTTTCGAAGAGGCCGATTTCGCAAGCTCGGACTGCCTCTCTGGGGAACGTGGCTGATTGGGCGTTGGAGTCGAAATATTGGAAGCTGCGCAGAGTCGACTTGAAAACAATGTCCTCATCTTGCCGCGGTTGAAGCGTCGCAAGCGACTTGGCGTTGAAGTCCTGCATGCTCCAGAGAATCTTGAAATCTTGGGGTCTACACTGAGTAGCAAGCGCAAAGCCACGAGGCAATTTGACCTCGAGCGAGCATTTCTCCACCCTCCACTTTACATCCTCCCATGTTGGACCCGAAGCTTTGTTGCTTTGTATACGGAATTGGACTGCGCCATTCTGGCTTGCCAGACAGAAGTCGAGACTGGATTGTTTTGTTGCTCTTGTCACAGAGAGGAGGCAAGGGAAACGAAGCGGGTGACTCTCCATCCCTTGCTCCATGAGAAAAACATCCACAAAGTAGCGGCCATAGCAGAAGATGTCGACTGTGTCGCCCAGTGGCAAAGATGCGAGCAGTGGCATTCTGGTGACAGGCTGTTGTAGTGCGAGAGACCCTCCACGGGAGCCCCACAGTAAAGAGACAACATCTTGGCTGATGGCAGGATATTCTACCCAAATCGATCTGTCCAGTGTTTGAGGCAACAGAGCATCCTCTGGTGGCAGGAAACCGTTTCGCTTCATTGAAGAGGAAAGTTTTCTCAGCTGCGACGTTATCGCTTGGCCGACTTCCTGGATTTCTGCATCGACGGAGCTGCTCTTTTGGCCAATTACCTCGGGCAGAACTTCCTCAAATAGGAACCATGCCTTGGCCAAGTCTGCATATGCTTGTTGACGAGCTGCCGAGACTTGCCCTTGAGTCTGTGGTGTCTGCGGCGCCTCTCTGATAGACATTTCCAGTGCCATCCTGCCTTTCAAAAACCACCAAAGTGCCGCTCGAGCAAGATCTTCTGGCAAACACGAAAGCATCGGTTTCACTTGCTCGGCATGAAGGCGGAAGAGCTCGAATAAGTGCCGAGTTCGAGCAACGAATATGTCCAGAGCGTCGTCGACGGGTGCGGCAACTTCAGGCACAGCCACGTTTCGCTTCGTCGGAGATTCGCTCGGCCTAGGTGGCTCTCTGGTCGACGGCATCCGCTGTGAAATGGCCGGGCTCGAGGTAGATGTGTGGGAATAATTTGATGACGCAGGGCTCTGCTCTACCGGCGGCCTTCTAAATTGGCTCTCCGGCGACTCAGCGCCGACTGAGGACGCCGCTGATGCCCGGGAGTCGGTGGGCGTGCCCGGGCCAACGCCACTCTGCCTGACCTCCTCCCACTGGTGTTCAAGAGAGTGGGCGGAGGACTGGCGCACGGCTTGTGCGAATGCCATGCCCTCAGCCTGGCGCTGTTTGGCCTGATTTATTTCGATGAAAGACTTCCTCTTGTCGTCGTTCGAAACCACCGAGGTATCCAAGAATCTTGAGGTATTGGGGTTCCCTGCAGGCACGACAGGCACGACAGGCGCATTTTGAGGTGGCTCGGGTGGCAGCTCACGGCTGGGTTCTGGAGCCGGGGGCATAGGAGGTGCTGGCGGTGGAGGGGAGTTCTCAATGGTGGAGAAACCGGTCTGTGTGCGTCTCATGGCCTGCGGGACGAATTCCTCCTGTTGTGTCTCCGAATACGCCCTCTCCCTCTCTCCCTCACGAAGGCGAGCTATCTTCTGCAGCTGCGCCGGCGGAGGAGCAGACTGCGCCCTCTTCCTCTTCCCAATCTCAGCCGTAGGAACATTGCACTCGTCGCCGCCATCACCAATTACCTCGGGGAAAGTATCGACGAATCTAACGACCAGGCCCTTTTTGTTGCGTACCCGGGAGCTTTGGTGAGAGCGTGTACGAATGGGGACGCTTGGCTGGAGTGTCGGCTGGGGTTGTTGTTGCTGCTGGGCACTGTACTCGGCGGCGTTGGGATATCGCCTGGCGGTGGAGGTGTCCAGCTTGGCCAACAATTGCGGACCGGGGTGATTGACGGTGACGGGGAGGTTGTCGTGGGAGCCGTGGAAGAAGTTGTTCAGATCCTCATTCCCCGAGGAATGGCTTGGGTTCGATGTCTTGCGATCCCTCCCAAACAGCTTGCCCATCAAGCGGCCCCTTTTGGAATATGCGTCCTGCTCCATGACTGTTGTACGCTGTCGCTGGTCTCGTGATGCAAGTGTTGAAGGTTCGGCGGGCGAAGAGGACAGTATTTTGTAGTTTAAACGGAAAGATGACTCGTGCTTCTCAGGCTGGGCTCGGGGGCATTGTGTCACGGGGGGAGCGCAGGAAGGTGAGGCCCGGGCCAGCAATGTCCACAAGGTTGTGTGGTGTGTCGACCGTGATCAATGGCAGGTCAGGCAGGTGGCTTGGAGTGGGAGGATTCAGTAATAAGGGACGGTACTGGGTCCGAAGTTGCAGGTGTAAGGCAGGACAAATATCTCGGGTCTAAATTTATGCGGTGGTGTACATTGGCACCAAGATGGTAAGGAGGCTTGAGGTTGACGAGGAGCCCATGGGTGGCCGTTTCAGCAACGTCGTCCCTCACGGGCGGGCAGGTGGGTGAACTGTACTTGGCTCTGCTGTAACAATCCCGTTGGGATACCCTGGACCCTGTCGCGCGTCCTCTGGGCTGCCAGTGTTCTATCCGCACCGCCGTTACGCATTCCTCGCAGCACGGTACTACCCAGTGAGTACTCCGTACTTACCTGTCTGGCCGCCTGGGTGGGCTGCGCGGGCGTGGGTACCATGTACCCGTGGTATCTTTGGGTGCTGACCCGCGCAGGTGGGACCCCACCACAGTTCACATCAGACGTCCGCAGGATGATGCTTGGCCTCCACACCATTGTGTTCCTGAGCTGGAGCTTTGGACCCCTTTTCTCAGCTGCTGAGGCGCTTCTGAAATTAGGGGCATGGTATGAATCAGTGCCTCCTCGCCCGCCTCGCCGCAGCAGCGCAGCAATGCAGCACTAGAAGCTCAGCAACACCAGCAGCAAAATCAGAAAGTATCTCGTTGGCCTCGGCCTCCGAATCCGAGAGAAAGAGAGGCCTCAGGATCTTTTCACGAACACACCATGGTAGCTACTTCGTATTGATGTTTTGTTTATGGGCCTGCAGGAGGGTTTAGAGACTTTTAGGGCGGCAGCGGTCGCGTCGGCGCACTCAGGCACCGATGGGGCTCCACGTTGACTGCCCATGTTTCCACGGTCAATCGGTGAATGCGCTGCCCCCACCCCTGCCTCGAAATTTAAAGTACCCTTGAACGTGGAGATGCTGTCTGCCTTATTGCCGGCATGGCGCGCCGCCTCGACAGTAGTCAATCTCAGTAGGCAGAATAGAGAGGGACCATGGAAGGCCCATCCACCTACACTAGGTGGCTCCTGGGGTTTGTTGTACGATGTCTTTAAGACCATTCTGCAGGACACGAGATGATGCTATCCCAGGGGGGTGTATCCACAGCATGTTACCGTGTAGTTACTTCAAACATGTACCTGTACCCCACGGGAGCTTCCCGTAGGACGCTACCCAGAGGGGGGGGGGGAGGATACACGTCGTAAATCACAGTCAGTAATTTCACAGCCGAGTCCCTCGCAACCGTCAGGCTGTGGCCGACTCATCTGTCCATCGACGATGACCTGAGGGCGACGGCCCACACGGCCTCTCCTCTTGCCCTGTTTTACCGAGCAGATCAGTAGGTAGATCAGTCCAAGCAACGGGGTCGACACTCTACACGCAGAACCACACAGAACCACATTGCCGCGGCCCGGTGGGAACTTAGGAACGTGGGAACGTGGGAACCGGTGTCCAGACCTCCAAAGGCTGCCCCAAGGACAATTAAACCCTTATCTCTTCTCATCTCTCCCGTCCCCGGCTCTGCGTGCCGGCCCTGCTCCCCGAACCGCGATGCACAAGGCTTGTCTACAATGCCAGTACCAACGGGCAGATCCTTTTGTCTGTTTCACGTTGAAAAGTGTCGACGCCGCAATCTCGACAATTTCTGACGGCTGTATGCCAAGGAGGTCTAGATAAACAGCCTCGCTAGGGCCATCTGTCGCCCTCGACTCGACTCGACGATCTGGCGCTGACCTGTTGTTTTTGCTGATCTCCTACTGTTCTGTTCTGTTGCTCTTGCTTGTCTGAGACAATGGCTTTTATTTCGATAGGCCGATCAGCTCAACTAGCGGGACTCGTCATCCCATGGGGTGGCCGTGGATGACAATACAGATCAAGTGTCAGTTTGCGCCTGACAAAGCAGCATCTTTGGACGCCCCTGCGAGCCGCGCCTGGGCAGGGAAGCAGGCCCACCCGTTGATTGTGGTGGCTTCCACACGTGAGGCGTGACTGGAAGCTCAAAGGACCAACAACGCCATGTTGGTTATTTCCAACAGCACAGGTAGCGGTCGCTACTACCGAGGTACGCATCCTGCGAATCTCGGTTCTGCCAGTGTCACCCGTCTGAAATAATGGTGCGCGGCAATCTCCTTGCTGAACTGGTTTGGGTAACAGATACACCGTATCTAGTCCGAGACTGGCAACCAGTCACACGACACAAGAAGGCCTGGTAAAAGACACAGCTTTAGGCTGTTCCATAGCGCCGTTTCTGCCCCCGACATGTGCATCTAGATCATCTCTTATTCTTACTCATTTTCCCCACCAAACCCTCCCCCCTTTCTTAATCACCTCTAAAAATGATTAACATAGACAGAAGTTATATAGACGCCACGACTTCAGCTAAGGATATGCTCGGATTGGAACTGAAGGTTTTCCATGTGCTCCTGCCTTATTTCGTCCCTATGCTGACTATGGTCCTCCGACTCCCACGATTCAACTTTGCCAGGAACTCGGTCCAGATTATAGAAAAACTGGCTAGAAGCAGGCGCAGCATCAGCCCGATGTTTGCCAGAGGCTCGACATACGCACAGAGGGCAGTTTTGACTACCCCGGGATACTCAGGATCGGGCAACCTTACTCCGGTCGTGGAAATTCGAAGCCCCAACATTTGACGAACGAGGAAGCTGGGAAGTTTGTACTGATCATGATTCGCGCAATTCCGAGAGGTCATTGAGAGCTCAGCAGCGTGTAGGTCACTGTGATATCCTCGACCCTGAAAGGCCGAGTAACAGGAGGAGCACGTGTCTCAGGCAAAAATGATAAAGAAGATTAGACAAAATGAGTAAACCCGGGCCCCAGAGCCTCCTGGAATGCGTTTGCACCAGAATGATGGTAGCTACCGACGAGTAACTCGATCAAATCCGGGAGGGAAGGGACTGACGAGGCGATACGGTAAAGGGAGGACGTCTGTTGGCGAGTCCGAGACAAGCCCATCATCATTATTTCCAATGACACGGCCAGCGCCGTGAATGCCGTACAAGCTGATGGCGAATACAAATGGATTATTAGCGAGTATTGCACGTGGGACTTACCCCTGCTGTTCCACTTGGGGCCTTCACTTCCAATGGGACAGCTCGTTGTTCGCTATGCCTTGGCCTCCGTTCACATAAATTATCGAGACCATTCCAAGCCGAATTGACAAGACACATTTCCTGCGGGGAGATGGGTCCCATGACGGCAACTCAAGATCAAATACTAGGCCCTGCAGATCCGCTACTGTTCTGTTTCCTCGACGTTGACAACTACACAGATGGCAAGTCGTGAATATCTAGCGTTCTCACATTACCCGAGATCAGAAGTTCTTTACTTCTTTTCCCACCAAGTCACCGTCGGAGGGAACATTCAATCCACGGAGAGGCCTTATGTGTTGACAGTTGACAATAGGAACGGCTATATCCTGTAGAAAAAGAATTATCTGACGTGGTGTCTTGTATTCTTCTTCTAAGGAAAATTATCTCATCAACTGTATAATTGATGGCATTGTCAATGAAATCAAAATTCTGAAGGCCACTGAGATGTTACTTCTAGATCGAGATACAGATACTATTCGATTGCTTGTGAATGTCGAGGACAGTGGCAACAAGAGAGTGAACTGAGTATTTTCATCGGACCACGCGTTGCCGTAGCGAGCCAGGCTGCAAGACATGTGGACTGTGGTGTTGTATATGACCTTTATTTATTTGTATATAAATGGCCGTCTTCGCGCAACCTTAAGACACGGATAGTCTAGGGAGGTGCTCAGGAGGCGACAAAAAAGGGATGTTAATAGGTAGCTAGGTACCCTAGCTACTAGGCAGGCGCCTTAGTTACTCAAGTACTGGGAGGAGCGACTCAGTCCTTGCCTACCGTGAGGGTCGGGATCTCATAACAAGTGATGCCAAATTCCTTGCAGTCTCTCCGATTGTTCATGTACGTGTGGATCGTTACAAAGGGACCAGAAATTGACTCTTCTCGAACAGGAGGGGGGATACGAGGCTGCAAGCACACGGTCTCAACATGCAGGGCGCAATGCGACGTGAAGTCACGTTGCCTATATGCAACTGCTGACTGGCTGCCCAGGAATGGCGAGAAGAGTCCAAGACTCTATGTATAGACACCCAGTTGTGCTCCACACGGCCGTGGTTGAATCCGATGAATCGGTACCTGATCCAAGATGTGGGCATGGGCGGCTGTTTCTCATGCGGGGGAGCACGGGCCTTGGGTGCGCACAGTCGCTGCCAGCTCTCGATCAGAGATCCAGAGGATGACATCGGCATACAACGTCATGGGTCGGTGACTGCGCGTTGCTCTAGGGTCTAACCTTGGACGGGTACATTGGTACTGTACGGCTGGAGCGCCGGGCTGGGCCAGGGGTGGAAGGTATGGTGGTGGTGGGTGGGGGACGTGGCGACCCCGCCAAAATACCCAGCTCCTAGGCTCCGGTAGGCTTCTTACCTCCCACCGGCGACGTCGGGCTGACCCTTTATGACTGCTCCTTCAGCTTTCTCTGTCCTGCATCGTCATCTTGATACAACCAACCCCCTGCGGTCAAGAGCAGATCCACTGACCGGCCTGCTCGAGCGATTTCCTTTGCCTCGAGAACGAAACCTCTGCTATCACTCTCCAGCATTCTTTTCCCAGTTACCTGCCCTCCATAGGTGCGTCGAGACGCAGCGAGCTCATACATACTCCCCAGTGATTTTGACTTCCTTGGAGAGAGGCCTCTCTCCTGGGCTATGCCGATGATGGGGCTTGTCTCTGGAGCACGCCGACGAGCGACATCGAATGCTAGTGCGTGAAATTTGCAGTTCTTCTCTACCTTGGGGGCCGTCTCCCGTGTGTCCCGCCGCCGTTGTGACCGTTGTTGCGCCAGGCTCCAACCGAACGCTAACCTCTCTCCGTCCACCCCGTAGGCAGCCGAGGATCTGTCGATGAGGGCAGAGGTGACCAAGGTGAAGATGAGACAGTCATAGAAGCCGACCAGGGAAATGGTGCGTAAACCTCCTGCCGACACACCGAAACTCGTCGTCGATGCTGATACATGCCACTGCAGTGCTTGGGCACATTATATCCCAGCTCAGGCCAGGTGCAGACCTGAGCCGAGTCACGCTTCCAACATTCATTCTTGAACCCCGTAGCATGTTGGAGCGGATAACCAAGTAAACCGAGACCCCGTACCTTTAAGCAAGCAAGAAACCTTGGCTGACCATCCGCCCCTAAAGCTTCATGTGCCACCCCGAAATGCTCCTACCCATACCGAAGATGGATGATCCCACGGACAGATTTGTAGCTGTCGTGAAGTTCTACCTCAGCGGCTGGCATATTCGTCCTCCCGGTGTAAAAAAACCTCTAAACCCTATTCTCGGCGAAATCTTCACTTGCTACTGGGACTTTCCAGACAACACAAGGGCATACTACATATCCGAGCAGACCTCTCATCACCCTCCGAAATCGAGCTACTTCTACATGGTCCCTGACCACCACATCCGAGTTGATGGATGTCTAAAACCAAAGAGCAAATTTCTGGGAAACTCGGCAGCAAGTCTGATGGAGGGGACCGCCACCCTCACATTCTTGAACAGGGGAAAGGACCCTCAGAAGGGCGAGCGATAGTAGGTATAATGCCATTCGATGGGCCAACTAATACTGACTGCACTCCGTAGTTTCCTTACGCAGCCGAACATGTACGCAAGAGGAATTCTCTTTGGCAAGATGAAGTATGAGCTCGGTGATCACAGCTTCGTCCGGTGCCCCGAGCTGGGCCTCGTCGCAGACTTGGAGTTCAAGACAAAGGGCTGGGTTGGTGGCACTTACAATGCCATCGGCGGCTTCATTAGGAATGAGAAGACGGGCGAGGCGCTGTACGAGTTCTCCGGATTGTGGAGTGATGAGATGGTCATCAAAAATTTGAAGGTAGTGACCCTCCTCACCCTCTTAGGAATATGCGATTCGAGACAAATATTCTAACGACATATCAGACTGGCCACAAGGATGCGTTCTTCAATGCACACCGCGCAAAGCCTTCGCCTCCGCAGGTCAGACCCATAGAAGAGCAAGATGAGAAAGAGTCACAGCGGCTATGGCGAAAGACTGCACAAGCCGTGAAGGACAGGAACCACGAACTCGCTACGGACGAGAAGACCAGAATCGAGGACGCGCAAAGAGATGAAGCCGCCAAGAGAGCTCAAGAGGGGGTCGAGTGGCACCCTCGTCTCTTCAGAAGAGTTAGAGGTGGTCCTGGTGGCTCCGAGGAAGGAGAGGAAGACCTGGAATGGATAATCAACGCGAAACTGTGTGTGCCTCCTTAGATCAAACCTGACACCAAGCTTGCTGCTGACGTTTCCAATAGCGACCCGACTGACCCAAAGAAACAAATCGAACAAATTCTGGATATCTACCCCATCACACCAGGTCAGAAAGCGAACTCCACCCGCTCGATTCCTCCCAGGGCTAGCACGAGTGAGGCACCACCACCGCAACCTGCACCGCCGCAACCGAAGCAGGACGACTTGATAGATTTTGGTCAGGACGATACCCCAGCGGAACTTCCTAAGCCGATCCAACACCAACTCAAGGACGACCCCAAGGTAGAGAGCACCGGGGAGATTTCAGGGATGCTTAAGTCTACTGGCAAGGCATCTGAAGGACCGCTGATCGATTTTCATGACGACCTGAAGAAGAGTGTCCCTGACATTCGGAGATCAGACACGACCGGGTCTAATGAACTTTTTGTCGATGCGAAGGAGTAGTCAGCATGCCCGCAACCGGTTGCCCAAGGCGGAGAAATGGCATTACGCCATAGGTGATGCCTTTATAGACGAGGAGGAGGCCAATGCGAGGCCGGGAAGGCAAGGGAACATCATGGAGCGACACTCACACGCCCGTTCAACAGAAGCTGCGGGTGATGCTTTCACGTTGCATCACGTCGATCTCGACTAAGGCAATATAGCGTGGGATTGACTTCATTAATGACATGGGCTTTTCCCTTAAGCACATCCTTGTGGAGAAATCATTGAATAGACTCCTGACGCCTAAACCATCGTGATATCACTCAGAGCACGTAGCCCAACAACCCTCACTCGCAATGCTGAGAAACATGCGCTTGGACCCTTGACACCCCAGATCACTCGCAGCCCCACGAGCGTTTTTGTATCTTCTGCGTCCTGCCTATAAATACAACCTAGCCCTGACCCATCCTGCCGACCAACTCACGCAGGCTTCCGCGGTGCTAACACGTGAGCAGTATGTCAAGGGTGGTGTGACTTCCCGTCCTTCCTCTCAAGTTTCCGGTTGACCTTGTGATCTCAACCAGCCTCCTCGGATGGCGCCCTAATATCTCTTGCGGGTGGGCTCAGGGCTGGGGGACCTCGTGGGGCTGCGCGCGGCGCCGCCGCTCTCCTTGAGCCACTTCTTGGTGCTGAGCATGAGGTCGCGGTCGAGCTCGTCGGAGGGGTTCTTGCGGTGGATGAAGTTGCAGAAGCCGCCGCGGACGCAGCCCTCGCCCGAGTTGAGGCGGCAGCAGGCCTCGCGGAAGTCGGTGACGGGGCTCAGCTCGCAGTAGATGGGCCGCGCGGCGTACCAGCGCGAGTTGAGGTCGTCGCAGGCCTTCTGGGCCGACTCCTCGTACTTGAAGCGGGCGTAGACGTTGCCGATCAGGTGGTCGTTGTTGTTGTCGCAGACGACGAGCTCCTCGAGCTCGCCGTACTTGCACATCTCGCACCATATGTCCTCGTAGAAGGCGTCGAAGTGGTTCTGCAGCTGCGACGCGTTCATGCGGTTCTTGGGGTCGAAGGCCGGGTTCTGGTACAGGTTCGGCATCAGGATCGTCTGGCTGTACGACGGCTTGACATGTTTCCGGGAGCAGCGGTCGCCGTGCCTGCATGCCCCTATCTTGTAGTAGAACGAGCAGTTGACCTGTTGTTGCGCAGTCAGTTATTTAGAGCTGGCGATACGGGAATGGGGAGGGGCAAGGGGCGACTGCTGGGGAACGCACCTTGTCTTGCTCTGTTCCGAAGATACTTGCTAGATACTGAGCCATGGTGAATGTGTGCTGGCTGGGTCTGGTGATGCGCGAGGGTCTAGTTCTGCTCGGAGTTGATTCTCGGATGGGCGTCTTGTACAGTTCGGAGACGGCAGTTCGATCGCGAAGCAGCTCTAACACAGAGGAGAGCAGCGCATGTGAAGTCTGGGAAAATTCCCCAGCCACAGCCTGCAGCTTGCTGGTCGCTGTCGATATCGGCAGATAGATAGGTGCGCCACAATGCATTAGTAAGCGTATCCGTCGAACTCGGTACGACCAAGGTACTGTATAGGTAATGTCTAGAATACCGTACAGCCTGCAGGGATAAAAAACGTGGGTCGTGAGGATCATCAACCCTCCCCAGTAGGGATGATCTCTTTGACAATCTCCTCTAGGATAACCTCTGGCATAAACTCCTCTGGGACAACCTCCTCTGGGACAACCTCCTCTGGGACAACCTTCTCTGAGACAACCTCCTCTGGGACAACCTCCTCTGGGACAGCCTCCTAAGGTATATCTTCTATCCTGCAGCAAAAAAGTATAACGCAGTTATAACTGGTAAGTTGGACAATTTAGTCCCCAGGTAACCACCGCCTGTACTTGCGAGGGTGGTGTTGTTGCCACATTTGACAAATACGACTGGTTTTATATTTATTGAGATCCTTGCAACCTGTAAGTTGTACATCTGCACAAGAAACGCTACTGTCGGCCTGCATTGCGTATCCCTATTTACTGGGTTGGGGCTTTATACACAATGTACTGTCTGTGTATCAAGCATATTGTCCGGTGGACATCTTCATGCCTCGGGCCGGCAAGCTCTGTACAATGTCACTGCTGAAATGGAACGTGGCAGATTATTCCGTTGTACGTCAACCTTGGGGCCGAGCCGCGTTCGGTACCGACCTACATAGTACGACGCCTGTAATGTCTTTCCTCATATCTGTCCTGATTTGATGCACACCCCACCGAGCAGAATTTATTCGTGACCCTGGAATACGGTGAGTCGAAGAGATGATCTGCGGCGGCTGATGACTCGGCCGTGTGCTGCGGGCAGGTATGATGGCAAGCAGAGACACGTGAATGGTTGCTGTATACCATGTTTTCAGCCCCACAGATATCGCTTCCCGTACAAACCGGTTCCCTGCCTCACAAGCCACGGCTTGAAGATAGACTGTCTGTCTGTCTGCATCAGGTTAGATGTCAGTCCTCGAGAGTGTTTCGTATGCTATATGCAATCGCATCATCATATGGAATACGCATCGTTCCGAGGCAGCCTAGGTAGTACAACAAGCTTTCCTGGGCACTCCCTGACAGACGAACTCATGGTTCTGGGTCAGACTACCGCGTGCCCCGCCTCTGGGAGGTGCGACTCGTACGAACCCAATTCTTGTCTCTATTTGCTCTTCTTGCCCGCTCCCCGGCCTCTCGAGTGGGGACAAAGGTGGCAGTCTGCGGTGGGGGGTGGGGGAGAAGAGTGAAATGTTGGCATGTTGGCGCGAGATGTGTGGCTTGCTGAACTATTTGGCACAAGTGAGGCCTCGTGCAGCACTTTGAGGACAGCAAACCAGATGGATTAATAGCGCAGCGCTACAGTTGCTGCAGGGCCAACGATGATACCCTGACCAACAAGCCATCGATCGGGATCGCGGCCCAAGTTGTTTCCCAGGTTGGCAGGCGGGTAGGGAGGTAGAGACTAGTGCACTGCATTCAGAGTTTCGTACTTATTCGGCCCAGCGTTTGCGACACGCGGTTGCGTGCCGAGAAGCTGAGCAGCCGCTGGCTCTTGGCAGCATCCCATTTTTCTCTCCCAACTGAAGACCGCCTAACCGAGACTGTCGTCTTTGCGACTGGGACAATTTCCTTTGGGATAACCCGCCATGGGCCAATCTCCTGTGGGGTAGCCTCCTCTGGGATAACCTCCTGTGGGATAATCTCCTGTGGGATACCCCCTATGAAACACCCTCCTCTGGGACAACCTCCTGTAGGATAACATCCGCCTTCTTGTACACGTGTAGTACAGAACTCTATGTGACAACAACTCGACAGTCAGCCTCCCTCGGGGGGCACCGTGCCCTGCGTATATGTAGACACAGTAGAATCGTACTTGCATGTGGTTTTGTTGTGTAGCAGACAGATGGCATCGAAGTTCCGGGCAGTAACAGATCGGCCACCAGCCCCCCAGCTTCCAGAAGCTCTTGCACTCTGGATCCCTGCTCGAGCTTGATTGTCCCCACCACTAAGCCACATTGTTGGACCCAGGTCCCGGCCGGGCGCCTACGTCACAGTGTGCAAGCTCGCCTTCAAGGGACCCCAGGGGCAGCTGTCCAATGCGCTCTGCTTGCTTGGGCTGCCACAAAGCAGGCTTCCAAGCGTGGATGTGGTTCCAGTGGTTAGCTGAGCTTCTTGCGATTCCGAACCGAAACAAGACCACTGGGACGGGACTGCAAGCAAGGCATTGACAAGTTCGGGAAGCTTACCACCAACCTCCAACATTGCCTAGGCTCGCCCGACCCATTCAAGCTTGCCCCAGCGCTTTCTTATCTGTCCCTCTTTTGCCTCAGGCCGACCTTCCTGCCCTCGCTCCTCCTTCCTCCCGTATCATCACGTTAGCTCATCCCCCCTCCACTCGTCCCAATCTCTCCAGGGAGGCTGCTTGCGCTCAGGACAGTCAAGCCTTGTCACCTGGCCAGCATCTCCGCCGACAACAAATCGTCCCACCCCCAGGCCTGACTTGCGTCAGCTTTGTGTGTATCAATTGGACCCCCTCGGCGCTGCTGCACTTCGTAGCCGTGTCGTCTAGCCAACATGGCGACCGAGCAAGCGGCAGCCGAGCTCAAACAACAGGGCGCCATCGAGGCGGCACAGAACCCCGATAGCTCTGTGTCAGCCGACGATGCCCAGAAGAAGATGCTCGAGGAGAGCAAGGCGGCCGGTGTCGCTGCCTTCACCTTTGATCCAGATGCCAGCCCGGAGCAGAAGAGAGCCCAGGCTAGAGAAGTGAGCACAAGAGTCCAACATCCTCGTCCACCTGTCACCCCACTAACCCTAAACCATCAAAGGCCGTGCCAAAGGGCTTCCATTCGAAGCGGCCAAAAGGCGCAGCGCTCGTGACCGACCAAGACGACGGTACGAAGCCGGAATACGATTTGCCAGAGGCCGGCAAGGCCGGCGTTGTTGAGGTCTCGAAAGACGCCGACGGAAAGACGATACACGAGGACGACGGAGACGATGGTGGTGCAAAGATGGGCCCCATGACGGGCTGGGCACCGCAGTTTGGCTGGCCTGTCGAGTCTATCCAGGAGGGTGAGAGTCTGCTCGACCATCAGACCTGGCTGGAGGGAAAGGTCCCGGACAAGTTCTACGGTGACTGGTACTACAATGCCGCCGTCATCGCATTTGCTTGCATATCGTCGTGGTTCGTAGCTGTTCTGGGAGGCGGTCTCGGTTGGGTCTTCATCATCGGGGCTATCTGCGCGACCTACTACCGGACCTCACTCCGTCGAGTTCGCCGCAACTTCCGGGATGACCTGAACCGCGAGCTCTCGCTCAAGCGACTGGAGACCGATACAGAATCTCTCGAGTGGATCAACTCATTCCTCGTCAAGTTCTGGCCCATATACCAGCCAGTGCTTGCGCAGACCATCATCAATTCAGTGGATCAGGTCTTGAGTGGTGCGACGCCCGGGTTTCTCGATAGTCTGAAGCTCAAGACTTTCACGCTCGGCTCCAAACCACCCCGTATGGAGCACGTCAAGACATACCCCAAGGCCGACGACGACGTGGTCATGATGGATTGGAAATTCAGCTTTACCCCAAACGACACTGCCGATATGACCGCCCGTCAGGTCAAGAACAAGATCAATCCCAAAGTCGTTCTCGAAATTAGGGTCGGCAAGGCCATGATCAGCAAGGGTCTCGATGTCATCGTTGAAGACATGGCTTTCTCGGGCATCATGCGCCTGAAAATGAAGCTGCAGCTTCCCTTCCCGCATATCGAGAAAGTCGAAATGTGCTTCCTCGACCGTCCGACCATTGACTACGTCTGCAAGCCCCTCGGTGGCGAAACCCTTGGATTCGATATCAACTTCATCCCCGGTCTGGAGAGCTTTATACTTGAACAGATCCATGGCACATTGGCACCAATGATGTATGCGCCGAATGTGTTCCCTCTTGAGATTGCCAAGATGCTTGCTGGATCTCCGGTTGACCAGGCTATCGGTGTTGTCGCCATCACTTTACACGGTGCTCAGGGGCTGAAGAACCCCGACAACTTCTCCGGCAACCCTGACGGCTATGCTGTGGTCACCGTGAACAAGAGACAACCATTGGCACAGACCAAGGTTGTCAAGGATACGCCTAACCCACGGTGGAACGAGACCCACTATATTATTATTACCTCTTTCCACGACTCCTTGGACATCGAAGTCTACGACTGGAATGAGTTCCGCAAAGACAAAGATCTTGGTACTGCATCATTCGCTCTCGAGAACCTCGAAGAGGACTATGAGCATGAGAACCAGCGGCTGGAGATCAAGTCTGGCGGAAAAGATCGCGGTGTTCTTATGTGTGATATTCGCTTCTTCCCGGTCTTGGAAGCCACCAAGGACGAAGAAGGGAACGAAGAGCCACCGCCAGAGACGAACACGGGTATTCTGCGTTTCAACGTCGAACAGGCCAAGGATCTGGATGGCTCAAAGAGTATCGTCGGCCAGCTCAACCCATACGCGAACCTCCTGCTCAACGGTAAGGAGGTTCATGCCACGAAGAAGCTGAAGAGAACCAATAACCCAATTTGGGACAATGGCTCCAAAGAGATTCTTATCACAGATCGCAAGTCTGCCAAACTCGGCGTCGCAATCAAGGATGATCGTGACCTCGCTGGAGACCAGATACTGGGCACCTACCAGATCAAGCTAGACGATATGCTTGAACTGATGGCTAAGGGACAAGACTGGTACAATCTCTCTCAGACACCGACAGGCCGAGTGAAGATGCAGGCTCAATGGAAACCTGTGGCTTTGTCCGGGGTTGTTGCAGGAACTGGAGGCTACCAAACACCAATCGGTGTTATGCGCTTCCATTTCAAGGGCGCCAAAAACCTGCGCAATCTCGAAGCGATGGGCAAGTCTGATCCGTACGTGCGTGTTCTGCTCTCTGGCATTGAGCGGGGACGTACAGTACACCACCGCAACACTTTGAATCCGGACTGGGACGAAGTCATCTACATTCCCGTACATTCGGCGCGTGAGAAGTTGTCGGTTGAGGTCATGGATTTCGAGAAGATGGGTAAAGACCGAAGCCTTGGCCTGATTGAGATTCCTGCAAGCGAGTACATATCACAGGATGAGACTGGTGAATATCTCGTCCATGATAAGAAAGTACCTCGTGAGGATGGCCTTCGAATGCACGGCAAGGGTGTCCCCAAAGGACTCCTCGACTATACCGTCGCATTCTACCCTACGCTGAATGTTGCCGACCCGGAAGACGAAGAGGAGGAAGAGAAGGAGAAAGAGGGCACGCCCGCAGCATCTCAGAACGGGGACGCGAAGCAGTCACTCGATGTGCCACGTTCTGGAGAGGCTGGGAAATTCTCATCCTCACTGGGCGCCCCTGCTGATGTAGACAAGGGCAAGGATGCAACACCGCCCAAGTCGCCCGTCACACCTGTTTCTCCAAGCTTTCCTCGGAAGTCGAGGGAGGAGAGGCACCCACCGAAGGTCCATCTCACTCCTCAAGAGCTCGTCAAGTACGACTCTGGTCTCATTATATTCAAACTCATGGAGGCAGAACTGCCTGAGAGCCATGCTCATATCGAGGTGTTTGTGGACGACATGGCTTTCCCCTCTTATGTTTCGTCAACCGCCAAACACAAGACTAACAAATTCGATGAAATCGGAGATTGCTTCATTCGCGAGTTGGAATTCTCCAAGTTGACAATCAAGGTCCGCGAGAAGGGTGGCAAGCAAGGTGACGACGACGAAACGCTGGCTCGTCTGTCAGGCAATACTCTGGACACACTGAAGCAGTGCTTGGTGAGTCGGTTGTCGTACCGTCAAAATTTCCTAGGCTGACATATTCTAGAACAACCCTACGACGCTGATAATGAAGGACGAGGACGGAAGACCCAGCTCAGTGAAAGTCAGCCTCAAGTATGTTCCAGTGAAGATGCAGCTTGATGCTAGTGAGAGCATCAACAACATGGGCAACCTTCGGGTTGATGTACTGGACGCTGCCGAGCTGCCGTCCGCAGACTCCAACGGCAAGAGTGACCCTTACTGCAAATTCGAACTGAATGGCCGAGAGGTGTTCAAGACGAAGGTGCAGAAGAAGACGCTCCACCCGGCATGGAACGAGTTTTTCGAGGTACCGGTTCCGTCTCGAACCGCTGCCGACTTTAGCGTCAAGGTCATGGATTGGGACTTTGCAGACAAGCCTGACTTCCTTGGTGGCGCGGCCATCAACTTGGAGTCTCTAGACCCGTTCAAGGCCCAAGAGGTCAAGCTTATTCTGGACGGGAAGTCAGGTGTGCTGAGATTACGCTTGCTGTTCCGTCCGGACTACGTGACAAGAACCCGACAAGGCTCGTCAACATTCTCCGGCACATTTGCTGCGCCAGGCAGGATAGTTACTGGCGTCGCTGGTGCCCCCATCAAAGGCGCCACAGGTATTGTTCACGGCATTGGTAAAGGTGCCTCTTTCATGAAGCGGGGCCTGATAGGCCGCAAAAAGGATGACGATTCCATCCCAGAATCACCGTCCGCTGGCCTTCAGGAGTCACCGGTGGTCATCAACGGCGCTGAATCGACACCCGGTGGTCTTAAGCGATCGACTGGCCTTGGATTCTCGGATGCTGATGTTTCACCGGACGCCTCGCCGCAACCAGCCCTTGGAGCTAATGGAAACCACAACCGCACGAAGAGCTTTGGCGCAGCGTCCACACACAGTGCGGTGGTACCCGGGCCAGGAGCCGGCACGGCGACGTTCACTATTGTCTCTGCCGCAGGTTTCCCGCCGTCCTCAGATTTGTTCATTGTTGTCCAACAGACAATGCCAAAGAACAAGACCATCGGCAAGACCAAGCACCACAAGGCCTCAGGAGGGACATTCACGTTTGGAGAGACGTTTAGGTGTGTGTGCACCCCTGACGCCGCCTTCTCCATCCAGGCCAAGGAGAACCACACTCTTAGAAGCGATGAGGACCTGGGTGAGCAGTTTTTTCCCCTTGACGAATCGCCTTCTGTAAGTGAGAAGACAATCACTATTGGCGAGGGCACTGTTGTCGTGAAGAGTTCGTTCGTTTCCTCTGAGGCCAACGGTGGCGGCAGTCTGGCACCGGGCAGCCCTAAGTCGGGCTTCTCCCGACGCAGCTTCCTGGCAAGAGGGAGGGAGGGTAGCAGCGCCCGTAGCCGCGAGCCCACACCGAATCCTTAGAGAGGGCGGGTAGGCATGTTTTCACGCGAGTCGCTGAGATTATCCCCTGATGCACGTAGCCAGGATTAAAAGAGAGAGAGAGAGCGTTTTTATCCTGAGGCTGATGGTCATTGGGCTTGTTGTACTGTTTCACCGCGGATACCTATTTCCCTACATCCTCTTTCTGTCGTTTCGGTTTGGTTGGAAACGGTGGTCGTGGGTGGGCAAAAAAGGATTGGATTGTTATTTCCCTGCTTTAAACTGTGGACAGACCAGGGACTGGCTTCGAATATCAGGCTTGGAGGAGGACCGTAGTACTTCTTTACCAGACTTCCTCCTTGTCGGCTTTCGGTAGCTCTCAGGTAAATACACTTTAATATGACGATTATGAGTTTCACGAGGCCTTCAATAACAGCAATATTTAAACTTCACCCTGTTGTTTCATTTCGTTCCCTCGCATACGGATACAAAGGTCACAGTTCCATCGATCTCCGAGCAAAGCTTGCTCTTAGATCTTATCTGGACGATCTGAGTTCAGCCTACATGCACGAGTATGATCACCGCAGATGCAGCACGACGCTGTTTTCTTCTCAGCAGACGTGGTCTCAGTCATATATGAGAGCTTAGACGCAGGCCTCATATCATGATCGGTCTTCTACGGGGCATTGCTCCTCGCCATGACGACGTAGATGGTGGTCGCTGGCATCATGCCCAGCAAATAAATGTACAGGACTTTGTTCATTAGATTATGTATGTGTACGCTACTAGCGAATTTGTCGATATACGCGCTCGCCGGCACGCTCCGCCGCAGCCAAAACGGCTTCGTTCCTAAACGCCGTTACAATTGAGTCCATAGCGGGTATTCCAGGCGCTTCCGCACCATCCTGGCACCTTGCGTGACACCGCCACCTTTCGTTCCTAGCCCAAACAACAGATATTATCGTTCATTTCGTACAAAGCGTTCATTGCATAGCGGGTCGTGAGCTCATCCAGTGCAGTTATTTTCACACCGGTTCTCATATAACGACCGCGCCAGCAAGGAACATGAGCAGCGGTGCGGTGAGCAGCAGCCACTGCCCGCAGGAAGCAACGCCCGCGGATGGCCCGGCACCGTTCGAGGCGGCCGTCTTTGAGCCGACCTTGCTGTTCTGCTGGCCGGCGAGCGGCGGGGCCTCGGGCGCGCTTGTGCTCGTGGACACGGGAAAACCCTGGCCGTCGTAGCTCCTGGTCGCCGTCGCCCAGCCGGAGGGAAGTGTTACGGTGGTCGCGAAACCTAGACCGTCCCAGGTGGTGATGGTCTCTTCACCGCCAGGAGCCACTTCCCCGGGCTGCGAGGACGGAGAGGCCGAGGAGACCGGCGAGGAGGAGGCCGTGAGGGGGCCCTGTGGGGTGAATGTCAGCTTGTTGTATCTTTCGGTGAGCCTGAATTTAGTCTGGGGGTGAGGACCACAAAGGGTCCTCGAGAGTTTGATTTTTTTTTTGTTTAAACGTACTAACCGCTGTCGAGCTATTGGGCACGATCTTGCCGCTCGAAGTCATGCGCCAGCCGCTGGGGATGGCGTCGACGCTCGAGACGCTGGTAGACGACCCGCCGGCGATGCCGCTGCCGGGGAAGTTGGCGGAGCCGGTCGAGGCTGTTGTCGCGCCGGTCACGGTGGTGACGGTTCCGGCCTGGTCGGCGTTGGCGTTGATCTCGCCGCCCTCGCTCCTAATGGACTCCCACGTGCCGGACATGTCGCCGTACGAGTACTTGCTGCCGGTGGAGTAGTCGGTGACGGAGACCTTCTGCACCGTTGCGGAGAAGGGGCCCTGGGAGTAGTCGGTCGAGCCTCCCGCCCAGGCGACGGTGCCCTCCGAGTTGCTGGGGTCGCCGCCGGCCCAGATGCCGAACTTGAGCTGCATGGGCGTCTGGGGGAAGTACTCCGGGTAGGAGGACGACTCGAGGACGCGGACGTCGGAGCCGCCAACGGACCACACGATGCGCTCCGAGGTCCAGTCGAACGAGTAGGTGACGAACTCATCTTGGTTGTTGGGGGCGGAGGCGTAGACGAGCGGGTCGGGGGCCCTCTGGCCCTTGCCAAAATACATGGTTTGGACCTGGGAGTTGTCGACGCCGAGGAACTCCATGTCTATCTCGTCAAGGTCGTCGGACTGGAGCACGACCGAGGTGACAATGCCGGTCCCGGGTGCGCACTTCATGGTGATGTCGACCTTGCCGAACATGATGTAGAAGACGCTGTTCAGCTGCGGGGCGTCGCCTGACTTGCTGATGGTGAATGTGACGCCGTCAGAGCCGTACGTTGGCGTACCGCCACTAGCAGTAAACGAGTTGACCTCGCCCTGGGTGAAGTCGACGTTGATGGCCATGCCCAAGGCCGAATCGGCATCACATGCTGGATACACGGTGTCAGAGGGGATCATGGCAAGGCTGCAGCGAGGGACCTACTTGTCTGTGTGGGGTTGCAGTCGGTAGATGTCTGAGCCGCTGTAAAGCCGGCCAGGAGCGCAGCCGTGGCAGCAGCCCGTAATGACCTTGTGAAGAACATGATGCTAGCTGCGTCGAGGGGATTGGCAAGAGAGGTCGAGGACGTGGTATGGCACGAGACAGCGGGCTTATCCCGTCTCGAGAGCCCTGTTATCCAGCAAGACAAGAGAGGCGGCGAGAGCTGTTGATTACCGGACAGGCACCTGTGTGTGTGTGTGTGTGTGTACTTGTACGGCCTGGTCTACAGCAAGCAAAGACAGGCAGGGCAGGGCAGGACAGGACAAGCCGTGGGACGAACGTTGGTGAGAGTTGCAGGAAGGATGTCTCGGGACACGACATAGCAGCCACATGGAATCGGGTTGTGCCTTGTGGCTTGGGTTATATCTGAGCAGAATGGGCTCTCCCAGCCTCACCAAAATCAAACAAGGCGGTCCGGACCATGCCCAAACAGACCGCGAGCAGCGTCATACCGCGACGACCACGTCGCCGAGGTGCCAGGGAAGCATGGGTGTGGGCGTGAGTGGTGTCGACGTGGGACCGTTGCAGGCCCGCGATCCTTGCCCTGCCCAAGCCTCGAATGTGTTTGTTTTGATTGGCGCCGCGGGGCCGTTGCCCACCATATCATCACCTGCATCTCGGGAGAAATAAAGAATAAAGGTGGTTGGGAGGGGCTGGAGCGGCAGAGCCCCCTAACAGGATCCGACCACATCAGCGGCTCATGCTGTTAGTGGACATCACCCGGCTAAATGTGGGCCACCCAACTTGCACGGTTGCTCTGTATCAGTCGACTAATAATACTCCATCCTCGCCCACCGCAACAACAAAGGGTCCCTTGGAACTGCGCTGCTCGACTCGGGTTCCCCCTGACGTCAGATGTCGTTGTAGACTTACCATCCAGGAAGCTCCTCTAGCTCTGCCGCTGCTCAGGTGTAGTAGTAGGTGTTGGGCGTGGTTAGGTGAATTTCTTTCTACCTTCCTAGTACATGGGGCTGGCATGACCTCCGCGGGCATATTTGGTTGTAGCTACATCTATACAGGTAGGTATTCAAACAGACACTGATAACTGTGATTCAAACGGTTGGTGTTCCGCGGTGCTGCAAGTTGTATTTGCAGCTCGAGGCATCGTTTCCCGTGAGCTCAGCGAGGCTGCTGCACCGGTCCTGGCAGTAGTGTCACATGCTCAAGCATCCGGGGCGGACACCGGCATGGAAGAGCGGGCCTAGTGGGATGCACAGCTGCCGCAGTCATGCAGTACACACTGTTTGTATTCCATGATACCCATCATGCCCCTGGCTCGGCTCGAATAGTTGCGCCACAGCCAAGGCCCTGGCTCCTCTCCCATCGGCACTGGGGAGCTCTTGAAGAGGAAGGGGCCTTCCGCAGGCTGCGAGCCCCTCGTTGTGCTGGATACGCTGACACACGTGAGCGACCACAATACAGCACGCATTTCACTCAGGCTAGGCCAGGCAAGAATTGATGAAAACGATTTACTCTTAAGTATGTAAAATCATCGCTTCCTCTAGCAATTTTCCTGTTTGTTTGGGTTTGGTGGCTGCTTCAGCATGCTTTCCACAAACCTGGTCTCTACTCTGCGGACGGAACCGGAACGTCTGGGTGCTTCTAAAGCGCATCTAGAATCCCCTCTATCAAGTGGTGAGCATTCAAATGGTTTTATCGGGATAGCAAAAGATTGCCGTCGCAGAATGTTTCCAGCCGCGTCGTCTAGTCAGAAGGTTTGCGTGCCGCGCAGTTGCTAGACCGAATGTCGAGCTAAGAAATGTGTCGTCGAGCTTCGGGCCGGGTCTGGGCCCATGGGAGCGCCGTGGCATCGAAGTCGACAATTAATACGTACTGGGGTACTGGATGCATTGCTGGTGACCAGGCGGGGAGAGGTCTAAAACTCCCAGGCATCATCCTCGCCGATGGAGGCGATGGCCCAGGTGAACTTCTCGCGAAGGGTCTTCGGGAAGAGCCGCTCGATAGGCACATCGAACTTGTTGGAGAAGACGACGCTGAGTCGTGGATCGATGTAGTTCTGCCAAAGATTAGTACAAGGCAGCTCGCACTGGAATAGGCGGGACCCACGATCTTGGAAGTTCCCAAGGCAACCTCCTTGTTGCCTTCACGGTCAGCAGACTGGGCTTCAAGGTTCTTGATCCTCTCCTCAATCTTCACAATGTTTGCCTCAAGCTTGGCCACCGTCGGACCCTTGCCTTCGGCCTCGACTTTCTTGGTCTTGTTCTCCTTCTTGAACTTCTTCTCGAGCTCGACCGCCACCTTCAGCCGCTCCTTCAGCTCCTTCTCCGGAAATGGCTTCTTCTTCTCGGCGACAAGCTTCTCGTTGTCCTTCTCGAATCTCTTGGTGATTTTGGTGCGCTGATCCTCGACGAGGAAGGCCTGGTGGCTGAGGACCCACTCATCAGTCAGCTCGGGCTCCTTCTCGAAGTACGCCGCTCCCTTCTTCTTCTTCAGTTTGGGCTCGACGTCCAGAATCATCATCTTCACCCTCCACCTCTGGTATTTGAGGCCTTTGATCTGTGGGACGGCGTCAGCAAAACCTCAGACCCATGGAACTCATCAAAGGGTGAACTAACCCGATCTCCCAGCTTCTCCATTGCCTGCTCGTGGCTCGCACCCACGGTACGCTTGTGATTGCAAAGAATGGCGACCTCCCGATTGCAGTCATTGTAAAGCTTGACCTTCTCGTTGACGGTAAGGTTCTTGTGCTGCCCGGGATCCAGATTCTGCAGGAGATTTGACATGGTATAGGACGCATTGTAGGTACGGAAGACCTTCGCTGTCAGTCCGGGCATGTAGTTGGACAGATGCTTGTTCAATTGCGACGTCTGCCACTGTCAGTACTTTCAATGCAAAAAACCGAACGAAGCGCAGCACTCACATTGACGCGATCGAATATGTCGTCGCCGTCCTCTTTGGGGGCCTTCTTGAACATCTTCAAGTTCTTGAAGACCTGACGGTCAACATTGACCTCATCATAGAATCTGATGCTGTCCTTGCCCAGGAAATCGAAGATGACCGTCTCTGGCTCTCGAAGGGTCAAGTGCTCGAACTTGAGAGAACAGCAGCCAACAGTGTCGGCCTCGTTGTCCGTGTCCTTCTCATTTCCAGCTCTGAGCGCGAATTTGTCGATCAGGTACATCGCAGTGGCCATTTGGCGTTCCTGCATGACCTCACTCTTCAGCTTCTTCGTGTAGTCCTTGCGAATGAAATCGATGTGCTTCTTGAGCTCGCGAGCTTTCTCGAACTTGGCCATATCCGCCTTACCCTTGACAGAGGCGCTGGCAGCAAGCATAACGTATTTGTAGTTGCCGTTGACGTTCTCCTGCCACATAGCCAACCAGGTTGCCTTGTTGTCGTGCTGAACTGCCTTCCATTTATGCCCTGGTGGCGGCGAAGGGACCTTGGCTTCTTTGCCAATGTTGATGGTGATCTGCTCAGGCAACACCCGCTTCTTGACCTTGCCAGTCTTGGGGTGCTCGCCACGGCCCCGGAACAATGCAGGAGGTTCGACACGGAAGTTTCCAACCTTTTCCTTGCGCCCATTCCACTTGCAGTACTGTAGCGGCTCCTCTAACTTCTGTCTCTCCTCCTTTGCCTTGGCCTTCTCCTCTTTAGTCCAGGCCTTCTTCGCTTCTGATATCGCCTTGTAATGCTCGTAAATGTTGTTGAAATCGAGCTTCGAGAATTCTTTGATGTCGACCTTGTTCCCGTTCTTGTCTTTGGCGCCTCCAGTCTTCTGCAAGATCTCCTTGAAGTCACCGAAGAAGTTCTTCTGGAAGACGGGGTTGGTTACGTTCTGGGTCGAGTTGAGCATGGCACCAAAGAAACCTGCGACTTCTTCCGCCTCAGGGTGAAGTTCCACAGGAGTGCCATCGTACAAGAGCCTGACATTCTTCGGCAGTGGCTCGTATGGCGGGGGGAAAAGCACACCATTGTGCTCGAGTGTGTTCCACTTGATACTGTCGTCTTCAGGTTTTGGCTCGTTCCACCACTCGTGGGGCTCCTCATCCTCGTCCTCGTCAGGCGACTTGTCCTTGGCCTTAGCCGGAGCTTTCTTCGGCGCTGCCTTGCCTTTGACAGGCGCCTTCTTCTCGATTTTCACACCATTGGCTTTCGAGGCGGTTCCGTTCGACTGCTTCTTGACGGGTTTAGCCAGCGGCTCGTCGTCCGATGACTCTTCCTTCTTCACAGCCTTCTTCGGAGCAGCCTTCTTCGCCTTGGCATCGTGCGCTCGAATAGCCTTGGCCTCCTTCTCCGCCTTCTTCTCGATCTGAGCCTTCTTCTTGGCCAGTTTCGCTCCGAGAGGCTTGTCATCGTCGGACGAATCGGTGGGAAGGGCAGTTTCCTTGTACGACGGTGGCAGCTTCTTGGCTGCTATTGGCTCATCATCGCTGTCGTCGCTGTCCTTGGGAGCTTTTTTGGGTCGTTTAGCCTGGTTCTTGTGTCAGCCCAAAGACTTGTACCAGAATGACGTCGTTCCTGCGCTCCAAAATGCCAAAATACAAAGACCTACCAGAGGAATCTCGTCATCACTATCAGATTGGTCCTTGTAGCTGACAGTGTTGGTGATGGAAGAGCGTGACTTCCTCTTAGCAGTGCCGTTTGGTTGATCTATGTCCATTGAATCATCATCGATTGGGCCATTTCGAATTGAGATGCCCGTGGCAGATGCCCGTGGTTTGGAAGCGGACTCGTCCATAGCCTCGTCGTCGGCCTTTGAAATCTTGGAGGCTGAGACTTCACAAAAACATTAACGCCGGTTAGCCACGTATCACAAACGCCTTGGAGAATCATGATGAACAAGGGTGAAGTTGTAGGTGGTGCGGTCAGAGTGATAAAAGGCAGGTGAAAAGGGTCGGTGGGTCACTCACGGTGGTTGCCGTTGGATCTTGCCAGAGGCATGTCATCGTCGGAGTCGCCGTACGAAGACATGACTGGTGATGTGGAGGAGTCGTGTGATTCGACAGGGTGGTGTGTGCTGTGTCTTGAGGGTAGCCCAGACGAGGGTTGTTGGAAGGAAGGAGGTCTGAGATACTCGGTAGTGCGAAAGGAAAGGGAAGTCAGTAAGCGCAGAGGATGAAGGAGCAAGTCTCCGGGGCCCGAGCTGGCTGAGCGGGTGGCGGCGAGGGCAGCTCGAGTTTTTTTTTGTTTGGTGAAAACTTGCAGTGGGCAGTGAGCGTTGCGAAGATATAGACGGGCCAAAAAACCAAAGAGAGTAAAGTCAAAGTGAAGTGAGAAGAGAGGGACGAGGGAGAGGAATCGATGGCCAGGGCGGGCGCCGCGCAAAGACTGAAGACTGACTGGCGCAAATGGCGAGGAGGTACCTGCCTAGGTACCGACCCGAGTGCCTGCCTCCGGGGATCCAGAACGGACTTGGTCGCACCCCCCTGCCGTGGTCATAGCGCACGTGACGGGCCCAAGCCGGTTCGGGGACGGGGCGAAAAGAAGACGGCTTGCGACCTGCAGCAGCATCATTTGAGAGACTTAGAGACCGGAGAGAGCTTCTCGCGTACCCTCCTGCCAACACCCCCGCCCGACCAATTGGTTCTCCGATCGTCCCTGCTCAATCGAGCCACTGCCGGCAGAGCATTTCACGTTCAGATTCCCACAAGACAAGATGCTGTCTAGAGCTGCGCGGCCGGCTCTGAGAGCTGGAGCTGCAATTCCCTCTCGGTATGTGTTCGACGCTGCCAGTGGGCCGCGACCCTGCATGGGCGCCCACCTCTACATCTACGAGCACGGACGAGGCTTGACACTTGATCCTTTTGACTGGGTGGATGCAAGAGTCTTCAATTGTGATGGGGGGACGGTTCAAGAATCAACTAGCTGACATGTCTCGTTCAACCAAAACAGCGCCGTCACGTCCGCCCCTCATGCTGCCGCCGGCTTCGCGACGCTCCGAGAAATCGACGGCCGCCTCAAGTCCATCCGCAACATCGAGAAGATCACCAACACCATGAAGATCGTGGCCTCGACCAAGCTTACCCGCGCTCAGCGCGCCATGAACGAGTCCAAGGTCTACGGTGAGACTTCGAAGGAGGTCTTTGACCAGGCCGAGACCAAGCCTCTCGAGGGCGAGGACAAGAAGACCCTCATTGTCGTCTGCTCCTCCGACAAGGGCCTCTGCGGCGGTATTCACTCCGGTCTTTCCCGCTACATCCGTCGTCTCTTCGCCGAGAAGCCCAACACCTACGAACTCGTCATCCTCGGCGAGAAGTGCAAGGCCCAGCTGTCTCGAACCCAGGCCCGGGACATCCAGCTTAGCTTCGCTGGTGTCGGCAAGGACGTTCCCACCTTTGCCGACGCGCAGGCCATCGCCGACCAGATTGTCCACTTGCCCCACGAGTACGCCTCGATCAAGGTCCTCTACAACAAGTTCCTCAACGCCCAGAGCTACGAGCCCGCCGAGATCGATGCCTTCTCCGAGGATGCTATCAAGGCTTCCCGTACGTGCCCAGACGCATTGAAACAAAATGCCACATAATCCCCATACTTGTTCTTCGCTGATGTCCTGCCAGAAAACTTCTCCGCTTTCGAGATCGACGAGGAGCTCCTGCCCAACCTGCAGGAGTATGCTCTCGCCAATGCCATCTACTGGGGTCTTGCTGAGGGTCACGCATGCGAGCAGTCTGCCCGCCGAAACGCTATGGACGTAAGTGACAACATCTGTACCGTGATGGATTCCGATGAGATGCTAATCGGGTTTACAGAACGCCTCCAAGAACGCCGGCGAGATGATCAACAAGTACCAGATTCTCTTCAACCGAACCCGACAAGCCGTCATTACCGGCGAACTAGTCGAGATTATCACTGGTGCCACTGCCTCTGCAGACATGTAAATCCAGAGCGGACAGTAGAAGAGTTGCTGGGGCACGTTGCCGAGGTCCGGATGGACGGAATCTTAACAAATTTCCCTTTGTGACAACACATACCAACGGGCTTCGTCCGGCCCGTGTACCAAAGATCAGTAGAATAAGAGAGAGAGATTCGAGAGGTGGAATTGTTTGCCTCGCAATGTCCCGGTTAAATTGTGCGGACCGCTCTCCGCTGACGTGAATCACCTTTTGGCTGCTATCTCTGGTCCGCTTGTGCATCTGTAGTCTAAATTACAGTAGATGACATACCCCAAGGAGTGTGTCACAGCGAGCCCTCTGATATTGGAGCTGCCCATCAAAGCTCCAAAACCTAGCCAAGTCCTGCCCCTATGAAGCGGCGTTGACAATAGCTCAGAACCGTCTGTGGCTTGGACCATGAGCTGCAAGCACAAGACGTCGCCATCGGCTATAGCCAGCCGACCAAGGGATAGCGCTCAAGCTAAACACCCGAAAGCTTCCAATAGGATTTTCCGGGTCTCGTATTGTCATACTTGCAAACCTGATATAATCCGATTGTCACAGGAGCGGATTGGTGGGATCTGGATACAGGCCGCCTTGCATAATCACCTGGAACTTGCAATGGAATAACCTTCTGTGGATGGCCTTCTATGGGATAATCGCCTGCGGGATACCTCCAACCTCCTTTGGGGTAAACTGCTATAGATGACCTCCTATAGGACAATCTCACAGGATAACTTCCTCTGTGAAAACCTCCCATGGCAAGATGGTCTTCACCGTCACTAAGGTATCGAGGAGGGGTGTAGGTTTCTCCAAGCGTTTGACCTGCTGGAAGGTACAGCCTCAGGCATCGAGAGTGCAAAGGGCCGGCATTCTAGAACATGTGCATTGAAATGAGTACTCTGTTCTAGTTATGTGGCGTTTTTGGGAGAGAGCCCCTCCCGAAGCAAAAGTGACGAGAAAGCAAGTTATTGTCCAGCGTGTGCGCCCTGTTCCACCAAAAACACCAACCATGCGTGAATAATCCGTTCGTTACCCCATGCAGCTCGTTTCCCTGACAACACTCCTGTGCCTCCTGGGAAGACACAATACTACCGTAGCCATGAGCCGCCAATCCAAACCCCCCTAACAAGAAGAGCAAAAGACAGGATGTACACTCCGCCGATCGCCGTCGACATTAGTCCATGTCGAGGTCACTGTCATCCTCCGCGTAGCTCTGGACCCTCTTCGCCCTCCTCCCGCCACTCGCATGGCCGTCGCCGTCCGCAGCGAGCTCCTCCGGGCCCGGCATGTTGGGATGCTCCTTGACATACTCCTGCCTCAGCTCGATGGCTTCTTGCTCCCACTTGGCTGCTGCTGCTGTCCATTCCTTCAGCGCCTGGGCATAGTTCCGCTTCTGCTCCTCAGCAGCATCCTCAAAGGGCTGCCGTACCTCGGGCGGAGCCTCCTTCCACATCTTGGACGTCATGGTCCGCACCTCGTTGGGGCTTGGTTTCCCCTTGCCTGTGCGCCGGCCCTCCTCACAGCGTGTTCGCCCCTCGTCGTAGTGCGCCTTGTTGAACAAAAGATATGGGTTTCCAGCCACTTTGGAGGGTTTGACGGGATACGGTCCGAGTTTGGAGTAGATGTGCTCTTGGATTTCCATTTCGTAGGCTTCGAGGCGGGCTTGCACGGGGTCCTTGTTCTCTTCCTCGGCCTTGCGCTTCAGCGAGGCAGAAGTCTCCCGAGGTAGAACGAGAGGTACGGGTATCTCGATAGGGCCGAGCATTTCCTCTAGGACGTCGGATGCGGCTCGAAGGCCGGAGAGATAGGCGCCGTGAACAGTAGCAGGGTGCGTGACGATGGTGTGCTCGCCGGCGAAGTGCATGTTGCCGATTGATTGAGCCATGAGTTGGTAATCTTCAGCTTGCATTTTGACCCCAGCGTTCGAGTAGCTCCCTCGCGCGAACCGGTCTGACTCCCATCTGGTCACGACAGCTTCGAGTGGCTGCGATGGCACTCGAGCACCGTATCGCATGCGCAAAACCTCGGTGGCTTCCGCAATCAGCTCGTCATTGGGGGTAATTTCGGTATCGTAGCCCGCATCGCCGGCCATCAACGCAAGTAGGCAAGGCATGCCGGTCGTGTTGCTTACATTGAACCACTGGAAGAAGCGACCACGACGTGAGACGTAATCTTTCTGGTTCAAGCTGAGACGATTAGTGGGAGTCTGTAAAGTCCCGAAGATGTCTCGATCTTTGTCCCAGAATGCATCCTTGTATACGAGAATGACTTTGTTCAGTACGCCAAAGCCCAGGCGTCCGATGGCGTCGGTTTTCCACGAAGGAAGAGCAGGTTGGAACTCGACACTTCCGTGCTTCAAGACACCCAACGGAATAGTGTTGATGACATAGTCGGCCTCAACCGATTGGCCATCCTCCAGGTCAATTCTCGCTGGGCCAGTTGCTCCCTCAGTAGTGTACGTGATACGCTTCACAGGCGCCTTTTGTCGTATAGTGAGAGGCGTCGGAAGCATCGAGAGCCCTCTGGCAACGCTTTGATATCCGCCCACCACCATGGTGTGCTTCCCCTCCCACTCGTTGCCGGCATCGATATCCCAACCTTGCAGGCTTAGGCGGTTGAGGTTCGTCGCATTGCTGTACTCCAGGTTGGCAATGTGCCAGTTCAGAAGTCTGAAGTCCTGTGCGTTGAGGTCAAGAATGCCTTTGTGTTGCATCAGTGCTTCGTCGACAACCAAGCCCAGCGTGGCACTCCGGTCATTGGCTGCAGCATCAAGATCGATATCCCTAGTTTCTGGCACTCCAGGCTTCAAGGTCCAGCCGAGCGACTTGGCCTTGAATGCAGCCCTAGTGGATCCAGGAGTGCCAGGCTCGACGTGAACTTTGCCGGTCATGCGGTCTGTGGACACTGGCACGAGATGAGTCTCGGGAGTGACATTCTGTTGTGACACGGGCGGGGCATGAGGTTGGGAGGCAGCTTTCTCCTCCTCGAAAGCAATCGTTTTGTGGCCCTCGGCAGTGCTATCACGTCCCTCGTCAATGAGGTCGTGGTTTCCTTCGATGAGTTTGGATGGCTGCGATTTGAACTTGTACTCGCTGACCCGGTCGAGACACGTGTTGAAGAGGTGCTCAACCATCTCATCACGAGTAGGGTCAACGGCTGTACCGTTGGTGTCATAGAGGGACATGTCGCTCCGCAAACAATGATATGGCAAGCTCAGTTGTCCCCTCACGAGGAAATTCAGGGGGTTGCCCCTATCGAAACCAGTGATGATCATGCCGCCCATCTCCGCGGTGAAGCGCTTGCCTCTGAATATACCCGGCGCAGTATCTGGCAGAGTGTGGAAAGCACGCGAGTAGACTCGTCCACCAACTCGGTTTCTGCCCTCTAGCACAACCACCCTCGGTGGGTCTTCACCCATGTTACGGAACCGCTTTGCGTACTGCGTGAAGAGTCCTTCCAACTGCCTGGCACATCCGAGCCCAGAAAACCCTGCTCCGATGACCACGACAGTCTTCCTCTTCCGTGGTTGCGAGTCCTCGACCGGACTATTCTTTCTCCTGGGTTGTCGAATTTCGACACAGCCATAGTTGATGAAACCACGGCGAACCAGCCAATCGAAACACACGTTTGCAACGTCAAACCAGCGGGCGTCCCTGGCACACCCGATAGCCTCTTCTCTCGTCACGGCGATCTGCGGATTCCTCACCCAGAGTCTAAGGATGCCGTTCCGAATATTCAAATAGGTCGTGACCTGTGCGTGGCTAAGATGATAACGCAGTATGTGATACTCCTGCTGGTGAAATGCGTACGGATTGAGGCGTGAATGCTCCGCGGCCTCGATACATTCCATCGCGTATTCTTGCGGCGTCAAATCTGTAGGGATAGACACTTTTGGACGCACATTATACTGTATCCTCCGCGACCGTGGCTGGACCTTGGCGATGGGCGTTGAGATGGGAGTCAACGTGGTGGGCTGACTTGCCGCTTCTCTCGGACTACCGGTGTCGAAGGGAGTCGTCGCTTTGCTAGAGACGGAAGGTGGTTTCGAAGACAGCCCAGATTGCTCGGTCGGGGCCGATGCCGAAGAGGCGAAAGACTGCCGTGACTCCCCGATCAAATGGCTGATCGCTGACTTCGCTGGAGTTGGGTCAAGGAGCCCTGCGTCCGCAGGTACTAAATCAGCGGAGACAACATCGCTGAGCTCTGAAGAAGCCTCGTCCACGTGGTCGCCTATTGGCCCCACTTCTAATGCTTCTTCGACAGTCCTCGAGGCTTTCGATGGAGTAATGCCATCCGGGTCAGTGAGGTCACTCAATTCGGAGCTTGAAGCTGCTGGGTTTGCGCGTCCATCAGGTACCTTCGCAGCCTCTTGGTGAGGCTCTAGCTCACTACTATTGTTCTCGACGGGTATCGGGACGTTCGCGTGTTCGTCTATCGGTTCAGAAGGAACGGGTACTGGTTCGTCGGAGAGGCTTCCCACAGCTTCTGTTCTTGCAGAAGGTAAAGGTTCCCGATCTGGATAGCTTGGGGGAGTGGAGGCGGTGGGCACCGTGTCATCCACAACAAAAGGTTCAACATCATTCACATCTGAGCCACGGTTTTCCTGATCCACCATTGAATTGATTTCTTCCGGCGTTTTCACCTCAGGTGTGAATGCTGGTCTGTCGGATTCGGTTGTTGCGACTCCCACGTCTCTGGTGTTCGTCTCGGTATTAGCCAGATCCGCCGCAGATACACCCGACGGCTGGGTGTAAGGAGGCTCGATCGCGCCAGAGTCCTTCCTAATAATGCTTTCGTCTGGAGCATTTGGAAACATAGACATCAGTTCGGAAGACTCGTCTCCATTCATCGCCTGTGACGCAGCAAAGCCCATATCAATGGCATCCGGCTCCGGTAACGATGGCTTCAAGGGTGTTGCCTCGGTGTTTATCGAGTCTGGGAGGTGCGTGCATGTAGAACTTTCGTCCGCAGGTATCGAATGCTGTGCATTTTGCTCACCAGCTACTAGCTCAGATGCATTCGCGCCTGCAACATATGTGTTTGCCAATTCTAAACCCGTTTTAGCCGGCTCCGATGCCGCCTCAACAGAGACGGAAGGGTCAGGCGAAGACTTCTGATGAGCATGAGAGTCGTGAGGATCCGACCTGAGGAGAATTTCGTCAGAGCCAGAGCCAAATAATATCGCGATATACGGCGAATACGATACAGACAGAGGCCGGATCACGTAAGGACCGGGGGACCAAGTAACATACATGATGGTATCCCCCGATATCATCGTCTCGGAGACTTCATCACCCATGACGGAGTGGTCTGGTGAGTCTGTGTTCACGACGATGATATCGGCGATGAACTCGTCGGTTTCCTCCTCCGGCTCTGGCCGAGGAGCTGATGGTCGTGAAGGTTTCCTCGATGCCCGAGAATTGGTACTGCTACGGCGCGATGATGAACCTGGGGTCGGATTCTTCCTTTTTGGTGCGGAGGTGGTCCGAGACGACGAGGTTGAAGCCGGTGAGAGTAATACAGATGAGGAGTGCGGAACCTGGGGGTCAGAGCCAATGTTGCTGCTCCGTGCAGGTCTCTTTCCAATGCCACTTTTCTGTCCAGATCGAGCACTGCGCGAATTCGCTCCCATTATGAGGTCGGGATTCGACTTTGGCTAGAGCCGGGGTATCGGTTGTGTTGCGTATGAAGGCGAATGCACTCGCTGTCGATGAGGGATCGAGAGGTTGGAATTGATGATATCGCCGCCGCCAATCTCATCGGTCGTCTCCATCGAACCGAGTCTGGGTATCTCATGCGATGGAACCAGGCGACCCCATTCTGTAACTGAAACGTAATCCGAACGCTGCAGGATACCCGTCAGTCAACAGGTCTACAGCATCAAAATGATGCTCGGTGCTTGATATTCAGAAGATGCCAGTCTCATGAGTAGTGCAGATCAGACCAACCCGGGGGAGGGGCAAGCAGGGCCGGCCCTTGCTGGTTTCGAACGTCAGGTCTACCACCTCGCCCAACAGGTCCCGGAACGCCCTGGCTCGGTCATCAATAGGCAGAACCGTGCGGCCACATGCAAAACCACTAGTTGCTGGAGTCTACCAGCCAATATGCCTAGGTAGTAATTATATAGGCAATTGAAATGGAGGGAAAACAGTGCATTTCTGAATTCGCTCTTCCATCCCATTGCAAGTTGGTTGGGCTGATCACGTGATATATGAAGCTGGGTAATCTGCCTTTGACACTTTGGAATTTGCTTCTTTTAATTCTCTACAGGCCTCTCTGGCCATCACAGCCCCATTTCGCTGTAGATTCTACCAATTTAGAAATAAACCATCAGCCGAGAGGGACCTCAGCTGAATTGACCCAGTGTCAGGTCCCTACAGACTGCGCCGCGCCCTTCTGTCCTCTTCATCGTCCTGCGCCGTCGACAGGCCGAGCAGTCGCGCCAGCCTGCCCAAATGAATTCTTCTCAATGGCCGTGGCCATCATCTTGTTTCCACTTATGATCGAGGTCGTACAAATAACGATGTTTCTTCGAGCTGTAGCATTCCAACAGAGTCAGCAACTCGGTATCTTTGAGAGTGGGAGGGGCGACCCAGGACCGTGCGGATACAAAGGGCAGCACAAACCTTCTTCCTGCTTTGCAATAAAGCGCAGTGCCGCGATTTCTGTAAAAGTGATTCCACCGACGAACACAACAAACACCGTTTTCTTCTGCCCGTTGCCAGAAAGCAGCGCCCGAGCCTTGACCGCCTTGTCTTCTCCTTTTTGAAGCTCATCGAAGGTCTGGCCTCGCGCGTGCTTCACAGCCTCTTCGAATCCCCGCCAGCCATGACTACCGGAACTCGCGGCTGCAGCACCTGCCACGCCGTTTCCCTTGGTCATGGAGAGCAAGTATTGCTTCTGAAGTATGCACTGGACCAGCCTTATCGACAAAGGTGCATATCCGCTGTAGACGTACGCTATATCATTCGGGTTGTGCTCATTGACCTCGTCTACAATGAGCCGCAGAGATTTCCGCAAGGTCGAGTAGTTGGTCTTGTCACCAGTCGAACCTGCGGAGCCGGTCATTGGGATCATCGACGCCATAGGCGAGGATTTAGGGAGGAAAAGCTGTAGTCTCTCCAAATTGTGAAGAGTCAAAAGGTGCTGGTATCCATAGCCTTGCAAGACCAGTTTGCGTAATTGGTCGTGTTCTTTGGTTTTAATACCACCGGATATGCAAGAGTAAATGCACAGAAGCCGGAGCACTTCGGGCAGTGGTGCGTCACGAGCCACCAGTTCCTCAATTGAGTCGAATTGGGACGAGGGGTCGGCGCCCGCCGCAAGATTTTGTTGAACCTCAAGGAGCTTGCTGAATTGGTCGGTACGTGTGTACTTGATGATCTCTTCCACCAGGTTCGTATGTATCTTCAGGTTTGCCTGTTCTGCTTGATAACCTGGCAGTTTTCGCACGAAGTCTGTCAATTCTGCCGTCGTTTTGGTCGTATGTCGGCTGTCTAGATCCTTTTGGATGCGCAGAGCAACCTTGTTGAGCAGATTTCCGACGATGGCAAAGTTCGTGTCTCGGAGCTGGTCGTACATGTTGTCTGACGAATCCAGCTGGACTTTGCGTCTTCTAGACTGGTTACTAGATGCCGGTGCTGCTGATGCGCTCTGGGCCGCTTGAGCTTGAGGCGCGCCGCCTACAATGGTAGAATCGACTTCTGTCTGGTTGTTTTGAATGCCAAAGACCTCGTCTATCAAACCTTCGTATGTCAGCTGGGTGAGGAGAGGGGTGACCATGTCGACCTCGCGATCGATGATGATAACGCTTTCCGTTGTCGTGCTCGGGCTGAGGCCACTCTTGTCGGGTTCACTGGCCACTTCACCGGCCAGAAGCTCCTGTCGCATGCGGGAGAGCAACTCGGCGACTCTCTTGGCACCGTCGCCCTTGCCTGTGATTCGGGGGAACAAGCCATGTTTCAGTTGGATGCCCATCAGGGCCTGGGCGAGCAGAAAGGTTGGTGTTGGGTCCTTCGACAGGTATAGGTCCTTGAAACCGTCGTTGAGCTCCAGGGAAAGGACATCTCGCTCTAGTGGGAAGAAGTACAGAGGGAGCTCCGAGACGTTGACGTCGCCGAGAACACCTGATTCTTCAAGGATTTTGTCGGACACAATAGTGCGCCGTGGCACCCAGAAGATGTGGAACTCATGAGAGGTCTGGCTCTCACGCTGTACTCGCCTTATCTGGTCTGGGAGAACGTCAGCGTGCTCTAATGGTCTTCACCTAGTATCTCCAGTCGTGATGAGCACTGCACGTGAGCACTGGTGTTGGTTGGAGACGAGTCCATAGCAGACGACGGTGGCTGGCAAGGAGAAGTATGAAGGCTGGATTGTTGTTTGGAGAAACCCAAGCAATGGCTGGAGGGGGATTGGAGCGGTGGCTGCACCAAAGTGTATGAGATGGCGACTGACTTGCGATTTCCTGAGCATGGGCTGTGCGGGCGATGAAGACGACATTCCTCTGGGTTGTCGAGACATTGCTGCTTTCCAAAAAGAAAAACTTATCGACACCATAGTCCTGCAAGGTCTGCACCTTGACGATTGTTCCGATGGGGCCGGCGAGGCTCTGTTCGATGACGAGGTTCTTCTTGCCCTGGACCTAAGCAGCAGGCCGAACGCGCCAAGTCAATGAAGCTGGTCATGAGCTTGCACTGCCGTGGGAGCCGTGTTTGGGCGCCTTACTTACTACCGAGAGAAGGTAGAGCAGGTCCTTCCTAGCCTTGTCTCTGATCTGCTCCGTGTCGAAGCCAAGTGGAGGAGCCATGATGGGCTCTCCATGGACAAAGGTGAGATTTCAATGCGAGCGACGAACGCAAGCGGTCACAACACTGGCTTGTAGCTACCTAGGCCCGAAGCTAAGAGGATCGCGTTCGAGGGTAGCTAGATGCCTGTCCAGGTGGCCCAGCCCCACACTGAGCACTGGCCTGCCTGCCGGATGATTGATCAATCGATAAACAAAATACTTCGATAAGATCCCCCTGCTCTGCGATAGAACAATGGGTAGCCTCCAAGTAAACACGCTTGCGTTGTGCCGGTACTTATGTATGCTTATTGATCGCCAGCGGCCAGAATCTAAAAGTTTCGGCCTGGGTACATATGTGACTTTCGACAACTTTTCACAAAAGGCTACATGCATCAACGGTCGGGACAGGTTGTGGCTGGGTGACTTCGGTTCGAGTCTTGTCTCCTCACCCCACCAAGGGCCACGTCTTTCTACTTGTAGACCACCCAAAATTGAGAGCAACTCATGCTGCTCACACCAAGCAATGCTTGCCTCTAAATGAACTCAGCCCATGGCCTGAGTTCGAAACGGATACTGTAAAAGGTGCTTGAACTTCAAGGCCTCCTCCAAGAGCACTAGGAAAGTGGCAACCAACCAAACTCCAATCAACCATCGCTGAAGTCTCAGTCTCACAACGCAATGTCCCCGTTTCATGTGCCCATGTCGCTTGCCAAAGCCGTCTCGTCAACGCCGGGTTTGTGAAAAGTGAGGGGTCGTAATCTCGTTCGCATCTAGACTTTGTTGTCATGGTAATAGAAATCGATATCCCTTGGCCTCAGTCGATTGCTCCGGACAAACTCTTCATCCCCAGGTGGGCGTTCGTTTTTGGTATTTCCCGTCAGCATGCTCTGCAGGGACATGCACACGCTCTCAACGTTCTGCACCGGGCTCCATCCTTGCTGGCCCAGGAGGTCGAGACAGATGATGCCGTTCGAGTAGATGTGGGGGTGTATCGGTATTGGTCGGTCGGCTTTTTGAACGAAGGTCACCTCAGGTGGCTCTGATTCAAACGTCAGTCAAGACTGCCTCACGATGAGATCGTGTGAGAGGTTCCTTACCGATTGGGTATTGGTGCCCAAACCTGAACATCAGTCTGTAAACATCTGGGTAGAGCGGGTTGTCGTCGAGAACCTTGATGTCCAGGTACCACGTCTCGAGGTCATCGGCCGACACAAGAGAGATGCCCGCCGGAAGGTTGTCGGTGATCTATCACGGCATTTAAGTCAGCTCACGAGAAACAGACCCGAGTTCAAGCGAGGTGGCAGGGGTGGAGCGTGGCTCCAGGCTGGCATCAGACCAGCTTTGCGGCGAATCTCGCACGCGCGCGCAAAAGACGACAGACACTCAAACACTCAGACATACTTTTGTCAGCTCCTTCCCGAGCCGCCTATGCGCAAAGTTGGCACCCATGGTGGAATGGAGGAGAAAAGGGTTGTCAATGTTGGAGGTTGTCGAGTGGTAAAAGACCCCGGCTACATACGTCAGACTAGGTGGGTGCCGGTTCGGAGGGGACACGGGGGGAGGACTGCAGCCACGCCGGGGCGCGCCCGCCGTATGCTCGACGAAAAAGAAGAACGAGTAATGCAAGAGTGCCAGCCAGACGTCCAGTCACTGATCTGCCACAGCCGGACTGCAGTAAACAGATGGAGGCCAGGTTGATTGGGCACGCAGGTAGACTACGCAGGTGGACTGGGTGGGAAGGGTGATGAGTGTTTCGAGAGCGGTCCAGATACAGGAGGTAGCGAGTGAGCACCTTTGAACTCTGGTACTGTACACATTCACTACTGTAGGAACGATGTACCTCCTAACTTGGCGAAGGTCCGCTCAGCCTGAGCCCGTCTGCTCATAGGCAGCTCGAAAGCTGGGGAAATCACGCTAGCCTGCCCGGACGGCTAGTCACAAGCAACGATCACTGATTCCGTGATCGACATAGGTAGTCCACTGTCTTGCCGTCCTGCCGTCGTAGCAGGCGTACCGTAGCTTCGTCCCGAACAATCAAACACGACGGCCAACCTATATCTACCTACCTGGCCCCCTGACTCCGTGAGTACCTAGGTAGCAAGGAAGGCAGATGAGCACAGGCAAAGGCTCCCTGCCTCGAGCCTGATAAAATGGAGGGGCAGGTAGTATCACGAGGGACCTGCATCGGATCTGAGAGCCAAAATAACTCGGCAGAACCCCTCCATGGCTGGTTGATCAGCAGCAGGACGGTCACTGTCGGACAGGCGACACTGGGAGCGAGCCATGTTGGGAGTCCCTGCCTCCCATGATCGTGACTGTATCGCAATAAAGTGGAAGCTCTCGGATAACGTTGCCGCATGCACGGCTCCCAAGGTTCACGATCCATCAGGGCCTCCGTGGCCTCCACGGCCAAGTCGAGGGCCACCATCTATAAAAAGGGGGCAAAGATGGCTGTGCTAGGCCGATGGTGGGGCAGCCTTGCGCGCTGCCAAGGACCAGACCAGCAGGAGCGGGATGCCACCTGGGCTGCTGGGCTGTTGGGCAGTGAGGGGGATTCTCTAGGAGCCCCTCCCTCTCCCACGCCGTGCGCCTAGGTTGATTGCCCTGTCGCCAGTTGACGGCGAAGCAACATCCAGGTCCGTCTGGCCGTGCGGCTGAGCAGTCGGGCTCTCCTTGCTCCTCTGCTGCCATCATCAGTTGGTGACACGAACCAACCCCCTCTCACGCGCAAGGCATTCCCTCACATACCTTATCGTCGTTGCCCTCCCGAGCTCCTCCAGTACTTTACTCGCGTCGACTGTCGTTGACGGACGAAGCTGTCTCCTCCTCAAACGACGCCTGTCAAAGTCCCAAAACTGTCTGAGCTGCTCCCTCTCCACTAAGCCGCCCGCCGTTCGAGCCCCTCCTTTTTTAGCCAGGGACCACTTGAGCTACTACCTACTGTGTGCGCTCTCTCCTCTTGCTCTCTGTTCGCGCCTGCAGATTCTTGACAGTTCGATTCTTGACCAAACAACACCGCTGCCCCGCGACTGTCTTTGTCTGCTCTGGCCTCCCTCCTGACGACTGCTGTCGCAACTGTTTGGTTCGATCGCACTTGCCTGGTCTGCCAGACTCTCGCTTCAAGAAGCTCCTTCAGCTAGTTCCCGTTATCTCTTCCAATACTAGGACACAGCGAGCGCGGTTCCACGTCGCTCTTGTATCGGCAACCAGCCCTTGAATTCAATATCGAGTCGGAGCAAGATGAGTTGTTAGTATTTCCTAATGCGCCTCGTGCTCAACACCCTATCCACCTATCGGCCTTACCTTTTGTCCTGAGCAGCTACACCCAAGTTGCCCATGGTCGACACACATCTCTCACCCCTACCTCAACATGCTGACCAGATCCCCGCGTGCATCAGTCTCCAACATGCTCAATCGGCTGCATGGCCAACCTGAAAGCTACGACAAGAAGTACGTGTATTGCCTCGGTATGCGCCAGACCGCCCCCCTCTGACTATCTTTGCCAGGTCCAAATATCGATTCGGCCGAACACTTGGCGCAGGCACTTATGGCATCGTCAGAGAGGCCGACAGCCCATCTGGCAAGGTGGCTGTGAAGATCATCCTCAAGAAGAACGTGAAGGGCAACGAGAGGATGGTTTATGACGAGCTTGACATGCTTCAGCGCCTGAAGCACCCCAACATTGTCCGCTTCGTCGATTGGTTCGAGTCTAGAGTGAGCAGAATCCCACCTTGAAGAATGGGGCGGGGCGGTCTGAGACGCTGGGCTACAACTTACACGGCCTGCAGGACAAATACTACATTGTCACGGAATTGGCGACCGGTGGCGAGCTCTTCGACCGCATTTGCGAGCAGGGAAAATTCACAGAAAAAGATGCTGCCGCGACTATCAAGCAGGTACTCGGGGCTGTCGATTACCTGCACAGCAAGAATGTCGTTCACAGAGGTGAGTCCGGCATTAGAATGAGTGCTCCGCAGAGGAGGCATAACTGACCGCATTGCAGACCTCAAGCCCGAAAACCTGCTCTACCTAACCAAGGCAGCCGACTCAGACCTTGTTCTGGCTGACTTCGGTATCGCGAAGATGCTCGACAGCAAGGATGAGGTCTTGACCACGATGGCAGGGTCATTCGGATACGCAGCTCCGGAGGTCATGCTCAAGAAGGGCCATGGAAAACCCGTCGACATGTGGTCCATGGGCGTCATTACCTACACGCTTCTGTGTGGTTACTCACCGTTCCGCTCCGAGAACTTGCAGGACCTGATCGAAGAGTGCAGCAACGCGAAGGTGACCTTCCATGAGAGATACTGGAAGGACGTTAGTGAAGACGCGAAGCAATTCATCCTGGGCCTGCTGCAGCCCAAACCTGACGACCGATGGTCCTCCTCCCAGGCTCTGAACCACATCTGGCTGACTGGTGATAACGCCACGGACCACAACTTGATTCCCGAGATCAAGGCCTATATGGCCAAGGCGCGCCTTCGGAGGGGTATCGAGATGGTCAAATTGGCCAACAGGATCGAATCCCTCAAGCTCCAGGAGGACGACAAAGAGGACTCGGATATGCCGACCCTGACCCTGGAGTCGGACAACTCGAGCCCCAAGCCAGAGGCCGGCGCCTCCACTTCCACCAGCGAAGGCAAGCGAAACCTTCAAAAGAAACTGAAGGGTGCCATTTTCCGCGAGGTGGTGCTCGCCAAGGTGCGCGAAATGAAGCAGCAGGAACAGACGTTGAAGGTGACGGAGGAGGTCGAGAAGGAGGCCAAGAGGCGCTCGTTCCACGAGTAAAAACCGGCGGAAAGTCGCCATCCGCTGGCAAAGAAGCTGAATGGCAGTCAGAAAGGTCTTCGATACCATGGGGTAGTGTCTTGGCAAATTGTCTTCGTGGTCTTTTATTGCAGTCAGGTTCATTACCCCCAATTTTTCTCGTTTCCGCGGGCGGCGCAGCGTCAGTCACCCGCCGTCACCTTGGGCGCGTGTGCTTTAGTGCTTATGTTGGAAAAATCGGTCTCTTGAGAGTAAGTTGGAATGTGAATTCGGGGCAGGAAGGTCGGCCAGTGTAGCGAGAAGGGTTACAGTTGAATTGAGCACAGGAGCTCGCCGCTTACAATAGGAAGGTACATAAGTATCATGTTCACGGAATAGATTACCTTGGGTTTTCTTCTCATACCACTTATGTTGTCACAGCTTCATCGCGGCGCCGGAGGGAATATCGAGAGCATGCCACTGGCCGGCGAACGACTGGGTCGCTTTATCCAGGTTAAGCGTCCCGTCAAGGGTCATGCAAATAAGCTGGTGACCTCTATGTCTCGCTGATTCAATAACGGACCAACATGAAGCCGTGTAAACCCTCCGCATTTCTGCTGCTCAAAGAGCCCCCATCACGCAGTGAGGAATCCATACTTGAGTGGCTGACAACCAGCCTCCTGAGCTCAAGGCATGCACCGCTATCCAGACTGGTAGAGATATCATAGATCCAGTCTGCAACGGTTGAGTAACGGTGTACTGGCTTTCTTGGGGTCTATTCTGTGCATCCGGAAGAGCTGTACGCTGGAAGATGGGGTTATCAAGTCACTTGATTCATTAGAAGAAAGACTGTGGGACCATAGTAGCACTTATGTAGGTATTTGAATTTTTATTGTAGAACTGATGTTCTGCGGGACCTAGAAGTCCAAGGATATATTTATATAGATGAAGAGGGCAAAAATGCAGCAGGCAGTGATGTGGCCTGGCTTCCCTTCCTAAATGCACCGAACACCTGTCCTATGCAGTCCTTGTATGCAGATCCTCGCAATGGTGCCATATATCCTTTCTCCCATCCTTCCGTCCGTCCGTCCGTTCCCGGTAAGTCGGGGAATCTTGTCATTTGCCCCCCCCCCCCATTCTGGTCCGTCGTCTGATATCGTGATGAGAATGCGCCGAGGCAATTATTTAATACCGAGCCTGAGCTCACAGAACAAACGAGATTTTCCGCCTCAGGCACCTCCTCGGCCGGGGATCGTTCGTATATGTTCTCGGTGTCGGGCCTCAGTTGGCGTTCAGCTCCGCCATGACCGTCTCGCAGAGCACCTCGTAGCGGCTCGCGTCGAATCTCTTCCTCTTCCACCCGTTCATGCGCAGCTTATCGATCCTTGCCACGCGGTCCAGGGCGCGGGCCTCGTCGTCGTCGCCGCCAAGGGACCCGACACTGCTGAAGCTCATGGTGCTGCCGCTGCGCTGCCGCCCGTCCAGGCTCATGCGGTTGACGTGCGCGGACTTGATGGTCGTCGCGTCGTACAGCAGCGGCGACTCGGGCTGGTCGTGCTGGGCATGGAGCTGCTCGTCGGCGTCGAGGAGCTGGTTGAGAGAGCCCATGTGGCTGTTGACCTGCATCTTGAGCGAGGAGAGGGTCTCGCAGTAGCGCGACACGCTGCGGGCTGACTCCCGGTCGGGGAACTGCCCGAAGGGGCACACGTCGGAGCCAAAGCCTTCCGAGGACGGCGAGCTGGACGGACTGGGCTCCTCGTCCTCGCTGATGGACGGCATGGGCGGCGGTGATGATGCAGAGGTGTCGAGCGGGTCGACCTCGATATCCTGCCGGGACCAGCGCTTGCTTGTCGCCGCCGGCAGGTCTGGGAGCTCCTGCCGGGACGCGCCGGACAAAAAGTAATCGTCGTCGAAGCCCAGTGTTGGTGAGTCCGGGCGGACCACGGGTTCAGGTAGTCGGAACGACCACCGGTCCTTATCCTTGGGCAGCTCGAATGAGACCTTCTTCTTCGGCCTCTGGCGGTCCCCCGAACGTGGTTCTTGCGACAGGCTAGACTTCCTTGAGTGGGTCCAGTTAGGCGTCATCAGACAGGACTCCGGGGTCCACGCCCGGGACGAGACTGAGCCCGAGGGAGAGTGCAGGCTGGGTAATGACGAGGCAGCAGACGTCGACCTCGACTGGGCGATGGCTACTTCCTCTGCCTGCCTAATTAATGACTGTGCGGCATTGTAGTGACCGCGCGCCTGTTGGAGAAGACTAGATCTGTAAGACGACCCAGGATGCAACGGGCGAGCACACATCTCGAGGGATGCGGCGGCATAAAAGTTGAGGTATATTAAATAGGCCGGCTGCACCATTGACTATGTGCGAGGTCAGTAAAGCCGACCCGACAACAAGGGGCCGTATACTAGCCGGCGCAACTCACTAGGTCCTTGGTGTTTGTGAGAATCTCATTACACCTTGCCGAGCATGCGCGGTACTGGCGGGTAACGTAGCACTTCTTTATCTCCGTGATTGCCCTCCTCCACTCGGCCGACGTGAAGGGCAGGACAGGGAGCGAAGCGGGTACCTGCTGGGAGTGGCGCCTCGTTGTCCTGACGGGCGGCCGGGAGAGTTTTATCATGGGCGTGACATCGCTGGCGTTGCGCTTGTGCGCCGGAGACGCAGACGACGCGGCGGCGGAAGGGTTGATGTATTGGCCGGCGGGGAGGATGACGCTGGTTCTCGAGGGACCGGAGCCGAAGCTCTCGGTCAAACTGGGGCTGAGCATAAGGGGTATTAAACCCTTCGGCATGGTTGTGTGATATGTATGGTAGGCGAGTGACCGTGAGGTGGAGCACACAAGTATGCGCGGAGAGGGCGGCGGGCTTCAGCTGTCCGTATAATATAAATATGCGCTGTATGTGTGACGGAGTAAAAAGAGATAAAAGGATACGACGCAGGAGGCTTCGGGCCTTGTCGGTCGGATGTCGCTATAGAGACACACTCTCGGGTCGTGTGATGAATGCCGTCTGTTGTCCAGTATGCTCTTGTTTGTTGCTTGGATGGGCGTCAAGAATGTGACCCGAGAACTCGGGAACAAGCAGTCTACCAGATGTCGATCTTGGAATTATGGTATTAGAGGGTGAGTACGATCGGCTCAAGGATATAATGCGTGTCTCAGAGTCCTAGACAAAACATTGACCTCGTGGGCATGAAGGCCGGGCCTCGGGATGCCGAAAAGTTGAGACACTCTCGCGTAGTTGGTGGTTCCTGGTGGGCAGAAGAGTGACGGGACAGGCTTGCTAAGACCTGTGACGCAGACTGTACTGTATGTGTGGGTGTGAGTAACCAGGGTCACTAGTTGATGCTTCGACCCTTGGAGCAAAATTCACACTCGACTGTTGGACCGTCCGGAAGGTTGGGGAATAGTGAGGCTCGTGAGCGGGTGAGCGAGCGGATGAAGTCAGTGAGGGAGGGCAATCACTCGGATGGGGGAGGAATGGGAAAAAAGGGACTGGACAGGATGTGGGATGGGATTGGGTGACGCCGGGCTGACGATACGAAAAGGAGTGTATAAGATGAGGACGCTGCAACTTTGACCTCGACTCAAATCTCCCCGGTCGTCCTCCCCTGCCAGTGATGAACGTTATTGCACGGATCTTATTTTCTCGCACTGAAAGCGGAAACAGGTGTGGACCACTGTTGCTCGAGCCTCGAGCCAGGCCAGCCAAACGGAACAGTCAATTGCAGTGGAGGCTACCACCCCTCAGGGCCTCTGGGCCCCAGTCATCCCCGTCCGAAGAGGCTGTGGATCGTCGTCGAGCGCGCAGGGGTGGGGCGCGGCCGAGTCTACCATGCCTGTATGCGAGCTGTGCTACCAAGTCCCCCCCAGGGCGAAAGACCTGGGAACCTGCCTGCAAGCCTGGCCTGTCTTGTCCGGTCTTCGTCTTGGATGTGCGCCCCTTGCAGCCCATCACCAGCCTCAAACACCCACCACGGGACAGACTAGGCCAGGTCTAGTAGACGAGGTGACGGGGTGGCAGTGGGTGGGTGATGAGGTGACGGCCGCCGCGACGGCGTGGTCGGCGTGGTGGGCGTGGTGGGCGTGGTGGGCGAGGTGACAAGGTGTCAACCCGGCCTCCCGTTTCCCCCGCCAAGCTGGGCTTGGTGGTGCCGAGGGTGCCTCATGGTCGCAGCAAATCTGTGGTCGGCTCCCGCGATCGTGAAACTCTGACAGGCAGGCTACAAATACAACAAGCTGTGCAGCTCGCAGCTCGCAGCACGCAGCACGCACGCTCAGATCCGTGAGCCTCTCTCCCTTTCTCCCCATCACCCAGTCACCGTACTGAACTGGTATGACCCGTAACATCCGACAGAGACTGGTCCCTGCTAGCATGTAGCACTCAGTGCCAGTCGAACCAGCCGTGAACCGATCAGTCAGTCATTCAGTCATTCAGTCAGTCGGTCAGTCGGTCAGTCGGTCAGTCGGTCTTGACTTTGTCTTGTCTTGCGTGCCTGCCGTGCAAAAGCATAGACTATACGTACAGATAGATACACTTTCTCTTGCAAGAGATCGACTTTTGTCGGGTCACACGCACATCGGGTTCATCTGGAATCGTCGCATTGAAAACTCTATCTGCCCCCATCTGCCCTCCCATGTCGCCCCCATGTATTCATGCTGGCATCTATTCCTCTCCCGGCCCTCGATCCACGCATCTTGAAACCACAAACCTGGGCCCCAGAGCCCAGTCACGCCCCACACAACGCCAACGCCAGCGCCATCTGGTGCCCTCGCCCGCCTCCACCAAAAGACTCCAGAAGCACGCGAGACGCCAGGGCAGCGCCCACCGACGCCCGTGGGGCTGCCCTCTCCCTCGTGCCTTGCCCAAATGAAAGGCCCCCAAAAATGGAAGCACACCTAGTGACACCACCACTCACGCGTTGGCTTGAGCGCTGATGAGCTGGGACTTGGAGCTCCCTCCCCGCCTTTTTTAGCCCTCTTCCCACCTGTTCCCTCTCTCTTTCTTTCCCACTAGCCCTCACGTTAATCTCCGGACCTGCTTAGGCGAGCCTCTTGCCTCTTCCGGTTCCTGCGTCAAATCGCTCAGAAATGACAGAATATGACAGAACGGCGCCGGCGCGAAATAAGACAGCTGTCAGACTGGGTGGGCACCTCGCACAGTCCGCTACGCCGGGACACCTTCATATTCTAGTGTGATCCCGCACATTACCAAGATGAAAGGGAAATAAAAAAACTAAATATACTTCTGTTGTCCCCGAATGTTCAATTTCTCCACCACCGACACTCGTGGCATTCCCGGGATCTAGTCGCTCTCCGGAGGTGGTGTAGATAGATGCAAATGTTGCATCGTCATGCTACACGTTCATGCTACACGTGTATAAGTTATATAACTACCACCTCGTATCTCGTCCCCGTCATACCAGATACCCCAAGTTCTTAATCGCCACTGCCCCAGGTCCAAGCATTCTCAACAAGCTCGATTGCGCAAGCCGCCGGGCTGGTTGAGAGACCTGATGCTTGCGTCCGCACCGGGCACCCACAAGCCGGCTCGGACAACGTGGAGCTTCCTGTTAATTTTTCTGCCACCCTCGTCTCTTATTCATCTGCAACTGTTTTTTTTTTTCAAGGTTCCGGCCCCAGGCAGGCTCCACATTCAACACCCGAGCCTGCGCCCGCAGACTCTCGTCGGATTCGGTTCGGATATTGCAGTACTGTGGTACCTTTCTCTCTCTTCACCGACAATTGAGCACAGCTCACAAAAGAAAGTCGCGCCTACAATCTATTCTATTCCGAGCGGAAACGATTGCCAGAAATCCCGCTCGCAATCTCGACTCATCCTCTTCGTCTATCCGGTACCAGAAAGCCGGGTATGCCAATCAATGGTAGTATATGCAGGTCGGGTTCGGCACACAAGGGAGGGGAGCGAAACGTTTGCTGCAGCTGCGTATCTATTTGCCCGTCAATCATGACGCTGACTCGGGCTTCGGATCCACCACCGTGGCCGGCTCAGCAACGGCCGGGTCCGGATTTGCGGCCGCAGTACCAGCATCCCCAGTGACGACTGATTCGCCCTTGATACCGTCCACGACACGTAATCCCGATGCGTCCACTGTCATCTCCTCGAGCTTGCGGAGCTGTTCCTGGCGTCTGCGAACTTCGCCAACGAGGTTCGGTATGGGCACGAGGACGCCTTCTTTTTCGGGGTGACCATCATCAAGGCCCATCTGCTTCAGCCTGTCGAGGATACGCACGTTAGCAGTGGCTTTGTAAGGTTCCGGATGCATGTGTGACGTACTTGACTTGGCCATTCGCCAGCTCTTCCTCGCCCAGGATGACTGCGAAGGGGACGCCGTTGGTCTCGGCCGCCTTGAACTCTGTCTCTTCTGTTAGCGTTTGTTCCAGGGAGCTCCTAGCGAGCAGGTGTTCACGCACGGTTTTGCAGCTTCGGCTTGTTCTTGTACAAGAATTCCGCCTTGATACCCGCGGACCAAAGCTGATTGCATATCCTCATGCGGTCCTTGACCATGCCGTCAAATCCTCTGCCGCCAAATGCCATCACGTAGACGTCTGTCTCGTTGTTCCTCGGCTCCCTGCCCTGCTCTGCGGCCATGCGTGCCGCCTCGATGGAAAAGATGCGGTCCACGCCGAACGAGATTCCGACGCATGGTATCTGGCCCTTGCCTGAAAACATGCCAACCAGGTTGTCGTATCTGCCACCTGCGGCCACGCTGCCGACGCCGAGTGTCGGGTCGTCAGACCGGTCGTCGTCCTCCGATGCCTTCCCCTTCTTCTTGGACTTGGACTTGGTGGCAGCCGTGCTCCCTGCTGAAGCAGCTGGTGCTGAGCCCTCGGTAACAACTTCGTAGATGATGCCTGTGTAGTAGTCCAGCCCTCTTGCAAGACTCAAGTCAAAGGACACAGCCTTCGTGGCGTCAAAACACTCCAGATAATCAAACAGCAGCTGCATGTCAGCCATGCCTTGCTTCATTGACTCATTCGCGGCCAACGACTCGTCCTGCTGCAGTTTCTCCAAGAGGTCCTTGCCGCCCTTGAGCTGGACCCAGACGCCGATCTTGTCAGCGACCTCTTCGTCCAGGCCCTTCTCACCGACCATCTCCTTCTTGACGTCCTCCCATGGCATCTTGTCCAGCTTGTCCACGGCAGAGGAGATGGTCCGGATCTTGTCTTCGGGCACGCCGCACACCTGGAAGATGCCGTCGAGGATCTTGCGGTGGTTCGTCTTGATAGTGTACCTCCCGTCCCACCCCAGGGCCTCGAAGACCTCGCTGACGATCTTGATGATCTCGGCGTCGGGGAGCATGGCGTCGAACGCGCCGGCAATGTCGAAGTCGCACTGGTAAAACTCCCTCATTCGGCCCTTGGAGACGGCCGGCTGATCCCTCCTGTATACCTTTGCAATGTGGTACCGCTTGATCTGCTGGATATTCTTCTGCGCGACGAAGCGTGCAAAGGGGACCGTCAGGTCATACCGCAGGGAACAGAGTTCTCCGCCCTGGTCGGCCAGGTCGTAGATCAGTTTCGAGTCCTCGCCGTACTTCCCCGCCAGGATCTCTTTGAGCTCGAACACGGGTGTGTCGATCGTGACGCCGCCGTGGCGCTTGAAAACTTCGCGGACTGTACGGCGCGTATGTCAGTCTCGATCGCTGGTGCAGCTACCTCACACATCGTCCCAGAAGGCTCAATTGCACATAGAGAACATCTGTCCCCCTCGATCGCGACGTCACAAGTTGGATCGCTTACTCGTATCGAAGATCTGCTCCCGCAGCACCATGTGCTTGCCATCCCAGTCCCTCGTGCCCTTTGGCGTCTTCAGTTCAAACCCGCCCTTGGGAGCCATATCGTCCGGCTCAGTGTTCCGCCTCTGGACAGATGTGCTGAATGTCTTCGGTGCGCAGTAGACTGGGAGCGCCGGGTTCAGTGGTCTGAAAGGCGCAACGTGAAGGAGAGTCGGTGGTCGTGCTTTGGCGGCCCTTGTAGCGTTCCTGAACGTGACGATACGCTTCATTCACGTGGTAGGGCAAGAACGTTCAAAGTACGCTGTCGGCCGTTTCCGTCGCTGGAACGAGGAAGAGGACACAAGCTACTGTAATGGGTGAGCACAGCGAGTGGGTGGGTGAAAAAATTAGAGGGGTTGTCGTTCGGTTGTGGAGGGGTTCACAGTGACTCAGGCGCAAAGCGGGCAAATCTGCATCTCGACAGAAAATTGAGTGCAAGGCTACTACTACTGTACCTACGTCAGGCGATCGACACTGCGCTGACAGGGGTACAGCTCTCGCTCACCCGGGAGCACTTGGCCCACATTGGTTATGTATCACGAGGGAAACGGCTGGCAGCTTGGAAGCAATCAAAATAATAGTAATGTGTTTCCTATTGATCAGGCGCCCTTGATCTGAGTACTATCAGCACGACTTGCTTGCTGCCGCGAGTCTGATTTTTAAAAAAGAAGACGAAAAGAAAATCGCAGCCTGTCTGCATTCTGCCGATCCAACCTTGCCAGTACACTGAGCCTCCCTCCCTGCCATCAGGGCAGCGCGTAATGGTCCTCTTTGTAGAAAGAAGACTCGTGCCTGGGCTGTGGCGCACCTCCTTTTGAATTACGCCTCCCACCCAGCCGTCCCTCCCAAACCGGAATACACGCTATTGCACATATTGAACAGCGTTCAAGAGCGTGTCCAATGAATTAGGGCCCACAGCTTTGCCTCCATGTCATTTCATGGATTTCTGAACGGAGTGGACATCTGTTGAGCCGATCAAGATCGGGTCAAGTGGTGAGACCAACACTGCTCTGGAGACAAGTGCTCACACATCCCACTCCTGCTCCTGCTCTTCAGCAAGATTAGCACCATCATCAGACAGCGCAGCAAAAGACGACTGTGAGGGCAAGGTCTGAGGCTTGGGCCGGCCATTGATGTCATTCGCCTTCGAGGCTGGCTTGTTGCCGGCGGGCGCTGCATGGGTCTCCGTGGCGGACTCGTCGGTCTCGCTGACGTTCTTGCCCTTCTTCTTGCGAGACTTGGAGACGGGGACCCACTCCTCAGACTCCTTCTTCAGCATCTCCAGCTGCTCCTCCTCGGAGAAGGGAATGTCGGCCCAACTCGTCTTGCCGCCGTTCTGCTTGACATTCTCCTTCTTTTGCGCGGGTGCTGACGGAGTAGCAGCACTGGCCTTCGGGGTGTTGTCGAATGTGTCCAGCGGTTGAACAGGAGCCGGGGCAGCAGCCTCGCTAGACTTGCCATTGACCTGGTTTCCGGTCCACGCAGAGGACTTCGGGGCAGCCGTGAACGTCGATCCATCCTTGGCGGCCCTGCCCTCGGCCTCCCTGGCTGTCCGTCGCTGGGCCTCCATCAGGGCCTTACGAGCCTTCTCGTCCTCCTCGCGCTGAACTTTGGCCCTCTCGACCTTCTGCCGGTTCTGCCTCTGTTTCTTGGTCTCTGTCGGTTGTGGCGACTTGGCCTGCTTGGGCTTCTGCTGCTTCTCGGCCGTGTCGGTCAGTCGGAGAACAGAGGGGCCTGAGCCGGGCTGCTCGAGCATGTCGGAGACGCCTGTGGGGTCGGAGGCAGGGACAATAGGAGAAGCGGCAGATGACTGGTCGTCATCGCCATCAATCCCAGCTGTAGAAGACGGGGCAGAAGGGGCGGAGGCCTTGCCGGTGTCGGCGGGCGTCTCGTGGCTGATGTCTTTGGCCTTGGACTGCTTGACCGACTTCTGCTTCTGCTCGTTCTTGACCTTGGGCGCAAACTTGTTCTGCTTGTTCTGTGCCATCTGCTTGGCAAACTCGCGGTTGTCAACGCCATCGTCGGAGCTGTAGTCTTTGGTCTTGGACTGGGTGGCTGCGGCATAAGACTTGGGCTGGGCTTTGGGCTGAGGCTGTTTGGAGGATTCCGAAGCGAAGCTCTCCATCCGTTGTCTCTTGGCCTTGTTCTCCTTCTTGGGCTGCTCTCGCGAGTCTTGCACGCGATGCTTCTGCGAAGCTATCTTCTGCTGTTTGGCCTGGTTGGCATTGTGTTGGGTGTACACGATGACGCCAGCGACAACAATAAGGGCGGCGTAGCCAACAAATGTCTTGTTGGTAAGGACTGAGAGTGTGTTGCCCATGATGACGGATTGAGCAATGTCGAAATTCAGAGGAGCTCGGAAAGTTGGGAGAAGGGTGGCGTTTCGCGACGAGGAGAGCAGGCGTCGTCGCAGATTGGTAGGAGTCAGAGCTGCAGTGAATTTGTCGGCGATGGGCGAGATGCCGATTGAAGTGTACCTGATTGAAAGCAAAATGTAAGTCAAGTGAGATGTGTGGTTTGTGGGGAAATCCACCAAGGTGATCGCAATTGGGGTGGAGGTGACCAGCTTAGGAGTCGCCGGCCGGTGATCTGGCGTAACTTACTACTACCTAGGTAGAGACTAATTGCTAATTGCTGCTTGCTTGACTTCGAGGGCACAGCACGCGTCCCAAGTGCTTCTAAGAACTGGAGCCAGTGGGCCTTTCGGCGTGGAGGTGTGAGGTCTGGTATGTGATGAACGGCTGAGGAGGTGCAATCGAGGATTCCAGTCTGGAGCCAGAAAGGAACTGTGGAGAGATTCTCGGTGGTGGTGACAGCTCCGGTGGTGCTCGTGTTGACACGGTACGATGCGACGAGGTCCTTTTCCCGCAAGACTTAATTAACAGGTGGCATTTCAGAGGCTAAGCGGCATCAGCAGCGGCGGCCAGGTACCCCAGTACCTCCCCAGGTAGCTCTCGGATTCCCAGTTGGGGTTACGCTTGGGGGGGACCCACCACGACGAGAGGCGCTAGTAGGCCGGGGACATTGGTGATGCGGAGCTACCGTACCTTCGAGGTCAGGATGCTCAAGTCGATTTGTCTGCTAGCTGGCAAGTCGGGCTGGGTTTGAAGAACATGCAGGGTCAAGAAGAATCTCAGTTCTTTCTCTCCTTGAGATCCTGATTTGCTTGTCTTTTAGATTATTCACTGACTCGACTCTTAGACCTTGAAAGGACGAGGTGACGCCTGGGCAGCTGCAGGTTAATACGCAGCCAGAAGTATCTTTTTCTTGTTCACCTGCAAGGACAAGTGCATTGTGACGGACAAGCTGGAAGCCGAGACAACCAATCTACCACCCAAGTCACTTCCTTCCGTCCACCTCGGCCAGGCCAAGCCGTCATCAATCGGCATGCCCCTAATACTTCACCATATTGCTGCAGATTCCGGCCACATGCCATTTTAGGAAAGAATGAATTGATTCAATATGCTTATACCAGGTAGGACTCAAGTCGTCATTGGATCAACGTCGACAGCAGAGCAAAATAAATAAATAAAATGCATGCTCCACTTCATGGCTGTTGTACACAATAGGCATGCTGACTGACCATGCGGTCAGGTACCTGCCTAAAGGACATGACGTTAGTTAGACGGGCAGGTGGGCGCCCTTTATCTTTTATCGCTCGCCTATCAGCTTGGGGACATTGCCATTGTCGCAGGAGCCCCTCCAAACTTCCAAGGTTGCTAGAGCAATTTGCGAAGAGGCGGTCCAACCCGTCACACGCACACTATATGAGCTATCGTAGCTGACTTTTTGGGAAAGCCTCATCATAACTAGACACTGTATTGTCATTGAGCCCCCCCTTTTTCCCTTTGCTACTTAATCAGTCTACAAGTTCCAGATTCCCGGCTCTCGGTCCGTACACATACACAAATCCGTAGGCCAGTGAGTACTCATCTCAAGTTCCATTCGATCTGTTCCACCGCATCGGGATTGCGGGCAAGCGCAGGCGAATGCACAGACATAGACACAGGCACAGACACAGAGCTAAGTCCACGTGAAATATCCGAACCTCTTGTTGACTGGTCCTGAGGTCAATCTCGCTTCCAAGACAGCCATGGCTCCAAAGAACCGCATCATTATCGACACCGACCCAGGCAAGTGTCTCGTGCCCCGGGCCCACGTGTGCCGCACTCTGGCTGACCCTTCGTGCAGGGGTTGACGATGTTCTTGCCATACTGCTCGCCCTCACCGCGCGGCCGGACGAGCTGGAGATCGCCATGATCTCGGTGACATATGGCAATGTCTCGTTGCAAAGGTCAGCCCCTGGTTGTCTGTCTTGGTGAGACAAGATAGATTGCGTGGATGAGGCGACGGAGCGCTGACACTCCGTCAAACCGCCAGATGTCTGCGCAACGTGGTCGCACTGTTCCACGTGCTGGAGAAGGAGAATGCATGGCGCAAATCGTCAGGCAAGCCGCAGGGCTTTGAGGCCCTGAAGACATCCAAGCCCATCGTTGCGGTTGGCGCCGAACACCCTCTTCAGGAAGATATCCTCAAGGCCGATGACTTCCATGGCGCTGATGGCTTACATGGCGTCCATGAGGCTGTATGTCCCTGCCCCTTCCGCACAGCATGCTCCCATGAGCTGACTGACAATGTGACCATAGCACCCAGATCTCAGCCCTGCAGATACTTGGAGGTCGCTTTTCGCTAGAGACGGAGCCCCACAGGTAGAAGGCTCTGCTGAATCACCTGCGTACTCCCCATACTTCATCGCCTCGAAGGCACCTGCGCACCAGGAGATGCTTCGCATTCTCAAGGAGAACCCCGAGGACACCGTTACGATCGTTGCTGTCGGACCCCTGACCAATGTGGCACTTGCGGCAGCCGAGGATCCGCACACGTTCTTGCGCGTGAAGGAGGTGGTAGTCATGGGCGGTGCCGTGCACGTGGAAGGCAATATCACCCCTGTGGGCGAATTCAACTGCTACGCTGACACAGTGGCCGCCGCCAGGGTGTATGCTCTGACGTCCCCCACGCCTTCTTCCACTATGCCTCCGTTCATCGAGGGCAAGTCCACTCTGGGACCCTACCCAGCCAAGCTACCCAAAAGGCTCTTGCTCAGCCTCTTCCCGCTTGACATCACGACACCACACCTGCTCAACAAGAACTACTTTGCGCAGACCATCCAGCCATTGATGGACGCAGGCAGCCCCCTGGCTCGGTGGATCGCGACTTTCATGTTCGGAACATTCAACAAGATCGACTCCATGCTTGGTGACGGCAGCGAGCCAGGGCTGTCCCTTCATGACCCGCTTACTATCTGGTACATGCTGACACGCGACGATCCTGCTTGGAAGGCAGTGCCAAAACCCGAGGATATACGTATCGAGACCGTCGGGCAGTGGACATTAGGCATGCACGTCATTGACCGTCGGAACAGGAGCAAGTCGGATGAACAGGAAAGCAGGGTCAAGACCAACCCAGAGGACCCGTTGGATGCAGTGGAGTTTGACGACGTGCCTAGCGACAACGGCGGCTGGCTGAGCTCTAGGAAGGGAAACAGGATCAACCGCATTGTGGAGTCGCCCGGGGAAGATGCCTTCGCGCCGTACTTGATGAAACGTCTCTTTGGATAGATGACATGAGACTTTCGACGGTCACTGGCGTCCACTCACTTCTCATTTCTGCAATAGCAAGCAGAGACGTCAGTATAGTAGCATGGTTGACGAGTGCAGTAGGATCAAATGCATACCAGATATTGATGAATTGCTTACTTGAGCGGATTTCCTGAACTCCTAAAACTCCGCACGCCCACAGATGCATCAAAATTTCCCAGTGAAGCCCATAGGTCCACCCGACGCCGGACTGAAGCCCTGAGATGTGCAACTCCAACCATAGAACAGCACACGTAACTAATGCTCGCCTCTCTGCAAGTCTAACCCTGGGTATCTCGTCCACACAATGACCACGCTCCCTTCCGTACGAACTCGCCTCCACCCCGATCACGCCTTGCGTCAGACACATTTAGCGACGCGTTCTGGGAGGTAGTGGGGATCCTATCTACCCATTCTCCACGCCGTCATGGAGACTGAGCGTTACGGCGCCTATGAGTGCTTGATGCCGCCGATTGGGGCGCCCTTGACGGCCGTCCAGTCAATGGAGTTGTCGAGCTCCTCATCGACGACGCCCACGATGCAGACGTTGTCGCCGCGGACTATGTAGAGACCAAGGGGCACCTCCACTGACGGCTCCTGGTCCTCGACCTCGCGGATGACGCGCTCGACGGCGTTCTGGAGGACCTGTGTGGAGGAGGGGCATTTCATTAGGAACTTGGGGCCCACTTGACTGACAGCAGTTGTCCCATACTGGACTGAATGGGTAGGGCTTGGACTCACGAGATTGGTCTGGTTATCGGCGGAGATGAGGGTGCCGATCAGAGTGCGGCTGTCTGCCGTGATGATTGTCACCTTTTCTGGAGTAGTAAAGCATGTCAGCCCTCGGTGCGAGGTCCAGTGAGTCTGGGCACACGGGGATGGTGAGCTTACTGTCGATGTACTGGTTGAGAGACATGGCGTGCCTGTGGAGACCTTCTTATTCGCCTTGGCTAAAAGTGAACGAATGAATGACCGGGTATACTTTGTTACTGCTCGGCGACAGGAGGCAGGCAGCAAGCGGTGAGTCGCGATTGTCTGTTGACGTGTGCGAAGGTGAGGTAAGAGAATGAGCTGAGCTCTAAGGGGCGCCCTGGGGAAGCTCAAATTTGCATCTCGACACCTGAGTGCAGGGGCTACCTAGGTACCTAGGTACCTACGTCAGCGCAATCGAGCGGGAAGAGTCCTCTTCCCACACAGTCCACCTGCGTAGTCTACCTGCGTGCCCAATCAACCTGGTCTCTATCTGTCTACTGCAGTCTGGCTGCGATAGTTTAGTGACTGGACGTTTGGCTGGTACTATTGCGTTACTCGTTCCTCTTTTTCGTCGAGCATACCTCGAAAGACACAGTGGGCGCACCCCGGTGTGGCAGTCCTTCCTACCGTCTCCCTTCCGAACCGGCCCCTACCCGAGCTCGTCGTTTTGAGCTCCCCTGCAACAGCTTCATCCACCACCAAACAACAACCCCTCTGGTTTTTCACCCACTCAATCGCTGTGCTCACCCATAACAAAACGCATTACTATTAGTTTGATTGCATCTAAGTCGCCAGCCGTTTTCCTCGTGATACTATGATACAGCAAGCGGTTTTGGTCTTCATGTGCCTTGTAAACAAGACAGCACAATGACCGCCACTTAACGGCCCCAGGGACAGGACCGCCCTGGGTAGGTAAAACAAAACAACTTCAGCAACTACATACATGATAAGACAATCCGAAATGCATCCCTCACAAACCACATACCTCCAAAGTGCGTTAATGACAAAAGCCTATGCCCTGCAAAGTGCTCATCGAGAAGACCCTATACCTCTTTCTTGAGTGGATGAAAGAGATCAAGACATGGGTGTTTGGCAGGAGCTGTAGCTGCCGCTGTTACAGCAGGGCCCCCATCACCATCGAAGCGAATACCACTAGGTGTCTTTTTGGAACAAAATTGAGCATGCATGCTTAGCCAATTTTGGATTCGTTTTGGGGGAGGTTACTGTCGTAGCTCCCCTAGTATGGCAACTGTGCAGGTTAAGGTTGCCTTGCGTATCTCTGGGAAATGGGTTGTGTCAGGGTGGTCCAAGAAATGGCGAACTTCAGGGAGGTTTAGTAAAGCTTGCTTCTTGGCCAAGCTAGCAGCCCTTCGAGTATCGAGGCCCTTCACGAGGTTGGCAAACCCAGCAGCCTTCTGAGTCTCGAGGCTCTTTGCCGCTATGTGTCACAAGAGAAGCTCAACCACAGACATATTTCCTTTCTTGGGGAAGTGCTCATCAAACCACTCTTGATTTTTGCTGATGGTGGGAGCGAAGAGCTGAAGCGCTGTCCTGTCGTCAAGGAAACTGTTGCATGCCTTCTCGAGATGCCTGTAGTTGATGAGCGCTGCAAGGTTGCCACTAGGCTTGCCCTTCTTATTTGATGATGCCATGCGGAAGAAGACATCTTCTCCAACCACAGGGACGTTTGCAAGTTGGCATGCTGCATTCCATATGAAGTCGTGGTACAGGCCCACCAGGGGGTTGGTCACGTAGAAAAAGGTCTGGGCATGGTAGGAAAAGAAAACAAGACTCTGAATCATGTTAGTAGTCGCATGGCGAACAACAAGTATATGAGGCTTCTCGCCAAACGGGGCCAATCCTTGGAGGTTGATGAACAGTTTCTGGACCACTTTGTCCTTATCCTGCGCGAGTCTCCGCTTGACAGCATCATGTGCTTCCTTGCCAACCACGATGTGAACGCGAGAGTAGTCGTGGAGAGTCATTGTCAGGTCAAGTGCCTTCTCCTCGACAGAGGCAAAGTTTGGGATTGACTCATGTCACTGGACTCCCGACTTCGAGTAGTCCGCGCGGAAGGGTAGAAGGTCGTTTGTGCAGACACGTTGGTTGGGGCCAATCTTCCGGAACTGAAATCTGGTAACATGGATTAGTAGGATCAGCAACAAAACCAAACTTGCAATCACGGAGGGGGAGCCGGATGTCAGTATCATGGGTTGGATAGTGCCATGTAATGTTGAGATAGGCAGTGACAGGTCCAGAGAATTTGGCCATCTTGTTCGCGGTATCGATGGGGACATCTAGGGTCTGGCATCCGTCGACAAACTCGTTCCACAAGTAGTCCGAGTTGAGACAATGCGTTGCCCAAGAATCAGAATTGCCATCCAGGAATGAATCGATTGGTACAATGGCTTCGTCCCTGTTAGTCTGCATACATGTCTTAGCGAACGTGAAGAGCTCGTTCTTCACGTCATTCGGAATATCAAGGAGATCAATAAGGGAGAGACCCGGATCGCGTTCAGAACCCGGGGGGAAGACACAAGGCGCCATAAAGAGCGCCCTTTGCATTGAAGTCCTCGCTAGGAATGTCAAGATCTTCGTCATTGACAGCGAGTTCTTCGGTAATGGCCTCATCAGGAGAAGCATTGATGGCTTTTGCTGCTGCGGCTGGGCTGAGCGCAAGCAGGTTATCAGTAGGGGAGGAGGGAGGAGGGGCAGTGAATGAATCTCTCTTTTCAGCCACGTCCACAGTCATGTCCGTTCCCGAAATGGGTCCGTTCACGACATTGTTCATGGCCACCGTAGAGATTGAAGGGTCAAGGGGAGGGTCGGCCACAGCACGAGCAGAGCTGAGGGTGGTCCGAGGCTTCTTGGGCATAGATGCACCAGAGGATGAGGTTCTCTTGGTAGAAGGCATGGCGAGGGGATATGAGAAAGGGGAATTGGGTTCTCAAGAGGAAGTCTGAGGTTTTGGAATAGGATCTTGGCAGGCCGGATGACACTGGTCTCCTGAGCTTGCGGGTTTGGTGTTGAGAAAGGAGTTTGGAGGGGGATTTGTCAATGATCTTGTGTTCTGTAACGACAAGGGACGTAGAAAGGGTTCAATATTGAAGAACGCGGAGATTCGCACGTACAAAAACGGAGGGTACACGGGTACATCTTAGCCCCTATACAAACAACACCCAAAAATGCTGCTCTATTTACCAATTACCTCCGTATCTTCAAAGCATCTTACTTACTTTGAGGAACGTCCGCCCTCACCCCATCCAGCCCTTTCTTAACTCAATTGCCAGCCTAGGAAGAAATAGAATATTATATAAGGCTGAAATTAAGTTAAGAAAGATCTGGCTAGCTTGGGGGGAGGTAATCTGGGCTACGGGTATTGTTTGTATATAGATGTACCCGTGTACCCTCCGTTTTTATACGTGCGAATCTCCGCGTTCATATTGAAAATGTATCTCTGAACAGAGGTAAGAGGGCAATGTGATCAGTCAACAGTGTTATGTGCTGTGCAGTTCAAAGACGAATCTGTTGCAGGGCGGTGGTGAGGAGAAGGGACAAGATATCTCTGAGCGTCCAGAGATGATACCTTAACTGTGGTCCAGGGAGTTGTGCAATTAGGGGAGGTGCGCAGCGTGGGAAGGTGCGCGCAGTGGGCAGTCCAGCTGTGGGTGAGTAGTCTTCACGAGTGATGGAGCGAGAATTTTGAGATCTCTCTTTTCCTTTCTTTTCAGCCGACATCTTCACCAACGTCAGTAATCCCTTTTTGGGTGGTTTTATTTGATAACATGGTATAGTACTGATTAGCTGGTAGATATTGATTGTACGAAACTGCCCTGCGCCCCCCTGTTCCTGTGAGTACCATGCTGTGTACAGCTTCCTTCAGTCAATTCGCCCTGCTCCTTCCCAATGGTTCTCTTTGTGTTTTAGATTTCCGTTCACGCTGCCAGACATGTTGATTGTCTTTAGACTCTTCACAAAAAAGTCACCCTGCAGTTTTGCTCCCTGTTCTGCCACACTGCACCTATCAGAGACTTTAATAAAGCCTTTGGTGGCCCAGAAATGACGAGAGAGGTCCATCACTACCATCTTAAGATACAGTGACAAGACATTGGGACGGGAGCGCCTCGTTCTTCCCACATCTCGTCTCCTATCACACTATTCCCGCACGTGTGGACTGCGTAAAACCAATCACATTCACGAGGCTTTCTGGCCATCCCAAATGACCTTTCATCGACCTCAAGGGTACCCCGAGGCACTTGGGCGACCTCAGTTTGTCAGACACATGTGGTGTCGAGATACCATGTTTTCAACACATGATGATTCATTTCTTGCAGTCGCCATGAGCAAGTTCTGGCCATCCCAAATGACCTTTTATCGACCTCAAGGGTATCCTGAGGCACTTGGGCGACATCAACTTTGTCAGACACTTGTGATGTCGAGATACCATGTTCTCAACACATGATGATGCATGTCTTGCAGTCGCCACGAGCAAGTTCTGGCCAGAAGTTGGAGGCCCACGGGAAACCAGACAAGTGTGCTGTGCTTCTCGGGAATCAGGGCAATTGTTCCACCGTTTCAGTGGTGTCAAAGACAACTCTCACGATTCAGTCATCTATCTTCTAGATGGTCTCAAGTGAGAGCTCCGGACAAGTTGCTGGGACTTGAGCAAATGGTCCGGGATTCAGACTGTGATTATCCTACTGGTATCCGTGTTTATGGACACATGGAAGTTGTGTTTCAACCAGCTCTCGGTAGATTAAATTTGCCGAGAAGCGTTCCGTTGGGAAGGTCTGCAAGTGCTACATCTATGTTTCCAACAGATCCACACAACTGTTTTCAAGATCCGGATCCCAAGTCTTGTTCATGATTCTGTTGTAACTCTTACGAGAAATCAGGTGAATGTTGTGCTGACAATATGTGTAGACTTCACCAAACTCCCGTGAGTTTATAGATTAGACATCTACATCAATTCCGTCACTGACATATGTCTTTAACCCATAGTCAGAAATCATACTGTAACCATGGTGAGTATATATTTTATGTCTTAAGTAGCGTTCAGGCGACTAATACTATGTAGCCGGGCTTTAACACTCTCTGCGTAAGCTTATACATATAAGTCGCGCAAGCCGTGCCACTCATGATATATAGTGTTTACTTACGTGTGTAGGTCGACCATAACCTGCCGAACTGCCGTTGGTGTGCGGCGGGCCCTGTAAGGAGTTACCATTTCTATGATATTACTTTGCATGATGACTGATATGTATAGATATATATATTCCTAGGCCCCGGCCATGCCTCCAGTGAGTGCTCATCTTAGCGGCATGTGCATGATACTTAAGGACGAGCTGATATCAATGGTCGTAGTACCAGCAGCCACAGTACCCTGTGGCCCTTCCCCCGGCTCCGGCCTTCGTATGTATAAAAGCAACACTTATAGATAAGACGTGGATGTGATAACATATAATAGCCTCAGTACCCGCTTCCGGTGGCCGCAGCCCCGGCTCCCTTCTCCGTAAGTATAGATATAACACTCGTTGAAAAGGTATATGTAGTAACATTCGGATAAAAGCAGCCGCAGACTCACCTACCTGCGCCGCCTGACCCCTCGTGGGTAAGTATTCAGTTCTGAAATTGTGTATAGTATCAGAACGCACATGCTAACTGTTTGGTTAGTCCGCCACCAACCACGACCTTGTGAGTAATTCTATTCTTGAGACTGCTGGGAAACTCGAGTTTCAGATATCCCACTGCTGTATCATGAATGGCTTACCATTGAATCTAACGTTTCCATGCTTCCAGACGAAGATGCAAGCGGTGAGTCATGTCCTGGGCAGCCCCTTGCGCACACTGCCCTGGGTTTTTTGCTGACAGTATGCTAGGACATTGTAAGAGCTCGGCAATGCTTATGTGCCTCGATAGTTTCGCTTACAAATATATAGCGAGCCCTTCAGGCTCAGCAGGAGCCAAAGCGCTCCGGAAACGTATGTTTGGGCCATTAGTGGTGCGAGTTTTTAGTACCTCTTTGCTGACATACTGTTTTAGAACACCCGTACCGGCCAGGGCGCTCGCAAGCGCCAGAGAGAAGTTAGTTCTTGATATGGGGTTTGCTAACATTAGTGATTAACTAATGATATAATAGCCTGATTGAGTTGAGGAGCTTGAGAAGGAGCGTGACTCCTTCAAAGCCAAGGTAAGTTGATGTCAAACACGTACTGTACTCATATATTCAGTGATTAGCTAACGATGTAATAGGTTGACGAGCTGGAAAAGGAGCTCGAGGCCGTCAAGGAGGAGCGCGACTCCTTTAAAACCAAGGTAAGTTAATGTCACACATACTATACCTAGGTACTCTAGGTAAGCACTAAATTTTCGATTATAGATCACCGAGATGGAGCGGGCTGCCGAGCTTGCCGGCTCGAGACCGCCGTTGATGTTGTAAGTGGTTTCGTTCTTAATCCGTATACGTGCTCTTTTGAAGCTGTAGGCGGTCCCTTCATACAGTAGTAAACGCTCAAAGACCCAGCGTTAGATAGGTATACTATATCGATAACAATAGATCTGTAAATACGTTCGTCTTGAAAAACATAGACAGCCTCGTGAGGCCGCACAGACGAGGCTAGTGTTGATGTTGTAAGTAACCATCTTACATCCAATTTGTAATATTACTGGAAGCTGTTACTAAACATGATGCATTATCACTTTAGGTCAACCTCAAAGTCCAAGTAAGTAACTCATCTAAACAGAGTATTGCACCTGATCTAACTATATCGTAGGTTGGCACCCTGAAGGGTCAGGTTGCGGCCCTTGAGGCAGGGAAGAGCTCTGCCAATAAGAAGCGTTCCTGGTGGTAATTTTTTGGACCCCGGCTTAATGCCCCCCACATGCTAAAGCAGCAACTAAACCCAAACAAACAGGAAAATTGCTAAAGGAAGCGATGATTTTACATAGTTAAGAGTTAATCGTTTTCATCAATGTTTGCCTGGCCTTACTTGAGTGAAATGCATGTCAGTGTATACAGCAAAACGACGGGCTCGGGTGGGAGCCGGTTCCGAGAGCAGGTAGTACCACAGGGGCCCGCAACGGATCTGAGAGCCAAAATAACTCGGCAGATGGAGAAGACCCCGGCTACATGCGTCAGGGTGCCAAGAGGCCCTTGCACTCAAGCTATTTTCCCAGCCTCAACTCAACTCGACCAGGTCAACAATTAAACCGCTAACACAACCAAGCCACAATTACCTCGAAACTCCTTGAGTAAGTCATTCTACAGACAAAATTTCTCCGAGCACAACGAGTTGGTATGGAAGAAGACGGGCTGACCCACCTCCCATATCAGAAATCCTATTTGAAATGCGTGCAACGAGCAGACTCTTTCAAATGCCTTGCAGAATCACCCTCTTCACCAGGGAACACTGTGGCCTGTGTGTTTCAGCACGCTCTGTTCTCTCAGAAGTCTGGGACTCGAGGCCTTTTGTCTACAAGGAGGTCGACATTGTCAAGCCAGCCGCTCAGCAATGGAAAGACCTGTACGACTTCGACGTTCCCGTGGTATGCAATACGCTCACTGTGACCTACGTCTCGCCCATGACCTACTCACTCACACCTCTACAGATCCATGTCAGCAAAGCTGGCTCCGCAGAGGAGGATCCCAAGCTTGCTCCTAAAGCCCTTAAGCTCATGCATCGATTTACCCCGGAGCAGGTGACATCCATTATGGACAAGGCTGAGAACAAGTAATGATCAAGCAGTGCGCGCTGTCCGGAGGAGCCGAGCCCACTGATTCCAAGCATGATGGATACAATTTTCTTAAAACATACACTCGTGGGATTCTGCTTCCCTATCCAAAGCCATGCCAATATCAACAGGCACATGGCACAAATTATGACCCGTACCCTTTTCCCTTCTCTGGTCCGGCAGCTCCAGTGGCAACCGCCATCGCCTGCTTCATCACAAACTCGAGAGTGGTCACATCTGTCCCAATGTTGATCATATCAAATCCCGTCTCACCATACCTGGGGCTAGTCAGCTGTCGAGGCTCATCTAAGGAAAGGGTTCCATGGGCGTGCTTGCCTTCCCGCCTCCTCACCACTCGAGGCGTACATTCCGCATTTCTTCCCGGCACCCTTGGCAGCCTTGAGAATCTTCGCAATTGCTTCCTTGAGCTCAGGCTTCACATCACCATTGATAATAGGGTATCCGATATTGTTACCCAAATCGAATGGACCGATGAACAGGACGTCAACCAGTGGTGCTATCTCCTCCACTGCAGCAAGGGCTTCCTTGGTCTCAATCTGGACCATGGTGAGGATGGCATCATTGGCCTGCTGGAGATATTCGGTGAAGGATGGGACCGGGCTAAAGTTCTGCATGGCGAGAGCGGATCCAAACCCTCGACGCCCTTCTGGTGGGAACTTCGTAGCCGCCACGACTTGCTTCACCTCATCCACCGTCCGGATGAGCGGCACCAGGATCTATGCACAGGTCATAGTCAGTCTCTTGCTTCCGTCCCGAGTACCGATGGGGTCGTTCTTACGCCGTGCGCGCCGCAGTCCAGGGCCCCTACAGCATAGTTAGCACTCGCAGGCTGGTTTGCTTGTATCCGTGATCGATGGGCAACTCACTCTTTATCATCCAGGGCTGAAGGTCAGGTATTCTGACACACGGTGAAACGCCGCATGCTGCGATCGCAGGCACTGCCTCATGCATTGCAGCGTCTGCTTCCCATATCAGTACCGACCACTTGAGCGGGCTCGGGAGGACGCACCGTCGATATTGCCATGCTCACAGTCAACCATGATCCAATCTGGATTCGCCCTCGCCAGCGCCCTGGACACGTTGGAGCCAGGGAACATTTGCTATTAATCTTATCAGTACAGCAATGTCATCTTTGCATTGGGATTCTGGGGGGGGGGGGCTCATAGCAACTCGGGGGCAGTATGAGATAACTTGGTGGCAACAAGTCAATGCAAAGGAGAGCAGTACCCAGATCCCATAACTCGGACCTTTGTTCTCGAAAAAGGCTGTCCGCAGCCGGTTGGACTTTTGCATCGCCGTGGTAGCTGCCATGGTGGATGTATTTCGGAGCTGTGGCTTTGGCCTGGTAGCAGACGGTGATAGTAGTTTCTGAAGATGTGGACGAGAGGCGCGCACTGGAAGACGCAGGATGCTGTGATTGCTACTAAGGCGAAGTGACTTCTTCATCATGGGCAAGGGAGAGGCAGTGTGCCCATGCTCCTCCGGTTTATAAACCGAGCTTTTGCCAGGGCTGGTACCTAGTGTACCAGGAAGAAGCTTGCCGCTGCCGCTGTGGGAGTATACAAAAGCTGGGGAAACAGTCGTGCAACCTCCGATTTGCGCGCCGCTTTCCCCAAGTCCACTATCATATGAGAGACGCTATTAGATGGCTCTAACATCATCGCTGCTCGGCTGGCATCAGTACGACCAGATCAGGGGCATCAACCGGAAAGCCGCGGGGTGATGCGGGGTCTCCCCGCGTTCGAGAGGTGGGTGCAGCGGACGTGACCAAGAGACGACGTCTCGGCCGTGGCCTTCCCACTCCACCTGGAATTCGCACCCCGTGTTCGTCAGAATAGTCTAGAGCGATCTACATCTTGGCCTCGAATGCCGGGGCCTTGATACGACCTCAGTGACTGTGATGATACGCTCCGGTTGAGCTCCGGCAAGCTGCGGATCAGGCAGCGGCAGCGGCATTCCGGAGATCTGCCGTAAGCCGGACACGTGCCGGACCTCGTCCGCCGGAACAGGGATGCCGCCGTGGATGATCGAAATGGTCAGCGTGAAAGGCGTACAAGCCTGGAATCCTATCATCGGTTGTCACTAATAAGGCGCGCTGGAATGTCGACCTATATCTTTCAGAAAAAAACCTGGGCTTGCTCACCGATACTAAGCAAGGGTGACTCTTCTCCGTCCATGAGCACCGAGAGAAGCGCCGTGGGATCCACCCAGCCCGAAAAAAGTCGTGCGGCGTTGGCATGACGGGAGGGTTGAGTATCAACCCGTCGGCAGGATCAGCACGAGTAATGCCCAATGGGTTTTCACAGTTTGCGTCTTGCGAGGCGTACTTATAATAATAACCGCCTGGTGCTCAGCGAAATCGACCGACGCTTGAAGTTGTGGTAGCAGGCAAACAACTTTGCATGAGAAACAAGCATCCGTACTCTGGGGTTCTTGGGGAGGAATCACTACACTGGCTACTTGTTTCCACCAGCGAGATGCAAATCTTCAAGCCATGGCCACTCTATGTGAGGGCCAGCCTCATCACCTCCTTCATAGCAATGCTATTTGGGTAAGTCTCGTCTACCAAGGTCATGGGTCAGTTGAATGTTTACTGACTTGAGATTAGCCTTGATACCGGGACTATCGGGTCTGTAACGACTATGCCCGCATTTGAGGTCACCATGGGTCCCATCTCGTCCACCATCCGCGGCGTCATCGTCTCGTCCATCCTGCCAACCGGCGCCGTGGCCGCCCTCGTGGCAGGCATCCTGGCGGATAGGCACGGCAGGAAACTCCTCATCATCTTCGGTGCCGTCATATACGGCGTCGGCGCTGCCATTGAGTGCGGCTCCGTCGCCCTAGCCATGTTCATCGTTGGGCGGCTGGTCAAGGGCGTCGGGCAAGGCCTGTTCCTGAGCACCGTATACGTTCAGGTGTCTGAGATCAGCCCGGCCCGGACCCGGGGCACCATGACCGCGCTCCCGCAGTTCGGGATAGTCTCCGGGCTTGTGACGGGGTTCTTCATGTCCTACGGGACCGCCAGCATCAGGGGCTCCTCCGCCTCCTGGCGGCTGCCGCTCGGTGTGGCCAGCTTCCTGGCCTTCGCGTTCGCGGCGATCAATATCTTCACGCCCGAGTCGCCGCGCTGGCTCCTGGCCAAGGGCCGCGTCGAGCAGGCACGCACTATCATTGCCGCGCTGGGCCTGGATGAGGCCGAGCAGGAGGAGCTGTTGGCGGTGTCCTCTTCCGCGCTGGAACACTCCCCTGATGAGTCCTTCCTAGAATCCCTGGTCCACACATTCAAGGATTTTGGCGAGGCCTTCGCCGCGCCCGTCCGGGCGAGGACGGCTTTTGGGTGTTTCATTATGGCTTTCCAGCAGTTTAGCGGCATCGACGGCATCTTATACTACGCGCCGATTCTCTTCCGACAGGCCGGCCTCTCTGGCGAGAAAGCGAACTTCCTCGCCTCGGGCGTGTCTTCGCTTGTCATCCTGGCCGTCACCATTCCCGCATCTCTGTGGGCTGATCGCTGGGGCCGGAGGACCTCGAGCATTTTGGGCGGGGCACTAATTACTATCCTGATGGTTCTGATGGGCACTATGTATGCTGCCAATCTCGTGCATGGAAGCCATGGTCCGGGAAGATGGGTAGTCATTGTGTCCATCTACCTCTTTGCTATCGTTTACAACGGAACCTGGGCCCTTGGCTTCCGCACGTTCCTGGTCGAGAGCCTGCCCAGGAAGACAAGGAGCAGCGCGTCCTCGCTGGGCCAGTGCTCTAATTGGGTGAGAGACCTTGTCCTCCCATTTGATTCATCTGCTGCTGCTAACAAATCTTAGGTTGCAAACTATATCGTGGCTCTTACTACTCCTGTTATGATTGATAAGTCGTCGTTTGCTGCCTATTACTTCTTTGCAGGCTGCACGTTTATTTGTACAGTTGTGTGTACGCTGTACATGTTTGAGACCAAAGGCCATACCCTCGAGGTTATCGAGCAGAGGTATCTGGACGAGAAGGCAAACTCGACTGGACGGTGGGCATTCGAAGGCTTCAAATTGAAACCTGTCACGAGGGTTTCTAGGTGCCCGAGTGTGAGCAGACCAAGCTCTGCGGATGGCAATGAGCATGCTTAAGAAGGGATGACAACTTGGCATTTGTACGTACTTATGTATCGCATTTCGGTGTTACACCAGCAATACTTGAACACCGTCTGTCTCACTGTGTAGTATTGCCATCCACTCGATGGGATGAGCTCGACTGCTTTCACCTGAGTGCCAACATCGGCCCCTACCCTGTAGACACCAGACAAGACACAAGCCTACTTGCAAGGACCTCATTCGGATGGGCAAGGCAGGTCAAGGTGTCGTTTCTTACTGCCGTCTGGCTAATTGTTGTGCATGATGCCATCCAATCACCCACGTCGGGCATATCTCGGGGTTGTATCATCGTGCGAAACGAAACGAAACGAAAAGCGACTTGTCTAGTTGGTCTCGCCCAAAGTCTCCCTGGCCTTTTTGAATCTGGTCCATACCTAACGGCTCGCATGAACACAACCTGTATGATTACCAATGGGTTGTCTGCAGTGTGTTGGGAGGTGGGGGGAGGGTCGTTGGGTTCGAGTGGTGCCAGTCATGGCGACCTCAATCATAGACACCTCGGGGCAAACAAGAATCAAATGTGGCCAAATGATCCTGATGCTCAATGTGTGGCTGCCTGCGTATATATCACATAGACAAGGGCCGGGACCTGGAACATCTTGCCATCCGCCGATGTGATCTGTAAGGATCCTTCGGTGTGCGAGCCCCGAAACCGGGTTGCACTTGTGGTTGGATATACGAGGCAGTCCTAGACATTAGCAGCCCTGCGTGACTGTTCCGAGGTGACAGGCGCTGCCCGTGGTCTTGGGACGAGACCTGGGATCCTATGGTGCAACATAGATGATCTCTAAGTAACTGGACCACCGCTTGGCTGCCAACTAACACATCTGGGCATGTCCATCATCGTACCACTCTTCGGACAATAGAGTCGCAGATCCCTGCATGCAGCCCTACCGGCCCGGCCCGCCATGTTGCTCGATGGGATGTTACCGAGCGACTAGAACCACTCTAATAAAGTTACACGTGCTGACATAGTCTTCGCTCTTAAGTACAATCTAACGAGTGGACAGGCTGTTCTCTTCTGCTCTACTCTTCTTGGAGGGCATCCACTGCATTGAGCGTACCGAAACCGGTATACATTGGGAGTCCGAGGACGTGGTGAATCCACTGGGCACTCATCGCGCAACGTGAACACGCGAGTGCCTTGGTCTTTGGAGGCACGATGGAGCTGGGGTGCACCAGGTGCCCGGAGCATGGGAGGTGACAGGAAAGGAATGATCGTCCTATGACAGTGATGCCCTCTTTTCACGCATGTCACGCCCCATTCGGTTCGTAGGCCGGTACCCCACGTACAGACTCTCCAATTTAAACCTTATTCATGTTTCTCACACCGGTGAACGTCAAGTACCATTTGGCTGGCCACGGAGTCCAGCTGGTGTGTTTAGTTGAAGCTAGTGGGGTTTATTGAGCGTTTGTTTGCTTTATGGCTAGTCCCTCGAATCAAATATTTTGTAAAAGTAGTAGTAGCATATCCTGCGCCTTCGCAGAGATCTCACGGCCAGCTCGTCGATCCTCTCCGAGCTCTGTTCGGGCGGAGTTCTACAAAGAGAAGCGATTGATAGTATCGCAAATGGTAATTGGGTACAAAGACTTGCTAAGCCCAAAATTAGAACTTTGAGCAGTTGAGAAGCTCCGACAACTGATGCCCAGTTGAAACTATGCAAGTGCAAAGGTCCAGGCCAGACCAGCTAACGATGCAAGGCAGCGACCATTCCTGGTGTGGAGAGCACGTTCCAAAGGTAATGAGCCCAGCAGGAATTCCATATGAGAGTATTCATTTCGGAAGCAATGATGCACAACTAAAATACATGTAAGGGTAGGTAGGTAGCTATACAGCTCTTGTGAAGTCTCTCGAGGCAGGAAGGTCCAGGCCCTAACCCTGTATCCGCAGGCGATGCAGGTACCCCTCAGACGTTGGGCGGGGTTGGCCAGCCCCGCCATGATACGACCGACCCCACGTTGGGGAGCTCCTAGAATCTTCTGGCTCCAGAGCAAGGAGCTCTAGTCAGGGTCTTGCTTTTTGAGCGCGACGTCACATCACAAAACACTCAGGCACCAACGGTGAAACGGCGAAACGGCGAGCTTCTTTCTGCTCTTAGAACGCGGTCTCTCATCCAATACGCTCGAATCGAAACCCTCAATCCGAAAGACGGCTTCCATCCGCCAACATGGCCCAGAAATGCGTCCATCAAGGATGTGGCAAGACATACACAGACACTGAAGAGGTCTGCCGGTACCATCCAGGCCCACCAATCTTCCACGAAGGCCAGAAAGGTTCGCACCTGCGTCTTCCCCTGGCCCTGCCTCTCCCTCGGGGCTCACCCAAGGGGCGAGGACCCAAAGAACCCGGCTGACCGTGCGTACTACAGGATGGAAATGCTGCAAACCCCGCGTCTTAACCTTTGAAGAGTTCATGGAAATCGAGCCATGTACCCAGGGAAAGCACAGCACGACCGACATACCACCGCAGATCGAGAAGAAAGAAGCGGATCCGGAGCTCGTCAAGGAGGTCACCAAAGACACCACAGCCTCCCCTGGGCCCGCCCTCCCCCGTGCGCCCATCAATGCCCCCACGCCAACACAGACGCCGCCTCCCCCTCCTCCTGAATCAGATGACGACGACGCATCACTCGAGATTCCCGATGGCCGCATGTGTCGGCGCCGGGCTTGCGGTGGTGTCTACAAGAAAGGGGCGGAGCGGAATGACAAAGAGAACTGCGTGCACCACCCAGGTATTCCCATCTTCCACGAGGGGAGCAAGGGATATACCTGTTGCAAGAGGCGCGTGCTCGAGTTTGACGAGTTCATGAAGATCGAGGGCTGCCAGACCAAACCTCGACACTTGTTCATCGGCAGCGGAAACAAAGAGAAGGGCAAGGACACCGGCGCAGAGGAGTTGCTCGAGACAGTACGGTAAGTGCCTGCGGTTACTGTCCGCTTGCTTTCTGCCGACCACCATATCCCGGGATGACTGCCAGGCCGAGAGTTTCCGGGCGGGCGATCACATCACGAATGCTGCGCCTTCCGTTGCGTCACGGACTCACCAAGCCACGCGCTATCATGCCCATGCCCTTATCGAGATCGCGAAACACTCTCACACGGATACTACGGATGAGACAGACATGCTGACCGCTCTTTACAGGACGGACTTCTACCAGACGCCAAGCAGTGTAATCGCGTCCTTCTTCCTGAAGAAGATTGATAAGAACACCGCCAAGGTCGTCTTCACGCAGTCTTCCGTTCAGCTTGACTTGCCCACTACCGACTCGCCCCCGAAGAGGTACAGGACCGAGGTGCCACTGTTCGGCGGCATCGACCCAGAAAAGACCACGTACAAGATCTTGGGCACTAAGCTCGAGGTGACGCTAGCCAAGGCGGAAGTCAGCTCTTGGCCTGTTCTAAGAGCCGATGATCGCCTCACGGGAGAGATCATCCAAGTGGGCCGAGCCGGAAAGGCGCAGTAGGTGCGGCCTTTTCGCCGATAGGCAGTGAGCATGGCACCCGTCTGTCCTGGCCAGGCATTTCATCACCATGAAACTGCCGTACGGAAGGGAGGGGAAACAATGATATGTATATGTGGAGGAAGTCGGAAAAGGGGAGCCTACAAACGACGTAAGGTTCAGATCCGGCTACCGAGCCTTGGGACAGCCCAAGCCTTCTGCATCCACTTGCTTAAGCACATGCTGGCCGGCCTTCTGTCCTTTGGGCTAGCCGGACGCGCCCTGCAATATAGGAGATACAATCCAGTGGATCTGTCTGATATGGGTGCCACTCTACAGCCTCACGGCCTGTGATTGGAGATGTCGCAGATAGGAGTCCTGCAGGGCGACTGTCGATCAAGCGTTCTAGGGCCCTTGGCGAGATAGACCTGACATCTGTTTCTGACCGGCCCAAGAGTTCTCGAGTGAGCTTGTGTATCTACAGGCCGGGGCGGATCAACAAGACAACAACGGAAATGAATCTTGGCTGTGTGCCCGTGATTACATACTGGTGAGCCTCAACATATTCGGTGGCCGACGTGTTGACTTAGAACCACAATCGCTAGCCGCCCAAGGGTCTCACTTGCCACCTGCCCCATGAAAGACTGACAGGCGGCCTGTTCATGCCCATGACTGACGTCGTCGCCCAGCCCGGAAGCGCGCGTCCCCATTGGGCAGCATTGAGAAACAAAAAGGTCCGGTCGAAACTACTGCGGCACGACCGACTCAAGCCTTCCCGCTTGGCGGGATGGTCGACCACGGGCGGCTGGGCGGGCAGGACAGGACACACAAGAAATATGCTTCGGGGCCAAGACCGCATCCTCCCTTCCTTTGTCCCCCTCCCCTGTGCGGTTTGCCTTTGGGGGAGGGGGGAGGGGGTGGGGACCTCTCCGCCGGTCAATGACGGTTTTAACGTGCGAAGCAACCACGGGAGCTAAGGCGGCAGCCAGCAGACAAGATTCTGTCCGCCGCAGGAAAGGCGAGTCAGGAGCCCCGGGTCGCTCTCCCACGGCGATCGATTTGCTCACCCCAAGACGGCAGACACCTCTGCCGAGAGTAGGCATTCGGAGCTTGTTTTTTTTTGGGTCGTCCATCAGTTAGTTGCTTGGGCCAGGGGGCCGAGGGGTGGCGGCGGCAGGGGGTTGTCCGCGCCGACTCCGTGGGATTTATGTATACTATACACGTATTTTAGCTTTTGGCGTTATCCTTTTCGGACATGTCAGGACGGAAACACAAAACACACGCAAAGCACATGAAAATGTGGCTGTCCGTTCCCGCACGGAATTGTACGTGGACGGACTAGTCTAGCTTATGGCCAAGGGCGGTTATATGGTTCCCGAATCATTCAGAGAAGGGAACCTGAGAGCGCCGCCAGCGTGACAGTGTTGCCCTTGGGTGCGAGGGATTTTCAGACGACCAGGGTCGCAACGGCTGCTGTAACATTTTGGCACACCAGATGACAAGAGTGGGGCGCGTAGCAGGAATGTCTGTGATCGGACACCCAAAAGGAAGCCTGTGTCGAAGTTTCAGATGTTTCCTTACAAATCAGCACTGTTGCCAGGGGTCGGTCTGCTTTGCACATGTGAGAGAGGCCCTCTTTGGTTTAAAGTTTCTATCTGCTTGAAATTGGCTACGCAATCCAAAGTCATTCTGACCCACAATCGAAACCCCGGTTTGGTATCAAGCTTCTAAGGTGCCGCCGAAGATAACCCTTGTGGTGAAAGGACGCCCGCTTTCCAAAAATGATAAGAGAACAGAACAAAAGTAGAAGTGAAAATGAAATGCCAAATGGCCTATCAGAAACGCTGTAAACTCCACGGCTCTACTGGCCCACTCAGTAAGCTCATCATCGTCATCATTGGCGAGTCATTATCGTAGCGATCGTTGTTGCCTTCGATGTTGCGTACGAGGTGCTTTGCGCCCTTTCCTCGTTGCAGGCCCATGGTTTGAGCGCTCCTTGACACAGATTGCAGGCCCCGAATAAACCCGGTGCCTGGCTTTCGAGGCGAGAGAAACTTTGAACAAGCCGCAGCTTCCGCTACCATCACAGTCAGGAGGAAGTGCCGTTCTTCCCTTGTGCCCCTTGCGCGTAGAAAGTGCCCGCTGCCTTCTCAAGAGAAAGGTCCACGGTTGAGATATCCCCTTTCTCAAGGTCAACGAAGGTGGACGAGTCCTCTCTCTCCTTGCCCTTGTAGGGAGCACGGGTGGTTGATCGACCCCTGCTCATGCTGTCTTTCCTGCGCATGTCGTCTTCTTTCGACGACGAGGGTCTGATCGGCTCATCCCAGGTGATACCACTGCTGCCCAGGGCTCGTGACATGAACTCCTGTCGGACGTTGGGTGCGAGTCTGATGATGACATCGCCATCCTTCGTGTAGCCAATGACCTTGGCATTGAAATCATCGTTACAATCTCCACAAACGGTAGGACTGTCTCCGTCATTCGACCTCGCCTTGGAGTCGGTGCTATCACCCCTGATTGTAGGTCTATCATGGATTAAGTTAGCAAGGCCCAGTGACAGTGACAGTTTGGGTGTTTTACTTACACCTCGCTGAGGGCTTCGGAACGCCCTCTTTCTGTCGGGGCGCGGCTGCGGCTTCGGCCTCTGATGCTCCGGGCCGCTCGTGATCTCTTGAGCTTACCCTGAAAATAGTGACCCAAGCCCGCAACCACCAGTACTGGTGTTCCGAGTGCGAGCCCCCAAGGCGGGTGTTTCTTTCCAGTGACCATGTGGCGGACATGAAGGCAGATACCCCAGACAGCTATGATACCACCGACCTGGATCATGGTCCACAGCGACCAGTACAGACTGATGAGGGGTTCTCCGTCGCAGAATTGCAGTGTGTTGATGACGAAGGCCTCAAGGACAACGATGATCATTCCGATTACACCAGTAAGAAAGCAGTACCAAAATAACCATCTCAGGCGTCGTTGTCGCTCGCGGCTTTCCACACTCAAATGTTCGATGCGCTCCATTACCTGGCCGTACTTCCACGAGGCCGTGAAAAGGGCTCCCAAAACGAGAAAGAAGAATGCCCAATAGAGGCCCTCAGCCTGCTCCCGCTCCAAAGTGTGCATGAACCTTCCATAATATTGGCAGTTTTCCTCGGTGGGCGTGGTAATCGGCATCTTTGCGATGACTGCCGGGGTCAGACCCGGGCTTTATAACGTAAGACTTGTGTGATGCCGTATTGCTAGTTTGAGGCTAGAAGCACCTGTTCGGCCTCTAGGAAATGTAGGTGGTGAGAAGGATTAATAGGTTCGGGAGTGGCTTGAAAAGGTATGTAGGTGACACAGGTGGCATATGTGATTGAGGGATAGTGAACAGATCGACTTAGAATTTGCGTTGATGGCATATGATGGATGGGCCAAATAAGCAAACAAGAGGGTATAGGATGGGGACAGACAGTTCATACTTAATACATTCGAATGAGTAGTGTTAACGCAGTGGTACAAGGTACAAATGTGAGACCTGGGTACAGGGGTGTGAGCGCAGGAAGGAGGAGAGACTGGCTTCCCTGTCATCCTGAAGTGACACTAGCTCAGAGAAACCGCTGTCGAGACATCCCCGATCGAACCCACCCCGATGGACTGCCTTCGGGCCAAGAACAACGCAAAGAGAAAGAAGCATGTGTATGCCCAGCCCACACAGACATGTGGAATTACCGAGCGCCAGGCAGGTGCAAACACGCACAGTGTCCATTGTATGGGGTCTCCATGCCCCATGCCCCATGCCCCAGCTTTTAGTTCTGCCGGCTACCGACGATGCATGAGACTCTCCTCTCGGGTTGACAAAAATGGAGATTTTTGTAACGCGATGCCTGGTGGGACACAGCGAAGTTTTCCCGGTTCGATGTAAAGTATCAGTCCGGCGAGATTCTCTTTGTCTCAGTCTGGCTAGAACATCTCAAGAACGAGATGCTGGCGCCAAGGATCATAAGCTGCATCTGTGTCACTTCTCGAGGTAGGACGGCAGGACACGTCGTGTGTGATATGCGACTGATGGACCAAGTTGATTGGCATGGTGACTCCTCAGCTCATACCTTCCATCAGCTCGACCCTATCCAAGACCATGCCTTTGCACAGAATAAATTCGCGCAGCGCTTGGAAGTCAGCACCCTCCTCTTCACCAAATCGATGAGCCTGCGAGAAGCCGAACGAGCAGGCCACCTTGTCCAGAGCGGCTCTCTCTTCTTCATGAATCCACCGTTCCTTCAGAGGAATCCCTGGGGCCCATGTCACGCGTTTCATGTGATCATTTTGCGTGATAACGGACAGGGCGCCCATCCAGCCCGTAAACCCGACGTAGGCCAGGATACCCGCCGTGGCCACGGCTGTTGCTGTCTTCTGGTCAAAGGAATTTTGGAGATGAGACAGGTTGGATGCCAGCAAGTACACGGCGATCGGAGTCGCGACCACGGCCGAGGCAGGGAGCAGAGCCTTCTTGAGCAGCTTTGCCCGGACGAACGCCTTGGTTGCGTAGCTATTTTCGATGATACCGATGGCTGCATCAAGGTTCTTGGCCTCGATAGCAGCGTTCAGCGCTTTCTCAACGAGGTCGGGATCGACAGCATTGGCTGCCCTATCGGGATTTTGCTTAAAGTACTGCAACGGACCACGGCTTCGTCGAGGTTTCGGTTTTGAGGCGTACAACCCCAGCACGTGCGGGAGAGTCTCTACCTTGCCAAGGCGGGCTTGAGTGTCCAGATAGATTTCTAAGACCTGCGTTGTAATGACGACGTCCGGATGAGAGACAATGACAAGAGCGGCTTCGGAAATGCGGTCCGCGAGCTCGCTAAGCCGAGGAGGGTCTAGGACGGCAGTGGTGTCCATGGACTGCGTCAGCTCTGAACTAGGCCCGTCCATAGATAGCAGCGACGACGCTGCGGTGTCTGACTCGGCAGACTCCCCGAGGTAAAGAGGACTGGCTGGGCCGGCGTGTACAAGACTGGCAGCTTTGGCGCACTTGCGTAATGCGGCGACGACCTCATCCTCTTGCGGGATCCTGCCATGGGCCAGAAGCTGATCCAATGTGTGCTCGATGACGAGGGCGACGTCTTTGATACCCACATTTCCTTGCTTGGAAGAAACTTTCGCCCTGGAGGGTCCCGTCTGGGCCTCACTTGGGAGGGAATGCTTCGAAGGCTTGGGAGGGCCAAAACGGTAAGACCTGGACGTTGGCAAGATTGGCTTTGGCGACAAGCCTGGGTTGGGCATCCCTTGGAGGGGCCTGACTCTGCGAGAACAAGCGCCAAGTGTTGCAAACGGGGACTTGGCAAGCTGTGAACCAAGCGGCGAGGGCGTGGGAGCCGCCATCAAGGTGCAGATCTGATAGATCCGACGAGGATTTGGGCAGCTCGGCCGCTGGGCAAACGGGCGGTGCATCGTGAACGTCCAGGGACGTTCCACGCTAGATGTGGAATTCGTTTTAAGGTTGCGGTAGATATCGGTAGTTGCTAGTGGAACGTCAGGGACGGACCGGACGCCCTGGGGTGGGGGCACGAGGGAGAAAGGGGGCAGCGGGGAGGGTGAAGGAGGAAGGGTGAAAAGATGAGATTGGCGATAGCGATGGCGACTGGGGTGTGTAAATGATGCGAAAATAGAAGGCGGCGGGAAAGGTTTTATCCAAGACTGGCGGCTTGGCTGGGCGTCAAGGTTGTCGTCTCGACGTTATCGTTGGCGCGAACACCAGAGTAGCACCGTCGCGTTCTCTGCGGTGCAGTTGGCTATCGGGTGAACGTCGACAAGGCTGCGAGAGACCGTGAGAAATGACGGGCGGTCTTGGATCGCACCCCCCTGCCTGCAGATCTTCGGCCGCGTCGGTAGTGCGCTCACGAATCAGAACCAGGCGTTTCAGCAGGGACTCTTGAGCCTCTTTCCCAGCGCCCCGGGCACCGACAACAAGCTCAATGCCCCCGCGGGGTCTTCTGGGCGAAACAGACCGCGCAGCACCAGCACCACGACAGTCGGATTTCGGAACCCAAGGGCATGAACGACTGACAAGGGACGAAAGTAAAGATAGATAGATGGCAGATTCAGGGGAGGCTGGCCTAGGCCTTTTCCAATCTGACAATTGACACGCGCAGCCTGTTCGTACAGCGTGGCGTCGCCGGTGCAGCGGTGCTATGGTGGTGGTGTAGGGGATTGGGGAGATACGCGCGGACCTTTGTGTCTCTCACTCTCCTAACCCTGAGTGTATCGGTGCCCACCCCTCCCCCTTGAGCCCCTCCCTCCGTCTTGCTCACCCTAACCCTACGCAGCACATGCGGCATGCCTGCCCCTGCTGGCCCAAGCGGGTGTGACGACACCTGGATCACTCGTAACCTCTCACCACCGCCTGATTCACAAGCTTTAGGCATCAAACTGCAATCACTCTCGAGGCACCTTGGCCTGCGCCCTCGATTTGTCGTCAGCGTTCCCACGACCTCCCTTCCATGCACTGCCACTACCGAGTCCGATTTCAAACACCCGTCTAGTCATTAACGAGTATCGCCGCCTATTCCGACGCACTCTGCTCTCCTCCTTTCCCTGCTGCCCAATTTACTGCAGTCCAATCGAGTCGGTCTACATTCAGCTGCTCACTTAATTATCATGCCGCCACCGCCTCCTCCGCCACCTCCGCCCCCCGGTGGTGGAGGTCCTCCCCCGCCGCCGCCTCCTCCTGGGGGCCTTCCGGCACGGCCGTCCGGTGGAGGACCAGGAAGAGTATGTTGATACAAGGCCTCCTCGCTCCGGCTGCGTAGAGCTAACACAGCCCCAAGGGTGCCCTCCTCTCAGATATCTCCAAGGGAAAGGCACTGAAGAAGACCGTTACCAACGATCGATCCGCGCCAATTGTCGGGAAAGTGTCGGGCGGGCCGGGCCCGTCGCCGTTAGGAGGTGCTCCACCTGTCCCCGGCTTACCGAAAGCCCCAGGGGGCCTCGCTCCGCCTGTGCCCGGTAACAGAGCGAGGAGTAATAGCGATCAAGGAAGCCGAGATGCACCCGCCGCGCCCATGGATGCTGCCCCACAGCTGGGTGGTCTCTTCGCCGGAGGCATGCCGAAACTCAGAAAGACCGGCGGAGGGGTAGACACTGGAGGTATGTTGAGGTCGATGGTAGTACTTGCATCCAGACAGCTAACAAGCTCTAGCGGATCAAGCCGCATCATACCTATCTGACCCTGAGTCCTCCTCGAGGTCATCCGCTCCGAAACCGCCGACATCCTCTGCTCCGAAACCGCCTCCAGGGGCTGCGCCTGCAGTGCCTGGTCGCCCAGCGATTCCAGGCCTGGCCAACCACGCATCGATAGCGAATCTTAGAAGGACAGCAGCCAGCGAGGTTCCGCGACCCTTCTCATCAGCTTCATTAAAGGGCCCGCCTCCTCCAATAGGGAAGAAGCCGCCTCCGCCGCCCAGCTCTCGTAAACCATCCTCCAATATATCATCAGCTCCTGCTCTGCCAAGCGCCCCAGCACCGCCGCCACCGTCTTCCGCCGCGCCGTCTTTGCCGCCAGCACCACCCCCTCCGCCTCCTTCATCCGCTCCACGACCACCTCCGGCGCCGGCAAGATCGCAGCCTCCGCCTCCCCCTCCGCCAGCGGCCGGCGCTGTCTCCCCCAACATCGCCGTGCAAGCAGCGATCCGAGCGGCAGCAACAGGGGCAAGCTCCCCGACCTCAGCTCCGCCGCCCCCACCTCCTCCGAGCGCTCCCTCGCCGCGATCACCGGCGTCTGGTCCCCCACCGCCGCCACCAAACGCCGCACCTGCGCGAGCTCATTCAGGCTCTGTCGGTCGCTCGATGCTTGACCCCAGTAATTTCGTGCTCGCGCCGAATGGTGGCGGAAAGAGTCCCAGCCCCACACGAAGCAACTCGATGGCATCTCGGGCGAATGGCGGCGGAGCAGCGAGAGGGGAGCGGATCCTTATCCAGGATCCAAGGTGGAAGTTTGTAGACGAGTCCATGTTTCCGAAGCCGAGAGAGTTCCATGGTGGAGCGAGGAGATATCGAGCGGGTAGGGGAAGTAGCGTGCCGTTGGATCTGAGCGCTCTGTCTTGAGAGGCTTACGGTCGGAATCCCGCGGGTATTCTTCCAAGACTATCGCTTTCAAGATGGGCCCGTAATTCTTTCATAGCGCACTCAAAACCTAGCATGCATGCACCGCACCCGGACATGGATCGCCCTCGTTGCGCTGATGGGTGTGCCCGAGTCCTAGAAATGATCATGAGCTCGGAATATCAGAAGTGGTAAATTGAATTGATTACCAAACGCAAATCTCGAAGCATCCTATGTATGTCGGTGGGGTACAGAGAAGCCTGGCCATGACAACGAGTTGGACTAGATTGATGGTGCCAAGGTTGGAAGACGGAAGCGAAGCAATTTGATTATTAGCCCCAGCGTCCAGCCACAGGCCTTGTAAAGTCCTTTTCAGACTCTTGCCATGAGATAGTGCTGCGTATTCTGAGAATTGCGTGAGCTCAGCGACAGAAATGTCTGGTCTGTTATGAATACGAGCCTCTCTAAGTCCGTACTATGAAAGTACTGAGGAACACGTTTCTGCAAGGCCTTGATGAATAACTGTGTATCCACTTGACAACGCTGATGATTTTGCAGGCCATGATATCTCAACCGAGACCTGCAAGTCACATCCCAACCAACATTGAATATCTGAGAGCATACCCTCACATCCCACGTACTCGAGTCCTCAAGAGGCACATCTTCCAATAAAGGATATGGCCCAATAGAAACCATATTATCGAGTTGGGTAATGGGCCGACCCCTTGCTAAACCATCAGGCGATTGTTGAACAGTCAACAGCGGAAATAGAATATAAACAGGCACCCTCGCGTCTGTAGGATATATGCAACGCCGCGAATATTCCACGCCCACAAGCAAAGGCCCAACAAACTTGGTAAACACCAAAATAAGGGATGTGGGTCCTAGTCACAACAGACATCATGCACTCAATAGGTCTCTTACACTCATCCCCCTCCCTGAACCGCTATTACCACTGCTGACAGTGACAGACCCGGCGGCAGTGGATCCACCACTCGTACTTGACACCGTGCCCCGCCGATCATTGTTCAACATCAAGAGCGCAGCCATGGCCTCCTGGTCCAAGTCACGCTCCCGCAGCGGACCCAAAGCCGGGCTCGTCAGCGCCGACCCGGCGGCCGAGTGGTTACTTGGCGCATAGCCAGCCGCACCGTAACCGCCTGCCATCGGCCCGAATGCAGGCGAAGTCGTGGCACTGCTGTAACTGTAGTGCCGGTGGTGCTCTACCGTGGCCGCCGAGACGGACGCGTACGAGTCGTGACGGCCCGTCGAGGGGTCCTGGGCTCGTAGGGCCGGGGAGACAGAAGGTTGGTGGGACGCCGAGGTTGTTGCCGAGGACGGGCGGGTGGTGAACGTCGGCGAGGGCGCGTCGTCCGAGCCGGTCATCTCCACGTCTGGGGAGTGCTGCTCCTCGGAGTAGGCCTGGCGGTACTCATGGTCCGGGTCGTAAGGGTCTCGAGCCGATGGAGTTGATATTCCCCCCATGTCGGGCGCGGTCTGGCTAGGCAGCTCTCGCTGTGCCTTGAGCTTCTCGACGCAGTCCTGTAGGTATCTGACATATTCAATAGATGCCTGTGACGGTTAGTTACGGAAGTATAAATAAGTGTCGGCCACATCTTCGTTGCTCACCTGCAAGATAGCCAGCTTGTGCATCTCGCCCGTACAAGCTGGTATCATGTCCTTCAAGACGGCAAACTCCTCGTTCATCTTGGATCTCCGTCGCCGCTCGATGAGGCTGTGCGCTGTCTTCCTTGCGATCTTCCGACCAGCGGCACTGGACGCAGAAGGCTGCTTCTTCTTTGCTGGCCCGGCCTCGCCGGCGGCCGGTGCAGCAGCCGTCTTCTTAGCACCGGCTGTGCTGGCCGAGCCCTTGCCGGCTGTCGCTGATTCTGCGGGCTTCTTCTCCTCTTGAGGCCGGGGCTTCATCTGGATGATCTTACGAGATCTCGTGGGAGGCGGCGGCAGGGCGAAATCACCATCCTTGTTTGCGGCGGCGGCGGAAGGTCGCCGCCTCGACTTGACAGCCTCGCTGGGTTGTATCCTAAACGGTGCCTTGGGTGAAAGTGGGGATTCTGGGGAGGCGGGAGTGTCCATTTTATCTGTGTGAGAGCTCGCGGGACGCGCCTTAATGGCTGGCGGAGGCAACTCGAAGGCCATCTGCAACTGTGATAGCTGCTTGGTACCATCCTGTCCTGCAATATCTGTGGAAGAGGCCGGCGTGGGAGGCAACGCCGTGCGAGGCATGGTTGTAGCCTGCGTAACGGCGCAGTAGCGTGACCGTCCTGAAATGCGTCTCTGGTGCCAACCGCAGATAGAGATGGGGGGCGTATTGGTGAGATGCGAAGTTCGCCAGATATGATGGCAGGAGAACGAGACAAGCAAGCAAACGCGGCTCTCAACGGCCAAGGCCAAAGTCAAGGATGCGCAGCCACACAAGCTTCGTTGCGTGCTGGGCAGGCTGTGTCACGGTCGTCACGAGCCCGGCGGAAGGTGAGCAGCCGTCGAGGACGGATGTCCAGATCGGGCAATCCAGACTGTGTGAGACAGACACTGGAATACTCGACAAAGGGCGTCAAGGGAAGACACAATGGAATAACAGAGGCACGAGACACGAGCACGAGGCACGAGATACGTGTATAAGCGGTGGATTTGAGGGAGGGAAGGGGAAAGAAGACAAAAGGGAAAACGGCCGCCACCATTCAAAACCTACCCGGAGAGAACCTGACGACAAGAATAATGACGATAAGCAACGTGCCCTCGATAGCTCGTCGGGCGAGAGCGTTTTAGATCGCTTGGCCAAGCGCCGCTGGCTCCCTACCCCCAGACGGCGGCAGGTGAGGCGGGGAGGGAGGGCGTGTGTGCGTCCATCCACGGTGATCCAGGCCAATACTCAACCCCACGAATGAGTGAGGGTAGCAGTACTGTAGTGTTCCCGGCAGGAGCTCACGCGAGCAAGGGCGAATCACAGTGGAGCTTACGACCTCGTGCTGGAGGGACGTCTGGCGAGGCGGCGGCGGGCTGTTGGCTGTTGGTCTGTGCGCTCCAGGGATCTCCCCACGGACGGCCGCTTCAGTCGAGTGCTTGCAGCCCTCGCGACACTCACATGGCTCAATCCACAGGCTGTGGCCGTGGACAGCTTTTGCTGCCCACCCGTCAGACCGCGTGGTCTGCCTGACCTGACTCGGCACGTCCTAATCGCTCTCCGTCGGCAGCAGGTCCCTCTCGTGCCTGGGTATGGAGTCCAATACAGACGTAGCAGGCAGACCAACGTGCCCCGTTGTGCTGAGCTTCCTGTATCTGCATCGAGATGGAACTGCATGGCAGAACATACTATGATTAAGCCAGTGGCATGTAGACTCAATTCAGGAATGACAACCCTCAATCCGGTCAAACATAATAAAGATCAATGCCCGCGAGGGTTGGCATTTAGACATGGCTGCATTTGGTTCAAAGCTCATCGCCCTCACTACGACACCTTAATTTTTTGGCCTGGGAGGTGCCCACGTGCTCACGTCTTCATCAAGGTTTCGGTTAAGATTTCTGGTATCCGCAGATAGACAAGATCTCCAGCCGGCCAGGGCCCACGCACTAACGTTTCACTCTTGGCTCCCGCGCTTTCACATGCTGTACCAGTAACGTCGAATTTCCAATCATGTCTCGTCAAACCGGACGCCTAGTTCCATGCCTAAACACCTCATCTCATCACGGCAACCACCTTAGACCTCGTTGCTGGGGTATTCAACCTTGGTCGTGGCAACGAATTCCTCCTTCATGGTCCTCATGTTCACAAATCTGCCCATGATTGCTGAACTTCCAGCCTTGTCGTTCGTGCCCGATGCCCTTGCGCCGCCGAACGGCTGCTGTCCGACCACTGCACCCGTGCTCTTGCAGTTGATGTAGAAGTTGCCCGCCGAGTTCCGGAGCGCGTCCTCTGCAACCCGCACCGCCGTCCGGTCGGATGCGAACACCGAGCCGGTCAGTCCGTACTCGGTTGTGGAGTCGACCAGCTTGCAAGCCTCCACGAAGCCCGAGGGCGTGCTGTCGTCGTACACGTACGCCGTCAGGATGGGGCCGAAGAACTCTGCCTTGAGGTACGGGTGTGCGGGGTTCGTCGTGCGGTAGATGGTAGGCTTCACGAAGTAGCCCTTGGAGCTGTCGAACGTGCCGCCGGTGACCAGCTCGAGCTCGTTGTCCTTCTTGGCCGCCTCGATCGCGCCAGAGAGCTTGTTGAACGAAGCAGTGTGGATAACAGGGCCGATGAAGTTCTGGGGCTCCCACGGCACGCCCATCTTGAGCTGCTCCGTCTTCTCGACTAGTTTCTGCTTGAACTCGGGCCACACGCTCTTGGGCACGTAGACCCGCGAGGTCGCGCTGCACTTCTGACCTTGGAACTCGAACGCGCCCCGCACTGTCTGCACGGCGGCGTTATCAACGTCCGCAGAGGGGTGGATGATGTGGAAATTCTTGCCGCCAGTCTCACCCACGATGCGCGGGTAGCCCACGTAACGTCCCTCTGCAATGCCCTCGCCGATCTGACCGTACAGCTTGCGGAAAACGGCAGTGCTGCCTGTGTAGTGGAGAGCGGCGAATTGCTTGTGGCCTAGCACGATCTTGGTGACCTCTTCGGGCTCACCTGGGATAAACTGGATCACGTCCTTGGGCAGGCCTGCCTCGATGAAGATCTTGTATAGGAGCCAGTTGGACGCGATGGCAGAGTCGGATGGCTTCCACACAACCACGTTTCCAAGCAGGGCGGGGAGACCTGGCAGGTTGCCGGCGATGGCAGTAAAGTTGAACGGAGTGATAGCGTACACGAAGCCCTCGAGCGGTCGGTATTCTAGCCTGTTCCACACGGCTGTGGAGTTATGCTCGGGCTGCTGAGCGTAAAGCTCCTCGGCGTACTGGACGTTGAATCGTAGGAAGTCGCACAGCTCTGCGGCAGCATCGATCTCGGCTTGCCATGCGTTCTTTCCCTGGCCGAGCATGGTGGCTGCCATGATCTCGTACCTGTACTTGGTGGAGATCAGGTCTGCGGCCTTGAGGAAGACGGCTGCCCTGTCGGCGAAGGGCAGTGATGCCCACGCCTCCTTGGCAGCCAGGGCAGAGTCGATTGCCCTCTTGACATCTTCCGGGCCTGCTTTCGAGTATGTGGCCACAACTTCGGAGTGATCTGACGGGTTAAATTGCTTGCCAGTGGATGACGTTGTGATCTGTAGTGACAGACGAGTGAGCTAAGCGAGGTTGAACGGGAGCGGAGCTTGTACTGACTTCTTTACCACCGACCACTATTGGGACGTTGACTGCGCCCTTGCCCTTGACCTTTTGGACGGTAGAAAGCAGGCCTTCTCGCTGGGGTGAGCCTTTGGCGTAGTGGTGCTAAATATGGTTGGTCAGTGCCATGTCTTGCACGGGACAGCTTGTTGTTACCCTGGACATACGTTCGGCTCATTTGCAATCTTGGGCACCTTGAAGGAAGCGAGGACTGAGGCCTTGGGGGCTGAAGTCACAAAGGTGCGACGAGGCAGTGGGGTGCCCACGAGCCTGGATGACAAGGCGGAGCTTGACCTTGCGGTCACTGACCGCAGACCGGCGCTCCTAGAAGTCATAGACATGATGCCGAGTAGGTGTGAGTGCGGTTGTATTGACAGGACAAGGGCAAAGAAAAAGAGCAGGACGATCGGACGACTGAAGGAAGGGTATCACTAGAGTATGGAAATAATTCTTGCAGACAAAAGCCGTGAACCACAAGTCAGAGGCTCGCAGACAGATGCACCTTTATTGACTTGGACTTACAGCTTCCAACAAGGGACATGGCCAGCCATCGCCGTCGGAAAACCGCGGCCTTAATTGAGGACAAGGGTAGCTCCATCGCCAACGTGGAGAAGCATCATGCGGGGAGGGCCCATGCCAGAAACCTTGAACCCCCAATTGACCAATCGCTGCAGGCCATGACTCTGATAACACCCCCGAAAGCCGGCCCCTAGAGCACCTCGGAGCATTGCCTGCGACGGCTGGCCGCCCATCTGGCGGGCCTTTGATCGGAGCCACTGATTCGTCTCGGCTTTGTCTTTGACGTAGAATGGCAGCTCTTCTCCATGCGGTCTCCTCTTCCTCCCGACTTGAGCCGCAAGTTCTGGGAATGCCTTGGATGCCAAAATTAGTAAAGCCCAAGGCTTTCAGAGCTGGGATGGCCTCCTCCTGGCTGTCAGTATGCGGCCAAGAGGCTCGCTCAAAGCTAAGTTCTCTGTGGTCGGTCCATGCCATACCAACTCTTCAGTTATTCCCGGTCTTCGCTGCGCCTGAGGCCGGCTGGTGTCCGAGCGACGTGGCATTCCTCCAGTAAGTCATACATAGATACATGGTGTAGATTATGTACGCTTGGATATTCAGCCAATCGAAACGCCGCCGGGCGCTTGTTACCACCACCAAGCAACAGGTTGTCTCAAACGTCATAAGGTGTGCACACGATAACTTTCGACACCAACCCAGCGTGGTTTCACCGAAGGCAGCCACGTCCTTCCGAGGACCCCTTCTTCCGAGGCCCCGCCAGTCTCAGAAGCTCTGGTTTCAGGCAAGAAGCTCTTGAGCTTGCTCTCACTCGTTACGCCTATGATGCCTCTGTGCGGACGACCGTGGGGGTTTACTCGAAGATCATCAATTACCACGGAGATGACACATGGCCCACGTGTCAAGACACACAAATAGACACATGCAGCGGACCTAGGAATGTTCCATTGCGCCGGAGAAGATTAGGACTGAGATCTGAAAAGGTCTGCGAAATGGGGAGAATCATTGGGATATGCTGCAACGTTGTGCCGAGTAGGCCCACAGCTGCCGAGATCCCAGATGTCCACGTGTGTGCAGTGCGCAGCCAACCCCTTCCAGTGGGACAACTAGAAATGGGATAAACCTCTGTGGACAGCTGCCCGTGGAACAACCGGGTATGTTCGAGTGGGATAGCCTCCTGTCAAACAAACTCCTGTGGGATTATGTCTGTGGGATAACCAACCATAGAATAACCTTTTATGGGATAACTCAGTGTATGAGAGTCGACGGAATCCAGAGGGGACCCATGGATGGAGTGTTTTGAAACTGCATGCAATTGACAGGTCGATGCACCCTGGACAGGGACAAGGGTTTGAGATACGGGACGTGGACCCCTGATCTCATGAGTGCCATGGTCCAAGGCTACCCGAGATCCACTGCGAAGGGCAGGATTCTGGTTTAGATTTGGAGTCGCGTTCGGAATGGAACATCAGAAATTAAACAGAGCCCCTGCCTGCGTATCTCACAATATCATCACTCGCATTACATTACAGTACAGCACAGGACATTACACAGGCTCCCGGAGCTCGCATGGTGTAACTCGGGCAAGCTTCGCTGACCATGATCATCTCTGGTCACACGCACCACCCTTTCCCACCGCGGCGGCCTCCAAGGCAAGAAGCAGCTGGAAAAGATTGGGCGGCTACTCGCACGAGAATGTCTTGGTGTGGGACGGATGAACGCAGACGTGAGGCAAGATGCATGTATTACTGGCCATGCAATCAATCAATCAATCAATCAATCAATCACTAGAAACGGGGGCCGGACAGCACAATCGCTCGCTTTCCCAAGTCTCCCACTACCTCGTGCTACGAGATGGCCTTATTTTAGCCGCGTTTCCTTCTCAGCTTGCCTGGGAGTCGAGCTGCCCAACTTCCTTGATCAGGACGTCTTGGCGTTGTCATCATCCCCAAATTGCACCCAACCTCCCTCACCCCAGAAACGGGATCGCGTCAAAATCGCACGGCTGTGCTTGCAGTCGTCCGCCCGCCTCTTTTCGACGAGAGCAAATCAGGAAGATCAGAGTCCATTCGCTACTGCAGCCAGTGGCGTGACTCTGCAGGTCATCACCCGTACCCACCGCAGTTTTGAATCCAATATTCTCTTGTGTTGATCCCGTTTTAAAGAGTTATGCGTGGTGCTCTGCTGAACTGAACCACCTTTTCCGTATGACCCGTTGACCAGGCCTCACCTCGAATCCCTCGGTCTAAGAATAACATTGAGAGCCGTCCAACCCCCAGCCAACACAATTGTTGTCTGCGGCACAAAAGAGCCCAATATTGTTTCCAGTCCTCACCGGTCTTCACCATCATATCACCTCTCTTGTCGGCCTACTCGCCGCGCCCGCAAATACAAGTAACCTACCCGCCGTGCTTACAGTTGCGTGGCTGGGACAACAGGATAGCACTTGCGACTGCGACAACTTTTGTGTAAGTCCCCACACCTGTGAACCTTCAATGTTTCTGCCAATAGCGCGCGCTCTGACCCATTTGCGACTCAGCAGCCCCAATTAGTCCGCCCAAGAAGACACACAGTATGTCTTCTCACCCTGCGCACGATCGCGACGTCGACTTGGACGAACAGCATCCCGACCCACGAAACCCCTACGCGTCGAGCAACAGATGGCGCCATGAGGAATCAAGCCAATTTCGCAAACATGCGGGTCAAACGCTGCAGCCAAGGGCCCCCGACGCAAAGAGCGGAACCCATGATCTGGCGAGCTTTCTGCACACTACCAGGGTCCCCTCAGACGAGGGCACAAAAGACGGCAACAGCCCTCCCGGCTCTGCTGTCCCGGGCAAGACATACACACCCATCATGATCGACGGCAACGAAGCCGCAGCTGCGGGCGAGCCGCAAAACGCTATCGAAGCTGATGTCGCGAACGCCGAGCCCCAGGACGGGAAGACCATCGCGTGCGGACCCCTGCTCAACTACAGGCGCACGGAGGGGAACCGCTGGGTTGGCAGCGTCCTGATCGTTACCAAGGGCGGCGGCAAAGCCCAGGAAGTCGTGCCGACTCTGGTGCTGCGGAGGGTCGGCCCAGCGCAGAGGTCGCAAGGCGCACTCCCCGGCTCTGGGCCCAACGGGGAGACCAATGGACACCATGTGAATGGTGCAGACGGCGGTGCAGGGGCGACGGAGACGCAGGGACTCTGCCTGTACTCCGACATTCGCAACACTTTCTGGCGGTTCGATCTTTACGCCGAGATGGAGGCGACCGAGGTCAAGTGGGAATATACCATCCCCGGCCTGCGTTACGCCAGCAAGACGAAGCCGCAGACGAACCACTTCTACGTGCCTGCAGTTACGGAATCCATGCGGATCATGTTCCACTCTTGCAATGGCTTCTCCGTTGGAACTGACGAGGACGCCTGGAGCGGTCCTGCCCTCTGGAACGATGTCAATAGGCGTCATGCCGAGACGCCGTTCCATGTGATGATCGGTGGTGGTGACCAAATTTACAACGACGGCATCCGGGTTCATGGCCCTCTCCGACCGTGGACGGATATTGGTAACCCTAAGAAGCGTCGCGACTACCCGTTTTCCGAGCAACTACGCAGCGAATGCGACGACTATTATCTCAACAACTACATCCGCTGGTACAGTACGGAGCCATTCGCTACTGCGAATGGTCAGATCCCTCAGGTCAACATTTGGGATGACCATGATATTATCGATGGATTCGGCTCCTACGTCAACGAGTTCATGAAGTGCGACGTGTTCCGCGGTATCGGGGGTTGTGCCCACAAGTACTACATGCTGTTCCAGCATCACCTGCCACCGCCGCCATCTACTTATACCTCGGACGCGCCCCAGACAGTGACCGAGCCTGGAGATGGACAAGCGACCGGTATCGATAGGAGTCAGCTCGTTGACACGTACGTCGCCGAGCCGATCCGCGAGGCCAGCTACATTGTTGGGCCCAAGCCCGGGCCGTACGTGGCTGAGCACTCCCACAACATCTTTGCCAAGCTGGGCGCAAGGATAGCGCTCGTGGGCATTGACGCGCGTACCGAGCGCACCCGGCATCAGGTCAACTATCCGGAGACATACGATCTGATCTTCGGGCGGCTGAGCCAAGAGCTGCAGGACGCGCAAGCTGCGGGCACGCCTTTCAAGCACTTGATACTGCTCTTGGGCATTCCGATTGCATACCCTGTAAGTCACTGACTATATGCATCAGTACGTTGTCATTGAGCTTGTCTAACTTTTATCTCACAGCGGCTCACCTGGCTGGAGAATGTCTTCAGTAGCCCTTTAATGGGTCCAATCAAATTGGCCAACCGGAGATTTGGGCTAGGTACGTTGAATGCGATTTTCTAGTCGTCTAAGCAAGCATTCTATTGCCCTGCCGCTGCCGTTATTTCTCGTTGCTTTGCATGGTTCGGCCACACCGCTCGTCGAAATGGCGAACACTAACATTCAGAGCAGGCGGTGGTCTCTTCAACCACTTTGACGGATCCGTCGATCTCTTGGACGACTTGGATGATCATTATACTGCTCGAACTCATAAGAAGGAGCGAAATGCGATGATCGAGCGGTTCCAGCAAATATGCAAGCAATGTAAGTCATCAACAATGATTATGTCCCATTTCCTGAGCGAGGGCAACGAGCTGAATTAGGACAAATAGTCTCTGTGCGCGTCACGATCCTCGGTGGAGACGTTCATCTGGCAGCTCTCGGCCGCTTCTACTCCAACCCCTCGCTCAACATCCCGTGCGAGAACGACCATCGTTACATGGCAAATGTTGTCTCATCCGCAATCGTGAACAAGCCCCCGCCACAGGCTGTCGCGAACCTACTCGCCCGCCGCAACAAGATACACCATCTCGACCATGAGACGGACGAGACGCTCCTCAAACTCTTCGATAAGGACCCCGGCGACTCCAACAAGACAGCCAACCACAACCAGGTGACCATGCCAAGCCGCAATTTCGCCATGCTCACCGAGAACTCGCCCAACAACCCGCCCAGGCAGCGGCCCACGACCGCGGCGAACGGGGCGGCGGAGCAGGCGAACGGCAACGGCAACGAGGCAGCGTCCGTGAAGACGCGCGGCTCGTCCAAATCCAAAAAGGATGCCCACCTGCCTATCCACTCAGGCGAGATGGAGTGCGGCACGAAGCACAGGGCCGCGTCGGCGCAGGACCACGGCCAGGAGAACGATGGCAGTCTGGACATCTGCATCCGCGTCGAGATCGACCAGCACGACCGGGAGGGCAGGACCGAGTCCTACGGGCTTACTGTGCCTGCCTTGACTGTGACGGCTTGAGCCTCATATACGGGCGTCCAACGAATCCGCTTGGATATGCTTTCTATAAGATGCTAATTTGTTTTTGACATTGTTTCATGTTGTAATAAATACCCTATGTATACCTAGATACCATCTGCTACATCAAATTCTTTCGCCTTTAGCTTCTCATACCAGTTGTTATCGAGGCAGGTTTTAGCCTCGCAGTAAAAACAGATTATTTATATCAAGTTGGCACGGACCAGACTTCTTTTGCAGAATATCCTTGCATGTGTCAAACTTCCACGGGTTGACCTCTTCCAGAACTGGATAACCTTCCATAGGATAACCTTCTACAACAAAAACCCCTATGAGACAATTTCCTATAGGACAAGCTTCTGTAAAATAACCTAGAGGTTCTTATTTCTTTATTGAAGCGACACCATGAGCAGCACCAATAAGACAACACTGCAATCTCCTTCCGATTTCTTTCCCTCCGAGGGCTCTCCACCCGGCAGATCTTCAGTCAGTCTTGCTCTGACCATTCGGGAGTATCTATGCCTCCAAAGTGTGCATTCTGTGACTGCCAAATAAAATCGGGTGCAAGTTTGTCTGAAATTCAACCAGTGATCCTCCAACGGGACTCCGTGGCTCTCAACAGTGGGCCTTTCCAGTTGTGGGAATAAGCTGTGTGCGAGACGCCACGCCGTGGGTGCGTTGCACAGAATGGGGGGTAAATAACAGGCCAGCTATATTTATAGCACAGCATGCAGCACTTCGGTGGAAAAATGACCTACCTGCACAATAGCCGTCAATTACTTCTTGCAGCCAAGGCATACTCCTAGGCCGTTTTGCATGCGCGCCCTTGTCACCACACCATCTTCATTGGCCTTCAAAGCCATTGTAATACATTGACTTTAGGCACCAGGATCATTTCCAATCTATTAAAAGACCACAGAAATTTACTTAAGCACGTGTGTCCTCAAAGAGAAACTCACTATCTTAGATTCACCATCACCCCATACATCAACCAGGAGAGACGGGAGACACAAGACTAATAATGGCACCACCTCGTTGCAACTTATGTAATTTCTCTCCATAACCTCTAAAACCTTGTCGTTTACCAATCCATTCACTGCGTTTTGTCAGGAAAGTTCCGCTAATTAATCGTGTCTAGTGCCATGGGCAAATCGCAACTTTTGCAACGTAGTATGTAACAGGATTGAGTGGCCTTCCCCTAATGGTCAAAAACAGCGTCACGTTCAGAACTTTCAGCAATTAATACAGTCCGCACTTGGCTGTCCATTATGTGAGCTCATCTGCAGTGGGCTACGGCAAGAATTTCTGGTCGCCAATGCTGCGTTTCTCGTGGCCCAGGATGACATGGGTCCAGTAGACGAGGCTATTCAAGCTAGCGTCGCTGACCCTGACAATTCTTTTACGCCTGGCATTCCCGGTTTGGGTGACCCTGCAAAGCATGGGTATTTCTCAACAAGACCAGATCGGCAGGATATGGGTTTTTGTGTCCCTGAAAGCAGCATGCTCATTGGAAGTGAGCTGTAAGTCATCCCAACCCCAGAATGGTCGCCCTTACTTTCGATACGGTCTACCATCACCTCGTCACATGTCCTTGGCATTTTGTAGAATTGGAGGATGTTGTTTTTGTGTTGTTATACTTGAATTTGTATATCCTAACCCCCCCTGATGCACAATCTTCGTCTTATTAGATGCAAATTCGGTATTTTAGTACTTACCAGTATGTATAGTATCACCAGACTCATCCAGTCCTGTTCAACAACTCCATCAGTCTGAGAACTCAATATCTAACGCCTTAACTTTGGCTTCAGGGCTGGTAAAATCCGATGGAGGCGAAGATTGACAACCACTTCCAACCCGTCTACTTGATGTGGGAGGTCCTTCGGGCAGAGTACGCCTAGTGGAGCCTGAAAACGGCTCTATGGCAAGGTATGCTACCCTCAGTCATCGCTGGGGGTCCTTTACAGGTCACGTTACTACCAAGGAAAACCTCAAGAAACGCCTTCAAGAACTTGACGTTCAAGATCTACCGGAACTACTCCTCGATGCCATTCGTGTCTGCCAGATTACAGGTTTGAGATACTTGTGGATTGATTCCCTTTGCATCTTACAAAACAGCTTGGAAGATTGGGAGAGAGAATCAAAGTTTATGGGCAATATTTACGCCCAATCAACTTTCACCATTGCAGCCCATTCTGCTAAAACAGATCAAGAAAGCTTCCTTGAGAATTCCGCTGCTCGTTTCAAGTTTGTTTCCTTGCAAGGGATGGATAAACAATTGTGGAATATTCGACTCTCACGCAATTTCGAGAGGGAAATCGTTTGCGCCAGTTCAATTAACTCCCGAGGATGGGTTTTGCAAGAGCGCTTACTCTCCAAAAGGATGCTCCATTTCCTTCCCTCAGCCGTATATTTGGAGACAAAAAAGGGGGTCCAAGAAATGGGCTCTACCGAAGGATTTTACAGCAACGGTTTCCCGAGACATGGAGTCATCCAACGCCAACCGTATTACTTCGAAAGTTTAGGGTTAATGGATGCTTTCAATCCAGTAAATCCTTCAGATCACTGGCAGTCGATAGTGGAAGCCTACTCCAAGTGCCAACTCACAAATGACGGAGACAAACTACCGGCTCTTGCTGGTATCGCGAGCAGGATCCAGAGGAAGACACGAGATGACTACATTGCCGGATTATGGCTTAATCAGGACTTTCTGTCACAGTTGCTTTGGTTTACGTCCGATGGAAGATCCACAAGACAGCCCCAGTCTCCAAGGGCCCCAAGTCTATCATGGGCCTCGGTGGATGGGCCTGTCAAGCATCTCTTCGAATCCCCAAACCATAAAAGACGGGCTCGGTCATCCCTACTTTGGCGACTGGTCCCTGCAGGTCTAGATGGCTTCGACGATAAGGGATTCATTCCTGCAGATCTGAGTGGGTTTGACAGTGACCACTTACGAAATACCCTCGGATGTCAAGACAAAGAGGAACCTTACTGGATAGATAAGGATGTACACCTCCTATTTACAGGAGTCCTGATTCAGCTACCAAAACTTGGTAGTCGGTGGAGTCCGACAAGTCCAACGGTCAGAAATCACAAACTTTGGCGGAGAATTATCGGTAATTTCAAGGCTGTGGAGCGCGTACAATGCTGTCGTCCTTTGCAGCAAGGTGACGATGTTGTTGGAATTGTCCTTCTGGATGAGGATTCTGACGACCATTCATCAGAAATAATTTTCTGGTGTGTTTCAGCCGCGACAGGACCTGAAGTGCTCGTTCTCTTGGTCGTATCTGAAAATATGGAACGAGGGGGAACGTACAGAAGAGCTGGGTTGTGCTTGGTTGTGCGATATATACGAGCGGGAGATGGATGTTCTTTCACAGGCGAACCGTCTTTTGTAACAGAGCTGAGGCACGACAAGCAACCAATTTTGTTTACATAGGTCGAATCCTTGAGTCCGGTTCATTAGGTCTGATCGAAAATCAGTTCTCAGGCTCTCTTTATCCTTTTCTTCTCCTTCCTCTTCAATACAAAGTAGGTGAGCTCCGTATTTGGTTTCGGACTGTTGGCATTCGCTCTAATGAATGTGGTTGTCAGCATCATCCGCCACAACAATCACAACCACAATCATGACCATAGCCATAATCACTCAACTATTATTTGTGTGCCCTCTATCTATCGAAATATTTCAGGCCTTAAGCCACTGTCCAGCTCAAATCCAACACATACTGTTGAGCTGCCATAAAGTTTACCCCAGTGGTCAAAGTGACATGGGAGATAACAAGCTATACACATCCCATCTAGGATATTATGTCACTGACTCATAGAATACAGAATTTGTCAGCACAGCTAAGGCGTGCATTTATTGGCATGCTCTATGATGTATACCGAGGATGCTTATATTTTAGTACAGTTGAGTTGTAAACTCAATCTCCAACAGAGAAATCTCTTGTCTTGTCCCAAAGAGTACCCAAGGATTGCGCACCGAGGCTACGGTCTACCAGCATGCATTTGAAGCAAGCAGATGTTGCGTGGTCGAAGTCTATCTACGTATACTGGACGATATTGTTGTTCGACTGCATGCTGAATCGGAAAAACGCTGGTATTTCCTAGAGGCAACCTGGACAAAGGGAGTATGTCTGTCATACCTTTGTGAGACAGAAACCCTGAGTTTGAACTCGAGTCTTGATTTGCTGATTTCGCCATGGCCGATTCCCTGATGTCGGCTTCAGATGGTCAGGTCAGTGTTGTAAGCAGGAGCCCAGCGTCGCTAATTCTATCCTTACCCCTCCCCCAAAATCATCAGAGCAGTGCCAAGTGCCGGGGCTGTGCTTGGCCTAATCGGGGGGTGAAGTACCTGGAGGGGTGCTGATACACCTACCTAATAAGTAGCGTCTGCCAAGCTACACCTCCACAGGGGGGGACCCGTTTGATTGACCCGCGTGAGAGGCGATATCCGACTCCAGACGTTCCTTCTTCTCTCCGAGTGAACCACCGCAAACCAGATGCTGGACAGGCCTGGCTTGCTACCATCATAGAAAAATCCCAAGTCGACTCAGAAAAGCCACCACAGCAGCTATCTAGTCACCAGACCCACCGAATAATCACCTCTGGCGCTCCGCATCCCCTCACTTGTGCCACTGTCTCAGCCAACTCAGCAAGCCCGCCCGCAGTTGACGACGCCCCCGAGCGCCATTAATCACGCGGCCAGCCCACCACCAAGGTCGCGCCTACGACACCACTCGTCTTTCATACTCAGTCACTGCTCAAGTGAAATATTAGTCCCTGCGTCAAGGCCCTGATTATTTGTCACGGGTCCGTCTAAGCCCGGGCCCAGGTCCAGGCACCACTCGCAGAGATGGGTGCCCTCTGCGGCAAGGAGTCCAAGGACGACAACTTCACCGGGCCAGGCCGCCGGCTCGACTCCCCGCCGGCAGAACGGGCCACCGCGCCGCTGCCTAGCAACAGGCGCGTCGTCGGCGGCCCCCCGCGGACGCTGGGAGGCCCATCAACGGCGAGCGGTGGCGGAGCTTCTGCCGCTGATGCCGCGGATGCAAGGCGTAGAGCTGCCGAGGCTGCCGAGGTAAGAGAGGAGCCCCGTCCCGACTTGGGACGACGCCGACAGTAGCAGCTACTCCGGCGGTGCATCGGAGACTAACAGTTCTCACTTAGGCAAGACAGAAAGCTGCGGAAGGCAAGGCCACGGGCAAGTTAGGCAGCCAGCTGCAGCAGCAGAAGAAGCAGACCATGAACGAGACCATGAAGCAGGCCGCCGAGGACGAGGCGCGGCGGAGGGAGATCGAGACGGCAAATGACCAGCGCAACTACAACTGATGTGCGTCTGAGACTGCTTCACTTATGCCGGCGTTACTTGGTGGGTTGGGATTCTTCACTTGGGCAAAGCGAGCCCCGGTTTTTTCTTCTTTTGACAACGCATTGTCTAAATCTTACTCTATCTCGACCACCTGCCACATGTGATTCTGTCGACACTGATAGCTATGCACTCTCTGTGGCTAGGCCGTGAAGCGACCACTCCTTCTTTATGTGCCTCAGCCCCGGGCAATGTAGCCGTTGCATCAGATCTTGGGAATATACGACTCTCGTAGCGACACCAAAATTGACTTTGAACAAGAAAACTCCCAGCCATAGGATTCTGTCACAGCTTCTCTGAGCCTTGTCTGGTTAGACTCTCTTTCCTTGTTTCAACAAGTCCCCAACTTTAGGTGGCAGGACCAGGGCACTTCTATCATTGCGTCTGTAGAAATCGACAATGACCATAGCCGTGTTCTCCGGCACATCCTCGTGGACAAAATGGCCGGCCTCCGGGAAGATATGCAAGGCATATTTGCCTGTGAAAGAGTCAGCATTCACAGATATTCTGCACCACACACGGAGTGACGGCAAAGGCTCACCTTGCATCTGGCCGATGGTCAACTCCTTGTCCAAGCGGTCAGTTCCGGCCAAGATCAGCAGCTTCCCGCCCTTGGCCTCGAGGAACTTCTTGCTCAGGCCCACGAACCAGTCCGACCAGAAGGGCTCCGTCGCGGCGAGGTTCGTCACCCACTTCCAAGGCCTGCTCGCGCCTGGAGTCTGATCCTGCGTCAACAGGGCGGGCACGCTCGTGCGCGCGGAGATTGAGTTGCGGAGTGTCCTCGACCGGATGTGCCAGTCAATGCCGGCTTGGACCGAGGCGAAGCCCGTAGGTCTGGTGGACAGGTATGTCGTCATGCTCTGGAGGGCGTCCATGGCTGAGCCCTCTACGACGTCTAGCACGGCGTAGCCGAGGAGTGAAGTCCCCAGGGCATGAGACTTTGCCAGATCCGTCACGACGGCTCCCCCGAGCGAGTGTCCGACGAGCACAATCGGGGGTAGTTCCTTCCAGCCCATCTGCGCCTGGGTCTGCTGGATTGCAGACAGCAGATCGGTGCGTAGCGTCTCCAGCTTCAAGTCGAGAGGCGAACCTTCGGGTGTGACTGTCGATCCATGGCCCCTCGCATCCAGGGATAGGATGCCCGCCGATGACAGTCGCTTCCTGATCTCGGACCCAACCACGGCGAACGACAAGGCAGATGAGCCAGCGCCGTGGTGCATTACGAACAGAGGCCCCTTGTCGCCAGGTGAGGTCAGATAGGCATGGTGCGTGATCTGAGCGGTACCAGACTCGTCCTTCTGGCCCTCGAGAAAGAGCTCCCGTTCAAAGTACGTTGTCCAAGGTATCTGGTCCAATGTTCTGCCTCCTCCTCTTGGGGGACTGGTTCAATTAGTACTGTGCTTGGAGTCCCATCGAGCCAGGGTGCCTGAACCTTAAAATGGGCAGAACTTACCCTAGCGGTCTTGCAAAGAGCTTCCTGCTCGGGGTAGGCACCACCGTGCCCGTAGACGAGGCCGACGAGGCCGACGAGGAGTCGTCGTCGAGATATTCCGGCAGCTCTCCTATGCGACCGTTCTCCTCCTCCTCCTCCTCCTCCTCGTCTAGCTCATTGAAGACATCTGCGTTGCTCATCTCCATCTTCTTCTTCGCCCACGCCTTCTGCAGGTCACTCATCTTGAGTGCACAAGAGCTCCGGGTGTACTAATGCCGTGCTCCGTCATCTAGCCCGACCGCCGGCGATCGATGGATGAGACTCCTCTCAGGCCTGCATGGGGGAGGTTGCGCAGGATTGAGCCGGTGGGTGCGCTTTTGGCGGGCAACACGTGGTGTTGTCCCGCTAGAGATTGTAACAGAAGCGGCTGCAGGAGATGGCCTTTCAAGTAGCGATCAGTTCATGTGCCAGTGCGCATTACAGGCCGTTGAGAATCGCAACGTACGTCACCGTACATGTGCTGTAGGTGGGTGCGTTTTGGGCGGATCTGGCCGCGGCGAGGGGATACCTGGTCACTTAGTCTGGCGGCTTCCCAATGCGTGCAGCGGCAGGTACAGTGCTTTGCACAGTGCGGCGCAACAAGACCTTTTATCAATCGGGTAGAATTGAAAAGAAGACTGACAATTCTGGGCTTGGGCGAAGTTTTTGAGCAAGGTTGACAGAGCTCCTCTGAATTTTCAAAAGTTTGCATAAGTTATATGGTTACGAGTTCTGCTTCAGTGGCGGCAGCCACCACTCAAGTGCCTGGCTTTCCTTCCAATGCGGAAGCACTCGAGTTACCCCAAAACAGTTGTGGCTGGAGCTCAAATCGGTTGCTCCTGAACAATTGTCACGCAAGGAGAAATACAAACATGTGCCGCATGCAGGATGCTGGAATCAGTCGTGGAGGAGACCAAGTACCTTTACGCCTTCATTGCCTGATCTGTCTTGGATATCTTTGTCTAAAACCTTTTTGTCCAACCATGCCGCCAATAACGCCAAAGTGTTGCAGGCTTGTCAAATGCCACTCCATGAAATGCTTCTTGGGGTACGCGAACAGCGCACTCAGACTGAAAGAGCCACAGGAGACCGAAGTACCTCGGTGTCTTTCACCGGCTCATCCGTCTTTTGACGTTTAGAAGAAACCTTCTCGGAGGCCCGAGGAGGTGGGGCGCCTTCATTCTTCCGTTTTGCGCTGCCGTTCAACGCGGCCGCAGATTTCGCGCCCGGGTCGACAATAAGACCGACTGCCTTGTCTGCGTCCACTGCCGCGTCCCTCAAATGATCGAATCCCAGTGCCTCGCAGACTGAAGTGTAGCTCTTACAGGACTGAACGCGCTTGTAGGCAGGCTGCTTGCCAGGTATGATCTGGTTCAGCATGTACTTTGTGTTGCCGAACTTGTTCTCCGTCTCCATCGCGAACCGGAGATACGTCTCCGTCACCTCGGTCCAGGGCGCCATGCCGCCCTGTTCCTTGGCCCTGAAGCAGCTCGAGTTCTTCTCGGCCGCCGTCGCGATCATGGCCCCATCAACGCCGAATTCCTTGATGAGCTCCACAGCAGAATCCCGGTCTTCGACGTCCCCGTTCATCAGGCATGCAACGCCCGCCTCGTGGCACACTTCCCGGACCATCTGCAGCTGTCCTCGGATCGCCCTCTCGCGCGGTCGCATGGGCGTTGTTCGGCAGTGCACTGTCAGTCCTGTGATGCCCGTGGCCACCAGCCTCCTGACCAGGGCTTCGGTTTCTGCGGGAGTCTCCAGTATCCTGATCTTAACACTGATACCAATATTAAATTCTGGTACGATGTTCTTCACCAGAGCCTCCAGGATCGCCACCAGCTTGTCAGGTGTCTTCAAGAGTGCCGCGCCCATCCCGTCGTGCGTACTGAACGGCTTCGGGCATCCTGCGTTCACGTCTATCCCCGCCACGTCCGGTGCGATCAGTCGCGCAGCCGCGACGGCGCGGTCTGGGTCGGAGGTGCCGACCTGAAAGATGAGCTTGCGCCCTTCGCGCTCGGGGTGCAATCGGTAAATGACCGATTCTTTGGCGTTGGGGGGCGGTTGCTTTTGTCCTTGGTGCGGGATACGGATGAAGTCGATTGTATTCGTGGATGGGTTGACCCGTCGCGTTGCACCTAACATGGACCGATCAACAGTCTCGGGGCCTGCACGGACAAGATTCGTCAGTCATGGTGGGGGACGAGACGACACGCGCAGAGAAACTGACCCCATACCAAGTCAGCGCCATAGTGGAGGGCCAGCAGGCGCGATGGCAATTCACCCGACCGGACCATGGGTGCCAAAACGAGTTTGCCTCTGTAGTCGACACCCCTGGAAGGGATCGGCACTCTTTTGACAGTCGCCTCAGACATGACGAATGACTTCAAGAAGCGAAATAGCATCACTGTCTTGGTGGCCACATTTGTTGCATGCAGTGATGGAAAGTCCAACCTGCGAAGTGAACTTTCTCTAAATAAATCGATTAGCACTCGTTCCCCACGTGGGGCTGGCCTGTGCTCAGTCAAGACCATGTGACGAAAGTTTTCGGCTCAATACGGCTAGCGTCGTCGGTCCCTCCCATGTAAACCAATAATATGTCACACCGACTGGCCCCGCACAACGGCCCGACACGGCAGCCTCCCGTCACAGCCGCTCTTTGCATGTGGCAAACCTGTCGCCCTCCGGACATTTATACCACTGTTCAAATAGATTGTAACCACAGCTGGGGTGAATTGTAACAGTGGAACTGTTTGATCAATACAGGATCTGACTTGGGCGTGCTGGTCCGTGCGATGCACCAGTCGAGGCCACTCGCAGCGTGTCACAGCTTCCGGGCTCTGGAACCCGGGAGGCCACCTCACATCGTGGGATCCTCTCAAGCAACCAACACCCACAACCAGGCTCCCGAGACAGCCATCTCTCTAAAGCTGTTACCCTGGTACTTGATACATTGTGTAACACGCATAGAACCACTTGTTTTACCACAGCACGCTAAAAACACTCCACACAGTCCTTCCATCACTTCCATCACCTCCCATACTCTTCAGCATTAATTCAACACTTTGGGATACCTTCTAAAGATGCAAAAAGGCAAAAAGAAACGTTGGAATTAAACGGGGCGTGGAGAATGAGGGGTGGAAGTTGGTCAGGTGGAGGTCCTGCCGCTCCTGCCAGCGCCTCAGCCTACACCCTTCAACATCAATTCACCACTTTAGAATACCTTCTGTGAACGGTGGAGGTCCTGCTGCTCCTGCCAGCGCCTCAGCCCACGCCCTTCAACATCAATTCACCACTTCAGAATACCTTCTGTAAAGGCAAAAAAATAAGTTAACCACTTGCAATAATTGGTATCTGGAGAATGAGGTGATCGAAACCTCGACCTTCCGCAACATTTACTGCAAAGCGGACGCTCTGCCACTGAGCTAAATCCCCGATCTCCCTATGTACGTTGTGTATTTGGCCCAGTGGTTATAACCCCGCTTTGCAGTTTATATTCACTTAGTATTTTGCAAATAATATTCACTTGGTATATATATTATAAAGCAGCTGCTTATATCCTGCAAGATTACTGTCTAGAGGGTTGGTAAAGCTATAGTAGGGTGCCTCCTTAATGCAATCTGCATCGCTGAGCTTATTATTCAGCGTGACAGGATTGCTCAGAAATCACATTTGGCAGAGCTCATGAGGATATCGGCTGTTGTAATACAGTGCTTAGAGTGGAGGAAGAGGTGTTTCTGTAAGTCTGGAGAGCTGAGTTCCTATACCTCTTGCGCAATTGGGCAAGATATGTTAACTGTGTCCTAATATTGCAGGGCAACTGCAATGCCTCAAGACACCTACCATTGAGATTGATAATTATTAATCGTAGAAGCTCAAGTTTAAGTCCGTCTGTAACTCATACTATCACCAGCTTCAAACTCCAGAGAACGAACGCTATTAAGTTCACACACACCACAAGAAGGGCAGGCGAAAGAATGGAAACCTATATATGTTGGCCTACTTAGGTATGTCCTTAATGGCCTTTTCGGGTATCCCACAGAAGGGTTTCCATAGGACGGTATCCCACTATAGGGCGTCCTATTAGAAGGTACCCTACTGGTGGGTACCCCACTGGAGGTTGTCCCACAGGACGGTATTCTACAGGATAGTATTGCACAAGATGATATCCTATAGAAGGTTATCCCACAAGACAGTATGCCACAGGAGGCCATTCCACAATAGGGCACCCCATAGGACAGTAGCCCACTGGAGGTTGTCCCACCTCCTGAGGTTATCCAAGATGAGATCATCTTATGAAAGGTGTACTAAGCCCTTGTGTGGTGAGATGTTTCAGGATCCTTATGGCCTCGGTTTTCCTCTCACATGTACTACGCTTCCGCGAAAGTTTGTCGAGTGCACAGCAAGCATTAGGGAGGCGTGGGCGACACCAGGGAATTCGGTTCCTGGGCTGGGGACACTGATTTGGATTCCGAAGTTGAATCGTTATGTGCTTAGGGGTCGACGAGGAGGGCGTGCGGCGTAAGGATCTGCGCGATACAAGGTGGGATCTGACGCTAGTGAAGGATAATAGGAGTCGCCTCCTGAATGTGCACGAGGCCACCAAAATGTGGGTACGGCGTAGTTGCTGCTCTCTGTGATCCAGAGCCTAGATTCGAGCTCCCTGTGGTGATCTGAGTGTGCGCGTCCAGCTGGTGTTGTCTGGAATATCTAGAAACAGCCCCGAAAGTAGGAAGCTCCTGGATATATGGGAATGCACATTGTGAGATCCTCCAATGTCATCGGCCTGTTCTCTCGTGTTTCATGCGTAGAGTTGTGGGTTTTGCGAAGGCTCTTAATGGTCTGCAGTTTGCCAGCGTTGGAGATCCTCTGAAGATCATGTGTCTATCGATCTTCCGCCCTGTTGCGTTCAAATGCTAGCCAGAAAGCGCACCAGAAGGTAGCAGGGTCTCTCGAGGACGTTGATATAAACTGCCCGTGTTAGCTCAAAGCCTGGATAAGTGGCGGGAGACACACGATTCCCGCAGCTTTTCGCACCTGACAACCGTGCGCTCGGTGACTAATGAGTAGTCCTTCGTATCAACTCCCTGTCAGCCAAGTTCGCGATCCTTTCTTATTCGACCGCCTCACCATGACAGCCTCCTTTCATGCAACATCTTTGACGGCGGGCGGCGCCAGGCTTGCCTTCATCTTAAGGCGGCTGGCCGGTGCTGCCTGTCTATCAAGACCAGATCAGGCTTGTCAAGAACTTCTTCCTCGCCAAGTTGCATGCGAATGGCGATCAACCTCTGGTAGAGGATGAGGCTCCGCTCCTCTCCGGACAAGCGGCGGGAGGTTGCGCGAAGCTTGCCTTCATCTTAATGCGGCTGATGGCGCTATCGTTCTGAAGGTACGTCCGCCTTGATATAGCTTCCGTGATGTCGTTGAATCAAAGGCTGGGCTTGGGACTGATTGAGACTGGAAAGGAAATGAAACCGCCTCTAATGCCTCCACTGTCCCGCCTGTTGCTGGCCAAGCAGTACGAGCCCTTAGCATCTGTGGCGATTATCAACGGGTCCGAGTAGTAAAAAGGTGTCGCTATGCCAACTACACCCCCTTCAACCGTCCTCCTTTCTCTCCTTTCACTATGCTGTTTTGATGAGCACGGCAACACAGGTCACTGCTGGTCACGGAGCTCACCGTCTTCCCTTGGCGGGTGACTCAACACCTCGCCACCCAAAGATCACGAGCCTTCTGGTCCCCTGTCAGCCACCCCGGGAACCGCGACGCGAAATCACTAGCTGGTGTGAGCCTTGAGAATTTACCTCCCAGACTGACCCACGACCGTCGAGAACGAAAACCCTCCAGCCTTCTACCGCCAAACCAAATAGTATCAAGAGGAGATGAAGAAGAAGAACAAGCCGAGGAGAGGGAAGCTCAGAGGATGTGTGGGGAGAAGGATGGGGGCCGGGACATTTGGGATCAACAATCTAGATTTCGTAAGGAGGACAAGGAATGCCATCTTTTCCATATGAATCTCCAACCCAATAACAAACAAATCAATCTATTTGGAGCGAGAACATCTGTACAGCGACACGCTCAATGACAGCAACAATGTGACCAGTATATAGCGGCTTCTGCTCATCATTGATCTCCTCTCCCGTAAATAGGAGCAGATTCTGGCCCTCAACCTCAAAGCTGATATGTAGCTGCTGTAGGATGCCATCCAAGCTATATAAGCCGAGGACGAGTGGGTGACAACAAAATTTCAAAGACTTCTTTGCCCAGCTGAAGATAAAAGGAGATAGGTTGGGCTAAGAGGTTGAGACAAAGATTGGCGAGGTGTTATATGCAGCTTAGCCCTTTCCCCTGAGGTAAAAGGAGCTCTAGGCGATAGCCTTCTGCATAGCGAAGATGCAAGAACGTTGTAAGTTAGGCTGCCATCCAGCAGATCGTCTAAGCAAAGTGTACAGCACAAGACAAGAAGCTACCGCTCCAGGAGAATGATGGGTATCTGGCGCAGCAGTACCTCGCACCAGCAGGCGTAGACTAGATGACTTATAAGGCAACCTGTTTCTGTGTAGCAACCTGCTATGTTGACTACTTGGACACTCCTTCTAATAGCTTTCATACGTACGAGAATACGTTCTATAGTTAAGCGGCCGTGGTTCGATATGTTGGTCTGCTACAGAAATACCTTATTGCAGTGTTGATGGATTTATGCATGGTGTTGTATATTCGCTCATCGCAGAATCTGAGTAACTTAGACAATGCGACCCCCGCGCCATACAAAATTTACCAAAAGGATGTAATTTTCGAAAAGCTCTGAAAGCCGAGCGCAGTTTGTACCTATGCCTCCACTGCAGCTGTTCACCAGCATATAAATCCAGGTCTACGCACCATGTGATTGGGATCATGCTCAAATACTGACCTCAAGTAACTAGATTAGGACGGAATCCAGTGAAGGGAAGCACACACGCTGCCCAGGAGTCACAACGGGCTGTAGCTTACATATAAAGTGATTTCCTCACCAACCATCCATTGCGGAAGGTCTAGGGTTCGATCCCCTACTCTCATCATCTCGGTTTCTTTACTAAATGGATGTGCTACACCCCCGGATATGCAATAATCATCCGGCGAGCTGTCTAAGTCTATGTAATGGTAGGGCTCTCCCAACGGCTTCTGACCTCACCTCGGCAGAAATTGGACTGCCTCTCTTCGAATTAGCTCAACTGAGGAATCTGAAAGCAGCATGGTAATTCTTGAATTTCCAACAATTGCTGAGGATATGATCCAGTAAGCAGTCTAGAAGTTTGAACCTGATAAGCTACCTATCAAGCCAAGACAGTGCCCATAAGGTTCAAGGGACCAAGCAAACATAATTTTAGTCCAACGCTCTCTTCCAGTGTGGTCCCCTCCCTTATAATCATTTCCTATGTAACAACCTTCCGTAGGTGATACTCCTATAGGATGCCCATGTATGGGAGAATCTCTTATGGAATATCTCGTATGGGGTAATCTCGTATAGGATAGCCTCCCAAGAGACATCCTCCTAAGAAACATCCTCCTCTGGGACCTCATCTGGGATGACCTCCCGGAGGACCTCTTGTAGGACAACCTCCTATGAACCAAACTCCTATGGTATACCCTCACATTGGGCAGCTTCCTATAGGATAAAGCTCTTATGAGACTGCCTCTTATATGATAGCCTCTCATGGGATGACCTCTGGAGTAACCTCTTATAGTACGAAACCCTATGACTCAACCTCCCATGCGATCGCCTCACATGGAACAGCTTTACCAAGGAAGCTTCTTCGAGGACGGCCGGAACTTTCTTTATGATCTAGTGACCACCCGCTCTTAGACAAGATGTACGCCTCGTAGTTGGAGCCCTGGGTGGCCTGGCCGGTGACGTTGCACAGGTCAGGCGAATTGCGTGTTTGGCGGCAGTTTCACGCTCAACTGGCTCGTCCCTTTGTGTTTGAAGAAACCCGAGGTTGGGAATAAGAGCCCTGCGACTAGAGGATGGGCGTTCTTCCTCGGATGAAGGTCGTCTCTAGCGCCTTCTGAGGGCTTGGCGGGTGGATTGGATGCGTATTTGAAGACAGTGGATCCCAGATATATCAACGACCCAGAACAGGCCTCTCCAAGAGCATCGTCACCACCGATGGCTTCACGAAAACACCAATAAATGTACGATCGGCTGTGATGCCAGAAGGTCGTGTTCTTTGTGACTTCTGCTTGAAACAGGTGTCATCAAGAAATGGGACCAGATTCAAGCCCCCATCATCAATAATTACTCGAAGATGAAACTCAATAAGGGGAAGGGAGATCACTTGAGCAAGCAAACGACCCAGTCGAGTTTGCATCCAAGTGCCCAGATGCAATTGGTGCTGCGAGAAATCCAAGAATATTATGGCGTCCATGCTACATCGTTTCTAGTTCTTGTGTTGAAGCGCTTGTGACTTTCAGGTGGGCTACACTACAAGGCCCGCCAGACAAGCAGCCATACGGCACCAGGCAATGGCTTTGTCTGAGCCCCAAAGAATTGAATCAGGTTTAGACCAGTAGCAAAGTATCTACAAGCTCTACTCTCCGTGCCCTTGCTGATCACCTACACACAGGCTGGTGAGCACCGTTGCAACGGTTCGCCGTTTCGCCGTTCGAGTCAGGACAACACTTCTGAGCACCTAGCCGTCCACACACATGACGTACCCTGCTGTATACTACTACGAAGTAAACACAATTTACTTTCCCTCACTGGGTGGATCCCATCCCAGCCTGGCGCAACAGAGGCACTTCCGCTGACGACTCTAGCTGTTGAACTCGAGCTCTGAAGCCCCATGAGTAATTTATCATCTGCACACATCACCCCACTCCATGAATCCGGTTCTGCATTGTATCCGTAACCCGTTACCGTATGCGGATGGTCCGATACCAAGGCACCAAAATACCGAAGTATTCAAGCATCGAGGGCCAATCAGATTCGGCTGACTAAGTGATGCCGACCCGGACCCGAAAGCAGCGACGACCATCAAGGTTCTCAATGTCCTGTCCAATTCTGCCTCAGCATCAGTCCCCTCCGCTGCCCTCCTCATCTAACGTCACCCCGCGGGATTGCACACCTCCTCGCCTCAGGCCATTCGTCTCCAGTTCTAACTCGTCCTCCATCCTTTTCTCGCGGGTTGCCGTTGGTCATCTACTAGTATATACTCTCGCTCAACCTTCTGACACCACGACATGACTTGAACTCGTGGGACCCTTGGAAAGCCGCCAGCTGGGGACCACCGCGGTTCCTCTCTCTCCCTAGCGACCAGCCCGATATCCGTCCAGAATTCCTGACTGCAATCTGGACCGGCAAACAGCGCCTTCAACAGCTCCGTTTTAGACGGAAGCGTCAGGAGGCCCACCATGGATGACCTGGTGCTTAGTTTGGCACCCTATGGGAACGCCTCAGTCCACGAATTCTCGGCGCACGACGACACATGTTTGATTGGGGCAGGCTGTCAGGGCCTTGGTCTCGTTTCTCGCCAGAACCACCATGACAATGGGGCCACATTCAGCGCTATTCCCTACCCGACCTTTACTGGATTCGCTAGCCATGATGTCGCGTCTCCTTCTCCTCACTCACCTAACGCCGGTGACACCTTCCCTGAGGCTCATACCGGGAAACCGCAGTCCAGGATGCAATCACAAGGCTACGACGACCCTGATCCAACGGCCCCTGAGTTGGTGTCGGCGGTTTCGCCGCACGAGGCGCCTGGTCTGCCACCTCAAAATGACGAGCTTCTTGAGGACTACGCTCCCTCTGAGGCAGAAAGCCACGCTACTTGTGATAGTCAATGCTCCGGAAGCAAAGGTCCATGTAGTGCGGGTACATGTGACTTCGTCACTGCCTGTAGAGATGAGAACTGTACGAGACCTGCTGTCGAGCCTGATGTCGCCCATAGCGCCTTCATTTTGCAGACCATGACGAGCGCGAAGGAAGCCAGTGCAAATCTTGTGTCTTTCCAGGAGCGTAAGTCGGCATTCTGTTCATATTCGAGCGACTTTCACGTGGCTTACACTTCCATAGAACCGAGCCTGTACGAACAGAACATGGCTGAACACAACTATGCCTTTAACTTCGCTCAGGAGGCAGGCCCCGGCTGTCCCGACCCAGGGTCGCACGCTACTTTCGCGCACTTGTATCAGAACCAGGCGCAGGCTCATGATCCCCAACAGCAAATTCACCACCAAGGCGACCTAATCCAAGTCGACGCTTTCAACATCTTCGCTCTGGGACCTAATCCCCATTGCCATGCACCTGCTCTACCAGGGGCCTCAGGGCAGAATGGCATGGTGAATTTCCATGGTCAGGCTAGTAGCAGTGGCAACTTCCCCGGGGAATGCGGTGTGCCATTTCAAGATCCATTACAGGCTTCGCTGCATCTCCAGCAGCATGCCCAGCACGGTCAGCTGGTCCCGCTTATGGACCAGGGCTTCCAGTATGTGCAGAACATGCAGCTGCAGCACGCGAACCAACCAGTCCTGGATTTCTCGGGTATGGAAAACGCATCTGTATATGGTCCGTCAAACAACAGCTTTGCACAACAGCCCGTAACACATGGCCATCAAAAGGGGCTTTTCGCATTTGGCACTGAACAGTTGCCATCACCAACAAATCAGGACCTTGGGCCCCATGCATCTCCAAGCGGAGCTAGTTTCCGCGCATCGGCCTCCGACGCCGGCCAGGAAGTGCCAACTTCCCCGGCTGACTCCTGTGTGTCGGGCGACAGCCAAATGCAGGGGACCACACAATCAGTATGCCTGTGGAAACAAGGAGTATCGACCTGTGGGATGGTTTTCGAGAACGCACACCAGCTTGAGATGCATGTGCAAGCTGAGCACGTTGAGAACATGCCAAAGACTGGTGGCGGGTATGCTTGCGCTTGGGCTGATTGTGGACGCCGGCACAAGCCATTTGCACAGAAGAGCAAAGTCAAACGCCACATGTTGACACACACCCAGTGTAAGTGTGGTTTCAACCCAAGACACTCTTTCTCGAAACTAACTTTGTATCCAGACAAGCCATTTCAGTGTGACCATTGCGCACAATCATTCTCTGCGAAACAGGCCCTGACGCAGCATGTCCTCATCCACAAGAACGCCAAGCCACTGAAATGTGACATCTGCGGGAAGGCCTTCAGACAGCAGAGCGCTCTAAGTAAGGCGAACCAACATGATACAGTACCAGCGTTAGACCGAGAAGATAGCTGCTGACTTGTGACACTCATAGCCATGCACATACGCACACATACCCATGTGAAGCCGCTCAAGTGTGAAATCTGTGGGACTTTGTTCGGCGAGTCCTCAAACCTGTCCAAGCATCGGAGGACACATGATGCCGTTGGTCGCCACGCGTGTCCTGAACCTTTATGTGATAAGAGATTCAACAGGCTGGACCAGTGCCGCCGGCACTTAGAAACAGTTCATAAGCGTCGGCCGGAAGGTGAGAGGATCTTTGACTTTGAGACGAATACACATTTGCTGACACGTTTTGATAATCAGAAGTAAAGCAGCTCGTCGCGCCCATGACAATTCGTCGCGAATCCAGCGCCCGGAATAGCCGTTCGAGCAGTAGCAGTGTCGCAGGAAGTAACAAAGCCTCGCGTCTTCCGTCGCAAAAGGTGTCTCGATCCGTACAGACTGCTCAAGAGGACTTTATTCCAAAGCTGGCAACTGTCAACAATTTCTCTGGCCAAGAGAATGCAGACAGTATGGCAGCTCCAATGAACTCGCCCGCTGTTCTGCAATATGGACAGATGTCTGAAGAAGACCACTCTCTGCTATACAGCCCCCCAGCCGGCACAGGATTCAATACAATGCCCATGCAGCAACAGCCCTTTGCAGTCGGCTCTGCGATCACCAATGGAGCGGCATACAATTTCAATCAGCCACTTCAGAATTTTGCTGGGTCGGCCTGGTAGAGTGGCAAGCACTCTTTCCTATTTTATTCCGCTACTCGTGCTTTCATCATTTTCCTTTAGCCCATAATTTTCTGGGTTTACTCTTTTGCGCGCAGTCTCAATTAGGTCTTTGGATGGGTTCAATTCGCAGTTTGACACCAGGGACGAAAGGCACAGATGAAACAGCGGCATGGCATGATGAGATGATACCCCCAATACCACAAATATGCACAGCGGTTGGCGTTCAACAGGACAACTTCTTGTCCGATAGAGAGGAAGGGGTGGAAAAGAGGCGAGCTACATGGAGATGGCGAGCATGGGGAATATGGATATTTTGATGCTTTATGAAGCGAATCAGCTGTATGGCTGGCTTCTTACCGTTGCCTTGTTCTTTCTTGGGCCCTCCGTTTTCTTCGGCACAAGCCACACACGTCCTGGCGTGAGCAACACACAAGGCAATAAGCAAAACCAGACACCAATGTAGACGAGACATCGCCGTGCACTATCTGTCTAAGTCCGTTGGAAGGCATTGATTCGAAGCCGTGGCTCAACCCTCAATACTGCTCGCTAAGTCGGCGAAACTGATCAGATATATTTGATGACATGCAAGCCTCGGATCGTGCGGTTTCTACTCAAGGCCGGGGACGTGGGGGCACTAGCTACTAGTTTGACTGAATGCTGTTGAACAGAGAATAAAGACTTCGTGACACTCTTGGTTGAGAAAGGTGTAGTCTTTGTTCTGTTCCCCGGGGGGAGGGGGGGGGGTCAGGGGTTCCGGGTGAGCGTTTGCTGCGTACTACTAGATGGCCACGAACTACGTGTAATCCGCGAATTTATTGACTTTCCCAAGGGCGTTTGGTGGTTGTCTAACATCTCGGCTGGAGACAGTTGTGAACCACGAAGCCGATTTGCATAGTACGTGACAGTTTAGTCTCACCACGAGAGCAAGTGTATCAATCTAGCCGCCGCACCGTCAAAAGAGAAATGAAGTACCCACCAGATGGGCCACTTTGGCGAAGACTGAGAATGTCACTTACAAAAAACGTCAGGAAAGGACGTTTCGAATGGCGATTATTGTTGGCTCAAGAACAAAGCATACAAATGGGCTGGACAGTATTGAGCAGTATAAGAATGTAGGTTCGGGCCTGGACTGACTGGGAATGTAGTCTATTCTTCCAAAAGCATCATCAAGGGCTTCTCACATCCACGATGAGTGTAAGCCAGCTTGGGAATGCCTCCGATGACCGAAGTGAGTACAACGATATCGCTTTAGTGTCTTTGACCGCCGCACCGTCGGGATGGTTTCACCCTTGACCTTTCACACGGGGGACAGAGCGTAGGTGGTGGTGTGATGTCAACTCGAGCTCTCTTTTGGAGCTATCTGGTTGACTAGGTATCCGGGCTTGCTGTCATATATCCTCATAACACCGAGACCCGTAGCGGAAAACAGATTTTGCCCTGTGATGCCATGCGAGAATGCGTGGAATCGTCTTTTTGTTTTGATTCTCGAAAAACCACGCCAGCGACCTGTAGCCTTTTTGCCTTGACCTGCTTCAATTACCAAAAACCCTCAAATGCCGACGCCGTTTGCCACTTTATGCGGAAGCCTAAACGTCCAACTCGTTAGCACCCTGCACGCCTGCACGGCCCTGGAGATACCTCATGGATCCACTCGCTGGCTAATGGTGATTCAATCTAGACGAACCTTGATGGCGTATTTGCGCTGAGGGAAGTGCTGCTGGCGCTTCTTTGTCTTCTCCAGCTTCCTTGCGGCATCCTCGGGAGACAGGCGGCGACGGATGGCGCGGGTCTGCTTGGGGCGGAGGTCGAGAGGGAGGTACTTCTTGTTCTTGTAGAAGAGGCGCAGGTTGTGTCGCTCCTTAGCGTTGATGATGGTGAGGACGCGGGCGATCGACTTTCGGAGGTCGTGGCTGCAGATAGAAACCCATCGTTAGCTCCCGTATCCCATGTTGATTCCAGTCCGTCCTCCAGGTCTCGGGCACGAATTGTGACTGTTTCGGTGAATCGTGTGATATGTTCGTGTGCCGTGTGGAGTTCGGGTTTCCGCTCACATCTTGTTCAGCTTGGTGCCGGAGGAGGCGATCTTCTGGATGCGCAGCTGACCGAGCTCGGTCTTCAGCTCGCCGAGCGTCTTCGTGAGCTCGTCCTTGTTCTTGGACCACAGCTGGCCGGCCTTGATCTTGCTGGAAGACTGCAACATTGTCAGTGACCCGTCCGAGGTGTAATCGTCCATCGCAGTCGGCTGGTAGTGGGGGCAAATTGCGCTGCACGAAGAGCACTTCTGCAGCTCAATTGCCGCCCACAGCTTCGCATAAATTCGGGATCGAAGTCGTAACGCACCATTTTCGCAGGTAATGTCGATTTAACGTCGTCTGTCGGGGGGCGGGCAGAAGGGCAAGTTGCTGGTCGTTCACGGGAAGGCGCCTGTCGTCCTGGGTGGAGTTTAGGAAAAGCCTGTGGGCAATCCACGTAGAAAATTTTCGGAGAAAAGTAACGCAGTCGCCGGGCCCGTTTGCCGTAGTGCAGTGCAATGCAGTGCAGTTGTTGCAGGCTGGCGGCTGGCGGCTTGCAGGAGTGAGCTACGCTAGGCTCCTTAGCGAATGGCCGTACCGTACCAGGGCCCACTCAATGCTGCGCTAGGGGTCCAAACAACAGTACCAGTCACCAATGGCAGCGGGTCATACTACCAGGGTACCTCCAGATAGGCGTCCTAATGATGGACCCTTGTCTCCACTGCCTAGGCAAGTCCTACAGCATTGTCTGCCCTGGTGCGCCGGCTCTCCGACAGGTGTGACGACAGGCCAGCAGCTCGACCTTAACACGGAGATACCCAACACTTCAGAACCACCCTACATGCACATGCGTATCATCTAGACCAGAAACACCAGCTCCCCAATTACTCTACCGACAGAGACCGGTTTCGCTATTTGCACTTTCCCTCGCGTGCTGTCTCGCGCAAGCACCTGCACCAGCATCGTTGCCACCGCTGCGCGACCGCTCCAGCCGAAACACCGAGCCCGTCTCCGGACAACACCACCAAGACGACCATGGCATCCTCAACGGGCAACAATGGCTGGGCGCAACTACGGCAACAGGCACGATCATTAGAGTCGCAGGTCAGCAGCCATGCCGATGGAAATTTGAGGGGCTGCAACTAACCAAGGGCTCAGACCGAGTCTCTGTTTCACACCTACTCGCAGTTCTCGACAGCACCGAACATCCCGCAGAAGCCAACAGAGGAGGAGAGGACCACGGAAGCAAAGCTAGAGGACCTCCTCGAGAAGGTGAGGCGCGTATACACATACCATGCCACAACGTCAGACTGACAAGATCCGCCCGCAGCGAGAAAACGTAATCACCCAGCTAAACCGCCTCCTTGACTCCGATGCGACCCTCACCTCCTCGGCCCTGAAACAGAACAACCTGGCCCTCCTGCGCGAGAAGCTCGCGGCCCACAACAAGGACCTGGCCCGCCTCAAGGCGAACCTCTCGGATGCGCGCAACCGCGCCAATCTGCTGTCCAATGTCCGCGACGACATCGAGTCGTACCGCGCGTCAAATCCGGAGCAGGCCGAGGCCGACTACATGCTCGAGGAGCGGCGGCGCGTCGACAACAGCCACGACGTCGCCGACAGCGTGCTTTCGCAAGCCTACGCCGTGCAGGAGAGCTTCACGCTGCAGCGGGAGACGCTCGCCAACATCAACCGCAGAATCACACTCGCCGCGAGCCAGGTGCCCGGCATCAACTCGCTGATAGGGAGGATATCGGCGAGGAAGCAGCGGGACGGGGTCATCATGGGCAGTTTTGTGGCATTTTGCTTCCTGATGTTCTGGTTCTTCTTATAGTAGCGGGCCGGGAACAGGCCACAGGGTCGGTTTGGCATGTGCGGTGGGAGTCGGATCGGGGGCAGTGCATCAACATTTGGCGGCATGGCGTTCGTGGCGGTGACATTTAAGGCTTGGCACGAGAATGTTTTGTACATTGAATGGGGTATCCTGGGGTGTAATGAGAGCAATGAGGGGATTTTTATGTCCACCTGCTTGCACTCTTTCCGCTCGCTTCTGCTGTAGTTCTCCCCTCTGCTGTCTGCTCCGCAGGTCTTGAACCAGACCAGACTCCCTTGTCCGCCTCATCCAGGAGCCTCTCCAGGCCTCTCGTCAAAGACTCCCTCTCGTCGGGCTCGGCAGGCCCACTTCCCGCCCAACGGATCCTCCAGTCACCGTCCACCAGGTACGTGTACCCGACCTTGCTGTTCAGATATCCGATCGACTCCCTGATCTCATCTGAGATGCCCTTCCTGACGAAGAAGTACTTGTCCCAGTTATCCTTGCCTAGTTCTTTCCGTAGAGATCCCGCGAACATGCGGGCAAACCAGTACTTCAGATACGACGTATCCTCGACATTGATCTGGACCAGCTGGGCTCTTCCCTTGTTCTTGTCGAGAATCTCATGCAGGGCAGGGTTCTCATTCTTCCCCATGAAGGAAGCGGCCTGCCTGCGAGCCCATTCGGAGCTGTATATGGCGACCACGGTGGCCTTGCCTGCGAGCACGGGCGTTGTGTCCCGCGCCAGGCTCGTGTCCTTGAGGAGCGTGTGGCCAAACAAGTTCGGGAAGTAGAGGGCTTTGTCGTGCTTGAAGAGTCGCGGAGAAGCGAGGAAGGTCTTGCCCTTATGCAGGGCTAGGTTAGTCCAATCGCGGAAGTACGGACGAGCCATCTGCGACTTTCTGCATGGGCAGGTTAGCGATGCGCCGGAGGATCCAGAGCCAGGACCTGAGTTTGAGCTCACAGTTGTTCGCGCCTTTTTAGATGCGCGTCATAGTTGACAAAATCATCCCTCCGTTGCTTGAGAGAACGGAGATCGACGCCTGTGTTCTCGCCCGGGCTGGGAGGGTGGTTCAGGCCAATGGGCCGAGCCAACACCTTGGGCTTGAACTCCTCAACCCTCCTGCCGTATGAACGCGGCGCGTCGGCCAAAGGGCTTGGTTCGGACGAAGCGGATGCTTCTAGGACAGTGCGCTCAGTGGTCTTTGGTGCTGCAGTCTTTGCCAGCTTGTTCGGATTGGGGTTTTCGAGGCGAGGGTAGGTCGTGACAAAAGTTCGCCATTGGCAGAGCAAGCATGTATCTACTGGCCTGCCAAAAGGCCTTAAAAGAGGCCGTGCTAACGTCCTCTTGAGCATTGTTTGAAATGTTTCAACCTTGCACCGGTTGTCGGCTACGGAGAAGCTGCAGTTTGGAGATGCTTGATCGAGCTTGATCAAGCTTGCACTCGGAAGTTTTGGCCGGCCATCTTCTGCTGCAGGGACAGGGCGGGCTGGGCGGCCGGCCGGCAAGCCCCAGGTTTTCTAGAAGACAGGGACCGAACCTAAGCCTGGAACCCCACGACCCCAGGGTGGGGAAAGCAGCGGCTACCAGCGGAGGGGACGTCACTTTGGCATGGAATGGTTGGACTCGGCTTTGTTTGCTCATGGAGTCGACGGAGAACGGCTCAGACCGCGACAGCCACGGCATAAGACAGCAGGCCAAAACATGGTAATATTGGGGGCCTTGCACGCCGTGATTGTTGAATTGACCCGAGAGACGTAGATTTCTTCCTCACTTCCCTTCTCCTTTCTATCGTAGATACAATGCTCATGCGACGCTCTACTCGCGCGCTGCGGCTTCAGTGGCAGCTGGCCCAACGAATAAGTCGAATATCCACCACAGTAGCTACGACGTCCCCATCCCCATTCCCCACGAGGGCACACTCCGAACCAAGACACACCGCTCCATTCCGACGGACGAGATGCTTTCACTCTACACCAAGACGTCAGGTTGTGAAGCCAGTATTGCTGGCCGATATTGGCGAAGGTAGGACACCCCCTCGATTCCCTCGACACATCTATGAAATCTCACCAGCTGCGTCTCACCAGGAATCGTCGAATGCGAGATCATACAATGGTTCGTCGAGCCCGAAGCCCGCGTCGAGGAGTTCTCGCCCTTGTGTGAGGTCCAAAGCGACAAGGCCTCGGTCGAGATCACCTCGCGCTTTTCGGGCGTGGTCAAGAAACTCTACTATGACGCGGGCGACATGGCCAAGGTCGGCAAGCCCTTTGTGGACATTGATATCCTGGGCGAGGTCAGCCAAGAGACATTGGACAAGTTGACACCCCCCGGCGGCGAGTCCAAGGAGCAGACCGCACCGGCCTCACAGCAGAGCACACCGGAGCCGGCGTCTCCACAAAAGCCGGCGCCCGGCCCGTCCAACAACGGGGCTGTGGGGACTGCTGCGACCAAGCCCAAGGGGACACATGCCGCCCTGGCGACGCCAGCAGTCCGTCATCTTTCTAAAGAGCACAAAGTGGATATTCTGGATGTGGACGGGACGGGCAAAGACGGCCGGGTGCTCAAGGAGGACATCTACAAGTTCATCGAGGCGCGAGACAGTGGCGCCGTACAGCCTGCGCGCCTCGGCCATGGTGCAGCGACACCGAGCTCGTTTACTTCAGCGCCAGGCGTACAGACAGAGGACCGCCAGCCCCTGACCAAGACCCAGGAGCAGATGTTCAAGACCATGACCCGGTCGCTGAGCATCCCTCACTTCCTCTATGCCGATGAGATCGACTTTACAGACCTGTCGACCCTGCGCGGTCGACTGAATAAGGTCCTTTCCTCCTCACCCTCGTCCCCAGCACCCGTCATCCCCAGCAACCAAGGCGTGACAAAGCTCTCCTACCTCCCTTTTATCGTCAAAGCCGTGTCGATGGCTCTGCAGCAGTATCCCATCCTCAACGCGCGGGTCGACGTTCCCCCACCCTCCTCGTCGGCAGGTGAGAAGCCAGCCCTGGTCTACAGGTCGCAGCACAACATCGGCGTGGCCATGGACACGCCGCAGGGCCTCCTCGTACCGGTGATCAAGGACGTCGCCTCGCACAGCATCCTCACCATTGCGGCCGAGCTGCTGCGGCTGCAGGCGCTCGCGACCGCGGGGAAGCTCTCGCCCCAGGACATGTCCGGGGGCACCATCACGGTCAGCAACATCGGCAGCATCGGCGGCACCTACTGCAGCCCCGTCATCGTGGACGGGCAGGTCGCCATCCTGGGCGTCGGGCGGATGCGTGACGTGCCCGACGTGGCCCGCGAGGAGGGCTCCGGCTCGTGGGCGGTCCGGGGCGTCAAGAAGGTGTGCAACTTCAGCTGGTCCGCGGACCACAGGGTCGTGGACGGGGCAACCATGGCGAGAGCGGCCGGCGTGGTGAGGAGCCTCGTGGAAGAGCCAGACGTGATGGTCATGCATCTGCGGTAGTAGTTATAGCACGGGAAAGAAATAAACTAGACACAAAAGACAACAACGATTCCCCAAAAGGGGAAAAATAGCCGCGTGATCCTCAGAAAACCTGTCGTCTCAACATCCTCGGGATGCTCAACACTCTGCGTTTTCCTCCCACCCACAACTGTGAGTTCGGTGTGCACGCTGCTCACATATGCGGCCCCTGGCCCGGCCTGCTCCATGATCATCATCCCCGGGTATAGTACCCGCCGTAACGTTAAGCCCGCGCAATCCTCCCTCGCACGGCTATGCCCCGAGGGCGCCGAACGAACATTCCAGCGAGTCCAGGCACGGCGATCCTGTGTTGGTCCCGGGATCATCTTGTGGGTGGGTGTGCAGGTTTGAGCCGCTGCACATCACCAGTCATTTTCTCCCCTCCATTTCTCCGGTTGTGAAAAACGACGAGACAGAATGATCCAGAAGACAGAAACAGGGCGGGCCGTCCCCCGTACTAAAAAGTAAGAGCTTATTTCTTATTGTCCTCCCCTGCCCTGCCCCTTCACTTCAGGCTATTCTCCAGGGCTGCAAATGAATGGACACACCGGTCTGCGCGGTGAGGGTGTGCAGGAGGTGCCCTCTACTGGTGTCACGTTCCCCCCTGGTGAGTGACTTGGCATGGGGCAAATAGAGGAAGGGGGCAGGGCGCCGCAGGACAACACGGCCAACGGATTGCTGGCGCTGGTGCTACACGTGGTCGAATGATATCCGAGACAGTAGGCGAGTGCCCGTATGACTGCATCTTACCGTCGAGGCCTTTGTTTGCTGGTCTGGCCCTCAGGAGGAGCAGGAGGAGGAAGAGGGGTCGGGCTGGCAGTGAGGTATTTCTCAAGTCAATGCTAGTATTTGGGCAGTACTGTGGGCAGCGGAGGTGGACTCGATGCTGCTGGCTCACACCAAGAGGGCTGCGTGACGCATGGAAGCAGCTAGTACGAGCCAACTCCTTCGAATCTCAAGAAAGCGGCCTTAATTGGCTCTCTGCCCTGTTGTTGGCCCCCTGTGTTCAGGAGACGCGGACGGGGGGATACTCAGTATTACTTGAATTTCTTATTTGGGCTGCGTTCAGTAACACCTGAAAACCTTGGAGGTCGTATCGAGACAGCCCTCACGTGTTGAAGGGACAAATAGAAAACCCTGGGCATCCGGGGCGCCGGTCCGGACTGTCACTGAAATCGGGCTGGGCGCGCGGGAGGGAAGGATGAACGAAACATTCGTCATTTGTCGCTATTGACCATCTACATAATAAGGCTTTTTGCTTCTTGTTGAAGATGGCGGTTGCTAATGAGATAGCTAGCTATACTGCTTGCGCTTGATGCTGACTGGACCTATTCTTCTCGCTGTTCTCTTATCCAATGGGCTGGGCACCACAACAGTCTCATCTCACACAGTGGCCTGCCCATTCAGAATTCTCGCTTTTCCTTTTCCACTAGTAGAATGCAATGTGCGGTGTCACCCGCAAGATGTGTCATGAACGCTAGTGTTGATATTGAATTGCCACGACTCTCTGTAGCCGCGGCTGTGTAAATGCGATTCCCATGTCAATGACCTAAGACTCCTTGGCTTTTGCCTGCCGGCATTCTGCCCCAACCTTTCCAGAAAGTGCGCCGATTGTTTTCGCCGAAAGCATATGCGAACCCGAATGTTACATTCGAGGCGTTGCGTAGAATGATGATGCTGGTTTGGACTAGTTGCACCGAGATGGGCTCATGCCGCATCCTCGGCCAACTTCCTCACAGCCTGGTCAAGTGCGTCACGGGTGACTTCCTCCATCGACCGGCTGACGTCAACGCTTATGACATCCTTTTCCTCCCTCGTCGGCGGCTCCAGGATCTCGAACTGGCTGCGGACCATCGTGGCGCCCATATAGTGACCCTTGCGGGCTGCTACCCTCTGCAGGAGCACTTCCTCGGGGGCGTGCAGGTAGATGAAGTGGAGCTGAGCGCCGGGATAGAAGTAGGGAGCCACGCGAAGGACGTCCCGGTATTTTCGCTTGAGTGCCGAACAGGTCACAACAACACCGCTGTTGCCCATCTGGATCTGCATCAGAGCCTCATCGCGTAGGCGCGTGAGCCAATCCCACCGGTCGGCGTCGGTAAGTGGGATGCCATTGCTCATCTTCTCGATGTTTGCTGGAGGGTGGAACTAAAGTCTCGTTAGCAAAGGCAAGTATGTCAGAGATGGTCGTGATCAGATGCTTACATCATCGCCTTCTATGTAGGACATGCCCAAAGAATCCGCGACATGCTTTGCAACAGTGCTCTTCCCACACCCTGCAGGGCCCGTGACGAGCCATATGTGGTGGTGTTTGAGAGTATTTGTGGCCATGACGTTGTTGGCATTGACTATATCCGCTTGCTTGGAGTGCCGCACAGGCTTAGAGGATGATATGACCGGACGGTTTGGAGACATGTTTGTTGGCGAGACTGGGGATGGCCCATTGACGGATATCGGGGAATCGTAGGAGAGCATAGTGGCTGGAGCTTTGGTAGGACTGAATTATGTGTTTGTCGGATGGTGGTCTGTTCAACGTAGTCCCAAGTGCTTGGGGTCGGGGTACTGTTGAGTCTGTTGAGGCTGTCGTAGCAGAGCAACCAAACGTCTCTTGCACCTCCTCTCAGGGAGATGTGTAAACAATCTACAGTGGGCGGGTGGACGACGTGATTTATACAGGAATGATATCAATATTGAGGTAATGCGAAAGGTGTGTAAATTCTCCTGGAGATATCGAAAAGCCAAGACTAGATTTTGTGAGGAAGGACCAAGGGTGGCTACCATGGAAGGGGCAGCTGGGTCGCCCGGGGCAGTTATATAAGTACTAATAATGACGGCCCTCAGGTTGAGACGAGCCGTGCCAGTCTCGTTCCCAGTCCACCGCTGCCGTCAGCAGGCCATCGATGAGGTAGGAACCCCAGCCTGTTCCTGGGCAAGTTTGGGGTGCAACTTACTAGGGTCGGGGACCGGGAGGATGTCGCCCGTAAGTATCGACGGGGCTGAGGCATGTACCGGGCAGGGCAAGCCGCTAGGAGTTCCAGTCCTCACTCGTGTGCAGTGCCTGGGCCGTGCCAGCGTGCATGCGTGCCTGAGAGGATCCCCCGGATTTTTCAAAACGGAACGGAGTGATTCGCCCAGGCTTGGGTACAGATCGCAGGGCCAGCGTTGCCCAGGATGACGGTCGTTCTGCGGGCTTCCATCCTTCAGGACAGCAATCATTGGGGCGCGCGGACGTCGAGCGGGTTGAACGGGAGTCTCTCTCTGTCCGCCTGTGTCACATCTTGTCAGCTGGTTGTGTGTGTCGCTGTCCACACCAATCAAGATCCCGCGGAGGGAATAGTTTGGCGCAGGTACTCGGAGGTACAAAGGCAGGACCGGTCCTCGACATGGAGGTCCTGACGCAATCTTGGGTCTGGAGAAGCGTGGGATGGCTTTGCAGACTGTGGGGAATGTGCCAAATCCCACGTTCCCATCCTCTCTTTTTAGGCTCGGTGCTACGTAGTGCGTCTCTGCCTCCCCCTTGCGGCGACCACCGACTTGGTCCGTCCGCGTTCGCCTCTGGCCAAACAACGAGAGGTTGCCCGACATTCCAGATCACTCCGATTCCTGCATGCGACCCTGCTCGAGGACTTGAGCTGTCAGGGGACGTGACTTGCTGAGTACGTAAGAACCCTAGAGCGACAGACGGGTGAAAAATCCCTCCTGGAAACCAGAGTTACGGGAATTGAAAGAGGAACCCTGTCGCGTGGGGGTCCCTCATTCCAGGCTTTGTCTCATTTTCAGGCTGAAATTTGGGGGCCATCGCAGAGACTCCCACGCTCGAGAGGGGCCCGACTCTCGGCGACAGCGAAACGAACAAGGGAGAATCACGATGCGCTGGGTGGGGTTCCACTTTTGAGTTAGTGTGCTGCCGCCGGAGTTTTTCTGGAAGGTTTTGGAAACACTGCCGCTCATCCTTCCACAGCCATGTGTTCTGCTGCGAATGCTGCCGATGGGGCAGCGGGGGAGAGACAGCTCAGCACAAATGCAAAAGTCGCCGCCCCTTCACTAAGCCCTGTGTGGGCGTACCTCGGTCGGCCACCAAGAACCTCGGAGAGGAACTCGGGCAGTTGTCAGCGTCGTAAATAGCAGGGTTGACTGAGTCCCGAGCAGCCAGCAAGGTTGACGGCTGTGTGTCGGGTCGGCTTAGGTTCCGGGATGCGGGGCCGGCTCGCGGACGTGGTCAGCCGGCCTCTGCACGTCGCCAAGTCGAGATCCGAGGAACGAGGGTCGCAGCGGTCGTCGGATGGAAGAGACACAGCGAGTCTGCGAGCATTGGGGCGGCGGGATGGCTGCCCACTGGCACACTCCTTGTTGGGGAAGTGCTCGGCGTAGCCCCGTTGCTTGTCTGCTTGTCAGGAATCTGGCAGAGTGATGAGGCAACCCGCACTGAAAGACTGGGGACTCAACGTGGACGGAAGAGCAGGCTGACGGCTGACAGGGCGAATTGTACCCCCACGCTACTGGGGTACATGATGTACATGGCACGGTGAACAGGAGAAGCCAAGTCTGCCGCAGGGCCGATCACGAGCCCGTCATTCCAAGGTCCCCCCATGTACAGCAGAAAAGTGGAACTGCCATCCCGCATTTCCAAAGCGGTCAATTTCGGCGATGGAGAGGTGCAGACTGTCAAAAATTGAGCTGGCCAACAACACCAAGGCCGGGCAGACACTGGTATTCACGTAGGTGTGGGAGGCACAAAGACATCCCCATGGGTTGGCCGAGGAAGTTGTCGGCGTAGCCCTCCAAGGCCTCGTCCAGCCATGGACAGGCAGACTGACTGCCTGCCTCAGCCTCACATGTGTGTCAGCCAAATACACAGGTTTATAATAGGCTCACGGGCCGCGATCCGGGCAGGAAGGCGCCCATACCCAAGTAAACGCGAGTGGGTGGGACCCAACATGCCGGGCCAAGGTGCGCCAACTTGATGGATGGCCTACCTCGAGGCTAGGGACGCCTTTTGGCCAGATAAGGAGTGTTGAGGCACCTTGCATCTAATATCTTGCATCCCACAATCTACTGGCTGTGCAGGTGTTGTTGGGGATTGTGTGGTATTTTTCTGGAGACGTCTGTTACGCGTATCCCCCCTTGCTCGGTACTGCGGTAGTAGTGTAGACATTGGTAGGGCAGAGTCAAGTGGTCCGATGCCCGTTTCAGCGTGGCCATGCACGCCCGTCCACAACAAAGGATGTCGGATGAGCGTCATGATAATGAGTCTCGACTCTGGACATTGGAGATGGCACAGCTCCGATTAGCCAGCCCGTCGTTCCCAGGTGAGGCGGGTGTTGCAGCACAGACTGCACAGCGCTCAGGGTACGCAGGTACCTGGGTACTGGATTGACCAGTAGGCATGAACGGGCCCAGGCGTGGGCTGATAATCCCTGCCCGTCAAGGAGCTGGGGCAGCTTTGCAGGTCAAGCTTCGATGACGCCGACGCCGCCCCGGATCCCACCACCGTGAAGCCCCCGAACCTGGGCCAATTACCACTACCACGAGACCCAGTATCCCACGATATGGTGCCTCATGTCTCCAACAACGCTCCGAGAGCCCTGTTGAGGGCTTACTGCACGCGAACCCTGACGAGCTGCGGCGTCGGCCGGGCCTGCACTCGCCAGACCGGCAGCCACACCACCCGCCAGGGCAGCCACCCCTTCTCGAGCTCTGTACCAGCGCTCGCCCTCGCCAACACTGCCCTCCTGACACGAACCCGCTGGCTCGACGCCAGTGGCGCTTCATCTTCTCGCTCCCCCAGGAGCTACGCAACCGCATCGAGCCCCGACTTTCCCCGCGACATCGCCGTCCTCGGCGGTGGCCTGACCGGTCTCACCACCGCCTACTACTTGACGCGCTTCCAACCGGACGCCAAGATCACGATATACGAATCCCAGGCCCGAGTAGGAGGATGGATAGACACGGAGCAGGTCCAAGTCACCACCCTCGCGGGCACTGACGAGACCATCAGCTTCGAGCGTGGCGCCCGCGTCGTCTCGCCACAGACCACGCTCACACGGTACGAGGATTTTGTGCTGTACGACCTGGTATGGCGGCCCCGCGGCTCTGCTTCAACAGCCTGTGTCCCATGCTGATACTGAACTGCTTGTCAGATGGCAGAACTCAAGCTGGTAGACGAATCAGTTGCTCTATACAAGGACGACCCAGTGCTGAGTAACCGCTATGTCTTCTATCCGGACCATCTGGTCGGCGTACCAGGAAATCTGCCGAAGGATTTCTTCGGGAGGCTCAAATGGTTTATGAGTCTCGCGCACAAGATAATGACCGAACCTATCTTCACCGGACTTGTCAGGTCGGCAGTGTCTGCGGTCCTTTCCACAAACACGCGAAATGCCCAAGCAGCACAGAAAGCACAGGCAGAGATTCGGAGGAATAGGTCACATGCCATTGCGGACCTCGAAGACGTATCCATGGGCGAGTATTTTGAACGTCTGCTCGGTCGCCCTGATATTATCAATAATCTTCAGTCGGCCTTGGTCCACGGCATATGGGGCGGTGATGTCTGGAAGCTGAGTATGCGGGAGGGTACTTTCCAGCAAGCGCTCATGCAAGCCAAGCACGGTGGGGACCCTCGAATTGCGGTAAAAGATCACGATTTCTACTCGGGCAGAGATATCGCCACGAGGAATGAGGCTGCGTTGCTGCTTGCCGAGTATTTCGGCCCAATGGTTGGGTACATATGCTTCCGTAACGGCTTCAGCACCCTGACGGATGCACTGGCCGACTCCCTGAAGAACAACCCCAACGTGACCATCAAGACGGGCACACCCGTCACCTCGATCAAGTACGAGCAGGGAAAGGCAGTCGTCTCTGCACCCGAACAATCCGGGGGCACTGCGGGTAGTGAAACGAAGTACGATAAGGTGATATCGAGCCTGTTCAGCGGCAGCCTCGCCAAGCTCACGGGCAATTCTCTCCCAACCTTGAAGAACCATAGCACGGCTGTTACGATCCAGATTGTCAACCTGTGGTACCCCGATCTCAACCTCAATGCGGGCTACCCTGGTTTCGGCTACCTTATCCCGCAGTCGGTGCCTGCGGAAAACAACCCCCACGCGGCGCTGGGCGTCATCTTCGATTCAGACCGCGAGGCGGTGGCCAACGTCCCTGAGCGTCAGTCGGCACCGGGCACGAAACTCACCGTCATGCTCGGCGGGCACTACTGGGACTACCTGGACGCCGACTCGTGGCCCGACACCAAGGAGGCCACGGCGATGGCCATGGACACCGTCCAACGCCAGCTGGGCATCCCGCCCACGCAGCCCGTCTTCACATCGACAAAGGTCTGCCGCGACTGCATACCCCAGCACCTTGTAGGCCACCGAGAGCGCATGGCTCAGGCCCACACCGAGCTCTACGACGCCTTCCGTGGGACCCTCGCCGTTGTCGGAAGCTCCTACACGGCCCCGGGCGTCCTGCCCAGCCTAAAGGCTGGTCGGGACATGGCGCTCCAGGTCTCGGGCCAGGGCTACAAGTTGAAGGACGGGACCGAGTATGACATGGTGCACGTCGGGCCGACGGGGCTGGCGCGCTTTGCTGGTAAGAATGAGACCTACCACCTGCGCCACAGGAAGGAGATGCCGTATCGCTTCGGGAACACAAAGGTAGCTACCCACGATGATGGTTGGCCATTCTAGTGAGTTTCTACTGCCGATGGCCTGTTGTCTTGTATATATAATAGAAAGGACTTCCACAAGAGGCATAGAACACGAGAGCCGAACAGCACTCGCAACAACATCAATTGATAGAATCTCTTCAATCTCGCCCCATGCAGAGATCTAAGATATGACTTCAAGGGTTATTGTCGAAATAAGTATAGTTGAAGACTTGCACCGGAAGGCGTCTCTCGCAGTTCCTGGACTGACAATGATTGATTTGGATCGCACGAGTATCCTGCTTTCCACTTGTACTGCCGAAGTAGGTATTGAGAGCGGGGCCTGCGTGTATTTCACTCATCCTTCCTGGACTCGAACACGTAGACCGAATACGTGGCATGCGAGTATGCTAGGTCAATGATTCGAGACACACACCCAAGAAATTGTTCGATGCCCGCCGACTTGTCAAATAATTGGTCCGAAAGCATGCCCTCTCCGCGCCCCTGGCATCCTCTGGCAGTCAAGGCAACAACCCTGGGGTGAATGACAGACTCCCCTTACGATTCCCGTGACGGCGCATCATAAGTTATTGCGCATGCAGCCGTCACGACGCAGACAGGAAGCGATCTCCCGGGGCTCACATAGCCTACGTCGCCACTATAATCTCCTACTCTGCCCACTCCGCTCCCGTGCCGGGCACGGAAGCTCATGCTATTGCTACTCCGCCCGCATCACAGTTCAGTCCATAGATGGTCATTTCGTGTCGCATTTCTATATAAACCTCCCAAACTATTCATCAGCCGTGGTATCATTTCGGTCCAATGCCTTGCTTACGCGAGATCTACGAGAGGAAACGACAGACAGTAGCATCTGACGCCAGAAAACGTATGAAGAGCCAACGCATCTCCCCTAAATGTCCATCCCGTGAAGAGTAAAATGGGTAACGATGATGATGACGATAATAATAATAACCTATATAGCCAAGTGCTCAGAGACTTGATAAAGGAAGGTGACAGAAAAGAAAGGACTAGTCACGTGTGGTATAATTATGCTGAGCGTTTAATCCGGCGCTGAGGTCATGGTGAGAATGGAGAGCCAAGCTTGACCTCGACCGCCAGCACGCTAGGGCGATCCCCTGTGCTAGGACCTATGTCATCGTGCCGCTCTGACTGGGAACTCGACCGCCGTGACGACCGAGCCGCATCTTGCTCCATTGTCTCAATGGGCTCGTCTCTTTGTTCGGTTGGTTCGGTAGGAGTGGATGTTTGGTGTTGCGCGGGCAGCGCCTGGGGAGAAGCTGCTGCTCCATCAATGTCAGATCCGCGCGCTCCTTTGTCTCTGTTGTCATCTGGAGTCGCCCCTGACTCGGCTCCGCGGCGGATATGATATTGGAAATCTGAATCCTGCTCTTGTGCTGAGCCCGCCGTCGTTGGCGTCCGGAGAAGAGCGGAATCCTGACCAACACTGGTAGCAGCGCTGGTCGCGGCGCTACTCGGAACAGTACTACTCGTATTGCTCATGGCACCAGTAGTAGGGCAGGTTGTTGACGTCGCGGATCGTGGAGTCGTGGACGGGACGATGACATTGAGGACGCAATCGTCCAGGTGTTCGTAGAAATCTTGAGCTGTGAAAAATTGGATGTGACAGATAGAGCACTTCGCAGTTGCACCTGCACTGGTGGCCCCGCGAGACAGAGCTGTACCGCCGTCTCTAGACGACGCCGCAGACGAGGAGCTGCTGAAAGCCAATTGCTTACGACTATTTGGTGGCGTCTGCTCGACATTGTGGACGGCCGTTAAATGTCGCTTGAAGACATCGGCGCGGTTGAAAGATTTCTCGTACGCCGTGCCGGGTCCAGGGCAGAAAGGACAAACCATGGTTCCCTTGTAGTGCGTTAAGGCGTGCCTGTTCTTGTCATACTTCCTGGCGAATCCTTTCGTATGGTACTCGCATGTCTCGATGGGACACTTCTCTGGCCTTTCCTCCATGTGGGTCAGCATATGGGCCGCGAGGTCTTTGAAAACCCGCCCGCACTGTGGGTGTGGACACCGGTTGCGATTCGAAGCAGGCACCTCGTCCGATCTGTTGATGCTCGCAATGCTGGCAAAATTCGTGGTATTACTCTGAATCGGGCTGCCTTGGAAGTTGATCGTTGCTGGCGTAGCGAGAGGCGGAATCTCCAGAAATGGAGCTGCCAGGAGAGGAGCTCGTTGCGCAGCAAGGATATGAGGAGGTACGCCGTGAGGTAGAGGAGGTGCTGGAGCAAGCCTGGGAACTTCAAGGACTGGAGACCGGCGGCCACTTCGCGGGGACACGGCTTCAGATCGTTGCTTGAAGTCGCCGTCGTCTTCAGCACTGTCAGACTCCTGATCGTTGACATCCACCGACTGTCTGACCTCCTTCATCCAGTCCTTCAGAATCGTCATTGGTGGCCAGTCTCCGCTCGCCTTGCCACCCCTGTGAGGGTTGAAATGGGCTCTTCGCAAGTGAGCTGCCGCATTGTAGTAGGCACCATATCGTTTCTGGGTGACGCAAGCCTTGCACTTGGACAATGGTACCACAGGCTGTGGCGAGCCGGGACTGAAAATCTGCGGTTCGGAGCAGACCCACCTCTTCACAAGAGCAGCATGCTTGGCATCATTGTGCCTTCGAAGCTCATGCTCCCCTCGAAACCCTTCGGGATACTCATTGCACTTCGCACAGTAGACTCTACGAAGTGGTGGTCGTTGGTACGATGGTCTGATCCTAGTTGCGGGTATCGGAGAAGTCAGTCCCTTGCCCTCACCGTGAAAGAAGGGGCTTTCCGCAATGCTGTGTCGTCGTGCAGGGCTTGTCGATTGCGGCGATACCATTGATGGGTCAGAAAAGAGCCTAGGAGCAAACGAAGGCACCCCCGGGAGCCCGCCATTTGTGCTCCAGTTTTCGCTGGTAGGGCGGACTTCGGGCAGAGGTCGCCTCTGCCCCTCGCCAGAACCAGGTATCGCTGCTGTTGCAAGCCGCCCGGATCGAAGGCTGGGTGTTCTCTGCTTGATAAAACCGTTCGCGATGGGGCCATTGTTGTCAGTGTCCCCAAGAAGCAGCAAGAATTCTTTGGTCGATGTTAGACCTTGCTCGTTCCAGTGTTCCTTTTTCGTAATGTCGTACAACATGTTGAAAAGCGCGCGATCATCCTCGTTCATAGCCGGATGATATTCGTCGAGTATCATTGGCGACGCAGCGTCAAATACGCTGACCAATGCTTTGTAGACACCTGTCATAGTCGTTGCAGTCGATACAGCGGTGGAACTCGACAGGGGGCTGGGTCTTGGACCGGAGGAAGCAATATCCACAAGTACAGTCCGCACAACGCTGAACAGACACAATGACACAAAGGCAGAAACCCAGGTCCTTGGACTTATATGGACACCGCTCATTGTGATATTCTCAAAAGTCTGTAGGAAGTCAGTCATGCAGTTGTACAGCAGTCGATATCGTCCATGATTGGTAGAGTCATCGCAGACTGAGCGTGTCTGTAGGCTATTTGCCTCTGCATGTATCGCGGGCTCCATTTGTTGCAAGTCGTAGTACAGGACTTCTCTGAGCAGCAACTTGACCCGGTAGAGCACCGGAAAGGCCACGGCCTCAGCATCCCTGTCCGAAGACATGTACCTGCTCAGCCTGAGCAACGCCCAGAAGTTGTATGTCGTCCCGCTCATGTTCCAACTAGCCGCCAGGACTGACAGCAAGGGTGGTGGCCTCTCGACTGGTTCTCGCTGGAACAATGAGACGGATTTACTGGACGGCGATAGCTTCGAAAGATTCTCAGACCACCAGAAACCGTCATCAAAATCGAGGTTGTGTTTCACCAGTCGTAAGAAGTCGGGATTCACTAGATATGCTTGCTCGAGGTACTCGTTCATGTTTCGCCTTGGTACAAGCGGTGAGGCGAGCGGAGTTTGGCTTTGGCGTGGCGAGATAGATACTAGTCTGTTGTCAGTTGTTATAGTAGCTACAAGGTTGACCCAATATGACGAACTTGGCACGAGAGTCTCAGCGAAAGCACTGAGAGGTCCTCTATGGCAACCGAGGATAGCCCAGAAACCGCCAGACGGATGTTCGGTCTGGTTCAGGCAGTAGGAGCATGGATCGTTTGAGTCGCACTACGCACATTAGAAACAGCACACAATTGGGATACCGGATGCTTACCTCCTTCCTCGCTACCTTGCATCGAAGGCATGGCTTGACATCGCGTAGCAGCCTGAGTTCCTCGATAGATTCTAGCCTGGACTGCCCAACTCGACTGCGTTTCAGAGGTGGTAGAAGAGGGTCGACTTCGGAGTCGATCGAGCCTCGCAGATCTCTCGAGGACGACGTGGCCTCTGATATAAACGAGTAGGACCTTAATGAGTCTCGGGGATCTCGAGGATGCCCAGGGACTGGAGGTGTTGAGAGCTGCAAGCTGCCACTAGGCCGTGGTAAGTACAGGGGAGATGAGTTTTTCGAGTACTCATGGCTATAATTGCGGTGATGGGCTGGCTGGTCAGATATTACTGGTGGTGTCCCGCCGATGGACAATCCGGAATCTCGCTTGGACGACACCAGATGGTCCCTGCTGTGCTGGTCACGCTCCTCTTGGCTCGGAAAACCGTAGACGTAGTGCAAGCACCTCTCATCCCAGCACTTGAAGGACCGAGAACCCCGGAACGTTGACGGAAGACTGTCCCTCAATCTCCAACTCCTGGCAATCGGATCATAGTGCGATAAATTCCGGTCCAGCCATGCTTCGTAACCAGCCGGAGCGTCATGTCGAAAGTATATTTTCAAGCCCTCATTTATCCTCTGCTCGTGGATGTCCAAACCTGTTGGCATGTGTTAGGACACGGTGAGGCCATTACCTCTTGAATGATCGAATGTGGTCGGGAAACCAGGACGTACCTTGTTCTAGACAAGCCGCCTCGATACACTCGCACTGGTACTGGAGTGCTCTGGCATCCTCGATCTCAAACAAGACCGGAATCTTATCGGATATATCTGATATGCTACAACATCAGACGGAGGGGCAACAAGAGGGGCACGATCAGATCCAATGGAAACAGACAAGACATGGACAATGCGACAAACGTAGACGAGAAATTAAAGATCAATGCGGGTTGGGAGTCAAGGAATACGGAGTGTTTGCTTACGATTGTCATCGGCGAAAGCGCTCAGGGATTTGAGCTTGTGCCGCAGCATGGCAAGTTCGACCTTGAAGTCGGGGCCATGCTTCCGGGGCAAAAGGGCAGCAATTTTGGCTTCGATCTCGGCTTGCTGGTCAAGAAGGGCTCTTATAGTCGGATCCAGGGAGGAGTCATGGGCAGGACTGGAGGCGGAAGCTGAGACCTGATCCCGGCTGTAGCTACGGGCGTGACCAGGCCACGGAGCAGAGGGGGCAGGAAGGCCAAAACCTGGGCCCCACGAGGGCCCAGGAGCAGTGGTGGCCTCGGCAGTGGTGGGGGCGTCGCGATCCAGCCGGGGAGCGGAGGCGGCTGTGTGGATAGGCCCGAGGTTTTCGGAGGCCATGAGGCCTTGACACGGCCGCCGGAGCGCCGGCCGTACGGCAGCGCCAAGACAATTGTTGGAATGGGCGGGCGGCGTCAAGTCGGGATGCGTCCGCCTTGTCGGAAGGTGTTTCAGTTATTGTCTCAGCAGTCGCTTTCTTTTTCCTTGAATTTTGTCTCTCGCTTCGCCGTAGCTGGCACCAGGATCGTCGATCGATCCAGCCCTGCAGCATACGCAGCGTCTTTGGATGGGCGGCCAACCTAAACGTCACCTCGGATGCAGCTCTGGCATCCCTTCACACAAGCCGAGCCGACTTGAGTAACAGTCCGCCAATTTTGCCCAGCCCTGCTCGGTTGATCAGCAGCCGTCGTTGGCCTTGGTTGGTACACAAAGTAGTTCGGCCGATGCCGGTGTTCGACTCGTCCTGTCCTCGCCCGTGCTTCAACAAGTCAAGATGATCAGGAAGGGAAGCAGGTCCATTTGGTAGCCAGAGGAGAATGATTCGCCGTTTCTTGCGCGGACTCATTGGAAGGCGAGGGAGATATCAGACACATGTGGACGGCATGGCGCGTGGTGTAGGAGGCCAGTCGTAGGACGGTAACGAACTGATGAACTTGATTTCGAGGCAAAGAGAGACCAGGGGAGGGCGCGGAGAAGACGGGGACAAAGGCGAAGGGCGATGATAAAAATGGATGGGGGTGAGGGAGTGAAGGTGAGGATAAGGACGAGGGTCGAGGCAGCGCGTGGCGCAAGGCGATTCAGTCGAGGCAGGCAGGGCAGCGATAGATAAATGGGGACGGGATGGGCTGCTGCATGCTCATGTGCGATTGATGGGATCTGGAGCTGGAGCTGGAGCTGCAGCTCTGCCAAATGAGGGAGGAGGGCGAGGGCGAGCGAGGTGTGAGGGCACCGTACAGGCTGCAGGCACAGGCACAGGCACAGGCACAGGCACAGGCACAGCAGAGGCTGGAGAGGCAGGAGAAGTAGGAGAGGCACAGGTCGAGCGAGTGATATAGATACATACAGCATTGCACAACACAACTCCCACCCAAGTACATGTAGTTATGCAGTCAGTCCGTCGAGCATCCTACCACCAGACTGGGGGCAGAGATACTTCGGCGGGGAGGGCACGGGGGACTGGGACTCGTGGGAAGAGAGAACCCCACCTGGGCAGCTCGAGGGCACTGCAGTTGCAGATGCAGATGCAGACTGCAGGCGCCGCAGGTGTGTGTAGGTAGTCTAGATGCAGGCGCAGGCGCAGGCGCACACGCAGACACAGAACACAGACGTCGACACAGACGCAGCAGATGCAGATGCAGATGCAGATGCAGATGCACTTTCCAGCTCGAGCCTGGACGGGTGTTGAGCCCTTGACGAGCTGAGGCATCCCAGATGGGGGGCCCATGAACGTTGAATATCGGCATGGACATGATGAACTCGAGCGTGACGGGAAGGCAGGGCAGGGGTGCAGGAACATGGGGAAGAGGTGCTCTCTTTCCTGTTCTGTTTCGTTTCGTTCTCTCTTCTCCCCTCCTGCCCTGGCCTGCCCTGGCCTCCCGCCCGTCTTCTTGATTCGACTGCATGGAGACACAAAAAGTGAGCAGGCATGCAAAAGACAGGACCAGCCCCGGTCCGGTCTACGGTACTTGCCTAGGTACCAAGGCACAGGGAACGAAAAGTCCAAGGGACCAACCTTGGAAAGCAGTGCCAGTGCAAGGATCAGTGCAGAGGGGGTGGGGCGACCGTTGACTTGATGATGGTGGCCGTGGCTTGGAGGCTGGATGGCTGCCAGGTAGAGGGGCAGACGGGAACAGACCAAACAGGCAGTGTGCATCCGCTGCGGCGTGGATTTATCACCTGCCAGTATCGCAGACCACTACCTGCTCAGCTGCTAGGAGAATTGTACGTCCGCCCATGTGAGCCGGATATATATCCGCATTACCGCCCAGCACGCAGATTTGTGAGTAGGTATCCAGGTACTCCAGATAGTCGGTCGGTGCTGGGTTCCTCGACGTGCCCCAGTTGCAGTGGCGCGACCTCAAAGCGCCAAACGGCTGTACTAACCTACGCAGGCCCTTCCTACCATGCGCACCAAAAGCACCAACCGCACCCTGCCAGGCCTGCCTGGTCTGGTCTGTCGGGACTATTTACTCTTTGACGTGGGCTATAACCATACGTACATCGTCACGTATTATAATGGCACCGCACATCCGTTTTTGTTGATACCCTCTCTTCCTAGTTCCCCCTTCTGCCCTGAGCACCAATCAAGGTCCGACCATGGGTGCGACCCTCGCTCCCACCCAGCTACCCCAGCTCGATCTTTTTCCGACTCCATTAACTCCTCGACTCGACTTGAACCGTCAATGCCCCCGAGATCCACCTCTTCCCTCTCTTCTCAGCTGTTGCGATTGGTACGGCCTAGAGAACACTCCCAAGTCTTGGCACCTGTCCGTCCTGCTCACCAGGCAACCTTAGAAGCTTGGGCCCATTGAGCTGCCTCGAGCTGCCTCGAGCTGGACGTCCTCGAGCTGCCTTGAGCTCCCACCCCTGCCAACCTTGAACCTCGACGAAGCTTGACCGACCACCTCGCTGATCACCAAGGGTCGGAGTTCTGCGTTTTGGTCCCAAGAAACCCCAGATCCTCCCGAAAGGCCCAGATCCCCGGCCTAACAAGACCACACGGCTCAGTACACGCCAGTTTCCTCCTCACGCACGGTTATCACGCTTGATGCCCGTCATTTATTAAGTCGTCGCGGTCCTATTCTTCTCCGCTGGTGGACCATCCATTCGCTGTCATTTGCTGCCCAGTCTCAGGACCCCTCGATGCCCGCCCTGCCCTCCGTGGGCCCAGACTCACTGCGTCTATATGAGCATCAACGCCACTCGCCTTGGCTTGGCGTCCAAGCTCTTGTCTCGCTGGACCATATCCCAGGCTTGCTGGGCCGGGCATTTGCCGTCCCTCCTATCCGGCTCCCGCTGCCCGTTATAACAGGGGAGATAAGACCTCCCCAAGGATCGCTATATCTCGCTGTCGATCCCATCTTTGTTTGGACGCCAAGCTCGATCAACTCTAACCATCACCACAGGCCTGACCTGCCGAACGAAACATCCGCTGTGTCCCCTGCGTACAGTATATCACACCATCCTACTGGCGGCGTCGGCTTGGACGCCCGGGGCAGCAGGGGTAGGGATGGCCTCGCGATAGCCATCCGAGCACTAAATGGCACTGCAACCCGCCTACGGCGGGACCGCACGCGCTCCTGCTAGTGCACTGCGGTGGGCAACGCCTGCTGCTTTAATACTGTACCATGCACGTCCAAACCTGTGCCGGCATCTTTTGCGCATCAATTGGTGTGACCACGCCGTGACACTCGTCTGCCCCTCCCGCCATCATACCCTCTGGGCCCATCGCCGGCCCATCGGTTGCGATGGTACGATTTTCCAGCTGGGATTTCAATCGTGGTACTATAGGTCCGGGAAGCCATCGCAGCGCCAGGTCGGTGCCACTCCAGCAGACCGCACCCTGCCGCATCGTACCGCACCACCTCCGTGCCGCCTTTTCCTTCCCGAAAACTATATGGAAGTACTTCTCTGGGCACGGATACTGCGGACACAATTGGAGAGGCTGCCCTTCAGAGGCATGATCCTCGAGCTTGCTGATCCGCCGGAAAGGGTCCTGGCTACCCTTGCTTGCCTTGCGAACAGACGAACTGAGTTCGGCCAGACTGGACCCAAGTCTTGACTCGGGATCTACGTGAGATCAAGCTAATATCCCTGTGATCACCAGCTAGCCATGCAATATGGGAAGGCAATTCGCACATGTTCACAGACACGTCCCCGGCTGCCGGACGAGACGTCCCGCGGCTAGAACGTCAAGGGAATCCTTGGGCTGATTTGGCTCCAGCTCTCGGCTTCCTCGTCCTCTGCAGTAAGTCGTCCATGCTTTGTTTATTGAACCTACAGCGGTAAGTAGAGTGTGGGGCAGCGGAATGATGACATTGGAGTAGAAAGTTCGAGGGTGCAGAACTCAGATGAACGTATTAGGTCATCCTGTCACCGCCGGTCTTTTATTTTTCAGCCACAGCATCTGTTCAGTCTGGGAACTGGAGTCCAAAGAAAGGACCTTGCGCTAGGCTTGGAACTCTGTTCTCGAGCCCAACTTCTGCGTCCTTTGTGTCGTCGATCTTGACCAGGGCAACGGAAGAATTCAGTGGCTCAAGGGGGACGGCTCCGCGCTCGAGCACATGGAACTGATATCGAATCGAGCGACTCAACGGCGGATGAAGGGGCCGCCTTCCAGAAAGTCGTCTAGAAACAACAAGGGCTATGTTTCCCTGGCCGTTGGCACAATGCCAGCGAAACACTACTTGCTACGCACTACCGAGCAATAGGCGCAAGACTGCTGTGGAGAAATGCCGTCTATGGTCTTTGCAAAACTCAATGCTGGGTTGGAGAAGGAAAAAAAGATAAGTCGCGTGTGTATCACCCACGCGGATGCCATGTGCGAATGAGGCCGTACCGCTTGATCCGGAACGGGAAGCTTCTACTAAAGCGGGATCGTCATCGCGATAAGACAGGAGCATATCGGCGACTCGATTTAATCAATTATGAGCAGATTGGTTGGCCGAGCACATCAGCGAGCCCGGCACATTGCAAGGCAACTGCAACTCCAAGTGGTCGGCATGATAGCCGATACAGGATGCAACCCCGTTCGACGGACGCAACACCCCCTCTGAACTCTTGCGCAGTACAGCTCTGCGTCCAGCGAGCACGAGAACGAGCCTAGTATCAATGTCGCCACAATGCAGACTAGGCACGCCTCATCCGCATGCCGAAGAGACGCATTGCAACTCTACCTATCGGTGCACAAACTCTCTAGGCGCTGGGCTGCCAAACCATCAATTGGCCTTGGCTTCGGTTGCTGCAAAGCTAAAGCGCACCTGGGGAATATCGTGATTCTAAGTGAATAGCCTCGCTGCTGAGGTGGCCATCATCCCACACCAACTCGCACACTCTTCACATGGTCTATGCCGAGAACTGCATGCTCGTCCGAGGAAAGCAACCCTTCTCAGTTTCGTGATCGCGCCGGTCACCGACACCCATCCACATCATTGCTTCCCCGCCCGCTTCCATGCCTAATCTTAAGCTTGTTTCCACGTCTATCGGCCTGTCAGCTGGGGCAAGGTCCCCTTCGGCAAGGCGACGTGACAACCACAGCCTGCCTAGTGGCACCCGACCTGTACACTGCATTTGCTCGCCTCAACAGCCTCAGCTGCCAGTGACGAATCCATCCCGCCCTTCAATGCCCTTTTATCTGTCCCACATACTGCTCACGTTACCCATCACCGACCACATTTGTAGATCCCCGACATAGCCGCCACCATCAGCTGAACAGGGAATGGCAGCGGTGAGCGCTTTTGGAAACCATGTCAGTCGATTCATGGGAACCGGCACTTGAGCGCACAGTCGCTTCGGGTTGCGACCTTGTATCCGATGGGGCTGAGCACTTCTCCCTCAAACATTGGAAGTGAGGACCACCACAGCCCTGTGCTCGTGTCGGAGCTTCCTCGGGGGAATCTAGCTTGCGACTGCATGGCCAGTCGCGGGGTTGCTTGACTTTTGTCCCCAGGCCATGTTGCGTGTTGATCATGAGGCAAGCAAACGTGGGAGATGAACCGTCATCGATTCATTCGCCCAAATCGTGAGCTTTATGGGCTGTGGAAGTAGCCGACCCCATCACCCCAACCCACCGGAGCAGTATAATTAATCTGCCAAGGCCTTCAGATTACTCCAAAAGTTTCTTTGAAGGAGTCGGATCGGCCACGGGAACGCTTGTGGGCATCCCCAATGGCTGTTGGCACCTACTCTAGTCAGCGCGCCATGGCGGCTGCACATTTGCCCACCTAAGTGGGGCTGGTCGCTCTGCTCGCACTACAGTATTGCAATACCACTTAGTGCCACTATCCGTGATTCACATGCCTCTTGTCTGCTTTGACTAGGAGGCAGGATATGTCCCTGGCTTGTGTAGCACTTTCACTTTGGACAGTCTCACCCGGGAACGTCAGAGAGCTTGGTCGCTGTCAATCAATTACCATGACCCCAGGCACAGCCTACCATTGTACGTGCGACGAGGGCGGCCATGACTCTGATTACCTCGTAGAATGGTAACAATGGTCACACTCGCCAATTCTATCAGGGCGATCGAGCGGGATGGCACGCAAAGCTCAAGCACGTTGAAAAAGACCATGGCCCGGGCGGTAAATTGAGATGGGCGTGCCTGGACCTCGGTCTGTATGAGCCTATGGAGTCCTCTCAAAGCGACTTATACTGCCGCTTGCACTCAAATATACTATAATTGAAGCTTGGTACTACGCATCGTCCAGCCAGTCACGAATGGTCGAAGAATGAGACAAATCAGAGTACCAGACTTGCAGAACAAATAAGTGTCATTAAGTTATTCTAGGGAAACTTATCATATACGAGGTGATCTCATAGGAGGTTATCCCACAAGAGCCCTGATTATCCTGTGAGAGGTCAATCTACAGGAGGTTTTCCCATAGGACGTTATACCGCAGGATGTTATTCCACAGAAGGCTGGGTAGTACGCATTGATTCACTATAGATACCGTGGCCACGAGCGGACGCCCGAGAAAAGTCCGTCCATAAGGTATGCCACTATCAGATGTGAGGTTGAAGTACTTTGACAAAAAAGGTCAGCCAAAACCCCAGCGACGACGATATGGACGCCTATATATATATATGTCAACAAGACGCCTGGGAAGCCGTTTTCAAAGCACTGTTGACGAGCTCTAGGGCGCATAGACTCAAATTGTACACTGACGCCGGGTTTCGAGGGGCCGGCGACAGTCTACCTAGGGAGGCGACGTGATGGCCTTCCACCCCAGCAGAGATGAACGTGTGACAGTTCCCAAAGGTCTGGCGCCACACAGCAAGAAGGGCGATGCAACCAGGCGCAGTACGCTGCCGTAGGCGGATTTGAGGTCAGCGGGTCCCGGATTGCACAAAGTGATTCGACGCCGCAGACGGCATGGTGGCTCATTATTATGAAACATCCTCCACCTACGGAACCCGACTTTTTGGACTCCTCAACACAACGTCACTCTCTGCAAACCTGTTTTTGCGGCTATAGATAATCTATAGGCCCCTCTGTAGTTAAAGGCTACAGTAGCAGTTGGACAGCACAAGTCAAGATAGGTCACGATGGACACCCTCAACGGCATATGACAAAGATTATTGGAGGAGGATTACTCGGCGAAGATATGAATTCCAAGAATGAAAGGCTTGTATACCATTATGCAAAAGCTATCAATTTCATACAAGATAATATCCTACAGGATTATCTCTTATAGAGTACCCTTTGTAGAACAACTTCTTATGAATAAATTATCAAGTTGTAAGTACTTCAAAAAATTATATTTCATATAAACTTGGTTTACATATAAAATAGAAATTTCTTGGAACGCTCGCAAGTCTTTCCTTACTGGGTAGACAGTAAGTGAGCCACATTGGCTCTACACTAACGTTGTAATTTTTTTTTTTTGAGTGGCTGCGTTACGGCAATAGTGTAGGTGATGTAGGTGATGTAGGTCTGCTATGTACACCCATCTCCAGTACGACGGCCTCAATATCTTTTCCTCAACGCCGAGACTTTGTACTGTGCTCATAAGCAGTGGATGTACTCGGATCGGTTGAAAACCTAAATGATATTCCTGGTATATCCTCACGAGCCTAGGCTCCTCCAAAATGGCAACATTGGCCTAGTCGCGTCAGTGCTTGATTCTAAAAGACAATTATATTATCGCGCTTTGGTATACGCCAATGCCTATATACTGGTTTCCTTTTGACTTCTCGAAGAGAGCATATTAGACAGCATGTTGAATGACTGGGAATTTGTCCCCATCTCTTGAGCAAGATGTACGCTTGACTTTCGTGATGGTCACTTTCGTACTGAAATCAGTGAAGGCCCAAGTCCGGGCGGACGCAAACGAGGGCAGGAAGCAAGGCCTCAATTCTCAGCCCACCGCCGTTCCCGCAGCGGCAGCTCCTTCCCCTCGGCAGCGCGGCTTCCGTCCACTTCGGCCTTCCATGCCCAATACTCGCCAAGCCTAGTTTCCGCGTACGACGCGTAATCAAAGTCGATGTCGGAGATGGTAGCCTGGATGAGCGCCCAGATGCCCCAGTAAAAGCCTGGGACTCCGCGGTACAGGTCGACCTCGTCGGCCAGCTTCTGGATCTCGGACGCCTCGTCGTGCTCGGATTGGCCAGGCAGTAGACGAAAGTATGACCGGACGAACTCGGTGATGAACTCGCGCCGTTGTGACTTTGTGGGCAGTACATTGTAGTCACAGTCAAAACCGCCCCATTCGGCAAAGTGGTTGCACAAGTCGAATGCTGCCGGGGAGGGTACGGCGTATTCATAGTCAATAAAGGTCACGGTCTCACCGGTGCTATCCGCGGCGCCGTTGCTAATTATGCCAGAGTCTTGCTTGTTGCCCTTGGGCAGGACAATGACATTTCCGCTTAGCAGGTCGCAATGCGCGAAAACCAGCTGGGTAAAAGTCAGCTCTGAACTGGAAACTATTACTCCTGGTTGGTCTTGACAATAACTTACACCATCTTTTCCCAGGCCTGGCCGGTGGCTCAGCTCAGCTACCAATTTGGACAGCTCGACTTGCAGCAGCTGTTGCCGCTCCCTCTGTGCAGGGGTTTTGGTAGGTAGGGCAAAGATCCACTTCTGCATGACTGTCCACACGTTGGGGGCCTGCTTCCCAGGGGCAGCTGCATCTATGGCCTCTTGAAGAGTCGCGTGCTTCTTTGCAGCCCCGTCGAGCGCATCGATACAGTGGACGTCCATCTTGTCGCTGATGTGCGTCTTGCCCGGAAGACAGGGCACTGTGGCATGCCATTGAGCAAGCCTTCTCGCCACGGCCAGGTAGATCTCGGGCCGCCTCAGGTCCTCGGGATGCGTGACGCTACCCCTGATGAACCTGTACATCATGCCGTTGTTGAAGCGCGCCAGCAGCTCTGGTGCCAGACCATGCTGCGAGAGCAGCTCGTGGTTTTGTGTCTCCCGGGCGCGATCGATGATCAAGTCGGTACCGTGACCGTAGGCGCGCAGCAGGATGGCCTCACGGTCGACATCATCCTTGGACAGGCCGGGCCGCTTGTTGACGGCCTTGAGCAGGGTGTTTGTGATGCCATCAGTGAAGCGCACAAACTCTATGTTGGAGTCGTCTGATGACCACTCCGGGCGCAGGGCCAGGATGAGCTGGCGGGCCGAGTTTTCGGAGTCGGAGCCGTCATATGCCTGGGGAATAAAGCGGACCGGAGGATGCTGGTCAGACCCGGCGCCGGCGCGATGGCCGTTGTCACCGTTTTGGTGTATCATGGTTGGAGTAAGGGGGAGGAGGGGTCGCTTGCCTTTGTCGGGTTGGTGTGGTGTAGGTGTGGAGGGGCGCCGGACAAAAAGGGGCTTCTGCCGTTTTTTTATGTATGCACGACAGCAACGAATGCACAAACGAGCACTCACAAGACGACTAGGTCCCTCGACATATGCCTTGACCTTTTGAGTCTGACCGGTCAGAGCTGAGATCACTTGAAGCTTGCTTTGTTTCTACGTGACACATCCACAGTCTGGTGGGGGAAGACGTCATACTTTTGCCCAAGGAGGCAGTGAAAGGGGGGTTGGGGCGTAGAACGAGGGAGCAATCAGACACAGGAGAAGCTTACAGTCAAGTTCTAAAGGCGCTGGGCAACAACTGACCAGCTCGGCGTAGGTCTATTCGGTAGGAAAGGTCCTGAAAAATGCAGATGCGAGAGGTTGAGGAAACGGTTGGGAATGCGACCGTCGCTGGATGTCCAGGTCGACAGACAATACAGCAAGTACGAGCAGTAGCCTATCTGCCGAACAGCAAATGGCCTCCGAAACTCAACAGTCGGTGGATGAGGGGCACAGAGGGGCACGAGGGCGACTTCCCGAAAAAGAAGCGATCGAAGGGAAGGGGGAGAGATCTGGCTACCGCCGGCCTACTACGTACCTGTTCAAAAAAGCCTCCCTTTCTCTCCCTCAACAGGAGGAGAGAGGCCTGCCCCTGCCTACAGGCAAATGACCCCACACAAGGGTCCTACTGTGTGCTTGCCTCTTCATTTATGGGTCCATGGTTGCTGGCAGAATCGAGTCCCATGTGACAGAGGTTGCCAGGTGGGAGCGAGGAGGGGACCCGAATGACCAGCTGGTCGCAGCTGGCGGGGACGGTAGAAGCAGGCATTCCGCCTCCTGCGTACCGTTGCTTGCAGCGAAGCATCGGCGAACAGCTGCCGTCTAGTGAGATCCTCTACACCCACCCACCAACAATCAAGAACATATTCTCTACTTGACGAGCCATATCGGAAGTTGCGTCGATGAATTGGCAATGCTGATGCTGCATAGTGATCAGTAGCTGCATGTCAATATCGTATCATCCTACGAAAGCAGATCCAACCAGCCGCCCGGGGCACACGGGATGACGATGTGACGGTCCTTTCCTCGACGCGCCCATACTCATGCGCCCAACGAACCACATGAGCCATGAGAAAACGCCTTGGGATGTTGACTGATTAACCTGCATCGTCCTTTGTGAATGGGACCATATCCCACTTGGTTTCTAACACCTGAGGCATGAAGCGACCTGTCGCAACTCAACACCTCAACCGAGAGCGAAGATCCATCGAGCATGACTCTCCCGGCTCTCCCAAATCCTTCCAACTTTCTTGGAGTGGCCCTGGTCATCAACAGGAACCGCGATGGGCCCCGTTTCGTCTTCCATTACCCCCCTCACATCGTCCCTGTCGAGGACCGTCACACAGAGGGGAGTGAGGACGGTGTAGATGAGGATGATATCTTGCTGGAACGGGCCGCAGCGCCCATGGATGGCTCGTCGCCGTATAACCTGAACGTATCTGAGATGCTCCCTTGGGATCAAGATGACCACATTGTTACGGACAGTGGCACTCAGATCGTTCCGTGGGAGCATGTCGCTGGGCTTCCCACGAAGGACTTGGAGAGCATCTTGACCCCGGCTAGAGCATATCACAAGACGTTATTCCAAATATCTTTGGATCCGTTGTACTTCGTATCATATCCAATCCACAAGCCTGAGAACGGCATCTGGAAGAAGAAAGGCAAGAAGAGAGAAAACCAACAGAGGCACAAGAACAGTGATGCATCGAAAAAGGATGACGACCAGCTCTCGCCACACGAGGATCCCTTGGACAGTGGTACTGGCGCTAAAAAGGGGGAGGCAGCCGACGAGGACAACACCGATGGCAGAGACAGACTGGACAAGTCCACCACGAGCGCAGGCAAGCCTCAAGACGAGGCAGAAGACAAGGTCAGCTCCATGACCATGTTCAACCTCGTATTCATCCTCAACCCTAGGAAGCACGAAGCTAAGGACCTGATCGACACTATGTACACCAACATCATCCGCAAGGTCAACAAGGCCTACAAATATGTCCAGCAGCGCAGTGACTTCGTGTGGAAGGAATCTAAGAAGATCCTGTCCATGAAGGACAAGGCGCGAGAGGAAAAGCGCAAGATGAGCGTGTTGTGGGAAGAGATCCTGCACAACTCATCCCTGGCGGCTTCAATGCAAGACTTGTACGATGCCATCTCGCGTAACAAGATCGCTGCTCTTGGGCTTGACACAGGCGAGGCCACTGTCACACACTCGGTGCAGATCCCCGTTCCTTTCCACATCCCCGACCTCCCGCCACTGGAACGCGAAGAGGACAGCCGCGGCCTGTGGATAACAACGGCCAACACTTTTGTCGGAGACAATGACGCCTTCGAAGAGCCACATTACCTCGACAAGAATTTTGCATTACTTCTGATGGACGATGACAAGAAGATTATCGCAGAGCTTTCAGCCGACCCTGACGAAACTACACTGCTCATGATCGAGTTCGTCCGCCACTCGAAGCCCACCATGTCTTTTCACCAGGTCGCGCAACAGACAAACAACATTCTCACGCTGGGACAGGTTCGCAAATTTGCACAGCACTTCATATTCTGGCGGCGCGCCATTGCCATACCTCCTCTTCATGCAAGGGACGTCTATTTCCTCAGTCCTAATGCCGACATGAAGGCACTGCCAAGGGCAAGCGCAGACTGGGCGAGACAGTTTCCCTTTGCACCGGCCCTCCCCAACTTTCTCGCCGACCTATCTGCCGCCCCAAGGCCATACAAGTGGTTCTGCCCATCCAAGAGCTTCCGGCCCAGCTATCTTCAGATGTTGGCGTGGCTTATGCGCGGTGGATGGGTGGCGCAGCTTTGCACTTTCGCGTACGTCGTTGTCTGGCCGGAGATACTGTATGAGGTCGAGTATGCCCTTGAGGCGGAGGAGGTTGCCAAGGCCAAGAGGGCACAGGTCGCTGCCGTGGATGACCTGGAGCACGGGTCGCCTGAAAATGCGCCCAGCGCTGCGAGGAACAGGAGAGGTAGCGGAAGGAGCGAAATGATGGCGGGAAGCGTCGAAAACCTCGCTTCCTCCACCTCCACCCTTCAACAACCCGGCAGCGTGGCGGGAACTGCTTTAGAGAGAAGCATTGGTGACCTCAGCTCTGTTTCCCTCGGTGACGAGGCTCAGCCTTCGCCTCTGCCCTCATCGCCCTCCACCTCCGTGATCCACAGAGACGCCTCCGCACCAGGCTCGGAGGTGCAGTCCCCCACCTCCGCCACGTCCCACGGCCGGCCGCACTCCCAGCCCACCCTGGCCGAGCAGGTCGCGGAGAAGGCCCGCCTCGAGCGCATCGCCGACAAGCTCGCCCGGGAGCTCGCCGAGAAGGCGACGGCGCACGCCCGCAAGGCCGCGCCCCGGGCGACGGACCACCCCAGCGTCAACAAGGCCCCGCACCTGGCCCAGCTGAGCCCGCACATCATCCTGGACGCCAAGAAGGCCACTGGCAAGGAGTCGCTTTACCTGTCCGCGATCGCGAGGCGGCTGCGGGAGAGGAAGACCGCGGCCCCTCCGGCCTCCAAGACGAGGAAGGACAAGGCCAAGGCGCAGCCGGGCCTGGGCGAGGGCTCCTCCAAGAGGGCGGCAGCAGGCGGTAAGGATGGGAAGGGCGGCGGTGATGGCAAGGTGGTCGACTGGGACGAGAGGGTGGCGAACACATGGCCGCTGTTCTGCAAGTATTTCAACGGGCGGTGCGCGCTGGAGCGGATCGCGCTGCAGGAGGAGATGAAGAGGAAGGACGTGTGGAACTTGTTGACGGCCATGAGCGAGTACCTGCAAACTGTCAGACACTGGTAGAGAGGAGGGGCCGGTGGCTTTTTGTCTCTCAAGGGTTTGTGGAAGAATCTTGCATCAGACGGGTAGAAAGAGAAATCATCAGTCCAGAGTTCGACATTCCAACTCGGCGTGGAAGGTCATATGCTAAGCAGCCTCTAGAGGCCAGCACCACTGCTTATTGCTGCTTGTGTTTGCGGGAATCTTCAGGAGAGGCCGGGGACCCTCGTATATTTTAGCAATAAAGTTGTCCCCATCGACCTTTGTGTGTCTACTGCTGGAGCCATTTAGACAGAGCAGGCACATCGCAGGTCACGAGTGAGCCGATGCTGAAGGATTGTTCCAGCTACTTCTACCACATGAAACGTCCATGGCGGAAGTCGCTGGCTAGGAGGATATCTAAGCCTTTTCATGCCATCCGGTACAGATGGCTTACATCAGGGGGTCTGGCTAGGGTCTGGCTAGGACAGAGAGAGAGCCACGAGGGCCGGCAGGGCGATGTTGACACCGTCGCAAGAGCGTGTTCGGTCTCCTCAAAGACTATGGTTAATGGATTTGTGTATATTTCAATAAGCACAACGCAGGGCCTTTCCTCCCATCAGCAGATTCCGCCCCTTCCTTGCTATTGTTGTAGCCTAATCCCCCCATCAGAACGACTCAGGTATCATAGTAAGCAATAACGATCTGTAAATATCAATGCCAATTAACCAATGCGGCCCAACCCAAAGAGAGAAAAAGGAAAAGGCCTAATGGTGAAAAATTGCCGAATGCAGTGTAAGGAGTCTAGACAAATAATTGCCTAAGCTCCGGGGATGGATCCCATCTGCGTGTGCTTGGGGCGGTGACCCCCTCGGGAGTGGAGACATGAGATCTCAAAACCAACACAATAACGCCAAAATATGTTGCCCTGCCTGAAAAAAGGAAAGAAAAGGAAACACTCCTCAACGTCCGCCTGATGCAAGCAAGAGCAAGGGTCTTGAACTAACTCCGATGGAAAATACAAATGATCTCTTAGCGACAAGGCAATTAACGGGATGGCTTAGCCTGTGCTGTTGAGGCCGACGTGGCTATGGGCGGTTGAAACTGAGTGCAACTTGGTCAAGCGTGTGGAGGTCGCAGCGAGGTGGAAGTATGACATCCCTAGTTCGTCAATTCCATGAACTCGTCTTCTTCGTCAAAGCTGTTGCGGTTGAACTTGATGTCTTCCGCGTCGTCTTCCCAGAAGGTGTTGGGCTCCAACATTCCATTGCCGAGATGCCCGTTGGTATCGCCTTCTGGGCTGATTGAGTTCATGTCGGTGTTGTGGTCGGTGCTGTTGAGAGGCTCTCCCTTGTAGTCGGTGTGATGAGGTACTCTCAGACCTGTTCCAGCCGTTCGTGAATAAGTGAACTCCGTAGCCTCATTCTTGGCAAGCGCCTCGAGCAGCTCCGTCTGCATCCTCTTCTCGTCCTCGGTGACGCCGAAGGGGGCATGGCCGCCGAGATCGTGAATCAAGTTTATAAGCTCCTCTTGTTGTTGGATCTTGGCTTGCAGCATCCACATGAGATCACGCGTCCAGCTGACGGCGCCGTTCAGGATATCACCCTTGTTAGGACCTTTGTCTTTGTCCTCCATGGGCAAGCCCGTGGTTATGTTCCCCGCAGCTCCAGTGGTCGCTCTTCTGGCACCTGGACCAGCCAGGCCTGATGTCGCTGTACCCGGGTTGGAAGAGCCGGAGAGTGTCGGTGACAAAGGAGTGCCGTTGGTAATCATCTTGCGGATCTTCTCATCGTCCAGTCTGTGGGCGGGAACCAGCTTGCTCAGGTCTTGGATCCTCTCGTTGATGTTGTCTCGTCTCCGCCTCTCGACTAGATTGTGGGACTCCCGGCGACGCTTTTTCTTGGCCTCCTGCTGCGAGGAAAGCGCATTTCCCTGGCCCAGCTTCGTGGGCATTGACGTGCCCTTCATCAGGAATTCATTAATCTGATGATTATTGCCGCCGTGCATTTCGGTCTGTAGCGGCGAAGACAGACCAGAACCAGGGAACGAGGCCATGCTGTTTGGCGTGTGTGCCCAGTGGCCAGATGGTGCCTTGACATGGTGAGGGCCTCCGCCTGTCCGTATTGGCTGTGCGCCGAATCCGTCTTGAGAGCCGATGGACAAGCCCAGTGCACCCATCTTAGGAGTAAGCGGGCTCCTCGCATTGGAAGCCTTGCGCTGCATAGCCTGCGCCTGAAGTCTCTGACGAGCTTGAATGTGGTTGTTATCGTTGGGGTCCTTCATCTCGTTGGCTAGGGGAGAGCCGGCGTAGGACATGGGCGACTGTATCGAGTTGCCGAAAGGTTGCGCATGGCCGTGCATGAAACGGTTCTGTCCGAGGTTCTGCATGAAGGGGCTTTGGATAGGGTCCCCGTCGGGTGTGTTGGAATAGCCTGACATGTGCGACTGGTCGATCGGAACACTTGGATGCGCGTTGAAGGCGCCTCCATTCTGGTTGTAGCCCATATTCATATCATTCATGCCGGGAAACTCCTGGCCTTGCATGCCTTGGCCTCCTTCAGTGGGGCTTGCCAGCCCATCTAGTAGTTCGTCATCGCCAAAGACGGCCGAGCCACTGGAGAATGCATTGTTCTGGTTGTTGGAGCCTGCGCCAAAGTTCTGCGGGAAGCCTTGATTGAAGTTGAGTTCATTTGGATTGATGCTTCCGCCGCCGCCGCCATGGCTGTATTGGTTGAAGCCCTGCTGGGCCATGATGTATCGATGTATTTGCGAAACTTTGGTGGGATACTTCGGTATTTGATTACGGTGGTACGAGATGTCGTCTGACGATGACTCAAGTGGCGCTGTCGCTCCGAGCGTAGCGCGGTGCGCGATGGTGCTGGTGTCGATGGTTCGAAGCTGGCTTTTAACAGAACAAAGTCAGCCTCAAGTCTCAAAAAGTACAAATCAGGACGATGCACGATTAAATGCGTCGCCGGGGCGCGATCGCAGCCCTGCAGGCTAGGATGACTTGATGTGGGCAGCGTCGCAACTTGCGGTCAGCATGACCCAGCCAGGGTGCAGACCGAGGCAGTGTGTCTGACAGGCTCTAGGACCCGAAAGCGGCCCTGAACAGCACGAAAGCAAAGGGGAGACGGTTATTACCAGTTGTGAGTAAGAAGGATGGTTTGTGTTGTGATTCGGGGTGAAAAAGCCCAGCGAAAAGCCGCGGACGGTGAGGCTTAACTCGGTGCAGTCCCCTGGTGGGGCTTGGCGATGAGAGAGTGGGAAGGGTGCGAGTCGGTCAGCGCAGGAAGCAGCGAGGTCAGGCAAACCCAGAGGGAGGCGGCCCAGCGGCTTGGTGCGACAAGAACGTTGCGACGACACCGAGGTGGGGGATCCGGACAAGATCGGATGCTGTGCTATGGCATAGAAACAAGCACGATCTAGGATGATGTGGGATTGAAGTCGTCGAGAAAGTGTCGGCCGAGAAAGATGTGAGACCTTTTCTTGCTTCTTTCTATTGCCTGGTACTTGCGGATGGGCGGAACAGGCGGGCAGCGCAGCTTGTTCGCTTGTTCGCGTGTCGGCGCTGCTGGGATGGCTGAGACGGATGTTGGAGGAAGGCGCGGCCCCTTTGGAGCGTGCTGTGTAGGTAATGTTCTGTATGCAACCTCTCAGCCGCTAGCTCCTGTCGCATTGCAGGGCGACAGATGCACCGAGGACTTGTTCCGAGCGACAAGGCCGGGGAAATAGAATGCAGCGGGACGGCGGGAGAACAGAGGCTCCTAGCGGCGCGCAGCTTGCAGGTCGCAGGGAGATCTGATGAGCAGAGGCACTTGCACTTACTGTCGCTGGGTACAGGCAAGCACGACGATTGAGGGCGAGGGGTGTCTGGGTTACTGCGGCTGCAATTGCCAGACGGTGGGTTTCGATCGCAGGTCGCGGGTGCGGTGCGGGTCAGGTCTGGAGAAGGCGAGATGAAAATGCTGGGGATTTCTGGAGAAGGGAAACCGAAATGGAGTCAACCCGGCTTGTCCTGTCCGTCGTGCGCTTTTGTGGCCAACTGGGTTGGCCTCACAGCTCAAGAAGCGGAGGAAGCACTGGGCGAACACGGGTCAGTGCGCCCGCACTTCCATGAATCCACGCTGGTTTGTACCAGGGCACAGTACAATTGCGGGACGAGTACACCGTACCAGAGCACCTAGCACGGGTACCGCGCGAGGGCGAGGGAGGGGGACGGTGGGGATGGTGGGGAGGGAAAGCGCCCTCGCTGCCTTGAACGAGTGCTAGCGCCGGAGAACTTCCCGACCACAACGACAGCCGCAACAAAAAAAAAAGAGAAGGCGATCAACCTTTTCTCTATCAAATACTTGGGCGCAAGAGCAAAACCTGACTGACCTTTTCCCTGGAGGGGCTCGTATCGGGCCCACAACAGCCCAGATGCTATTCTGTTCCGGGTGTTGACTGACGCTGCGAAATGATGTAGTGCGTCAGTGCACTCTGCTGAGACGGGTGGTCAGAAGGTATTCTCTCGATTCTTTGGCTGACCGATAGTCGACGGCTGGGATGGATGATGGATGATGGATGGAGGGTGATAGCGGGGGATCGGGGGTGGTGGTGGTGGTGGTGGTAATGATAGTGTGGCGGTGGGCGGCGGTGGGTGTGGGTGTCTCTCAGCACTGCTTGGAAGTGGTGCTGCGACGGCGCTGCTGACCTTGGAGATGATGATATATGACCGGTCCAGTCCAGGCCAGCCCAGGCTCAATAGCACAGAACGCCCTGAGCCGATTCTTGATCGGTCCAACGGTCGTCCAGGCCACTCGGGGTTGGCTGTCTTGTTGGACGAGATGCAGAGCGATCTCTTTTTGTCCCTTTTATCCCAAGATGGCCCGTCGTTGTTTCAACGGAGCCTCCTCTGATGTCTTGCCTTGCGCTTACTCCCCGAATTAGAATCGATGGTGGCGATGGGGATGGGAGCCGACCCCGGTGAGCTGATGCGATCTTACTCGATCTGCATGTGAACGTCAGTCAAAACAATCAAGCTTGCGCATTTGATGCCGAGACGAAGCCGTCTTCTCATCGCCCATGGCCCCTCCCCAGTGCGGGTCCAAACAGCCTTGGGCGATGGGCGATGGGCGATGGGCGATAACCGATGCAGCCTCGGGAAAAAGAAAGGAAGCACATTAGGCGCGTACCGGTCTTGGATGGTCTGGGTCTATTTCCCGCCGCACAATCAATGTCTGACGAGACGATGTTCGAATGCGAGCCGCGATGCGCCGGGTATAATGGGCCCGGCCGGCGGCAGCAGCGGTCTTCACACCTCGCAATCTGGGGCGGTGGTCTCGACCCTCGCTCCTCCGCTTATTACGCTTCTAGTCGAATCCAATGTCTCTTTTCTTGCTTAGTCTTGCTGCTTCTTTCGTTCGCCACTCCGCTAGCGCTCCCACGGCTTGGGGTCGCACACCTGAAATGGATCTTGTCTTGTGAAACTCGGAAAGAGCTTTTCTGTCGCTCAAGAGCTGTCGCCAACGTCGTTACGTCGTTTGTAAATAATGGGTGGGCTGTGGGTTGGTTGTCGCCGATATGTCCCTTAACTTCTCTTTTATTGGTCAGCTTCCGGCTGTGCTGGGTCGAGGTGGGAGCCTCAAGAGCCTATTGTAGCAAGCAGTGGTGACCGTGGTGTTGGACGTCATACCAGATAATAAACTGTGACCAGGTAGGATAGAGTCCGCGGTGTTTCCTGCGAGGCTGAATTCGCTTTCTGCGGCGAGACACAAAAGAAGAGGTTCGAGATTGGCGAAGCTGCAGGGGAACTCTTCTGGTCCCTACCAGGTCCTATTTATATGATTCCTTTGGAAGGCCTCAGATTGGCTGCCACACTTTGGAAGTGAACGCAAGGTGCGAGTCATAGGAAGGATACGTCTAGACGAGAAAGGTCCGGTGGAAGGCCAATGTATCTCAGGACAACAGCAGTTTATGTACTCTACACTAATTCCATGTACCTCGCCGGCGAGAACTGTCATGTACCAGGCCCATTCTCGACAGTCAAGTCTTCTGACTTGGACTGGAGGGATGGTGTGGATGCCAGAGACGGCACAGCCCCAGCCCTTCCTCCCTTCACTGTATCTTGCGCGTAGACGAGGTCGACCGCATGCTGAACCTACCGGGAAGTCGCCATGGAAGTCTCCAGAGACGGTAAAGCTGGATCGATATGGGCATTCCCGGAAGGCGTGTGAGGAGGGGGGGGACATCACGTCCAACGTGACTCGTGTAGACAACCGCAACCTAAGACATTTAGCACACCAGGAGCAGGGCAAACAAGCTTGGAACCTAATAGAATGTGCGACTTGCTAGCTCTTCCCACGTAATACAGACGTCGACGAGCTTGCCAGCGGCAATAACGGTCAAAAAGCCGCTTGTTATCTTAGCCACTGTTACTTCCGAGGTCTAGCCGTCAGTTACACAGCGATACCTGCTCTGCCTGCTCTGCGTGTCGTGTTGATAGGCCCCACACACAATCACAGGCAAATGGCAATATGGCCGTCATGGTAGAGAAAGTCCCCTGTCCACCTGTCGCCGCAGCCACAGCGAGATTCGGACCAAACGAGGTGATCGACAAGCCGAGCGGATCGCGGCAGTCGCTGAACCGAACCTCAGATACCATAGACGACCTGCTATGGTACCGTAGGACTTTAAAGTTCTGGCGATGGGAGCCCCCACACCCACGTCGTGCTCAAAGGGGGGAGCGTTGCCTGCCCTCTAAATCGCACCGGCCGGCAGAGCTGCAGGCAATGGGAGCCCTCCGAGGAGACATGCTCGCCATGCTCAGGGTAGCCGGAGCAGAAGCCAGAGGAGCCATCTCCAGGGTTACAGATCAAGACAGGCTAGGCAATAGAACCAGCGCCATCGCGGGCCCCAGTGTTGACGGGCACACTTGGCCTTGCGGCAGGTGGGAAGATCTGGCTGGCCCGGTGATGCGCATGGGAAAGCATGGGATTGCCCAAAGTCCCATATTTTCGTGAGACAAATCCCGTCATAGCTGTCCAGTCAAGCGCAAGGACGGACCTGTCTGCGTGCCGTCTTGCGCCTAGAACCGATCATGACACCATGCCCGACTTCCCTGCAGACAAGGAATACAGAACAGATACCCACAGCACAGCAGGGTACGAGACTCAAGCTGTAAATGGAATGGCTGAGTGAAGCTCGGGAAGCGTGATTGCTTGGTGTATGTGCGTACTTGGTAAGGTGTGGGTGGGGTGACGGGAATGGGTGTGTCCAAGGATCAGATCAGCTCGTTGGAGTGCAGGACCCTTGCTGCGCATCACTCGAAGTGCCGCGCTGCGTTGGGGCACGGGGCACCCTAAGGCTTTGGCATATGCAGACCCCGGACCCGCTATTTTCTGGGAAGGTAGCACTAACTCAACGTCCCAAGGCTCCCGACGTCCGTCTAACCATCGGCGTCATCTCAGAGCTGAGTGTCCCGACCGCGAACCTGGACGTCACAACACGACACACACACACACATCAACCCTGCCAACCACACACCAACAGCTCCTCGCATCCACGCCCAAGGCACCCAGAATCGCCCCGGCTTATCGCTGCTACCTGCCAGCCTCCCTCTACCGTCACCGTACGCGCGGTCTGTCCAGGCTGCCAAAGGGAAACCCTCGTCTCGGGACACGTCGCCAGCGCAATACGAAGCTCCCCTTCGGATGATAAGACAACCGCACAAGCGTTGATCCAGATCCACAAAACCCTGCCATCAACCACCCCGGCGGCTGAATCAAAGGCCAAGCATACCAGAGCACAGAGCGCAGAGACAAGGAGCACTGGCTCGACCCGACCTTGTCTCCTGAAGCTTCCGCATACTGTGCACCTGTACCTCGCGCGGTTCCGAACCACACCTACGCAGGAACCTGGCACACAGAAATCGGTAGGTGACCCTTTCAATCACAGCCTCGCCTTCCTCATTACAAACCAGCCCTCCTTAGTGGCTCCTCCATTGCTGCTATCTGCCCCTATCTCAATGCCGCCCAATAGAATCGTGCGATTCCCACATGTTACACCCCCTTCTTCGTCTTCAAAGAAATCACAAGGCCGACCACTGATTCTTGTCACGGTAGAAGCAGGTCACTGGGCACACCTTTACGACACCACGTTGAGGACTCGGAACAGCCGGTCCTGGCCATTCAGCCATCCTCCCTCGAAGTGTCCTTAAACACTCGCATTTGCAACGCCCTTCCCGGACCGCCCGGAACAAGGCGGATAGCCCTGTTGAAGACAATATGGCATCAGCATCATTCCGAGACCAGATGAATGCCCTCGGCTGGTCCAGGCGCGGACAGGATGAGCCCGTGAACACATCCCAGCAGAGCGGACTGCTATCGTCGATCAAATCACTGAATCCATTTGGCGACCGTGGCTACGTACGCCTTCCTACGACGGAGGGCGCCGGCGCTCCACTCCCGGCAGCCTCGCGGCGGGAAGAGGAGGAAACTTGGTTTGCATGTGAGTCGCTGATCGTCGCTTAACAAATTCCACCTACCCCAGAGAGCCTCCATTGCCCTTGCAGACGGCAGCCGGGCCCTACGAGGGCGTTGCTAGAAGCGCCGTGTCTCACTCTCAACGGAACAAGACTGTCTATCCTTACCGCGGGCTCGCATCCGTCAAAACAGAGAAAGGCTGACTTGGCGCCCCACGGGCTTGTTCCAACAGTGAATAGATGGGACCGATTGATGATTTTCGGTGCTTGCAACTTGGGCGCTCTTGCCTGCTTCGTTATCTGCTTTTTCCTCTTCCCAGTGCTGTCACTAAGGCCGTCGAAATTTGTCATTCTGTAAGTCCGCATGTTTTCTCAAGTACCATGTGAACATGGTAGGAGGGTATAGCGCTGTTTGCACATATCCCAGGATGCCCAAGGCGGTACATCCCTCTTTTACATCCCATGCACGAGGCCCCCTTAGCCGGCCCGTTCGGTCTGGAGGAGACAAGCTTGGTTTCCTGCAGCTACCCGGCGCGCATAAGCTGTCGATCTCGCATGACACGCCGAACAGCCAGTTCCTCGCCCGGTGACTGGTGAAGGTGACCTGCAAGGCACAAGCCCCCTTCCAACTTATTTCAAAGCACACAGTCTGGATTCCGCCCCGGCCGTGGTCGACATGCTTGACTGACTCACAAACTTGCCTTCAGATGGACTTTGGGATCGACACTGTTTCTCGCATCCTTTGCGGCTGTGATGGGGCCATGGGCCTACGTTCAACACTTGCTCTCCGGCCCACGGCTGCCTTTCACGGGTGCCTACTTCGGATCCATAATCCTTACATTTTACTTCGCTCTTGGGGTGAGTCAATTTTCTGTCTCTCGTTGCTACGTGTCCTTGAAAGTCCACTGTCTTGAGACCGAGACTCTGGCTGACATAGTCATACTGTCACGAACAGCTCCGCAGCACGATCCTCACGCTGTTTTCAGCCATTATACAAATGGTTTGCCTTATCTGGTACCTCGTCAGCTACTTCCCCATGGGTTCCAGCAGTCTACGTGTCGCCTCGAGCTTTGGCGCAAGGAGAGCCGCGGCCTGGGTGACCGGGTGAGGTGCAGGCGTGTGGACGCCCTGGACCCCAAAGCATACATCTCATTTTAAACGTCACGAGGCCGAAATTGGTCTCGGAGGCATGGCCTATTTCTTACACGGCTTAAGCTGTCACCAAGCGGTTTCAACTAGGAGTACTAATCACAAGGACGAGGTGTCAAGAGTACAAACGTTGCCAGGCGAAGACGAGCAAGACTGGAGGTGTAGTAATGATGATGGGGGCGGTGCACCCTCTCTCTGGAGACGGGACTCTGTGCTGCAGAAAGGATCGCTGCAGGTGGGCCGGCGTGATCAGAGATCATGCAGCGCCTACCTCGATGTAACATAGCATATCCATCCCGTTTTCCGTATTCCGAAAGATGCACGACATAGATTACTGCTGCCATATCATGCGCAGCTGCTAAGGGCGGTGACTGGTCGAGAGCTGAGCGTTGAGCGCTGGGCGCGGCTACCTGAGAAATGAATGCAGCCTCTCTGCTACATCTAACAGAAGCAGGCTCGATGTGACATTGCCCTTGCAGTGGCTTGGTTCACGCTATCATCAAGACCCTTTGAAAGGGACCCCTTGAAGGGCCGATACCAGGATTGTCCTAAATTGTCTTCTCAGTCAGAGGCTTGTTAAGATCCGTCCCGGCCATGGCAGTTGTCAGTTCGCATGCATTGCCGGCGTCTGTGATGGATGCGATAAGATAGTGCGTCCCGTGAGAGTATTTAGCTCTCCACCGGCGTGCATGCCAACCCCCCCCCCACCACACAGGGTCGTCCTCTTCTCTCTCCCCCATTGCACCCACCGGGGAGAGGGGGCAAACCCACCCTTCTGAAATCAGAGCAATCTGGTTCGGGTTGAGATCGTGAAATGTTGTGTGGCGACAGACATTCGCCCCGAAGAGGGCACACTCACAGTACGAAAACTTGTTTGTGTGCGCTTCGGATGAGCCACAGCGCACCTGCGCGGAAGCCCATCAACCGTTCGTCATCATGTTGCAGCGGACCTCCACCCTTTACAATCTACTTGCCTTTTGGTGTGTAGGAAGACGGGCGACGGGTTGCACGGGGGCAGGCACGCGCGAGCTGTCCTGTATGTATGCAAGACGCCCGATCTCGCTGTGTGCGTATGTATGTCTGTGTGTGTGTGGCCAAAGTTGCAAATGTCACCCAATATCGTCTGGGAAGGAATGGTGGAGAGAGAAGAAGGGGGGGGGGGGTGCACTTGTTGCCAGGACCTCTTTTGTCTGCAATCATCATCACGTGGGAGGGCGTCTGGTGACCATCCCCATGTCAAAGGACCAAAGGTGTGCCCTCCTGGCTTGAGTCCTTGCCTGCCCTCGTAGACTGGGTCGTAAAACCACACACGGTCGTCATGCATTCTGACTCGTCGTGCTCGCCGAGGGAAGGAGGAAACGTTCCGGGGGAGATGGTGGGGAAGGGAGGAGGAAGGGGGGTTTCTTGTCTGTTGAGGAACCTCTCTGTCTCCTTGCGCGGTCTGCTGGTGGCGGCCGGATCATGGAAGGGAAGGAGAGCAGGCCATTGTCTCACACAATACACCACCGGCTCCGAAGCGAAGCGAAGAATGTCGGCGATCTGCGCGCACTACTGTACGTACCTTCAAAACAGAGATACCCGCCAGCCGTTTGGCATTTGCAGTATGCTGTCCCACAATGCCTGCAGCAGCGGGAAACGGGCTTCACGTGCACCACAGATCTGGGGGGTCTCTGGCGCGACGCCACAATCGATGCACAAGCGGCAGGCTCCACACTGGCTCGCCCAAGCCCCAGGGGAGGCGGGCGAGAGAGGGTCTGGCGGCGATTCTTTGTCTCTGATCTCCTCCCCCAGCCGCGCGCTCGCTGCGGGCGCACGCTATATATATTTATACATATACATGTATGCATATGCACGGTATACAGCAGCGGAGAAACATACCGTGTCGAATCGGGCGCGGGCGCGGGCGCGGGACTGGCAGCGGTGAGATCTCAAACAGAAATACGTCACCCAAATACCAACCCGTGCCGTGGCTGCAGTAGTACATATGTACAGAACCCCCCGGGAGCGAATGTGCCGCATCCTGCCCCGGCCCGCGGGATACCTGCATATGGCTGCGTGTCTATCATACATGGGACTGGTCAGATGCATACCTTGCATCAACGACGGCACCAGAGTAAATGGGCAAATTGTTGTCTACCCGATGACTCATTTTTGGATACACACGTAAGTATATTGTGGCATCGTGCCAGAGGCCGGTGTTGGTTTATGACTGATTCACTGGCTGTAGGCTACTCCAGCTTGACAGGGTTGTGGTAGCATTATGGGCTTCATGAGACCGTTGTGAATTGAGCAAGGCATGTGAACAAAACAATTAGATCATGACATAGTTACATGACAAGGTATTCAAGACTTGATGACTTTTCCGCAATACCATGTGTCTACTTTACTTTATTGCTAGCATTTGTAGAATATATACCACACTGAACCTCGACTTCACTAAGTATATCATGTTGTGGACTTCGTATTCACTTGGATTCATCCGGAGATTATAGTGCCTCCTCTCCAATGAGAGCTTCTAATATTGGCTGTGTCTGGATAAGGCATCCATACGCATGCTCGTGACTCAAGACGTAAATAGAAATATCACAGTTGCAAACACCACGTCCAACATGCATGTAGAGCCCAGCTTTGCCACCAGCGCCAGGTTCGATTTCACGCTCTTGTGCAAGAAGGGAGTCCTGATGGTCTTTTCATCGATGTCGTTCCTGGTCCTAGCACCTCAGCACTTGTCCTAGCCGTGGAGGCGGTCCCGAGTTATCAAGAGCTCTCGATTGGTCCCCAGACTTGAATGTGACCACTTCTCTGACAAGCGAATGATCTTAACTTAGTATGGAACACCAAATGGCGGCAGATAGAGGCTAATAACAGTCTACACGAAATTGCAGCTCGCTGTCTTGCTCTAGATCCACTGAAGGCTGGGAATGCGCCTCTTCCCAGAGGGCCAGGCAGCAAGCCGCTGTGCTGGATCTTGTGGATGGGTCATTGTAGCTGTATCCCATATTGTATAGACGGAGAGCACACGCGTGCGATGTGGCCATATTTGTCATGCACGGCTACTGCTCCTTTATTCTTATCTTAAACTATATTGTAGCCAGGTCGCCGAGACCACTTATGAATGCCTTGATAATTGACATCAAGACACTGATCATTATTTTTAGAGGCAAGCGGAAAGTCACTCAGTATATCCCACGGGAACAGGGACGGAGCCAACTGCGGAGACCCATTGTCTACCGCCAGATTTCCTATGGCTTCGATTGTAGATTGACACCTCAATGAGTTCCATTTATCCTGTAGTCTATATGTCGAGCATAACTACCAAGCTTCTGCTCTGTATGACATTTTCTCGGCGCGGTGAGAGGCAGAGTCTGCAGCTTGATGTACTGTGAGACACTGGACAGCAGTATGACTGCCCAGAGGCACATCCGCGGAGGACTCTTTTGTATTCAAATGTTGCTCTCCTCGCTCTGTAAATGGTCGATGTGACACTCATGTCCATTGAATGGGCAAAATCTGCCAGACAACGGTCTTTTTGCGCAAAATTTTGGCCTTGCCTATGGAATGTAGAGTACTATAAGCTTTTCGTGTCAGCACCTCGGCTTGGCCGACTGAGCATCTACAATTATAGGATCAGTCGCTATTGGCACTGCGAAATCCTTTCCTGTTGGTCATGTGGAGCTCATATATGCCTGGCTGTTACAGTCTGTCCTCGACGACCCTTTCAGCGGGGGCGACGACAACTCCCGGCTTGTGGCGCTACAGCTGAGCAACGGATATGGCCTACTGCTTCTCACTGCCGTAGCCGTGCTGTACACGACGACGGAGCTCAAGGTCGTGCAGAACGACCTGACTGAATTTATTCTTCAGGATCTTGGCGTCGCGACACACAGCTTTAGCCAGACATGTCCGTAGCTGACACTGTGCTCCTCCTGGTCGAATCCATCGTCAACAGTGCGGTCCTGCTCATGAGTGCGGTCCTGGCGCGTCTCCTTCCCAGCTCTTGTGCAGTGAGCGTGCTCCTGTCAGCTATTTTCGGCTGAGTCCCTTGGAAAGCTCTATCCTAGGATTCACGACAGGTTCGAAAATTGGACGCGGAAGCCGAATCGTCGCTACTCACACATTTTATCGATATCGCCCGGCCGCTTTCTAGCATGAGGACATTCGCATAGTAGGCACTGGTTCAAGAGCTGGATGTCAACCTCGACGCGCGTCCCATCGCTCTTACCATCCCATCCGTAAAGTTGCAGCGGTGACTAGGTCTTGCCCTCAACCTGATGTAGGCCGTCCTGGAAGCCAATATTGTTCGGGGCTGTTCCGAGTATCAAGGCGTAGCGCTTTAGGACCGAGACCAAGAAAGTTCCATCCTCTGTACTATCTCGCGTCCTCAGGGCCTAGTCGTCCTGCGGCCGTTTAATACCGAGAACCTTGTTGGTCGTTCAATTCCGTCGGAGGCCCGGTCCTCAGCGCTGGGAGCCTCGACATCCCGCGCGGCTCCAGAATGAGGGATGGGCGGACGGAGCAGTATCTTGGTCGGCGGCGTCCTTGTGCGCCCCCGCGCCCCGGCTGGAGCCCAGCCCGAGTGACGGCTCGCGCATCACGTTCGACAAACTCGATGTGGTGGTATTCTGCAGTAGACTATCTGCGTCGCCGCCGTAACTGTTCCTTAAGGGCCCAAGCACGGAGGTGAAGCTTGGCGACGGCCGCCATCCCTCCTTTGAGCTATCTCTTCATCATGTGGTGCAAATAGTAGTCGTGTCAATGCTTATCTTCGTCGCTCCTGAAGACTTCCAAGGCCGATATACCTAAAGGTCTATACTGACACATACCTAGGTAAGTTCAACTCAGGAGCGGCTACTTAGGCTGCTCATCCACAATTAATATAGTAAACTGACTGTGGGATGGTTCACTGCAGGATATGGGTCAGTCGACTGGGGACACCTCCTATATGATGACCTCCTGCTAACTGAGGCGTTTATTGCTGTCGCCCCTCGCCTCAACCCAGTTGGCGAAACCGACCGTGTCGCTACTATTGGGCGATGGCGGCTGCTGAAGTGGGACGATCCGCGGACTTTGCTCTCGCGGGACAGGGAATTTGACAGGCTTCGGGGCCTTGAACCAGATTGAGAAGTAGCAGAACCCGCCAGTCACCTACAAGTTGATCTCAAATGCACTTTATGACAGACCTCTATGGACGGGGGTGAACACATTCTTATCAAGTTAGACACGAATAATACGCGACCGGTCAAGGGGCTGTAACCCCTTAAATAGTGTCACTTCGAGTGCCAGCCGTGGCAGCAAGTAAACCCCAAGCTGGACATCCAGTACAATGACGTGTCAGGCAGCTAGACGTTCTCAGCACTCTGTTCTGTCTTTTTGAAACGGCCTGGCTGCTCGCTGGGGTGAGGGCGGGCTGTCGGTCCGCTGCATTCATGATGGACCGCCCTTGAGTGGACGGACGAAATGGTCCGTTTCACAATGAGGGTGCCGCGAGAAAGCTTTCTTGAAACCGGACGATCGATCTGTGTTTGAGGTAGGCTACATTCAACACCGAGGAAACTTGGGAGTTTGCTGCTGATTTCAGTCATCCGAACAAGTCTGATGGGCGTGGAATGGGGGCGATCGGCCCCGGGATTAGCCTCGTTGAGTTCCACCTGGGGAGAACGACCCTCTCTGCATTGTGTGCATTGTGTGAGAGCTTTGTTTGACAGAGACAGCCACATTTTTCGTGGGCAGGGTGCAGTGACCAAAATTAGAAACTCTGCAATATCAGGCTTGGGGAGTGGATGAGTGACCAAGAAAGCGTGCCGTCCTACGCATCGTGCCTTTTATGCTCGTGGGCTTCCAGACAAGGAGTGACTTCGTCACAGGGAGGCAGGCAGGATGCCGGGAAGAAGCACTGTTGGAGAGGACTGGCGGCGAGGGCGCAGTTCTGGCACCACAATAGCCTCGCCAGTGACAACAGGCAAGCTTTCAGCGACAGAAGCAGAAGATGTGCCCCAAAGACGCCTATCTCATCTTGTGCCACGTGGGAGACACTGAACTGCACAGAAGCCCGTGCGTGGCAGCTGTGAGATTCAGTCTGGGGGAACGGGGAACGGGGAACGGGGGAAGCTGCGGCCCAGAAGCCACTTGCCGTTTGACAGCTGCCGGGTGATTCCGCTCCTCCATCAAAATCACACCACCGGCACCGGGAAGACGGGGCTGAACTCTTGCCAGCAATGTCGTGTTGTTCCCATTCTCGTACCAGTAGAGAATGTCTCTGGTGGAGAATCCGGCTGGGTCGCTGTTCGCCAGTCAATCAGCTTGCCTGATGATGTGCAGTAGGTCTCGGCAACACGGTCTCACGAGGTCGCTTGTTGATCTCCGTGGGGCCATGGGGGTCAATGGGGAGGGGGACCAGGTTGCTAAAGTGCTATTTCTAAAAGTCTTGCAGGGCACCGGACTGCACAGTCTGTGCGGCGGATACGTCGTATCAGTGAGTGCGCCGAGTCGAAAAGAAAGACTGATAGACTGGCTGCCCATGATCTTCAGGGGTGTTTGTGACGCTATCCCACGACCAGCTACGTATAATAAATAAGGCCCGGACCGGCGATTTCAAGGCTATCCGGCCTTCCAGCTGAGCCAATTGGGTGACTGAGGGGGGCAGCGGCTTCCGTGAGCTTGTGCTCCTCGGCCCTCATGCCGTGGCGGCGACACAGCTAGGCCTCCCGATTGGGGCTGTCCCTGGGCAACAATGCAGCCTGAATAGGTAGGGCTTGCCGACGTTGCGTGTGTCTCAAAAAGCCGCGGTTTGCCCTACCTCGCCCAGCCCTTGGATATCCCACGGCCAGCAGTTGGAGGACAGATGATGCATGTGCGATGGCTGTGCCTGCTTGGGGACATTGAGGTTCGTGAACCTTGAGAGACAGGAGCAGGTGACATCAGCTGTGTCCGAGAGGGGCAACTTGTTGCCGGCGGACCTTCCAGACATTTATTAGCCTCAGGGGACTGACTGACTGCAACGCAACCTTGACGAGCAGCACACCCTGGACCGGAAGGCTTGGACGGAGTGGAGGGTCCGAGGCACCTCTGCCAGGCGTGGAGTATTGTAATATTGAAAGCCCTTGCAGGAGGCGGCGGGTGGTTCTCGATGAGGCAAAACCAGCTCTCACGGGTCTTGTGAGATTGGCTGAGGTCAGTTCGGCTGAGGTGAGGTGAGGTTGATGAGATGGCCTCGGCTTTTCCTCCCCCTCGGAAACCCGGATGGCCGCGCAGTGCAGGCACGCACGCTCTCTATTTTCGGTTGCAGGCGGGGTATGGGTTTTCGGCAATGCTGGGGTTTCTGAAAGGGAAAATTTCAAAAAGGAAACGGTGCAAGACAGAGGTCCGGTGGGCCCAGTTACTGTAGCCAAGAGATGGACGGGCAGTGATACCACAGGCAGACAACCAGAACTTGGCACGACACCACTGGAGCTGGGTCTGCCAGTAAGGTGTGCGCATGGTGAGGGCAGCATGTCTCCATAGAAACAACCACTAGATACCCTAAATTGTTCTTGCGACCGGCCTAGATTGCAACGGATTTTGGTGGTGGTAGTGGTAGTACCTTGAATGGCCTTGCAAGGGAGGTCTGGTGCGTCATGGGGAGCGGCAGTGTGAGGGAGGAGAGTGTGTGCCCAGGCAGAGCCGAATAAATGGTTTCCACCAGCAAACGGCCCGCTAGGGCGGTGATGCGAGCCTGCAGAAAGCAGAAGGGTAGAAGAGGGCCTGGGAGAACAGGCAGCGCAGGACAGGAGATGGGATGCATGCCCTTTAATTATTTGTCCAGATTGCTCATGCCTCCTCACTCGCAGCAGAAGCACACACACATACAAGCAAGTCACATATACAAGTAAATGCACATGCAGCATTCGACCACACAGGCAGGCGCAAGCTACTCACTCATTGAACCTTTTGCATTCATTCCATGCAGTGAATGACTCTCGCGGGAAGCCCTGCTTTAGATTTGGCGATTGCTAGTCTAAGTGGGCGGGGGCGCGCTTCGGCCGCAGACTCAAAAATTTTCAAAAAATTCCCTGGGCTCCTCCTCAGTTTTGAAAAGATTACTTACCTTCTACCTACCTCACCTCACTCCTAACTCCCACCTTCTCCCTACCTCTCCAATACCACCCCGTCCACTCCGAGAGTGTGGTCCTGTTCATTTCCTTGCGAAAAAGCCTCACTCTGTCTCCAGAGGAAGAGGTGTCGTCGACATCAGAAGCAGCAGTAGCAGCAGACGCCATCCCTCAGGAATCGCTTGCAGCCAATTTTTTTTTCCGGGTCATAGCAGCATCAGCTCGCTCGTGCCCACCCCGTCTACCCGTCCGTCGTCTCAGTCAGCCCGGCCCAGCACTAGCACCAGCACTCACCAAATTTGCCTGCCTGCCTGACCCAACTCGAGGTTTCGTTTTGTGCGTCTGCTGTCGGCTCGACCCAACACCCCGACAAACGACGCCTGCTGTCTCCGACGCATTGTTGTTCGTGTGGTTGGTCGTCGGTTGTCGATCGTCGACCTTGAAATTCTCTGTTCTGTCCCAGGACTTCCGTGAGCCCCGCGCCCCTCGAGCTCAAACAGAACCTAGAGTGGTATTTGGTACACATTCTTCGCTGCCAGCCTGCCTCAGCCCAGCTGGCTCGTTCCTCCTCGGAGCTCACCACATATCCAGAACCCGACCTGTTTCGCAGTCCCCTACGGCGGCCTGGACACCACGCCTTCCGAGACACCTGCCCACTCGCGAAGTCCAACAAAACACCAAACCACCACCCCGCTCGCTTCCTTTCCGGTTCCGCGGCCAAGGCTATATCCTGAGCTCCCTCCTCCCATCCGCGTATCCTTCTCGCGCTGTGTTCCTCGCTTGAGGCGCGCCTACGTGCGTGGGACACATTAACCCTATCACCCAATACCACAGGCTGGGCTGCAACTGCATATTGCTGTTGCAGGCCAACCACCCCAAGTGCCTACTGTGAATCAACTCACGTCTCTCAAGCACTACGCATCGGACACCATGTCGGCCGCTACTACCTTCTCGTATGCGCAAGCCGCCAAGGGCCGCAACGCCGCCCAGTCCGATCCCCAGTCCGCTGCGAGCCCTGCTCCGGTCGACCCAGCCAAGGACGACAACAGCTCGGTGACCACAGCTGCAGATGCCTCGGCAAAGACCTTTTCGACTACCTCTGAGGTCTCCGAGTCTGTCAAGAGCTCCGAGGTCGACCTCGAGTCTGTTGCCTCGAAACCCCATTCAGAGGTCGCCAACACTGGCGATTCCGACGGCTCGGCCACCTCCGCCAAGTCCGAATCCACACTCATGGCTCTCCCAGACGAGGCATCCAAGACCAGTGCGCAAAGCACGACAAGCGAGAAGACATCTCGCTCGTCAAATCGCCCCAGCGAGTCCTCCGATTCGAGGAAAGGCCGCAAGGGAAAGAAGGGCAAAAATCCAGACAAGGACACCGAGGGCGATCAGGTCCAGCAGGAGCAGGAGAAAGAGGTCGTTCCTGTGAAGCTCTTCGAAGCTCCGCCCCCGTCCGTCAACGTGTGGCAACAGCGGGCCGCTGCCGCAAAGGCAAGGCAGCCTAGCGTGACACCTGCCCCAGCTGGCACCGACGCACCGACCAAAGCCGTCTCTCAAGACTCGATCAAGAGCACCAGCAGCGCCGAGGGCGTGGACACCAAGGACTCTTCTGAGACCGTCCGGCCTGGGAAGGCTACTGACGGATCACGTCCATCCAGCGAGCAAGCCCCCCGCAGGAACCCGCGAGGGAGCAGGGCGACTGACCAAGTCACGAATGGCAATGTCCCTCCGGTTCAGGACGCGTCTCTTTGGCCAACACCGGACACTGCGGCTGCTGAAGACAGCAAGCGCAAGGTTTCCGAGTCGGATGCGCCCTCTAAAGAAAAGCAGGAGGAGGGGTCGCAGACGAAGTCCACCAGGCCCAAGTACGTCCAGAAATTGGAAATCAACCATTCCGTCAAGTGGGAGACCCAGCTGCAAACACGCCCTGCGAGCAAGGGCCGTGGTGGGGGACAAACTGGGCGCAACTCGGTCGGCCGGGGCGGGCACGCCTCGAGCGCCAGCGTCTCTGGCGACAAGTCCCAAGCGGCAACTGAGGCGCAAGGACCCGCTGCCACCGGCGATTCCCAAGGTAAGCCGAGGGAAGACGCACCGTCGCGCACCAACTCGCTGCCTTTCGAGAAGAAAAAGTTCTCTGCCGAGACCCGGGATATCCGGAAGACATCAGCCTCGGCTGAGCGTCGCGCTGGTGCCTCCGGCGAATATCACTCCACGTCCAAGGGTGAAGCAACGAAGGGCTCCAAGGGCGAGTTCGCGCAGGGCTTTGGTGGACAGCAGGGCGGCTCTCGAGGGGAGGGTGCTGAGCCTGGAAGAAAGGAGGGAGGCTTCGCCGGCCACAAGGATGCGAGACCAAGGAGAGGCGCACATGGCAACGGGCGAGGCGGGCACAACGGAAGTCAGTCTTTTTCTCAACAGGCATACCAGGGCAACGGACACGGTCCCCGGTCAAGCACATACAATCCCCCTCCTTTCACCAACGGGTATTCCTACGGAGGTCCTGGCTCAGGCCGAGCTGGTCGTGGTCGCCCTGCGTCAATTAATGGTTACAAGGGCCCATCGAACGGCGCAGCCAAGATGACGCCGATACAGCCTCTCAACACCGACTTTGGTCCTTTCTCACCCTACGGCCAAGCACCCTATTCTGCTTTCCCAGGAGCCTTCCCACCACAGGACTACAACTTCCTGGTCCACAACACCCTGAAGTCGCAGATCGAGTACTACTTCTCGACGACCAATTTGCCCAAAGATGTGTTCTTGAGGGAGAACATGGACTCGCAGGGATTTGTGCCGCTGGAGGTCATTGCTGACTTCAGCCGGGTCAAATCGATATCCCAACAGAACCTACAATACGTGCGAGACGCTTGCATGGACTCGGAGGAAATCGAGTTTGTGCTCGGCGATGGCAAGACTGAGCTTTTGCGGCGACGGGATGGCTGGGAGAAGTACGTTCTCCCCGAGGCCAGCAGGAGGGAGCATGCTCGCAATCCTGGCCCTTCCAGTTTTCAGCAGAAGTCAAGACACAGTATGCAAATTCACGCACCGAGCTTTCACCAGCAGGGCTCCATGCCATTTGCATATCCGGCAATGTCGTCTCCAGCCTACGGAGGACCGTTTCCGGGCGACGTGTACCCGGGATACTTGAACGGACCAGGTTACAACCAGGGGATCAATGGCGGATCAGTCAATGGACACCTCCGTGCTGATGACTCCCAGCTGAATGCTGCCGTGCCTGAGTTCGCACCTGGGAATGATCCCACGTACAACGGCTTCCCCTCTTGGGAAGAGAAGACCATCCAGGATGCCACAATCTTCCCAGAAGATGAGGTTGCGAAGCTACATATCGTCACCTCGGAACAATCCCAGAAGTCTCAGGAGGCTGGACAGCTGCCTAATGGAGGCACGGATGGTGGCACCGAGAACACCATAGGTGCTGAAACCAATGGGATCCATGCTAACCCAGATGTATCTTCCTCGTAAGTACCTCTGGGGGCGTGCCAGACTCAGTCTCATCGTCCCACTGACTACCGACGATGCTGCCTCTAGCTCTTCTGCATATTACCGCTTTGATGGTACAAAGGCAGAGTCTTCTGGCTTTGATTCCGAGAAGTACGTGGATCTCCGAATGAGGGCACTGCGGTTGCGTCAATCTGCAACCCCAGGAGACGTTCCGGAGGAGATGAGGAGACTTTACAAGTTCTGGGCGCCTTTCCTGGCGGAGAAGTTCAATGCTAGCATGTACACGGACTTCCGCCGGCTTGCACTCGAAGATGCGACCTCATGCGACACCCCGACCAAGACTGGCCTCAGTTATCTGCTCCAGTTCCACACTAGTGTGGTGGACAAGACTGGTGAGGATCGCTTGTGGGCTCCTGACCACCCAATATACGAAGTGCTGGACTTGGACTTGAAAAGGTTGATGAGACATTTATGATGCTGGGCTTGGGCTGAGGCCTTTGAGCAAATGTCCCAGGGTGGTGCTGAAGTGGCTTTGCTCTGGAGTCTCACAGGAAGGTCTGCACCTAGACATCTACGATTGAGGGATTGTTGTTATCATGGCATTGGAGCCTAACACATAGGTGTCTTCCTTGAGGCATCACGTCTTCCACCGATGGTCATTTCTCACCTTTGTCCATGGGGATTTGGGTTGGTCAACAAATCAATACTGAGCAGCCTTTGGCATTATGATACCCGTTGGGGAAGCCTGCACCGCGTGGAGGTGTATGTCTTGTATGGATCAGCACCCTCTGAAGGATTCCTGAACTGGACGGGCATGACTAGGTATGGTGCCCATGCCAGCATGGGCTCCAGCTTCTGGTTCCCCGACATCCACAAGATAATATTTGCAAGAGTTTTATGTACGACAATATTCCTGGTCCATGAGGAGGACTATTGCGATTTCGCAGCCGGACAAAAGCGATTTTCAAAGGGAACATGACGGGATGATTGTCGCCGGCCTTTGTGAGAGAGGGCTAGCCTTGGTCAACCAGCCGGCATTCCATTCATGCATTCAGGTCTCTTGAACGAGGCTGTGGAGTACTGAAAATTCCCCCCCCCCCCCCAGCATTTGCTTGAAGACAAAACAGGAACACAAACATTTGGCCAAGAGGAGAGATTGGAGCATGCAAAAGGAGAAAAGTTGCACCGGGAAAAGCCTCTGCTGCTCTGTCTTTTCCCCACGTCCATTTTGGATGTCTAGTGGCAAGTGCAAAACAAATGGTGGAGTGGCTAGGCTAGCAAAAGGCAAATCAAGAAGCCCATTTGATATGGTCTGAAGCGATGGCAGTTCAGTTCAGTTCAGTTCAGTTCCTCTCAGTGTAAGGAAACGGGAGAGGCCCAAGGGGGATGGATCAACAGGCCTGGGCTTCTGTGCTTTGAAGGGACGATAGGCTCGTCAGATCTGCCTCCCTCTTTTTATTTTTCTACGCTTTCTATTTATTGTTCTTCAGGTGTCCGGAATGGAAAGACAAAAAAGAATTACCCATGCTTTCTGCTTGTCGTTGTCATTGAGCTTGGCTGTATGAATAGGAACTCAGGGCAGAACATCACACTGGAGCACAAGCGGACAGACGGAACCCCCACTCCGTCAAGCCAATCTTGAGCAGCATCTTTGTACATAAAATTCAAAAGCGAATTGATTTCATGGGATCGAGCAGTGGCTGAGTCTATGTTGCTTTTTGCCTTCTTTCTCTTTTCGTGATGGCTTGCTTGCTTTCTTGACTTTTTACAAGTTGGGGTTTGTGGCCAGATGAGAGATTGAAGAAGACCAGATGACACTCCTCAACCTTTGCAACTTGAGGTTCCTGGATTTTTGAATTTATTGTTTTTCTAAGTTAAGGAAGTTGTGGTGAGATTTCGCGATGGGTGTCTCAACCCTGGGGGATTTGTCTGGAGGAGTGTGCGGGCTTTCAGTTTGATACCCCACAGAACTGAGGGGATGCCATAGGCAGGCTAATGTGCAGACTTTCCTACTTGTGTTGTGCATTTACAGTAGTCAATTATTTCCTTTCCCACCACGATCTTTGCCAATAAAAGCCCTGCATTGCATTGCCTAAACTTGTTGTTGAGGATCTCGTGAGTTTATTTTTGGGAATGGATGGGTGGATGGCTTGGGGGAGCAAGGAGGGGCACAACACTACGTCACCGTGGGGCAGGCTCGAGGCAGGGTTGCTGTCTGGTGGTTGGGCAGCTAGGCGTGGCTGGTACCTAGGTATGCCAGTCTACCCACCCGGCCGCCTCGATACACCAGTGGTTTGGGTAATGGTATGTAGGCTGCGAGATGTGCGTCGATATGTGAGTATGCTGTAGGGCCGAGACCGCGAAACGGTCAGCCCGATGCCCTGCGCCACTGATGGTTGCTGCTTGTCTTACCCGCCACCGTTCCGGACCAACCTTGGGACTGAGCGTCACCCCCGTTACTCTGCGCAGAGGTTGGCCAGGCCGGGGCGATGAGCCCGTCAGCTTTGCGCGAGGAGGCCTCGACTTCTGTTTCGTTATCGTCTCCGTGCAACGACACTTTTCTCTGCTCGGTGTGGTTCAAGAGCGGGGGCGGGGTGAGGTGGCCGCCCGTGTGCTATAACAAACCCGTCGCCGGCGATGCTGTGTGCCTGTGCTGTGCCACACATCCACACGCCCACACACACTGACACACGAGCATTGGACGGGCAGGACTTGGAAGTGAGGGAGGGAGCAGGGAGGCGGGAGTGGAAGGCGGAAGAAACAACTCACGCTTGCCCTCCTGGGGTCATCCTTCGATGACCGTGGCCGTTGCCGCTGTCTCATTGCTCGGCTCGACACGGTCTGCCCCACTAGGAGCGAGCGAAGGGCAGGGCAGGAGCAGGGCAGGAGCAGGGCAGGACAGGGCAGAGAGGGAAGGAGGCAGGAGGGCTGTGGCGGCTTGCTGCTGCCCGTCTGCTGTTTCGACCCAGATGAGTGAGTGTGCACGCTGCCTAACGAGACTGCCCTGTCCTGTCATTGTCCAAGCCGGCCTGAGGGATCCGACCTTGCAAAGTAGGGACCGCGGACGGTCGTTTTCGACCGGCATCTTGGATTCTTGGTATCCTGTCCGGGACCTTTTCCACTTGCTTGAGCTGTGGACAGCAACGATTACTTCTGTATGCATCATCGTTCCCTAGGCGGTTGAAGAAACTGTTGGGGCCATTCTAGATTCAAGCTCAGCTGCTGTACTGTCTTGGGTCACGCATACGTTATCAAGGTCCTATTTTAAGTGCAGGGCGGCCATATTTGTCGTCCACCGGCCACCCTCTCTGCCGTTTCCCCCTCCCCTCACCTCAAACCCGCCTCGCCCCTCCTCTACTGCTCACTGTTCAGCTGAACCCAACCCAACCCAACCCTGCCCTGCATTATTCATTTCCCGGCGTGACACCTCACTCGCCTTCTTTTTTTTCACACTACATCCTTCACAACCCAAGCGAAACAAACTAGACCCTAGGTCTGATCGTCGGCAGCTTTCTCGTCGCGCTCTGCCGTACAATAACACACAAACACAAACACACACACACACACACACATATATCCAGAGCCTGAGCAACTCTCATCGGCGGGTCTCTGACGTCACCTTGCCCTGCCTGTCACTCAGATAGCGGCAGCCATGAGCTACGACTACGACCCTCCTCGCCGGCAGCGAAGCACCCGGGAGCATTATCGCGAAGAGAGGTATGCTGAACCTCAGGATCCCTACCTGAGGGTTCAGTCCACTCGTGACCTCGTGCCAAGGGGCAGAGAAGACAGCGATCTTTCGGTAGAGGAAATTCGCAGGGACTTTCCTCCACCCGGCTACGCTCGAGGTGATATCCGGAGGGCTCGGTCAGCAGAGCCCTATGACTATGACGATGACGCGCGCTCCGCCTACACCCGCAGGAGTCGCGATGACTACTATGACCGCGACTACGATCGCCGCCCGCGCAAGAAGGCCGAGAGCGTCTACATCGAGGAAGAGGAGATGAAGCGCAAGCGTATCCTGAGCCAGCAGGAGAAGATCATTGCTGCCGTCGCCGGCGCTGCCATCGCCCTCGGTGGCAAGGAAGTCTACGACCGCCGTGAGGCCGACACTGACGGCACTGACGTCCATCGCAACGTGATGTCGTCAGCCGCTCTCGGCGCCGCCGGTGCCTTCGCTGCCTACCAGGGCGCCGAGTTCTACAACAAGCGCGCCGACAAGAACGAGAAGAAGTCCACCCACATCGTCCATAAGGGCCGTGATGGCAGGGTCACAGAGTACTACTCCGACGATGAGGATGAGAAGCACAAAAAGGGCCACAAGAACTTCCTCGAGGCCGCCCTCGGAGCCGCCGGTCTTGGCACAGCGCTCAAGGCTCTCACTGGCGGTGGCGGCCACGACGAGAAGGAGAAGCATGGCGAGCGGGGCGGAGGTAGGGACAGAGACTCGAGGTCCGACACAAGGAGCCGCGCTGGAAGCCGCGAAAGATCCCAATCTAAGGGCGGGCCTGGCGGAAAGATCCAGAAGGCCGCTATGGCCTCGCTCATCGCCGGCGCCACTGAAGCGTTCCGCGTATCCAAGGAGCCGGGCGCCTGGAAGGGCGAGAAGGCCAAACGGGTTCTTACCGCTGCTGCTGGTGCCGCGACCATCGACGCCGCGCAGAAGCCCGGAAAGGACGGCAGCAAGCTTGGCCTGGCCGAATCCGTCATCGGTGGTCTCATTGGCAACCGCATGATCAACGGGTCGAAGCGTGACATCATCGAGGACAAGAGCACAGGGCGAAGCCGGTCACGCTCTCGTGCCAGGTCTGAAAGCAGCAAGGGAGGCGGCGGCGGCGGCGGCATGGGTCTCGCCGCACTGGCCACTGCTGGTCTGGGTGCCATTGGTGCCAAGAAGGCTGTTGACAACATCCGTGATGACCGGTCACGCTCCCGTCGCCGGGACGATTCCCGTGACTCTTACGACAGCCGGGACGAGTCTCCCAGGAGACGTACGCGCAGCCGCAGCCGCAGCGTCGTCGACAAGGCCCGCAAAGGATTGGCGAGGATTGGTCTGGGCAAGGGAGAGGACGATAGCGAATACGGCTCCCCACGTGGCTCACGCCGAGGAGGCCGCTACGAAGACGATTATGATTCTCGAGATGGTCGGGACGGCCGGTACCGCGATGAATATGATGATGACCGATCCTACCGGGCTCGCAGCCGGTCGAGAGGAGCTCCGTCCCGAAGCCGGGCCTCCTCTCGGGGGTCGATATCCAGCTCGGATTTGGGAGATTCGGATGAGGACGAGAAGCATGCAAAGAAAATGCGAGGTAAGCAAATCATCACCACCGGCCTGGCGGCCGTGGCCACCATTCATGCAGCACACAACGTGTACCAGAGCATGGAGAAACGGAATGCTCGGCACAAGGCAGTCAAGGAGGGTCGTCTGAGCCCGGAGGAAGCCCGTAAACTCAAGTCAAAGGCGCTGCTGCAAGATGCCGCGTCGGTTGGCATAGCCGCGTTGGGCATCAAGGGAGCCGTCTCCGAGCTCAAGGAAGCCCGGGAGATGAGCCACGAGGTGACGGAGTGGAAACAAGAGAAAGAACAGCGGCACCAGCGCCGGATGGAGCGTCTCGCGCGCCAGCAGAAGCGGCTCGCGTACTCGAGCGACGACGACTATGACGACTTCGACGACGGTGCCACACAGTACAGCAGAAGATCCAGGGCTGACAGATATGCTTCGTCAGTTCCTCCGCGGGTCGGCGGCAGGTACGACGACGGGCCCCATTATTCTGATGGGAATCCATACTCTGCCTTGCCTCCACCCCCTGCTGGCTACAGCAGCAGCAGAAGATGAGCACTCAGGCACGCGATGCAACAAGTATGGATGCCTTCATTACAGTCTGCCCATTCTGCTGCGCGCGCTCCTCCACCCACACCTTTATCAGATCAGCCTGGCTCATTTTGCACACCACGTCATCCGTCTGTCTGTCTGTCTGTCTGTCTGTCCGTACGACTCTACCTGTCTGGCACCGCACATCTCGCGCGTTTCACAACAAGCAATTATACCCTTACGACTGTCATGATGATCAAAAGTTTTGGAACATGTGCGACGAGCGGGGGGCGTTGAAGATCGTTTAAGACATGTTTGCACTTGGTTTCAAGAGATGTCAAGTGCTTTCACGATGGGCTTCCTCCGTTGGCTCAACGACTTTTATCCCCTGCTGCTGCAGTGCGCTGGTAGCCATGGCTTGGGCTTGATGGTCCAAGCTGCTGCTGCTTTCTCCAATGTTTAATGATGACAACGCCACACCCACAAACACATGATTGTTTATACACAGCACCGATACCACCAAGATCTCGCGTGCATTTGGAGGAATCAGATAGATTTCCCAGGCATTTGCTCCAGCCCCCTTTTGCTCAACACTAATTCATTTGCTCTTCTTCTACACCAAACGTTCCAGTGCAAATTACTGATGGTTTCCCAATTTTGTGATAGATCGGCGCTATCGCCGCTAAGAAAGACGGATCCCTCCCGCGTCGTGTGGAGTCAAGGATGTCTCTGAGGATTCGGGAGTTCTAGGCCCCAGCCTGTTTCTCCCTGGTGTGCACCTTGTGTAACCGTTCCTTCGGGTTCGGCCACACGAGCGGATCAGCCGGGAGCAACAGCGAGTGGGCCAAAGAGAGCCGCATGCAAACCACAGAACGAGCAAACGAGACAACAAGCGCGAACACGCGAAGCGAGTGGCTGACCGCGGCGATCACCTGCAGCCCACGTACCCACAGATCGGACGATCGGTGTTTTTAAGCCCTCATCAGGGAACGACAGGGCGAACGGGCCCCGGAACAGTACGCCAAAAAATGGCCGGGGTCCCACGAAGGAGAGGGAGGGGTGGCAGTGGTGCCGATGCGGGTTTCAAAACGGGGATCTAAAGGGCATCACTGGAGGCGAATGGCCGGGAGACACGTCTGTTAGTTTGGATGAATGCCGCATATTTTTTGGGGTTCGATCTGGGTTGGTTGGGTGCCGGGGGCAGCATTCTGAAATTGGGAACGGGAACCTCATGACAAGCAAGGGCTTGCTAGCCTACGCGCAGAACGAGATGACGACGACACATTATGACCATGCTTTTTCTCTCTTTTTTATGCTTTTTAAAACCCCTCAGCCTTATGATATCAAGAAAACTCCATAGCAATCAAGTGCACGATTTCATGACAGTCAAAATATGCGGCAACGGAGACAGTGGCAGATTCGCCTGTGCGTCCCACAGAATTTGTTTCTGATGTCTTGAGTCTCTTTCCGCCTGGCTACCGAGCTTCTTGCTGTCAGGGCCGGGAAACATCCAAGTCTTTGACAGGTACAGTCCAATGCAACAACGCGCCGGCGGCGAGTCTACTGGTTGGGGTTGCTAATGTGTCAAGCGGTGTGAGGGGGCACTTGGGCTTCTGGGAGCACATGACCATTTCGTGCCCGGCGTGCGGGTGGTCGGGTCTCTGCATAGTTCCCAAGGCAAAGGGGAAAGAAGTCGGGATCCCCAAGCTAACCAGGTACCTACCTAGCTACTGGTAACGAAGCTAGCCAGCCACATCGTACCGTATGTCTGGCAATGCCCGGGCGTGTTGGGGTCGGATGACACCTTAGGCCGCGGCACTGAGATCTCCTGGGGGAGTCCCCTTAGTTCTGCCTCTGACTATTCTATCCCATCCTTTCTGCCCAGGGGAACAGCCGAGTCCACCCCGGCCGGCTGGGCCGCCTTTTCAGTCGCCCGGGAACCAAGGAGGCGGAAAAGCGGGAGTTCCCAGCTTGGCATTGGCGGTCACGTTTATGACATCACCGTGCAGGACGGGCGAGACCGGCCTGTGGGCTGAGTGGCCTCCCCCATTCCGTACCTATCGTGCCACTCACAACGGTTACCAGGATTCGGGTCGACAGGGTTCCTCAGCGAGTGGCTGATGGCTGGTGGCTGGTGGCTGGTGGCTCTTCGGGGTTCGCGGGGTGGCGGAGACAGACAGCAGACCCGTAGGCCTCCTCGGACTCGAAGGTAAAAGCCGCGGGAGGGCGTACGTTCAGACAAGCAGACAAGTAGATAGACAGTCAGATGAATAGTCACCTGCTGCGATAGGCCTGTACAGGAGATATAAAACTGAACAGAGCCAATACTAATGCTCTTTAACTTCCTTTTTGGGAAGCGGCTGCTTCAACCGGGAAATGTCTCTAGTCCATGAAGCCTCCCTAACCCCAGGTCTCGGGCCAAAGCACTTCCGACCTTACAATAAGATTGGCAGAGTGCGCTGTCGAAGCGATACAAGGAGAAGCCAAAGACGAAGAGTGGAACAAGTCGGGGAATGGACAAAGGTATGTTTCAATTTGATCCATATTAGAAGAGCCCCCCTGGGGCTTATTTCTGCTTCCACGCTTGTGCCATGGCCAAGAGGTTGGAGATATCTGCCGGCTGTTGCTCGTCCACGGGGAATACGTAGTCGATGTACTCCTCCATCTCTCCGTCCTCGTTCTTCCTCGTCTTCCTGACCTTGCGCGGCATCTGCTTCTCCACACTGGCCACGTCCTCGGCCGAGCCCTGCTCCCTCTCGAACGCGAGCCACGCGTTGAGCAGCGTCACCCGCTCTGCCTTCCTCTCCCGCATGCTCTTGAGTGCCCGCTCGAACACCTTGCGCGTGCGGCCCTTGGCCTCCTCTGACACGCCTTGGTCCTCCTCCTCTGCGGTGCCCACCTCCGCCTCGGCCTCGTCCGGCGCCCCAAGCTCGAACTGCGCGTAGCTGATCCAGACCTTGGGGTGGTCCGCCTTCTCGAGCAGCCGCTCGTACAATGCCCTCGCCCGCTCGAACTCGCCCTCCTCTTCCTCGAAGTCGATGTACTTCTTCCACACCATCTCCGGCATGTCCAGCACCGGCTGCTCGATGCCCAGCTCGAAGATGGCCCGCGCCCGGTCCAGGTCGCCCAGCGCGCGCTCCAACTGCGCCCAGTCGATCCACGTCTGGCAGTTGGACGGGTTGTACGACACGTGCTTCTCGTACAGGGTCCGACACCGCGTAAACTCGTAGAGCTTCTGCTCCAGCGCCACGTATCCCTTGAATAGCGAGTCCTTGGGGCACATCCCGATCGCCCGCCCGAGCGTCTTGCGCGCCAGCGTGAGGTTGCCCTGGCGGACCTCAAACTGGGCTTTCAGCAGCCACACCTTGGCGAACGTGAACTTCTTGTGCGGGATCAGGTTTAGGCATGCGTCGTAGACCTGCCGGGCGCGCTCGATGTCTTTGGCTTCCATCTCCTCATAAATGGCGTAGAAAACCCACAGGTAGATGTAGCGCCTCCACAATCGCTTCTCCTGTGCCGGTGGGACCTGAGCGACTGCTTTCTCGTAGACTTCCCGTACCCTGTCGACATTGCCGGATGCCTGTTCTAGGTTTGCGTAGTCGATCCATGTGTCGTAGTTCTTGGCATTCTCCTTCACCTGTTCCTCGTAAAGTCTCCTTCTCTTTGAGAGAATCACGTCCTCGACGCCGTCCCGGTCGCCAAATTGCTTCTCGAACACGGTATACTCCGCATGAAGCTTCATAGACCTTGACCGTGGGAGATTGTCCAACGCGAACTTGAAGATGGCCCTTGCCCGGTCATACTCCTTGAGTTTTGCTTCGTACCTCGCAAAGGCAATAAATAACCGTTCGTCCACGAACTCGTCTCCTAAGGACTCGATCGCTGTCTGGAAAACCTCCCTCACCATATCACTCGTCCCGAACTCCTCTTCGAATTTGGCCCATTTGAGAAAGTTCCGCGGCTCAGGATGAACAAGGACGAATCGCTGCAGGATGTTCCGCGCATTGTCAAACTCCTGATACCGCCGCTCAAAGTGGATGTAGGCGCTCCACGCCCGCTCATCCGGCTGCCATGTCATCCACCTCTCAAAGACCTGCCGACACCCTGGGATGTCGCCCAGCCCTTCCTGGACGAAGACGTACTTGTACCACATCTTGTCCACGCGGGGCAACAATGTGACCGCCCGGTCGAGCAGATTCCGCGCATGCTGGATGTTGCGCTCCTTGATCTCGAAATCGATGTACCGCATCCACAGCGCCGGGTTAGTGGGGAGCACATCCAGGGCGCGCTCGAAGACGGACCGCGCGCGGGCAAACTCCTTGTACTGGATCTCAAAGTCGGTGTACTGGGTCCAGTTCTTGAGGGACTGGCTGTTGCGGCGGATGTAGTCCTCATACTCGCGGCGCTTGCGGCCCTGGAACTCCTTCAGCTCCTCGAGGTCCGCAAAGCGTTGCTCCGGCTTGTCGAGGCCGCCCTCCTGCCTGTCTACGGCTTCGCGGAGAAGCTGCTCCGCGCTGATCTGGATGGGCGCAGCTCCCTTGTTTTTCACACGGGGGGGACCGCGTGAGGACTCCATCACGGGCGAGCCAGTAGGACCAGGTGACGGTGGTGAAGATGGCCGAGGAGACCTGAGACAGACTGAAGGTGGCGACAAGGAGGCTTGGGTTGGCCCTGATGGATTTGGGCTCAAGACCGCAAATAATGGGCTTCTAGGTGAGATGTTGCTCTCAAGTGCTTGAATCGTTTATTTTCATCGCCGCCAGACACGGCTAAGCAAGCTTCCATGGTCACTGCATCTGCGCTAAGGCTGTGGAGCGCGCACGGACCACAACTTTTTCCAACCTTCCTGCCTCGTTGCCTTGACAAAGAGCTTCTGATAGCAACAACTCTTTCTCGATTCGTCATATCTTCCTTGCGCAAGCACAAAACCCCGTCGCGATCAATATCCAGCCACAGTCGTACACAGCGGAACACCACTCGACTGATAGACAGACGGGCAAGATGTCTACGCTCGTGGACGAGCTGCTGCAGGACTTCGAGGACTCGGGCTCTGAGCCCGGCGACGCCCCAGACGAGGACAACTTCCTCGGAGGTGACGATGGCGCGGCTCCCAAAGAGGCGCACGGAAATGGCGACATGGACTTGGACGAAGGGGCCGACGAGGACGATGAGGAGATGGGTGGCGTCGACAGCAGCAAACAAGTTCCAGAAGACCCCGAGGAAGCCAAGGCAAGGGTCGAGAAGTTGCGGCTGAAGGACGTCAACGATGTGCGGCATGTTGCAGGTCTCATGAAGACCTTGGAGCCCGTTCTTGAGGTCAGTATCCCGCTCTCGAAGCCCCCTCCGCCCTCTACTACTTGTTCAAGACATCGTGAAGTGTTTACATCTCTATCCCTGGACATTAGCCCTGACTATTTGCGTCCGACCCTGCAGAAAATCGCATATTACCAAGCGCAACCACCAGAGGCTCGAGATGCTAGTATCGGCAACATCGAGGACCACCCCGAATACAACCTCCTGACCGAGTCGAACCAACTATCCACATCTATCGACAGCGAGATTGTCCTCGTACACAAATACATCCGCGACCACTACTCGGTGCGATTCCCCGAGCTGGAGACATTGATTACGAACCCCCTCGAATATGCGAGGGTCGTTGCAATCCTGGGCAATGGCCCTCTGGATTCAGACAACGTGAAGACCCTGGAGACGGCCAGGAACAATATTTTAAACTCTACGTTGAAGGAGGTTCTTGACGGCCCGTCTCTCATGATTGTGACACTAGAGGCGACGAGAACAAACGGCCAAGAGATGTCGGAGGCCGAACTTAGCCGGGTGATGAGGGCTTGCAAGATGGTTGTGGACCTGGACAAGGCAAAAAGGACATTGACGGAATATGTGCAATCACGCATGAACATCTTTGCACCAAATTTGACCGCTCTCGTTGAGTCTCTTACGGCCGCGCAGCTTTTGAACGGAGCTGGAGGCTTGACCGGACTGGCTAAGACACCCGCCTGCAATATCTCTGCTTGGGGATCCAAGAAGCAGCAAAACAGCGGAATGGCTACAAATGTCGGGGTTCGCCAACAGGGCTTTCTCTACCACTCTCCCATCATCCGCAGTGTACCCAGCGACATGAAGAGACAGGCCATGCGAATAGTATCTGCAAAGGTCGTTCTTGCCGCCAGGGTGGACTGTGCACACTCCAGCCCGGACGGCTCGGCCGGTGAGGATTTCAAACAGCACTGCCTGGAGCGGCTCGACAAGCTGCAAGAGAAGCCTCTGAGCAAGGGACAGCGCGCCCTGCCCGTGCCGGACGACAAGCCGAGCCGGAAGCGAGGAGGCCGGCGCGCACGGAAGGCCAAGGAGGCCACAGCCATGACCGACCTGCGCAAAGCGCAGAACCGTCTGGCCTTCGGGAAGGAGGAGAAGGAAGCGGGCTACGGTGCTGGAGACTCCACCGTGGGCATGGGCATGATCGGACAAACAGACACCGGCCGGGTGCGCGGAACACAGATCGACGCGCGCACCCGCGCGAAGCTCAGCGCGAAGAACAAGGGCTGGGGCGGCCTTGCGAGCTCTGTCACGGGCGGCGCGGCCTCTTCGCTCAAAGGATTCGGCCAGACACCAGGTGGCCTCGATCTGCGCGGCAATGGGCTACGAACATCTGGTGTCGGGACTACGGTGGGTGGTGGCGGAACCATGTCGTCGCTCAACTTCACACCCGTTCAAGGTCTGGAACTGGTGGATCCAAAGGTTCAGGCAGAGTTGAAGAGGAAACGGGATGCCGAGCAAGATCGGTGGTTCAAGGGTGGCACATTCACACAGGTTGGCGGTGACAGTAGCAAGACGAGCAGTGATGGTGTTTTCAAGAAGCCAGCCCTGCCAGCTTCCAAGCGGGTTGACACAGGCGCGACGAAGAAGTGAGAAAGCATCGGAGCAGACATTCCGGCGGGAGGCATTGCGTCTGGCGCCTGAGCATGCGACGCCACAGGCATGGGCGAATGAGAAGATCAAAGGGTAGCTATCGCGCTGGCTCCATTCGGCATCTGAGGAGCAAAATAGGGTTTTCTTGATACGAGCCCCCAACCAGTAAGCTGGTTAGTGTGTTGGGGAAAAGCATCGCGGAACCATGCGGCAGCTATCGACCAATACAGCTCGCACGGATCTCAAACCGTAGGCGTGAGACTTTCAAGGGACCCGCGCTTGTTTCCCTGTGATGACAAACTGGTGAATGCCCATGTTGGACAGCTTCCCGCGAGATGACCTCCCGTGGAAGAGTCTCTCTTGCCCCACACGGCCCATATGGGAATGTGTAGATATCGATGCATCACGCCCGGTGCTCACATGTGCAGGTTGGAGGTCATTTCCCCAAGAGCACCACCAGAGCAGTCGTCGTCAACACCCATGATCTGACACAGCAAGCTCGTTGAATCGTCCTTCCCAAAACCTCTCAACCCCGCTCCGGAAAGCTTGCTCCCCAAGCTTGCCTGCATGATCGCTAGAGCTTGCGCTCGGCTTCTTCTTTTGTGATGACTTACGGGCATCATGGGGGCTGCAGTAAAAAAGAAGTAAAAAAAAACAGACAATTACTCGTCGCCTCTGACTCCCGGATGCGGGATGCCGGTAATAGCGGGCTCGGCAGGCCGACGATGGGAAAGAATTACTGTCAAAACAGGTTGTCGTCTGTTATGATGATCTCCTGAAGTATCGATGACAGGAATGTGGCGAAATGAGCATGCGCAAGACATGTGTATGTGTAGCGATACCTGGGGAGGAGCGGGGACAGAGAGGAAGTGTGTGAGACCCTGGGGCTGGAGGGCCGCTACTGCAACGCCATACCGATGGGAAATCTTGCTTTCAGGAAAGCCGAGGATGGGGATTTCTTCAGAATCCCATCTTCGCCCCTCGCAGGGCCTTGCAGGCCTAGTGGGCTGATCGCCGGCTCACCATTTACTCTGACTTCTTTTCTTTTGTTGCTTCTTGTTCGTGCCCTCGCCCTCTCGCTCAGCACCTTTCTGTGGGGGATGGTTGCAGCGTGAGTTGTAAGTTTTTTTCTCGTGTCGCAAATGCTTCGGCTTCAACATGAGTGGTGCTCCTATGTGCGTGCACGCATACCGATTGACACGAGTGACTTGACAATGATGGCATCATGAGTGGGTTCGCCCGTCGCTCTTGGCCGCGCGCGCGAACAACGTAGCACAGGTACACGAACAGCAGCGTATCAGAGAGCTCCACATAACAGTAGGCTCATTCCTACATATATTTTTTACCAAACCTGTTTGTCTCAGGGTCCTTGGGCCCTGCATGGGCCAAAATGCTCTTTTGCACCCTGGGCTGCGACCGGTCTGGCCAGCGACATGCACTGCCTAACTTGATGTGCGTGCATGCAATCTGCGCGTGGTGTGCCAGGACTTTTGTCGGGGTAGTACGTGGCTGGTGCGTTATCGTGTATCGAGGCTAATAATTAGTCTGCCATATCTTCACGGCGCTGGGAGTATGGCCTGGAGGCCCCATTGGCCGACTGGGCGGGCGTAAACCAAAATCCTGCTCTCGAGTCGAGGCAGGAATATCATATCACTTCCAAGGCTCGGGAATCTTATCGACCACTCGCAGGGAGGGCGGCCGCCAAGGGCTGTCGAGATGATGAAACCCAGGAAGCTGTTGTCATGGTAATGTTACTCCGCAGCTGTTTCGACTTGATGGCCCAGCTGCTGGTTGGTGACCGAGTTCTCCTGGCCTGGCCAAGGGCTCACGTCCTGTTGGAGACGGCCGGTCAGATAACCCCTCTTTGTGAGGTGATGCCCTCCGAGATATCCGGAATGCTCGTGTAGTGTGCTCTTCCCCAGACCCTGAACCGGGACTCCTGGGCTTACTGTGGAACGATATGGCCCCCTGGCTTGGTGCTCAAACTACCCATTACCGCGTGTCATCGGCATATCGAGTTTCTTGGGCTGTCTGGCTGTGTGCCTGTACGGATTAGGCCATGTCGTCTCGTCGCTCTGCATCGGCAAAGGCTTCCTTGTGGTTGGGCCTCCTCTACCTCGCATTTGAGAGACGAGGAGCCGCCAGTCCTAGCTTGGCACCGAACCTTAAATGCCCAAGTTCGACAGTCTGGACCGGCTGCGTGTGTCCACCCAAGGGCGGTAAGCTAGAGCCTCCAGATTGAGCTTGATCCTCTGTCGAATCCGAGCTCAGGTGCCTCGTAGTGGGCTGTGATGGGGGCGTCTCTGCGAGTTCGATGTTCTTTACTGCGGGAACAGACAATTACTAAGGGTACTGTACTCTGGATGAGGAGTTCAACGGCAACTCGGCTGCACGGCAGGTTGCTAGGCTGGGTACCATAGTAGCCTAGATAGTCTAAATACCTAGGTACCTGCTCTCGAGCTGCTGCAGTACGGAGTAGACTAGCCATGTACAAAGAAGGGTATTCCGGTACGCGCAGCTAGTGGGAAGCAGCCCCGTGGTACCTACCCAGCAAGCCCGGGCGGGACGGTACCTAGATACGTATGTGAGTGGGCATCGAATGGTTCCGTTACGTCACTGCTTTTTTTAAACATGGGGAGAATCATGGCCGTATGTATATTTGCAACAGCAGGAATAGATGGCGCCCGAGGCCTTTCCTTTGTTATGGCATGAATATGGGCAGACAGACAGTCCTAACAGTCTGACAGTCTCGAGTCTTGACCGAATGGAAAGGAAACGCGCACAGGAGTCAAGTCGGAGCAATTGCTCCTCAGCTCGTCTGAGTCTTTCAGGCAGAGAAGGGAGAGATCTCGATCTGAGAGCCACGCGCGCAGGCTACCCCTCCCAGACAGGAAGGACCCCTACATTCTTGATGGACCCCAGCATGCAGTTTTAGGGGTCCACCCACCTCCCCCACCCGGATCAGACATCCATATACCTAGGTACCTTCACTTCCTGCCCTTGCTGCCCTTGCGGCCCTGCGCCCTGCCAGCTGCCAGCTGCCTGCACGCACTGGGTCCCCTCAGCCAGGCCCAAGGCTGGCCAGGCCCTCACCCCGACCGTGACAGCCCGACTGTGGGCACAGCTCTCGTTCGACGCTCTTTGAATGAATCTATTTCCTTCGACCCCTTGGCTTGTCAACGGAGCGGATGGGCCCCATCAGATCCTGCAGTGCAGTGCGTCACACTGACGTCCCTAACCGAGCTCAAAAAAGGGTCTTCACCCGGCACCTCAGCACCCATCCACACCGAGCGGATGCCTCGTCGCCCGACAGCATCCTCGGCCAGACACAGAGAGACCGCCTGCCTCAAGGTGAGCCAGCTGGCCATCTCACCGTGCACACGCGACAAGGCCACGTCCAATGCTGGCATGCTGTACACCGCCAGCGCAAAAGGGTCTCCTGCCAGAGGCGGGAAAAAAGGCTGGAATGGAGCTCCATGTCAGCTGTCCCTGAGCCCGAGCAAGCAGTAATGCAAGGTCAGGCCTGGGGGTGGCCCCTCTAGCTGGCCGAGCTCCACCTCAGACAAGGGGCCCCACACGTGCTCGGGGTGGGCCCTGTCTCGGCGCCAGCGGAAAGCCGATCCTCACCTGAACTCTCGATCAGTCTCCCGAATCTTACTGCAATCCTGGGACCCTGAAAACACAGCGCACACAGCAGTACGGCGGCCCTCTAGGCTCAAAGTACTCACACCCATCCGCAGCGGCCCAGCTCACGCTGCATTGCCTGGGTCTGCCCACCGCCTCGAGGGCCCCATCAACGGGCTATGTCACCTCTTTCCTTGGAAGCTCGCGGAACTATTCCAAGGAACACCGCCCGGACGAAACGCGCACCTGTCCCCAGTGTCGCGTGGGTCCAGTTAGGTAGGCCCGAAGCGCTGGGAACACTCCGACACCAACACCAAAACAAAACCGCTAGACCAATAAATGTTTAGCCTCCTCCATCACCCTGGCCTCACGTCTACTCATTCTATTTCCAAGGCAGAACATCATGCACAACGTGCTTCTGTAACAGGCGCAGAGATCACAGCCAAATCGTTGGAATCGCAGAAAGGAGGCTACCGGGCAGAGCAGAGCCCATGAGGATAGGAGGTTGTCGAGTCCCCTCGGCAGCGTGTCAAGGGTGCACTCGGATCAAGAAGCCAGCTTCTCCCTGGTACCTACGTAGACAGTGATGCTTGTCAACCACTGATCCAGTTACTATACGCAGTTGCTTAGCTGCCAGTCAACATCTATTAGGCCCCCTTTGTGCTTGCGCGGACTGGAACATGGCGTGGCCAGCTAGAGCGTATGATACCGATCCGGATCGCCAATCGGTCGGTTACACACCTGACAGATTGCGGTGCAAGCAAGCAATGTGATGCAGCGCCGCCGCCGTATAGTCGCTATCCAAGACGAGCTCGTGTTTTTGAAGAGCGCTCATCTAAAGATGGTGCATGTTGATAATGCCTATGCGATGCTGATCCCAGTGTACACGCCAGCACGCCTTGCTGATCCTCTGTTGCTTCCCGGATTCCAGAAGAAGACCCTACTTTCTATGATGGGAAACTTGCGAAAGCGCATGCTCAAAGAGGGGTGCCTCGGAGAGGGGAAATGGACGCATTTTACTTTGGCAGAACGCAGGAGTCCCTTGCTCGGGACGGTGTCATTCGCCCACGAATCTCCTCCCGCGAGAACTAAACTTTCACCACGGGAGTCTGTTACGGGATGGCACGACCATCCTGCAGCATGGTATGCATCATCAACGACGGATTCCGGATGACCATCTTGTCATCCATCCATCAGTCGACATCGTCTTGCCGTGAGTCGAGTTGTCGAGACAGCTTGGCCGCGGTGGAGCCCAGGTCGAGGACCCTAATGCAGGTAACGCTACTTGCTCCCATGTACTGACCTCCGACCCCCTTGTCGCTTTTAGCTGCCCGTGTCGGCGGGCTGGAAGATCGCGGCTCAAATTCAAGAAAGCCCGATTATTGGCTGACAGCTTTTTCCTACTTTTTTGTTGCCTCTGGCCCTCGAGGTACTTACTCGCACACCCGACCGAGCCACGCGACGGGCGAGGCGTCCAGCACTGAAACGGGCTGACGGGTAGCACGGCAAAATCTGCCCTTGTCGCCCAACGACGAGGCTTTCACGATGAATCGGCGATCGTGATGCCAGATTCAAGTCCTTCGTGCTGGAGCCAATATGACAGGTTCCAGGCGTCGGAAACTTGGTTTCCTCTGCAAAGATCGTGCCATCAGCCGCGCCTTCAGATGCCCACATCTACAACTACTACCAAGCACGCACGCGGATGTGTGACAAACGCGAGGTCCCGCCCAAGAGGCGTTTCCAGTGTGGTGTGCACCGGTCGAGATAACCCCTTATTGGGAGTCTGCTGGTCCGGATGTGGATGTCATTTGGCGTTGCAGCCCTACCCAGATGGCTTGTCCCCAACCTGGACATGCGGTCTCTTAGGCCGGTCCCTGATCATCCAGAACGACCCTGCAAACCCTGCGGGAAGAAAAGATTATCCTTCCTACGGCAGTACGGGCAGGTGCCAATGCCGAAGAATACCATCCCAGCGATCAAATTACCCATTCCATTCCTGGCCGAGAGACTGAAAAGAGCCATAGATAGCATCGTGACACACGCCAGGGTTTTCCCATCAGAAAATAAGCACCGTCTTAAGCAGGCCAGAGCATGGTCGAAATGCATCCGGGCCCCCGGTAACTTGTTGGCGGCCATTTCCGTCCCTTACGACGGGCGTCAGCCAGCCTGCCCTGCCGGCGCAGCTGGGTGCAGAAGAGGTCCAGAGGACCCCGGGCGCTTCTCGACGTCATTGTTCTTAAATCCTCACAGCATGGAGGAGCCCCATAGCCCCCAGATTCATGCAGGAATATCCAGTGTGCCGCCGGGCCCTGGGCCCCTAATAATTGAGGCCCACGCGTATCAATATTCTGAACAGCCCGACAGCCCGCAAGATGGCCGAGGTGACCGGTTGCGACAGCGGGAGGATCTTCCCCAGGAGTCTTGGATCCGCCTGCGCGACCGAGCCTCATAGGCTGTTGATTGCAGAAGTGGAGGTCAACCCCAGGCTGCATCCTGCGCTGCCGCTGCTGATAGGGATGAAAGCGGCTTCGTTGCCGGGCAATCAAGACAACGAAGTCGATTGGACCCAGTGGTCGTACCAAACAGTAGTCTTCCGCCCGGGCGGACTCGATAGCAAACATTCCGGACATTGCCCTACCGGTCGTGCTTAGCCGTGCGAACCTGCTGGAGGCCGGACAGCTTGCCCCTCAGGGAAGGCAACGCAGAGGTCATGTGTCAGCAGCGACTCGAGAGTGAAGTTAGGATCGGCGTGTTTGGTGCTCAGCCGCGTGCCCGTCCGCGCCGGGCTCGGGCACTGAGCAGCCATACGACGGTTGGGCGGCGATGAACGGACAGAATGCTCCGTGAAAGCATATTTTCTGGTCAACAAGACTCTGAGAAAACCTTGTCTGCCAATGTCAACTCATCTCAGGAAGAATAGGATAGGGAGCAGGTTTACGGGCCCGAGCTCCCCAGGTTTCCGATTGTGAGTCGGCGCGAAGCCTGCGTGCCGAAGGCAAGGAACCACTACCTGCATGTATCACGACCAAGACTCCCAAGGGCGAAACAGTCACTCACTACTATCCTCGCAAGACTTCTCTGGGATGGACATTCTCTCTTGGAAATACCTTCTTTGGGGTTAACGTTGTGTCATTCCGACGCGAGCGCAATCCCGACTTCTGTCGGTGACCCGTGGATGGGATTTCACTGGAGGGACTGATAAATTTTACCTTTTGACTAGAATGGGCCAGTGTCTGGATTCCTCAGATCACGATTTGGAACCCGCGGAAGGCTCCTGGGGGTGCAACGTCTCCTGTGACCAGGGCCTGTCTGGCAACGCGGTCTAGGTACTTCGGGACGGGGTCTTGGAAGTACCTCGTCGTTGTGGGTAGGCCCTTCAGGGCCCACAGGAGGGAGTGACAGGGATGCTCCTATGTGGTCTCCGAGCCCCCTCGAAGAGACTGCGCCAAGAGGGGTCACCCATGTCTCGCCGTACCTGTCTAGGGGGGTATGACGAGAGCGCAGAAAGCCCATCCGGTTTCTTGATTTCTCCCACAGTTGCCATCACTTCTCGATTTCGCAGGCAGACCCCCCGCCATCTGCGACTAGACCCCTCGCATGGACTCGTACTAGATCAAGACCCCTCGCAGTGAACTCTAAAACCGATCAGGGATCCCGGGCTGAGCCTGGGTACCGCCTGGAGTCTGTGTCCACCCACATCATCTTTCAAAAAGGAACACTGCCGTCCATTCCATCGGTTCACCTGTTCTCCCCTCCCTACACCCTCACGGTACCACTTCACGACTGGCTTCTCCTGTGAACTCCAAAGTCTACCTCGAATACCTCACCGGACCACCATGTATGTTACTTGGCTCTGCCCTCATGGGGGCCCAAGACTTGTTGTCGGACCGTATCAATTGACATCTCATAGCTCTTGCCGACCCGCCCGCAGCCCCAGCCAGCCCTCTGGACCAAACTCACCATGCCGCACACTCACCGCGACGCCTCGGGACGCGAGATCTCTATCCTGCACCACTCCAATGAGCTCGACCATGAGCTGCACACCTCTCAGAAGACTGGCCTTCACTCACAGCAGGGGCCCTCCTTCGGCTCCTTGCTGATTCCGCACAGCATGCGAAGTCACTCATACACCTCGGCCGCACCCCACAGGGAAAGTGCGCATTCTCACCCCAGCACGCCAGACCTCATGCGGTCCGACTCGTACGACTCTCAGACGAGCAATGATCCTGCCAGCCCCATCACTCCCAACAGCACTTATCAAGAGCAACTCTCCCCCAGGAACTGGGCGCACTCCGCGGGGTTGGCAAGCTCAGATACCTTTCACTCTGCGTCAAAAGCACAGACTTCTTCCGGACCCGCATACCGTGGAGAAGCTCGCCCGGTCCTTCCCCCGATCTCATCTTTTGCCCTGCCCAGCCCACGAACAGCAACAAGCCCGAGTGCAGCAGCATATCCATTTGACGCCATGCTTCGGCACCACTCCTCGTCGAGCCTGGAGGAGCATCACTACCGCCGCAGCTTCGATGCTCGCGAGGACTACCCGACGTCTGTGCTAGATGCCGGATCTGAGACTTCCATGCAGAGAAACGTCGAGCATCACAACGACTTCAAGCACCAGGCCCCGTCCCCGTTGTCGTTGGAGCAGGACCATGGCATGGACCTTGACGAGGAAGACGAATCGGTCGAGAGCACTTCCCCGGGCAAGAAGGGGTCCAAGGGCAAGACCTGCACCTCACCTAAGCGTTACCCTTGCAAGTTCAGGGAGACATACAGCTGCTACAAGACCTTCACCACCTCGGGTCATGCCTCACGGCACGCGAAGATCCACACTGCCGAGAAGACAGTTCCGTGCTCATGGCCGGGCTGCAACCGGAGATTTACCCGCTCCGACAACATGAAGCAGCACCTCGAGACCCACAAGAAGGATAAGCCGAGGGCCTCGACCCGACAGACCCGCCGGCCGTCCCTCGCTGCGATCCGACGCCAGTCTTCTTCGAGCAGGAGCAGCGTCAGCCGATTCTCGCTTCCCCGCGACACACCGCCTCTGATGTCGCCGAGCATCGGTTCCACCCTGATGTCTCCGACCTTATCCGCTGAGCGTTGGACCAGGCCTGTGGCTTCGAGGACACCGAGCAGCGGCCTTGACGCCCTTGCTATGGTCGCCGCAGACACGAGTCGCGCCGAGCAGGAGGCTTCCTACTACCAGCAACAACAACCCCGACAGCATTAGCCAATTTTGGCTCCAATGCGCCGACAGCCACAGTGGCTGTAGCGATCTGTCTCATTGTACATTTGACTTTCGGGTTCCATTTCATCTCTTCTCCTCATTCCGGACGGCCAGATTGGGGACACGGATATATACCCAACACGAATTCTTTTTCTTTTTAATCGGCACGGCGCAATATCGGACACGGAAACTAGACGGCTGCACGAACACGCATAGCAACCCGGCGTTTGACACTTGATTTTTTACTTTATGTCTTATTTCTTATACGCGCGAGCGAACTTGGAGTCCATGAGGCGACGAATGGTCCAAAAACAAAAGTGGTCGCAGTTGGATGGCGCCCACATCGAATGTGGATATGACTCCAACATGGCTTTCTCTTTTGTGTACATATACGACAGGCAGACCAGCGGTCCGCAATGGTCCACGGTTGATGGTACTTATACATACGGAACTCAATGATACCACGGGAGGGGATTCTGAACGATTTTGCAAAAAAGGCCGCACGCACACGACAGCGCGGCATAATGCAGCTGCGGACATACTAGTGGACGCAGGAGGCAATGGAGAGGAGGACTTGGGAGCTGAAGATGAGCGAGAGGAGGGAGCTTACTTGAGTGCACGCGTTGCTCGTATAAGTTCCGCGACGCTTGGAAACAAAGCGTGGGCATCGTTCACTTTGCCCACTGAGCTTGTTCGAATAGCAAATACAGTCAAGTCTAAAACAAAAGTTGTTGAATGAATCGTGACATAAATTCCCTTTGGGTAACTCCATACCGTAACAACAACACCCTTACCTACAAGGCCGGAAATGAATCACGCCTTCGTATTTCAGAACTTGGCCTAGGCGGAGAATGTTGACACAACTTGCTGGTCAGGAATGCTTCATTCTCGGAGGAATAGTAGCAGGAAGCAAAGTGCCACGCCTGGAATGATGAAAGCACTCTAGCAACAGCGCATCATTGTACAATGGGACTCAGAGACTACCCTACAATGCGCCAACCCCTTTGGACCAGTCTCTCAAGATATTATCCCATATAATTTCATCCTATTATATAGCTCGGTAAATCAATACGAACTCGGTCTGACACCTCTTCCACATCCTTTGATGACACTCAGGCTTGAAGCTACAGTGGCCACTAATGCCGTATAGAGTTCCAGGCAAGGCGGGAATCTAGTTTGGCGGCATCGTCGCCAAGATACTTCACCCAGAGCGTTATAGCTCCCGTCGCGTATCTCAGCCACTTTGACAGCTAGCAGCGCGACGATCCGTTATGTACCAATGAATGTACTTATACAGGCTTTCCCTTTTCTGTCCATTTTGAGCCCTGCCCTGGCAGCTTCAGCGGTCTCTGCCTGGCCAATGGCACATACTAACAAATGCCCGCAAACTATCGATCCCACTGCCCCTCAGGCGCGTCTAGGAGTGCTCGTCGACATTGTGCACTCTAGTATTGGAAAGATATGCCATTGCTGGTATTCGAAGTGGATATATGGCTAAGTTTCAAGTGTAGAAGGGGCCGAGGGTATCCTTTTTGAAGGCGTATGGCCCCTAATTACTGGTGCCCACATTCACTAGTTACCATACACTCAGACAAAGACTATTTTTCCCATGGGCGTCCGCCACACCCAGTGTCCTCCACGCTCCTCCACGCAGTATCATGAGACACTGCAGGTACTTGATCCTAATAGTTCCGAGACAACAAGCAAATTGATAGACACATCTTGGAACACTGCTTGAGAATACATGGGTTCGAAATTTGGTGTGGATTCTACTTCGACGAATAGGAAAAACGACGTTCTGTTCAAGCCAGGTACATACATATCTTGAAAAAGGGGTCCCTTTAGGACAAGCATTCCTTCTTCAAGTATGAAATCCGTGCGACCGAAAGTGCCATTTATAGACCACTGAGAACCTGTTGACCTTCTCCAGACATACATCTGTCGCACTGAACATGATATAGCCATACCTGTAGTCCAATCAAGCGTTGTGATCCGTTAGAATATTTCGTGGGGCCGACTTTCTTTTTGGTGAAGGTCCTTCCTCTGATTATTAATGCAGAAGAGACGCCTTCGTCAAGACCCGATAGGAGATTCTAACAAACTGCTTTGACATCAATACGTTTCCACATACAAACGCCCGGTGGAGCTCTCTCACCCCCATGACAGCTGATCTTTCTGGGATTCAGCATACTTAAAACTCCACGATGCCATCTTTTGCCGTTGCTGCCCTGGGAGGAGGTACAATCCTATTTTGTGCCTGTCATCATCCAACTCCCTTATGTGGGGAGGCAAAACTCCTGCTAGCTCGCCTGAGTCTAGATAGGCTGGCTGGCCGAGGGCTTGGAGCGTCTGGCCAGCACCATGTGTCAGACATAAAGCGTATGCCAGCCCCTCGGAGTGAGACAACGGCTTCTGTACCCACGCCATTGGGCATTTACCTAGTGTACTAGCAGCATTGTTTAGCTTTGGCGATGCTCAGCCCCAAGAAACACGGCCTGATATCTTGAATAGCTACTCCTTCGTCGGCTGTTTGATGCAAACGCGCCGTTCGAGTACTGCTCTTGCATGAGATGGACTCTCAACCTGTTTGGAGGCGGTAATGCGGCTTCATTCCTGAGTGAAGGCGAGGAAGTGAAGGGCAGGAGAGGGGAGATAAATAAGAAATTAAGAAAACAAAGAGTCTAGTTCCACAGCATGGATCCGAGTCTGTCACAAGCAATCTACTCCAGCAGACGGTAATAGTGGCAGATTATACAAATTTGAACCTACACAACTCGCCGCTACACCATGCGCTTCAACTATTTTACATCTGACATGTGTAGCTTGTGCATTTGAACCATGTCACTATACGGTTCTAATTCACTCTTAAACCATTTAGCAAGCATGCAGGGCGCCGTCGTTACGGTGGGGCCACCGAGCCCATGTTGCCCTGGCCGGGGGACATCCTCAGCCAGGGCTGTAGGAATATGCCACACGCTGCGTCATGGCACGTGAGAATCTCGCAGCCGTCCTTGCCGGGGATCGAGATGGAAACAGGGAGAAGCATAGGTAGTGCGAGACAGTGTCACCGAGCGCTATTGAGTAGGGTTTCTGCCGATGATCTCGACCATGATATGTCTCATTTGCAATGGACGTAGTAAAGGCTGGATCCATCGCAACCCCACTCCCCAAAAGCCAAGCCTGGGTATCAAACTCCTTGCTCACATTGTTTGCCTCCCTCACCTCCTTGATAGTCGTCCGTGAACTTCCTCCGAGCTTTCACGGAGCCACTACCTCTTGGTCGACCAACCAACCAGGCCAGCCATAGCATCATCCAGGACAGGTCTGGAATGGTGGACTTCATCAAGCCCTCAGGACCCCCCGTCGCTGCTCCCCGGCTCCAGCACAGTCGGTATATTCGGTAGGCTCCTGGCGGCCTCCGTCGCGTCGAGCTCGTACGCAACCTGACCCGACCGCATGGCGGGCATGGGGAGCTCTATGCGGTTTGGGGCAAACGGCATCCCGCGCAGCGCGGCGTCTGCGATGTGACAAAAGGTCCACTGGTCAACGAAGCGGCGGTAGTCTAAGTCTTTCAGTCAGCGGCCTGCACTTTTGGTATTGCACGGAGATCCCATCGTGGACTGAGGCAGGAACGTAGGAGAATACTGACCGCTCTCGCGTGTAAAGCGGATCCCCAGCCAGCGAATGTCCAGCGGCACTGTTGTCGTGGATACCTGGCCCGCGTCCGAGCCCCGTTCTGCCGACCTCTGCTTGCTCCGCCACGACGACGGCGACGAGAGGGAGAAGCTCCTCGCGCGGACGGCATTGGGCGCGCTCCCGCGCCTGCCTATCGCGCCCAGCCGGCACTCCCTGTGCTTGTCGTCGCGGTTCTTGAGCTCCTCCTGGAAGTCGGTGACCTGGTACTCCCGGTACCGCCGTTCGCGCCGGTTGGACGGCTTGTTCGAGTAGAAGGTAAGGCAGTGGTGCAGGGAGAGCCGGTCTCTCCATAGCTTGATTCTCTGTATTGTCGCCAGGCCTCGCACGGCCCCTGTCAATGAGTCTGTCCTGCCGTGGGTGTCCGAGAAGACAACGTCGACGTCGAAGTAGTCGACAAAATCCTGTCTCCGTAGGTCGCCCTGGAACCGCATGGAGCCCTCGATCGAAGTGAACTCGTATCTCACTTCGATCACCTCGTCGTGGACCACCGTGCCGTCGGCCGTGGTGTAACGTATCCTGTATGGCTCTCGGAATGTGACAAACAGCTCCATCTCCCCCGGGTCGGTATAGGGCCGGTGCTGGCCATGTAATGTGACTGGTTGCGCCTGTGCTGGGAGGCCCAATGGGACTGCTTAGAGTGTCAGCATATGTTGACTAGAGATGGCCTTTGGCCTTTGCAGTCGTGCGCACGGAATTGTTCCAATATCTCGCCTTGGTAGCTGCTCTGCCAGACGACTCGGCGGGTATCCCCCTCCAATACCTCCCATGGTCCAAGGTAGACTGTGCGCTCGTGCGGCGTACGCTCGAAAAGAGTAATGGTAGCCTGGTAACCCGGGGGTCCAAGGTCCAAGGGGCGGAGTGAAGTGGCGGGGAAAGAGGGCTCGTATGTCACGGCGGAGACTGAGGAGCTCGTCGGAGTTTGCGTGAGATGTGAATGTGTTCGACTGAGGGACGGGACAGCGAGAGATGAAGAGACGTAGGATGACGATGAGGACCCGGATTGCATCGATCGGCCAGAGAAGGAGGAGGCCATGGCTGGGTGGGAAGATCAGTCCCCGGGCGTCTTGAAGCCCAGCTGCCTCTGAGCTTCGCCAATGGCAAAACTAAGGTTATGAGTGGTCCGTTTCGAAGGGCATGCTATCGATTCCATGAAATTCACAGCAGCAGCACGACCCGAGACGACTTTCAGGATCCCAGGAATGCCGCGGCCGCGATGCCGTCTTGGGGGGCGTGGTCCTCCACGGAACGAGGCGGTACGATATATAGGAAGCGCGTCTGGGCAGACGGCAGACCGGGGGTGACTTGGCAGACGGGAGGGCTGTCCGTGGAACAAAACAATGTCGGCGGACGAGGGTGAGGGAGTGACGGCAACTACATGCCAATGAGCTACGGACCGCAGGGGGTGTTGGCCAGGAGGAGGGCGAGGGCTTCACTGCAGGAGGCAGCCGTTGAAGTCCCAGGGACACTTGGACAGGGTCGAGGCAGCGATTAAGTTTGCGACAAGAAAAGCATCTGTCGTGGGCGAGCTCGAGGGACAACGGCTGCGCTGTGTGATTCGTTTCAGGGCGGGCCCATGGCAGCTGCAGGCGCAGATGAGAAGATGAGGTCGAGATCACCAGTCTGGGTATCTTATCGGAGAATGGATGATTTGCATTGTTCGTTGCTGCTTGCTCCCTGCCCTGCCCTGCCCCCTGCTCCGGGTCTCTTCTGGCTCGTCACTGGCCGTGGGCACCTGTCTCCCAGGCCCGGGGCAGGGTGGTGATGTTGCCGAGCGTACTCCGCGCAGGGCATGCAGGCTCGCAGGCTGGCAAGGACAGTAGAGTTCAAGGAGAGCGGGGGCATCGCGGGACGCCATTGGTGGTGGCCTCAGGTGGCCCGGGGGACGAGATGGGCTCAGGGGCCCCCGACACGGCTGTGGGATAGATGCAGCAAATAGAGCCCGGCACACGAGCACATGCCAGAATCCGACGACGGGATTGCACCGTTGCAGCGCGGCCGGGCTAAGCCGTTCCGGGTGGGCTGCATGCTGAGGGCATCACTGGCGCAGCCTCGCCCTTCCTCCCGCCCTCCCACATTTCTCTCCGTGCCCCGCCATCCGATGACAGTAGCTGCTGGTCTGTCTGAGAAGCGTTCATGTCCCCCGAGGGTTGAGCCCCCTGAGGCCGGTGGGGGGGGGGGGGGGCATGGCCAATTGGTTCGGCAGCAAGCACGGGAGCCGGAAAGACGCAGGCACGAGACAAGTCGAGCGATCTTAATATAGAATGTTGCTGAAACGGGCCCAATACCGCTGGCACGACCCAAGCACACCAAGCAGTGGCATTTCGGTCCAGTCGTGGTCCAGTGATGCCGGGTCAATTCAGTTGTGTGACACCCCAGAACCAGGCTGCTGGGTACGTAGTGTGGCACGAAACATCAGGCTGCCAAGCCTGGGGCCGGTTGTCCTCAGGAGGGTGCGAGATTGATGATTGATGATGCAGGTGGTGCGGATGCAAAACGACCAAACCTCAGAAACACAGAAACACCGAAACATATCACCAATGTCTGATCTGGCCTGGTCTGGTCCCGTCTTGTCTCTTGTCTGCCCGCCTCTATTTTTACCCTCTCAACGGTGCGGAAGACAAACAGCCGAAAGCCCAAAACCGGGGCGCTGCCGGGGAGAAACAACGACACTCTATTATTATCATCACTCTCATCATCATGGAGAAACAGGAGCCATCTCCGCGATCAGGGCGTGCCCCGGGATCTGTGTTACTGACAGCTCGGCTGGGACCGATTCGACGTGGTCCCCCAACCGATCGACGGGCCATTGGGAATCCGGCCACTGACCATGAGCCATTTTGACTGACGTCGGGCCCTGGAGCAATGCACCATGTACCCAGACAGCCAGACTAGGGGTGGTTGCCTACTTGTAAGTTGTGATGTGGGGAGGTGCGAGGTGCGCCTTGGACGGCTCCTCCTCTGCCGCACCTGCCGCACGTGGGCAGCTTGCTCATGTTGGGCCAGAGGCAGCAGACTGGATGATGGAGAACGGAAAAGGAAAAAAGCAGATTGGCTTCTGAGGGTGGTGTGCCCAGCATTGCCCGGTGTCTATCTAGGGAGTCTATTCGTGTTGCGCGATCGACGCCACAGGCCAGAGACGGCCGAGTGCGTGAGGTCGGACGCGGATGTGATAGGCAGGTGCAACGGTCCATGTCTGTGTCCGCCAAGCTGGACCGGGGCGACAAGGTCTGTTCCCATGTCCACCAGGCTATTGTTTTACACTACCTATTACCAGTCCGTCTGTTCAGTCTGCAATGCAGGGTGGTGTGCCCCCTGTCCTCTTGGGGCGTAAGTATTTTGCCGTGACCATGCAGCGACTGGCTGATGTTGGTTGAATTAAACTTCTGGGTTCGGATTTACACGTTTCGACGAGCCCGACCCCGTCCTGAATCACACCCGCTCTGCCACTGGCCGTTCCATTGATCGTCCTGATCGTCTGTTTGACGGTTTCTTGACCCAGATCCAGATCCAGGTCCATGTCCGTACCCCCATACCCATACCTCTCCAAGACACAAGCACTGCTGCGGCAGCATACAGCTCGAGCTCCAGCTCCAGCATCGATCCAATCGGGACGACTGGCATGGCTTGACCCAGCCTCGGCCTTGCAGCCTCGCAACTCTCATACATGATCCTCCACGCCCACTCGCTGGGGAGCTGAAGCCGAACACCGATACCATCATTGTCCAAACATCTCGTATTCTTGCTGCTCTGCTGAGTGTCTCGGCCAGTACGGATACTGGCAACTGCACACTGATAATACCAACCCTCAGATTTACTGTCCCTTTTTGTCTCGCAAAATGACTGCTTGAATCTACTCTATAAACCTCACCTGGTAGCGCTTGTAACCTCACTAATCGCGCGCACACTCCTTGTTGAGATGCTGAAAACGACCAAACTTGGATAAAATGCCTCGCAACATGTACCCAGACGACGCGGAGAAGAAGAACCGCGGCTTCCTGGGCTTCGACAGCTCTGCCCTGCCCCCGAGGGACCTCCAGGTGGGCAGCCTCTATGCAGACACAGCCTCGTGTGTGTCTGTACGCATGTATTTCGACTAACCAATACTCTCACTCAGGACCGCCAGCAACTACGATATGAGCTGGACTTGAATTCTTGGAACCTGAGAATCTGGGGTGTTGCTGCTTCAGGGTTCCTCACTGATTCGTAAGTCTGACTCGACCGGTGATGCATCCACACATCCATTCCCTTGTGCGCAGCGAACTATGAGACCTGACAGAAACTTAGGTATAACCTATTTGCGAGCAACGTTATCCTGACATCAATCACATTCGTCTACTTCCCCGACCAAAGGTGGCCTGGCCTCGTCATAAACCTCGTCACTCTCTTCGGCTCGGTTTGTGGTCAGATACTCTTTGGGTATCTGGCTGATCGATTTGGTCGAACCAGATTGTACGGAATTGAGCTCGTACTTGTTATCGTCTCGACCATAGGAGTCGCCACAAGTAGCTATGGCTACGGCGATATGTCATTCCTGGCTTTGTTCAGCTGGGTTAGTTGGCTTTCCCCACCAGAGACGTCGACTGACAGAGAACTAATACCATACTCAAAACAGTGGCGGTTTGTCATGGGCGTTGGAATCGGCGCAGAATATCCCCTTAGTGCTGTCATCACGTCAGAATGGTCCAGCACCTCGTCCCGCGCTACCATGATCTCCTCCGTCTTCATGATGCAGCCAGTCGGCCAGGCACTGGCCCAGCTCGTCGGCCTCTGGGTGGTCATAGGTCAGAACAACCGGTACGACCTACAAGGCATGCAGTGCGGCATCAACGACAAGTACGAACATGAGTGCAAGCAGATCATCGACGGCATCTGGAGGATCGTCATCGGGTCCGGCTGCGTCCCGGCCCTCCTCGCCATCATCTTCAGGTTCTTCCTGTACGACTGCGGCCTCTACAGCTTGGAGGTCAAGGCAAAACCGGGGACTGCTTTTCGTGATACGCAGAGAGTATACGGCGCACCGCCTCCTGCTGTAAACGTTGACGGGCCTTATTCTCCTGGGGGCTACCAGACACAGCCCTTCCAATTCATGCCAATCCAATTTTCCCGTGAGGACCTATACAACTACTTCATCAGGGACGGAAACTGGTACTACTTACTTGGAACCAGTGCAACATGGTTCTTCTTGGATGGTGAGTGCTTTTCTCAAACTTGATTTGTCCCGGAATATGTCTGTGTGGAGTCAATAGACGCGCACCGGGGCTACGCGGCATCTCTTCCGAGTAGCATCGCCATCGCCATCGAGGGTCCAAGAGCGAATTTTGTCAGCGGATACTAACTTAAACTGTTACAGTCAGCTTCTACGGGTTTTCTCTCGACAAGGGCAGCACACTCGCAGATCTCTGGGCGACGAGCCTCAAGCCTGCCGTCACCCCTGACCTGGCCTGCTGGAATTCAACACTCGACGGTGGGAATTCCACAATACCCTTATGGAACGAGTACGGCATACCGGCATGGCAGACAGACTATGCCAAGCCGTGCTCGACAATCTACGACACACTTCTGGACCAGGCCAAGCAGTATCTCCTCACAGTGTCTATTGCATCAATCGCCGGTACTGCATGCTATACATTCGCGGCGAACCGCCTTCACCGCAGACGCTTTCTGACTGCGTCATTCCTGTTGCTAATGGTACTTTTCCTCATCACTGGAGGGGTTGTAAGTAACATCCAGAGACTTAGTCTCCTTTCTGTGCAATTCCAAAAGGCTTCCATGTATGGCGAAGAAGTCTTTCTTTACCATCAAGTGCACTAGGTGCTCCAGACAGTACACGAGATCCACACGTCGATCTTACTCAGTGGGCCCGAAAACACAACTAATTCGAGCTATCGCAGTACTTTGGCGTCGCTCACACCTCTTCCGCCCCAGCCACAGTCGTCTGCGTCGCGATCTGTCACTTCTTTTTCAACTTCGGTAAGCAGTTCCATAGCAACTACATGAACAAGACGCCTTGCACCTTATATACAGGTCCTCTAACACGCCACAGGCGCAAACACCCTGACCTTCATAATACCCGCCGAGATCTTCCCAACCTCATACCGCTGCACCTGTCACGGGATCTCCGCGGCAGCAGGCAAGATCGGGAGCATGGTGGCCGTACTGGTCGTCTACGGCATCAACGCGGGCTACAGGTCGCCCACTCGCCAGGGGCTCATCTTCCTGCTCTTCTCCCTCTTTATGGCTATGGGCGCCGTCTGCTCCTGGGCTTATTTGCCTGACATACAGCGGCGCGTACTGGACCGCGGGACCGGCAAGCCCATGCGGCTCGAGAATAAGAACCTCGAGGACCTAGGGGAGGGCCGCGAGCGCGCCAGGAGGGACGGCGAGGTCGTCACCGTCGGTGAGAAGTTGCGCGAGCTGAGGAGGCGGAAGCACGGAGCGGGTTTCTCGCTTGGCTCCAATTCGGGCGGGCCAGAGGCGCGCGGGCAGGATATTGGGATGAGATGATGTTTGTTCTTTTCTGTGGAGTCAGCTCGGCACGTAGAGTTCCCGACATATAAATATGCATATATATATATATATATATATATATAGATCCTAAAGCCAAGTTTCAAGTACTAGCAGCTCAGTATCTATCATCTGCCTACCCACAACGCGCTGGATCATGACTTTCCACGGCGGCAAAGAAACCGTCTCAATGCCACGGCTGTGGAGGGTTGTATTGCTTCATAAGAGTTCAACGCCTAATCTATCATGCAAATGCCCATTCGAATCATTTTTGGCTGATGTACATATTGGTCGGCATCATCTCGCCGTCTCAGCATCACTCTCGCCGCTGACGCTCGCGCTCGCATCTGACGAATTCCCGCCCGGGCTTCCACTGTTCCCACTGCCAGTGCTACCGTTCTTACTTGACACGCCTGACCCAGAGCCCGACCCGTTGAGCATCTTCCTCTGAGGGACCTCCAGCCGCGCGACAAGCGACCCGCCGATGCCCTCCTCACCCTCTCTGTTCCCGGTTGCGATCCGGACGTTGGCCATCTCCAGCGCCTCGCGGAGCGTGTCGCCCGTCTCATCAAGCGCCGCCAAGAACCTCGCTAGTTCCTTGCACAGCTCCCAGTCCTCCTCCCTCATCGCCCTGCTCAGCAGCCGGACGCTCTGCTCCGACGCAGACGACAGCTCGTCAAATGTGTGCAGGATGAGCAGGTACCCGCCGGCAGTCTTTAAGCTCCCGCGCTGAAGGCTCTCCTCAAAGAGCTCTTGCGGTGGGGGTAGATACGCGAATAGCGTGCGCCAGGAGCGTACTTCAGTCTTGCGGGTGCACTGCACTACAATGTCCAGGTACTCCTTGAAAGACGAGAGCAGCGATAGGACGCGAGGAAGGATTGCGCTCTCGGGAGGGGGCGAGGGGGACATGTCCACTTCTTCATCGAGTACGTGATGTAGGAGGACTTCAAGCGCGTGGGCGAAGTACTCCAGGTGTTGGTATTGTTGAGCAAGGTAAAGGGCTGCTAGTGACTTCCCGGCGATGAGGTGGTACCGCAGGATTTCAGGCAGGAAGAGGTTTGTCTGAGTGGATGCTATTAGTGGTGTGGATGATGCGAAGCTGTGCGGAGACTTACCCGTATTGAGAAGCGGAAGAACGAAAAGTTGATGTCCCTCCTCTGGACAAGATCTGGCTCAACGCCGAGGATTATAGCTTTCTCGAGCAGAACGGAAAGTGGATAGAAGTCGATGTTTATGGCAACAGCGGGAGGAAGCTCGCGGTGGTTGTCGCCCGAGATCGCATTCAACACCTTTCCCATATCTGACCAGGCCTTCAGATCTCCTCCGTCGAACATCCATAGAGAATTAAACAGATCTTCGTTCTCAGCCTCTGCGGGGATATTAGTGCGAGGAGGACCGATTGGGCTTAGGAACGGCTGGTCTTTCATGGAGACGTAATACTCGACATTTTGCGCGATGACCCGCATGTCGTACTTGAGCTGGCCTTCTTCATTCAGTGAAGGTCGCAGCAGCACAAGCTTGCCGTCCACCAGAAACAGTACTGATGCAACAGCAACATCCTGCGAAGGGTCGCCCTCGACGAGTTGGTTTTCTGGCAACACCCAGCTCAGGCCCCGTACCCTGGCAGGAGACCTGACAATACCATGAAAAGCAATCTGGCCGACTTGTACGAGCCGAACAGAGCTGCCGAATGGGGCGAATATGAAATGATAGAGGAGATTGTCGTATGTGTAGACCAGAAGTGAGTCTTCCCCCGTTGGCGTGAGCAGGACAACCGGTGCGGGCATTGAATGGACGTAGACGATAGACGCGTTATCCAGATCCTTTTCTCGCGAGAACAGTCGCAACTCGTAAGACTTTTGGACCTCTACGGCAGCTACCAGGACGTTCTGGTACCAGCACATGCCGCCTCTAACTTGGAATTCGCTCTCCATGTCCGTGTTGGAGAACGTCTTCCACCGCCCGCTGTTGACGCTGTAATGAGCCAGACCACGACGGCCAGCAACAGCCAGATAGCGCCCATCTGAAGAGATGACAGTGCACCGTATGGGCCACTGATGCAGGAGATAATTCGCGGGTATCCTGGCTGTATGCCAGAGGAAAGGCTCCGCTGAGATGGTGCTCATATCGGGAAGGTCATACCCTCTGTAGATCATGACACTTGATGTGCTCTGTAGGACGGTCCGGAAGATATTCGAGGAGCTATAGCAACCAGTGACAGCGCTTCTTGCCATCTCCAGCAGCCAGAGAGCCTCGTGTTTCAGTCCAACCAAGAGCATCTCTGAGCCTCCCCCGAGCCACGACGCATCCTTGATTCCTGAGATCCAGTGCTCGTCATGCCTGGACACGAGATGCTCATCGATCCCAAAGCTGCTGCTCAGGGGCTTCCCGTACACACTCCACGTTGCCCACCCCTTCTCGTAGCCTGCAAACAGACAGTAGCCGTCGGGAGAGTAGCTCAACGTATTCAACGAGCCTGAATGAGACTCCGATACAGACAGCCTGTGGATGTGAGACGAAGGGACGTTGCCGGAGTAATCCCTGACGGTATAAACTCGGATGGCGCCGTCTTCGCACCCGAGTGCGATGAGCGAGAACCGAGCGTTTATGACGGCATGTGTTCCACGGTCGTGCTTTCCTTGTGGAGTGTGAAAACAATGCCCTTTGAACAGCCTTTTCAGGTCCATTTCGCCAGTCTCGGGATTTGGCTGACCTTTGGGCGTTCGCTGGACGGCATACGCCTTACCATCACTTGTGATCCAAGTAGACAGATTCATCGACCTGTCATTCGTCATTTCGGTCACGGTGACTTTTTTCCCGAGCCAGGCCATTTTGCTCAAAAGCTCGGTGCTCGTCTGGCTGCCTGAACTGTCTGGGCTCCAGCGTATGCACTGTACCGCGGCCGGCTTCTGCGTGGCCACGACCACTTCGTCGTCGAGCGCAAGGGCGCTCGCTATGCCGGCGTCCACCTTGATAACCATACGGAATCGTACACTGATGTCGCGCACGCCCTGGCCCTCCCCGGCCCCCCAAAGGATTTGGTCGGGAGCAGTGTGCCCCGGGCCACCCCAGTGGCTTTGCCGCCGTCGCTGAACATTGGTATGACTCGTGAAGTAGGGTTTGTAGACTCGCGACTCGGTATCCGTGGCTAGCGAATAGGTAATGAGGAAGCCCCCGCTGGTGCGCACGACGAATATGGCGGAGTCGGGCCTGAGCAGGAGGTCGAGGTTGGTGCCGTAGGATTCGAGGGAGGCTTCGGAGCGCACGACGACAGCAAGTATCACGGTTGGCTAGACACATTGTCAGCTTTGCTTGTGGGCTATCGAGGGCTATGTTCAGGGTCGGCATCGCACCTTAGCTTGCCATATAGTCATGGATGTCGCAGTGATGACGGCGAACAAGTGGCCGGGGCGCGCAACCCGCAGGGCCAGAATAGGCTCCTTGAGCGGTAATGTCGCAGGAACAGGGCCTGGTTCATTACTGGTGGAGGCTTCCGAGGCAGAGTCGAGCAAGTCATGCTCTACCGAGTTGATGCCGGGCGTCTGGGGAGTGGCGGGGGTGATGGGGGTGGGTGGGACAATGTCATAGCTCGAGGCGGATGCGGAATCCGAGGTCAGGAGGGAAGCCTTGTCAGCCTTGTCGTTGGTGTCCTCGGAAGGAGCTGGAGGAGGCGGGAGGCCATCATGGGAGACGACGAGGTTGAAATTGGCAGTCTGGGTGCTGCTGGTGGCATAGACTCGAGGTGTGCCAACGGGCCAGTACATGGCTGGCTGTTGGGAGCCAAGAGGCAGGATGTGTCTTCATTCGGGCCAGTCCAATGGCTGCTGTATGGGATGCACGAGTGATGGGGATCCACTGCCAGCAGTTAGCTCATCTTGATTGGTCTCCGTGTGCGTGGTGGCAGGTCTAAGCCCAGGGTTGCAGAGAGGTTGTGTTTGACATGTGGTGGTGAGTTGTGGTGGCTCCGGCTCAGCAAGGCTTCCTTTTGTTCCAAGGTTGTTCGTGACGACAGGTTGGGATCAGCTTAGTGGAGCTGGCAGCCCTGCTTCCCGCCTGCAGGGCCCTGTAAATGCGGGCCAATGGGAAACTCCAGGAGCGCTGGACGGCTGAAGCTCACCCCCGGGGTTTGGCGCTAGGCAGAGAGCAGCATTTTGAGCTTCGTGAGAAAGCACCCATGGTATGTACGTACATAATAGACACTTGGGCCACTGGAGGAGGGCTGCATCAATTCCTGCCATAGCTTACACTCAAGTCGCAGCTTTCATGTCCCTGGTTCTGTGGTATGTCTGCGAAGTGCCATGTAACTTTTCGCACTCTTTCCAACTCCCATGACACATGCCGTATGTGAGGACTCGTTCCCGTATCACCTCGCCCCTGTTTCTCCAGTCTTCTTCAACACAAAGCTGGCCTATCGCCCGGGCTTTGAAGCTGCAGAGCAGCTTATATTGAGGCTCTCATAATCTCAAACTCATTGATACCCCGGGACATATCAAAGACCAATCCCTTTTTTGATGCTGGTATGTCAAACTAACCCAGGTTTTTGAACCTGACCATTGGAACTGCACATGCTGACTGAGGCCGAGTTCCAGACGAGTCCCACAACCGAATCACCACCCTTTATCTCGGTGTCTCTTCACGGCCGCTTGCAGCCGAGATGGCGCCTCTGAAGCCTCGGAGTAGTATTTACAAGCACAACTTTGCGAGTCACTTCAGCCAGCAGAGAGCCCAGGCATATTCCGATACATCAAGAGGTGGCTCATCACACAAGTACGTCCTCTGCAACTCTGCGTCTATAACAATGCTTGCCGCCCCAAAACAGCCAATTGTTCACCAATGTGAGGAAACGATGCAGTTAAATGACAGACTGACTGATTGATGCCAGCATCCGTTCCATCGCATGGAATCCTCAAGGCAGCCTGATCGCCACCGGCGCCGCTGACAAGACGCTACGAGTCTGTGAGTAAACCGACCTCAGAATTGATGCAATACCGATCCTGGAGCTGATGGGAGCCCAAGGGAACCCAGAAAAGCCCAATGTTCGCTTCTCAACCGAGCTGAAGGGCCACGCAGCCCCGATAGAGAAGGTCGCCTTTAATCCTGTCAAGGACGCCGAGCTCTGCTCCGTCAGCAACGACGGCGTCGTCAAGTTCTGGGACGTCCGTACCAAAGCCTGCGTCAACGAGGTCAAGGGCCTGGGCGAGGCCTTCACCCTGGCATGGCATCCTGATGGCGAGTCTCTGATCGTCGGCACAAAGGTGAGAACAACAAAGACCGCCCCAAGACCCCTCGTCCAGCACCCGTCACTCTCATTCTGCGGCTGACACCATACCGCCAGAGCGACAAGCTCCACATCCTGTCCCCGACGCAGTCCGCGCCCCTGGCCTCGCACCAGCAGCCAGTCCAGACGAACCAGATCTCCTTCTGCTGGGGCGGCAAGAAGGTCTTCGTGTCGACGGGGGAGGGCAAGGTGCGCGTGCTGTCCTACCCGGGCCTCGAGCCCCTCATGCACTACAACTACGACCGGTCCAGGGTCGACGGCCCGGGCGCCACCGACGAGTACATGATGAAGGGCCACACCTCGTCCTGCCTGTCCGTCGAGCTGAGCCCCAACGCCCGCTACCTCGCCTCCGGCGGCACCGACTCTATGATCTGCCTCTGGGACACCCAGGACTGGATCTGCCAGCGGTCCTTCACCGACATGGTTGGGCCAGTCAAGAGCCTGAGTGAGTTGCCCCGCACCTTGTGATGAGCCCTCCGACCTCGTATCACGGGAGCCTGTGAGTGTTGCTGATGCCTTTGTCTTGCAGGCTTTACCTGGGACGGTTACTACGTGGTTGGCGGCAGCGACGAGGGCACGGGTATAGAATGTTATCACTGCGAGTCCGGCGAGCGAGTCCACACCTTCAAGACGGCTAGTCCCTCGCCCGTCGTCTCTTGGGCTCCAACCCGGTATCACCTCGCGTACAGCGACCTTGGCCAGCTTCGTATCATTGCCGCGGATGTGCCGGATAGAAAATAGGAAGTGACAAAGATGTTATTCTCGGTGCAGCGAGAAAGTGAGTTACGTTGCACGGCTCTACCACGGGTGTGTAATTTCGGCCTGGAGATACCCTCGTAAACAAGATATCACAAATACGGACTTCGAGCTTCTTTCAAGTTGACGTGATTCTTCAGATTTGATGTCACACATGACTCTTCAGAGATCTGACAAATGTAGCCCTTCTGAAGGCACATATGCCACAACTAAATTCTCCTAACGCCTCCAAACGCTGTTCCATATCCGATGCTTGGTATCTGTGCCCCTTTAAAACGCCTGTCCAAATGCTTTTGTGTCTCCTTTCCCCTGAGGTCCCGAAACGCCTCGGATCGACTCATCTCCTACCACTGCCCTCATCCGTCTCTGTGTCCTCCTCAAACGTCTCGTCGCCCTCCAAGAGATCCTCATCCTCACTCTCATCTTCTTCTCCATCAAGACCCGGGAAGGGGTCATAGGGTATGTAGTCGCCGTCGACCCAGTGCCTGCTTTCGGGAAGCTGATACGGGTCGAAGGGAAAGTACGGCGTGAGCTGCAGCCAGCTCTCATCGTATGGGTTCTGGCTCGCTGTTTCACGCAAGGCCTCCACGCTTGAAGACACGTATGACGAGAGATAGATCCGCCGATTGGCGTCAATCTTGTCATGGACATACATGAAGCCAAGATGACCGGCAAGCTTGGCGAACTCTTGCACGATGGTAGGATGGCAAACCCGCAGGGGGTTGAACCCGGACCAGATGTTCGCGCGAAGGAGTGGACGCAGCTCTTCCAGCCACTCGAGATCTTGGCCCAAGTAGGAGGCCGGATCCTCCGGGTCGACCAAGTCAGGCTTGTCAATGACTAGATCGCGCCATCGGAAGCAAAATATGTAAAGAAGGCCCTGAAAGAGGGCGTAATAGGGGGTGAACCTCCTAAGGTCTGGACGCGCAGTCGCTTGATGTCTGTATCGGTATGAGTCGATGTGCTTGATGAGCACTGTGCATATTGTTCGCACGGACTCGGCAGGAACCCTCTTGCCACGAGCTGCGAAACTGGCAAGATAAGCGGCAGCGTTCTGCCTCGTGACCATTGAGTTCTGGTTACCGAATGCGATATCGAGCAGCACTCCAGCGAAGCGGTCTGTGAGATCCTCAGAAAGCTGACTGAAGTGAAATATGAGGAACTGGGTGTGCCGACTCGAGTATGTGGGAAGGATGATGTTGACAAATTCTGTGAGCATGTTCTCGAAAACGTCTCTTGCACCATCGGAGTCGGGGTCGGCGAAGATTGGCTGGTAGAGCTGGAAAAGGCTGTTCATGATGAAGTCCATTTTCTGGATGTGTTGCGCCGCTTTCAGAATTTTGCCGCTGAGCTCATGACGATCATCACTCTCGTCACTTGCAACGCTCTCAACATCACTCAAATCGTCGTCGTCGGCGTCGTCCGCCCTGGAGGCTTGGAGCTGCTGAATTACGCCGGCAGCAATGTCATCATCGACCTCGTCCAGATCAACTTGGATCTGCACATCAATCTAGGGCATTGTAAGCGGGCAACTCAAAAGAGACAGGGAGGTGCACATTACTCACTTTGACAAGCCTATCCGTGATCAGTTCCATGATCTCAGGTCCCATGTCCGGTGCGTATTCCCGTAGTTGTAGCAGGTTTTGTACGAATGCCATGTGAATGCTCTTGGACTCGTCGGAGAAGGGAAACTCTTTGTTGACCAGGGAAAGAAGCACACGCCTCGCCGCGGGAAAGAGCTGCAAGACATGGGCGAGTGCGCGATGCAGGCGTCGTCTCATGACATCGCAGCTGACATCGGGCAAATACCCTGCCCTCCACTCAAACTCCCTGAAATATCGGAATCTTTCCACTAGCATGCCAAGAACATTGCTGAGGTAGATTGACTGGCCGGTGACGAGGTTGGCCAAGAAGTCGATGTAGGCGGTCACGAAGTCGTCAGGCCGGCCCAGCCATGGTATGCTGAGGACCTCGTGCACAAGGCCTGAGCAAGATCTCCCGAGCTGCGGTGCGCACACCTTGAGAGCCTTGATGTAGTGGATCAGATCGGATGGGTCAACATCGTTCTCCATCTGACTCGAGGTTGGTGTCTGTCTTCGGCGTCGGTCGTTCTCGAAGATTCCCTTGAGGGTGTCGTAACCTTCCTGGTCGCCCATGCTGTGCTCCTTGAGAGCCTTCACTACTGCCTGCTTGATCTCTTCGGCCTTCTCCTTTGACTCGGCCGGTGTCGCGGGTGCGATGCTTTGTACAGTATTGGAATTCATGTCGAAAACGACGGTCTTGCGCCGCTTGGTTGGACTCTGCGGCTCGGCGTCTTCGTCGTCTCCGTCTTCTCTCATGCGACGGCCCAAGGTTGTCAGACTCGTACGCAGGATACTCTTCAAGGCAGAGCTTTTGGCAGATGGCGATGACCGCCGCTCTGCTCTGAGAGGTGTGTGTGTGGCCATGGGGAAAGGGCCAAATTTGCAGCTGGTGAATGCTGACGTCGAGGTAGTCGAGGATGCCTGGTGTGGATCTAGGATTCGGATTTCAGGCGTCGAGCGAAGCGAAGATCAGGGACTTAAAAGATGGCCGGTGTGACATGTTAGGTTCTCCAGGGAATACAATCAAGCTGCCTGGTTATTGTTCTGGTTAAAGCTGCAGCGTCTGAATGGCAACAAAGTCGGCCACAATTGTCTTGTAGGTACGAAGGGTTGAAGATGATGGATTTTCCCCTCCAAGAAGGAAATTTAGCACGCGAGGGAGTGGAGGCGACACCCCCCCCCCAACTCCGCTCCACTCCCGCCGCGGACCCTAATGACTTAAGTGGCCCGTGCCCGGTCAGGTTTCGCGAGCGCGTAGATGCTACTTGAGACAAAACTTTAAAGTCGCAGGCACAGCACGCGTTCTGGCATTCTCACTCTCATTATGGACTGTTCGAAGTGTCTGCATGTGCGAACTGTCCATTGCTGGTCAAAAGGCAGATACGGCACTAGGCAGCTGGCCGGAAGCTTCAAATCACACATCATGAGCAAGCAATCTCGAAACCTCAAACGGAAGGCGCTGATTATGTAATACAGTGAAAATCGTTGGTCCCTCTGCTCGGTTGCGTATGCGTATGCGTTCGTTTATACCATGTGGACCATGATATTGCACAAAGATACAGCACAAACCAGCTGCTGGTTTATTGTCACCTCATCCTGAACATGCCTGGTGTCCCGACGGCATTGGTCGTCAATTGCACATTGCTCCTGATAATGTGCAGACTTATTCGACCACGCTTTGGCAATTGCTTGCAGCATCTCAGGATTTTCCTTGCTAGACCACGATACTGAGTGTGCACTCGGAGCAGTGGCCGCGCCAGCTCTCACGGGTCCCATTACGCTTTTGGTCGCGTGATTGGGAGCAACTCGAGGCCCATACTACTTAGATTTCCAAGGGTCGTGACGACGCGGACATCCCTGCCACGGCCCGGCTGAGCACGACCGGATGAGCCCCAGAGCATCAAGCTCCTCCCCGGTCATGAAAAGACAAAAACCACATCCACTTGCGAGTAACCTCAAAGCCTCTCGCCGCTCGTGCTGCAGCCCTGCCCATTTGCAGCAGACCGGATCGACCAATGGGCGTAGTGTCGCCGTGGTGTCTGCAGGTCGCTGGGCCTGACTCTCCGACACTCGTGTTGTGAGAATCGACAGGCAGCCGAGGCCTTAAAGAGCAAGGCAGCGAGCTGTATAATAACTGGGCCAGGAATCCTCCACCAGGGGCCAAGCGCTGGTCCTCTCAGGTGCCACGCAAACGCTGCGGCTGTGGGGTGACGATCGGCCTCGTCAGGCTCCGTTGATTCGCACACAAGCCGACTGCCGGGTGGCGCTGCAGGCCTCGCAGCGAGCTAGTCATCTACGTCGAACAGCCAACATCCCGGCCAGGAACTTCGGACTGGGAGAAACAAGCCTCAGCTGCGGACCCATTTTCACGAGTTTCGTCTCTCTCGCAGGCCTTGCTGCGCTGCACTCGTCCTCCTCCGCCCCGGAGAATCAGACAAACACGGTGACGTCTAAATATGGAGCTGCGCAAGGTTCTGCTCGCCGATCAGAATGTGCCCTGCGCCGATTGCTTTGTTGTGGTGTTATATGTGCTGTGTTCCCAACCCAGCCTCCCGTATATCGCGATGCTCGAGTGAGTTCGCCCGACCTGCTTTCTCTTCGCCGTAAGTATCGAGTTGGTCCAACTTTTCCGTTACCATTTCACTTGTCTGTTCTTGAACTTCCAGCAGCACACAATGGCTGCTCCATCGGGCCCTCTGTGGCTGGACGTGAATCAGTCGCCCTACAGCAACAATGGCAACGCTGTTGCCAGTGTTTTCTTCCTCGCCATCATCGCAGCCAGTCTCACCTGCTGCCTCGCTATTTCGTGGAGGATGCAGCGATTCATCCCGTTCAGTCTCGTTCTCAGCATCACATGTATCCTCGAGATAATAGCCTACGCATTGCGGACACAAGGATGGTACATCGTCACTTATACTACCAACTTCGGGCTGTCCGTCATAGCACCCGTCTTTCTCACCATTGGGTAATGCGATCCCCACTATTCAACGCTGAACCAATTGCTGGACTGACATTATCAAAACAGAATACATCTATGCGCCGCCCAGGTCCTCCATGTTCTCGGAACCGAGCATGCGGTCCTGTCACCTAACGCCCACATGCGAGTCTTTATATGGTCAGACCTCCTCGCCGGTCTGCTTCAAGCCGTCGGGCTCGGCCTGACCTTCTCTCGCGCCAAACAAGCCGGCCCCTGGGGTATAACACTGCCGCAGGAGGCTGGCACGGGACAAAATGTCATGTACGCCGGTCTTCTTCTGCAGACTCTCTCGCTTGGCGCGGCACTCAGCCTTCTCGCCATCGCCTATGTCAAGGCTGGGAAAGCAGACCGTAAATATGGGTACACGACATTCCATAGGGAAGGAGCTGGATATATTCCACTCACCCCTCGGTTCAAGACTTTCCTCGTCGTCCTGCCGCTCGCCGGAGTTTGCGTTCTTGTGAGATGCGCTTACCGTTCCGCTGCAGCGTGGGGCGGAATTGGAAGCCCGATTGCGAGGGACCAGATCCTTTGGCTGATAGCCGAAGGCGTCATGTTGACGGAGGCAATCGTCACGCTTGCGGCCTTTCACCCCGCGATATGGCTCGACGACGGCATCAGCGGTAGGATGCAAGGCGACGACGCCGAGCAGGATGCGCACAGGAATTCTAAGCTGGGCAAGAGGCTGACCGTGGGGACTTTTGCGACCGGCATGACGGATCTGGAACACGGGAATGTGAGAGACTCGCGGCAAGACCTCGGCGACATCAGCCAGGTCATCTTCTCATCGGCCCTGATCGCACCGTCGGACGTCTCGTCAGAGGGCTCGCCCTCGCGGCGCGGCTCTGCCGGCGAGTACGGCCACGTGCCCGTCGCCGCGCAGATGACCAGCAGCCCCTACGACCCGCACCTACCGCCCGCAAGGCGGTACTCGCAGGATATCACGGCCGAGTCGCGGGCGCTGTCGCCCCTCGAGGCCGAGGAGGAGGCAGACCGAGTGTCCATCATCCCGGAGCCGCCAAGGAAGTCCAGCAAGAGGATATCGCGAGCGCTGGAGATGGCCCGCCTGCAGCAGCAACGGCGGGACGAGGAAGACGACGACGACGACGACGACCGGTTGGAGGTCGCGTCGGTCGTGCTGCCGCCGAGGAAGCCGAGCAAGAGGGAGACTACCCACCACGGCGGCAGGGAGGACGACCTGGAGGATGTTGCGCTCACGTCGACTTATTCCCAGTCGCTTTATTCGCAATGAGAGGGGATCTTTATCATGAGAAAGGGACGGGGAATATGGGGAAATCGGTATAGAATGGGGTGGGCTGCAAATATGATACCCGGAGTTTTACGGTGTTTGTTTAGGTTGGCATGGGTCTCAACATGGGCAAGGTTGCCAAATACGTGCGGCGCGTGCATATTCAGCCGCTCACTGGTATTGTTTAATGTGTCATCACTATGTATAAATATGGACACACAACACAAAGACGTATAGTATGAAGGCAATGTGACTGTCATTAAGTCCCTGCGTATTGTGCCTTCAGCAATGAACAAGCTGTCATGGAGTGGGATGTCCGCAGCCTACTTCTCCGCAACGAGGGGTTCCCTCCTAGGGTAGTATACATAAAATATAGGCGGAGAAATGGTCTTGAATCCTTTATCCGATATTCGCCAGGCCCCAACCATCCGTGCAAATTGTGTTTTTCAAAAAGGAAAAGGCTGCCCAACCGTTTGAGCGCGCGTCGTCCATGCTGACCATACCTGCCTATTCGATGAGAGACCAAGCACCGCTGCAGCCAAAGACAAAAAGCAAGAGAAAAAAAACCAAAGCCAGGCGACCGCCTTCCCTGTGCTCGTGCCAAATGCCACTGTCATCAAATCAACCATGATGCGCAACTTCAAGCCGTGGACTTTCACAAACCTCACCAACTCCTCATTAACACCAAGTACCCGGGCACGTTTTATGGTTGTGCATCCCATCCGAGGTCCATCGTTTCCATCGGTCCCATTTGCAGCATCGTCCTCAGAACGCCCTCGGAGACAGGTGTCATCCCCGTTGTGCCGGAAGTGAACTGTTCCCAGTTGAAATCACTCGTACTTGAGCCCGCAGCGCCGCCTCCTGGTGTCTTCCCTGGAGTGTCTGGCATTGTAAACTGCTGATTCGGCGTGAGTCCGGTTGAGAAATCGTTGCCAGGTAAGTTTTGGAAGAATGCGTCGATATTGCCGCTCTGTAGCTGGTCTTGCTGCGCTCGTGAGTTGTTGTTGCCGTTGTTGATATTAGTAGATGACGCCGGGCTGGCCTCAAACGAGTTCCTGCCCGATCGACTGCTGTTTGCTGCCGTGAAAGTGTTACTGCTGCCGTTATGTCGGTCGGATGCAGACGTGCTTGAGTTTGGTGTTGGCCTGTCCGATGCGAGCCCTGCGTCTGGTGACGCCGACATGTCGCCGGAGCTTCCTTCATTGCCGAAACCACGTAGCATCCCAGATCCGAAAGTTGGGCCGTTGCCAGATCGCACCCGATCCATGTACGACATGGCGCCTGTGTTTGGCCATCGACTGGTCGAGGCATTTGCCTGATTGCTGGAACGGCTCGGGTCCGAATCAACGATATCGGGACCGCTGATCGGGTCGCCGTTGTTATCGCTGCTTTTCATGTAATGGCAATTGCTTTGCGAAAAAATTCCGTGGTTGTCAACGCCATCGTCGCATTTAGCACCTGGTGGTGTTTTGCCCGGCCAAGGATAGCCTCCATCTTGCTAAAGAAGAACGTTCCTGTCAATTTACATATTCTCAAACTGGGTGAAGGGTCCAAACTCACGCCCAACGTGCTCCTAGGGAATGCTGCTCTTAGCTTGGGTATGCGTGCACCCAGTGCTTCCAAGTCGACGTCCAGCTGGACAAGGAAGGACTCGGTCAAGGGGTTCCGCCTCTTCAGCGCTCCCATTGCTGCAAGGAGGAAGCGCAGTGAATCCACAGTCTGACTGTCGTCAGGCCGACTTTTCAAGTACTGCACAAAGACTCGTGCGGCAACATAGAGGCAGAAGGAGGTGAATGGGTTAACCTGATAATGTTTAGCATGGCGGCTGGGATATTACCGTAGGGGATACTTACCGTTGAAAGGTCTATGTGTGAAATCGTCCTCATGGTACTCGCAATCTCATTCGCTGCAGTGATACAACGGACCTTGCTCTCGGCACTCACTGAGGCTGGCAGTCTGTTCTTATCCGCCTTGAAAATGGCGGCTTGGTGGAGGCAGATAGTGGATGTGTGTATGCACATGTTCGTAAAGATAACGTTTGGGTTCGTCAACCCCGCGGGCAGTTTGAGGTGAGATGGAAGGCAGAGAGATGTGTTCAGGAGAATGTTGTCCAGATTTCGGTGTCGTTTCCAGAATTCGCCATTTAAATCGTGGTCTCGGTCATCGACATCTGGGCGATGGAGATGGAGGAGGTTGCGGCCGAATAAGCATGCCATAAGGACGACACCGCCCATGGTGGAAATGCTACCGGCTCCAGCCGGGGTCATGGAATCTGCGAGCGTTTGGGTTTGCTCTGGCCGGCTCATGTTATAAGCGTCGTCTGAAGCAGGCATGTTGCTCATTATATCCTTCTCGTCAATGGTCATGGGCCACCCTGTGCCGATACTGGCGTACCTATCTTCGGTGAACGCCATCCAGAAGGTCCGCCTTCGTTCCTCCCTCTCGGTCCAGTCCCGGGGTGGGGGAATGCATTGCTTCACGTCCAACCCGGCGCCGTCAAGACGATGCAGTCCCATCATTTGACATAGCCGAACCGCAGCACCGGTACTCATCCAGGCTCTGGGGAAGTACATCATCTTGAACTCGTACTCGGCGAGCAAGACATGAGTTTGCGCATGGGCAACCGAGATCAGATGTTCACCAAACCCTTTGACATAGTCGGCTTCGATGTACTTGCGGGCTCGCTGGTAGAACAGGTCTCTGAGGTCGGCGAATTTGTCTGCTACCGAACAAGCGAGCGTCCATATCGCGTATCTGAGACACACTGGTGGGCGCTGATTTGGTGCCCTACATACGATATCAGCCAAATTCATTGCAGAACATGAGCACATGCTGACATAGAGGGACGAACTGACAAGTTCATAGCTGCGAGGTAGCGATACTTGTGTATCATTGGCATGGAAGGGTGGACTTTCTCAAAGTATATCTGGTGGCTGCGCATCGTTGTGTGTTAGTCCTGCCTTTTATCAAGGAGAAGGTCTCGCAGAAGCAGTATGCCTGTCTCACAATTCGTCGATGGACTCTTGAGGAGGTAGAGGCTCTTCCAGCCCCAAGCCTATCATCTCCCACGTGAAGCTGTTTTGCATTGGTATGGCGTTGAAGTCGAAGGTGTCGCCGGCGGGCTGTGGAGGTTGGGGCGAGTTGTCCCCGTGAAAGTTCCACTGGTCTATGTCGGCGCCAGCAGCAAGGCTAATAGAAGGGTCATTGACCGTGAGGTTGGCTGGTGTGGAGAGGCCGTCGTTGACCTTGGGATCGGGGTTAATTGTGACGGGGGGCGCAACTTGCACAACTGGCTTAGGGGCGGCGGGTGGATCTTGCGTCTTCAGCAGAGTCTCGACTTGCTCTATAGCCACAATTCGTGTCAGCGATTTGTTTCCCCAAGAGTCACCTCGTTGTTCACAAGTAGAGGGATGGGGCCAGGAGCGGAAGAAGACGCACTCAGTCGCTCCTCCAGGGCCTTGACGTATCCACGCTTAGGGCCGCTTTTCCGCCGAACCTCGTCATAGGCACAGTCATGGCCCAGCCTCGTACATGTGCTACAGCGTGGGCGGTTGCCGTCGCATCTAAGCTTCCTCTTCCTACATATCATACATGCCAGGCGCTTGGGCTTTGGTACGTCGGCATTGTTGGGGGGATGGGGGGCCGAGGCGCCTGTTGCGGGAGGGCCACTGGTTTCCACCTGGACAGTAAGGGTGTCCTCCGCCTCCTCGATGCCATTCATGGCCGTGTCCGTGTCTGGCGACGTGGACATCGTGACCGTGCCACGGATCGGCCCGTGGGCTTGCAAGGACAGGATGGGTGTGCCGCAGCGTCGGGTCGCGTCCGGAGTATGGCAGTGGCAAGAGCGGTGGATGGGTAGTGTTTAGTCAGGCCTGAGTGGCGACGGGAGCAGAGCGGCGTGGATACCAGGCGGCCTTGGTTTATACAGTCGATGTTTGGTAGGAGCCCCGTCTGGGGGAAGCCAGCTAGTGCGTATGACGGAGTATGGACTGATAGGGCGGGGGAGTGCGGACGTTGAGGGGCCGGCGAGCTGGAACAGGTCGGTGATGATCTAATCTGCAATTGTCTGTCTGGCGAGGCGAAGAAAAACGGCACACGAGGGGACCCATGGGGAGTCGTTAACCATTGATGGTGGGGAACAGATAAAAAGTCAAGTCAGGTCCGGTCCAAGTCAGATATGTATGTACACTACCCTAGGTGTGTAAGACCCATCCCTTTCAGCTGCAAAACGGAGCGTGCGAACCAGCGAGCGAGAGGGAGCGCGCGTGTCTGCTGTGTCTGTCTGCACAAGTGGGATTGTGACGGGATGCGTCCCGAGGCGGGCTGCCTTGGGCCTCTGCTGAATGTTCTTCGGTACTCGCTGTGCGCAGAGTGTTGTGTGCGTGCAGAGGTCCCTTTTCCTTCCCTCGTACACGGCTCGTACACGCACGCAGTCAAACAGTCTAGTCTGGTCGTCTCATCCTTGTTACCAGGCCCGTGGGTTTGGGGGGAACGGGATTCGACGGTGGGAAGCACCGTTGCAATCCGAGTGCGACTCAGATGATCGGCAGGTCCATATGTCAGGGTCTTGTATACCTTCCGGCAACGCTCTCGACCACCCGTTCTCATGTATCTGCAACATTGATTAATAATGCAGCTAGAGATTCTGGGGACTGGCCTAAGCCTCTAGGTTCTCTAGCCTTCCACAGTATCTCACGTCCACTCTGCACTACAGTCCAGACTACCACGCAAGTGTAACAGCCGTCACCACGCCCGTTATCAACCTGTGCATCCATCCAGCAGACCACATGGCTTGACAGACATGAAGCAGACTTGCAGCCACGGCAGCAGCAGCAGCATCAGCAGTAGCATGGTTGCCCACCCTTCGAGGAACGCCATGCGGCGGACTGAGGACACATCGCAGCCGCTGACTGGGCCCGGACTCGAATCCTGACAGCTCTGAACCATGCTTCTTCATTCATCCTTCCTCCAAGGTTGCCATGGATGACGCGCTCATCTATACTGGAACTGTCTTTGTCGTGCCTGTCGGGCCCAGCATCAACAACCAGCATCCCATCCCATGCCATTCCATCCCACCACATCACATTCCATGCCATCCTACGTGTGTTCCATCTTGCCCTGCCTGCAGCATCGTAAAGACAGTTGCCACGCTCCTTGATGCCTGAACCAGCACCAGCACCAGCACCAGCAGCCAGCAGCCAGCACTGGCAATGGGGCCCGCATGTGCGCATGTAGAGCCCAGCTGCGTGGTTCTGGTTCGACTGGTCCAGGGAAATTTCACGGGACGCACAGCCGAGCGCCCTCTTGCATGCACAGCCTCGAATCAGATTGAATCCGCCGTTGACCAGGGCTTTTCGTCTCTCGCTTACACGCGTGTCGACGCCGGCAAATGCAGCCCATGTCGGTCGGTTTTTGGTCCGTCTTACCATTATCCGCCTCTCACCGCCTCCCCCTGCCTATCTGGACCGGCCAAGGCTTGGCGCAAACCCGTCTGTTTCGCTCCCGAAGCTTGACGTTTGCTGCACTCGCCCTGTCCAGCGCCCATCATCACCGTCTCGCCTCCACTTTCTCGGGGCCGAGCAAGCGCCGCTCCGGTCTTGGATCGTCGGACGAGTCGGGGCCGCGACGCCGAACCAGCACACGGTCAAGCACCGGGCAAAGAAAACAACCTTTGAATGCTCAGACGCTGCATGATATGCTGTTCCGAGGCTCTCCCAGCGATCTCAGAATCGACACAAACCTAAACTTTTCCTCTCTTGGCACTCAAGCCCTCAGACTCTGCCATCTGGTCATGTGTGTCACCGGACATAAAGAGCTCACTCGTCGGAGCGCTCCGGTCAAGGCGGCCGCAGCTGCGCGCCCCCGCGGTGATTGGCCGCGCACATAGTTGCACTGCTCACGCACTGCTGAATAACCTGATTACTACTTTTGTCCTGGTCGCTGTCCCGATGCGGCATAACCACCATGGGATCCGGGCAGGAGGTGACACCTCGTCGAACCTCGACCCAGCTTCACCACCACCTCATGCATGAGGACGCTGCTTTCTCCGCCTGTGAAGGGCGCAAAATCTGCTTCGCTGCAAGGATGTCGTCGCCACGGGCTGCCCAGATCTTATTCAGCTTGCTGGAGCACCAATGCCCGGCGAGCGACGAGGGTCGAGGGCGGCGTATATGAGGATGGCGGTCTGGCCGTTGCGTGTCGTCCTGCCCAGAGCAGACCAAGATACTCCTCTTCCCGTCGACCCTGAACAAAATCCTCGCTCCTCAGGCAGACAGTTGTGAACAATGGAGGCGCATTCTGAAGACAGGCCATCCTTCACGTCTTTCTGGAGGAAGACGAAGGATGACTCGACGGCCCGAGAGCTCACTTTCGTCCAAAGTGACCCCAGTCAGTCAAATAGTAAAGGTGTGTGAGATTCTCTTGTTTATGAGTGCTGCTGTTGCTCTTCTTATAATTCCAAGGCTGTTGCCCTGCTGTAACCAGCAGGACCGGGCCAAGAATCTGGGAAACCTGCAGCGTGACACATTGTCTTGATTTGGCGACCAAGATTTGTCAACGCTACGCTCGGAACGGCCCACAGTCGACGCCTGGACATGGAGCTTGTGAATCTGCATGGGACTTACTTGCGCCCTGGGATTTGTCTTGGGTACCTGTTGCTACATCAAGCCACTTTCCCATGCCGTTGTTCTTCACAAACAAGGTTCAGATAGTCAACCAAACCTAGCTAACACACCCACTCTCAGCGCTGGGGCAGGCCCAGGAACCGGAACAGGCGTCGAAGGACAAGCGGAGGAGCCAGGTTCGGAAAGCACAAGTGGCGCACCGGCAGCGCAAGGCCAAGTACGTCGAGCAGCTCGAGGCGGATATCGCTGGCATCCGAGACAAGATCTCCCACGCCGAGAGCGCACGGCAAGTGCTTCGAGATGAGAACGATGCCATCCGCGCTCAGCTCTCCGCCGCGGCAGCAGCCGCCGCGGCCTCCTCGACGTACAACCAGGCTCCGGCCCCGGCGATGCACCTCCCGTATTTGCAGCCGTACTTGCACAGCAATCTCCAATACCAAGACCCGGGCCTCGACACAGGACTCGGAATGAGCCAGTATGACGCGATGAACTTGAACATGGGCGGCTCCCTGGACACGTTTCCTTCATACTACGTGAGCGAGTCTTCGCCCTTCGCTAGCTCAGGCGTCGGATCCTCTCTGAGCGGCTCGCCTCAGTGCCTGGCTAAAAGTGGAGGTAGCTCTCCGTATCAATACCTGGTAGATATGTGAGCGGCTGATAAAGACATGGTTGACGTTGTTCTTGCATGAGTATCCGGTAGTTGTGTATTGGGACAGCGCTTCTGAAGGTATGGTCCCGCCAGTGTGTGCTGCAAGGCGGAGGGATGGTTGGAAATAACTGGAGCAACGGAGTGAGGGGTATCATTGTTTTCGAGATACCCAGGAATGCTTCGACCCGATGGGCTGGGTCGAAGTTAATGCCCGAAGTGTGTTACCCAAGCCACTTCTTCAAAGACAGAGCCTATCTCGACGACTGAGTCTCGGTCTGAGACTAGTTCCATCATATATCGGAGCAGAGAACCCGAGGTCACATGAAGCGGTCATTGTTACAGCGAAGGTACATGCGCAAGCGTTGGTTTCCAAGAAATGTGAATTAAAAATATTTAGTATCTCAGGACTATTTAAGCATCCACCCAATTCACCCACTCACACCTGCAGCCGCCCGTGCCACCGTCCACGCCGCCCCAGCTCAGGTCGCCGTTCGGCAGCCGAGGGTTGACGGCGGCCCCTCCGAAGCCGACGTCGTTGGTGAAGAGAGTGGCGTCGGACTTGTTGACGTGGCGGTCGGGCTCGACGCCGTAGGCAAAGGTCGCCTTGAGGTCCACGCTGCCGCCGTGCGTGTCCTCGCCCACGGTCACGGGGTAGGGGAACGTGCCCGGCATGGCGGCGAGGTCGTCGACGTTACCCGCCGGACGGCCCGATCCACCCATCAGCCTGGTGCCGGCGTCCTTGCGCGTCCAGATCTTGACGACGAAGCGCGTCTGCGTCCACGACACGAGGAACTTTGCGCTGCCCTCGCGCGAGCCGCCGCCCGCGTCGGCCGCCACGGGCCCGCCCGTCTCGTTGCCGTCCATGGACGTCACGTAGATGGTCTTGTTGAAGTACGAGTAGAAGCCGTAGTGCTCGGTCGGCAGGCCGCGGTCGAAGAGGCGCAGCGGCTGCTGGTAGGGGAAGGGCCGCAGCTGGGCGGGGGCGCCCGTGCCGTCCGCGTTGAGCTGCGGCGGCGGCAGGAGGTCCGACAGGCTGCCCGAGCTGTCCGTGCCCGAGCCGATGCCGTTGCCTATCCCGCGCTTAACTGCTGTTTCGGCCCCGGCCCCGGCGCCGCTAGGCGTCGTCAGCATGTCCGGCCCCGCCGAGCCGCTCGTGTTGGTGAAGAAGCTGATGTAGAAGGGCGTGGGCTCTCCGGCCTTGTCGTCGGACACGATGCCGTCGGTGGTGTTGCCCAGGAACCACATCTCCTGGAAGGACGGGGGGTCTGGGTTGGGCGCGATGCCGATGTCGTACAGGGTCGTTGCACGTTTGTCCAGATTATTTGCGCTGGGGCTGCTGAGATCGCCACCCTGTATGCTGTTGGTGGCGCTCGCGCTGGCGCTGGCGCTGGTGACTGAGGCAGAGCTTGAAGCACTTGCCCCGGAAGTAGTAGAGCCAGTGGGCTTGGTTGGTGTCGGGGGTGATCCATTGGGAATATTCCACAACTGGCGGGTGTTGTTGTCATATTGGATCTGGAAGATGAATCCAGGCTGGTCGGCATCGTGTGGCTCGTTCGCAGCCTGCTGCTCAGGAGGCAGCGAGCAGCTCCACAGGGTCGAGGGCGCAGCGCACCCGTTGACGATCTGCGAGTTGTCCGGGGCCACAATCGTCGACAAACCGGTGGGGATGGGTGGGAAGCCGGTCAGGTTGAGCCATTGGGTGTCGGCCTCTGAGCCGCCGGTGGCGCCACCGGTGGTCGTCGTGTTACCGGCGGCCGCGGGACTGCTCGCCCGGCGTGAGAGAACAACGCCTAGGACGACGCCGAGGGTGGTCAGCAGCAGGATCGCGAGGCAGATGGCGCCGATCCAGATCCTCCTGCGCTGGCGGCCCTCGCGACCCGAGCGGCCGTAGCACCCGTTCTCAGGGATGCACCCACGGCCCCTCCAGAAGCCTCCGGCCTTGTGGGCGACGTAGTCCTCCTTCTCGTGCCTGCGCCTCGTCCGCTCGATCTTTGCGGCGGGGTCTTCGCCGTAGTTGGCGAGGAAGTGGTCACCAGTCACGTAGGTACCTGCTTTCCTGTCGGGCAACACAGGACCTTGGGCGACTGCCGGCGTCAGTGGCACATCGGCCAGTTTGATGCCGCCCTGCGAGGTCATCGTCCCATCGAGGCCGGGGCTGCCGGGCTGCGGCGATGGCGGGTAGGCGGTGGCCAGTTCATGTCCCGGAGGAAATACGGCACGGAATCTGACAGGCTTCGGCTGCTTGGTAGAGGGTGTTCGCTCGTAGGGTGGTGGCAACTCCGTCAAGGCGTCATGTTCGTCGTTTCCCTCTATCATAACCCGAGCTTTCTCAGACCGAGGCTCGCCTTCATGGCTGGGAGCATGAGTGGATGCGCCAGAAGAAGAAGATGATGCGACTGTCGGGGTTGGGACGCGGATAATGGGAACCTGCAATGGGGCCGGTCGCAGGCTCGCAGAGGATGCCAACGAGCTCGTGGCTGGGTGGTTCTCAAGATGAGCAGCCGCCATCGTCTTCTTCTCATCTTGGCCTTTCCACCACTCGTCTCCGGCCGAGGTTGGAGTCTCCTTGTCTGATCTTGAAGTTGGGCTGAAGCGTTCGCGGAAGGGCGTAGTAAGATGATCCCACCAGCCAGAACGCGCGCTGGTTGGCGCTGGGGAGATCTTTGAGGTAGCCGAAGCTGGGGTCTTGTGGCCATCTTCTTCGAACAGGGTGACTGGGGTGAAGTTATCGTCGTCCTCATCGAGATCATTCCTCGAAAGTCTGGCTTTGACTGGGTTCTTGAGAGACGAGGGCAATGCTGGTACCGGGGGGACGCCGGACTGGCCTGGCGTGACACCGGTGGCCTGTGAATACACACTTGACATTGCACGGAGATGGCTTGCCGGGGAGGTGCTAGCCTCGGTGTCGGGGGACCAGGCCGACTTTGCTTGCTGGTTGTAGAAGGGATTCGTCGAGGGCTTGCCCAGAGGCAGCCTGTCAAAGGGGGTGGCGACGACGGCAGTCTGGGGGCTGATATCCTTCCCTGCGGCATCATCCTCGGGCAAGGATATGCCAATGACAATCTTGCTGCTGTCAGGAGTGGTGACCGTCGCAAATGACGAGACTGATTTAGCAGCTGGACTGTTCTTGAGCCATGCCCAGTTCCCCATCGACGCTGATGAGGGCGATCCTTCCAGAGCTCTCAGGGCGCTCGCGTCCGCGAACTTGCCCGTGTCCGCATGGCTGGAGTGAGGGCCAGTCGCGGGCTTCACGAGCTGAGCAACATGTTGAGGTCCTTTTCGGAACCTTGTCATGTCTGTGACAAGCCTGATGCCGGCCTTGGCATTCTGGTCCTTTTGGCGCTTGCGGGACTTGAGTCTCTGGATTCTCGAGGTCGACTGCCTCGGTTTTGAGAATCGCGGTGCGGTGTGGTTATGTGTTTTCGATGAGGGGGGAGAGCCGGACGCTGCCAATTGGGTAAAAGAGTCGTCTCCCTTGGGCGTGGATGGTTCATCGTCTGTCCATTCCTCCCACTCATCCCGCTGGTTCCCACGCTGAGGTTGTGTAGTAGCCATGGCTTTATGCATGGCTCTGAGGTCCTCCATCTCGGGAGTGATAGTCTAGTGAGTGTGTGTCCGGATTGACTGCGAATCGAAAAGGACGTCCCGTCAAGAGATCGCTATCCTTTGGGTATGTATTTGAAATATGGGCAGACGAAGGGTATCGTGCCCGGCGATACAAAAGTAGAAAGAGCACGAGATGAGGTGTAGTGGACAGAGAAAGGTTTCAGGTCGAGTTCGAGGGAAGGAAAGGTACTCGAGGAATTAAACCAATTAGATAGGTGGTTGGAAGAGATCTTGCGTGTGGTATAGACTGAGGAGCGTGTCAGGACGGGTGGTGTGAAGAATGGAACGTGGAAGGAGAACAATGGCAACAGCACCGCGTGGTGGTCAGAACAATGGAAAGACCATGACGCGAGAGCAACGCACAATGACTTGGGTCGGGAGAACAAAGACAGAGAACAAAGAAAGGTCAAAGATGATCAAATTCCCAGCACGTTCGGATGAGTATCCCCGCCGTGGCACGAGCTGCTGGGTGGCGGAGTGGGCAGTCGCTGGCCTGCCCTGGCAACATCTTGACTGGTGGACCGCGATGCAATGGACCCCCGGACGGCATGTTTGACCATGAAGCCGATCTGACTGGCCTGACTGGCGCGGACAGGCATGCGATGAAATCTCGCCAACCTAGCTGCAGTAGCCCAAGACAGGGCTCGACTGCGCATGACGGCGCTTAATGGTTCTCGGGCCCCTCCTTTGAGAGTTTGACTGTGCAGGTTGTTTGTGTGGAGTCGGGAGTTTTTGCTGCGGTAAGCGCTGGAGTCGATAAGATGATTGGCCAGGCTCTGCACAGGGCCTCTGGAGAAGCGCCCTCCATCGCCAATCGGTCTGGCCCGCGACCACCGTCTGGCGCGCAGCCCTCCCCTGCAGATGGGCCCCTGCATATTTTTGCTCTGGGTTCATCCTGCTTTGGAGTCAACGTCGTGATGGTGAAATTGCCTGTCTGCACACAAGCAACCACCACCACCGCGTCAACAAGGATGCGAGGCATCCAACCTTGCAACTCCGCGTCAAGGATGCGACGCTCAATACATGCATGTCTTTCTGTCGAACTTCTGCTGTCGGAAATCCATCCTGCATCTCGGCTCGGCTGCTGCTCCCGTCCCTGCCACCAACGGGGGTCAAGCTAGCTAGCTGCTGGGCACGCACTCAAGTCCAGCAAGCCCAAGACAAAGCTCTTGTGTCCACATGGCAACGCACGTCTGTAGATGGACGGCTGAAAAATTTGATGAGGCGTCTATTTTATTGTCGAATCGACTTTTCTTTGACCAATGAGCAGTGAGGCCAGCGGTGTCTACAAGCCGTTGGTAAGCGGCATGTGGAGCTCTCTATCGCAGCAACATCGCAGCAAAGCCCACCAACTTGGTCCCTTGGTTCTGGCCCATTTCATGCCGTGAGGAGGGCTCCAACTGGCTGCATGGCGCGATTTGGAAGTCCGCCAGTTCGGGACGCTAACACTGTATGTAGGGGCGAGCAGGGAACCGTCTCAAAGTGTTCTTCTTGGTGGGTAGGACCCAGGCTGGGCGAGCGTGAGCGTGCTCAACCCCCGAAGTGGCATACTTGATGTCCCTTGTACACCTTCTTCTCCGCATGTATGGCCACGAGCTGGCAGAGCGATCAAACGTAGAGTGGGACTCTTGCTGTCCACATAATATGGAGACGACTGGCGTCAAGCCGAGGAAGTTCGAATGAGAAGCTGGCTCCGCGTCTATCGAGGCGCTTAAGCTCGGGTGAGATGATATCCGTCTACTGCCTCCTGGCTCGGATCCGCTTTGGTCCGCGAGCACAATTCCAGTACCATGACTGTTGCAGCAGGTAGCATCAGGCTTGTGGATCATGGGGACTTCTGCGCGTGGGTTTTTGGGGAGGGGGGCCTCGATAACGCTGGACAAGGGCAGATGTGCCACTCTTTAGTGGAGTGATCGGGGGCGGGTTCATCGTTGTTTGGGGGAGATGCCTGGCTGTGTCATCGATCATGAGTTTTGCTTTTGTGCCTACCTTGACTTTGTATAGTACGATTCCCAGGTCTTGCCCCATTGCCAAGTGCTCTGTCGACCTCGAACAACGCCAGGCCTTTACATACTAAAAAATATGGGGACGACACTTTAAAGAAGGTCAAGAGCCAGAGGCTCGTGTATGAAGCTATGATGTAATAAGGTCAACGAGAAGTCCATGTATAAGTTTGCATAAAATTTGAACAGTGTTGATCGAGGGTTTTTTTTCCACCAACGCAAAAAGTGATCGTGGGGGTGGGCCGAGGGTTGAACACAACCACATTGGGGTCTGTTCTGTTCACGCTCTCGGCAAAACAGCCGAGGCATACGAGTCTGACGTGCGTGGTCAGTCATAAGCTCATTAGGACCAAAAGCATCTTGACAGCTAATAGATCTCGGGCTGCCGTTGACACAGACCCTTGCCGTGCCCCCCAGTGCTTGGGCCATGGTCGTCCCCAAGGGGAGAGGGATCGGCAGGGAGCCCCAGCGGGAGAAGCTTGAATTGCTTGGCGCGAGGGTGGTGGGTGCCAAACGCAGACCGTGCAGAGTGTATATATTCCGATGTTTGCGCGTGGGTTCCGCAGCACGCAGGTAATTGTAATTGTATCAGGAAGAGTCAAGAAGACCATAGGATTATATGATGACGCATCTGTTTGGACTCACCGGGAAATGGAGGTCTCAGCAGGGCGGCTCAACCCGACGAAACTGTCCTGTACAAGATCAGAAGCAAACATGACAACCCTAGCCGTCCTCGCTCACGACGTGAGCAAATATGTTTCGGGGAGCATAGTCTGAGAACCTCGGAATCTTGAAGAGTAGACCAGCCCACCAAGTTCGCATCCACCCTGAAGTGGTCATGTAGAAGTGAGATATTTACATGCTTCAATCTTGGTTCCACAGATCGGGTTTCTGCTGGCGAGGGAACGCTAGCGGCTCTGGTCGCTTGTATACATTGCTCACCTTGAGGACTATCGCCTCGCACCCGTAACTGATTCTTCAGAGCGGCTTGCACGAGACAGTAAGCCACCGTCGGCTGGACTTACCTCAAGCTCACGTGATGTCCGTCTTAGCTAGAAACAAGACAGGAGCTTAAGTCGGCCAGGCCTGTCTCGCCTGTCTCGCCCAGATCGCCTGGAAATCAGCCTCCCTTGCCAAGTCTGATGGTGTCTCTCTTGGCAGCACGGGTGACATATCTGTCGCTGGAGCCGCGATGGGAGTCGTGTGCATCTTGTCGCGCAGGCAATTGAGAAGAAGATCTGGGTACGAGATTCGATTACTCATTCTTGTCCGTTCGAATTGGTCGGCAGTTGTCGTTGCGGCCCTATCTACAGTCATGCCTCTCGTTTTTCTGTGGGAGGATCGCGGTAGTGCTGATGGTCACCTGCCAAGCCAGGCCGGATAGAGGCTTGGCTCGGCTGGCGATTAGTGAGATGAAGTCCGTATTCAATCCAGACCAAGCTGTCCCGCCGTCCTTTTCCGCCCGCCACCGTCTTTCCTTGGGCGGGAGCAGGCGCTTGTGAAAATGCACACTCGGGAACAGCAGCTTGTTGCAGACATGGGGTGGTTCCGGTAAGGCATACCATTGTCATTTGTTACTGGGCGCTGTGATGGCGATGACAACGTGGTAGCCGTCGAATGCCGCAGGTAGCATCAGCTTGTCAGATTGCTTGTTCGTCTGATGTATTTTGGTGTCAGCTTCTTGGACCCCTGAGATTGCAGAGCAGCGTGCTGTCATTTAAAGTTATGGGTCGATGGATGCACGGCCTTTCCCCTTCCAGTCGAGTCAGTGCCCTTGTGCAATCTGTAATCTGTGATCTGTAATCTGCATTCATCTCATCATCAATGTGCTCTTCCTTTCCTGCCAGTTGCGCGAGAAAATAACACCGACTTTGCCCTCCCCAATTTCCCCGTCACTCATTCTCTACTTGGTCAGATGCGCTAGGAGACTTTTCGCCTCTTGCATTCTGCGTGATAACACAACCACCTGCTTTGGGCTGCTGACAATCTATCGGCCCAGCGCCAGCAAAGCACAGCACCAGTCCTGCGCGCCCGTCCCCGTTCGTCCCATCGCCTCCAGACCCTGGGAGCACCACTTTACCGGCCCCCCCTTCCCCCACCCAGGAACCACCCGTGGGCCCGAACCCGTCACAGTGACAGCTCTGCCCTGGCACACGGCGACGACTCTGTCGATCGCTCTGCAGCTCGATATTCCCATCGGTGACGGAGACACCTGTCGTGTCCAGGTCGCTCCTTGCTCGCTCGCTCGACGCGCCGTCCCAATAGGGCACCGCGAGGTCTTGTGTGCATCTGGTGAGACTCTTTTCAACCATCGACCCGACTCGACTCGAGCACGAGGCTAGACACAAAGCGGATTGCAACCCCACGCCCGCCCGCCCAATACGTCGCATCCTTGCCGTGACACCACGCCGGCACCTCCAACCTCCCTACCCACCTCACAGCCCCTTGGCTTTTTCGGCTAACCAGGAGGCAAGTCTTGCCCTCTGGTCGCTGCGACCTACTCCGTCAACCTGGCTCCCCCAAGATCATCCGCGACCTCCTCCTCGGCTGAGGACAGACCAGCCCCCTCGCATCACCGAAGACGCTCGTCCGCATCCGGCGGCCTCAAGATCTCCTTGGGGGGCGAAACCGCCTCGTCGCTTGGGTCGCTTGGCGTCCATCGGCAGAAGCCCAGCCAGCTCCCCTCGATCCCAGGTACGTGCTGTGTCCCGTACCACAGTTCCCGTTTCTGGTCGCAACCACCCGCCCGCCTCCCTGCGCCCGTGATAGACTGCTAACCGCTTCGTTCTCCATGGCACAGGCACCCCCGGCTTCCAAATGTCCCTCTCTCGAAGCCCATCCCCCCTCCCTGCGGGCGGATGGAGCAGCCCCGGTCTCGACATCAACACAAGCGGCCGATCCAGCCCTTCAACCGCCTTTCCAGGCTCCAATGGAAATCAAGTCGTCTGGGAGTCTGCGCGTATAAAAAATATGGGCAATGGCGGGTATCCGTCATTCGCGACACAGAACCAGGGCTTCTTCACTCGACATATGCGGCGCATATCGAACAGCCTGCCCCAGTTCAACACGAGCACACACTATGCTGAGAAGGAGAAATTGCAGAGGGGCCAGTGGGCGCCGGCTCAGTCGGTGCCATTATACGGCAGAATAAGAAACGTGCTGGCGCGCATAGGCCGAAAGGCAAAGCTGCGGTTACTTTTCGTCTTGCTGCTGCTTCTCGCAATCGTCGGGTTCTATCAATCTCGTACGTCTTCCTGGGATCCAGGGGCTCTGGTATGCATGCTGACGCACTCTAGCTTTGATATACCACTGGCGCCGGACTGCATGGCTCGGTGGCGGAGAGAAATATGTCATAATTCTGGCCGCCAACGTCGGTGGGGGTGTTATGGAATGGAAAGGCGCGCGAGAGTGGGCGATCGAGCGAGACAGCATGCGCAACAAAAAGAAGTACGTCGCAAAATGGGGCTACGAGCTGGAGGTTGTCGACATGAGCACCAAGAAGCGTTACGCTCACGAGTGGCGAGAGAGCTGGGAGAAGGTCGATTTCGTCAGGAATGCATTCATGAAATACCCAAAGGCAGAGTGGTAAGTGCAATTTTATCTCTTGTCCAATCTCAGGCTAACCAGTCCGTAGGGTATGGTGGCTCGATCTCAACACCTATATCATGGAACCCTCGTACTCTCTCCAGAGTCACATGTTCGACCAGCTACAAAACAACGTCTACCGTGACATCAATGAGTACAACCCTCTAAATATCACGCACCCCCTGAACGACACATACCTCGACGATGACCTACGCAGCCCGGACGGTGACGGGGATGTCAATTCGGTCAACTTCATCCTCTCCCAGGACTGCGCTGGGTTCAACCTCGGCTCTTTCTTCGTACGACGTGGCCAGTGGACCGACCGGCTACTCGACGTCTGGTGGGATCCGGTGGCTTACGAGCAGAAACACATGGAATGGGCCCACAAAGAACAGGATGCACTGGAGCAACTCTACCGAAGCCAGGCGTGGATCCGATCCCACACGGCCTTCGCCCCACAGAGAAAGATCAACAGCTTTCCTCCGGGCGCGTGCTCCGACAATGGGAACAACACGAGGGTTCACTACGACCAGAACGATCGCGACTTTGTCGTCAACATGGCAGGCTGCGAATGGGGCAGAGATTGCTGGGGCGAGATGTACAACTACCGCGAGCTCAGCTACTGGCTGAACCGCAACCCGTGGGAACGGTTCAAGGAGGACCTCGTCGCCCCCATCATCTATAAGGTCACTGGCAAGAAGGTCAAGTTCTGAGGACTGCCCATCTCGCGGTGTACTGTACGGTCGCCAGTTATATCTCGCAAGCTAATACCTAATCACCTGTGCCATTTCAGTAGAACTGATCTGGTAGCATCCATTCTCCAGCCTACCCGTTGGGTACCTTCATTCGGCCACATTTCCTCAAGCCCATTCCACGAGCGACAGCCCTTGTGCTGCGGTGGCTCAACGGTCCAGAAGACTTGGCGCGACCCGTACCTCTTTGTCACTGGCTCCACAGCATCCGTACCTGTCTTGTTCGCAGCGCCCGTGTGCTACTATACCCCTTTCGTGTCACAACGGCGGAGCCGAGGTCTAGACCTGACATGGATACGACAACCTACTTTAAGCCCCTTTCCTCACGAAAAAGGTTCCATGGTTTTGAGCAATACTGGTGGGGAACATGGCCACATTTTTGCATATGCATCTCATCAGGAGTACGACGATTTGTTGGATTGAGGAGCAGCAGGTGGTGGACATCTCTGTTGTTTCTTTGAAAGAATTACGACTGTTTCGGGGGTTTTGAGGACGGGTGATTCTATTTTAGACGGCCCTAGGGATCTTGAGACGGCAGTAGGCGCAGTCACTATGTTATTGCAAAGGGATACCATGACTGAATTGAATGAGATTTTCCGAGTTCCGATGACCATTTAATGTTGTGTTTCAATTTCCTCGTATTGCGACTTCCACTGGCAACCGAACGCCCCCCCCCCCGCCCCCCAAATAAAAAGGAAGAGAGTGAAGAGCAGAGACAAGAGAAAGAGAGAAGAGGGAAATATCGCGCTTGTGCCGCTTAGCAACATGTGTCTGCGTTTTCCAAATCCTTTCACTTATTTATTGCCTTTCCTCAAATTCACCTTTGAACTCTCAGCAATAAGACTCTACTGATACATGTGGAATAGAACAGACGCTCGGCAGACGGTGTATCGTGGCCGCTTCATTCCGAACATAAAGAATAGTCAAATGTCGCTTAGCCCATCTCGTTTCCTGGGCAATCCCCAACAATGTGCCTGGGGGGCTTTTGCGGCAGGGTAAAGGTTAGACTTGGCATTGATATAGCGCTACTTTACACTCGCTACTGAGGGGCGCATAACCAGTCTTATATGCAATCTTGAGTGTCTGCTTCTCCGAGGTCTCTATCAGGCTCTCTAATCTCTGTAATTCCACGTCTCACATATCAGATCGAGATAACGAAGCCTCCAAGACGAAGTAAACATCATGGTAGCCTTCTCGCCAGTCTTCCCTATACCTGTTGCTCAATAGCTGATTTGCTGGCATTCTTTGGTGGAACCCAGCGCATAATCTCCCAGTCGAGATCCTGGCCTGGGCGCCACTTCCATTTCCCAACACTACGGAACCCAAGGCTGCTGTACAGCGAGGCTCCGGCTGGGGTTGCCGACAAGTGGACAGGCAGACCTTCTTTCTCAGCTCGCTCCAGCCCCCATCGCAATAGCAATCGGGCAACACCTCTTCGCTGGTACTTGGGATCCACTCCGAGATCCAGAATTCCCCAATACTCGCCTGGCTTCTTATAGCCAGTCTCGTTCCATCGTTGCGATTCATCACTGCTGCACATCTTGGCCATGGCGTTCATGTGTGAGGAGTCGATCATGGGATTTAAGCGGTCGCGGACAGAATCGACAATGTCTAAGTTCAGAAAATGGTTCTTGATTCCTTTGCTTGACATCAGCACATACTATTTTCCTACATCTTGGAAATAGTCCTTTGGTAACCTCTGAAACCAAGTACTCACTTGATATCACCGAGGTTTCATTCCCGGTCTCGTCCTTGCCGCTTAGACTTTCGCGATACCAGATGCAAAAGCCTGTGATTTCTGGGGTGCCGTTCCAGCCCTCGTCACTGGGTTCGAGAACAGCGACGATCGGGAAATCAGTCGGGTCATCCAGGCTGTGCTTGATGATGTCTGACTTCACTTTGAGGTATCTGGCTGGATATTCGTTCCGCTTTGGATATAAGTATGCGTCTTGCGGGTCATCCTTGTAAGCAGCCACTGCGGCCGAGGCAACGCCGGGAATGTCGGCCTTGGTTGCTAAGCGCAGAAGCATATTCCTCGGGTTATGTCTTTTAAGTCAGGAAGAGGAGGTGTAAATGCCAAAAGTCTTGCATTTCAACTAGCTCAAGAGCATCTATACAGCCGGTGTTTCTCACTTTCTTGTGTGGTCTGCGAATGAGTCATTGCCGCACTGCCACTTCATTACCGAGAACAGTTGTTGATGTCGTTTACTGTACTTTTATGATGCTTCATGCGATGGGAAGTCGCAAGGATCAGATACGGAAGACTCCCTCGACGCCTTTTTTGGAGCAGACTTTGAACTTGAGGCGTTCAGCGGGTATTAGACGCGCTAGTCGGGCCACAGCAGAGACCTGAAGTCGTCAAGTTCCTAAGCTTGTAATGCGAAGTATCAACAAGAAAGCCGAGGTACCAACCTCGCCTAAATGGCGAAAGGTAGGTCTGGGCCGGAAAAACTGACGCCCAGATGCAACTGACTATCTAGAATTGGTGCAAGTAATTCACTTTTCTGCACTTCAAGTATAGACTGTTGTGTCACGACGATCCGGGGAGGGTGACGATATGTGGGGCGGCGGGTAGGCCACCCGCCCAAGCATCCCGCATTGGACACTGACGGTGCAGACAGATGGTGCTTTTGATTTTGAGTTTACTCCACTGCTCCGAAGGTGGTCGATATCGCCTGCTTTAGTACTCACTTTAGTTGCCTGTTATGGTTTGAGCTACCTCCACACTCGTTCAGGCACAGCGCGTCTCTTTGTACTTAAATGGTTGAGACTACACATGGAGTTCACAGTGCAGGGGACCAAGTGTGGTTGCGTCGCGGCTGAGCCGCAGTGGGCTCTAACCTAGTCAGCGTTGTCAATCAATTCCTCCCAGCCGAGGGTCCGTGGCCTTCTGGCCCGACGTTTTTGTTTAGCTACAACGTTTAGTCTTGGGAGTGGCCTCGGTGATGCTTGGACGCCACCGCATTGACCAGCTGGCCAGTCACTGTGTGGCACTGCAGCACAGCTCACCAGGGGTTCAGAAACTTTCTAACATTGGCTTGACTTTTTTTTTTGGAGGGCAAATCTATTCTCGCCGATTGGTTGGGATTTCTACAGTGGTAAAGTTCGAGATCACGTCGATCGAAACTACTAAGGAATAACAGCCGTTGGCTACAGTATGTTGTTGCTGTTCGGATTCGGAAGCTGACCTTCCACTACTCGTGCAGGAGTCCCAATCAGGGTGCTGAAATGTTGGTCGCATACCGCCACCAGACCACAAATAGATGGCTTACAGGGGCAGCCTCCAACGGGCCATTGTCCTTCCTGGCCAAGCCAAGAGGCTAAAATGGCCACAAGCCCACGGACGATGGTACGCTGGGACACGTTAAAGGCGGCATTCGATCCGGGGCCCGTCGCCGAGGTGAGTTGGAAGGGTGCTGGTGTCCTGATTGAATCACCACGCGCAACACCGGTTGGGAATAACTCCCCACGACAACCTCCTGAGTGCCCTTCCCGCTGCGCGTTGTTCACGTCTGTGCTGGCTGTTCGGACGAGCCGACGGCACTCTGATACACTTGGCAGCTGAGGAACTAAGGCCACACCTCGGGACCCGCCTTGCGGGTCTCTGGTTTCATCGCATCTTCGGCGGTCGACTATCTGTTCATTCCTTTTGCTCTTGCTTTTCGACCGCTTGAACCATGCTCGCGTGGTGCTCGTCAACATGTTTAGCACCCGCAGCATGAGGCTGCTTATATTGGCGCTCTTCATCGCCGTCACGCTTCTCTATCTCAGCTGGGACCGGCCGTTGGCATGGGGTGGTGTTCCTGACCTTGCGACAGATCCGGCAGCTGAAGGGGCGACAGATGGGAAGGCAACTGCACCGGCGTCTAGTGGTGATGCTCTTCGTCCACCCGGCTCTTCTAGTCCGCCGAAAATCAGCGACGTCTATGGAGAGGAGAATGAGGATAGTTACGATTTCGAGCGCCCGACAAGCCCTGGAGATGTTCCGCCTGCGGCCTCGGCCAATCCCGAGAAGGTTGGCGATGAGACTTCAGTCACTCCGGGGAAGGTTGAAGAGCAGGCTCCAAAGCCGACGGTGGAATGCCCCATGAGCTTTGAGAGCTACATGAGTAGCCAGCCAGGCCCAAAGTCTACAGGCAGTCGACAATTTCCACTGGTCCGCCCGCCTCCAGAGTGCCGAACTTTCGTGGTCCCGGAACTCGAGGGGTATATCACCAAGATGGAGTCGGTGATCAAGGACCCAGACCTGTACCGGCTCTTCCAGAACAGCTTTCCGAACACCCTCGACACCATGGTCAAGTGGCACGGCTATGCGCAGGATAACGGCACTGACACGACAGAGGAGCTTAGCTATATCAGTAAGTATAGTTCTGATGAGGAATCACTTCCATACTAAAAGTTTGAGGGGCCTTCATTGCTCATATGAAGCATGAGAGATGAGAACCCTCTTTGAGATCTCATATGAGACCCCGCTCCCCCGGTCCACAGTTGGCCTTCATGCGAGAATCGGCTCACTAACACACTCACAGTAACGGGCGATATCGACGCAATGTGGCTCCGCGACAGCGCAAGCCAGCTGTACTCGTACCTGCACTTCCTCTCGCCCGAGAGCTCGTCGGTCGGCGGCAGCCTCAAGACCCTGAATTCGCTCTGGCGGGGGCTGATCAACTCACACTCGCGCTACATAATCATCTCCCCCTACTGCCACAGCTTCCAGCCCCCGCCCGAGTCCGGGATCCCGCCCACGGTGAACGGCGCGTACCACAACAACAACCCGCGCCCGGCCTACGACCCGTCCGAGGTCTTCGACTGCAAGTGGGAGCTCGACAGCCTCGCGTCCTTCCTGCAGGTCAGCTCGGGCTACTATGATGTAAGCAGCCTCAGGATATAATCTTAACCCCTTTGAGAACAAACAACCACTATCTGTAGCCTGTGACTTAAAGCCTCTCAGGCTGCAGATTGTGAAACGGGCTTTGAGCACGCTTGGCCCTGCTCCTGCCCTATTTCGAACGATATTTCTTCCTCCTTGGTGCTTTGTTCGCTAACTCATATTGCTGGAAAAGCGCACCAAGGACCTGGCGTTCTTTGCGAGGTATAACTGGGTCGATGCCGTCCAGGCGGCCGTCGAGGCGGCCGCTGCCATGAGAGAAGGTACTTATGACGAGGAGGGCCGCGTGCTGCCCTCCGCGTGGACCTTCACGGGCTGGACGAACAGGGGCTCCGAGACGCTCACCAATGACGGGCTCGGGAACCCGAGTAAGACAAACGGTATGGTGCGTACAGCATTCCGCCCCAGCGACGACGCGACCATCTTCCAGTTCCTGGTGCCTGCGAACATGATGTTCGCAAAGTACCTAGAGGAGGCATCCATTATCATGGAAGGGCTCGCAGGCAGCGGCGGCGCCACGCTGCCGGGGATGGACGACGAGAAGACCGAGCTGGCCGCGAACCTGACGACGGAGATGCGCTCGCTCGCGGCCGGGATCCGGCGGGGCATCGATAAGGACGCGGTGGTCGATCACCGTGACTTTGGCGAGATCTTCGCGTACGAGTGTGATGGCTTTGGCGGCGTCAACCTCATGGACGACGCCAACATCCCGAGCCTGCTGGCGATGCCCCTCTTCGGGTACGCGCGGCAGCCGTCCGAGAAGTTCGCCGCCCCAGAGAGCAAGGGAGACGGCGCGCGGCCGGCGCGGGACTATGCCAAGATCTATCAGAACACGAGGCGGTTCGCCCTGTCACTCGCGAACCCTTACTACGCCAAGGGCCCCTCGATCTCCGCCGTCGGCGGCCCGCACCTCGGGCCTGGCAAGGCGTGGCCCATGGCTGCGCTGGTGGCCGGCATGACGGCCTTTGATGAGGAGACTGGGCTCGTCGGGCCCAAGGGGAAGGGGGGCGTTGAGGAGGTGGTTGCCGAGCAGCTGGGCATGGTTCTGAATTCCACCTCCGGCATGGGCGTCGTCCATGAGAGTGTCAACTCGTGGAACGGGAATTCCTTCACGCGCGCGTGGTTCGGATGGGCGAATGGCCTGATGGGCGAGCTGATCGTTAGGATTGAAGAGTGGGAGAAAAAGGCTAACAAGTTGAGTGGGGAGGGGTTGCTCAGTAGAAGTTGGCAGTGAGTTGACTAATGATATTGGAAAGCATTGCTAAGTATAGCATTAAAATTTCGAGTGGGGAATGAAAATAGCATATTGAAGTCCATGAATTCAAAGGGAAAGGGGTCCGGTGTCTCGGCTGCTCAAAAAAAAGCCCCTCGTCGGTAGTTCCGGCAAGAGGCAAAGTCAGTTTCTGCTCGTTTTTTCTCCTGCGTCTCTTCTCGACATATGCAATTCACTTCACTTCACTTCACTGCAGGAAATGGAAAGATTCTTGATGTGCCAGAAATCCTCAAGGATTGGTATATTCAGTTTTATGCGTCGCACTATGTACCGCCCTGAGGTCACAACGAACCCCAGCCAGGAGATGAAAGCTCCAGAAAAAGAAGTGAGCCCAAAATGAACCAACGCCCATCCGTGCAAACAAGTGGTATCAAAATGGCATGTCGCCCATGGTTATAGAACCAGAAGAAGAGAAGAAGGTGATGCACCATCACCTAAAGCCCGCCGTTCATCCATTCACGCCAGGCAAACGACGGCAGAGAGGCATGTGCAGCTTTAGACCAATCGCCCTAAGACTGGTAATCACGTGGCATGAAGCGCATGCCCCTCTTAACGGGGGTGCTCGTGGTAGCACCTGCACCTTCAGACTTTGAGTAGACTTTAATCGATTTGAAGAGCCCTGTTGATGATTAGCTGCTGGGTCATGCCAGGAAAAGATGGAGAGTAAACTTACAGTATGCGTCCACAAAGGCATTGGGGTCCTGAGCTGCGTATTGCTCGCAGGTGGGTGCCTTTGCAGAACACTCGGCATCGTTGGCCCAAGTGGCGCCTGCCCATTGACCACACTACAAGTCTGGTGTTAGTAAATCTTTAAGACGGAATGGTGGGGGTAGTGGCAGGAAGTTGTACTCACGAAATCTGTGTTGATGGTGATCCAGTGCTCCTTGAAGTTGTTGTCGATGTCGCAGCCACTTCCGCCCACGAAGCTGGCGAGGGGAGTGCCGAATGAGGAAGAGTCGACCGTCGTGTTTGAAGACGAGATCTTGTTCTGCATTGTGCTGTTCCTGGGGAAGAACCACACCTGGATGGCGTCGCTGGTCCACTCCATCGCATAAACACCACCACCGTTGGCGTTCAGACCTTTGCCAAAGTTGTTGGTGCTGTTGGTGGTTTGCGGGCAGCCAAGTCCACCACTTCCGTCGTTGCAGTTGTCGCTGGTCAGCTCCGTGCCATCAACGGTGTCGCCTTGGGTCATGCTGCAGGTAGGCCCCGTGTGAAGGGTGACCTGGTTGGACTGCTGGCTGTTGGCGCCCTCAATGATGTCAATCTCGCCCTTGTACGGCCAGGCCTCATTGTATGTCCACAGAGCTGGCCAAGTGCCACATCCCTATACGGTCATGGGTTAGTACTTGTTTCTTCCTGATGCCTTTGCGAGGGCGGGAAAGTAAAAGCTGCAGGAGAAAGGAGTGGGATAGCTTACAACTGGCATGTGCACGACATCTGCGACAAGTAGCATCTGGGTGTACGACTTCTTGCTGTTAAGGCGAGTGCTGGCGCGGCCATTGGCGGGGTTGGCGGTCTTGTGGTCGCTGCCGACGTAGATCATGTCTTGGTGGAAACCAGCCAGTCCTTGGGAGGCAGCATTGACCCTGTCCTGGTACTGGACGAAGCCCTTGGTAGGGTCTGCCTCGGAAAAGAACTCGAACGAGTCGAAAAAGTTGGCTTGGTTGTAGTTGTCAGTCAAAGTGTAGGCGGCCCCTGCCACCAGCTGGGCGGCGGCGAGCAGGGTGGAAACGGTTGTTGCGACTGAAGGCATCTTGTCAAAAGATATGTACAATGTCGAAGGTGAGACTGTTTGCAATGGTCGAGACTGAAGAGATCGAGACTTGAGATCGAATACTGCCGAGGAAGGAGGCTGGCTCTTTGTATGATTGCTTGCCCGTCAAAAAACAAAAGTGACTGTGAGGCAGAAGCAGGTGTGAATCAAGCAGCAAGGTGATCTGAAGCTCGAGTGAAGAAGACCGAAAGGGGAACAAATCAGTCAGACAGACTCGTCTTCAGAAAGGTCTGGCTTCTTAAGTGTGAAAAGATCGTGAGATTTTGAAGAATAAAGCTATTGTTGAGCCTGCAACAAAGGGTTCTATGTCTCAACAATGAAGGTCGGTATTGAGCACAATAAGGAAGGAATTTTTGTGCCAATCGAGGCAAATGCCGTGTGAAGGAGTGACGGCGGGAAAAAGGGAGAGTTGAAGAGATCAGATGGTACCAGCCACGCGGGTCCAAAGTCGATCAACGATGCTACTAGGCTTGGTTGAGGAGAGTCTCGACCTTGCGAGAACTGACCGAATGCCTCAGATGGGAATGTGGTGTTAAATATCCTGCACAAGCAAAGTCACGCACGGAATGAGTGGGCACGGCTGGCCCTGCATGGAGCTTGCATGGTCCAGCTGCCCGCCGTCGTCCGAGTCACCATGTGGACAGGTGGGAAGGGGGAGACGGAGTGACAAGCGACAAGCGACGAGGCGCCAAAAGGCGACAAGGGATATGGCGCGCAGATCTGCCGGGAGCCGCACCACCACTGCAGATGCAGGGGAGGCAAGGGAAGAGGCGAGTGGGTAACATCGCTTGACGCCCGCACATGCCTTGTCCGTTGGTCCCTTCTTGCCTGCTACTCGCCAATCTAGGCGACCGTGCAATCTGGCTGAGACTAGGGGCCTTATTACCGGAGTTCCTCTTCTTTCGGGCCGTCGAATGGGGTCGGGCATATCACAACCAGAACAGGAGATGGGCATATGAGAGGAGAAGGGATGATTCTCGGTGGGGCTCTGCAATACTCCGTCGCGGCACCGACGCACCGAGGACTGAGACATGCGCGGTGAGCAGCTTCCAGATTGATATGAACAGGGAGCACCGCGCGTGAGGCGGCCAGCCACTCAGAGTGGCATACCGGGAGATAGACATGCTGCGCGTGTGGGAGCGGCTGGGGCCCCGAATGGACCAGACGAGCTGCATGAGAAACATTTGAGACAAGGGTTCGAAGCCAAGCACTGACTCTGTTCTCTTTTCAGATGATCGACGTTGTAACAGCGACAGGGGCAGAGGGGCTCGCTATACGTGAGACCTGCCTAATAAGCGTGTGCGGGCGGTAGAGACTAGTGCACACACGAGGTCGTATATCTGGCTCGACCAGAGTTTTGCCAACAAGGAAGGCCACAGGAGCAAAAGAAGCCGTCTGCGGGTTGCAAACAACCTACAGCTACTGCAGTGCCGCAGGGTCGTGTTGGCAGTGACCGAGCCAGAAATCCCTTCATCAACCAGTCATGCCAAGTTGACCGCTGGTCACGAGGCCCGCATTGTTGTTGGGCTGAGATCCGATCACAGATAATCTTGGAATATCATGTACGGGACTGGGGCCTCAGGCTCCGTAAATCAGGCTGAAGTGGGATGCAGATCCAGTGGGGTGAGCGAGTGAGTGAGTAAGTGAGCTGGTGAGCTGGTGAGTCGGGTCAGTGTGAGGTGGAGTTGACTTAAGGTGAGGTTCAGGGAGGCTCAGGGAGACGCAGGGAGGTCGTGTTTGGGAAAGGTTGACGGCTCTCGCCCCCTAGCCGCCTGATTGGACGTCGGCTGCTAGCTCCCCGTCGGCACGCCAGGCACGTCAACCGTATTGGCTCAAGAGGGACAAGGAGGGACCGGGGGTCATGCCTGTGTGTCCCGCACTTGCATGCATGTGCCACAGGGTGCACAGGTACCGCAGTAGTGCCCCCCAGAGAGCCCGTCGCCCAACTGATCTGCGAGACGCACATGCTGGTGAAACATGAGAAGAATGTTTCGAAACACCCACCTTTTTGCCTCCGCTATCACGCAGACACCCACCTCGGCCTCTTTCGCACTCGGCATCTCAAAGGAGAGAAAGCAAGGCAGCCCGGGCCCTTGGACACTGCGGATTTCAACAACCAGGCTGCCCAGGCAGGCGGTCGGGACAGCCAGGATAAATAGGCAAATAAACAGGATCCCGACCTCAAGGGGCGGGGCCCATGTTGCCCCTCGGTGGAACTCCCTTCCCAAGGACGCAGACTACCGCGTCGGCTACCAGCCAACGAATCCGAGCATCTGGTAGGCTTTCGCAGGCCTATTAGACGCCGGTGTGCGATCTTGAAACAGTTTGACCGCCCCTCATGCGCACCTCTTGTGTGTTTACGCGTACAATTCTGGTGACAGGGAGAGGCATTTCCCTCTTCGCCGTCTCCTTTTCCTATCAATTCTTTAATCTCCGGGCCATGTCTCTATATCAGTTCCGCATTAATGTGCCTTGCATTTGTCAGTTCTTGTGCTTGGCATGACTGTTCGCGATGAGTTATGCATATGCATATGCAGCAAGAAATGTATTAACTTTATCTGCGAGATCTGTCTGTTGGCGGAATGCTATTTCTAATGCTATGCGCCCATGATAAACAACTAAACCAAGACGCCAGGCTAGTCTTGATGTCCCAATGCCTCGTATATCCAAGCAGCACAACGTATCCAAAGGGCCAGTGTCTATATGTATATGCCCATTGCCCATCATAGCGTGTATCGTGAACTCATTACTCTGTCGACAGCTCTTCGCTGCTGCTGGCGCTTTCGACGCCCACATCTTTCCCACTCTCGTTGTTGGCCGGCGCATCCTCATTATTGCCTGCCTCTTTACCTCTCTTCCGATCGTCAACCCACTGCTCCACGTCTTCACAGCCCTTGGGCACCCGACATTTCGCGCGCTCGCTCGCAGGGCATGTCCGCCAGAGAGTCTCCCTCAACTCCTGGAACACCTCGCGGTCGGCGTCCATTGCCCATATGACATCAAGATGCTCGTACTCCGGAATCACCTTGCTGAATACCAAGCGCGCGTGTGGCTCGCGGCCCCGCTCGAACCGGCGCAGGAGCTTATTCCCGTCCACCAGGTTGTCGCGGCCGCAGACCCAGAGCGCCATCGGCGGACTTTGCGAATTATACCATGCGGAAGATCCCTTCGGTCTCCGGTGATGATGGCGTGTCCGGTGCGTTGGGGAGCGCGGCTCGCTTGTGTGGACCTCGGGGGGCACGGCGGCAACCGAATTTTGAGACTCGTCCTCGTCCTCGCGCTCTTCAGCGCGCCATTCCTCCTTTGTGGCGAGGATGCATTTCTTCGCAACGATATTAGCCCAGGAACGGGGTGTAGAGAAAGCGGACGCCACCACAGGCGACCGGGAAGTTTAACTCACATGCTTTGCGAAACACTCGCGTCCCAGCCACCACCTCATCGACTCAGCGCTGACGTAGACAGGAGCGAACTGGAAGAATCTGTCCCTGAGCCCACGGTCCCACCTGGTGTCCGTCCAGTCAAACAGAAAAGAAAACACTTTGTAGCCCATCCAACCGTAGAGCCTCGCGGGCAACAGGCCATGCATGGTCATCATGATCGGTATGAAGGCGTGAATACCAAACATTATCCTGAACATAGCTGGCGTGATCACCCGCATGAATTTGAAATACATCTTCCCAATAAGCGGGCCAGCGTAGGCGGCTGGTGCCAGGGCGCAAAAGACAGAGAGCTTCTCCCCCAGCTCCGGCCTCTGCTCCTTCGCCAAGGCGACGAACGTCTCGGTCGTACCCTGAGAGTGGGCGATCAGGGCGATCTTTGAGAAGCCAGTCTCGAATTGCACACGAGAAGTCAGCGCAGGCAGATCAAAGACGCCCATCTGCCTAATGTTCCAGCACCACATGCGTGGATCGGAGTACTCCAGCAGCACGTGCTTCGGCTTGAACCCACAGCGGTTGTTACCCAGCCAGACGTCATACCCGGACTTGCACAGCCAGAAGGCGAGCGACTGGTCGTCGTTGACGCAGTACGCCCCGGCTGACTGCAGCAGGCCGTGAATGAGCAGCACTGGGTATTTCCGCGGAGCATTGGGGTCCTTCAATGCTCTACCTCGCCGCTTCCCCCCCGTGAAGGGGTCGGGGCCTCGGGGTTGGCGCTCTTTAGGGTCCAGTTCCACGTAGTCACGAGGGTCGTAAACATGCCACAAATCGATTACGAAACCGTCTTCAGTTTGAACTCCAAATTCTTCAACATCGAGACCGACCCGTCGAGCGTAATAGCCCACATCACACTTGATCGGGTCTGGGCCACCTTCTGTAGGAATATAACCGTCGTCGTTCAGCGTGTCGGTGTCGGTCAGGCGTCGCTCCTCGGAAGTGCGGCGCGTCCACTTTCGTGCTTCCTCCCTTCTCACTTCCCGTCGGCGGACTTCCTCCTCGTAAAAAGGGCGTTCTGCATCCGGGTTTCGAAACGTGAGCCTGTACCAGATGCGCTTTGCGACGAGCGGGATACTCGTGAAGAGGGACCCCAGGACTATGACCCCCAGGAACGACAGGCTGAGGAAGAAGGAGGACACCCGGAAAGCCGAGCAATGAATGTCTCGCATTATGGACGAAGGCCCGTAGAGCGGTAGTGGGGGGAAGAGAGGGTTGGTGTGCGAGGGCGGCATGGCTCGTCGCAAAGAGCCCTCAGACGTCTTTTGCAGAGACTTCCCATTGGGCACGGGAGGCGCGTCGAAAGCTTTGTGCGACTCGCCGCGGTCGTGGGAGCCATTGGCCTCCGAAGCCTGACCGGTGCTGCCTTTCCTCTGCCCTTGCGCGGCTGCGGGCTGGTCGTTCTCCAGTTCCTCCTTGAGTATGTTCAATTTGTGTGCTTCTTCTAATGGTACCCCCGGCAGCCTGTGTCCTTCGGCAGTGGCGATGACGGGGTCTCTAGGCGTGACGAAGACAGCCTGGGCGGCGACATTGTCCGAATTATCCTCCTCTGGGTTCTTGTGCGACAGTTTCTGTGACTGCTTTGCGAACTCGACCGCGGAGTGGACCACCGGCGTCGAGCTCGGGCCGGCTGTGTTGTAACCCGTCATCGCTGTCGGACAAGCGTGCGATCGGGGTGAGGCAAGGCAGAGGGGGCGAGGCGATCAAGGGCAGCCGGGCGAGAGCGACGGAGAGGTAGCACCATGAAAGTGTACATAAACAAATACGGAAGACGGGAAAGACGTCATGGAATAAGAATACAAAGACTATTATTCTTTAGTTCAGGAACCGGTGTCGGCAGTCTAACGCGTTGAATCTAGGTGCGCAAAAGAAGAAGAAGCCCCTGACTACCCTAGAACTAGAGGACCCGGGACCACTCATTCCCGAGTGTGGCCTATGGCGGGTCAGTGGAGGACGGTTGAAAGGAGAGAAAGAACGCTGAAATGGGACGAGGACGGCGCACGAAAAGAGCGCGTGACTGTGGTACGTGGTGGTACGCAGTAAGGAGAATATCATCCGCAACAGCACTGTAATAATGGTTGGTCCATGGTGACAGATTCAGCCCCCGCGTCATCATGCAGGGGGGTCATCCAAAATCTGCAGCGGCTCGACTCAATGTCGCTAGTCATACACGGATCTCAGGCATGTGAAGATCAAGCCACACTGGCGGCGGTGTACTTGGTAATTAAGACATGGGGCAGAACTGAGCAGAGAAAAGCAGCACAGAACAGAACAGAACAGAATAAACACGACTGCTCGAGATGTAGCCAAGGGGAGCATGGATTTGGATCCGTTTTGTCGATGTGATGTCGTTGTCCCATGTGGTTCAGCTTCCGCTGCCATTTGCAAAAGTCATCGAGCCCGACGAACAACCATGTATGTTCAGCTGTACGTTGCAAAGCAGCTAGCTCACACGGAGAAGATGGGAATAATGAGACATGTTGCAGATGGACCGAAAGATTGGAAGTTGAGCTTATTGGTCTAGATACGTGGGCATGGGCCACGACCTTAATAATAAATAAGCTTGCATACCTTATTCCAGATGCAACTACACACGGACACTTGCCGCTTGGGACGGGGGGCGCTCTGGGGAGTTGGGTTGGGGTTGGAGTCGGCCGGCAGCCCATTCTGCAGGCCGCTTGCCGAGGTTCTCCACGAGAATCGGCAGGGGTCCACGGTCCTCGTTAACGTCCCTCCGCGACGAACAATTGACTCCGATACGACCTGCTGCATGTCTGTTCTGTCTACGGCGCAACAACTTGGCCTTGGAGACCTCCTGTGCCGTCAGCTGGGCCGAACGAAGTCGGATGCGCCGTGCCATATGCTGCCCTATCTCCTGCTCCAATCCCCAAGCAAGAAGGTCATGAGCTTCCGATAAACAAGCTCCATAGCTGTGCGCCGCGGGGCCGACGTCCATTGCCATCCTCCAGCTCGAGCCTCTTGACGTACTGGAGTTGCGATTCCCTCGGCTCCTTCCCCCCTTTCTTACCCTCTTCCTCATAGCATCTGGCGGCCATGTCTTCGCTGGCACCAGTCGACCTGTCCCATTCCCATCGGAAGCGCAAGAGGAGGCGGAGGCCCGACAAGCCTGCTATTGCTGCCCGTCTTGTTCTCGACGACCATGTTAAGGGCGATGTTGGTATCTTGTCCGAGGACTTGTTTGCCGACCTGTTTCCACACTTGAATTATGGTAGCTCTTTCCGACTCCATTACCATCTGGTAGCCTCTTGCTAACATGATCTCCTCCCGCTGAAGACACCGAACAAGATCAAGACGGCGCCCTCATCCCCGATGTGCTCCACGTTGCTCTGGCCCCGTGGGCACCCAATGCCTCCGCCGAGACCACCAACTGGACTATAGTTCCTGTCACGCAGTCTTCGGCCCTCGCACATTCGACTCTGCAGTTCTCCCCATCATCCCTAGCTCTCCAGAGCTTTGCGACCACCCTTCAACAGGTTGCGCCATCCAAGCTGTCCAGCCACAGCCGAAGCGGAATCGAGATATTGGTCCTGGATGTGGTGGCCCTGTCGCTAGATACCGTCTTCGTGAGCCTCGAGGGCGAACTCGCCAAGAGATTGGAAGATGGGGAGGGCACCTTCTTTCGGGACCATCCCGATGTTACCTCTACCCAACTGAAGGGCAAGGGCAAGGGCACCGCAGCTGAGTCGTCTCCGGAAGATCGCCTAAAGACCGCCATACGCATTGCTCTTGGTACATTGAAAGTCGTTCATGCGGGAGATCTATTTCCACTACCTCTGTCGCCCCATGCCGTAACTCACGTGCCGCCGAATCCCGGCAAGGTGACGCTTTGTGAGCCAGTTGCTCAAGGCATCTTGTCTCCGTCGACCAAGATTGTCGTGTCCAGAGGTCGCATGCATTCCAAAGATAGCCGTGCTCCCTCCGCCATGTCTTCGTCTCAGAAGCTTAATGGGGTCGCCGAGGACGACGACGATACCGCGAACGACCAGTTTTACTCTGCAGCGGAGGAGCGTTATAGGACGGGAACTGAGGCTCAGACCGAAGATTCCGATGACATTACTGAGACTGAGGAGTCAGAACTTTCCCTAGACGAAAACGATGATCTATCAGATGACTCAATGGACGACCTGATCTCTCTCCAGGCCCCAGCCTTACCTGCAACGGCTGCCAGCGGCGTGTCTACAATCGCTGCTGGCACGCCGATGACGCTAGGTCGCGGGCGAAAGACCAACGGTGTTAGTACACCTGGCTCAGTCTTCTCCACCTTCACTGCTACCACTGCTAGACTTGATCGACCTCGTGGGCGGCTTTTCAAGGCACAGGGTCTCATGAGACCCATTCCTCCAGAGCTCCTGCATCCGAAGGTTGTCCCCGCCGACGATGAGGAGGCGCGTGTATATGTCGACATCAGTAATTTGACCAGAATTGGCTGTTTCTCTGGGGACTGGGTGAGGCTGGAACCTGCGCAGGAACCACCTGCGAACGGATTCGGCCAATTTGGCCTCGGGAGCTTTGGCGACATAGGTGAAGATGAGCCAGACTGGCGGCCTGTGAGGGTTTTCGGACTGCCAGAGGGCTACTCACAGCGACCTGTGACGAGGATTGTGCACTCCAAAAATGAGGGCAGGCGGCCTTCCTTCTTCGAATCGCAATTACAGAAACCTTCAAGCCCTGCGGTCTACGCGTCACCTGTCTTGTTGGCAAATCTTGACGGGCCAGCCTATCTGCGCATAGCCCCTTTGAAAAGGGGCTCTCCTGTTCTGGCGAAGAACCCTTTGTCAAAGCTGACAGGTTCGTCGCAGCCACCCTATGCTCGCGAGGTCACTCTGCGGCATGTTCGCACTCCAAGATCTGTGGAGAGAGACGTACAAGCAGCTGTCATGGCTGGAGTCAAGTCTTACTTTGAAAAGAAATCAAGAATAGTCAAGAGTGGTGACTTGATCGCATTTCCCATCGATACGCAGCTCGGAAGGACGCTCCAGGAGTCGGGCACAGATAGCCTCGCCGTTGATGATATCTTGTCTTTGGCTGCATCAAATCCGACAAATCGAAGACATGGTCTCAACTATGACGAGGTGGTCTGGTTCAAGGTCACCCATATCGCTGCTACGAAACGGGAAGGCCCCGAGGAAGAGTCTGAAGAGGACACATGGGGCTCCGTCGCATGTATCGATGTATCAATGACACTTTTGCGGCAAACAGGGTCTGTGACCAGTCGCATTCCAGGCGTCAAGGAAAGTACCTGGAGGTATTATCTTGGCCTGAGAAAGCCGCCAGATCGAGCTTCGCAGTCTTTACCCACGGCAATCATGGAACCAGAGCGGCCGCAAGTTCCGCCGCTGCGGAATCGCTTGCGTGAGCTTCTAGCAGCAGCAACTAGCCAGAGGGCGATGCAGCTGAAAATGCCACCATTGGCGATCTTGCTAGTGTCCACACAGAGAAACATTGGGAAGGCCACCGTTGCCGGCGATGCATGCCTCGATATTGGTCTCCACAACTTTGTGCTGGATGCATATGATATCGTTAATGACGCAGGTTCAGGAGGCAGTGATGTGAAGACGGAAGGCTTCTTGAAGAGTCGAGCCGAGCGGGCCATGAGCTGCGGCCCAGAATGCTGCGCTCTACTGATCAGACATATCGAGGCTCTCACTGCAGACAGGATGGTATCGTCGATGAAAGAGATCCTGGCCGATACCAGAGTTGTTATCGCTACCACAACCGAAGTGGATAAAGTACCCGACGGGGTAAGAGGATTATTCACCCACGAGCTCGAGATGAGGGCTCCAGACGAAGGCGAGCGAGAGGTGGTACTGAGGAGCATCACCGATGACCGAGGTATTTCTCTCGGTCCTGATGTCGACTTGAGCAGTGTCGCACTCAAGACTGCCGCTTTAGTCGCGGGTGACCTGGTCGATGTCGTCGACCGGGCCCTGGTTGCTCAGCGATCACGTCTTGAGAAGCTCACCTCCCAAGCCACGGATACAAACACGAGGCTCACAGTCCGTGATATACAAGTCGCCGGCGGTGCTTCATCGCGTGGTCTGACACCGGCTGATTTCGACGTCGCGGTGGAGGCTGCGCGCAAGAACTTCGCAGACGCCATTGGAGCACCCAAGATTCCCAACGTGACATGGGATGATGTTGGTGGTCTAGAAAATGTCAAGGATACCGTTTCAGAGACCATTCAACTACCCCTGGAGCGGCCTGAGCTGTTCGCCAAGGGCATGAAGAAGCGCAGTGGCATTTTGTTCTACGGACCGCCGGGCACTGGCAAGACGCTGCTTGCGAAGGCTATTGCAACAGAGTACAGCCTGAACTTCTTCAGTGTCAAGGGTCCCGAGCTGCTGAATATGTACATAGGTGAGTCGGAGGCTAACGTGCGGCGGGTCTTCCAAAGGGCAAGGGACGCGAGGCCGTGTGTGGTGTTCTTCGATGAGCTGGACTCCGTAGCGCCGAAGAGAGGCAACCAAGGAGACAGCGGCGGTGTCATGGACCGCATTGTTAGTCAGCTTCTGGCTGAATTGGATGGCATGTCAAGCGGCGAGGACAGTGCTGGAGGAGTATTCGTCATTGGCGCCACCAACCGGCCGGATCTCTTGGACTCGGCACTGCTGCGGCCCGGGAGATTCGACAAGATGCTGTACTTAGGAGTGTCTGACACCCACGAGAAGCAGCTAAGGATTCTGGAGGCGCTGACGCGCAAGTAAGTTGACACCAGAGCTTCGCCCGTCTGACAGACAAGACTGACCGTTCATCCACAGATTTACCCTCCACCCGACAGTCACTCTGCGCGCCGTCGCCGAGAAGCTCCCATTCACCTACACAGGCGCAGACTTCTACGCGCTATGCAGCGACGCCATGCTCAAGGCCGTGACGAGACAGGCCGGCAAAGTGGATGCCAAGATCAAGACCCTCAATGCCGATGCCGAGGCCGAGGGCAAGAAGCAGACCATCTCGACCGCCAACTTCTTCGACCACTACGCCACGCCGCAGGACGTGGCCGTGATGGTGACCGAGGAGGACTTTATGGACGCGCACAAGGAGCTTATTCCCAGCGTGAGCGCGGGCGAGCTGTCCCACTACGAGCGGGTCAGGGCTACCTTTGAGGGCGGGCGGGAGGCCAACGGCGGGGCAAGCGCGAATGCAGAAAAGCAGAGGCCCGTCCCTCTTGACCTTGGGCAGAGGACGGTGTCGACTGCCTCGCAGCGAAGCGCGAGGGGCAAGGGCAAGTCAGTAGCTACTAGCAAGGGCAAGGGGAAGGCCGTCGCCCAGGGAAGTGACGGCGAGGATGCCGAGTACGAGGATGACTATGGGGTGGAAGCTCAGGAGGAAGATGAAGGAGACGGGCCGAATGGGCTCAGCAGCAGGAGCAAGGGGAAGGGAAAGGCGGTTGCTGGGTTCCAGGACGGGACGGCGAGTGATGATGAGGGACTGTATGACTGAGTGTGCTTTCGGTCCAGGCTCGGGATCGGGATTATCGAACAAGAAAAGTAAATAGGGGAATGACAACCGTGTTTATATAGCTCGGAGAATTTTTTGTCTCTGTGCGCATAACTATTCTCCACTGTGATTATCACTTTGCCAGGACACCGTTTGCTTGGTGCAAATTCGCGGAACTGCTCCCATTCACCGTATCCTGCTTGAGCTTGGTGATTCTGTTCGCACCCTCCTCAAAGACTTTTGCTAGGATGTTGCTTTGCATAATACACTTGTAGGTAGAGTCCCGCTGCTACATACTCTCTGATCCAGTTCTAGAAGCTATCAGAGAGCTCAGAACTCCAAATGTTTCACAGTAGGTACAGAGCATGAGCGTTTGGAGTAAGAGTCCGCACAGTGAGTGGTAGCTTGCCTTAAGCTCGCATTGATAGAAGCAATCTCGGAAGGCCAATCGGCGACTCTGACTTATAAATCATCACTGTCCCAGGCAGATGCACCTTATCTCCTAAAATCCAAGGCGCATGATAGACTTTGCCACAGTGCCATACTCCTTGCTACTGGTCATCAACACCAGCTGAACACAGCTGGACTGTACTAGGATCGTGCTGCAATTCGGCGATCGGATTGACCCGCAATGATCATGCCTTGCTTTCCTCCACCCCCTCCTCCTCCTTCTTGACCTCGTCAGCCGGGTCTGCCACAGCCTCCTCCTCCTTCGGCTCGGGCTCCTCCTTGATGGCCTCCTGGCTCTCCACCTTCGCGATTTCCTCGGTGCTCGCGCTGGCCACCCTAGCGCCCGCGAATGTCTCCTCGGCCGGCGCCTTCCATGTCGCCGTCGTGGGGCTTTGGACCGTATGTAGCGCCGCGCCCAGGCTCGTGTCCCCGCCGCCGCTGTTCTTCCATGCCCCGCTGGTGGGCGACTGCAGGCCTGCCCCGGTGGCGGTCGACGATGCAGACGCAGCGACGGACAACTGGGACATCTCCTTTGTCGGGGGATCTGCCGACTGCGCTGTCTCTGCGCTAGGGGATGCGGCGGCCTGCTCATCTTTGGCCGCCTCCACCTCGTCGCCGCCGGCCTCGGCCTTCTTGCCATGGACCTTCTCCCTGAGCGCCTCCAGCTTGGCCTTCTTCGCCTTTGCCGCTCTCTCCTCGGCCTTCTGCGCCGCCTCCTCCGCGACACTCCTCGTGGCGGCCTTGACCGTGTTTGTGTTATTCTTGCTGGACGAGTTCTTGACGGCCGCGGCGATCTTGTTCGCGTGCTGCTCCGCCGGGCTCTTGACAGGTTCGGGGGGCGGTGGTGGGTTCAGCATAGCTGGCGGGTAGGGCGTCTTGTCTTCTGGCTGCTTGTACTTGGGCACGGGTGCGATGGCGCCCTTCTTGGGCTGCGTGAACTCGTCGTAGTAGATCTTGACGTGCTGCTTCAGCTCGCCGTACTCGTTCCACTCCTCGATCTCGACGATGTCCTAGGTCACAGAGATGGGGTGTTAGCTAGTCTTCCCACCAACGAACTTGAACTATGAGGGAGAGTAGGTTGCAAAGAGGACTGGGCAGACTCACGCCGAGCACAATGCCCGTCTGTACGAGACCGGGCAACTTCCGTGGCCGACCGTCGGCGGCCTTGCCTGCGCGGCGGCCCCAGAGCATGCGCGCCTTCTCATCGGTGGCGACGTCGATGGCCTTGAAGGGCACGCGGTTGGCGCGCAGGATGGTCTCGAGGCGCGAGGTGGCTGTGATGATATGCCTGTTCCCCGCGGTCAGGGAGGTGTAGATGTACAGGGCCGGGTCTGTGCTGTAGTTCTTGGCGCCCGCTTTCACTTTCCTGACGGTCTTCTTGACCGGAGCCGGAGCCGGGGCTGAGGCATCGGCCGAGGACTCCGCCGGCGTCTCAGCCGGCGTTGAGCCCTGGGCTGGTTCCTCTGCTGGAGCTGCTGGAGCTGGTGTTGAGTCTGTGGCAGCCGTGCTGCTGCTTGCTACTGCTGCTGCTGGTTCCTCTGATGCCATGGTGTGTGGTCTGGCACTTTCTGTGGGCTGGCGTGGAGGCAGATAGATGGTCCTGGGATAGTTCTGGGGTCGAGAGTTGTCGCTGGAAACGTGGCACTTCGTTGATGTTGCTCCTAGGGTGGTCAGTGTTTGGAATGGGGGGGCAACTCAGATGTGACCAGGGTAGAATGGGACGGAGGTACGCGGAGGGGCCACTTCAGGTAGACAGAGCTCTGGGCTTAGAGAGATCAGAGGTGGCCGGCCTCAGCGTATGAGGGTGTGGATCCTGCGTTTCACCAATGGGCCCGGCCAGCAGTGGTGGCCACTACATGAAAGAAAAGGTACGATCTGCAAATTCTCGGCTCTCCCCGCCAATGTTATCCTAATGCTAGACTACAAGTCATTGTTGGAGAATGGTCAAAATTCCTTATGGCGTGAGTATTCAGGTGCTGTCTTCTGCTGTCCTCTGATTGCCTTATCGATAGTATGACGTACTCAGGGGTCCAAGTTGTCAACCTCGGCACACCCTGGAAATATCAAACCTGCAGTATTGTACATCCCTGGCACGCTTTTATACGCGCCTGTGTGCCCAGAGCAGACACATCATAGCCGTGTGCGAATTTCTCGGTATCGTAGAAGCTCATCAAGACAATAAGCCTTTGCGACCCGGCGTCGCCGACATACAATTCTCTATGAGACATTTCGAGCATGGGACATGAAAGGCACAATGTTGGAGTGTGACAACTTTTCCAGTGCCCTGGCCCTGTACCTGATCCCGAAGGACCACAATGTGTGAGGTTGATTAGAGAGGCTTCCAACACAAAGCCCAGGAGCAGCAGATGCTGCACCTATGCATTCACAGGCACTGGATGTGGGCGAGGAATTGTTGAATTGCGTAAGACAACTAGACCAACAAGACGTATTGTCCCCAGAGGGGCTCACCATGATAGACAATTGTGCGATGCATGTGCCACTGCCAGGCTGCGCTTGATGCAAAGCACTACTTAAATATAAGAACATGTCCACAAATACTGGGGTTCTCTCTGCCCTGCTGGCATTGTTCTGCAACACTTTCGAATATCTGAATCTTTTGAAATCAACATGTGCCTAGTACTCCCCCCAAAGAAAGGCTCCAAGGGGCACAAAAGCACCAAATCTAAGAGCACCCCAAAGGCCAAACCTACCACCGTCCCTACCATACTTACATACAGCAGGATGCCTCAGTCCAAAGACTGCATTGCTCCAGCGGCAGCCCCCCTGTGTCAAACAGAATGTCTTCTCGACTTCCTCAAAGAAAGATACCCAGGAGATAGCAGTACCTGGGAACAGTACAGCCACAGTCTCGTTCTGCGCCACTTAGATGATCACGTCCATGCACAATTTGATCAAGCCAAGTCCGCAACCGAAGACGTCGGCAAGGGCGTCAAGGCAATCCAGGAGCGCCTAGATCAGGTGGGAGAGACTCTCAAGGGAACAGATGAGGCTGCCAAATCAGCGAAGGATTTCGGGGAGGAGACAAAGAAGAGACGGGTTGCGAAGGCGGACGAGCAAAGGAAGGTGAGAGAAGAGGCGGCAAAGAGAGAGCTTGAGCGCTTGAGGGGGCTCGTAGCCAAGCAGGAGAAGGAGGATGAGGAACGGAAGAACAAGCAGCCTCAGAAGAAGGGTCTCGACATGGCAGATGTTCTGAAACTGCTTGATGAGCGTGATATGCGACGGGAGTTGGAGAGACTGAGAGGTCTCCAAGAAGGGGCTGCGCCGAAGCATGACAAGGACTGCCTGAGGGAGGTCGATCTCGTCAAAATCCTTGATCAACGAGACCACGAGCGGGAGCATGCCAGACTTCAGGCGCTCGAGAGCCAAGAAGCAACGGACGCCAAGCAGGTGAGTAGTTGGAACATCAGGGTGGCGGGCCCCAAAATCATCATCATCTGACGCAAGCTCCCCTCAATCAATGGCTGGTCAATTAAGACTGACCTCCTTCTCCCAGGACGACGTAAAGATGCAGGAAATCCGATTTCGCGAGATCTTGGAGGAGAGCGAACAGCGAAAGGAGTTTGAGAGACTCAAGGCCTTCGAGGCGGAGGCTCTTAGGCAAGGAACCGGTGGCCAGGCGAGGCCAGGCGACAGCGTGACCGTGAGCCTTGCAGAAATCGAACGGACAATCGAGGAGATACTGCTGAGGCATGACCTGGCGCGACGCTTTGGAGACAGCCACAATGGTCTGGGGGCCGGGCAGAAACGGGAGACGTCACCAGCACCTGCACCCAACCGCGAGACCGAGGCCCAACGCACAATTGACCAAATCCTGGAGGCGCTTCTGCAGCGCCGGCACATCGACAATGCGACGGAAATGTTGGAGCGGCTGCTGTACAAGACAGGGCACGACAGCAACAGCGACCGACAATGGATCCTGACCGAAGTCCTCGCATACATAGACGGGTACCTCCTGCCCGAACAACGTCCCGGCGAGTTCGCACGTCCTGGGTTCTGTCACTACCATCACCCCAGCGACATGAACTGCGGGCTTGGTTGTGAAGTACCAGAAGCGCGCTTTCACCCCCAGAACGGCCATGCCTCGCCTCCTTCTCAAGGTCGCCAGCCCGGTCCCGGTGCGCCAGGCCGCTGGCAGCCGATGCGCCCTCACCCTCGAGTCGTGAGACCAAGCACGCGTCCCTGGGAGCCCGAGGGTCAGTGCTGGTACGGAAATCCACGTTTCTGAAGTTTCACATCCTTCCCATAGCGACGTGGAGGTCTGGCGCCGTGTGCGAGCTGGCACCTTGGGCCATTTCGGCAGTTCTGGCTTCTCCTCGGCTGGTCACGCGTCTGTGGTCAGGGTTCGAATAGCCGAGCGGATGTTGGAAATCGCTCGCCATGCATCGCCGGACTTTGTAATACAGCTGCGGTGCTTAGCCGGAGGGCTCGACTTGCGTGGGGAGGGCCGGAAGGTGGCGGACCTGACCGCTGTTTGAGACGGCCCGTTTTGGGCAAAGCATCCGACCGTCGTCCTCAATGGTACTATAGTGGCATATAAAACACCTTCCTGGGCTCAGACCTGGGCTTTGTAGAAAAGGAGTCGGTGGGGTGGTCCCAAGCCCGAGGGAAATTGGAATGGGGTTTCCCTTGCGCAGACACCACCGGCAGACCTCTGCGACCTGAGCACGACGGTCAAGCTCGGGCAGAAGCTTAAACGCGTGTGTCAAGCTTTATCGGAGGTCTTAGGCCTGATCATCTCTGTTGTAAGTGGCGTCTTCTCTGTCAGTCAACGTCGGACAAGACACTCTCGGTGCGACGTTGCCTTGGATGATAGACACACTTTGTACCACCTTCTGCTGGGCACAATACGAAGATTGATGCAGCGTGGCTGGCGTTCCCGCGCTGAGGAAATGCTTCTCCACGCTTCGATTCCGCCATTATCGTTCATTAGGCTGGGCCTATTGTCGTGGCTAGTGGATGCGCGTCCTGTCACGGGTGTCACCGAGCAAGGTTTGCCACCTCACTGTATTGTCGGCCATTGTGCAGACATCACACGCACTGGACTCTCGAGATGCACGATTCCAAACTCTCACCTGCTGCTGCCGGTGAGAGCAGGTGGGCTGGCCTCCAATGGCCATTGATAACCATTCGCCATTTATTAATATGGCGCATTGCTCGAGTCAATGTCGGCGTCTTTGGGGTCTGACTTTTCGCCCATGCCTCCTGGCGTCGGGCCCTTGTCGACTGTACCAGCAGGGCTTGCAGATCTGTATATCGCCGGCCAATGATGGTGGTTTGTTCCTGAAAAAGATGGGCCGGGGCCGCATGGAAAACCCCAGGACCCATTTTCAGTACCACGATACCCTTCTCCCAATAAGGTAGTGGATACCTAAATGCAGGGCTGACATTGGCCAGAGCATCTCGAGTCCCACTTGCCTGACAACGTCAACCCGCTCGGGTGAAATTGCGCGCTTCCTCCTGCGATGGGCCGGCTCACCTCCGTGCTGTTGCCGTGCAATTCAGACAACGGGCGACGTAGGAAAAGGAGGCGCACCTGCCCCCGTCCCTGCCCACCCACATGGCCCCCTGCTGCCCCCATCCTACGCGGCCACAATATCAACCTCGTCGCTTCCTTGCCTCGGCCGCACGTCCTCTCTCCTTCTTTCCCCAGCCAGCACCCTCAAATTACATACTTGCTCAGCTTGCTTCGCGCAGCATTTCATTCGCTATAACTCACAACTCGACGGACGCTTCAGAAACGCACGACGACTCCAGAGACCACCCTCACTCATTCGACTCAATCGAAGCCAAAGACATCACATCACATCACAACCCACATCCTCTCAAGATGCAGATCTCAAACATCCTCCTGACAGTCCTGGCCGCTGGTGCCTCAGTCGTCTCCGCCCAGGACTCGACCACCGTCCTGACGACCTCCCTCACAAAGAGCGTCACCCTCACCAAGGTCTCGGCGACCCCCAGCAGCAGCCTGATCGAGTCGTCCGCCGTGGCCAACACCAGCGAGCCCATCGCAACCCCGACCTCGTCCACCCCCTTCCCTCTGGGCAACTCCACCGTCCCCTACCAATCCGGAACCGGTGTCCTGCACACCTCCACCAGGGCCTCCGCCACCGCTACTGAGTCGTCCGGCGAGACCGGCAGCGAGACCGGCTCGGCTGCCGCGAGCTCCTCCAGCTCTGCCGCCGCCGGCGCGCAGACCCTGCAGGGTGGTCTGCTCCTCGGCGCCCTGGGAGCCGTGGCCATGCTCGTCTAAGGGGACCGCCAATGGGTTTCTCATGTTGTGATGCTTGCTTGCTTGCTAGCTAGCTAGCCAGCCAGCCAGCCAGCCGAACTCAATTCAGGCATCGACTTAATCTTTCGCTTCAGCCTTCACGTCAGCCACGGGGTCAATGATAAGCGTTTTTTTAATTCTCGAGGGGACGGGACGATTGGGGGTTATCTTGGTCGGAGGAGGAAGAGGAACGACAAGACTTGTGATACCACGATGCATCTTTTTCTTTGCCTCTTTTTTTATTTGTGTCTTCCCATCTATCATTCCTTGTTGGATTCATCATCAGCTGGCTACTGGCCGGCACGATCCTACCTTTTTTCGTCGTATATTGGACTATCGCACGCCATAGAACGCTGGAAAAGAGAAAAGTTTTTGGTCCCGAGTACCTGATCACTTGGGGGGGAAGAACCATTGCGGAGATACACGACGACGGCAAAGTAGTTCATGGGCTTCATGTTGCATAGTTTAGTACCATTCCTCACAGCGGGATTGAACATACTGCACTCGACACGAAATGATGATCTGCTACTAAGGTTCTCTCTGAGCCTGCCCACTCGCGCCCTAATGTTCCTCCTCCTCCTGCAACATGCTTCGTGAGTGTTCACCGGTCCATCACTCTGGGGCCAAGAACCTGGTATATCTGTTACGCCTCAGGGTGCTCGGTTGCGTAGAAGGCTGGCGGGTCAGAACGGCGAACAGGGACCTCCTTGCTCGATGAGGCATCTGAGATCCATTCGGCAATTACTGTGGGCTCGATGCGACACGTTGGGTTCACAATGGAAGGCGGAAGGCCCAACGTCATGTGTTATGCCTGTGACGATATACAAGTCTGGTCGCTCCTGGTTCTTTATAAAGGTAGCTCCTTCTCGAAACAGCTTCCCTGCTCTCACTGTTCGACAGACTGGCAAATTTGTTCGTCATTCTCTGGCTGCCCTCTGTCCATCTATAAATCTCTCCTCTCCGCCCAGACCAGGCCGCTCTTGAATAACAAATCTGAAAAAGTGCAGTGCTTGAAAACCGCTAACAGGCGAGCTGACTTCCTTCCCTCAGTTCTCGCCACAAACCGAAGACCGAAAATGCGAACACCTGATCAATGCCATCCCATATGGAAACTCTGATCTAGAAGGAGACAATTCCAGCTAAGTTCCTCCTCATAAAGACTATCACACGGCATATACACACCGAACCCTTTGCTTGGGTATCCTGGAGTTCTTTTCCAGCGGCCATTTCCTCATTCCTTGGTCTGATCAGGATGTCCGAGTGGTCGATCTCCTGACACATACACTCTCGCAGAGGAGCCTTGATCCTGCCCCTGAAGGCCGGGCGAGGCAGCTCTCCTTCCTCATCGAAAGTGCGAGGCAACCTGGTCCACATTCAAGCTCAGCAGTTACACGTCGCCTCAGCCAGCGGTTTGCCGGTCGGTCGGTTGTTAGGACGTGAGCAGACTTGTCCTAGGTTCCCGGTATCTGCGCGGCTCGACACGGGCAGATCCGTTGATCGCGCACCTGGTGCGCTACCCTAAAGAGTGGTCGGGTGAGGACACTTATTCGCTTTGCACAGATCGCATAGGTCTACCCCGGACGATGTTCTATAAGGACAGCCCAGGGCATGGTGATCACACCACTTGTCGCTCATTGTGTGGCGATCGGTCGTCTCCAGGATGGATCTCTTCTGCTGCGAGCTATTGCCTGGCTGGGTTGCGATCAGTCACGACATGCTTGTACATGATGGGTCCACAATCTACTGACTGATATAGGTGGGTTCAATCGTGAAACGCCTGAAAGCTGACGATACTAGCCTCGCCGGAGTAGCGAAGCCTTTGTGGGAAACTTTGCGATCTATCGAAGGCACAAGGCTCTTCAACGAGGAAAATGTCCTCGCATATATCAGGGATTGGGACCCCTGTCGTCGACTGAGCTTGGGCCCTTCATCCCATCCGACATGTTGTACCTAGCAGTGTGGGTGTCACTATGGCGCAGGTGACCAGTGTCAGGACGGCAAATTTCCACATCCTGCAGACCACGGTACGACATGGGACAGCCTGAAACGCACGCATCCACGGCTCTTTGCCCCAACGACTCGGTACGCGAATCTCATCTCGAAGGGTGCGGGCTGCTCGTGGCGCGGGCTTGCAAGGAAAGAAACTACGCGCTGCTCCGCGAGGAAAAAAGACAGGCCGGCGGGCAGCTCTCCTTGGCCAGACGAACTTGGCACGCGCAGCGATGTACAGGACAGCCCGAACATGTCCACGCCATTCTCGGCTATATGGCCAGATATTCGGGATTCACAGGTGCTGACGACGCGTAGTAGCTGACACTTCAGACACTGCACATCCAAGACAAGAAATCCTAGGTGGCTGTGGGCTGAGGAAACCCAACGAGGCAATCCATGCTCGGGAAATCTTGCCTACGCTCAACACGCATACAAGTAACGAAGCAGAGCCAACCACTGTCGCTGAATGGCAGCGGCGGATTTTTGCTTTTGCGTTTTGGACGCAGAGGCGCGCGGTGTCGGGGGTCCTCGACATTCCCTCTTTTGGATCGACCAGCATTGCAGATCGGCAGGCGGGTCCAATGGTCCTGCCGTTCGTTCAAAACTTCAATACAATATGGCACCTGCACACAACAAGCGTCTTTAATCAGATCCTACGGTCGCATCAGGATCAGTAGCGGTGAACCTTGTGCCAAGTAAGGTTTGGAGATAGAGGGCAACCACCCGATTTGGCGGCCCCCCTTTCGCACTCTGCACACCTGTGATTTTGTTATGCAGGAGACAGGCAAGGGGCGCGGGCGCGGGCGCATTGGAGGTTCTGGCGGCCATGATGGTGTGAGGGCCCATAAGTGAGTTGACCGGTCAGTCTCAGTGCCTGGGCTCGTCGAACGAAGGCGGGCAATGCCAGCCGACGTATTCAAAGCGCCGGCATCTCCTGTCGCTGTCGCATGCGGCAACGGCCGTAACAACGACGCTGAGCGCCGTGCCGAAACAAGTTTATGGCTCAAGGATCCCCGGGTCGTTCCAACTATCTGCTGAGATAGGGTAGACTATATGGTTCACCCAGAGCTTTCGGGCCGTCCCTCTGCGCCACTAGCTCAAGGTCACATAATGGTCGGACGGGTCAACGGCCATAGCGATCACACCTCCTCGTACTCAGGCCAATCCCTGGGATTGCGGCTCGCGCCCACGACCCGGCCGGGTGTTGAGCAGAGACATCGTCGGGGAACACAAGCACGAGCTGTCAGCATTCGGGTCTCGAGGGGCGGAGGAGAGCGCTCCATGTTTCAAGAGAGGGACGGCTGCTTTCTTTTTGTCCCGGTCCCACGGTACGGTGAACCCACCGCCGTGGAGGCGAATGTCTGGCGTGTCAGTGCTACGCTACAATACCTGCTAAGGATGTCTGTGTGTGTGTGTACTACTACCGCGGCGGAGTAGCCATGGGCGCGAGGAAGGGACGTTGTGGACATCGTTGTTGTACGATGCACAAAGCACGTGGACAGCTAATGACGTGCAGGCGGGTGCTTTAGAGAATTCTTCTTTCCTGCCGCTTCTTGAGTGAGTCTAGCGTGGCCCATCACGCGGCCTGCTTTTGGGTCGAGGGCGGCGACCTGGTTACACTGCGCGCGCGAGGGCGTCGATAACCTGGTTGATAGCGAGGTTTGGTCGTCGTCTCCGAACCAGGAGGCGGCGCATTGAATTCGCATGCAGTCCTGGAATGGGGGGCATAGCGGGACCGTTTCAACGACAAGAGTGACAAGCTGAGTGGCGCTCGTTGGTGCAACACCGGGATCGGTGCCTCTCCCTCTCTCGGTTGAAGCCAAACCTGGGGACTGAGTGGTTGTGGCATGGGACCCGAGACGTTTAAGCGGAGAAACAAAGGTGCGAGGAGATTGAGGACTGACTCGAATAAAAGAGGCCCGGTGTTACAAGTAGTCGAGATGCAGCGTGAACAACCTCAAGGGGCTCGGCGGATGGGTTTGGAGCTGCAGCACATCGGAAATAACCAAGGAGCATCTTTGTGGTAGCCAAAGTATAAACAGATGCGGGATGTGAAACAAAGTGTTGGGCGAACCACTATAGCCCGGGGCCTGCAGGCGACCGACCCCAGTATAGGTTAGGTAGGTTAGGTAGGATGGGAGAAGGAGAGACCCTTGGACCTCGGGAGGCTGACCTGCATGCAGCACAGGTGGATTGCAGTGACGAATTGGCCCCCTCTCCGCCCTCCCGGGTCAGGGTTCGTCAACCCAGGTCGGTCGCTGCTGACATCACTGCAACCTGATGGCACAATCCTCCATATCATCCAACCTATGACTCTGCACGTTGACCAGCCAGCTCAGCCCAGCCATGATGACCGCAGCAGGTGGCCAGGCGGGAGGCGGAGTCGGAGGCCACCCTCGGTCGGCCTTGGACCAAGGCCGGCTGGCCCGCAACTGTGACTGGCTAAGGATCGATCCAATGTCGGCCTGCGTTGCTCTCAGCTGAGGGGTGAACCTTGCCTCCCGCCCCGCGAGGGGCCCTGGCATGGGCGCTCTTTGAAGGGGGCGGCGCATTCGCATTCACTCATCATGCCGCAATCTCGGCTGCTTCCTGTCGGCCGCCCGTGTGACTGACGTGACGTGACGGGCCCTTGCCTCTTGTTATAACCCGATCGCTGATCGCTTCCGCCAAATCGCATACTTACTTGTACATGGTCCCTTCTTCCCCTGCCACCTTTCGCACTCTCCTTGGCGCCTAAATCGCAAACCACATCACCTCATCAACCTCTTTTCGCGAACAGCAATAGAAACATATCATGTCTGCCAACGATTACTACTCTGGCGGCGGCGGCGGCCACCAGCAGAACCAGTACGGAGGCCCGGGCTACGGACAACAGGGTCACAACCCCCAGCAGGTATGCAATATCCCTCCTTCATTGCCCATTTGCAGGCGCCATAGGCATGGGAGAACCCAGCTGACACCCTCGGACCTCCAGGGCTATGCGCCTTCCCACTCTCCCTACAACCAGGGCGGATACAACGCACCCCCTCAGCAGACCTACAGCCAGCACGGCGGCGGCGGCGGCTACGGCGGAAGCCCCGCCCCTTACCAGCAGCAACAACAGCAACACCAGGGCTACGGCGGCCACCAGCAGCAGTACCCACCTCCGCAGAACCAGTATGCCCCTCAGCAGCACGGCCACCAGCAGCCGCAACAGCAGCAGTACGGCCACCCGCCCCAGGGGTCCTACGGCGGCGGTGCAGCACCCCCTTATGGCCAACAACAACACGGGGGACCAGGCGGCGCCCCTGGCCAGCAGGACGAACGCGGCCTGATGGGCACGTTGGCGGGGGCCGGCGCGGCCGGGTACGCGGCACACTCGATGGGCGGCGGCGGGCTCGCATCGGTGGGAGCCGCGCTCGTCGGTGCGATTGGCGGGAACAAGCTGGAGGACAAGTTCAAGGACAAGAAGAAGGACAAGAAGCATAAGAAGGAGAAGAAGCACGGCCACCACAAGCGGAGGGGGAGCGGTAGCTCCTCGTCGAGCAGCGATTCTGACTAGGCAGTGTGTGCGCGCGTGTGATGCTGTGGGGATGCATCTGGGCATTCGTTTCTCTGTCTATCCTGATTTGGCTTTAATGGCTGTTTCCGGTAGGCTGGGGGCTCGCAATTCGTTGTGAGTGCGCGAACCTGCCACTGTCGGATTGGATGTAGTGGGCCGGTAGAGAGTTGTTCCTGAGGGCTTCTCAGGAACCTAAGTACACTAAGCATCTCCCAGCTTTGGTCTATGAAAACAATCAATTTCAACGTTTTTATTTAATACTTCACATGCACAGCCTGACCTAGTGATATTCTATCTCTGTCTCAATGCCTGCAAGACTGCCGGCAATTCCGGCCTTGCTTATGCCTCTACCCAGCTCAACCGTCAAGTCCTGGTCGCGGCAGCCATCAGGCTATGTCACTTTATTCCGAACCTGTGCCTGAATCGGGTGCATTAAAGTTTAGCCTTTGAGTCTGACCATTTTTGTGTCAAGTGCCAAATGGCTGTATCTTCATCCCCATGGTCCAGCTATTGGTCGTGTAACGTGATGGGTAATTTGGTTACAAGATAGGCCATAGGTACGGATACATGATGCAACTTTTCAACACAGCTGCGACAAGCAAGAGTCTGCTCTCCGCGCCATGGTTGACTCATTTAGAAGATTGCTGAGAGTAAGGAGAAATGAAATATCGAGTTATCTCCTGGTCTGGCCGGTGCACTATCGTTTTCCTTGTATTCTTGTTTAAGCTCTCTTGACTTCTTGGTCTTCCATTTTAGATTGAAAAGCCTGCTGCGTATAACTTGCCATTTTGTGTTCTTGGAGCTGGAGAGAATCAGCAGACCTCGTGCTGTGGTCTTATGGTGGTGGTGACAGAAAATCATACAACATCCATAGGGTAATTGAAACAATACAATTGCATACATACTTGTGACACATAATGTATGGCCTTCCGAGCGCCTGGCTTTCCCTACCTGTGTCACACAAGTTGCTTTGCATAGACTCATTGTGTATTTGTAGCCATAGCATCTTTCTGTTGAAGATTGTGGCTACACACCTGCAGCAAAGCTAGTAATAGTCTGGGATAAAACCTCATGGCACCTGGCAATCAGGACCAACCACCTTCGCCCCTAGTGGGCTTGATAAGATGTAGCTATGTTATGCTCCACTTGATTATGTCCAAATTATTGTAGACTCAACCCACGGCTGGACGTTGTCAACGATTGCCGTTATTTCCCAGGCACCAGTGTAGTTTGAGATTCTGGACAACCATCACAACAATATATGTACAGTGATCGGTACTTGTGTGATTGATCTAATGCGTCACATGGAATTGAGCCCTCTCTAGCCGGATAAATGAACGCCTTTTGTCCAACTATTGGTGTGTAGAGACATGAGTTATCTCCTCCTTGATGAACCTCACATTTCTGCTAAGGGGCTTGCCAGGCCGTTCTCAATGGTGTCTCCAGGCCTGGTGGCAATTGACCATTCCCAAGAGATCAGCGAGAGACTTCCTTCAGCGGCCACTCGTGAGATGCTTGAAGTTCCACTACCACGGTAGTGCCCAGTATCATGCCGCCTTTCAAGGTCCAATGTACTTCCGGGTATGATGTCTCGATCTGATACGATTTTGTGTTATCAAGGTTTCGATACATTTGAATTCCCTCACTACAACACGTTGAGACATTGTGTGCTGCCGCCTAGAGTTTTGTCTCAAACAAGTAAACATCATATTAGAATAGATTCTTCTCGTTCACGCGCAACATACATGATCTGTTACAGAATGTGACTTAAATGCGCTAACCAACTATTTCCTCCGGTACGACGTCGTAACCGAACGTCACTATGTTGACGCTTTGTACCGGATAAATCTCACTCCAAAACGCGGTGGCATTACGAGGGGTCCCTGTGACATTGCCCGTGACAACGCTTGGATGAAAGAAAATACTATTCCCGGTCTCTATACTGCACAACATCACAAGGGATGTGGCTTGCGCGCCGTTCAGCCTCCTGGGATCCGGATCAGGAGTGTGGTCCGGCCCCAAGCAGGATTTCTCCAACACTGACGCACACAAACTCTGTGAGCCCCTCACGACACCGTCAACATCCCTGGACCTCTTTCGCAGCGTGTGATCGCCGCACAGCCATATCCCGCTGGGAGAACATAGATTGCACCAACGAAAAGTGTTTTTGTTATGTAAAGGATATGCCCCTCCTCCTGGGGGAACTGTCGTGAGGCGCAGGCCGCGGACCGCAGCCCTTGCAGGACAGCCGTGTTCGGACCCTGCTTCGACGAGCCGCCATGCGGTGGTATCATGAGCTTTTTCGTTGACGACAGTCCTTTTTCTTGCCGAGGAACGCTTACGCTCGGAGGTCGCTACTCCTGCCGAGAGAGACCATCGGAGCTAGCATCTGCGTCCATCAACGAGCCATGTCTAAACAACTCGTGCCGGCAGTCCAAAGTGCTTATATTGTTGGAGGATGCTTGAGGGATCGAGTACTGGAATATGTTCGCGGCTCTTATTTATCTTTTATAGAAGATGAAGATCATAAAACCCACCTGGGTTCAACGTCTGAGGCAGACATGCTTTGAGAACCGACAGAGCCGGCACCACATGTTCGCCTGCACCCGACCTTGGCATGACCAAAGTCTAGTTGTGATGGCCCGCATCCACAACGTCTTGTTATTAGTTCCAGGGGTTCGTCCCAAACCATTGGATGAACAATTGAAACAGCACACCACTGGTCAGTATCGCCAGTAACTCGGACCAACTGCCACAACAGCCATCAAGCTCACCGGCCCTCCCAGGTTAACCCACGTCTTCCCCGCATTTTGCAGACGGAGAGACCCATGACCTATAACGGGTGCATTTTTTGCCTAGTCTAGGCTCGTCCGACGACACCCCAGTATGGCCAATGATCCGGCCCAATGCAGGTATTGGACCTGACCTCCGGCCGAGTGCACCAAGTGTCGACCGCCTCAAGCACACTGACGAGGCCCTCCGGCTACGACCTTGGGTCGCATTCACAATGGCGAAAGACATGGCCAAGCATTTGCATCAGCATCACAAGTCAGTCCGAAGCAACGTAGGCCGAGGATGTATCTACCTGGGAGGCTGGAGGCGTGCGGTCATGATACGGCCCACGCCCAGCTGCGTGGAAAGAGAGAATATTTATATGCCCCGCAGATCCTCCTCTCTTTATGTCTTTCCAGATCTTCGGACAGGTTCTACATCTTGAAAAGCATCGATTGTAATCAACAGCAACACACTACCTTAATATTCAGCTATCTATCAGAAAACTGCCAAAATGGTTAACTTCGGCTCTTTCTTCCTCTTCGCCACGGCCATCACGGCCCTGCCTTCCTTGGTCAAGCGTGATACCGCAGAGACTCTTGCCAACCTCCAAGGCATTGACAACTCGACCAGGGCTCTGACCACCACCGTCACCACCTGGGACGGATCCCTCCTCGGGGCTCTGGGCATCCAGTCTTCCGCCAACGCTGTCGGCGTAAGTCCCCCTTGCCTCAAGCACCAGCCAGCTCTCTCCTCCCCCTTCGCAGAGCACCATCGCTGACAAGAACAACAGACTCAGATCGACAACGCCAACACCGCGGCCTCGGACGAGCCCCAGGCCACGAGCGCGGACTCGCAGACCATCATCACCTATGTCACGGGCACCCTGACCCCTGACATCCAGGCCTCTCTGACCGCCCTGACCAACCGCAAGGCCGACTTCCAGTCCCTGGGCATAACCTCCATCGTCCTGTCCACGCTCCAGAGCCTGCAGTCCAAGTCGGCCACTCTCGGACAGACGCTCGTGAACATTGCGTCCGCGGACCAGAAGGCCAACGCGCAAGCTGCTGCCGATGCGATCAATGCTGCCTTTGCTGCTGCCGTGGCTGCGTTCTCTTCTTGATTGTGATAACGTCGCTGCGTGGCGTGTACTGGCTCTCTGCTTACCACAAGGCGAAGGTCATATATTAAAATTGACAATATGCTTCTTTGTTCAAGATAATATACGTACATACATATCAAGTAGCTGGTAGGCCGGACAACATGTCTAGCCAAAAAAAGGAGGAACAATACACTCATTTCACTCCGCTATCTTTAGAGTTCAAGTGAAGAAGCGCGTGCGAATTCGAAAACGAGCAACAACGTTCGCTTCTCCCTTGTCAGTAAAAGAGTACGAGGTGTAGAAGCTGAGGTGGATGCTGCCCGACTCGGAGCTTCGGAAGAAGGTCGCGATGATCTACCAAGTTCCAGGCTCATCGGGTGGGCTGGCAGGGCGAGATCAACAGGGCCCTTCCCGACTTTCACATGCACGTAACTAGGTACTTGAACTTGGAACACACCTGAGCTGTGAGGAGTGTGGGGAACACCCTAGTAAAATGCAACGTTCTCGCTCCAAGAGTCCGGATTGAGAAACAGGGTTGAGCCAAGAGGATCTCGGAAAACGACTGTGTGGTACGACCACAGATTTCGCTATTCTGACATAACACTCAATAGTTTCAGCAGTGTCGAGCGTGGCCAGTGAAGCCTGAACATCCTTGGGCTCCAACATACTGGTATGCTTAGCTTTCTACAGCCACAATTGGAACTATAGTGCAGACATTTACAAGTTCAATGAGAGGGTTCCCTGGTCAAATGATAGCAAACTTGAGAATAAGAGAATCGAATGCGCATAAAAACAGCTTTTGATGGCAGGCGACGGTACATGAGCATGGATCAAGAATTGCATGGGAAAACGAATTTAATCATTTCGCTAAGTAGGCCTCAATAAGCGTGATTTAATCGTGCGAGTGTCTAGGTTACTCGAAAGGATTTCCTCCAATCTAATACCAGCTGCTTGGTCCTCCCTACTGATAGCCTCTGGCATCTGGTTCGTCCTCCCATCCCCATCCCCGTCGACGCATACATGATATACAATCTTTCCGCTTGGGACAGCCACATCTTGCCTCTGTACAATAATAGCCAGACATCGGGTTGCATTCGGGACAGCATTCTGAGCAGCAAGTTACACTATGCCGACTCGGTGCCCCACCGCCCCCTCGAAGACTAAGGCTCACGTCATTGGCAGAGTCCATATTGATGGATGCTTTCATTTACAGATCGAGTTGATCTAGGTATTATGTGTTTCATTAAGCTTCAGGTGTGTTGGCTTCGTTCGCGTGTATTTGAAAGTAGTATGTTTCAAACCTGCAATCGAAGGCTATGAAGCTATTTATACGTTGAGCAGACCTCAGGGCAATGACCTCATACAATGCAGTCAATGAATCACTTTGGTAACCTGACCCTTCTGGAACTCTGATGGAGCCTGCTTGTGACATACTAGTACATGGTGAGCACGGGTGAAACGCAACACGAGCGAATGACCGTTCAAGACTCAAGAAGCTCGAATTTCATTCTCTCGGCAGCCTATGAGTGGATCAGCCTCACCTAACGTCGGGTTTGGGCGGCCGGACCTCACATCGACGGAAGTCCGCAACCAGTAGCTTCGAGACATCTGAATGAGGAACTGGTGATTTGAAAGACTTTGTAATTGTTTATGTGACACATTGTTGGTGATATGCGATGGCTTACAGTTGTCGCCCAATGAAGCTTGGTTGAGGATTACGGATCACTCATCACGTTGCCGAGCCACGACTAATCCGCGGTTAGAAGTACAACTAGACAAAACAATTCGATGAATGAAATATGAATATATAAGATGCGAAGAAAAGGTTTCGAACAATCTGGAACAACAATCAAAACCAACACTCAAAAAAAAACCCCTCCCGAAGAAAAACCACCCAGGCAAAAATTCACAATCCAGGCCGCATCGTTGACCAGAATGTCTTCTCCATACCCAGGCAAAATTCCTCAGTGGCTCGAGAACAATAAAACTTTCGCCACAGAAGTATTCCCCTCCCTGCCTCAGCCATGGCACATGGCACAGCGCCGTCCCCTTGCCAAAGAAAGCGGAAAGACGACCCTAGTCCGTAAGTCACTGCCCCTATGAACCCTTACCTTGTGAGTCCAGGTAATCGTCTGACCGCCCGAATCGCCCTGCTCAGTGACCTGTCTCGACCCCCGCTGCGTCCCGGAGACCTTCTTCGGGCCCGGATTCGACGGCCCAGTGTTCCGGAACGCTGGGGGCCGCGCCACGGACGACGCGGTCCGCAGCTTGACCCTGTTGCGAGGGCTGGCCGGTCTCAGGAACGTCGCTGTCATCCACCACACCGGTAAGTGTCGCGCTATTGTTGCACTGTTGTGTCACCAAATACTCACGAGGATGATACAGATTGCGGGGTCATGCATGTGACGCCGAAAGAGATAGCCGATACGGTGGCGGCCGAGGGCTCGGAGGCGAAGCGCGCGGCCGAGCAGATCGACTACGGGCTGTTCTCGTCTGAGGAGCTCGAGGAATCCATCAGGGTGGATGTCCGCCTGCTTAGGGGCGCGAAGTCACTGGCTGGTGTTAATGTTGTTGGGCTCAAGCTAGACACGTTCACGGGAAAGGTTGAGCCAGTCGAAGTTTGAGTTGCTGCATACTGTCGCTTGCTGCCGCATTTTGGTCAATCTTTTCTTGGCTTCAGACGGGCCCATAGTATGGATTTCGGCGTGGGATCTCCTTCCTTTGCTTGGGTTCGTGAATAGTATTTCAGATGAACATTTGGGCCATCAAGGCAGATCATCAATCTCACTGCGATGATCTTAGATTTTGCTTATTACCGATTGTTCAACGTTTTCTGCCGCGCAACTTTTAAGTGGTTTTGGGGCTGTATGTAGTATACGTGGAGCCGCGCTGTCGAGAGGAATGAAATTCATGTCTTAGCTTGGGACTTGTTTGTGTGATGATCTCAGATTTCCCACCGTGTGACCACATTCAGCCGGGAACGCCCTATGGTGATGAATGTTGACGCTTAGGAGTGAGTTAACGTGAGGCGAATGTGCTGCACTTGTATCGCCAATTTATATTTATTGACATTGAAAAATGGTATATTTGCAGATGTGGAGAATGCCCCGTAGCATCATTATGTGGTCTAATATTTGGTCATTATACTGCCCTAAGTATGAGAGGCAGTTTTCATAACGGTTGTGGCCGCAGCCGCAGCTCTCCTGGCAAGTGCTCTTAAAAAGCATTACTTATATGAGACAACACGCGCCCGGTGGCACCTTCGATACCGACAGAGAGGTCCAGCCCTGTCCTTACAGTCACCATAGGTGGCTCACTTAAATCAGCACACCCTTGTTCTGCTTCTTGTCGACGTTGTAGTTCTTCCAGACCGCAATGCTGGGGATAGCCAGGACCAGGATGGCAGTGGCGGCGATGCAGCTTTGCTTCTGGTAGTAGCCCCAAGCCTGATCTATAGCGGTGCGAATAGCGCCACCCACGGGGTAGGTCTTTTGCACGAGGTATCCGCCATTGAAGATTTCCAGGTAGTCGGCCTTAGTCTCAGCAGGGAGTGCCCTGAGCAGCGCCTGAGGGAAGGTATTATTATAAATAGCCCCGGTGACAGCGAGGCCGATGGCGCCCCCGATGTTGGAGGCGAGGCCGATGAGGGACAGCATCATGGGCACGCCGTCGCGGTCGGAGGCTGCCATCACGGCCATGTCTTGGCTGATGACGAGCGTGCCGCCGGCGAAGGCGATGAAGATCTGGCACATGACCAGGTAGCCGATGCCCTGATCGGCGCCGCGGAAGTGGATCATGAGGCCGGCGCCGAGGATCATCAACGGCAGGCCGAAGAACAGCGCGGTGTATTTGAAGTGCCTCGTCTGTCGCACCCAGATACCAAAAACGACACCCCAGAATGTAGACCCAACGTTGTAGATCTGGCCCATGTAGCCGGCCATTGCAACATCGAGGTCGTACACGACCATGACGAAGTACTGGTAGTATAGATCCCATGCGTAGAAGCTGAAGTACAGGATGGCTGACAGGCAGCAGGCGCCAGTCACCGTGCGGCTCTTGAACAATTCCCATCGGATGAAGTGGTGACGAGCAAAGTACCGCTCCCAGACGTAAAAGACGGGGAATAGACAAGCACCAATGACGATCATCGCAATGAACTTGGCCGAGCTGTAACCTGCATACCCATACTGCTCAAGGGAGAAGGGCAGTAGGAAGAGGATGAAGGCGGCCATGAGGATCGCACAGCCAACGACGTCGAACTCGTGGCAGTAGTGGATGAAAGACTGGGTAAAACTGCGACCACTCTTCTCGCGCTTGAAGAGACCCAGCTTCTCGGCCTTGAGCGAGTAGAACTTGAACACGAGGGCCAGGGGCGTGAATACGAAGAACATGACGATGGTGAATGCGCCGTAGCCCCAGCGCCAGGTGGTGGTGTTCAAGAAACTCTGGGCAGCCAGCGGCGCGGTGAAGGCTGTGCAGATGAAGGGGGTGCCGACAAAGGCGAAAGCGAAGGCACGGTTCCGCAGGCCAGAGGTATCCGCGACGAAGACGTCCAGAATGAGGTAGATGGCGTCGTAACCAACCCAGTAAATAACGTATCCCGCAGCGTACGCGTCGGGGCCGTTGCTGCTCGCGATGATGATCATGCCGACCAAATAGACGCAGACGAAGAAGAAGAAGCCCTCTGCACGGCCCCAAATGTTGAGCAGTTTGGCGATGGGGAGCTTGATGACACCGCCGACAATGGTGGCGAGTATGTTCGCGGTCTCGATCTGGGGTGCGGCCGTGAAGTTGGCGTAGGCATTCAAGTTGAAGATGCTAGTGGTGCCCTGCTGGAGTGCCAGCATAAAGAAACAAACCCAGATCCAGCCGTAGGTGGCGTACAGAGCCCATTTGGGCCAGACCAAAGCAGCAGCTTCGGCTTTCTGCACACCTAGGGCGGCGTTGGCAGTGACATGGTCGGGGTCGGCCTGGATCTGCTTCTCGTTGATCTCCTCTAAACTGGCCCTCGAGGACAAGTTGGCGTCGGGCTCAGGAACACTAGGCTGCTCAACATCGTGCTCGTTTTTTACGTCGCCCGTTGGTGAACTCTGGTGCTCGGCTGACGCGACGGCATTCGTGTCGTGAGGCCGCTTAAATTTGTCGAGAAATCCCATCGTGGGTAGTTTTCTGCGTTCTTGAACGCGCTCATATTCGAGTCAGTCATTATCCAGACCGAGATGCGTAACGCGGGCGGGTGTTAATCCCGGGTTCGAGAGGTATTCCCTGTTTATAAACATGACATGCAGATTGGTCACTTTCTCACCTCAGTCTTCAAAGGCCCGTTTCCAATTTGGCCATTAGATACAGGAAACAGGCAGGTGAAAAGTCGGGAGGACTATGTGACAGGGAAAGAGAGAAAGAGACGACTCTGATCACTGACGAGTCCTGGCGTGACTTCAAGAGAAGAGAGGGTGGTACGCAATACTTGTACTGGGCTCCACGCTCGCTCCCACACCCCCAAACCCGTCGATCTCTGGACAGAGACCGTCTGAATTTTCCCCCCGACTAGTAGTAATGGACCGCGGGGGTCCAGTGCGGCATGCTACCATCTTGCCAGGCTTGCGCAGTCATGTCAGTCATGGCGGTCGGTCATGGCCGGGCATGGGCTTGCAACGCTCCCCACCTCCCGATGCAGTTGCTGGGAAGGGGCTGTTGAGGGTGTCGACGGCCTGGCCCAATGAGTGGCCAGCTCGGCCAGCTGGACTGTGACCGAAGCCGAATTATCAGGTCACGGCCTAAGACATAAAAGTCGCTGGCCAGTCTAGCTCAGCGCCAGTGATCTGATAAGATTAGATGCGCCCACCAACGAGGCCATCTCCTCCCGTCGTCCTTGCCCAATATCGCTCTGATCGTCCAGACCAGGAGCCATTCAGGATCTGTCCCGCTGTCTCAGTGCATCTTTGGTTAGCACTTTGTTAGTTAGCCCATCCGAGTTTTCTTTTCCATCATCCCGACCTGCCTAGAGCTGTGCCTGTTGGTGTCCCGCATCCGCCCAAGTCGCCTGACGAGGATGGGCAGAGTTTGGACGGACCGACTGGGCGGGGAAGCTTGACCGTGGCAAATGGAAGCTTAATTGCCTCACCTGCTGCACCAGCTCCCTGCATAGACACATTGGGAAATCGCATTGGCAGGAACCGATCTTGGCACATCTCTTGTCGCTGCCAATGTCGAGCACCCATCAGGCCGTCACCAGTGCTTCCAGCCATCCCTATTGCCTAGCAACTGAGCGGCCTCCCTGGCTGCATGCATGCATGCACTGCCGAGCTGGCCCACCCGCGTCCCGCGATCGTGGATCGGCGCCTTGCTTAACGAGGCCAAGCGTCCGTCTACGACACCGCGAACTTTTTCGATCAAGACTTTTCACCTGTAAGGTGGTGTTGCAGGGCAGACAAGTGGGCTGCCTTTCAGCTGCAGAGGTAATCTGTCAAATTAGCACAGGCAGGTCATCAAGGTCATCAAGCGAATGAGCTTGTTGAAGAGGACCGTTTCGACAGCTAAGTGGGAACACACGAGGTTGGTCCTCCGCGAGTAACCAGGAAGTGGCCCACTCCGCACCTCGGAGCCACCAGTACGGGAGGCCTGACCGGTCCCAGTGGGTATGGGCAGATACGAGCAGACATACATGCACATAGACTACACTGCCGCGGCCCGCGAGTCTTGCACTTCGCCTTTCCTGGCATCAGCAGACACAGCATGTGGCGCTGATGTCCGTCTTCCATCGTCCAATCACAACACCGACGTTGGAAAACAGACGAGTCAAGACTCAGCAGGCGACGTCTCCTTCGGAGAATGCACCTGTCTTGCTTGGGCCATGCGTGCCTTCGACTCGACTCTGCACGTCTGGCCCACAGGTGTCCCTGAGCCACTCAGTTCTGTGCGCAGGTGACCTCCATTGGCTTCGTCTGTGAGGCGGACCCTTTGCTGGGGGTGCTGAGCAGAAATGCCAGGCACTGCGCCGACCAAGAATGGAAAGCCAAGAGCGCTTAGATCCTGACTTGGAAAGAGCGTTCTTGCTTCTGTCTGGCACGATACGTGTTTACTGAATTGTCCTGCTTGAACAATTGGAAAAAATGTGAAGTATCAATGCGGCCGTGGAAGGAGCTATCACAGTACCTGCCAGGCTATCGAGAACGCAGCCGAGGATACTATGAGTTTGGGGAGGGGGCGAGAACCGAACGTGGACTTGCCAACCATCCCTACCGAGAAATGTATGTGAGGGCGCGAAGACATCCTGCGCTTGCACTTGCGGATCACCACTGCACACCTTCGAACTGGATTGCTTGGATTGTGACTTTCATTTTGATTTCTTTTGGTCGACTAGACAACCATATATCACACCAACACACCCTTATCTGCACCACAACGCCCCAACCACACCCACCCAAACTCTCTCGCTCCCACATCCCAGACTTTTGACAATGCTCAATACTTTTCAATCAAACAGACTTCCCCTACTCCCTCAGGTTGACCACGCAACGGATGCAGTCGCCCGCCTTCATGTCGTTGAAAGCCTGTGCAGGGTACGGGTCAGTAATGTATCACCATGTGAAATGCCACACAGTCTGGTGCTTTGCTACTTACCTGGTTGATGCTCGTCAATGGCTGGCGGTGGGTGATGAACTCGTCGACCTTCAGGTTACCGTCGAGGTAGTCCTGGACGAGACCAGGAAGCTGACTTCGGCCCTTGACACCGCCAAAGGCGCAACCCTTCCAGACACGGCCAGTGACCAGCTGGAATGGGCGAGTTGAGATCTCCTGGCCGGCAGCGGCGACACCAATGATGATGCTCTCACCCCAGCCCTTGTGGCAAGCCTCCAGGGCAGCACGCATGACACCGACATTACCAGTGCAGTCAAAGGTGTAGTCGAGGCCGCCGTCCGTCATCTCCACCAGCTTCTCCTGGATCGTCTGGCCGTTCAGCTTCGTTGGGTTCACAAAGTCGGTGGCACCGAACTTCTTAGCCCAGTCCTGCTTGGCATCGTTCACGTCCACCACAATAATCTTGGAAGCCTGGTTCTTCACGGCGCCCTGGATGACCGAGAGACCGACACAGCCCGCGCCGAAGATGGCCACGGTGGAGCCCTTCTCAACACCGCCCTTGCCGGCCGTGATGGTTGCAGCGCCGTAACCGGTGGTGATACCGCAGCCCAGCAGGCATGTGCGGTCCATCGGGGCCTTGTCCTGGGTGATGGCAACAACCGAGATGTCGGCCACAACGGTATATTGGGAGAAGGTCGATGTACCCATGAAGTGCAGCAGGTCCTTACCCCGGGCCTTGAACCGGGAGGTGCCATCGGGCATAACACCCTTGCCCTGTGTTGCTCGGATCTTGCCGCACAGGTTGGTCTTCCCGCTCTTGCAGAACTTGCACTCCTTGCACTCGGGTGTGCTATTTTCCAGCCGTGTTAGCCCAGGTTCCCGGGTATCAGTCATGGTGCAAGCTGCCAAGCCGAAGTGGAACGCCGAAACTGCCCGAGCTGGCCGGCCAGAACCGCATCCCCACTTTCCGCCTCCAAATGAACCAAGGAGCTCGGGCGCCAGTTGTCGACCGGGGCTCCGGCGGGGTCGAGGCCAGAGATTGTGATGCGATTGTGAAAAAAGACACGACAGGAGAGCGCGGGGGTTGCTTACTAAAGTGCAACGACATGGTCGCCAGGCTTCACGTTGGTAACGCCCTCGCCCACAGACTCGACAACACCAGCACCCTCATGACCCAGGACGATGGGGAAGGCTCCCTCGGGGTCCTTGCCGGACAGAGTGTAGGCATCTGTGTGGCAGACTCCAGTGTAGTAGACCTCAATACGGACTTCGTGGGCTCTTGGGGGCAGGACTTCGATGTCTTCGATAGAGAGGTCCTTGCCGGCTTCCCAGGCGACGGCGGCCTGTGAATTGTCAGTATGAAACCCCGGCTCTATCGCGTTTCGCTCGACGGCTACCGACCTTGCAGGTGATGGTCTAGAGATCAATTGTTAGCATGAGTTTCAGTCTAAGCGATTGCTTCCAGAGCCCCGCGGACGGCTCCGAGGTAATGGTTGCTCACCTTTCCAACGGTATCGGCGGGCATCTTGATGTGTGGTGAGAATTGTCTGTTTGGCGGAGGAGTGAAGGTGTGAAATGGGGAGGAAAGCGGGCCAAGATCCCAAGGAGAGGTAGGCTTTGTCCTTTATTAGTAGTGTGTCAGGCCAAGATACGATGTCGGCATGATCACGGGTCTATGACCACCGTTCACGCTGTGAAGGTGGGGCTCCGTACTACATAGCTTAAATCCGTCTACCGTATCTGCAAGTTATGTACGGGAGACATCGCAAAACACTCGAGACTGGCCCAGCCCCGCACCAGCAAATCTTCAACCGTGAGCGAAACATTGGATGAGATTACCGTCTCGCGCCTCCCCAGGGATCCAATGGCCTGGAGCTGCCCGTTGCCCGCCGTGTCTTGCGCAACTTTCGGCGAAGGTTGCCCAGTGACGTATTGACAGATGGCGGGGTAGCTTCGCCCCGGGACATGCCAAGCGGGTGCGGCATTCGGGAAGTCGGCGTTCTGTTGCTCGCTGTGACTCTGCCGCCCGTCCAGGCCATTGAGCTTCGCTTGGACGTGGCTTGGTAATAACGAAGACGGCCTACGGATGTCCTGGGGCGCAATTTTTCCCCGCAAGGTCAAGACGGCAGGTAGGAAGACCACACCGTCCATTTCCCCCCTAGTGGAGCTATGGACTTAAGCCTCACTCCGATGCCGCGGCGCAAATGGTAACGATTAAAACCATCTTGATGATGCGATTTTCAATTGTTCACTCTCGAACCGGTCAGTCATGTATTTGCTTGTCATGAGCTATGCTGCGCTACCATGCTCTAGGCAACGAACGTGTCTGTTCGCTGGACTGATACGCGGCCGGTCCTGAAGACGGAGGTTGTAGAATCGGCTACGTTACTCAAAATGTCGGCTTACAGACTTTTTGAGGAGTGTGAACGGGGTTGAGATGGCTTATACCCTATCCTCTGACTGCCATCTTATGTCTAGCGTAGCGGCGGCGGCGGCGAGCTAGGAGCAATCTGAGAAGTAGGTCTTGCTGAGTCTTTCAAAGACGTGCTCATATGTCAAGGCGAAGGCCCGGCAGGCCTGCCTTGGGTCCGTCTCTTGACAGTTTGCTGTTCTGCATCCAGCTTAAAATCTGTCCTGACTTATGTTTACCAGTCAACTCATCATACCAGATTTACGAACCACGTTGTGCACATCGTCCTCTGATTTCGAGTTTGATCTGACTCCTGTGCTCCTGCAGTCTGTATTGACTCAGCGCTGAGAGGAAGACGGGCCACTTTCCCTGACCTTCAGAATGGATCGGAGAGGGGATAGTTTTACCTGTTTCCCAGACCTCCCCTGCGAACTGCGCTGCCAGATCTGGGGCAAGGTCGTACCCGACTACGGCATCTACTTAGTCAAATGCGATGCTGCCCTCGTTGACCACACCCACAACCAGGACAGCCGCAGAACCCTTCGGCTAGCCCTCAGGCCGGCAGACCATGAGTACGGCATCTGGAGTCATAACCAGCGAGTCCGCACCCAGAAAATCCTCCTCGCAACATGCGTCGAGTCTCGGGCTGAATTCTGCAGACACTTTCCTGACACCCTCGGCGGCGGTGTCCCGCGCTTCAGTTTTCGACATGATCTGATCTACATGGTGTCAGACGTCTTCCTTCGCGACGCATTGATGTGCCAGAAGCACGATCTGGAGTTCAACCTCGAGTTCGAAGGTGGCTGGAACACGCTCGTTCACCGGTTGGCTCTGAACGGCGAGTTTTGCCAAACTTGGTCCTGCGAAGTTCGCATGCCAGCACTGCTGGGCATTGTGCAGTATTTGCACTGCTTGCTCATCAAGAGGTTCATGGATTTCCTCACCACTTGCATCAGCCTCAAGCAGCTCGTCCTCGCCAGGTCAGACGGGATCGGCTTCGACGCATGGTTGCAGCAGCCTCGTGATCAGCGGACGACCCTCACCGAGAACTTGGTTGATTCCTACGGAGGCTTGACGTGCCCGGCCGACAGATACTCCCATGCGTTGGTGGTCGGTCTGGATAGGAGTCCGTTGTTCTTGAGGCAGATCATCCTCAACGACCTAGAGTCCGTCATCGATCCCAGTTGGGTGGGCAAGATAAGGACTGGGTACCCTATGCTCAAGGATTTGGAGGTATCGAAGATGGTGCACGTCAGTCGCGAGCTTCGATGGCTCTGCAAGGAGCTTTGAATATCGAGCCGTTGGTGTGGAGTCCCGAGCAAATAAACGCGACAATCGAAGGGCTTGAGAATGAAGGGGAATTTGTCATGGCCGTCGTACAACGTCCTTTTACGGTGAACATGCATCGCTTCCCGAAGCTGGGTCGATCGACCTTGCATGTGGCCCAAACACTCGAAATCGCTAGGGTGAGGTGCGATGACAAGCGGAATTCGCAGAAGAAAGCCTTGGTCTCCTTTTCATCAGTGTGCTGCCCTGCCCTAAGTGCTGCTGCCGAACTATGACTTTGTACTGTGCTTGCAGCATCTAGGCCACCTATGCACGCAAGATTTGAGATCTTGGTCAACTGCTTGCTAACAGAGTCTACTCACCAAACTCCTTCATGCCAGCTCCTTCGAAACACAGGTACCCACGTATTCCATGATCCTTCTTTAGATTATTCAGCCGCTCTGGCTTATCGACGATATCACCGCGGACACAGAAGCTCCGGGACTCGAGATGCAGGCTCTGAGACCCTAATATCAAATACCCTTGCGACGTGTCAGATACAGAGCGCCACACAGAATTCCTTCCTGATAAACAGATAAACACCACCCGAGGCAGCGCCGAGTCGACATCTGCAGCCCCTGAAATCTGACAGTCCCCTAACCCTTGCCCCTGATTTGAGTTCGAGGCCCCTGAGGGCATTTTGTGGGCCTCTCCACCGTGCAGGAGCCGCGTGTCACGGCCAATGGAAGCCGTGAGAAATTGTGGTCTCCTGCTGCATTCTTCGTCGGGGCGACAAGCGGTCAAAAGGTCGTCTGGACCACCCGCGTGAGTTGGTGGGCTCGTGCTATATACCCTTTAGTGTGCTGCTCACAATGAGACTGTCTCAAGGTAAAGTCCCCCCCAGTTCCCATTCATGACGGGCTCGTCGTCGTGATCTGCACTCGCCCACACGCAACAACCCTAACAATGGCGGCGCGCAGCATCCAAGACGTATCTTGACCTTCCAACATTCGCGGAGCCAGGCGAGTATAGCATCGTGATCTGCGCGGATGACGACGAATATGCCGGAAGGTCCAAAATTCTCCAGAAGGTTTTGTGCACCCCAATTATTTATCCTGCCCTTTTTTATCCCGAGGGCCCCGAATGCCGCTGAGCCTAAAACCTCACTAACATACGGTCCCCTAGTTCGTGCCCAACGATGATCCCAGTAACGCGGCAGACAATGATGGGCGCTGCCGCAAGCTGATGGACATCTCTGGCGCGGCCACGGCCGTCGAGCTCTTGGAGCTGGGCCCGGAGACGGACACGGCGATGCTCAGGTATCAGGTCGAGTACGCCGACGCATTTGCGTTCGTCTTCAGCCTCTACTCACCCAAGACGCTGGAGACCGCCCAGAAGCTGCACGACAAGGTGGCGGGTTCAGCGAGGAATCATCACAACATCATCACCATGTCTGACTATGAGAGGCCCGGGATGACGGTGCCCGTGTTCCTGATAGGGAACAGAGACGAGGACCTGGCTCCTCCTCAGGGTGAGTTGCAAAAGTGGTCCCAATGACTCCAAAAAAGAAGCCACTACTGACATTCTGGATCGTTCACGGTAGACATTGAGGAGGGCGACTTCTCGCCAACAGCATTCAATGAGAACGCTGAGGCGGAGTTGAGAGCAGTGAGAGAGAAGGGGCGGGCCCTGGCTCAGGAGTGGAAGTGTGCCTATTTCGAGGTCGACACGTCCAAGAGCGGAGAGCACGGCGTCGATGAGGCGATCACTGGCATTGGACACATCATCAAGGCGGCAGAGAGACCGTCGACCTCCTCCACAGCATCCTTCCGGACCCCAATGAAACCACCCAAGCAGTACAGGATACGGCGCTTTCTAGGGCGGATGAGCAGAATGACGAGCTTCAGTAATTGAGATATCGAGGGGTGGGGCCTTTCACGTGGGCAAGGTGCAGTGGCTGGGGCTGGTCGGGACACATTTTCTCCTTAGTAACTAATGGCATCGGCAAGCAGCAGCATCTATCTGGTAGGTATACATGGAGGAGTTAGGGAGTGAGGTCGTGTACACGGGGGTAACCACTCAAGGTCTGATACTGTCCAAGATTGAACGTTCGCGTCAGCCTCGTGTAGTAAAATCACATGCGTGCATAGCTGTCGACAATATTGCTCGGGCAACCAGGAACCCCGTACCTGCGCCTCAGCTGCAGGGATCAGCAGTAGATTGGCTGCCCTCGGGACCCTGAGGTCCCGGGTGCTTATTCAGGGGCTCGACGTCTTTGCCCGCACACCTGGTCTAAATTAGTCTACGGTATATCTGTTTAAGTGGACATTATAGTTAGATCGCAGGCGCTTATTGGCCTCCCCCCACAATGGCATTGCAAATGAAGCATCAGGAGAGAGCAGCGAACAGTCATGAATTGACTGTATACCAAATTTACAATGCATGTCACCAAGCCGGGCCATCCGAATGGCCGTCTTAGCGCCTGCGAGGCCGATCTTCAGGCTGCAGCACAGATCCACCGCGCTCACCGCTGTCGGCGACAAAACCTAGAGGCACGCCCGCCTGCACCTGGTGAGCTGGGTTCAGCCCGACTTCACATCTGATATTCAGCCTGAGCACATTACCGGCCCCAGCATCCTCCACCCCCTCGAATTCTTTGTGGGACTGCGCAATGAAGCCATATCAACCCTCCCCACAGCAGACCATGGACCGCGCCGATTCCTGGCCGGTGGCCCAGGCGGCGCCCGACACCGAGGCCGGGTCCGGCATCGACGTCGACGACCTCGGGGAGACGCTGTCGTTCCTGCGGTGCTTCGACACCATCTTCCTGGTCGACGACTCGGCGGCGATGGGCCCCTACTGGTCCGACGTCAAGGCCCTCCTGGAGCGCATCACGCCCATATGCGCCAAGTACGACCCGGACGGGATCGACCTGTTCTTCCTGAACCACAAGCCCAAGAGCCTGCTGGCGAGCATGTCGTTCCGCAAGTCCGGGTACCGGCGCATCGGCGGCAACACGGCCGACACGGTGGCCGGGGTGTTCGAGAAGGTCAAGCCCAGCGGCAAGTGCAACATGGGCGCGCGCCTCACCAAGCTGTTCCACTGGTACCTCGGGATGCTGAAGCAGGACGAGGAGGGCGCGGCCCTGAACCTGATCGTCATCACGGCGGGGGCCTTCAACGACGACATCAAGGCGCCGCTGGTCCACGTCGCCAAGAGCCTGGACGAGATGGGCGTCCCCGAGCACCAGGTCGGCGTGCAGCTCTTCCAGATCGGGAAGCCCACGCTCGAGGTCGCCCAGACCTTCGAGTACCTGGACGACCAGCTCCACAAGGAGGCCCACACCAGGGACATCGTCGACACCACCACGTGGACGGGCAAGCCGGGCTCGCTGTCCACGGACGACCTGCTCAAGGTCGTGCTGGGCGCCGTGGTCAAGAAGCTGGACGAGCGCAGCAAGGGGATGGAGCTCAACAGCGCCGCGCCGGCGAAGCGCTTCGACGGGGATGTAAATTGAGCTTCTTTCGTCCGGGCAGCTGGTGCCGGGTTGAGTTCAAGGGAATCGGGGCACCATGTTGGGGATCGCCCAGCAGCGGCGTGGACAAGGCCTTGGGGGAGAGAAAGGCGCTCCAATTCAACCCCTCTGCGGAGCTGCAGTACCGGGAGAGCCCCGTCTCCCCGGCTGGTTTTGCGAGGAGCAAAAGCCATGGCAGGGAGCGAGCTCACGGCGAGGTAGTTGATCTCATCGTCACCACTGCGCCCGGGGTCTGGGCGCGCTAAGCAGCCTCTAGTCTGTCCTTGCCCTGGATTCCCGACGTCAGCTCGCAAAACGTTGCGGCAGCTGAGCGCTGAGGCTCCATTCTACTGTAACTTACTCTGTTGTAAATCACGACAAAAGGCGAGGTAGCCCAGTCCCCTTTCCCCATCACCACAGGAACAAAACAAAACAAAAATATACCCCAGTGCATTATACCCAACCAAAATAAACATCTTCCAAATCTTGTTGTGTGTCTACCATGTCTCTCCTACGTTCCCCGGCCCTGACCAACCTCCTCGGCCTCGCCAACCTGTCCGCCCTAGGGGCCGCGACGCTCTACCTCAGGTCGCTGCACGCCAGGAACCTCGAGGAGCATGCCGAGCACGAGGCCCGCATGGACGGGCTCGAGGGCACGCTGCGCGGCCACATCGGGCTGATCGAGGACTCGCTCGAGCGCCTCGAGGGCCAGAAGATGAAGGGGATGAGCGAGAAAGCCCAGAAGCTCTATATGGCGCGCGGGGGGGAGGACGACGGGGAAGGAAAGTCGTAGAGGCCGGCCGACCCCCTCCCCTCTCCCATCCTTCCCCTCACGGATAGGCGTATGTTGATGATGTGGAACCGACCCATCTTGCGCCCTGCAGTCGCAACCCACGGCTCGTTTCGCCCGTGGGTGCCGGTCCTCAGAGACCTCAGCTGTCACCCAATGGGCTCGTTGATATTGGTCCATTCCATTTGACACGTCCGGGATCTACATCGTGGCCTGCTTTGTCTGCCCTGGAACGTTCGGGTCGGCCTGGCGGCCGAAGAGTGGGGCCGACTTTCGACAACACGTGGGGACGGCGGCCCGTCGCAGCGAGCGTCAGACATAGCTGGAATTCTGGGCTACGAGTCGAGATCATTCGGAAGCATACCGGTACGGAGAACATGTCAGTGGTCTACAGCATCACAAATAGCAGGAGTCAAAGAACATTATTGGCACTCGTCACTGAAGGGGTGAACGTTGTTTGGCAGATCTTGTTATTATTATATCCTGCGCAATTGCATGCGCGTCTCAGTTGTCATTTAGCTAATGTTCAGTGCTATTTAGAGCAGCCGCTTGGTATCTTTGTCCCCCGTGAATCCGATCTGATCGGCTGAAATATCCATCTTTGACTGAGGCTTTTGGCTCATCAGAAGTCACGGGTTTACAGACAAGCGGCTCTCTCGCTCAGAGAGGCCAGCAAACTTAGAACTTGCGGGCGACCTTGCCGTTGGAGCCCCGGCGGACGGCGGGGGCAGCAGCGGCGGAGCTGGAGGCGCCGCCGGCAGGGGCAGTGCCGGAGGAGCCGCCGGCGACACAGTTGGAGCCGGTCAGGGGCGCGAAGGGCCCGTCACCCTCGCGGAAGACCTCGGGGCCGGGGTTCTCGAAGGTGTAGTCGCTGCCCTCGGTGGTGGTGCAGCTGTTGACGTCGGGGACGTTGGCGACGGCCATGTCGGGCAGGGCGCTGAAGGCGGCCTCGTCGCCGCCGGTGCCGGTGAGCTCGACGGCGGCGCAGTTCATGTAGAACTCGCGGACGCCGCCGGACTTGTTCATCCAGGTCCAGGCGAGGGTGGCCTTGCCGGCGGGGATGTCGGCGGGGACGGTGAAGTTGTACTTGTCGGGCACCTCCAGGGTTGCGGACTCAGGGGTCAGGTTGCCGGTCTGGCCGCGGGCGGGGCAGCCGCCCTCGTAGGAGGTGATGACCTTCCAGGCTGAGTCCTTGCTCGGGGCTTCGTCGTAGGTCAGGGAGATCTGGCAGGAGCCGCCGGCGTGGACGGTGGAGCCCATGAAGGCGAGGTCTTGGGTCTCGCCCAGGGCCATCGGGTTGACCGTCCCGCTGGTCTTGCCCTGGCAGGGGAACGGGTTGTCGGCGCCGATGGGGGAGTTGATCATTCCGCCGAAGGGCTCGGGCTTGGTGATGACAATGTGGGCGGAGGCGGTGGCGGCCAGGATGGAAAGGATCTGGATCGAGGACAGCATCTTGAGGGAGTGTGGTCAGATGATCGTACCGGACGAATCTAAAAGTGGTGTGGTAAAGATAGTGGTGGACTGAGAAGTCTGGTAATGAAAGTGAGTGTAGAACGATGGATGCAAACGCGCCAGGCGTGTAAAATTAGTGAGTGAGTAGTGTAATGGGGGAAATAGAAGAAGAATGCTGTGATGATGAGGGTGGCATGAGAGTGGTGTGATGGACAGGCGAAGCCATTCTTATATTCCCGAGAGCCACCGGGCATCACGGGCTGCCTTTGACCGCAAGCCATCCTGTGGGATACGATGTGGTCTAGATGCGCCACCCGAAGGCAGTAAGATGTTGTTTTGGTGTTGACGAGGCGGCGGCCAGCCAAGTCAAACCAGTCACATATGATACCTGCGGATTCGAACAGCCTCATTGGCCCGACACCCCAGCAGCGATCTGGTGAGACGGGCGAGATCTGATCCAGCTGCAACGAGGCCGCATTTTGCTCCCGTGGGGTTTGATGCCGGATTGGTGGCGCCCAGGGTGATTGGGCGTCTTAGACTCTCGCTCCGGAGCCAGGCCCGTTCTTCCTCCTCGGACGCGGCCTATGGCGGCCGGGCTTGACACTGAACCTGGCCGTAAGATTCAGGTTTGGATGAACGGAGGACGCGTGAGACTCCTTCAAACGTAAGAGTGGCCATGGGGGCGGCCGGTTTTGGGCTCCTCGCTGCACAGAGTGTGAGCCACCGCACCGTGTTCAATTGATGGCTGCGAGGTATAAAAGGGCCTGCCAAGACTGCAGCCTTGAGTAAGCGCATGAAGGAGAGTCCATCTTTCCCAAAATACTCATGTTTTGGGGGCAGGGCCACTTTGTACTACTCCCCAATCCCACCGTGTGTTTACTTACTTCCATATGTGGAGCCCTTCAGCTCACTTTCAAAGCGGGGCGCAGCACTCCTGTGAGCCGCCCCAAGCCCCAAGTTCCTGCCAATACGGGATTGATGAGGAATCATAATTCAAATACTCATTTCATATGGGTGCACTCATCCAATCTGTCCAATTCGGTGCCTTCAATCGGTATGGCGAAAGCTGCTACAACTGCACTTGGACTTTTCTCCCGGCATGCGAAAGACAATCCGGGATACTGAATTGAAAACAGAATATCTCCAGTGAGTCGCAGGTATCATACACCATAATTGTTCTGGATGCTCTCCAAGTCTGAAAAGTTACAAAACACTTGAATCATTTCAGGGTGCCTTGTGCAGCAGTCACTCTGCCGACATTTGGTCTCAGCAGCCGAACTGCCACTCAAGATCTTGAGATGACCAGTCTCACGAACCATCATATATACATCATAGAAAAGACACAATTGATTCAATCTACAGTATACGGAACAATCTCTTCAAATGGAGTATGTTGAATTTTGCCAGCCCTTGACATCAGCAGGGTACGCATTGCCAACCGCCGTTCCAACCTTGCGTTTTACCCTCGATGCCGACGACACGCGACCATCCCCAGATTCCATCCCTTGCTCACATACATAAACATTCCATTGCGCAAGCTTAAACACTTCGTTCCGTAATTTCTTCTCCCTTCTTCCCCTCTTGATTTGTATAAGAAACATGATCCTCAAAGACAGAAAGGTTGTTGAATAAAGACTTCATTAGCTATCAAATTTCCCTTCGTCAAATCACTATAGAGCATGGGTGCCTTTCTCTTTAAATTTGCTCCCATTCTTTTTTTTTTCTTTGCGCAGAGAAAGTGAGTTTTGGTCTTCATCCATCAGGTTCTTCCTTACAGCACACATTACTTGAGTGCTCTCACTTTATCCTTCCAATTGGTTTATAGTCACCCATCTCACTACGCCCATGTAGCGAAATGACTCGTTTGCTAATACATCTCGTCAGAAATACAGCACTGGGTCACCATAGTATGAACGGCAAAGGCACTAATATCAAAAATTTGGAGCAGAAGTATGCTTGAATTGATCAATTATTTAGAGTATCAAACCCTCAACCGTCATCATTACAGAGTCATAAAGGGGGAATCCCGAAAATTGGACTCCATAGATCCCAAAAGAGCCAAAGTATGGATCGTCAAAACATATCCAGAAGCAAGACTCATCTTCCTCAACCACCCCTCTAGCCCTGGAAGTCAACCGCCTGGCTCGCGTCGCCAGCGGACTTCTTGTCGGTGGCGATGTTGGTGTCGAGCTTCTTCTGTTCGGCGGCGATCTTGTCGGCGTTGTCCTTGCCACTCTGGGCCTGCTGGATCTGCAGGTCGAGGACCTCGAGCTTGAGCTTCAGGACCTTGTTCTTGATCTTTCCGACCTGGAGGGCATCGGCGTCGGCGCCGCTGGCGGCAGCTATGGCATCGTTGAATCCGCCCGTGTCGACCTCGGCGCTCTCGGCCACCTCCCTGGCGTCGCTGATGATGGTTGCGTCGGCAGGGTCGACATTTGCCAGGTCGTTCTCGTCAATCTAGAAAGACCCAGTATGTAAGCGGCTGAGGGAGAACAGAAAACCGATGGCTGGGCAGTGATGACAAGGCGTTGAGTGGTTATGAGAACTTACAGGGAACTTCGCCTGGACCTCAGCGAGTGCATTGCCGGCAACTCCGTCGCTGACCTGGAAATCGGCGTAGCTCTGCTTGGTCAGGACGGCGGCACGCTTGTGGTGGGCATCCTGAGCGGTGGGCAGGGCCAGGGCTGAGGTGGCAAGAAAAAGGATGGCAGTCTTCATATACATCTTGGTTGATTTGAAAGAAGGTGTTGTTTGTGTGTTGTGAGAGACGACGATTAACGAGTGAATATCGAACAGTAAAATTAAACAGCACAGCTGTGTCGAAGAACGGAGAACGGATGAACGGTTGGGAGGATGTTTGGATGAGTGTGAGTTGTGGGGAGTGAGATCTTCTGTCGTACCGCCGGATGAGACGAAGATCTTATAGTCGTTCGCGAAGCCTGTCAACCGTCGTCTTCGAAAAGCCCAGTGGGCTTGGCGAGCTAGTTCTTCAAACTCTTGAGACTCTTCCGAGCTCGAACCCGGGGTGTTCCAGGGGAGGGGGGAGAAGGGGCCGCAGAGACGCTCCTCAGGAATTGTCCTATGCCTCATGTCGAAAACATCGCCAAGGCCTGACAACCCACTCTGGCAGAGCCGCGATAATGCCACCGGTTCGTTACCGAGCACGACAGACACGAGGGAACCTCACCAGCCCCAAACCGGCAATTATGGTGCCATTGGGACGTGTTCGTCCAGCATGCAATCCCTGACGAGACACGGCAGGATAGACCCCTCGGTAGGGATGTCACCGGACGAGGCAGCGGCAGGTGCACGGAGATGCTATGAAGGGTTTGGGCGAAAGCGAGCCCATGGTGTTTTCGCGTGTTCGCAGATCGACGACCGGTACCACGGATCCAATGAGGATCCGTTTCCCACAGGGCGATGCCCAGAAAAGACAAGACCAGACAAGCTCCGACAAGCTTAAATGATCGGCAGGCACATCTTGGCCTGGTGTTGGCGGGTGTAGGTGGCGGTTGGTAGTTGGGACGAGGGCGGGTGCGCCGAGCGGCGGTCGCCTGAGTTGGCCGCTCGTCTCAATGGTGTCGCACTTGATGTGTGATCTGAGCCGGGATGCCAGGGTAATGGTAGGATGACCACTCAGAAGAGGGCGCCAGCGACAAGGTTGGCTGGCCGGGGCTGTTTGAGGTGTGGGGCTTTCGGTGGTTGCTGCGACGTGTGAGGCTGTTCTCTTTTCCGCCGACCCCTTTCCCACCATCACCACCGTCGGCGCATGACCGTGATTTGATGATGACATGCGCCGGCGAAGTATGAATAGTCGCCATTGCCCTGTAAGGAGAAATGAGCCTGGCTGTTGATGAATGTCGTGTTGCGACGAAGCAACCAAATCAGCCCAGGAGCGGGTTGACAGGCTCCTGCTTTTTGGTGGACGCACCCCTGAACGACTGACTGTGTGTCAGGCAGTCAAGCTTCGGATTAAGGTTGCAGGGCACGCCCACTAACGAGTTGAGCCTCATCGCTCGTGACGGCCTGGGACGATTTAGAGGCAGGCGGATCACATATTTTTTCCTCCAATCCAAGGTTTGCATTTCAGCCGATCATGACCACTGTTGTCAAGATGGAAGAAAGATGAACGCACTACACTGGGAGCCGTCGGCTTGTAAGGTGGGTACAACGGCCACAAGATCAACCAAATGATCCAATCATCTTACACGCATGGCCATCTCACAACAGGAAAGGCACCGAGGCATTATGGGACAAGGCATGTCCATTAATAGGTTCGCCGCTTTACTTATTAGCCCCAGGTACAGACTAATGTGGTGCAGTGTAAACGGGAATGGCTCTTGCCGAGCACGTTTATGGACATGACTATACCAGGTTCGACGTTCCTGCATCGATCAAATCAATCCATGTACTCTTGTTACCCCGCAGTTTTGGAGATCCTACGGGTGCGTAGCTTGTACCGGCCAGGTGCTACAGTGGTACAGTATGCAACCCCGAGATCAACCCCGAGATCAGCAACGTCATGCCGAGGACGGCCTGCACGTTGGAACATTGTTTGTACAATAGATATGCCTTGTGAGACGATAACACGATGCCATCACTTCTGTCTGTCTTGGGAGGAGAGCCGTCCAATGACACTGCAGTTGAGATTCAATTCAATTGTCACCTCTATTTTCTGAATCCGACTCTGTTGTGACATGGCTGTAGGTCCCAGGATCGACGACCGTTGGGGTAGGGAGGCATCGTGCCTATGCCGTAGATTACCGACCGGCAACCCCGCCCATCATCTGGTATCTTAACAATGCCGAGGAGTCGGCCTCCAAGTGCCCTTCTATATTGTCTCCTCCGGCAAACAATAGATAGTACCAGCTCTATCACCACTTGTCTCCCCCATCACAGAGCCCTTGTGTCGCCAAAATGCCTCACAAGTCCCTCTATACCGACGTTGACATTCCTGACGTCGACATCTTCAGCCTGCTGTTCTCGCGGCCCGCGAGGCCCTTCCCTGACACCAAGGAGCTGCTCACCGACGGCGAGCGCCCCTTCCGCTCATACACCCTCGCCCAGCTTCGCAACGCCGCCACCGAGTTCGGCAAGGGGCTCAAGGCACTCTGGCAGTGGAAGCGCGGTGACGTCCTCGCCTTCTACACCCCCAATGATGTCGACACCCCGGCCCTGACCTGCGGTGTCCTCTGGGCCGGCGGTTGCGCTTCGCCCGCCAACCCGCTCTACACCCTCGACGAGCTGACCTTCCAGCTCAAGAACAGCGGCGCCAGGGGCCTTGTCACCCAGCTGCCCTTCCTCCCAACCGCACGGCAGGCCGCCGCCCTCGCGGGCATTCCCGAGGACAGGATCATCCTGCTGGGCGAGGAGGGCGATCCAGAGGGCAAGTTCAGGCACTGGAGCAGCATCAAGCCCACCGCCTACACCAGCCGCTATGCAAAGACCAAGGTGCAGCCGAAGAAGGACCTGGCCTTCCTCGTCTACAGCTCCGGGACCACGGGCCTCCCCAAGGGCGTGTGCCTGACGCACTACAATGTCATCTCTAACCTGCTCCAGATGGAGCCTATGGAAGGCCTTTACCTGAAGCCGGACGGCGGGCCTGGGAACAGAGGTGATCGCCTGCTAGGAGTGATCCCTTTCTTTCACATATATGTACGTTCGTTCCTGGATAAAGATGGATGGCAGGGTTATGCGCCCTCATCAGACTGCCCGGACTAACAGCACACGACAGGGCCTGGTGAACAACGTTTTTATGAGCATGTATTCCGGATGGCAATTAGTAGTCCTCTCACGCTTCGACCTTGAGAAGGCCTGCCGGATCATTCAGGACTTCAAACTCACCTTTGCCTACATCCCACCTCCAGTGGTTTTAGCTCTCAGCAAGGAAGCAGTGGTAGACAAGTACGACCTGACATCACTGAAGATCCTCCACTGCGGCGCTGCGCCCATCACCAGCGACCTGATCGAGATGGTCTGGAAGCGCCTCAAGGTACCCGTGAAGCAGGGCTATGGGCTGTCTGAGGCCAGTCCCGTCTCCCATGTCCAGTCGCCGGATGAGTGGGCCAAGTTCATGACCTCGGTTGGCAAGCTGGTCCCGAACATGGAATCGAAGATTGTTGATACGGAGGGCAACGAGGTGGCAGTTGGTGAGGTATGTGGTCTGAGGCTTCTTGTTCAGACTCGCGTAAACAGTATGCTGACGTGGATATGTGATCATTATAGCCAGGTGAACTTTGGCTCAAGGGCCCCAATGTGTTCGGAGGCTATCTGAACAATTCTGAAAAGACTAAAGACGCCTTTTCAACAGACGGCTGGCTCAAGACAGGTGACATTTTCAAGATCGACAAATACGGCAACTACTATTGTGTTGATCGCTTAAAAGAACTGATCAAATACAGTAAGCCCGTCCCCCCCCCCCCTTTCCTCATTCTCACAACCAGCTGGGCCGCAGAGAATTGACGCAATATTCTGTCAGAGGGATTCCAGGTTGCGCCGGCCGAGCTAGAGGGCCTGGTAGTGGGCCACCCGGATGTCGCAGATGCATGCGTTATTGGTATTTACGACCCCGGTCAGGCGACAGAGCTACCGCGGGCCTACGTGACGCTCAAGACTGGCGTCACGCAAGACGAGGCTAAGGCGAAGGAGATCGCCGACTGGATGGCGGCCAAGACGGCCCCTCACAAGAGGCTCCGTGGCGGCGTCTACTTTATCGACGTGGTGCCCAAGTCTCCCAGTGGTAAGATACTGAGAAGGGTGCTGCGGGATAAGATCAAGCAGGATGAGAGGCTGGCTGGCCCGAAATTATAATATCATCTCTTAGGATAGAACGGGGCGTTGGCTTCCCAAAGTGAGGGAGACTGCCACTCCGCCACCAGCGTTCCTCCGCTGCTGTACTTGTTAAGCTCTGGGAAAGAACGGCTGTCGCAGCCTGGCGGCGTTGATAGATGCTGGGTGAGATATATATTCTTGTTTATTGTACAGCAGTCAAGCTATCTTGCTTGCTATGCATGAGTTCGGAATGACCGATATTCTATTCTACACCCAGTCGCATCGGAGGATGAGTTCAAGAGGTGCCCATCACATCAGGGCAACCTCTCCGCCTCCTCCAGCAACTTCTCAACGCTAAACCTGGAGTCGCCCTTTCCGAACCACTCGAGCAGCTTCTTCCTCTCATCAGCCCTCTCCTTGCCCAGCGCGTCATTCTTCTCCCCGTCCCACCCGCCGTAGAATCGCTGCAGGCACATGACCAACCACCTCGCGTCGTCGGGCTTGACCCCGCGGTCGGCCACAACGGCGCCCTGCATGAGCACGACGCGCTTGTCGGCGACGAGGTCGAGGTGGTGAGTGACGGTGGTGTGAGGGACGGCGAACTCGCCGCGCGCCTTGTACTCGGCCAGCTGCGTGAAGAGCACCGTGCTCGTGTGCGTGGCCGGGTCGAAGGTCCACTGCAGGAAGTGCATCTCGGCGCCCTGCTCCGGGTGCGGCAGCGGCAGCACAAACTGCGGGTGCTTCCGGGCCTCGGCCTCCATCGCCTCGTACGTGTGCTGCGGCACCACCGCGCACAGCGCCTGCGGGCTGCTCGCGTGCCGCAGCCGCCAGATCGCCGTCAGCTCTGGGACGGGGAGCGTGCGCGCCTTGGGGAGGTCTAGGATCTGGTCGAGCGTCTTGACGCCCGAGTTGGTGGGGTAGCTGGTGGGGTGTGCTGTCTGGTGCGCCGCGGCGGCCTCGGGCGTTAATTGGCCCCGAGGAGGAGGAGGACTGGCGGTGGTGGTAGAGTCGGCGCTGGCGGCGTCTTGTGGTTGGTCCAGAGGAGGAATGCCTGGTATTGTGCCATCCTTCTTTCGAATCTCTTGGATCTTGTCGGCATACGCCTTCTTCAGGTCCTGGATGTCGGCATGGCCCTCCTCGCGGGCCTTTGCGTCGAGCTTCTCGCGATACTTCTCGACGACGTTGCGGGACGCCTGGGTGGTCGCGAGGAATCGCACATCGTGGACCTGTGCCCAGCGGCGCTGGTTGGAGGCGCGCAGAGAGCGCAATTGGCTGCCGAACAGGTTTCGCAGCGCTGGTATTCTTGTAGACGCCATTTCCGTCAACCGTGAGGGCAAAGGGGAGAGAATTGCTGCTCAACCCGATCTTCGATTGCGCAGACTGACGTCAAACTTGTTTGATTACGTAAGTGCTCAAGTTGAAGGCCCACCAAAGGTCGATGGCCCAGTAGCTTTCAGCAAGTCGCCGAGATCGACACCAGACCACTCCGCGGCCAAAAGATGGGATTCATTGAATTTCATGTCATAGAGTCAACCCCAGGGCATCAGAACATTGGAAGCGCGTTAACTTTTGTATTGCGTTCTCAGAGTCAAGCCGCTTCATTCCCCCCAGGACGCGTCAAACTTCTCACTTTCTTCTCTCAAGCTTCGTTCAGATGGAGAATGGTCGCGAGGTGGGCGCAATTGATTGATGGTATATCAGTTTCGTTCAGTCTGCTGTGCAAATTCGAGCCATTTTGGGTTGAACCGGGTGTGGGTGTGACATTGTGGCCTGTCCACTCGCGCTGGGGTCTCGATGAACATCTCCTGCGGCCGCGACTCTGAGGAAGGCTTTAGGCTTGAGTGAAACGATGTGCGGCACGACCAGATGCCATATGTCGTCAAAGTCGGTGAGGTCAAAACACGATTGCTGCAGGGCGATGACCCAGACATCTGAGGGCCCAAAGATGGGAGCAGATGGTCCCCCTCATACTGACTATAAGCAGCAACGATTGCTGACAGCATCACAACACTACGGAAGTAACCACACCACTGAGCACCGCGCTGCTGAGTATTGACTACACTTCCTGGAGTGCACCTGTCCACCGAAGTAGGCCTTGCGTTACTCATTAAACAGTAGCGTATACATTGTCATTATATTTGTTCTCAGCCAAACCAAATGGCATGGATAGATAAACATCTCAGCGTCCCAGTACCAGAAACTAAAATAGATGTAAAATAGATGGATGTACCGCATACGATTCTTTCAGACATCCCTTCCCCTCTCCTCGGCAAATCGCAGGAACTCCTCGTCGGTCTGGAGATTCGGGTAACAACTCTCCTCTAGTCCGAGACAGATTTCCAGGCCCTCGTCCGGATTGCCCTTGGTCGTCCTCGTCGGCAGCACAAAGAAGAAGCCCTCGAACTGCGGGTGCGGCCACCTCAGCGCCGCGGGCCTCCCGAAGCCAAAGTCGTGCACTTCGTACGACTTCATCGTGTGCCAGTCGAAGGCCATGCAGTCCAGTCCCAGAACCCAGTGCATATCCAACTCGACCCACCGTAGGTCCGGGCTCGAGCCCGCATACCTGATGAGGTCGGCCACGTACCCCGGGGTCACCTGGTTCGTGGCTGCGCGCACCGTGCGGGCGAGGAGGGGCAGCGCCGACCCCACGTCCGGCGAGAGGACGTCCGCGACGGTCAACTCGGTGGATTGCGGCAGCGTGACGGCCACGCCGATGTAGTTGCCCGGGATTGCAGGGTCGGTGCGCCCCCGCGCGTTGACGGCGTGGATGGCCTTGGACGGCGCCGCTGGGTCGGGCTTGAGCAGTGGTTGCTTGGCCCGCACGATGGCGCGCCACAGGATCGCGAGCAGCGCGTCGTAAGTCGACACCCAGCCTGAACCGCCGCTCGGCGCAGGGGCGCTGGCGAGAGCCTTGAGCTCCTTCAGCTTACTGCTTGGAACATGCCATATCCGCGTCTTGACGACTGGCATCTTGAATCCTGCTGGCGGTGGCGCCGGGGGCCCGTCACGGGCCTTGTACGTGGGGAACTTGTCGCCGAGCTTCTTCAGCTCCTCTGGTGAGGCGACGGGCTTGCCCTTGAGGCTCAGGAGGGTCCGGTCCGGCATCGCGGCTGTGTCGATGGTGCCGTTTGCTGTGCCGTTGAAGATGGCGTGCGCGTTGCGTGACCAGCTTGTCATCAGTTTCTCACAACCCGGTCCATCACAGACCTGGTGAGTGACTGCCAGCGCCAGGATGATACCTCCCTCGATGAAGGTGACTTGGAAGGCACAGACTGCTGGGCCGTCTGTCGAGATGTCCTGGGCTGGGACAGGGAACGTCCCGACCACAGATGACGGGAGCACCTTGCTTGCATCAAGCAGGTGGACTGGGAAGTCATGCTTGTCCAGGATTGCGAAGGACTCGATGTCGCTCGCGCCATCCGACCCGGTTTCCTTGATAGCCAAGGCCACGGAGGAGGCTGGCGTCCTCTTCACAACAATTCTCTTTGCTTCATTGTCAAAGTGTAGCGACCCTACCAAGATTGGGTATTCCGCGAGGGTCCGGGAGAGACCTTCAGTCAGGTTGTCGAGGATCTGTTGCTTATCTGCGTCGGGCTTCAGGGAGAAGACCTCAATCATATGCACGTAGAGCTTCGGCTCGATGACGTCCAGGTCTGCCAGTTGAACTACCTCATCTTGCTTGTTGCCATGTGGCTGCACCCTTGTTTCCAGGATGGCAGCCATGAGTAAAGGTCGAATTCTTTGCCTCAAGGTCTGAACAAGGAGGGTAAATTGACGAGGAGAGACCAAAGGTGACGTATCACTGCGCAATTTGCGACTTGTTTGGGCATTGACAAAGTCTTTATTGAGTGTATCAGGTCTTCTGAGACCACTATGCAGCATGTGGGTCTTGAATCCTTAGATGGAGATGCCGCGGTTGTTTCTCGGTCGCCTTGACAGGCAGACAGGAGAGTGTGGGCATAAGGAGATCAAGTCCGTTGGCGAGAGTCTTCGCTCTTGAAACTTTGCTCCACACGACTGCCGTGTGCTACAGCTCCTTGAAGTCTGATTAGAGAGTCTTCCGTGCCCGTTGGTAAGAGAGAGCTAGGGGAGTCTCCCCGGTGGATACATGCGGGTCCTACTGCTACAGTGCCGGGCCTGTTGGTGGAAGAGCTACGGGGTTTCTGTCCTGTGTGGGTATAGGCAGAACTGCATGTGAACAGTCACAAAACACCAATAGTACAGTAAATACAATCGGTCCATTAATTTTTTTCCCTCCTGTCAGGTGACATGGTATGAGAAGACTACCGTAGAATGAACATCGTTGTTTACCTCGGAGAGACCCCCCTTCTCTGTTCTTTCTGCCTGGATGAGTGTGTTGTGCCTTATACACGATTTCATGCGCCCATGGCAGATGCCAGAGGCATCAAGATGGGTTTATATTTCCAAATGAAGTAATCAGACTGGGAAACTTGATTCCAAAAATCCTTTCGGCACCATGAACCCCGGCTGACACTCTCTTGGCCCCGTAACAGTGGACTACAAAATGTGGGGCTTCCGTTGTTCCTTACCAGCCCAGGTCTTCTGAATTTCTCTTTTCAACTATAATGCACAACACATGTGACAGTGGCCTAACGTCAGGAGAAAGTAGCCAGCAATATTTCATCGCACCAGGGTCATGATCCCTCAAACCTCGCTCCCGTGTGAAGACCCATTATGGTACGGTATGTCTCTACGAAGGTAGATACCGCGGTATCTTCCTGTTGCATTCCTATAAGATCCCATATGCCTTCTTTTACCTGTTTTACCCATCTATCCTCACTAGCTGGTCCGCCCTAAATCCCAAACACTTATGAGGTTATGAGGCCATGGCGGGCACCGTGGACCCTAGCGCCAGACTCGTCCAACCCGAAGGAGTAGCTTTGGCAATTGTTGTCATTTCTCCGATTTTCCTCTTCTTTTCTATCTTAGCAGTGGCAGCTCGCATATACGTGAGGGTCAAAGAGAAGGTGACGTCTATAGATGACTACCTACTTCTGGGAAGCCTGGTAAGTACGTTTGCCTTGTCATCTCTTTTGATTCTGTCGCATTGTGGTCTGTAGAAAAAACCATCAAGCACAACCCATTACGGATCAACTGTCATATACGTTTCGCATTCAACTTATATTTGAGCGTCTCTGATCCTATCACAGATATTCTACATCCCGGACACAGCGATTGCCATCCATGCCGCTACCGTAGGAGTCGGTACGGTCGATGCCCGCCTAAATGAGTGGATGCAAGCCCAAGCGATGAAGTGGTACACGATCTGGATCTTGATATATGTCATCGGGCTGGCGCTTCTCAAATCGTCCATTTGCATGATGATATGGAGAATCGCTAGCGTCCGGCGCGGCATGCGCATGACTTTGATCTTCCTTCTGACACTTGTGTGGGCCTCTTTCTTCGTCACTTTCATCGGGGTGCTACTCTACTGCTCTCCCGTCGAGGCCAACTGGGAGACTCATCTTGTACTGGAGGGTAAGGCGCGCTGCGGGAGTATCGCTGCCATGATTGGCTTGAGCCATACAGCTACGGTGACCACGATCATCACGGACATTGGCTGTGCGATGCTGCCTGGTGTACTCCTTTGGAAGACACAGATGAAGTCTCAGGCTAAGCTCGAGGTTTTTGCTTTGATGTCTGTTGCGTCTATGTAAGTCCGCTTTCAGGTCTTCTCTGCTTTCTATTCATACCTACTCTTTAATACAAATGCCAGTCGAAACTTTGACATTGCAGTTTAACATCTTGCTAATTTATATTTGCGTGCCTATAGGGCGTCTATCAGCACTATAGCACGTGCCCCTTTCATTTCTCGGTACGAGAAGCCGGAGGACAATCTCAAATGTAAGCAGAGGATCAGTCTAGTGACCACACTGCTTGGCCGTTATTTAACAAGGCAACGTTAGATTATATCGGCTTTATCGTACTATTCTCCAACATAGAGACCGGAGTCGGCTGTGTCGCCTCGTGCCTACCAGCTATGCGGCGCCTCCACATGCGCATCACCAAGAAGGAGACCTCAGATAACAAGAGCTATAACCCACAAGGGACTGGATCAGGAATCATTACCATCGGTGGTGGTGGAGGCGGGTCCTCCCGCAAGCAGAGGGGCATGTTTAGCAGCGCTACGGACCGCGGTGTTAACCTTACCACGGTTCAAGCTAACAGCGGCCCCGGAGGCGGCGACTGGGAGCAGCTGCATGATGGTGATTCGGATGAGGTTCCGTTGTCGCCCTGGAAGAAGCCTGCAGAAGGCATCAGGATGGACACAAGCTATGCGGTGAAACTTGAGCCGGTGCAGACGGGGGAAGCTAGAACTAATTAGAAATCAATAGAGATTACCCTGCCGAAATGAAGTTGATGTTTCTGTCGAACATCTTTATTATTACTAGTTTAAATGTCTTGTGCAAGTTGACTTGATGCAGATATTAGTTGCTAGCATACTATAGGATTTCGACTTTCAAGGAGTCCTGTGACTATTCCTAGATGTATATGGGATGTAGACGATGTCAAAACTCCAAGTCATGCTTGGCTGTGGTGTTGTCTGCAGTGCATATATTGCCAAATAGGTTGCTACTGTTGGGAACCTCACCGCCAGGAACGGCGGGGCCGGGATATTCAGGGTTACGGGGTACCTCCATTTACGTGAAAGGCACTGGGAATAGCAGCAGACACAACCCCCCCCCCCAACGTTGCTTAGCCAAGCCTCTGGCAACGCCGCCGATGACCCGTGATTTCCCACAGAGTCTTCGATCTTGGCTGCGAGGAGCCATTTTCCTCATATGTCTAAGCGTCCACAGACCCGACAGCTGCTTCTGCAGTTCTCCTCCTCTTGATTATGTCGTGGGACTCCATTGACAGCGCTTAGTCACTGCGGCTGACCGGCCAAGACGCATGCGTCGGAGGTTAACAGGGCGGAAACATGCAACAACAACGCCGACGGCACTAGGCCAAGGGGTTCGAGGGAGTTACATGGTCAAGGTCTCCACACAATGGAACAGATGGTGAAGAAGCAAGTTCATAGGCCAGGTACCATGATATGACCTCAGGCACACAAAAGGCTGCCGCAGGGGTATTCACATCGAGCCTGCAGTGTGTTGTGTCACTGTCGATCGACCCAGGACTAGTCCCGATGGGTCAGCCCGTGCTTGTTGAAGAAAGCTCCTCATGGTAAGTACCGTGAAATCTGGGGTAAGTGCCAGATCCCTGAGATCTTCCCCAGGTTCTGGGACCCGGATCTACTTGGAAGGGGTGCTGCCAGGCCTCGTCAAGGGCCCCGGGGCGCACGGGGAAGTGCGGGGAACGAGGATGCCAATACCTGTCTCCGGTGCGCGCTACTGCGTGGGACAGGGCAAGGCGTTTCAATAGGATGGGAGGGTGGGATCAAGCGTGCCTAATCCCGAGGAGCCTCCATTCTTAATTAGACAGCAGCTCCTTCCTCCCTGGGTCGTTGATGGAGGGGGATCCACCTCACGATTACTTCGCTGACTACCCACCGGCATCGGCAAGAAGTGTGCCCGTGCACCTTGCTCCTTGTGTGAAATCGACATTGATTTTGCCTATCATACAGTTCGGCACCCAGAGGGACCTCGGAGCCACCAGATGAGACAGCGACAGAGGAGTTGTAGTTGTCCTCGTCACCTGCATCCTGCTCCTATCTACTAGAAACTCGCTCTAATCTAACGTGCAGATGATTCTATCGTTTCGAAAGCAATCTGCTAGGGACGTGCTTGTCCCTAGCCGTCTAAATCTATTCCTCACCACTACTCCTGAGTTGACTTGAACTCCCAACGCTGGTTCTCGGTACCCTGGGCGAACGGGACACCAAGCTCGAACAGCTTGACGACGACGTCCCTGAAGTCTTTGAAGAAAGCGTCGTTATCCTTGGCGTACTTCTGCACAGACTGCAGGAACTTCTTGTCCTGTATCAGAGCATAGTCGGAAGGAAGCATCATGAGAGACTTGGTGTCCTTGTCGACAAACTGGCGTGGGCCATCCCACTTCTTGTACTCCCACTTGGCGTCGAGCAGGAGCTTGTAATAGTCGTTTGTCAGCACGGTAGGAGAGAAGGTCCAAGGCCCATCGAAGCCACTGCGGTCGGTGTGGCACCGGCCAAGAGCATGCGCTCCCGAAAGAGCAACAATCTCCTGGTCGTTGAAGCCCATTCGATAGAAGATGTTTCGAAGATGGTCCTGGGTCTTGGACCCATCAGGCAGACGACCATCAGGAGTGCAGCCGGCGATGTCCTTGTCGGAACGACCAGGCCGGTAGGGGATCTTGGGGCCCAGCATCTCTTGGATGGCACACACTCCGGCCAGAATCCAGAGATCGGAATAGCTAATCCACGGGTGCTTGGCTATGGATGTTTGTTAGTCACCCTGAAGGAAAACCGTCAAGGAACAGGGAAAACTTACCCTTTACAGGCTCCAGAAAGTCTCTGGCATGCTTGAGCCCAGCATTGGCTCCGTGATCGCCCTCGGGGGCGAACCTCATCGTGGCGCCATTGCTGCCACCGGTCCCGGTTTCTTTGTCATAGGTACCGCTCGCGTGCCAGGCCAATCGCACGAGGACTGGGCCGTACGACCCGTCGTCGTAGTCGTCTTTCTCTTCGAGCCTCTCGGCTATCTCATTGTACACCTTCTGGTAATCCTCCTTGGTGGGGTTGATGACCTTGGGCGTGGCAGGAGCGCTGTTCTGGCTCCAAAAGTAATACCCGACGCCACCAGCTGCTGCGGCACCGGCAGCCCAGAGGAGGGGGTTGGATGAGGACTTGGGGGGCTCAGAAGAGTAGAAGCGACGACCGCTCTGGCGGAATGTGCGTGGGACTGCTGTTGCGAAGGTGCTCCGTGTTGTGGTCCGCACCGCCGTGCGGGCGAATTGGCGGGTTGTGGAAGCCATCTGTTTGATTGTGAAGAGGAACTGTCAGCGAGTGTTGAGGCTTCCTCAGTTTGATCAGGGCAAACGAGATATTGCACGGGAAGATAAGGGACAGCTTACGGCGTAGCTAGGGTGCAGTGTAGGGGAGGGGGGCCTGCTTAAAAACAACAGAAGAACAGGAGTTCAGGGTTCCAAGAGTTGGGGCGAGAAGGAAAGAGTCAGACATCAAAGCCCGAGGGTATTCCGGAGAAGATGAATCGGAGACAAAACGTCTAGATATGTATCCGTGTCTACGCACCTACCTGGCAGCTGGCAGCTGGCAGCCCTGGGATCCTAGTGTGGAAGGGACGGGTGGCCGAAGCCACGCCTCCTCCTCCCTCAGGCTCCCTGCCTCTTGTCTCTCCGAAGGGCGAGCTACTTCCCATTCCAGGCCCGGACCTGCCCAGGCAAGAGCGTCAGACCTCGGGTCATGGCTGCCGGGCCGGGGAGAGTAAAAGACAGTAATAGAGTAGGCGCCATTGGCCACCGTCATTGTGTAAGACGTAGAATTGGCCCACCCGGACCGGGCCCTGAGTCGGATCCCTGGGGTTCCAGAAGGCCAGAGGGCCTTGTCTCCTTGTCTGATGGCTCTCGCGTGGGAAAAAAAAAGTGGACGTTCCCGCACGGGGGCTGCAGGGCGGGCATACGGATGGCTTTCCGCCGTCCAAAACGTCAGACGGAGATACGTAACGGTCGCCGCGGAAGTATAGAGATGATAGCATTGTTCCTCGGATGCTAGACCACATGCTTGAGTATCTGCCACACCCTGCCGGGCCCAAGGTCGGCGACCAACAGCAGTTGCTTTGGCTCTGAGAACAGACTAGATCGCCGAAAATGGAAGGAAAAAAGCTTGCAAGGATTCCACCCACTTACCGCCTTACCGACGTACCTGGATGCTCTGTGGCAAGGGCGTGTGTGTCACTTGACTACGTGTAGAGTGCTGGCGCCCAGGGACCAAGAAACGTGGAAAGACGCGGCCTAGGAGACGCGCCGATCTCGGTTCGCTGCTTGGTAATCGACTTCCTCGGCTGCCCGAGTAAATTTTAAAGAACTAATCCAGCCAAGGACACACTTCCTGCCTATCTCCTTGGCCAGGCAGGCATGCTGGATGACACAGGAGTACGCTATGTCGTTATTTCCAGGTATTTGGAATCATTTACGCAAAACTTTTCATCACCTGCGTCACCCAACTTCGCCGACCAAATCCCGGTTCGTCAAGCCGTCTTACAACAAGCTTCGAGTGACTCAGCAGACTGCATTTCGTAGCCTTACACGGCTCCTATCCCTGTCATAATTACGAGCCCGCTTTATACGTCCTCCATTCCACAATTGAGCTTTGACCAGGCGGCGATCGTGGAAACTTATCAAAGGCATGTCCCGATACGCAGAATGGGAATTCTGGCCTGCAGCATAAGTGTCCAGATTGGCTTTGCATACCTAGTGTTGCACAAACTGGTGTGCGCGAGCAACATTGGGAAGCATGGCATATATTATTTAATCAGTTGAAATCTTCCATGCCTCAACTTATCCCACGCTTCCTCGTTTGATAAAAGATATTTGCAAAGTGCACCGACCTATACCTTGACAAGCAAGTAAAGCCCGCCTCATCCAACTCAGCCCCAATAGAACCCTTAGTGTACAGGACAGAGCGCCGAGAATGCAGTAGCTCTTTTGATCTTTTTTGTGGTCGAAAGAAAAATCTCAAAGATGTTTGGAAAGGCGAAAATGGGTATCGGACTCAGTGAAAATCAGCGGGCCCATTCGCTTTCGGGTCCGCGTCGACATGAAGTTCGTAAAAGCTGAAGTAGTGAGCCTCGGCCTTCTGTTGTGTTGCCTCGTCAAGCTCGCCCAAGGGCACGCCGTTGTCCTTGGCCGCGAATTTGTCCTTGGAGATGGACAGAGGGCTACAAAAAACATGGTGTTAATTTCTGACTCACGCTCAAGCTTGCAACGACCACCAGACTTACCCGAACATCTCGCGATCGATCAGCAGGAATTTCTTCATGGCATCCTTGCCGCCCCGCTGTTGAAGGTAATTCAAATATTTCCCGCAGAGCTGCTTCTTCGCAGCCACAGACATGCGGCCCCGCGCCCGCATCTCGTCAATGACGTGTTCGATGCGCTTGCCATGCTCCTCTTCTAGCTCAGTGCTGGTCGGCTGCTCGAGCTCAAAGTCTAACCACTTGCTCCAGAACTCGCGGCTGTCAGAGTACCACTGCACGTTCGAGCGGAAGACGGTCCGCGCCTCCTCGACCGATCCCTTCACCTTCCACAGGAGCAAGGCCCATTGCGTGACAAGCGCAGCCTTGGTGTAGAGGTCAACTCCTGGAGAGTCGATTTGCGCCTTGTACACATCAATGGCCGCATCGAGGCCGCTTTGTCGTCTCTGCAGGTTGGCCCATGAGATGATCGCCTCCACACAATCTGGTATCTTCATCAGGATAGCCTCGTGGACGGCGCGAGCTACTTCAATACGCCCGCACGTTTCCTCAAAGTAGGCAAACTGCAACCTAATGCCAGGCCTGCTGATTGGCACGTACAAGGTGACTGCGCGGAGGAAAATATTGCGGACCTCTTCGTCCTTGTTGGGCTGCGCCTGCATCCATCGCGCATACCGGAACCAGAACTCGTCGTAAAAGGCACACGTGACCAAGCACCTCTCATAAAGCGCGGTGACCCTGGGGAGGTCACCTTCGGCCTCCTCGAAGTCCAGGTACTTGCGCCAATTCGCAAGCTGGGAGTGGTCCAGCTCCGTGACATGGAAATACGGCCGCTTGATCTCGGACTCGTAGGTCCAGCGCTTTGTCGTCTCGGTCTGAGTCGTTTGGAAGACATCATAGAACAAGGCATCGACCTTTGCCCTTATGTCGCGTTCGATTTCGAGTTCTGACTTGACCACACCGAACGGGGCCGCCTCAGCGTCGACCTCGGCTCGGAAACGAGTCAGAACATCCGGTTCGACCACTTCTTCCAGAGGCCTGGAGTGCGACAGCGTCCGGAATCGCTCGTAGTACCGCGCATACTGGTGCATGGGTATGTGGATCACACGCTTGAGGATCGCGTAGATCTTATCGTGGGCCTCCTGCCGCTCCTCGTACTCGAGGTACTTGTCCCAGAAGGGATGCGCCAGGAAATCGAGGCCCACGTAGGTCGCAGCCCGCTCGAAGAGTCTATCACAGGTCAGTGGGCGAGGATCGACAGGGCAGGGGGGAAGGACCAGGTAGGGGAATGGACAGGATTGCAAATACAAGAAGGGATTGATGTGGCAACAGTAAACCCTTCTCCCGACTAATCGAACAACAGCTCAACGTCTGTGCGACGGGGGAAGCGTGGGGGAAGTTCAGAGCGAATCATGATGATGTGTGGCTTTGAAAACAACAGTGCCTGGTAGATTCTGTGAGACGCGATCCCAGCGATAAGTGGTGGCTCTTGGTAATTCTCACCGGAGCCCGACGATACGGTCAATGTCATCTTATCTCGGTGGGATCCGCTGATTTGCGACGACTCGCTAATTGGTGGACGCGTCGATGGCTGGAAGGTTATGGGGAAGGAAAGCAGCCATGTGAACTTACTCTCTCACGAGATGCGCGACATGAGTGGTCTCCATCTTGAAGGAGCAATAGTCTGTCCAGAGGTCGACCGAGTTGGTGATGCTGGCGCAGCCTCGCTCGTAGACCATCTCTGCAGACTCTGGGCCCGAGATGTTGAACTCGAGATCGGCGTACTTCTTCCAGTACCCGAACAGGAGTGGGAATTTGATGAGAAATCGGTCGTAGGCATCGCGCAGTGTTGCTAGGGCCTGGGGGCTGGAGTTTCTGTTGAGACCGCCTTCGAGGCTTTCGCACGCGCGCACCAGTTTCTCCCAAGCCTCGAAGCTGTCAGGATCGGCTTCCTGTGAGGACGCTCATGGTTAGTACAGCCAATGGAGTATGGGTCACTGCTTGTTGGCGGCTTGTGATGGCTTGCGACTCACGACCTCTGTGTTGAGCTTTCGAATCTCGGCATTCTCCTCATCGGAGCCTCCATAGCTTGTGAAGTCACCCATCCTGGCGTGGTGCTGTGTCGGAAGGCTGCGCTGGGAGATGTGAATTGCAGTGTTATCTGGGTTTTCCGATGACGATAATCACTGCCATGTGCCTTGAAAAGGCTGATGGATTCGCGGGGATTGTGCAGGGCGCAAGGGGTTGCTGGTGGTTCCGGCCAGAGAAAAGGGGGTTGGGGGGAAGGGCGGAATGCAGAAAGCAGGAAGCGGCAAGCTTGAAGAGCTGGGAAGATGCGCCTGCGAGTTGAGGAGTTTGCGCCGGGCGGCCCTTGTTCCTAGCCGGTACTACTGTACACCATGCCTGTCAATTTTGCCGTGTGTGATTGGTTTGTAGTGTGCTTATGTAATTCACCCAACCACTCGAAAACTCTACATATCGGCAGGTTTTGAGTGCAATCCTTCTCTCTCCTCCTTCTACAATCATGAGCTTGTGATGATTTACATAAAACAAACATGATAGGAAGAGGATGAATACCGCCAAAGGCGTGCATGATATCACTTCTCGTATAAAATCTGAAGCTCACCTCATCGTTTCTTCTGATTACCCAGCAAGCCCCATTGCATGCTGACTCCTTTTCAGCCATGAGCTACTCTTTGGTTTCTCAAGTTTTTTTTGGCCTCCAACATTGATGACTGCACACAAGAACATTCCTTTGGCAAGATCAGAGTGGAACTGAATATCATCAAGTCATTGTCACAAGAAGAAACATCCTTGAGTTGATCCACTGGTGGCAATACTGCAGCTGTGGGCTGATAAACTCAATGCTTTACCCAGAGCTCTCTATCCTGTGTGGCTCCATGGCAGCATATTGTTTGGACCTGAGAAACAATTTCGTGTCACAGATTTGCTACGAAGATGTGCAGGACCGGAACAAATTTCCAACAACACCACCAAGACTGATTTGTTCATTGTATGGTCAGCGAAATAACACTATTGTTGTGCTGCCATGTGTGCCTTTTAGATAGTTGCCTATCAGGTCCTCCTCAAAGACTTGTAGTTTCTGCAATGCTGCTGATGAAACCTGATTCTGTCCGGAGGGGGGCTGCTGAGTACGATGTGGTGCATCTTTGTGAAAACATTTATAAGCTGCTCAGCCCAGATGTTACCTTGGAAGGCATGAAGCGAATTCAAGGTAGCACTGCTCGCCCGGAAGAAATGAGGGCATCTTGAGCCGCACCTGTGGCCCCTCTGCACTTACCGCCCCTGTCCCTTCCAAGGCTCGGAACAGGCTCCACAGGGCTGAACAGCGCTTGGTTCTGGCGTCATCGCTAGTCCACGCAGCCGTCGGGCAGTCAGGGAGTTTGGGCACTCCTGCCAATGAGCGCCAACGAGTGGCGATTGGGGATTGACGGCCTGTCAGAAGCTCAGGACGTGCATCTGCAATCTGCATCTGCAACTTCGCTAGTGCCGCTTGTAGCTGACACCGTCGTTGCTTTGAGATTTTCATGCCTGGCCTACCAAACCAGCGTGCAATGCTGGCCTGTTCCTCTTACCTCTAGCTGCCAAAGCCAATTCGACCGTCCGACCTCCCTCGCCGAGTCCCCTCCTACCCTCCTCTGACCACGGCGCTCAGTTCTGTCAGGACATGTGGCAACCCCCTGGCGTAACGTAACCTGTCCGTCTTGAAGACTGGCGGCGGCGACCAGCATTACCGCATTCCCGACCGCCGACCGGGCATGGATCCCAACTATCCCAACTCGGCCCTCTGGAGCGGCCAGGCGCCTTCCCCTGAGAAGTCGAGCTCACTCCTGATCCGCGAATACCCTCACCGGGCCATTGCCATTGTCTCCAACGACCACGCCCTTATCTTCCGCCACAGCCCTACCACCAACGAGTCCATCGCCAATGGCTCTCTCTCCTCTATCCCTTCCGCCCGGCCCCGCGCCGGTACGGGTATGAGCGCAACCGACAGCTTTGCCTCGAAGTGCATGGTTGAGTTCACCCAGGTCACGAGGAACACCCTTAGCGACTACCGACCCCTGACACCACGACCGATATACGGGACACTCGGGCTGATATCGGTCGGCCGCGATGTCTTCCTCTGTGTCATCACACACGCCTCGCGCGTGTCGACATTGCGCCCCGGAGAGACCATCGAACGCATCCTGGCCGTCGAGTTCTACGGCCTCAACACCTCCGAGTACGACGATGTGTTCTCCGCCATCGATCCATATGAGCTTGAAATGTCGGACGCCGCAGCCACGTACGGGCAGCCGCTCAACAGGAGGGAAGGTGTCGAGCACCCTTGCGTAGATGTACAGAAGCTTCTGAGCAACGGGAGCTTTTACTACAGCACCGATTTCGACCTGACGAATCGGCTACAGGACCGGCCTGCGGACGCGAATACCTTCGATATCGACAACTTTGACGAGGGGTTTCTCTGGAATTCCTACATGATCAGCCCTCTTGTACAGTTTCGATCGCGGCTAATGCCCCACGAAAGGGAGACACTCGACGCATCACGAATATTGACTTCGGCCATACGGGGGTTTTGTTTGACAATGAACATTCCTCAACTGGTGGCGCCATTGAAGCCCGCAAGGTCGGGCATGCCGTCCTACTTAACTATAATATCACGCCTTTCATGTCGACGAGCTGGAACCCGCTTCAACTCGAGAGGCATAGACGATGACGGGAATGTGGCCAATTTTGTAGAGACAGAGACGATCTACTGGAGCCCGTCGGGTGTCTTGTTCTCGTACGCGCAGGTTCGCGGCTCCGTGCCCGTCTTCTGGGAGCAGGCAGCTGGGCTGTTGCCAGGCCAGCAGAAGATCAGCATAACGAGGTCACCTGACGGCACCCAGCCGGCTTTCAATAAGCATTTCCAGGATCTCGAGCACAATTATGGCGCCGTTCATGTTGTCAATCTACTGAGCGAGTCGAAGCCCGGCGAGGTCGAACTCAGCCAGCTCTACCGCAATGGCATATTGCACTGCCCCTTGAGTCGCGCGGGTGAGAAGCATTCGAATGAGCACGCGCTCCTGAGGGGTACAGAATACGACTTCCACGCTGAAACCAAAGGGCCGACGGGCTATGAGGCCGCTAGGGGGATACGCCGGTACATTGAGGGCTCAGCAGAAGGCTTTGCTTACTACCTCGCAGAGGAGACAGATAGCCCTGGTGAGACTGTGAATGGCACGGCTCACATCAACCGGCGTTACGTGGTGGTCCTCCAACAGGAAGGCGTCTTCAGGACAAACTGCCTTGACTGCCTGGACCGCACCAATTTGATCCAAACCCTAGTGTCACAAATGGCTGTTGAGTCATTCCTTGGCCACCGTGAAGAATATGCTTCCTCAGACTTTTGGATGAGGCACTCGAGTCTATGGGCTGACAATGGCGACGCTTTATCACGGATTTACGCTGGCACTGGAGCCCTGAAGTCCTCTTTCACCCGTCATGGAAAGATGTCTTTGGCCGGCGCCATTGCTGATGCACGGAAGTCGGCGACCAGATTATACATCAACAATTTCACCGACAAGCAAAGGCAAAATACCATTGACATGCTGCTGGGCAGGCTTGTGGGCCAGTCGCCAGTCTCACTTTACGACCCCATCAATGACTACGTCAACGCCGAGCTCAACAAGCGGAGTGCACAGTTCTCATCCACAGAGAACATCAGAATGTTAGTCGTGGTTGTTCTCATGCTTATAGCGATATACTGACCGGCCACAGCTTGGTTGGCACTTTCAACCTCAATGGACGGACCCACGGCATTGACGAGGACCTGTCTGCGTGGCTGTGCCCAGAAGAGATTGGGGATACTCAGCCTGAGATTGTTGTAGTTGGATTTCAAGAAATCGTTGAGCTGAGTCCGCAACAGATCATGAACAGCGACCCTACTAGGAAACAACTGTGGGAGCAAGCTGTGCGAGCGACTCTCAACACCCGAGCCACAGAAATCGGCGGCGAGAAATACGTTGTCTTGCGGAGTGGACAGCTTGTCGGCGCCGCATTGTGCATCTTCGTGAGACAGTCCGTCCTTGCCAACATCAAAAACGTCGAAGGCTCTGTAAAGAAGACAGGAATGTCCGGCATGGCTGGCAACAAAGGTGCAGTGGCTATCAGGCTAGATTATGCCAACACTCAGATATGTTTTGTCACTGCACACTTGGCGGCCGGCTTCGCCAACTACGATGAGAGGAACAAGGACTATGCCACGATAAGCAACGGATTACGCTTCCAACGAAACAGAAGCATTGACGATCACGGTAAGGCAGGCAGCCCGGTACAGGGTGGAGATCATATGGCTAACAAGGGCGAACAGATACTGTCATCTGGCTTGGTGATTTCAATTATCGAGTCGGACTAGGCTGGGAGAGGGCCATGGAACTGGTACAAAAGCGAGACTTGGAGCGATTATATGAAAATGACCAGCTGAACCTACAAATGGTGGCTGGTCTATCATTCCCGTTCTACTCAGAAGCCAGGATCACATTCATGCCTACGTACAAGTTCGACATTGGAACAGATACGTATGACTCGTCAGAGAAAGCTCGCATCCCGGCCTGGACAGACCGTATCCTGCGCAAGGGTCCTAACCTCCGGCAGCTGGCATACAATTGTGCACCACTCAGATTCTCGGATCACCGGCCTGTCTATGCCCTCTTCGACTGCAATGTGAGTATCGTCGACGAGCCGCATCGGGACAAGATCAGCCGTGAGATCTACCTACGACGGAAGGTAGAGGTGGGGGACGCCACCGCAAACGTCAACACCGAGGACACAGAAGATGAGGACTTGATTGGCTATGACGCTATAGAGCCTGGGCTGCCTCCAGCCAGTTCTGATCGTCAGAAATGGTGGCTGGAGAATGGCAAACTGGCTCAATCCTCAATCATGCCTCCAAGAGCCATGGACGGCTCAACTTCGACGATTTTAAATCCCAACCGACAACCCAATCCGTTTGTCCCCTCGGACGAGCCCGACTGGGTCACAGTTCCGCGGGCAGATTCCAGGCTATCATCCTTCTCAAGTATATCTACGTCACCCTACGAACATATCAACCATTCTACCTTGCTGGCCTCTTCCGTCTCGAGCACCCCTCCACAAAGGAAGCTGCCCCCTCCTTACGACCCGTCAGCTCTGCCTGCCAGGGTAGGAAGATTGGCCCTGAACGAAGAACAGAACCCACTACAATTCAAGAAGCTGGACACACCGCCAGCACCGCCACCGGCTAGAAAACCATTGACGCAGACACCATATTTCCCTCCGCCGCCCAATCAGACTCCTGTCCCTGGTATCGCCAATCAAGTGAGAAAACAGGCGCCGATACCACCGCTGCCCCGATCAGCTTCCACGGTCTCTGCTGCGTCGACCCAGAAGGCAGCCAAAGGCCCGCCGCCGGTTGCCAGGAAGCCAGCACACCTGCTCTCCACCTCGCCAACTGGGCCTGATGTAGAAACCTCGCCCTCAACTGAAACCAAAGCCAAACCTATACCGCCTCGACGGCCCTCAAGCAGCGTGCAAAACGTATCTCGCGCAGCCATACGCGATAGCCTGCAGCGCACTGCATCCGCAAGAGAGACTTATCATCGCAATCACGAGGAACCGCCGATGCCTCCGCCTCGTAGGGCAGGCACTTCCTCTGTAGCGTCTGGCGCCCCTGGCTGGGCTCCGCCCGGCGCGGTAGGCCTAGTTGGACTGTCCAAGGAGGGCCGCCCGACAGTGCCGGCTAGGAAACCGGTCCCGGGCACACCCTCCCCGACCAGCTCATCAGGTCGATCAGCGCCTATACCTGCTCCAAAGAAGCCTGCTTTGAATGCCAGGAGTCCTGTAGTGGACCTACTAGGCGACGACGGGGCCACTGTTGGTGGCTGGGAAGCCTTGAAGCCTTCTTAGTGGGTGTGGAAGGGTTGACTGGGAACGCACAGCAGACTCGGATTGTTAGAAGGACGGTCTCATGGTTTCAAAGTTACTTCGAATCTGGAAGACCCCGAGAGGTATATCTGAAGAGTCAAGAAGAGCTCTTCCTCTTGACTTGAGGAGCACAATGAGCTTTGACCTAGGTATTGATTCGAGCGTAAACGCTGGCATCACTAGATGTAGATGATAGAACTCCAGGCCCCTTAATCACGGTGCTAGACATTGTCGGGACTGATTGTGAGTGGAGAGAACTATCAGATGTAGACTCAGAATCAGCATCATAAACAGAAATTCAAGTACTCAACCTGTCTGTTCAGCTTGAGCTGCCTAGGAGTATGAGGCACTTGGGTATGCCAGGTACTGTGAGGAACGGATAAGAATGGAGGTAACTCGTCATACTGAACAGGGGGGCCATTCTTATCTTATCACCTTGGTCTTTAGCCAAAAAAGTTTCCCAAACTACTGGTAAAGGAACTGCATTCCCTCTCGACAAATTGCAATACTTGCGCCAATTTCAATTCAAAATGGCGCCGACGAGACCATCAAAGAAGGCAAAAGCCAAAAACCGAAGCCATCCCAAAAAGTCGACACCAGCGTCCACAAAACCAGCAAAACAGCTGCTCGCCGAAGCGACAGCACTCCTCGAGCAGGGCGATGCGCCAGGCGCAGTGACCACCGCGCGGCAGGCCCTCGACGCGGCCCTCGAGAACGACGACACGCGCGCGTGCGCGGCGCACATGCTGCTGGGCGAGATAAACGTGGAGCTGGGCGAGATCGACGCGGCGCGGGCGCACTTCCTCGACGCCTCGCGGCTGGACGAGGACGGCTCGCTGGCCGAGGAGCTGGGCGGCGGGCCGGAGAAGTTCAATTGGCTGGCGCAGCTGTCGGAGGAGGGCGGCGCCGACTCGGTGCGCTGGTTCGAGCGGGCGGCGGCGTGCCTGCGGGCGCAGATCCAGGTGCTCGCGGACGCAGCGGCCGAGGCGCGCCGCAAGGGCAGCGCACACGGCACGGCGGAGCGGGAGATCGAGGCCGCGGCCACGGAGAAGAAGCACAAGCTGTCCGAGACGCTGTGCGCCGTCGCCGAGGTGTACATGACGGACCTATCGTGGGAGGAGGACGCCGAGGCGCGGTGCGAGGCGCTCATTACCGAGGCCACGATGCTGGCGCCGGAGCTGCCGGATGCGTGGCAAACGGTCGCGAACGTGAGGGTCAGCCAGAGTAGGACGGACGACGCGGTGGCCGCGCTGGAGAGGAGTATGGCGCTGTGGACGGATCTGGAGCCCGAAGACCCAGGCGTGCCCCCATTTCCTTCCAGGGTGAGCCTCACGAGGTTGTTAATCGAGTGCGACTTGCAACAAAAAGCGGTGGATGTGTGCGAGAGGCTAGTATTGGACGACGATAGCAGTGTGGAGGCTTGGTATCTCGGTGGGATGGCTCATTACACTCTGGGCGAGAAGGGCAGGTCGGAAGCGAACGACACAAAGAACGGCGACAAGACCGCAGAGTCAAAGGACAGCTGGAAGAAGGAGTGGGTCAGAGCGCGGCAGTGGTTGTCACAATGTCTGCTACTATTCGAGGCGCAGGAGTATGAAGACGAGAGGCTGGGAGAGCACGCTAAGGAGTTGCTCGCTACGGTGAATGCAGAGGTGGGCGATCTCCCTGACGAGGATGATGAAGATGAAGATGGCGCTGGCTGGGAAGATGTTGATGAAGACGGCGATGATGATCATGAGATGGACCAGTCTTGACCGGCGATACCAGACCGGAGTATCAGGGCAGATGAGCATCAACGAACTACACTTAGAAGACCTCTTTGGCTTGAAAAGCAGCGCTCCATGGACGCTGTCACTGGTCTGTCAGATGCTAACAGCCTCCTAAGCCCACTTGTGTGGGACACTTTAATCGCCAATATCCTTGACGAGCTAATCACTGGGAGGACGTCTATACATCCGTTTTCACACTCCCAAATTATTGCCATAACATGCAGAATGCCCGTGGCAAATTATGAAAAGAAAATTGTTGTAGCACAAAACTCTATCGCCCCAAGGAGGAATTAATGCTCGCTCTAAGGATTGCGATAAATCAATAAAATGTAAGCTCTGTGGATATGAGTACACTGGAACGGAGCTGTCCAAGTTGTAGTGGACATCAAATATCTCTGTGCTTATGAGGGTCGCTCTTGTGGCAAACACTTCGACATGAAGAGAGTCAAAAGTACTCCGCACTATCTCGAGACCTTAGTGCTCAGCTGCTGGTAATCTGTCATGGTACGATGTGAACAGCATCTCAGTTACACTGTTCTCGCGTGAGGCAGTGGCATTCCAACGTAAAGGCTCTGACGCAACCGATCAAAGACTCTCATCGCTGGGGCCGAAAGGTCTGCCAGTGACCATCATCGCCGCTCGTTTGTGTGGTGGTAGGAACCATCTGTGGTACCTCTCCTGTCACCATGGCCCAGAGGAGCAATGATTGGGTCTTTCGCTAACACAGAAGGAATGAATCCAGCCGAAAGTCTTGCATTCGGGCAAGTGCAAGGCTTTTGAGTCTTACAAGAGTCACAAAAAGTTCAGATTCCAGCCGAGAATCGAACACTGACCTCCTGGGCGTCAGTTGAAGGCATCACCAACCTCGTTGCCCACAGTATGAAACCAGGCCAGCGGGAAAGCTCAAAAAATAATACGCCCTGCCTTGTGCTACAGCGCGGCCCTCTTTGGAGTTGTGGCTATTTAATTTTCAGTGTGATCCAACCTAGGGCTCGGTACGGTTGGCACTGTGTATGGAGATCATTGGATTTAAGCACAGTTTCTTCATATGCTGTCAGCGGTGTTACCACTCGGCCAACTTGCCCCTAGCTGTACTACCTCACTCGGTTGGGAATTGGGAATTCGGCCAGGCTATAAGTTTTGATGAAGCTCGAATGCCCCTCCAGTGAATACTGGTGCCCTGCTGCTGGAACCGCGATCATCAAGGATGACACCAAGGGCTGTAGTCCCCGCCCCTCTTCTCCGCCTCCCCTCAGCATGTGCCCCTGCCCTCGACTCCTGCTAGAGTGCCAGAAACCAGTCTCGATCCAACAACCTCGTTGGCCTTGCGCCATACTGGATCCTGTTCAGAGACCATCCTTCACAGCCCCTAGAATACCCCCCGCAAATTCTAGTCGATTTGGCCCAAAGGGCAATGAGCACGCCGACATGGCAGCTTCTCATTCACCACTCAAGTAGACATGCCCATGAGAGTGCGAAAGTAGCCCAGAGCAGCTGCTCTGGTATGAGCAGCAATGTAGGGGATTGAACAGTGAAAACCGCAGTACTCACTGATTATGTCGTTTCCATATCATGACGCTGATACCTTGAGCTTCGCCAGATCCTCTGCTGGCGCATCATCATCTCCTTCATCTATCTCCTCACCCTTTGCGATGCCGCTCTCCCAAAGCTGCCTCCCTGTCATTCTGACGGGTTCTTTTATCTTGGCCTTCTTCATCTCGGCCAGTCTCTCTTCCTCCTCCTTCTGCCTCTGCTCCTCCATCTCCTTTAAAAAGCCCTCCCTCCAGCTGAGGAATGACTCCCTCGTCACTGCAGTTCCCTGGAACTTCTCATTTTCCTTCCTCTCAGCCTCCAAGGCCGCCTCCTCGTGCGCCTTGATTTCCTCCTCTCTTGCCTTTATGGCTACTTGTTCAGCCTCCTCCTTCACTGTCGTGACGAGGGTGAACACCATGGCCATGCCCAGGTTCTCCTCGATCACTGGCTCAAGGCTCTTGAGAAGGTCATCCTTGGCATCTGCGATGTTGAACAGAGGATGTTTATTGTCATCTTCGGCGGATAGATCGAGGTGCGGGGCTTTGTCCGGGTAGTCCTCTGGATAGCGCACAGTGAGTGCTATCACGGGCTGCTCGTTCTCTTCGTCATCGGGTATATCGAGGGTTATCTTGATCCGGTATTCTGTGTCGGAAATGTCTGGAAGGTAATGTCAGCGTGTGTGCGCTCGCCGCGGGTACAGACTTGTAAATATCACCTGTGATTTCATCTGGGAAAATTGAGTCAAGCACTTCTCGCTCCTCTATTTGCTCTTCGCGGCCCATGTTGGGTGACCTGATTGGAGAAGGAAAATAGGCAGACAGTGATACATGTAATTATTTCCGCTTGGGAATGAGGTTGAAGAGTCGAGGCTGACTTGACGTACGGCATAAGGTCCGTAGTGGGGTTCTGGGCCTCCGTTATCAATGGGAGCTTCAGGACGATAAGGTCTCACCGCCCGAGTTTATTGAACAGGGGTCCCTCGGCAGAATCCGATCTCCCTAGAAAAATTTCCAATCAAGCGCCTTGGACGATCCGGCTCTAAGATTCCCATCACGACTATCTGCCTTCACTACTCACACCGGCACGCAACAATGGCCACCAAGAGCGCAAAAGCTGGCGACAAACGCAAGGCGACAGAGGTTCCCGAGAAGAAGGTGAAAAAGTTCGAAGTGAAGAAAGAAGGCCTCAACTCGACAAGGAAGCTTTTCAAAAACGAGGACGCCTCAGACGACAGCAGCGATGACGAATTGTCCGATGCAGAGGACGGTGGTGCCGAGCTTCCTGCTAAGAAGAAGTCAAAGCAGGCCAAAGACTCAGAGAAGACAGGAAACAATGACGTGACAGAGACGAAGCACGAGCGAAGTAAGTCTTACAATGGCGCTCTTAGCTGCATCTTTCGGTCCTAATGAAGTCATATTAGGTGGCGAAACGTCGAGGGAATCACACATCAAACAGAAGCAGCTGGCCAAGGAGCGAAAGGCTGCCCGTCCTCTCGCGGACGAGCTGCAGAGAGCCAAGAAGATCTGGGAGCGACTACGACGAAAGTCCCACGTGCCAAAGGAGGAGAGGCAGCAACTGGTTGACGAACTGTTCGAAATCATCACTGGCCGTGTCAAGGAATTCGTTCTTAAGCACGACGCTGTGCGTGCTGTACAGACTGCCCTCAAATACGCAAAGGCGGAACAGCGCAAAACAATCACGCAAGAGCTTCAGGGAACCTATGCTCAGCTAGCCGAGAGCAGATATGCCAAGTTCCTCATCGGCAAGATGCTGGTCCAAAACGACCCAGAAATCCGGGACATGATTATTCCCGAGTTCTACGGCAAGGTCAGGAAGCTTATCAACCACCCCGAGGCCGGCTGGATCCTCGACGATATCTACCGTGGTGTTGCAACAAAGGAGCAGAAAGCAATCATCCTGCGTGAGTGGTACGGTCCTGAATTCTCGCTATTCAGAAAGGACGGCGACAAGACCGAATCGGCCGAGTTGACCCAGATTCTGGAGGAGAATCCCGAGAAACGCGGGCCTATCATCAAGCATCTCCTGGGCATGATCGACCAATTGGTCCAGAAAAAGATGAACGGCTTCACAATGCTCCACGACGCCATGTTGCAGTGCTTCTTGAACCTGAAGGCCGGTTGTGAGGAACAAACGGAATTCGTGCAGAAGATCAAGGACGACGAGACAGGAGACCTTCTGAAGAATATGGCGTTCACCAAGTCCGGTTCAAGGCTCGCCTGCCTTCTTCTCGCTCACGGAAACGCCAAGGACAGGAAGCAGTATCTTAGACTCTACAAGGATACCTACGAGGCCATGGCTGGCGATCAGTTCGGACACCGGGTTATACTCACAGCCTACGATGTGGTAGACGACACTGTGCTCACCTCTAAGACGATATTTCCCGAGGTGCTGGGCAAGAATGAGGAGAAACATAACGTCATCTTTGGCGCCAACGATCTCAATGCGAGGATCACCCTTCTTTATCCGTTTGAGGGCACCTCCAAAGCATTGTTTCCTCTGAGTCACCAGGGAGATCTGGACATACTCAAAGAGATCCACGAGGTCCGGCAATCCACCAGCAAAAAGGATGCTGAGGTACGGCGCAAGGAGTTGGTCACTGCAATGTCTCCAGCTTTATTGGAAGCCATTGCAACGTCCGCCAGTGACCTTGTATCGACCTCATTCGGCAGCCAGTTTGTGGCAGATGTGCTACTAGGCGCAGTTGGAGATAAGTCCTCGGCCTTGCAAGCAGTCGCTGAGGCAGCCGCAGGAGACCCGTCAGTGTCGGAAGACACCGAAGCGCTCTATTCTTCTGCATACCCTCATCCAGCTCAGACGGCTTGGGCGGAAAGGATGTACAAGACGCTAATCCAGGGTGGTCGTTTTGACAAAGCAACCAAGAGTATCAAGCTGGTAGAGCCTCCTCTGGACTTTGCAAACATCCTGTACCCCGTCATCAAGGATCACATTGTGGCTTGGTCCACTGGGCGCAGCTCCTTCGTTATCGTGGCCCTGTTGGAGTCGGAGAGCTTCTCCCAGAAGGAGAAAATCAGGAAGGTACTCAAGAAGAACAGGGCGGAGCTCGAAAAGGCAGCGACCACTCCTGTAATCAAACCTGACGCGGGCAACGACGCCGAGAAACAAGGAGCAGGCAAGCAAAAGAAGGGTCGACAGGGGAAGAAGCCGCCAGCAGCTGGGAACTCAGGGTCCAGGATACTGCTCGAGAAGCTGTGAAACTTTATCGAGATAAATCAAGAGTGGCGGCCGCATATGCAGGGGTAGTTGGCAGGAAATCATATACTAAAGCGGCCTCCATCCCAACTACCGTGAGGCAACACATGAACGGGAACCGGCCGAGACTGCGGGAATTGGCGAACCACAGAGGGCCGAGCTTCTGACTCGGGGCGGCTCGTCACACTGGCTCGAAGACTGACCCCGCGATGTAACCGTGACGGCAAGGCATTCCGAGAAAGGGATGGGTTGAGGCTGAAGGCCGGGGCATGGTTCACCCATGTTCGATCTGGCTAGATCAGATCTTGACAGCCGCCGGAGGGAATCGCAGGGACCGGGGGGCGGGCATACAAGCAGACCCGGGCCTGGGGGAATGAAACCACGATATGCGTATCATCCACCCGGCAGCGAACCGTGGAACTGGGGGGCGGATCATGGATCCAATTGGCTTCTCGGTTGAATAGAGGACTCGTGATAATACCCTTTTTGAGAGTGTCAGTCGCGAGCTAGTCTCCCTGTCACCGGCATGAGCCTAAACATACTTCCAAAATGAGATCTCTGTGAACAGGCCGGCACCCGTACCAGATCTCCAGCATCTGCAGGTGACACGATTCGAGATGGGTGACTGACGTGTAGGCCAAGCTCGGTTTTTGAGTGCTCGGATTTTCCGCTCTCGAAACATGTGAGCTTCAGCAAAGACCACACCCGTCCCGAACCGAAGGAACAGACAGGACGTCTACCAAAGGTCCAACCCCAGTCGAATGTCGTCTGATCAAGGATGGGCTGCCAAAAAAGACCACAGAGGGGTCTAGAGCACCGAGTTGATGCTTCCAGTAGAAGTACACGGCATGACGCCCAGGGAAGAAGATTTGTCCCTCTGGCGGACGCTCCCTCTGATATCCATGGCCTTTCGTCTCTACTATGAGGCAGCCGGGCTTTGAAATGATCTTCGTACTGACCCGTGGATGAACTTGTCTTGGGATGTTCCTCAATTGGGCGAACGTCTGATATCTGGGGTTTCGTCACTTCCTCTTTGGGACCAATTCGCGATTCTTCATGACTGATTGCATGTCATCGTCACATTGCTTTGGGAGGTGTCTTGCACCGTCCTCTCTGCCCCAACTTCTCGACCTTGAGAGCTGCTTGGGTTGTCTCTTATAAGATCCATTCACCAGCACGCACCTTCAAATCGTCACCGCCAAGGACCTCACCTCGTCGCGACCCAGCAGCACACGTCAACAATGGGTCCGTCCTTGCTTCCTCGCAGGTTGTCCGCTGTGGGCATGGAGTGCGCGCCTGGCTATCGATTCTATGCCTGCGCAGCAACTAATTTCTTGGGATGTTGCTCTGTCGACCCTTGCGGCTTGCCAAATGCATGCCCTTTCGAGAACCGGCCGGGGTTCTCGACGTCGTCCAACGCGCCCGTGGTCACGCCAGAGCCAACACCACGCCCGTTCTCCACGAACGTCGCGTCCTTCACAAATCTGTCGACGTCTCGGACAGTCACCATCGTCCTCCCCACGACACATTTACCCTCACCGACAACGACCACCGCCACCATCTCAACCATCTTCTCCCTGCCTCCTTCCTCATCACCAAACTCGTCATCGCCCTCGTCACCACCCTCGTCATCTTCCTCCTCAACCAAACAGATCAACCCAGTTGGTCTCATAGTCGGCCTCACCGTCGGCTTCACGGTCCTCGCCCTCATGATGGCCCTCGTCATCTTTCTGCTCTGGCGCTGCCGACGGACGAAGGACACCGGCGACGAGGAGCCCATCCTCCCGATGAGGAGCCTCAGAACAACTGCATTCTACCTGCCGCAGAAACGACAATCCAACTCCCTCGTGCTGACGTCGCCCAACCTGGACAAGCCAATACCACCGGCGCCGACATCCTCCTCCAGGCCGTGGCGTGAGTCCTTTGCTGAGGCGGGCCTGTCAGATCAGGCGCGCGACAAGCCCAGTCCCCGGACCACAACCACAATCACCAGCACGGCTGCGCCCGCCCCGACAATATGGCGGCATGCCCGCGAGGCTGCGCTGAGCCGCGCGCTGGGGAAGTCGGCTGGGCCCAGGAACGAGGCCCCAGGACAGCCCGCGGCAGCCGGGGGACAGCAGCGCGCACAGCCGAACAGCAGGTCGACGTCGCCCGTGGACTCGATCTTCGATGTGCCCCAGCGGCGGACGACGGCGGAGATAGACGCCTCGTGGGCGGTCTTTAGGGAAGGGCCCGCGGCGTTCCATGGGCTCTCTGCGCCACCTCGGAGTCGCGACGGCTCACGGCCCGGCTCAAATAGTAATCAAGGTGGATGAGCATTGAGAATGGGACTGGAAGGAGTGAAATGCCCTTGATCACACATTGTCGTGACTAATGACTGGGTTGGGCGTCGTGCATTGTCTGGAGTAAGGGTGTTGTGGCAGGGCATTCGGAATGGTTGCAAGGAGGAAAGGGCGAGGCCCAAATGGCTTTCAAAACGTGCCTGGTTGGCAACTGCAGATTCATGCAAGCGTTGGATATGATACCAGGGGAAAAGGGACAGGACAAACAAGATACCTAATCGAGCCTTTGAGCTGCACCTCCTCAGGGTTGCTACCAAATGCCATTAAACATGAATTATACTCACACTCCACGAGCATCTGGAAAGTGACTGATTTAAATAAAGTGTGACTCCTGGCATCAGTCGCATAAGACTGATATGTATTAGCGACTGATGGTTTCGATGGGGCGTGTCGATGTTTGAGAATCAAGACAGTACCCGGGGGCAACTTAAGCAACCGGCGCAGGATAGGGCGAACAATGTTAGATCGCAAGAGTGATTGCAAGTCCCAGTCAGCATGTGTCTGAGAGATAAATGTCGCGATAAGCCCTCCCCTGCGATGCTCTGAGATATCGATCGAGGGTCCATTTTGGTCTTTCCCGTCTCCGCCTCGTCTCGGGGTATAGAACATAACAGGAAGAGAAAATCAAGGAGAAATACAACCGCAAATGATATGATCCACCCTCACCTATGACGCCGGCCAATGCTTCAAATTCAAGCAGAGCTCGCTGTCAATCAGTCTAGCTGCTCTTTTGTCCCCTTACCGTAACCGCAGCCTTTTTTGGTTTTCGCCCTTGCCGTCTAGATCACCAATCCCTCGGCCACCATTCCCTCGCGTTATCCTACCTTTCTGGATCCTGTCTGACGGCTGTTCTATTTGAACCGCGAGTATGCTCCTGGCCAGGCCGGGCTCTCCCATACCTTTATCAGGCTGTGATGTTTGTCCATACAGCCCATAGAACCCATCCCAAAGGTCTCTCAAGCGTGGTCGCAAGTAAGCCCGCCTATCCGCTCACCCTTGCAGCTTAGCCATCTGGTCGAGCAGATCTTGGAGGACGTCATCGTCGATCTTGTTCGCGATGGACGGGATCAGGGTCTTGGCCTCCTCAGCGCTGTCGCAACAGAGCGAACCTAGTAAGCAAACCGCATCAGCACACGTGTTCCCTGTCTTCCGAATTTCCCCCGCGCGGACGCGTGAGGAACAGATAAAGAGAGCCGGTTCAAGGCCTCCATACCGATCTGCGCCCGCTCGAACTTGTTCAGGTTCTTGTGCGAGCTGAGCAGGCGCTCGACGGCCTCGACGTTCTCCTTCTGCTTGAAGCGCGCAAAGGCGTCGAGGTAGTCGACGGTCTGGGCGAGGATCTCGGTCTCCTGGAAGCCCTTGCGGTCGTTGCGCCGCTTCGCGACCAGGGCGTTGATGACGAGCGACGCCTCGGACAGCGTCAGCGTGTCGACGTCCTGGAACTCGCCCAGGATCACGTCCGTGCTGACGTCCTCGTCGCCCGGGGGCAGGGGCTTGGGCCGCGACGTCTGCTGGCGGCGGGGTCGGGCGTGCTGGTCCATTTCGAGCGATTGCGTCGGAGAGAGCGCGCGGTTCGATCGGTGTGGAGTGGAAAGGGAGGTGAAGGTCGGTGGATGGGAGGGGGTGGAGACCCTCGGTGCCCGAGAGGTGGGAGGATGTATCACTCAGGACAGCGGTAAGCTTGACTGCTACTGCTAATTTTGACAATGGCCGGCTCGTGAGGTATCGTCTATGTGTTCAGCGTGGCCGCATTTGGCTTGTTGATGGCTATCTTTCAATCGCGACTGGGGGAAACAAGAGCAGTGCGGAAAATGGGAATTTGAGGCTCAAAGCGGGAGGCCATTTTAGCGTGCTTTCAGTGAATGCCAGGTACCCAAGGAGAGGTACCACATCTGGGGTTCTCACCCCGTGGAAATACAGTTTGATAAGCACTTGCATTGTCTCACCACTGGCACTGTCTCTCTCATTCACAACCTGTTTGTTCTCACATGAGCACACCGTAATATACCGAAGTGTTCAGGGGCATCTTTCTTTTTCTTCGACTTGCCAACTTTTCCCTCAGAAGAGCAGTCAACGTCTCACTTCTAGGATAAGGGCCGTCCCCTTTCATGAGCCAGCTGTCCAGAAGCCTCCTTCACATGCTCGGGATTGGCTGGGGACCCATTCGCCCAATATGTGAGAGCATCTCAAGAGATGAAATCCGCTCTCGCCCGCTGACCGAGGATACACAGGACCGTCTTTGCTCTAATGATCATCAACAAGGCAGGTGGCCTCATCTTCAACCGGACATTCCAAGAGGGCGGCCTGAACCAGCTCAGCTCAAACGACTACCTGGTCATAGCAGGAACCTTCCATGGGTACGAGGATTCCAGCTCCTAACTACGATAAGACAGGCCGACTGACAGTGCGCGCGCCGTTAGTGTCCACGCCATCACGTCCCGCCTCAACCCTGTCAAGCAGCCCCCGATGCCCCCATCTGCAAATGGGATCCTCACCCGGCCAGAACCTCCGTCCGGGCTCGAGGTCATGGAGACGGAGAACTTCCGCCTGCAGTGCTTCAACACGATGACGGGCACCAAGTTCCTGCTGTTCACCGACAACACCCAGGCGAACGTGGACGTGACCACGAGGCGGATCTACGAGTTGTACTCGGACTACGTCATGAAGAACCCCTTTTACCAGCTTGAGATGCCTATTCGGTGTGAGATGTTTGACCGGAAGCTGAATTCCTACATCAGAGAGATCAACAACAGATAATGTCTGGCAGGGTGCCAGGCTAGATAGCGGGTGCTGCTCAGACAATGGGAGACGGCGTTGGCGGAGTCTATGGTGTGCGGTATTACAGAAGTTTGGTATCAAGTCTCATCGAATCCTAATAGAATCTCCCTTGAAGAAATTAATTCTCATTCATGTCTACTCTTGTACACCGTGTCGTAACGACACCATGCGACCGGGCCCAGACGAAGATCGATTTGCCAGCTCATTCGCTGCTGTCTACGTCTCGTGTCGGTCGGCTCACGATCTAAGCACCCGTTCTCTAAGCAAGCCCAAATCTGATGAGGGAAGCAGATTAAGAGGTGTCCATCTTATCGCCACTCTTGTCTCCGTCCTTCTTCTCGTCTTTGGAACCTGAGCCACTCCCGCTTCCACTCGGCTCGCCGTTCTTGTCCAGAAGGGGCTTTGATGACTCGTCCTCCTCTTTCACCGAATCCAGCGATGCCTTCTGCGCCGCGTCGGCCTCCTCTCGTGCTTGCCTGTCTCTCCGGGCCTGCTCCTCCTCCATGGACATACGCAGGGCAAGCGCCAGCTCGGGATCGTTGTTTGGGTCAAAGCCGAATTCCCCGAAGTCACCGCCACCTTCGCCGCTCGCTCCGGCACCACCTGCCGCACCCTCTCCGTGCATTATGGGCGAGCTGACAAGCTGGTCACTGAGGAGACCAGTGCCTGCCGGAATGGTGACGAGGTGGGAGCCCTCGCCGGACTTTACGTGCTCGTTGAACTTGGTAAGCTTCTCGTGTGTCTCACTGCCCTCCAGCTCGCCGAACAATACGAAGTCAACCGAGGTATTGACTTTCTTGAGCTTTTTGGCCAAGGTCGTAAGTGTCTTCTCCGAGTCTTTGGTGGGCGAGCAGACAAAGGCGACGATGCGTTGCCGTTGAGTCTTGTTTTGTCGGTGCTTCAATGCGAGCTGTCATTCATTAGAGTTAGTTCAGCCTTCTTTGAGAGACTCGGCCGAGCTGGATCTGGGGCTGGGCTGGGGCTGGAGCGAGTGCAAGATAGGTAGGACGTACACTTGCGACTTGAATGCCCGTTGCCAGGTTGGCTTCGCCACCGATCTTCTTCTGCGTCCTGTGCAGACCCTCGAGGATGCGGCCTTGCTCCGTGGTTAAGGTGCTGAGCACCTCTGGGCCCTTGCCACCCATGCTCATGAGACCGACCGAGGACTCCGGATTGCTCGTCGTGATGGACTGGAAAAGGATATTGACGGCGTCCCGTTGCGCACCGAATCGGTTGGGGGCATAGTCTCCGTTGCGACTGCTTTCGCTGTTGTCGACAACGATCATGACCGCTTCGAGAACCATCTTGACTGTGTGTGCGGCGAGAAATCACTACCGAGGTCTGGTTATGGTTGAGGTTGGCGGTTAAGAGTCTCTCGGCGGCGATACGTCTGCAAATGGGGCCGAAAGTCAATGATGAGCGTTGCGGTTGGTGATGTGCGCAAGGAAAGGTGTGAGGTCTGTGATAAGATGCGGTTCAGGGTAGGGGAAGGAAGCTGGCCATCAATTCGTAAGTCGGGTTCAGCCTACAGGGCTGTCTGGCGTCACAGGCATCGGCAGGCAGCGACAACCAAGCTCGAGGCCCCACATTTTCTCTTAGCGCATCAGCTCCCCTGTCTGTCCTGCAATGCGGGTTTGAGCTAAAGCTCCACGCCTTTTGTTTACTTTGTTTCCTAGTCCAGCATCTCAATCCCGATCCGCAATTGCATCAACACTACAAACATTCCGGCCAATTTCGCATAACTTTTTGCCGTTGTTCCACTACTGCTCACTCGAATGAGAGTGTTTTTACAGAATGGCACCCTCTCAACACAAAAACGGACAGCCGGGTGAGTCTGCGGCGGCCGCCGACCAGGTCGAGAACGCGCATGACGCGCCGGAACAGAGTATCGCGACAAAGGCGGGCAGCTCTTCTGCTGCTCAAGAGAGCCCACGGAAGAGAAAGGCCAATGGAATCTCAATGAGCCAAAAACAGGCGCTCGTCGACAATCTGCAACTCGAGAGTACGTGATCGCGCCCAATAACCACCGCGCTCAGGGGCATGATTCTAACGCGTCAATAGTTACCGAACGCGCCCGGAAGCTTCGCGCGCAGTACAATCTCCAGGCTCAAGGACTCCGGACACGCATAGAAATTCGCGTCAATCGCATCCCCATGGCGTTGAGGAAGTCGAAGATGGGAGAGCTCAGCGACAAACATAAGAATGGTCAGCATCCTCAACTGTCGAAGCCCACTCCTTCCGCTTTCCCGTCTTCCGTCTCCCGTCCACCTCCAGTCCCAGCAAAAGACAGCCCTGGGTCTCGCCCAATCTCGCAAACGACCTCTCACACCACCACGTCATCTAAACGAGGACCTGGACGGCCACCCAAACGAACTAGGTACAGAACTGTCTCTTCATTGAGGATATGAAAGCACGCTAACCTGCGAAGTGATCAAATATCGGGGGCTGGCAAGGAGAACGAAAACGAGTCCGCAGAGCTAGAACAGCCCAAGAAGAGGACTCGCGGTCATCCGCCGCCTCCTGCGGACTCAACTAAGGCGTCCAGGGTGCTCTCGCCCTCATCGTCCAATATTCGCACTCTTCCTCGCACCACACCTGGTGGCAAGCCATTCATGCCACGACCTGGGCTAAACACTGTGGCCGGTCCATCATCGCCTACGAAACAGCACAGCTCGTCCAATCTCTTCAGCAACCTCGCAGAAAAGGCTCGGTCAACACGCACAGCTGCCACGGGACGGAAGCAGACTGCGTCTACCTCCACTGTTGCCAGTTCCACAGGTGGATCGGCGAGAGGGAGGAAACCAGCGGCCGGCGCGACCACGAGTGCGGCGACATCCAAGACTGCGCGGAGAGTTAGTGGCATCAGCGAGTCTAGTGAAAGTAGCACGTCGACGGTCGTCAAGAAGGGATCGGGAAAAGCGGCTCAAGCTGCGACGAAGGAGACAGCAACGGCACCGACCACAAAGAGAACGGTGATGGGTACAATCAGGAGAGGCGTCGCTGGAACTGGAAAGACGAAGGCCGCAGCCGCGAAATCGACGAAAACGCCCGCTTCCACAGCCACGGGTAGAGTCCTAAGGAATAGAAGTTGAAAATGTCGGACACGGAGTCGCAGGCGGGGGAAATGGATGATACTACGGAGGAGTAGTCATGTTTTCAAAGTCGTAGGATAAACAGGGATAGCAGGGTGTTCAGGAGGGCCTTGCATCATTTGGGATTGTTTGAGGCTATTGCGGCAGTCTGGCCTGCTTGTCGAGTGTCTGTCTCTAGTGTCCAGCAAGCATCACACGAGACCGTCATCGGCCGTGCTCATCAGGAAAATGTCGTGCGTGTGCGTGTGTGCATTGCGGACTTATTGAGCTTCGTTGTTCCCTCTTGTGGTTAACCATCATCCCCTACGCCTAGGCGCCTACCGTCTAGGCAGCGCTCGCCGACTTCTTCTTCTTGTCATCCACAAACTCGATGTTGTCCTCGGGTATCTGCTTGTACTTCTCGTTCAGGAAGTCCTCGATCTCGTCGCTCACGTCACCCTGCACCACGATCTCCTCGCCGCCGGACGGGGTCTTGGTCACGCTGGAGCCCGTTGCGAACTTCTTGCCGAACTCCTTGGCGACCTTCTTTAGATCGAGGTCGAAGGCCTCGAGCCCCGAGACGGCCGTGACGTACTTGCGCTTGTTGCGCTCGATGCGCTTAATGATGACTGTGCTCGTGGCGCGCTTGTCGGCCTGCTTCTGCTCGGCGGCCTCTGCCTTGGCCGTCTTCTTCAGGGCGTCCTTCTCGGCGCGCTTCTGTGCCTCGACCGAGAGGTTGGCTGTGGATGCTGCTAGGGCTTCTGTGTGTTGGGGATTTAGGAGGTCAGGTCGCCTGTTGTGTTGTTTTGCAATGAGGGGGAAGCATGTGAGCTGGATTCTCGTACCGGGTGACCATATTGCTTCATACAAGTCCTTGTGGTTCTTCTGGAGCCACTCCTGGCATTTCTTTACCGTGCCTCCATACTCGCAATACTCTGGGGGAAGGGTGCAGACTATTGTGCATCATGTTAGCCACGGATGGTGGGGCCATATATGGGAGGGGGAGAAGAAGAGAGGGGGACAACAATGAACATACCGCCGCAATACAGTACGCTCAAAGCTTGTGGCTCAGCCGGCGCAGTCTCTGTGTCGGCCATAGCAATAGCAAGCTAGGTGCAAATGAAGGAAACGGTTCTTGAGAGAGAGCCGTGGAGTCGGGAGAGGTCGTGTGCCGGGTCGTGGTGGGGAGCTTGTGCCTCGATGCAAGGCGATGTACATACAATGTTGACTTGACTATTGAGGGGTTGTTCCGCCTCTGGACCTGCCCCGCCATCAGTGACTGAGAATGAGTGACTGAATGTGGGGTGGGTGCGGCAACTGCGTCACTCACAGCCCGCAACTTCACCAGGGGAAGGTCGAAATAGGCTTAGGATCACCACCTAGGTAGGTACCCACCTTAGCCGGCGTGTAATGGCAATCAACCGCAAACTCACAAATTCATTGAGTGCACCTACTGACCACTCATACCTTAGCACAATGACAAGCCAAAAAGCACAGATTCCTTTCCTCAAGCCTAGAGTTTAACTTTGAATTTATGTTTTCTACTATGTACGCGGGGCACTCAAATTTTAGCTACTGTCTGTGTAGTAGCTAAGACCATGCAGCAAGGAGCAGTTTCCTCGCGTGGTCAGGTCCCTCATCTTGAGGCCTGGTGCCTCGAGGAGGGCCTCGAGACGAATATCTCACAGGGCGGCGGTCGAGTCCTTGGCTATTGCAGACGTCAAGCTGCCCAGAACAGCTGGCCCATGGCGTCAACAGATGTGATGCGATATTCTGGGGCATTTGCCGGGTCAAAAGCATGACCTTCAGCAAAACGCCGGCCTTGAGCGCATTGAGCGCCTCCTTCAAACGAGAGACAACATCCAAGATGGCCGTGCTGTTATCCTGAGCATCAAGAACCAGGACTAGTCGCGGAAGAGACGACACAAGAGCGACCAGTACCTGCAGCCAATCGGCAACACTCTCACTGTTCTTGAACTGTTCGTGTTGTATCCTTGCTTTGGCTAGAACGTCGGGGTTTTGCTCGATGATCTGTAGTGCCAGGGACCGCAGGACGTCTGGAATCAAGACAGGTCCCTTGTTTATATCCACACCCAAGTATAATATAATGTGGACTTTTGCGAGACGGGCCATCTCAATGATGTCGAGGGCAAAATCGAGGGCACCATCTTGCCGAGCGAACGGACTGTCAACACGGAGAATGGCTGACTTGGGAGAAGATATCCAATGATGAAGAGCGGGCTTGTCCCAGATAGCTCCAAGCAGCTCACTCCCCCGGGCACGCCGCCGGTCTCTCATTATCAGCCCGGTCTTGACATCTCTGCTTGCATTGATTGGTATAGAGTCGAAGTACGCCGAGATGCTGTCGAGGTTGATGACAATCCGGACATCGCCACCTCTTATTGTCTCATCCACATATCTTGTGCCCCTAGGTGCATCACAACCTAGATCCGGTCGACGGTGGCCCAGTTGCCCATGCGTTGTTATGGTAAGAACTTGGCAGACTTTTGCGTGGATCGCCCGAGTCTCGGTTTGATGAGCCAGGATCGACTGTTCCCTCAGCCTTCGAAAACATGCGTCGATGGCAATTTTGGTATCTTGGAACTCTAGCGGCCATGGGTTTGCGATGGCGTGCCAAATTTTTCTCGCCCTGTTCCGACTCACATCCTGATACCACTTGGTAGCTTGTATACAGAAAGCCACGATGTGTGTATAAGCATCCGCTAATGTCTGCTGAATCGCTTTGATGGGATATAGCTGAGAGGCGACAAATTTAACTTCTGGTAGTACCGAACCGATCTCTGCAACGGCCTGAGCAATCTTAATGGAGAGCTCTTCTTGGTTTAGAGTCACCTAAGAATTTCGAGCAAATGGTCAGCTACTCAGAGCTTCATGTGGTCCACGGAAATTGACATCACAAAAGTACCTGGAACAAAAATTTCAAAGCTCCCCAGACAAGGGCGGCATATTCCGGATGAGAAGAGACGAAAGTGTCTACTACTTGACTGTAGTGATCGATTCTTGAGGCGGCAACTTTCCACCATCTCCTAATGGTCCTCACATTCTTCGATTTGGATGCGACCTTTTTGTCGTACCGATTCTGGGACTCGTGGAGGACCGCAAGCACGTCAGACATCGAAGATGCCGTCGACAACCATGATTCGCTTGCGTTTCTGTACTTGAAGGAGGCTTCATGGAATTGTTTTGCGCGGTCAAATGCTCTTTGGACGATTTCAATCGGACAGTCTCTGTTGCTTGTTCGAAGCCAATTGTCAAAATGATTGAAGAGCTCTTGGCGTTTGAGTTCTTTCTATCCGGAAAGATCATGAACTTACTTTTGCGGCTCACCCAAATACCAGGCCTCGAGCTTCAAGCCCTGAGTGTCAGATTGTCCTAGCGAAACAGTTTCCCGGGAACTAGGCGCTGGGCTCAGAGACTGTTCCATCCTGGCTTGACAATGGATTGATGATGACCTTCGCTAGATGTGTTTGGAATGAAGTGCAAGACGAGGTCACCTGCAGGTCTTACCTGAGTTCTCTGCTGTGTGAGGCTACGCGCCCAATATCCTTCAGGGAAATCTGATGGCAGGCCTCCAACTGCCTCTAAGCCCCGGGAGTCCAATATGCTGAATGCCCCAGCTTCCCTGGGCAAGGCACTTTAGAGGTACCTAGGTAGACTAGTGAATCTCGAAATCGTTGTGGCCAATTGATGGAAGAGGTGCAGGGCTAGTCCAATCCATCTAGGCGGCAAGATGGACTGCCTCCAATTAGAGGGGGGGAGGGCCTTTTGATTTTAGCCAAGGACTTTTGTGCCTGTCAGATAGAAACCCGTGGTCCAAATGGGGTTGGACAGCATCTTCACAGCCCCATGGATGCGTGTGGCTTACTTCAAGCCATTTGAGGCTGGGCTTACATCTGCAGATTCTCAACTTCAAGTAAGGCTATTCTGCCGTTCCGGATTCACTCTCCTGAATAAAATTTGCAACGAGACGTTTTCAACCACCGACCTCTGAAATCGCCGCAATAGAGTCCACATGGAAGAGAGCTCGGAAAATAATCTCGTGTCCAATCATCTGATCTCTCACGGCACAGAGGATGTTGTGCTTCTGGACTCTGCCGCGACCATTTCAACTGACTTGACTGAGATAACAGATGAAGTTCAAAGAATCAATCTTCGTTCCGCCAAGGACGAAGGCAAGAACAGCAGCGACGGCGAAGAAGGCAAAGACGGCAAAGATAGTAAAGACGCCGGCAAGGCCAGCCATGATAATGATGACGACGACGACAAGAAGGATGAAACTGAGTATGATCGAAATAGGAAACACAAGGTGTTTCCAGTCAGCAACGATGACATAAAATGTGAGGTTCACGATTATTAGCTCCCATTGATTATCCAGCTCTCTGATGTTCGCGACAGTGACCATTGACCCCAAGGAGCTTGAGGCGCGCGTTAAGGACCTCTTGCGTGACAAGCTGTCAATGGATGCGTTGAACGACACATTCCAAGCGGACAATGTCTCAGAAATCATCTCTCCTGGTCAAAATTCGACCAAGAAAAGCGATATCTACTTCTCTGCAATCGCAAAACTCTGCGTGGAGAACATGTTGTTGAGGAACAAGCTTGACACTATCCTCGAGACTGAGGGAAAAAGTACCGAACAGCCGCCAGATTCGATAATAGTGGATCCTCCTATGGAAACAAAGAATCAGAAGCCTGATACGTTCGAGAATTTCCATCTCGTGTGGTGCGCTCGGTCCCGGCGCAGCTATTACAGAGATGCCCCTCGAATGTTCAAAGGCGACCTGATCTCAGACCATCTTCGTGGTCGGCACGGATTACCAAAGAATTTGACCAACTTTTTGGAAGAAAATCTGGAAATTCTGTTTGCCCCAACTAAGTCTTACTACTGTGCTTGTGATGGGGGCCCGAGTTACCACGGCATCGTCGGATACAAAGACGGCAAGTTGGTTGCGGATTCGCCCCCTGCCGAGTCTAAGAAAGTCCGGATTGTCCTTGGAAACCGTATTCAGGACATCATCAAGAGTATTATCAAGTCACACCCAGAAAGCTTCAAGGGCTATTCAGCAGTGGACTTCCCGGCTCATTCTGCAGAGCCGTACCTCTTCTTCTTCAATCACAACAAGACCCTGCTGGACATTGCCACCTCCTCAGACGTGAGCGAATCCGATCGGTCTTGCGTGCAGATGCTTTGCGATTGGTTCGAAACCAATCATCGCAAAGATTGGGATGAAGCACGCGAGCTGATGTCCAGGGGGAAGATCAATTCCAAGCACCACACCAAACTCTTCAAACCAGATGAGCTCTATGTGGGCCAGATATCCGGCGCCGATCCAGACGTCTTGGAAGTATTCAAGTCCAATGAGCATCCATGGTCGGATTGGCGTGACAAGTCCATGGATAACTACGGCTGGGATTTCAACGGTCGTTTTTGCAAAAGTTCTTACACCTACACGTGGAAATTTCCCAAGCCATTCGTCTCCGAGGAAACAGAAGTCGATATCACTTCTTTGCGATTGTATCCCCTTCGCTTCGCTTCGCCCGGAACCAAGGAGAAGCTCATAGCCAGAGGCCACAAATTTTGGAACTGTCGCACGCGAAGTCTTGTTTGTTACCGAGAATCTGGAGAGGCGCCCACGTTGGGACAGGTGAGGAACACATCGCATTACAAGAACGAGGACATTTCCTGATGAATCATTTATTTCTAGGCAGAGAAGCGATTCATGGTGGACTACGCAATGTTCCGCCGGATCTATCCGAACAAGGCCATATTCGCCAACAATAAAGACGATCTTGGGGAAGAAGCAATGAACAAGACCGAACCGCCAGATGACGACTTCCTTGCTATGTTGCCACCCTACATATATGGATTTGACATCGACTCCAAGACGTGGAGTAAGTACAAAGCGGCTTCCATGATACACAATCGCAAAGTTACACCTTTACAAAACAATTGCTGACAACATGCCAGGGTCTATTAGAATTGACCGCACGACGGCGGTCACTTGGAATAAGGACGCTTTCAACAGGCTAGTGATTGCTCCAGACACAAAGGAGATGCTTTTAGCTGCCATTACGTCGCACGGGGCGCATAGTGGTCCCGCAACAGACTTGATCGCCGGCAAAGGTCAAGGGCTCTTGATCCTGCTTCATGGAGGTCCAGGGACCGGAAAGACGCTGACAGCCGAGAGCATCGCCGAGGCGCAAGAGAAGCCCTTGTACCGGGTGACATGCGGCGATATTGGAATGGAGCCTCAAGATGTCGAAGTGGTATGGCTGTGTCCGGCGTCATCACAAATGCGTCCATTCTCGAGCGTACTGCATAGTGTCCACTAACCGAACTTCATAGTACTTGAAAAGCGTCTTGGAGATCGGAAAAGCATGGGAATGTGGTGAGATTCTTAACCTCGGATGAGCTCGTCAGGAATGAACGATTATTGACCTCGGTTCCAGTCGTACTACTTGACGAAGCAGATGTCTTCTTGGAAGCAAGAACTGTACCGAACCAGAAACAGAATGCCATTGTATCAGGTATAAACTTCTCCCAGTCTCTCTCGGAAATAAAGTAGTATTAAAGCTCATACCGGCACAGTCTTCTTGAGAATGTTGGAATACTATAACGGCATCCTGATCCTGACGTCGAACCGCGTGGCCACCTTTGACGAGGCCTTCAAATCGAGAATCAACCTGCCTATTCGCTATCCTGATCTGGATGAGGACCGACGTGTCAAGATCTGGAGTAACTTTCTCGAAGTCCTCAAACGATCCAAGGAACGTGTGGATTTTGCAGACCTTGAATCAAACGTTCCTCACCTCGCCCAACACGCCCTGAACGGACGACAGATCCGCAACGCGATTCAGATGGCAAGATATCTGGCTAGATATCGAAAGCAGATGATGGTATATAAGCATGTGCAGGATGCCGTCGCTGCAGTTATGAAGTTTGATGGATACCTGGAGGGATTTCTGGGCCCGGATGATGTTTGGGCTAGGCAAGAGAGACTAAGATAACTGCCGGGGTGGTGTTTGACTTCCGTGGTTTAAATTATATATTTCCTTTTGCTTGAGCTTTCTTCGAAAACCTGAGTTGGGCGTCAAAGAACATGTCGTACTTCTCATAGCTTTGCTCACATGCAAGGATTCTAGCGATGCTTGCACAAGTGCACGATGAAGTGATTTCCTGTTTTATCTCAGCATATGCCGCAAACAAGAGACTGAAACAGATCTATCTAATTGTTGCAGTCTCCTTACGGTCCAGCTTGCGTATTCACGCTTGAGGCCGGCCGTATACCTAAGTACGGCTGCACATATACATACTAGTACAGCCCACCATGGAGCCGCGAAGGGGTTATATATTGCGGCAAGTTGCCTAATCCAAGCACAGGTCATCCAATTCAACCCAATGGCTAGGTATGTGACAATGGTAAGCAGAGCCACTGCTCAGGTTTACAGGATACATGGCTCTGGCCCCTGTTCATATCAGTGGGAGGTCACTACCGACTGTCTGGGTAAAGTGTTTGGCATTTTCGAGTGCATGCTCCATTGCAGGAATAGACTCAGGAGAACACCCTCTCGGGATATCATCCCGATCCGTGCTTAAAGGTGTTTAAGTTTTGATTGCCGTCGGTCCATCCGTGGGGTGCGGACGGGGAAACGGTGGGGGATGTTTGACTAGTAAGTGACCCCTTTCAGCCTTGGCGGGTCGCACTACGAGATGGCATGAGGATTTATACGGGATACTACGTAGTAGGTGGCTGACTTGGGGTGTGGATGGAGTTACCCCTTATTTATGCTTATTTACTAGAGTCAGAAGGTTGAGTGGGTGGGATCTGAAGGCGTATGGAATGACGTTATCCCAATTATCGAGTGTCTATTGCTCAAGTGAGCCACGGACCACATATCAGCGACGACAGTGCCGTCCCCTCTTCCTGGAAACATTGGCAACGTCTCTGCGCCTGACTCTGGACAATATCAAGCTGAATTCTAGTTTCCATCAGTAGAAAAACTGCAGATCATCTGCAGGGCGATTCACGGAGAAGCACACAGCAGGGGCGCCCCCCGGGCAGGGCTGGCTGGCTGTGATTGGAGCTTTCTCGCAGTTGTTTCATAGTAAATTGCAGCCCACTTTCTCGGAAACAAAACGCCGTCGGGTGGCCCCACGATCAAGCAGGGCCAACCTGACGGCGCTTGTGTTCTTTTACCATCATGGAAAAGACAAAGTATTCTTATGGTAATACGGAAGCATTTCAAAGCCGTACCTTGCCTCTTCAAGACCGTCGGCGCGATGCAGATAGAATGTCTTCCCGCGGCCAAGAAGACCTGTCATACAAGCCCCTTGTGGCCGCAGAGTCGCCGGCATAAGCGACGCTGGAGGTGGATTATACGTGATTCTTTGCCGTCATCGCTTGGATAGACCGGTGGAGATGCCAAGGGAACAATATATCCGCCAGAGAAGCTAACAGCCCACAGCGACGGTCCTTCGCCTCTGCCGGACAGGGCTCTAAACGCCGTCTTGGCGATGGAGTCGTTGCTGTAGATATAATGGACGAGACCGCCTGGGACGTGGAAGGAGGAGTCTTCTTCTGATCGAGCCTCATCCATCATCATCTTTGCAGCAAAAGACTGTGTCTTTCTTTTACATTCAAGTCTGTTGTGGCCGGTTATTCCACACAACTCATTCCATTCTTTTCAACACATCACAAATTACAAACACACAAAAGATCAAAATGGCTAGGTCAGATCTCTTCTCCGTCTTCCTCGCCCTCACCGTCGGCGCCAGCGCCCTGCCCCAACGCGGTACTCCGGTCGAGAGGGCCGCCGCGCCCCCGGCGACCTTCAGCCCGCAGCCCAGCACGGGTCCGGGTGGTGACGATTTTAAGGACTCTGCGCACTTCCGGGTATACAACGGGGCCAGCGATGCGGACCAGGCGCTCCAGATGCTTGAGGGCGCGTACGAGTGCTTTGTCAACACTCTGGGGTGGCGGTCGAGCGGCCTCTCGTTCAACAACGAGACCGACGCCGGGCCGTACTACAAGCTCAACGTCTACTCCGTGGCCAACCTCGACAGCGCTGCGGGTGTGATGCACTCTGAGGCAGGCCCTGGCGCGGGCTGGCTCGAGGTCGTCAACACCTACCTCGCCACGCCGACCGTCACGGTCCACGAGTACGGCCACGCGCTGCACTACCACCAGAAGACCTGGGTCGACCAGTCCAACACGGGCGCCTGGTGGGAGACGGTGGCCAACTGGGTCGCCGATACGTACTCGACGAGCCCTCTGTGCGCTGATGCGCGTAAGGCGCACAACCAAGAGGAGGGCCGCAGTGAGCTTGAGCTCGCCAAGGTCATTGGGGACTCCTTCCAGGTCATCGTTGATGGCACCCCCGACTCGGGCAACTACTACCAAGCAGTAAGTGACTATAACACACAATTCCTCCGTACTCCGATGGCTGACTCGGTACCGTATCACGCAGTGGCCCTTCCTGACGTACCTGACCAACAACCCCGACAACTTTGGCGGGCTGGGCAAGGATGCTCTCAACCAGATGATGGTGCAGTACGAAGCCAATAGTAACGAAACCCCCTTGCACGTTCTGCAGCGCGTGGCCGGCAACGCCACCGCCGGCGAGATCGTGGGCCGCTACTGGGCGCGAATGGCCTATGTCGACATCGGACACTCGCAGGCGCAGGAGGCCTTCGAGCAGCAGAAGGCCGACTTCAACTACGCCAACGTGGACGCATCTGGCGACGGGTACGCCGTCAAGTCCGCCCGCGCCCCCCGGTACATGGGTGCCAACATCATCCCCCTGACTGCCGAGGGCGGCAAGGTCGAGGCCAAGGTCACCTCCTCTGGGGCCTTCACCGCGACTCTGGCCATCAAGGGCGCTGACGCTGTCCGCTACGTCACTCTCGCCAACGGATCCGGATCGGCCGAGGTCGCCAGCGGCGAGGAGGCCAGCCTGGTGGTTGCCAACACCCCCAAGGAGCTGCTCGAGTACAACGGCTTTGAGCTGGAGGGCAGCAAGGCTAACGAGGGCCTGGACTACTCCTTCACCCTGACTGGTGCTACCGTCGCCTCTGCTTAGGTTGAATGGGAGTAGATTTGGGCTCAGACTGGTGCCCTTTCTTGTATATACATAGGTTATAAGTGGCCATTGTAAATCAATCAATGTGATGGCTTAGTGCCAACGGCAAAAGTATTGATCAAATGCGTTTGTCATCTGCTATGCTGGGGAATCGTTGACTAGATTTGAGCCATTGCAGTTCAAACGTGTAAATTCACAAAACGTGACGCATGGCACCCCCCTCCATCTGCATGTGCCGAAGCAAGTCATGTCTTGGAAAATGTCAAACGCATCAGCTATAGCAGTATGACACCCAGATCTTATAACAAGCTGACGTGAGATCTGAGATCAAGATGTTCTAGCCTCGCCCCGCTCCAAAAGTACCAAGGATTTGAAAGAGTTCTTATGAGTACGATGTTACACAATTTGGTCTGAACGTTGAAGCTGCTAGTTGTTTCCCCTCCTTCTGAAATCTACAGACAGCTAACGACGCAGTCGTATTGCATCTAGACCCCTCTCTACACCCAACAGTACTGAAGTTGGCTTGTAGATGAACCACCTTGATGAGTGATCCACCCAACTCAAGAAAATCCACCGGATCAAATAAGCCAGGCTCTTGAGCCCTCCTTCTTTTCCTCCTCTCCTACCTGGGTACCTTTTCCAGTTGCTCTCCGTCTTGCAGGACAATCGATCCAGCTTTGCCACCAACTCTACTTCGCACTCGACTTCCCAAGCAGCCATGATCGGTGGGTTTGCACCATTTCCCGTCAAGGGCATATCAAAGCCGTGCCAGACTTGGTCAAAGTCGTCGGCGACCTCGGAACCTCTGCAGTCCCGTTGATCGTGCTTCATGGGGGTCCTGGGGCCTGTCATGACTATCTGCTGCCCCTTACCGACCTGGCCCCCTCGACCCCTCTCGTCTTCTACGACCAGATCGGAAACGGCCGGTCGACTCATCTGCCCGACAAGAAAGGCGACGAGCAGTTCTGGTCGGTTGACCTGTTCATGAAGGAGCTCGACAACTTGCTCCTGCATCTGGGTCTTCAGGATCGTCCCGTTGATATCTACGGACATTCATGGGGCGGGATGCTTGCGGCCGAGTGGGCAGCGGCACAACCGCCCAATCTCCGGCGCCTGGTACTCTCGAATAGCCTTGCGAGCATGGATGCCTTTCACGATGGTGTAACCGTTTTGAGAAAGCAACTGCCCCAGGATGTCCAGGAGGTATTGGACCGTGCCGACGAGACCCTTGACTTCGAGACCCCTGAGTACGAGGCTGCCGTTGAGGTGTTCTACAAGAGACATCTCAGTCTCACCAGGCCCTGGCCACCACCAGAAGTCCAGGCCGCACTTGACTGGTTTGCCAAGGACCCGACTACCTATGGTACAATGTATGGCAAATTCTTCAGACTCACCTGGAAAAAACAAAATGATGAAGAGCTGACCACAGGCGCAGGTATGGCCCGAGCGAGCTACATGCGTCCGGCTCGCTTCGCAATTGGACTTGCATATCTAAATTGCCCAGAATCAAGGTGCCCACCCTTCTGATCAATGGAGTACAGGATGAGGCCCAAGACGTGGCGATGCAGCCCTTCTTTGACCACATTGGAAAGGTCAAGTGGATCACGCTGGACAATGCTGCGCACTTCTCCCATGTTGATCAACGGGAGAGCTACATGAAGCATCTGGCGAACTTTCTCAAAGCATAAGCAAGGCAGGCGAACGAGTGGCATGGTGATGACCTTGTGGGGCGAGCAGTTTTCTTGGGGTTTTGGGCAACACTTTGTCTACAGAATACATGCCACGGGATTGCCCTTACTTGATCGAGTAGAAGAGGACGCAGTATCATGTCTTACCGTGGTACCGTACTCCTGGCCCATCCGAGCCGAATCACCAATGAATGTTCCTGGTGACACAGCTGCAAGACCTGATCATTAAAATATTCAACTGCTGAGCTGTTGGCGTGGACTTCGGTTCAGATACTCTGGAAATGTACCTATCCGACAACGATGCCATGAACTATGCTACCCACGAGGCTTTCATTGGGCACAGAGTCTATTCTCCTGTCCCGCTTCGCTCAACGTGACCACGTACTTCGGCCTGCAGTGATCATCTATGGAGGCCGGTTCATAACCGTTGCTATCAATCACAGAGTTTTGTTCTTGTCAATTTATTAGTTTGCGCCTTTATTGCTTCAGCACCGTCTGGCTCATCGACGCCGTGTAGGGTGACAGGTAATTATTCGGTTGAATTTACCATTAGTGGCGCTGGGCAGCGACACATGCACTAGGTCCAATGCATTTTCATGACCTTGAGGCCGTCATCTCACGAATTATTCGAACCTGAGCCCTTGCCAAGGAGCAGCAGCTTGATGACTCATTTGCATGTCGCTACGGAGAGGCCTAGGGGAAATACGTGCACATCATCTGTAATAGCTGGATCAGAACGTAAGCTGGGAGTAGAGGGCCTGGTCCATATGTGCTAAATTTCCAAGGAGACTGGCCTGGAAACAACACCGGAGTAATCTATCGTGGCACAAGTACAATGTATCAACAGTGAATTTCTATCATTGCGAGTTGTAATCGATTGATGAACAAGATGAAGACCACCAGGGCTGCCGTATCTATACTGGCAGCTATGGGGAAACCGCTTTGCAAGCTTTCGGCACTTGATTAAGCTCGGTCTATAGCCCCCTTGCAGGCTCATGCCACTTTTTGCTACGCTTAAGATGGCCTACACTCTGGCCAAGAAAGTCGTCGCTAATGGCCCAGGCAAATCATTGTGAGCCAATGAGCCGACGAGTGATGACACTGAGGTATCAATTGCAGATATAAATGTTTTCCTTCCTATTTCCATATCTCTTTACACCCTCTCAACTATGGAAACCTTTCGTTTGTGTTGATACAGTGAGTCAGCTCTAGGAGCCGGTAAGTCTTCGGAAAGACCAGAGAAAAAACACAAAGCAACAGATACCTCAATCGCCCAGAGAATCAAGAATTGTTGCTTCGGCGCCAGCTCCAAGCCTTCTCGGTTAGCGCGGGCGTGCAGGAGTAAGAACTGGACAAGTGCGACCACGTTCCATACGGCTATCACACATTTAGATTTCTGTTGAGACCGGAAACGATTTGTTGTGCTTGCACGCACTTGTGGCTTTTTCTCTGGACCCAAAACGAGTAGTCGAAAAAATTAGACACAGAATGCTGATGCGTGAAGTCAGAGAAGAACTACACTCTGCGTCGAGAGTTCACGACTCTACCTACCAACGGGCCAAGCGACAGAGAGTCCGTCAAACTTTGCTGGTGCAGGCAATCCATACAACTATCGATTCCATCTTGGGTCACGCGGTCGAGGCCACGGTGGAGAACGTCGCTGCCAAACATAGTGGAGGGGCCCCTTCCTTGCCCGAACCGTCGGCGACGATCACTCGGCGTCCTCGAGTTGTGTGTGCCTAGGTGATCCTTGGAAGGGGATGAGACCCGCGGCACTGAAACTATTAGCGCCCGTGGGTATCTCGCATCATCGTCGCGGTCGCCTGCGCGACCTGGGGGCTGGCCTATTAGTATTAGTACGGTAACCTTCTCGGCATACTTCCAACTCACTCGAGGTAATTCCCCATTCCCCAGGGAGAAGGCTTGCAAGTGCCGAGAAGCCGAGTCAAGAGGTGCCTTGTACCTGACCTTGTTCCAGGATTGAAGGATCCAATTGCTGGTAAATTGGATGTATCTCAAGACGGGTGTGCCTGTCCTTGGTGGAGCCTCGCTCCGCCCCTGGTCGGGAATAGCCACTGAATAGCCTATCTTGTCAGTGTGCCCGAATGCTCGGTTTGAAGAATGACTGCTCAGCCCTCGTCAGTTCGTGACTAAGTCCGAGCTGAAAATTTCGTTCTCCATCGTATGAATGCCGTATAGGGAACATGTACCTCGTAGTGCCAACCGCCAGGCCACTGCAATAGAATAGGCAAAACTCCACAGAAGGATTCGAACCCAGGGCGGAGAATACCGCATGCCAAAGTTTATTCTACACCTGCCATCTCATTTTAAGCATAACTGGGCCCAAGATCTTGGCTGAGTTACACGCTACCGTCTGGGAATTCTGCGAGTTTTCTCGGTCGATGTCCGCGGACCGACAGTGTGCCGTTATACCCGGCCACCCCGGACTGGCCGTATCTTCCCACTGGGAAACGAAATGGCGCCGCTTCAACCTCTGTACAGCCTACTGTCGCGCAACATCATGTCAAAAACGGTCACAATATGTCATCAGGTTCATGAGAAGATAGTGGTGAAAACACGCTATTCAAAGCGTCGTAGTTTGTAAGAAGAGGCATCTCTCTCGGAGCAGTAGCCTAATGGTGAAGAAGAAGAAAGCCTCTGAAGGGCTTGAAGATGTACATGAAGATGTTGCCGCGCGAGCCTTTCAGCTGTGACGCCGGCGTGTCCATGTGTGGACGGGGGTCAACGACCACCCGTAATGCCACTTGGAATACTCCCAGAATGCAGGGAGTAAGTAACAACAGCGGTTGTAAACGCAGATGGGAAATCCCTGGCCTTCGGCCGTGGTAGATCACCGCCTTCTCGGCGGGATCAGTTGTGAAACTTCTTTTATGAAGAGTAAAAAGCCCGGTTTCCCTCGCCACATGAGGCTCAGTGTTTCACCAGCACAATATTGTTCTTTATTTCAGAACGCTGGCCATAAAGTGGGCATGAAGGAACGCCGATGGCAACACGACGACGACGGACTGCCGAGTTGTAATCCGTGATGTGATCCGCTCAGCAGGCCGTTTGCAGTAATGTAGATGGCATGTCTGCCGGTCCCGCGAGGGATCGGGACGAGATGGATTGAAAGTGTGTCAAGGCTCTGCTGTGACGTGTTAGTAACTGGAGACAAGATGGTCAGGTACTGCCATTGGGGATATATGTATCTTACCTCTAGGCACTTCAAGTCTCGTCGGCACTTTCAGGTATGTTCCATATGGCTGAGCTACTGCTCTTAAGCCGGCTATGTGAAGCACGAGTCTTCGACGGTGTCGGGGTCGTCACTTCGACTGGCGATGATTGCGGCGACACATCCTCAAATCCTTGGCCCTCCCTAGGGCTAAGTACTGATTGCTGTTCCAGGGCGTAGGGGCACCTGCCCTCTCCCACGGTGGACCGATGGCTGTGGAATGAGCATTGCCTGAAGCCAAAGTTGCGCTCGTCGTTCTTGAGCTTGTTGCGAGGCAGCCTAAGCTGTGGGTTCTTCACGCTGACATTTGCCCTGCTGTCGGCCATCTTCTCCACGTGCTTGGTGTAGTCGACCCCCAACTCCTGGAACTCGTCGAACAGCTCGTTGTATGCTAGGGGGTCCCCGCCCCCGTTGCTGAGCGTCCAGGCCAGCATTGCGACAGACCACTTCCGAAGGCGGAAAGACTGCTCGCGCGAGCACTCCTCGTACAGGTGACGCACAAAAGAATAAGATACGTCCCAATCACAGCGGAGGTACATGTCCTGCACAGCGTCCATGGTGATGTCCTGGAGGGCGGATAATCGTATTACGGCAGCGAACATATGCAGCTTCACAATGTTCCAGTGAAGTGCTCGTCTGCTGGCTTGTATCTTGACTTTGTTGGCTGGCGTGAGCTGGACAGCTACGGTAGAGATCATCTGCTCCAGCATGGATCGGAATGAGTTGCGTCGGTAGAGCCAGAGGATGAAGAGGTCCATCATCTCGGGGCACTCTTCAGAAAGCCACAGGACCCGGTCAGGTTGAGCTCCAGCTGACATCGACAGGTCGCTCTCGGGTGAGCCTGGGACCGACTCTACAGTCTCCAGGCTGTACCGGAAGAAGGAGCTGGAAGCACACAAGAGTTTCTTGTGAACTGTAAATTCCTTTTGGCTCGGACCGACCAGCAGACGGACGACCTCAGCGCCGGGCAGACTAGTAAACCCTCGATGTCAGCAGAGATAGAGGGGATTAGTGAGAGGAGGGTAGGCGGCTTACGGTCCCAATGATACCATGTTGTCTTGTCGTCTGGCCATTATGCAGATCTGTGAAATGATACCGTTGATCAAAACAGGCACTCAATGCGGTCCAAAGGCTCTCAGATCACGAGAGGGAGGAGGGAGTGAGCCCATATGTAGCCCTTGGTGAGCTCATATCACAGCCAACTTCTCTGGATCGGGGGATCAGCGCCGAGGCGAGTCAATCGAATCCGATCCCAGTTCGCCATCAGGGAAGACGAGACGAAGACAGGGCCCAGGGCCCAGGGCAGAGGGCAACGATCACGACGGGACGAAGAAACAAGCCCCTGGCAATACTGGCCAATCCGTTTGTTTCGAGCAGGACCTCTTCTGTCATGGGTGGAGCAGTACCAGAGAAGAGCGTGAGGAGGGCGAGGGCCGTGCAACTATGTTTTCTCCCGCATCGAGGGACGCTGGCACTGAGGCAGGGTGAGCAGGGTATCACCGGGAGGGCAGCAGGGTGGACGAGGGCCTCGAACGGCTGGGTGAAGGTGAAGGGGGGTCATTTTTCCCTCCAAGGGACTCCTGAGTGTCTGAGATTCTGCCGGTACAGAGCCCCCTTATCGCGGGCGCGACCCCACTTCTCCCACCAGGTGAAGCTCGGGTGAGGGACTGATGCCTGCGACTATAGGTGGGAAGCTTGTCATAATGTCGCCAACCCACGGCTGCGAGCCCCGGAAGAATGCTTGGTCGGGTTTGAGGTCGACGCATGGCTTCCTGTGGCGCCTCCTTCCCTGCAATGCCTGTCAGGCCTGCGGTGCAGGGGGCTTGTCAGCGGCGAGTGTGCGCCCTGGCCAGCCAGCCCCGTTGTTTTAAAACATGAGGGGCTTCCCGGCTCCGAAGTTTCGAAGGAGAGCTCCCGCTTACAATGGGCTGGACTCTGCGAAGCGAGCCCCGGTCATCCCTACTAGTATAGGCGACTTAGACGGGATGGCACAGTGGATCGGCAGATTAACCATTTCACCACGTCGTATACGACCCGAGTAAAACGATTTAATCGGCGGAGATCACAACTCCCAGCGTCAATCAAATGTTTTACGAGGACCGCGGCCGGTACCAGACAAGAACGTCCTCGCACGGTTCCAGAAAGACACCGGGTAATGGCTGGCGGGATTTTGTGGTCACGCACATACGGCGACGCCACGCCGTCTTGGTGGACGAGGAGGAGCAAGCAAGAGCACTCGAGGCGCCGGTTAAACTTGCTCACCACCCGCAACGGCTAGGCCCCAGCATGACTGAAGGTTTCCTCGTGATCCTGATCAAGGCATCATGCTCGACCCTCTCATCAATCTAAATGACATTCCTGGCCGGGCGCCATCAACTAGTCCTGCTGTGCGCTGGGCTCGCACAGGCCTGTGACCCAGTTGTTGACTGGACTCTGGAGTCAGTCTTGAGTTTGACAGAAAAGCATCATCCCGGTCCCAGGAGTGGACGAGCTCCTCTTCACGCAAAAGAAAGGGCGCCTTCTCCCGCTCGAGTCGATAGTCTCCCTCCACGTTTTGCACGTCCATTCGACTGCCAATGACGAAACCTTAACGCGCGGAAGCTAGTGCATGACCAGCAAGCGAGATGTTCCATCCCGCGTACTAGGGATTGTGATGCAACATCATATCAAATCCCTTACGTGCCATTTCCGAAGCAGATAGAGTGGCTGACGGGGATTGACAGTCACCGCCGTATCTTCTCTGATAGGGAGACAATGTCTTGCTGCACTATCGGCACCGACAGTCCCGGGCATATGGGGCGTTCCTCCTGCAACTCTCACGAGATTGCCATGGCTCAGTCCTCGCAACAGCTTCGTGCCCCTTTCTGTTCCCTAGTATGGTGATATTGGTATCGACGATGGTGGATTCACCAGCAGGCTAAAATCCACGTGGAACGCGGAAACGACTCTCCGTCCATCTCCGCTTCTGATGGAGATGGGGTCGCGGTCGAGGGCACGATCTCGTGGGCTGTACCCATTAGCAACTTGCCGACGGACCACACTAAGGTTATCAGTCTCTGGACTGCTGATAAAGGCACAAAAGCGTCGGAATATTGAGGAGAAATACCAAGGTACCGCCGCGTAGGCGGCACCTAGTTGGAGGTACCCATGGGTCGTGGTCCTTGATAATCTCCCTAGCCAGAGGACTCCAGTTATTGCGGATTGCTATAGGGAAGCGGGGCATGCTATAGTCGGCAGCTCGAGATATTTCGAGTCGAGCGGGAGGGCTTCCGCAACTGGCTATGACACATACTCGTGGCACCCAGGTCAATAGAGCAGCTATAGCCAGCGAGGCGAGACCATCATGGAGCTCTCGTGCTCGTGACTATCGAGATGAAGCCGAATCTCTCCGCTCCGTTGCACGCGAGGTATACTGAGGGCCAGGAAAGACTGGTCTGGAAGACCTGCTCGCCCCACAACCTCGTGCGTGTCCCTTCCTGAGATGTCGTCATGTGAAATTTGCCTTTCCTATGGTCTGAGCGGTGACGCGTGGGTGTCGTTTGCCGATCAGTAAGAGGCTCACCGTGTTGTGACAAGCGCGTGGGGATGAGCTGCAAGTCTGCTACATCCATTGGGGAGTTCTTGACAGGACATTGTCAGTCGATGTTGACTCGGGACCAACGATCGGATCAGAGACGAGCAGTGCCAAAATGCGGCCACCAGGGCTCCTGGTCCCCGATTCGTGCATCAGCCCAGGAGACTGTTTCTCGGGCGCGTCGTTTTCATCATGGGAGGAGTTTCTGTGGGCTCAGGTTGCCGCCCGCAGATGTCGCTCCAACAAATTCGCTCGCAGAATTGGCGGTCGAAACACGAGGTAAGCAGTGTTGTGGGGACGCCCAGTCCTCAAGCTCCGGAGGGTTCGACGATCCGGAGATCAGTAATGAAAGTAGTGAAGTCTAAGCTGCCACGGCACCTGCCATATTCCCTCTTGTTGTTCCAGAATTTGTGGAACTGTACCCCATAGGCTAGGAAAGTTTTAGAGTTATTAGCCCGAAAGTTGCACCAGCTACCGTTCACCCACTCAAGTTGCACTGTACAAAGGAAGAGCCGCCCAGAGCTTAAATTGTACGGTGCAGCTATTGCACGCGACTCCTTTCATGACGAACGACAGATATTGTCTTGCACTCTCCCAATACACAACGCATGCGTGGTCTGGTCAGTCCTAGATTGTATGGTGCTGGGCGGGTTTCGGCTCCGCGATCGCGCTATATCCGTCGATACGACAACGCCGAGTCAAGCCTCCCCACAGCTGGCTTTTTGTCCGTATCATTCAAGTGTGAAAGTGTGATCTTCGTCTCCTTCGGAGTTTTCCACAAAGGGAGATGTGAGTCTTGGTCTCAGTCACGCATACCCACACAAAAAGTGCAGGTGAAGCATCTGTGAAGCCCTCGAAGTCATGTGCAGCATACTAACTCGAGTAAGGGAGCAGTGGGACATGTGGAAGATCTTTTTTTTTTGGAATGAAATAATCCGATTCTCGTGCCCGCGCGGAGAGCTTTGACTTCATCTCGGCCGGGTTCGGGTGGAAGGGTTCAGCCATGAAAAGACGCAGTGGTCGTGGTCGTGGCTTTTTCGTCGCCAAACCAACCTGTAGCAATGTTGCTTCAACATCCTGCCCCGGCGTGCCTCTACTTCCTCTACCCTATGTGCAGGCGGAAGCCCCGGCACCCACGGGGCATTGACAATGTCCGGCCATCCGGATACCACACAAGGACGCAGGGAAAAAGTGACCATGCTGAGGTGGATTTGGTCGAGACAGTGAGCTGTTAAGGCTTCAACCGTGCGCTAGCAGACTCGGTGTCGCAGGACTGTCCACTGAATTCTCCGAAGGTGTCCACGGGCGGTGCGACTGCTTGTGGAAGATCCTCCCGACCCTATTGGAGGCAGCGTGCTGTGGAAGACCTCCCCAACATCATCGGAAGCGTGGGCGAGCTGTCACTGCTTGTTATTCACCTGAGAGATCGAAAATTACTCCGGACCTCCCCTCTGTTCGATGGGTCGGTAGTTGGTGGACTCGGTTGCATGTTGCCTCGCATCACTGCCACACATTCGTTTGGTCCTGATGTGAGGATTCGAAGGTCCCTCTTCTAGCATTCTGCCATGAGCCTATGCTTGCCTGAGAACTCGGAAGGCTGAACTCCGCCATTTGTAATCTGTCTTCTGAAGGCTAGGTCTCAAACGGCTAGGTGTCCTTGACCCATGAAGCTTAGAAAGGTGTTGCTGACCAGGCATATGATGGAGTGCAGATTGAATCCACGGCATCGACACGTCCACAGACAATGGAGTGCTCGCCGAATTTCGTCAGGCGCCATGTCCTCACAGGCCGGGCAAAGGCCATCGACGAGTTGTGCAGGCATGAGGCAGCGCAACCAGATCCGGAGCAAGCACATGACAGTAGCCAAGTGACAACTAGGTCGGCACGACAAGGCATTCATGAGAGTGCGGTGTCGCCGACGCGCAGTCTTGCTGTCCACAGGCGCAGCCTAGCGCCATGCCGTGAGGAAGTACCAGGCACTTGCAACTGATAATCCACTAGTGCGCGATGAAGAGCAGCACTATGTCTGTCGAGACCAAGATATGCCTGTAATTGGTCTCGAGACTTGATAGTCGTGTGCAAGGTCAAGAACTCCGGAAGAGCCCAGAAGCCACACCAAAATAGAGGCTGTAAAAGGTAGGCAGCGCCAGCAGAAGGAATGCGAGTCACGTGAAGGCACGAGTTGTTCGAACGTTTCCGCAACTGCCACAGGCAGTGATAATATGCGGCAGACCCAGATGAAACGGCCGCGGTAGGTTTTCTGCAAGCTTGTATAAGTCAGCACCGAGGCGCAGTCTCAGGATGGTGAGCGGCGGGAGCGGCAAGCAGCCCTCGACATTGGCCACGGGAACGTGGTCGCGTACAGGCGTACAGGCGTATTGTCGTCTTAAAAGCTGGATCATGCCATGGCGTTTCGAAGGAGCAGGAGAGTGGAGAGAATGGGGCACGGAGCATTCCCCATCTCACCTCCCGACAGCCATCGCGAGCGGGTGTTGTTGAGAATCAGCCTTGCCATGGCACGTGGAGTTTGGGTTGAGGGCATTCCAAATCTTATCATGGCTGCGCCGACCAAACACGACGGGCAGTAACAGTGAGTACGTAAAATTGTCTGCTGCGATGGCTTACAAACAAAGAACAAATAAAATAGACTAGAGTCAGTAAGTAGTACGAGGGCCAGATCAGGCGGACCTGAACACAGCCACCAGCGATCAGCTCAATGGAAGGAGTGCTGGTGGCCGCCCCGGTCGCAGGCCAAGCGTGATGAGGAGCAGTCACGCTGTTTTAGCCCTCGGATGGGGAAAGTGACGCGCACCGGCCTGGGCTCTTTCCTTGGATTGGGCCCGCCAAGCTTGATTGGCCGCTTATCAGCATATCCCACTTGGCGCACCAACAAGTGGTGGACCAGCTGTCCGTCCGTGTTAGTGGCGCACCCAAACGACTGCCAGAAGGTGCCAGAGCACGCCTGTTGTTTGTGGCCTGCCAAGTCCACAAGTGTGAGGGAAAGTTCGGTTGGAGGCAGTGAACAAGGGAATGCAGGCGGCGAACCGGTAGTCCGGCAGCAGCAGACCATACCCTTCCTGCAGATTCGGGACGGACGTCATCCATGTCTCTTCGTCAGTGGTCGTCATCCCAGCAAGCCCAGCACTGCCCACTGCCCAACGCTTCATTTAAGGTAACGAGCCCAGCTCACTCCGCATAACGTCAGTAGCTGTCGTTCTCAAGGGTTCCCCACTGCATACAGCATCAATCACTTCGCAACTGCAGACTTGAACAGTCACCAAGACATACCCTACTTTTCACCTCATCTGGCTCAAAGCCACCATCAAGCATTCGACCCGAGGAATCAGCAGCAAACAAAAACAACAACAATCACCTGCAGTCATGATCATCCCTGAACTGGGAGGAGGTCTGGAGGCCAGACAATTGTAAGCCTGCTCTCTATTTCCCCCACCACACTCCGCATCAATCTGCAGCAGACCAAGTCATGCTAACCATCACCACCACAGTGGCAGTGGCTGCCCCTCCGGCTACTCCCTGAGAAATGGCCGCTGCTACCAGAACAACTGGTCATACTGGGGTCGCTGGGTTCTGGCCGCCGTCGTCATCGTCTTCTTCCTAGCCCTCTTTGTCACCTGGAGCTGCATCTCGAACCGCAAACGCCGCAGGAGGGGCCTGAGCCCGCGATACGGTACCGGTTGGTTCACGCCCGGCCAGCAGCAGTACAATGGCCAGCAGCCGCAGCCCCAGTACGGCGGCGGCTGGTTCGGCCAGAACAAGTTCAACAACAACCAGCCGCAGTACCAGCAGCCGCCGCCGCCGCAGTACACGCCCGCCCAGGGACAAGTGCCCAGCCAGTACACGGGACAGACGTTCAACTCAAATGAGGGATACTACGGACAACACAACCACGGCAACAACGACATCCCGCTGCAGCAGCCGACTTCGTCGTACTATCCGCGCGGAGGAGATAACGTCTACGAGCCGCCCCCGGGACCACCACCGGCTAAGTCCTAGGGGATCTTCTCCCATGCTGTTTGTCGTTGACGAAGGCAGGCGCGGGCATGTAGGTTCGCGGTGTCGCCTGGGATGAGAAAATGATGGACCTATGACACACAATGTGCTCCCGCTGTAAGGAAATCCAACAGCGGTGAGACTATGACGGGCAGGCGTTACGGAATACCTCTAGGGCATCAACACTTGGTCTTTGGTTTACTTCACAATTGAAACTTGGAAGATTAGTCAAGCTGTATTGATTGTAATTCATCCAATGACCTTTCTCACACAGGCATCTGCCATCGCTCCTCAGGCCTAGTCAGCGATGCACGCACCGCGTCGCGCGTGTGATTCATGAATTGTGACTTGCGAACAAAAACCACTTTGCGTGTAGAGTTGAAGGCTCCACTCGGGGCTGGGACAGCTGGTCTCCCCGTCTGCCGAGATCCGCAGTTTGGGAGGCCTCGTTTGCTTGCTGCAGCGGCGGCGCGCCCCGACCACTCGATTCCACATCACCTGCCTTAGTCCTTGAACCGGGGTGGGCAACTCATCACACGACAGCATACAACACATATCTACCACCGGGAATAGCACGGCAACCCTCGTCGCTTCAGAGCCATAGGATTTATACCCATTGCAGTGAGCCAGCCTGTTCGGTCTTTGGCCGAGTTTTAGGCTGCCTGTCCCTGAGTTGTTCCAGGACTCTCCGTCGAGAGGCCCAGGGAACAGGGTTTCTGTCGTGCTGTTGTCGTAGACGGCCTGAAAGGGTTTGGAGGAGGGGGGGGGGTGGGCAAGAGGGGTTGGTTTGTCTGGGAAATAAGCTTAAAATCTGACAAGCAAACCCAGCCGTGGTCTCGACTTTGCACGCTACCTAGATGCGGTATGATGGTTTGATCGCTGTTGGACGAGCACGTATTCGATCCGTCCCGACTACATAAACTTCATCTCTACCTATAAGTTATTACAAGGCTGTTCGTTACTGATGTGGAAGTTAAATCTCACTGTTTTGCGAAGATAGGGAATAAGTGGAATGCTTTCTTTGGCAGTTGCGATTCTGGGAGAATCTCCCGAAGGAGGAGACATATTTGATTGCCACCCTCCCCACCCTATTGTTGCTATGTGAATATACAATATGTAATTTCTGATGCTTTGCGTAGAGTCTCCCGGAGCCGCCGCAACAGCTAGCCCAGGGGAGACAAGCCAAAAGCAAGAATTTCCTTTCCGTAAATCCTCCCAATCTATGCTCTGAAAATGTACAGTATATCCTGTGTGATATGCAAACAAGCTCGCTCGCTGGCCGCATCGAGCATGCGTTATCGAAAATTTTTGGGTATCTCTGAATCCTTTTGTCCTGGTCCTCCATTTCGTCCTCCCCTCAATTCGAGGTTGTGCAGCAGCAGCTGGAGTTGCCCCTTTAGTCTTGTCGGTCCAACTTGTCTCGCTCGTCCGTCGAGGCGCGCACGGGAGCTGGCGGTGCCCTGGGCGGGAATACGAAATCTCCATCCACGGTCACAAGGTCGCCCTGCTCTACCTCGGCGCTAGACCTTGCGGCCAAGAGTCCCGTCTCTTCGCCTCCTTCGTCTTCAACATCAGTACCGCTCGAGCTTGGGCTGGTCATGTCGCCGTCCTCGTCGGGCCGCCTGCCGTGGACGTCGGTCTGCGCGTCTTGTCGCATCTTGGTAATCTTAATATAGTTGTAGGCGCAGATTGCGCCGATCGTAACGAATAGCCCAGAAATGTTAATGGGAGTCAGCTTGTCGTCAAAGACGAGTGTTGCTGTGGAGATTGTCACAACCTCCTTGAAGATGCCCGCAATCGACAGCGTGACGACCGAAGTGCGCTGCAGCAGAGCAAATTCAGAAGCCGTCATGAGAAAGGCGATGGTGCCTGGGAAAAGCACAAGCAGGGGTGCAGCAAAGCCCCATACGTCGAAGAGACCTTTCATGCCTTCCCAAAGCTCGAAGAAACCCTCGGTGGGGATGGCGATGCAAATGAGTGTGAGGAACATGACGGGCGCGAGGAAGAAGATGCTGGAGAAGGGGTTCGAGGTGGCGGGGTTTCGGAGCAACAGTATCTGCGTGAGTCCCCAGCGGAAGCCAGAGAAGAAGGCCGCTGAGATAACGAGGATAAAACCAGCCAGGTTGAATTCGACCTCGCCGGCTACCATCATAACCACTCCTGCGGTCATGAAGGCGATGATGCTCACTAGCCTCCATGTGGGCGACTCGAGCCTGAACATGAAGGCGAACATGAGGACGAACGCTAGTGAGGATGATTTACACATTGCTAGAACGAAGGTCAGTCGATGCTCAAGCTCGTCCACTTGAAGGAGAGGGAAGTGTATTCTTACTGTAAAATGTAAGCGTGATAAATTTGAGGGATGTGTTGCCCAGCCCGATATCCAGCCCTGTGGCCGCACCACAGGGTCCTATCCGCGTGAGGTAGAACATCTTGGTCATGAGTGGCCTCTCTGGCTCCGAGTCTTGTGTTGAGTCGCGGAACTCTGACATGGTCCTCTGAGCATTGTGTGGTCTCAATGATGGTATACAATAAAGAACGATGGAGGCGAGTGTAAATTGCACAAGCATGTGTACGGATGTGGTGAAGAGCGGAAATGGAAAGTTGAGCCGGGTAGAGTCAAACATCCACTTGTTATACTGTTTCTCTAATTAGTACGGCAGACCACGCGGCTGTTTGCAAATCGCTCTGGGAGTGGGGATAACGGCTTACAAGTGAGATACCCAACGAGAAGAGATACCAGAGACCGATTAGGGTACCATTGACGGCTAGTTTCCGGATGACGGTTTGATCTGCCTCCTTTTTCTCCTCTGCTGTAACGTTTTCCCGCGCTATTCGTTGGTCTAGCAGAGTATTCCGCCTCTTCTTCTTCTGTTTCCTCCGCCTTTCCTTGGTGGTGAGGCCTGTCTCCTCATCGTCGTGCAGGTCCTCGTCCGAGAAATCGTTGTTGTGTGCGATAGGCCGTATGACGCCGTTCTTGTCCTTGATGGTAGACTGGCTCTCTTCTGATATCTTGGGCTCGTCAGTGTGGAACTGGCCGGAGACGGAGGGGCCTCTGGTGTGAGCACCCCTCCCAGAAGGCTGGCCCTGTGCGCTGGTGGCTGGAGACATCAGGCTGCTCCGTCGGCGGCGGTGGCCGGCGGGGTTGGGAGTTATGGGGTCCATCTCGATGTCTGCAGGGTGGCAAACGGTGGTGGAAGTGGAGGAGGCAACGGCATCAGAGACTGTAGCCCTCCTCGCGCGAGCAGTTGAGGAGCCCTCGGTGGTGGGAGAGGGGAGTATGCCGAGAGCCCCTGAAGCGGAAGTAGAAGCGGAAGTGGTCGCGTGCGGGACGGCAAGCGGGAATCGAGGCGAGTTGGACGCTGAGGACTCGGCAGAGGTGGAGTGGGCGGCAATGGCGAGGCGCGGGAAGGAGGCAATGGACTCGAGACGAGGAGTATTGTTCTTCGAGGAACCCACGAGCGACTGGGGTGGGGAAAGGGGAGGGGGAGGAGGAGGAGATGAAGAAGGCATTATACACGGCGAAGACGGCTAGGCAGAGTGGTTATCAATGGTAATGTAGAAATTGGGGCCCCGTCATCTGGACTTGGGTTCCTAAGGTGGGCTTGGGCGGGTGGACCGTGGGACGGTGGGCGGTGGACCGCGAACTGTGTGGGTGGTGCCGTCCCGAGGTCAGCATCCAGCTGGACTCTTGGGGTCCTGCTGCTGCGCGCTGCACGCTGCACGCTGCAGTGGGCGGGCTGCAGGCAGGTACGGGTGGGTACCCTGGTACACTGGGCACAGCTGGCACAGCGCGGGAAGGAATGTGTACACGGTACAGCAGCAGCAGCAGCAGCAGCATATAGGTTAGGCACCTTACGTATAGCGTATAGCACACGGCATTACCACAGCACCCAGCCAGCCCAGTACCCAGCTTACCAGCCCAGGGAGAAAGGAGTGAGTACCTGGCACCACTTGCTCCTCTGCACAGCAACCACGGCTAAGTGCCCAGCCAGGTGATGGCGGTGATGGCGGTGATGGTGATGATGGGACCCTGTCGCTTATCGGGGTGATGAGCGCGCGGGGCCCACGGCACAGGGCAGAGCTGGCCCGTTTAGGTAGTTTTGGGGAAGTCTTCCAGGTGACTTGGACTTGATGATCGATCGGAAGTAGAGCGATCCACTGTCCGCCCGTCCACCCGCCCACTGTAGGGCTAGCTATCACCGTCTGGCACCGTCCAACAGTTCCGAGGTCTGCCTGGCTGTCTGCCCAGAGGTTCGATGCGCAGGGCTTGGCTGGCGTGTTTCTGATGTTTTGCGTGTGTCTTGCAAGCTCCTGCAGAGCTCTTGCAGGATGTCGGAAGGGTTTCCTGGCCGGGCGGAAGCGTGGCCAGTCAGCGCGGGCGCATCAAACAACAACTCTGGCCTAGGCGGGTGGTCTGTGACTCCATTTTCCGCGGGTGCAGACAACAAAGACAGCCTTGGAAGACCAGGCCAGACAAGACCAGACAAGCACGACAAGACAGGACGAGGGTGATAGCCTCTTGGCGCTCAATTGGAGCAGGCTCATTGGCTGTGCCCGCACGCGACCCCCTGGCTCAGGCGCGGAATCGGGGTCATGGATCAGCAGTGCAGCGGCGCCTGAGACTCTTTTTCTTGTTCTCTCTGTTACTGTGTCACACTCTGCCATCTAGCCGTCCATCTAATCCCATCCGTGCCATCCTTCCAGCCAGCCAACCCATCCCGTCCGCCTGGGCACCCTCGTCACTACCGAACCATGAAAGGGCTGTCTGTTGCCCCCGTGACTATTCACAACCCCGGGTCAACCGGTGTAACGGGCAACAGAAGGAAAAAAACACTACACTAATAATTCGACTACTGGCGGTAGCAGCAACGGTGGCAGGCAACGGGTCTGGTCTGGACAATACAGCATTTGCCTCCTGCATAGTCCTGCATAGTACCTACTTTTACGGTAGACACGTCTGCTGCTTCTCATTCACAAACCCACTCGGTCGTTGACCGCCTGCCGCCTGTATTGTGGAGTCCTCGCAGGGCCTGGGCTGGATTTTCCAGATTTCTTGCAGCACCAGGGGCCAAAACTCCGTACCGAACGTTCTATTCCCTTCCTCTTGCAGGTCTCTCTGCAAGGGCCCTGGGGCCCAAAGAGAACCCGGGCTCCCGGTGCTCCATCGCCAGGTCAAGCTCTTCCCCTCTTCTGGGTCGCAATGTGCCCGAACGGTCTGCCACGTCGTTGGGGCCAGCGCAAAAAAGGATACTGTGCAACAACCCACCCTGCCAGCTAGCGTGGTGGTAGTGGGTGGTCTTCCCCGGAGACCCTGGATTTGCCGATTTGCGCCTGCAGTAGCCAAAAAGAATCCTGGCTGACAGACAACGTTTTCTCACTGAATTTTTGTCGTTCCTACCCACACGACACACACATGCTACTGTTTCGATTTGTATCTACTAGACTTTCCGCCGCGACACAGCCCATCGTCACGCACGTCCTGCTCGGCCAGCGACACGCGGACATTTGAGGCTTCGTTCGGGCCGCTCTTGGACAGACAAGACATGTTCATCAACTTCTGACTGCAAACTGCAGGCTAGCACGCGCGACAAGTCTTGTCTCGCTCTCAGCTCAGCCCACATGATGTCAGTGAGCGTGCCGAGCGCCAAAGCTTAAAGGAACTACTCTGTGCGTGGGTGTGTGTGTACAGAGTAGCTCGCCCTGTTCCTGTGCATCCGTACCCTAAGGTTAGACGCGTCCCTAGCCCCGATCATGCTGCCAGCACTACCGACGGCTAGTACACTTGCGCGGTAGCCTCGAAGTGAGAAACAGCTGCCGGGGCTCGCCATGTGGTCATCGACCTCGATCATTAGCGAGCCTACACGCCCAGTGGTCATGCGACCGCCCCGGCCAAGTCAGCTAGCAGCCCGCATGAAGCTTCGGGCGCTGCCAGTGTGCTCGGCTGAGCTCAGCTTCCGCTCATTCGACATATATGTTCCAGGTACATGCATGCATGGCACCGCGTGCCACATCTCTCGTTGGTGTGTTCGAACCGGCACGGCACGACACCGCATCTTCGAGGCGACCCCGGCTCGTCAGGTTATCCATACAGTGAGGTTCCAGACCGACTATCCCGCCCACGCCCGCCTACGGACCACGGCGAGCGAGTCAGGCTCGCAAATCATTGATCGACCCCCGAAAAGTCTGGGGAACGCCGTTGATGTGTTGGTATGATGTCAAAGGCTTTTTGCTTTTTGGGCCAGTTGGGCCTATTTCTTTCAGCCCCCGGAAAGTTTACAAGTCACGGTGGTGATCCTCATTTCACATTTCCCTGCTACTCGGGCTGGCGCTGGCGCTGGCGTGGGCAGCCTGGGCGGGCCTGGGCAGCGCACCCTTGATCGCATCAGGAGCCTGTGGCGGAAGCTTAGCTGGCCCGTCCTATGTGACGTACGGGATCGACTATCTGTCGCCGGAGCAAACGGCGGAGAATATGCCTGAGTCTTGGGCGCAGGCAACGGCGCCTTGGGGGCTCATGTGGTCGGCGTCATTCCCGTGAGTGCTGCTCGTCGACGAGTTCGATGTTCATTTACGTGTACTTCGGGTCGCCATGACGCCAACGGACTGACTCGGTGTCACTGCCAGACAATGCAACCGTCACGATACCGCAGAGCCGGGCCCGCCTTTGATCGCGATAAGCTTATTTCGTTGGTCCGAATGGCTGTTCCTGGAGTTTCGCCTTTTCGGACGAACAGACCATTGCTCGGATTGCTCACTCGGATGACCGGCCACCGTGTAGGATCTAATCTGTCACAGGCTAGCCCGACACTTCACATTGAACAACCACCAGCCATGGGATGGTGTAGCACACAGCCTTGAAATTATGAACCCGTCCTGCGTCCATCTTCGTCGTCAGTTTTGTCGTAATGGTTGAATATCGAAGTTCACGTTGCTATTTACTCAACACACGTGATAACATAGCATATGTCAATCAAACGTCTGTAGTAAATAGCGTCTCAAAATCGGCACGGACGTAGTGGGAATTCCCTATTCGACCATCTTTGGATTATAGTTTTCAAACAAAGTGATGTATTTGTAACGTTCGTACATCGGAGATTTCGGGGACTTTGGGCACTCCAGTGGTCTATCGCCACTGCTCCTCAGCCACGACACGCCTGTTGTCTAGGAATCCCGAGCTCGTTCTACACTCTCACTTAACAGCCCGAGATAATGACATGGTGCGTAACCTGTTTTGTAGCCCCCGGTTCGGAAGTTCAGGATCGCAGTCTTTCGCCGTTGAAGCTCCCGGACCCTCAATCGACTTTGGTGATAGTCCTCCGGAAGATGGTTGATCGGGTCTGGTCAAAAGATCGGATGGCGCAAGCGTTTCATCTTGGTGTATGACTGGAAGTGTTGACGGGCCGGTGACTGATCAGTCTACCATCCCGCATAGGATCGAGTCATATATTGGAGGAGAAGAGGGCGTACTTAAGCTGTTGTGAAACGTTGATATATGTGAGAATGATTAACGATTGCCACTCAATGCCAGAGACAATAATTCGAACCGAACCCCTTGTGAGGCTCTTACCGCGTGTACCTGCCGCTTGGGAATTTCGCAAGCATCTTGGGTATCACACACGTCACCCTGGTTGCCGTGACTGGCGGCTGCGATATATAAAGTTATCCGGGCTTTGACTCGTTCAATGTCATACAGACCCAGCCAATCCACGGGGACGATGTCCGCCACAAAGAATGCATATCTGTACTCGGGATTTCTTCCCGAGCCGGACACCAGGTTTATGGGCTGTCACCTTTCACGTCGCCGGGGATCACGTCGCGGGTTTTCGGCTACCTCGCCTTGATTAGTGCGTGTGTCAAGTAGATCTACCACGACCCGCGATTGTGAGGGCTGTTTGAGATTTCATAACATGATGGCGGCCATGAAGACCAGACCAATTTCCTGAATTCATCGAGGTTTCGCCATGTTCAATAGAAAGCAATGTAGCAGCTCCCTGCACAAGTATTCCTAGGGCGTGGGGAATGGCTACAGTTCTTCTATTGGCCTCTCGACTTTTGCCAGAGACGGGTAATAAGCAGCGGAGAGCAAGATCAGCTGATAGAGTCCAGGTAGAGCTCATACTATAGACCCAATAAGCCTGAACATGCATTTTACCAGAGGCTTCTCAGCACGACACAAAAGGTGAAGCAGACGGCTCCAGCCAATTTTGGCCCAACTCCAGTGAGTAATGTATCGTAATCATTGTATTGATATCCCATATTATCAAGGGCCTCCAGCTGCATAGCACAACCGGCCCTTGCTGTTCTTACAAGCCCGCCGTTTGTAACCGGGCACAGCTCGAAGGTGGCAAAAGCGAGAGTCGCCTTTCCGAATGGACCCTTTGTTCCTGAGCGCCAAAATGTCAACGCTATGCATGTTAAACCCCCAGAATATTCTAATGTCACCTGATTGCAAACAGCCCTTGCTGCCACGCGAAACCCCCGAGATTTCATGCGATGTATGTCAACGTTCACTACGCAGCAATGCCCGCGAGCACGTGGTTCGCGCAGTTCATCATTGGCTCTGAGAAGTGGACCACCTCGGATAAGTAGCCTACCCTTGGGACGTGCTAAGTAGAGATGTACTTGTCGCAAGTTGACCAGCCCTGCGCAACAAAGCCGGGAAAGCCTGCCAGCTTGTCAGAAATGCCATCAATGATAGGGTGTGTAGATGGGTAGGGGGGGGGGGTGTTTAACGCACGCATGACTGGCTCCATTACCCGTTGATCACCTTGACTACTTCCACCGCCATCATGAGCCGAACCACCGTGGCAGCTGTGTAGAGCTCAACTCTCAGCATCCTCCAATTTGATGTGAGCCACGCCTTCCGAGGACGAACTTCGTGTAGTCGAACGACGCTTCAACTCCTATGACAGGTCCATCTCCCCATCCATCGTACCGATAGAGCTGAGTCCACTCGACGCGGGCCTGGACTCGGTGTCCGTATCAGGCGTGGTCTTTGATGGCCCGCGTTGCCTCTCCACCCAGCTTCGGATGCTGTCGATCTCGCTGTGGCCCTCGACCACCACAGGTCCCTGGCCGTGTGGCTTTCCCAGCAACGTGCCAGCATATCTTGAGTCGTCGGCAGTCTTGCTGTGCCTCTTCTTCAAAGCGCTGAGATAGTCCGTGACGCCCTCCTCACCGCCGTCCAACGCAATCCTCCTGATGTTTTCATTCTTGGGCCCCGTGGCCCACGCCACGAAGTCTTCCACGCCTCTCGTGTCTTCCTTCCCTGTGTAGTCTTGTTCTTCGAAGTCGCGCTCGGGGAGGAATGCGCCGGCATTCTGCAGCGCCAGCCGTACGTCCACGACGGTCGGCGCCGCGGCACCGTTGTAGTCGAACTCGCCGGTGTTGTCACTGGCGTGGCGGGCTGTTTCCTCGCACAGCAGGTTCAGGTACCGCGCTGCGAGGTCGGTGAGGCTGTCGATTACGGCGGGTTTTGCGGAGTGAAAGCCGGTTGCACGCAGGACTTGGATTATGGCTGGCCGCAAGAGCGCATGGAACACGGCCTGCGGAGGTGTCATTTTCTTGGAAGGAGGGCAGAGCGAGAACGCGTTGGCGCTTTTCGAACGGCTTCGAAGGAAAGATTCGAGTGTTCGGCGGTCGTCAAGGCGCAATTACAAAGCGCATGTTTGGTTTGAGTGGTTAAGAATGAATTGAAAGAGAGAGAGGAAGATATGTGTCACACAACGGGTCTATGTTGGTGTCTGCAAACATTCATTCGCGAAGCAAAGAACTCACCTGGAAGCTTCCCTGCTCTGCCTGCAGCTGGTGGGTGCGGCTCAACCCCGAGGTCCAAACTTGCAGGGATCAGGCAGTCTGAATTTCCCCACCACGACCTGCAAATCGCCTTATAATCTGGGTACCAGTTAACCCCAGATGCAGGTGGAGGAAGCTACGCAACTTCACTGACTAGATCCCTTTTTGCCTTTTGCAACCACAAGTGATGCCTACGCTTTCACGCCTCTTCGTGTCTGTTGCTGCCATTCCTTCTTTTGAACGCCTGATCGTCTGACAGAACAGTCCAGCATTTGTTGCAGCATTACCTATACCACCTGGCCGTCGACCTAGCCCTTCACAAACGCATTCTGACCTCACCGAGCCTGGACCTTTCGCAGCTAGCGCAGCACCGCGCAAGACACCGTTGGTCACAAAGTTCGACGACGACGACGTCCACTTGACTCACCATCTGCACACACTACGGACACATTTGCTTGGCTTGCCGATATACTCAAGATGGAGCAACCAGAGAGGAAGAAGCTCAAGCTGAAGATCAGTCGTACTCCTTCTGTATCTAGCAGCGGCCCCGGGTCTGCCAATCCATCAAGCGCCATCACCGGGTCGCAAACTGTTGCAACACCAGATCAGATGTCACCTGACCTGTCTCGAGCACAACCATCGTCGAGTGCCTTGTCTCCTTCCAAAGATGCAGCTATCATGCCACCACCTGCGGTACCACCGACGCCTACCGAGACTAAGACACACAAGATCAGGTTGTCCTTCAGCAAGAGCCAGCCGTCAACACCCATTTCCGAGACACCACCAGTATCTAGGAAGCCTCTCCCAACCAACAGGACTGCTCTGCCAGCCGCCCCGCCGCCGGGGGAGGTAGCAGCCCCATTGACTACGACCAAAGCAGGGCGGACATCGAAACCCACGGCGAAGAAGCGCGCTAAGGCCGACCCCGATAGTGGAGATGAAGCCCGGACAAATGGAAACGCCCAGGAGCCCGCGAAGAAGAGGATTAAAATGCTCATAAATAAAAAAGGCCCCAATGCCCCGAGTGCCCGGAGAAACTCGTCAATGAGGATCGCTATCAAAGATTCTCATAAGTCGACGTACTCCCGTGAGAATGGCTCGGGTTACGACTCAGAGATGGAAGATGCCGAGGAGGATCCCATCATTGAAGAGCAAATCGTGTTGCGTATGATGGAAGGTCCTGAGTGCGACTACATCAACGCATGCCTGGACTCCAAAAAGTTTCCCTCGGGGGGCATGGATTTCAAATTGAGATGGCTTAATGAGCGGAGAGCGCTGGTCACGGCCCAAGGACGCATGTATGCAGCTGTGCTTGTCGATATGCCGACGATCACGGAGGGGATGAAAACCTGGGACAAGAAACTCATGGTCAAATCTGCGGATATCTCCCAGATGCTACTGGTTTTTGCTAGAGTGAACGATGAGGCCTCGGCACGGATAGCAGAGCTTCCAAAGGTCGTTTTCGATGGGCACAGGTGGCCGCATGGTCTGACACCACCAATGCATGATGCGGTCCATCGCAGATTCCGCAAGCGCTTACACAAAAGCGAGATTCTCAACAAGGAACAAGAGGTACAGAGGCTCCTCCAGGAAGACAAAAATGCCATCAGCACAAGGTATGAATGGATTGATGAGCGGAGGGATACGATGCAGGCGGGCACGCCGGATTTGGATGCTGAAGGAGAAGAGGACGCGGAGGGCGAGATCGACGACGGGTGGGACATCGGCGCGAACGATATGGATATGATCGACGCAGACATCGAAGCTCAGCTCGAGGCTGAACTCAATGACCTAGGCTCAGAAATGGCAGAGACCCCAGTTCAGGAGGGTGCTACCCCAGCAGCCCTCGCGCCCGAGACGCCCACGGCTGGGGCCGAGGCTTCAGAACTGAAGAATGAGGACAGAGCCTCGGCCGAAGGCGAGAGCGGTGAAGACTACGATGATGACGATGACGATTCCGACGACGACGCCAACGAGGAGGAGAAGGAGCGTAGGGAGCAAGTCAGGGGTGTCCGTGAGGATGTCAGAGACATCGAAAAGCAGATCAAGGCATTAAAGGACGAGCTGGCCACCAAGACCAATGCGTTACTCAGGAAACGAATAGAAGGCAGGATCAAAGGTCACATGGAAGACCGCCAGCTGAAGCTTGCTTCGATAGGGGAACTGCCACCAGAAGACCAGGATCAGGACGAGTGAGCAGCATGCCAAAGTGGCTACAAGAGTTTAGGTTCGGCGTCAGGACTTGGCTCCGCACCATGGCCAGCATTGTCAGTCGTGGAGGGGAATCACTTCTGTCAAGGAGAAGGCAAAGTTGGAAGCCAGTGTGGCAGCAGCCACTCAGTGTCATGATGCTTTTTGTTCTCTATATACTCAGGCTGCACCGCAGTCTTGAGCTTTTTGGGGGCCGATGAGGGCTTCGATTCAACAAGTGGAATATCACTACCGCTGAGCACACTGACTTGTCTGAAACAGCCAGTGATGATAGTTTCAGTTGGCATACCGAATGTCGCCAGTGAGAGTGAGAACCGATTGAGTCATATCTCGAGACCCATTTGGGTATATCGAATAGGTTCCTCTACCATGGTGTGCGATGAGCGCCGTGTTCCGTGCGGCCTAAAAGGCCTCGAGAGTCTGTATACCAAAGCCAGACTTTTGAATAATGTACATATAGACATAACGCCACACATCGACCAACCACTGCCAGGTCTGCTCTGGATCGCATTGAAATGACATGCTCTGATCAATTTGTACGGTATCCGCCCCAGCCACTCCTCACATGGACTTGAGGTAGTTGTCCTCCTTGATCTTTGCCTTCCTCTCCTTTCTCATCGCCTTTCTCAGCTCCTCCCGCTTCTCCACCGCCAGAATCGCGTCCCTCACGTCACCGTCCGGCTTTCCCGGCAGGTTGATAGACTGCTGCTGTATGGGTATCTTGGGCGCCAGCGCCTCGAGGTTGCCGGTCGCCATAATCTTGGCCTCAAGCTCGCGCTGCCGCTTGGCGGCTATCCGACGCTGCTTCTTGGATTTCGCTGTGTTTTTGAGGAAAAGCTGTCAGCACACAATGGTCCCACTTCTCGCTAGATCACGCTTAGGCTAAAGGGAAGAGTGTTCCTAGAGTGGTATGAGAACATACAGAATTCGTCTCCGGCGTCTGCATCCTCCTCCGCTGCAACCTTCGTCACGTCCAGGCATGACCATAGCCACTCCGGGTACTCGTTGTCTGGCAGCGCCACGGGGTCCGTCTTTCCCTTGAAGTAATTCAGGCCGTTTAGAATTGTGCCCGGTGGGCATGATGACCGCGGCGCGGCCTCCTCCGGTGTGGTCGCGTTGCTTCCTGCAGGAGCAGGAGCTGCTGCAGCGGCGGCGGATTGCCTCGGTGATATCGCGCTGAAGGTCCGCCGTATTGGCGCCCTCTGGATTATTGAGCGTTGGCCGAGGGCCGTTGCCCTTTGTAAACAGCTTCTGCAGATCATCGTGCCGACTTGTGGTGGAGTTGGGCGTGTTGAAGCCGGTCACAGGCTCGCGGTCGGCGTTGTTGAAGGTCAAGGCCAAAAATTTCTCGGCAGGCAACGCCTGGGGCTCAGGCCTACTCCGTGGGTAGTCTAGTGAAAGGTGCAATCCGTATGCGACATCAAATATGCATGCAACATTTATTCAATAGATTTACCACGATTTAGATTTCCGATGGTTTTGATTGAGATTGGGTTTCTCCAGTCTTCATACTGATGTCTAGATGCACAGACTGCAAGAGCTTCCGGCTCCAATTGCATGCATGATGCTGTACGCCAGCCGTCACTCTCGCCTGATGAGCCCAAGGTATCCTCTCGATATCCATTTCCCTGGGCCAATTACGGCAAGAACCACTCGTAGATGACTTTGAAGTTGCCTGGGAAGCTGCACTGTCTCATGCGTTCTTTGCCAGCTGGTTTTGTTGCTGGAACAGGTAGCCCCGAACCCTGTGCTTCTCAAGCAATTGCAGATACCGCTCTGTTGCACATTGTCAGCCAACTGTTTCTGTGCGGAATCCAATGCTCCACGCATCCACCCCTTCAAGGAGCGTTCTCATCTTCTGCGCATTCTCTTAAGGGGGCCTGGGGCTTGCGCTGCCGACGATGGATAACGGTAACACTGACCTCGCAAAGCGCCGCACTTCTCCAGGTGGTTGACGCCCTCCCTGTAGTAACACTTGCTCAGCTCCTCCCGGACGAGCCGTCCCATCATGACATGTACCCATTGCTCCCGGATGATAGCGTCCTGGGCCTGCTTGAGACGCTTGTTGTCATCGTAGTCGACCCCTTCGAAGGTTGGTGGCACGGTCGGCTTCTTGGCCAAGAAAGCCTCAGACTCGGGGGTCGGCATTGCGAGTTTCTGTGGACGTGGACGGGAGTGCGATCGACTAGGTGCCGGATGGATGCGTTGTTGAAGAGGGCGGAGGGCGATGCGGCGGTGCTCCCTCGCGCGACAGTTGACGACGAATGGACTTGGTTCGATATCCAATTATGCCAGCCTGCCGGAAGCTCGCTTGCTACAGCCCGGGCCATCTAGCTCTCACAAAGTCTAATATGGTCCGTGCACAAAAGGTACGTATTTTCTACCTCTATCTTCTCTATCGCGGCCTGCCGCGGGGCCTCAAAGAGTGGAGTAGACGGACCCACCCTAGCTCTCGCCGCCCAGAAGTTTTCGATTCTGCCGCAAATTCCTGTTCCCAAGGGTCCTGCCACTCGACTTTTCATAAACCCCGTTGCAACTTTTCAACTAGAACTTGCTCCCATCTCCCTCTTCCTTCCACCCATCTCTTCGTGGAAATTTTCACTTGATAATTTCTTCGGTCTCACCTCTATTCCCAACCTAATCTCACCCCAGAACCATTTTAAACAACTCTATTCATCATGGGCAAGGTCAAGGACGCAAAGGTCAGCAAGACCAAGGCTGAGAAGCCTTCGGTTGTCAAGGCCGCCGCTGTCACCAAGTCTACTTCCACCCCCAAGTCCAAGTCCAAGGTCACAGCTAAGGAGGTTGCCAAGAAGGCCACTTCCAAGAAGTCCAAGAAGCAGGAGTCCTCTTCGGAGTCCTCCAGCTCCGAATCCGACTCTGAGTCTGACGACTCTGCTTCCTCTGAGTCCGAGTCCTCTGAGTCCGAGGAGGAGAAGCCCGCGCCCAAGGTTAACGGAAAGGTTAACGGAAAGGTGAACGGCAAGGTGAACGGCAAGGTCAAGGCCGCGGAGTCCTCTGACGACTCCGACTCGTCGGAAGACGATAGTGACGACAGCGAGGACAGCGACGAGGAGCCGCCTGCCAAGGCTAAGGCCACCGCCCCCGCTGCTAAGAAGGAGGCTGCTCCTGCTGAGTCGTCCGACTCTTCTGATTCCTCTGACTCCGACGATGAGGAGGACAGCAAGCCCGCTGTCAAAAAGGCCGATAGCGTGAGTAATCCCATTTAACGCAGTGTGTAGATTGTCTGCTAACCACCACACTCGCAGTCTGATGACGACAGCGATTCCTCCGACTCTGATGACAGCGACAGCGACAAGAAGGCGGCCAAGCCCGCTGCCAAAAAGGCGGCCAAGAAGGCTGAGGACGTAAGTTGTTGAACCCGATATACTTGGCAGTGCACTTGACCTGAGCTGACCTCCATTTTCGCAGTCCGACGAGGAAGACTCTGATGACTCTGACGATTCGGACGACTCTTCCGATTCCGACAGCGAGTCAGCTGAGGAGACCGAGGCACCATTCGCCGCCAAGAAGCGCAAGGCCGAGGAGGCGGCTGAGAGCTCAGCGAAGAAGAGCAAGACCGAGGATTCTTCCGAGGAGAGCTCTACCCTATTCGTTGGTAACCTCAGCTGGAACGTTGATGACAACCTCCTCTACAGTGAGTTCGAGAACTGCAAGGGTATTACGAATGCTCGTATCATCACCAACCGAGAGGACGGCCGCCCTCGGGGCTTCGGCTATGTCGACTTCGACACTGCCGAGAACGCCAAGGCTGCTCTGGAAGAGAAGCATGGTGCCTACCTCGACGGCCGCGACATGCGTCTGGACATTTCTAGCGGAAAGCCCAAGAACGACCCCGCTGCCCGTGCCGGCGACCGCGCCAAGAAGTTCAACGATGAGATGAGCCCCGAGAGTGACACCGTTTTCGTTGGTAACCTGTCCTTCAACGTTGACGAGGAGACCGTCTCGGCTTTCTTCTCCGAGGTTTCTGAGATCAAGAGCCTTCGCCTGCCTACCGAGCAGTAAGTCGTGCCCGTATGTACACATGTCTGTTTCACGCTAACTTTCCTCCAGGGAAACCGGCCGCTTCAAGGGTTTCGGCTACGTCTCCTTCAACTCCGTTGAGGATGCCAAGAAGGTTGTTGAACAGCTCCAGGGTGCAGACCTTGAGGGCCGTGGAGTCCGCCTGGACTTTGCCAGCGGCCGACCAGACAACGGCGGTGGTGGACGTGGCGGCGGCCGTGGTGGGTTCGGCGGCCGTGGAGGTGGCCGTGGAGGCCGCGGTGGCTTTGGCGACCGTGGCGGACGTGGCGGCTTCGGCGGCCGTGGTGGTGGCGGCCGTGGTGGCGGCCGTGGTGGATTTGGTGGTGGCCGTGGAGGCGGCGGCGGCTTCCAGGGCAAGAAGATCACGTTCTAGAAGAACCATGATCCGTCTCCAGGTCCGAAGGGCGGCAGCGCAGCTGCTAAGAAGCAGAAGGCGAAGACATCCAAGAAGCAGTAGGCCGCGTCGTAAGGCGTGTTGCCGCACAAGTGGGTTCCGAGGGCTCGTGGCATTTCAGAGGGCTTTGTGGGTTGTCGGCATCGATACCTGTGGGCTTATTCATGACTTGTGGGCTTGTTCCTAACCTGTGGGCTCGTGTGTTTCGCAACACACTCAAGGCACTCTGTGTCTGCTCTTTGCTCTTGGGAGCATCACTTAGGTGATGAGTTTCCTGCTTGATCCTGTGGGCTCTGTGGGCTTTCTTCGGAGACTTGGATGTCTTGTGGGGGCATCCTCAAGTCTCTTGACCGGTCTCTACTGAGGGTTCGTGGGCGTTGGGGTTTCCAAAAAAAAAAAAGGGATTTGCATTTGGTACACGAATACTGAGGGCTTCTGAGGGCATCGTCGCCGCCTTGGCAACGCCGGCTGGCAACGCAGATCTCCATCGAGGTATGATTCTAGTTGGCTGTTGAGCCGGTAAGTATCTCCCAGCTGCCAAGACGTCTGTAGTTCTTTTCCAATACCCAGTTACTTCTTTTTATGCAATTAGTTGTAGGATACGATAGACAGTGGTACACATAATCGATCGATCGACAAGAGTTTTTGAAACAAGGTTTCTTCGAGTAGTCCAATATCTGTGAATGCGGGGAGTTGTGGCAACGCATCGATCCAACCCGGCCCAGCCTACACAATTCAAGACGTGGTGAACCTGCCTGAACCTCTTGGTGGGCCTTGAGCAGGAGAGAGACGGTGAAACATAAGATCATGTATGCACATACCATGCACGAGAAAAGTGTCGCGTCATTGGGGTGTGTTGCTGGCCCTCGTGTGACGCCGCACCCAGCGGCTGTAGCCAGTCAGGAGGTCAGACTGCCGGGGCACTTGGGGCATGTGGACGGGGTACGACATTTTTGGGGGCGCGGTGATCAGCGCTTGATCAGCTTGATTCCCAGGCCACTTGACAAGGGGCCCCTCTGCCCTCTCGTGCCTCTGCTGCTGGCAGCAGACGTAAGCTGAGTCTGGTGCACACCTAAGCATACTGTACTTGTGGCTTCTAGGGTGATCCTATCAAGTGCCGCCTGGCCCAAGAGACAAAGACGCGACAAAGCCAGCCTACCTACCGTATTGGGAGTGCGGTCACGACGGCGGGACGGGCGCCCTTCTGCCTCCACACGGGGCTTCCTGCCTTCTTGACCTGGCACACCCTGCAAGGCGTGATCGGAGGCGGTCTACATAGTACGGTTGTCTGCAGTCTACCGTCCCACGGGTTTATTAACGCTCCCTTTTGTTGAGATGCATCACTCACCCGACTCGACTTCCCGCCCGCTGCTATTCTGGTCTGAACTCTGCACTCCCGAGCCTCCTTTCTGGCGGGCGACCGATCCTGTCACATTTCCCTCGCCTGTCCTACTCGGATGCATGCCCTGATCCACCTGCATTCGCATCTGCATCTGATCCGCATCTGATGGGCACATCCACTGTGGTCTACGCGTCCGACGTACTGTACCTACTGGCCTGACTGGCTGACTGGCTGCACATCCACCGTCCCGCTCATATCGATAAAGCAACGCAGATCTAGATCCACTAAATCCACCGACCGGGGGCTGGGCAAGGGCGCCCAAGGAGGGGTCCCCTTCTGTGTCGACTTACACCACCACGTCTCTCTTGTGCACTGCCGTGCTGCGCAGTGCACCCACAACCGCAGCCAGACATCACCTTATTCCTCCCGTCTATTCTCCTCCCTCCTCTCCCTCCCCTCACTCGCCTGCCCAGGTCCAGCCACTCCTCAGACCTCTGGCGACCGCCTCTCCTCTCTTTCTCCTGTCCGCTCTCACCCCTTTTAGCATCCGCCATGTCTTCCTTGCAGCAACACAGCCGTCCTGGGCCCAGCCGCTCCAGCCGCCGTCCTATTCCCGACTCCGATAGAGTTTCAGAGAGGATTGCGCGATCGGATACAAGTCCACCAACAACATCAGCGGCGCAAACTCAACGTAATGATGGTCAGTCAATAAGAGATGCAATAGACATGACACACACAACATCCTCTCCTGGCGGTGGAATTCCACAGCAGCAGCAGCAGCAGCGACAGCCAGCTGACACTCTCTCGCAAGAATCATGGGTCGAGGTCGCATCCCAGCCGTCTTCCTCCTCCCTCTCCTCCATCGGTGACGAGATCGTTACCACCGGTCTACGAGTCGTCGGCCAGTCACACCCACCGCGAAGAAGACGCCTGCAGCACCATTACTATCAGTCCATGCAACAACATGTAAGCCAGGCTGCTGCGCAGGCGGGCACAAGTAGTCAGGATGAGTACGACGAAACAGAAAGCGAGGAGGACGGCTTGATGACTTCGTCCAACGAAAACATGGGCGCTAGGCAGGGAATCGGGGGCGTTGCCCTGCAACGGTCACAAACTGCGATCGGCCCCAGCGCCGAATTGTCCGACTCGGAGGAGGACGACGACAACGGCACAGCTCTGGGCAGGCCATCACCCTCACAAGGCTTCCGTCCCCAGCCCAACGCTTTCACGCATCCACCCTCTCACCTAAGTCACCGTAGCTATTCTACAAGCTCAGCGATACCGCCCCATCACCCCGCTGCCAGAACACAGTCATATTCCCACAGGTCACACAACCGTGTCCGCTCAGGCTTCATGTCCCCAGCCTATCAGGCAGATAATGACGCTGCCCTGCGTGCATCGCTTACCACCCTCCTCTCCTGCGCTGCGGCAGCCAAGAGCCTGCCCGGGAGGCGCAACGTGGTCGCTGAGCCGTCCCACGGGGAACCGGTCATGGGCGCAGGCGTCGGGCCAAGCAGCCAGCCGATGGAGCTGAGGCTGGTACCGGAGTCTGAACTGGGGCCAGGAGGCTCGCCGGTGCACGTGTCCGCTGCGCCGAAATCGGCGCCGCGTACACGCCAGCCTACGACTCGTACGACGTCCAACTCTAGCGCGCAGAGCGCTCCCGCGTCTGTCTCATCCAAGGAGGAGAAGGGCAAGAGAGCCGCCACGACCTCCCAGCCGAAATCTCAGCGCGCGGCCAAGAAGAAGAAGGTGTCTGCGGCCGGTGTGGACGACAGCACTGTGACGTGGATCAGCCCAGCCACTCTGACTTGGGTGCTGGGCACCGGGGTTGTACTTCTGGTTTCTGTGGTGGGATTTGGGGCGGGTTTCGTCGTTGGGCGCGAGGTCGGCCGGCAGGACATCCTGCACACGATGAGCGGAGGAGGCGCACCGATGAGCCCGGGTGCAAACACCACGTCGTGCGGTGGTGAAGTCATTCGGAGTACCGGCAGCGGAACGCTTAGGAGGTGGCGCTGGGGATCCGGCATGGGGAGGCTCGTGAGTGCCTAGTGGGTGGAGTTCATCGAGTTGATACCCATTTGAAAGGCGCATTTGCTCAAGTTTCGGGGCGGGGATACGAGAAGCCGACCAGATCAAGGATATACCTGCCCGCGTCGCAGCGAAGCTGGCGGGTCCGGTGGTTCGACTGAGGCGAGTGAAGAAGCTCAACACCCAGATTGACTGCCCTTTTGTTTCACAGGAGAAGAAGGCGTTTACGGATATTTTGTTTCCCAAGCATAAGGGAGACGGTTGCCTTTTTCAAGACAGGGAGATACCACGTCCATTTTGTCACGGCTGCGCTGGGCTCCCCGCTAATTACCGCGAGACCACAACGCGGACGAACAGAGTAAGAATACATGATAGTGGAAGAGCGACGAACATGGCGGAGCAGGAACAGCATTGGCTTACCTAGGAGTTAATACGATGACACATTCTTTTCACTAGTCTTTTTGGTACTTTACAGGTTTGTTATTCAAAGTTATTGTGAGGCAAATTGCTCAATAAAACCGGTAAATATAGAGTCGGTGTGTTGAGCTAAATATTGTGGCCAACATTTTGTGTCTGGGTCCTGCCCCACCCCCCCCCCCCCCGACCGGAGGGGGGACTCTCCAAACACAGAGTCTGGATGTAAAAGCTCCAGGAAATACTTGTACAACTCTCTCACTGTGATGATGTGACAGGCTATGTCTCTTTATCACAGTGCTAATGTAGGTAGCCAGTTTCCTGGTACAAAATAAAGAATTTCGAGGAGCAGGGTTGTCTGTGACGAGTGGTCATGGCTAGAAGCTGAAACGTTCAGTGGTACATGTTGTTCACAGTATTTAGCGGGTGAGCAGGGTAAGACAAATGGCCCCTCCTCTTGAATAGGCTCGGTAGTCTTCCTGACATGTAATTACTACGAACGGCGCAGATTGATTGGAGTGTATTCTGGTCTGTATCTAGTGCTCTTGCACTTTTCCTATGTCTCCCGAGGACGTGTTGTTTCCAATGTGGAAATATCTCCGAGATGAAATTCTCCAGACGGCCGCAGTCCCTCAAGACTTCTGCTTGCCTTTCACAGAGTCCTCGCCAAGTTTGCCGGCATGTTCACCCTCCAGAGTGAGTTTCTCGTCCTTTTTCTCGCTCTCTCTCCTCTCCTCTATCAACCTCGCGAACCCGGTCCCTGTCGCGATACCAGCCAGGTGCGAGATCCAGTCCTTCTGGCCCGGCAGCTGCCTGAACAGTGGGATCAGGTTCAGGCCCACGATCAGGCCGATGATGCCCAGCCCCTGTATGCCGTTGGCCGGGTCTGGCGGGAGGTCGAGGATCTTGAAGCCCTCGAAGCGGTGGAGCCAGAAGTAGCAGCAGACGACGCCGAAGACGGCGCTCGAGGCGCCGAGGCCGAACGTCAGGTGGCGCGTGAGGACGCACTTGTACAGCGAGGCGAGGAAGCCGGCAGCGCCGGAGCCGACGAAGACGGCCAGGTACTCGGCGCGGCTGGCATCGCCACCGTGGAGGAGCAGGCCGCCGAGCAGCCAGAGCACGAACATGTTCTCGGTCAGGTGCGAGGCCGCCTGGTGCGAGAAGATGGCGGCCACGGCGCCGAGGGGCCGCGGATCCACCATGTCCATGATGGCGTGCTTGTTCATGAACCTCCACGCCCCCATGCGCCGCCACGCGACGAACACGGCCAGGTTCACCAGCATCAGCGCGTACACGGTGGCGCTCTCCTGCGTCAGCCATGGCGCGAGCCGCCTGTCCTCGGGCGGCGCGGTGTAGAAGCCCGACGCCCACCACAGCAGCGGCACCAGCGCGGCCACGAAGGCGGTCGTTGGCAGCAGGAGGCGCCACCTCGGGGTCTCGGGCGGCGCCTCGAGGCCCGAGGTCGCCTCGGCGCGGTAGGCCTCCTCCTTGGCGCTCATCGCGACCTGGCGGGCAGCACCTCCGCCCTGCGTGGTCGATAGGCCTCCCCAGTTCTGCTGGCCCGCCTCTTCCTCCCGCTTGCGCTTCTCCTCGAGCGCCTTCTCCTCGGCCTCGCGCCGGGCTATATTGCGCGCGCGGATCTTGTCGATGATGCTCTCGCCGTAGACGCTCTTGTCGCCGGACTCCCTGTACAGCCAGGGGCTGGACTTGCCGCCGCTGGCGCCGGGGTCTTTCTGCGCGGCGCCGTCTGCGTCGACCTCCTCCGACTCGGCGGCGCTCTCCAGGACCCGCAGCTCGTCCTCCGCCCTCAGCCCCGCGTTGGTGATCTCGTCGACGGGCACGTGCGCGCGGAGCCAGTCGAGCCCCTGCTTGACCTCGCGGTCCGTGAAGCTAGCAGTGTTGACCTGCACCTCGGGGTCCTCGAGGCTGCCGGCGACCCTGCGGCCGTGCAGGATCCTGAGGAGCTTGTTGGCCCTCCATTGCGTCATGTCCGAGGCGCCCCAGAAGATGGTGTTTATGGTTGACTGGTCCAGTTCGTCCTCCTTTCCAAAGGACAGGCCTTCCTCATCCTCGTAGCCGGGAGGCAGGTCAACGTAGTTTGTTACCACGCGCGAGGAACCGAACAAGGTTCGCCTCTGCTGCCCGATGCGCCGCGTGGAGCTGCGCCATGGCTGTTGGTGCTGATTTCGCGCAAGGTCTCTGGCATGCTCTCCGGGGCCTTGATGCCGCGGGATGGCCCATATTGAAGAGAAGGGCCGCGCTGGGCCGATGGTAGGCTCGAATATGGTTCCTCTGGTAGCACTCGAACCCACGGCCCGGGCTTGCTTCTGCAGGTTGCGCCGCAAGGCCGGGGCGGCGCGAAGACAGCAATTGACCCCGATAAAGGTGCTCATGTCGCCGCAGATTTGTGCGCAATTACGGCGCGCCCCTCATGCATCCACCTCCATCAAGCAATGCGCGAAACTCGGCAAACTGAGGTTGATTGCTTCAGCCAAGTGGTTGATCCGAGCTCGTCTTGATGTCGATGGTTGACGAGCACTGGAGAAAAAGGTTGCGCGCCGGTTGGACCACACCAAAAATGGGGACCCGCCCAAGCAGGGGTCCCACGTAATCGGTATTCTTCCAGCTTGTGAGAGGCAGCCCCCACTACGACCTACCAGCCCGTCTGGGCCTTTGAATATGAGGCCAGGAGTCCCACATAGTACTTTACAGACACAGGCAGAATAACGAGATGATCTTTGTCTTTCATGGTTCCAACACAAATTGCCGCAAATTGCGGTGCCCGCTAATGCTACTTCAACACGGCATCTTTCGCTCGATACCTCTGTTAGCTGATGAGTCCTGTCACAGCTTATGACCTGACAAAGCTGCGCGCTCTCCTCTTCTCCTCCTCGCTCAGGACCCATTGGATTCCCTCGTCCGAGGTGTCTCCCGTGATCTCCTCCCACTCGTCGTCCTCCATGTTGGCGACCATCAACACCTGGCTCACCTTGGCGAACAGCTCCCTGACGCTGTAGTTTCCTCCCTTGGACACCACGTTGATAATAGCCGAGAAGTCGCGCTCCATTCGGATGACGCCGAACGCGTTGGCTCGCCCCGAGTAGCTCCACACGCGCTTCTCCAGGACCCGCGCGAGGTGCTTCGCCGTCAGGTCCAGCAGCGTGCTGAACGTCTTGGGCGTCATGATGCGCGCGATCGGCTTCATCAGCGCGTCCCACCCGTGTTCGAACTGCCGCGACACGTGGTCCAGGAGCTCGTCCTCGTCCATATCCCCAGCCTCGGCTATATCTGCCAGGTCTTCCTCGCTAAGCGTGTAGTCCACCTCGCGAAACGTTTCGGCGAGAACCCGGTGGATCCGGAGCTTGACCACCTGGTTAGCCAGGACTTGCAGCCCCTCACCCAGCAGCTCTGTGGTCTTGGAGGTGAAGCCCGATAGTAGTGTGTTCAGTGCATTGGTGACAAAGGTGACATCGTGCTCGAACGGGAATGTGTCCTGGAGCGCCGGCTGCGGTCCTGAGCCGTTGGTTCGTTCGGTCGAATTCCCAAGGAAGGTAGATATGATCCTCTCCAGGTACTCGTTGGACATGTCCAAGCTGTTGATGAGGACAATAAAAGCTATGACCTTGTCCTCCGGCGGCAATCCTCCTTGCACCACCGGCTTTGGATATGATTCGTCTCGCATCTTTCTCTGCACCATACCTACGAAATCTGACCCCAGGACCCGGCCGACCGTTGGCAGTACGGAGCCGACAGCCTCCCTCTGCTGCGTAGAAAGGGTCTTCTGGATGACTGTGTTGACGATGTACATAACATCGTCGACAGCCGAAATCACAAATGGAGGCTGGCCTTCCAATTGCTTCTGTGCGTTCAATGATAGCCCGCTGGGCATTTCGTCTATCTGGAATGCCTTTTCCACGGATCTTCTGAAGAAGAATGTGCTCATGACATTGTAGGGCGTAGTCAGCTTTCCTGAGACCTTGCGGCTCAGGTTCGATTTGGTCAAAAGTTCAGGTGTATGAAGAGGTGCATCTTCTTGTGAATCGGGCTCCTAGATCTGAGTGTCAACAAAGTGTTCCTGGCGGTTACTTCTTCCCAAAATCGACTTACCTTGCATTTGCCGGCGATGAACCGCGAGTACAGAGACCATCTCCCGAGCATGACAGCGATCTCATTCAGCAAACCATCCACTTCCTTCATATTGACCCCTTCATCCTCGCTGGCCCTCGGGTCATTCGTCCCGCCTCCCACTGCTGGGGAGTTGACCCTTGATATGCCGGTCATTCCTTTTTGCTGTGGTAAGAAGCTTTGAACCAGAAATGAGAATGGATAGCTCTTGACATCCGTCAGCTTCCTATCCACCACCCTCTCATCACTCCACGAGTCCAGGATGATGCCGCCTTGAACGTCTGCCTCCTGCTGCAGCCTCTCGATGACCTTGACCATCTTGCCCGACCCATAGTGTCTCTCAACCAAGCCTCCATGACTCTCCACGATCTGTGCAATATGTTCGAAGAGCTTGGTTATCGCATTCGCGTAGAAAAAGCCGTCCTGTGCGCCATGGCCGCCGGTGCCGGACTTGAGGGTCTGTCTCGCCGTCCCAGCCACTCCCTGGCAGACGTATCGGCCGTACACGTCCAGTCCCACGTCACCCCTCCCGATAAGGGGAAACAGCTTGAAGAACCGTGTGACCTTGGTGCCGTCTCCCTCCTTGGCGGCCTTCTCAAACTCCCTGAGAAACAGCCCGCACAGGCTCTCCCTCGCGTTCTCGAGCGTGACCCAGGGCGCGTCGGGGATCTCGACGGTGGGGACGGTGGCAGCCGCGAAGCCGCCGCGGATGATTTCCTCGGGGATCCTGCTGGCGCGGGCGATGTACCCCGCGGCGGCCTCCCAGTCCTGCGGGGCGCCCATGCTCCAGACGACGCCGCCGACGCAGGCCTTGAGCTCGGCGACCTGCTCGACGACGCGCAGGGTCTCCTCGACGCGCTGCTTCTCCAGGTCGAGCTCGCGCACGCGCCCGGACAGCCGCCCCGCCGTGTGGGCCGCGCCCGCGAGCATGTTGTTGCTGATGGACCGCGTCGCGATGACCTGGGTGCCCAGCCCCGCGCGCAGGTTGTCCAGCCGCCCCAGGTCCCGGCGCAGGTCGGCCTGAGCCGCGAGGCTGGTCTGCAGGCGGCGTGAGAGGTCGGACTCGCGGGTGTGGAGGGCGGCGAGGGCGGCGCGGACGTCGGCGGGGTTGGTGGCTTCGCGGATGGGGCTTGGCTCCGCTGTCGAGCTTTGGTGGGTTTGGCTCCTGTGGATGCCACCGTGTGCGGAGGCCTCTTGAGGGTTCATGTTGGCGGGGCGGGCCGTCGTCAAGGGCGAGGGCGACGGGGTGTTCTTGGTGTTGATGGTGAGGGCGTTGCTGGCCGACCGAGCTCGGCTCGAGTCCTGTGGGGTTGAGGACACGCCATTGAGAGCAGACATTGAGGTGGCCGTGACAGATGGCGTTGCATGCCTGCCTGTAAGGGAAATATTCAGGTCACGGCTGTTGATGCCATCAGCTGCGCGGCTGTAAGTTTATGTTTGGGTGCTGATTGACTCGACGATATTCTAGTGTTGGGCCCAGGCTGGGGAAAGAAGCTACGTAAGTCGGTCTGCTGGGGTTCGTCCGTCCAGGATTGCCCCCATGGGCTTAACCGAGCGCTAGGAACCCAGGGGGCTATCTCCCTTGCAAGTGCATGGTAACACAAGTAGGGACCCCTGATGGACCAAAAGTGTTCTGCTGCAATCCAGGCCTTGTTATCTTTGCCGCGGTCTGTGCTGCTGCTTTTGTGATTCCAACCACGACAGTTTATTCTTACTCAAAATACCTGGTTGCCTACAGACTCCTGTGAGACAAAGTCTCAACTCGATTGTTTCAGCAGTACTCCTTTTTTTAAGCACTTGTCGCATATAGTTCAGGAGTAAAGCACCCCTGCCACCACACTGGCTCAATACAAGCCTGTACAACCTTTCACATCCGCTCGGGATTCTTTTGATATCGATTTCCTTGTTATTTCGCTTCTTTTTCCAGCACCGAATTTCTCGCAGCCGACGGCAGGCCTAAATGATGGCGCGTGGAAGGACTCGAGAGCAGGGAGAACTCGAAACTATTCAAGAACTTTTGCTAGTCTGTCACCTTGTATTATGAAATTTTTGGAAGTGAGTTATTCCTATTACTATACTCGCTGCAGTATAAATTGCTAAATTAATAGTGTTTTGAACCTTAGTTCCCCTCGCCGCCGCTGCTACGGCGCCTTACAACCAGAGTAATCTGGCACCTACGCTATTGCTGTAATGCTGAAAATTTGATATCTAAGTGACTAGAGGTTCTTTTTAATATGATAGCGATTAGTCGCGACGAGAAGGGATAAATCGATTCATTGTTTAAGGATTGTCATTTGGAAGTTAGTGGCGATGGAGGTGTTGCAGCGTACTGAGTACTGGGTGGTATCTGTGTACCCTCCGTTTTCTTCTGTGCAAATCTCCACACTCTAACACATTGTATATCTTAATCTTCCTTGAGCTGTGCTCGCGGCACCCAACAAATGCAAGTCAAGGCAAAATTAGTCTCCTTTGTCTGAACGCATCGCAAGCAGCACAGCTTCTCATAGCCTTGCTTCTTCCACTTCGCAATCAGCATAGCATCAGCATAGCCGTTCTTCAACAGCCACTCATACAGCCTCTTACTAATTGCCTCTTTCTTGTAGTAGAGCTTGTAGATATACCGACTCCGTTGGTGGAAGATCTTGAATATAGACCACTGGTTCTTTGGAATGCTATCAGTTGGCGTGTTCTGCGCGTCCCTCATCTTGTTGCTGAAGATGAGCAGATTATCCTCAATGTCGCTGAAGCCAGCTAGTGGCGGCTTCCGCTTCAATGCGTGTATGATGGCGGGCATGTTGGCTCGGTGGTTGTGTAATGGAGAAGTGGCGTTCAGTCAGACAGACACTGGCTACTTAGGTTTAGAGAGGCCTTCAACTTTGTATTGTCCATTTTGAGCAATTTGTGTTCATGCCCAAGTCACAGGGCGAAGGCGCTTCAACATACTATAGTGCTTGACGGTGTCACACTAGTTGACTTCGACCTTGACCGCTTGATGTGAACCAAGGCAGTAAATTGTAAGCGAAGATTTGTGTGTTAACCCTACACATCACCGCACTTTCCTCTACAAAAAGGCTTGGTGCAATCGGGCCATGGTAAAGTGGTTCGTTCCTGCACATCTTACTCAAACACACCATGATAGCACTTCTGAGGATCGTTATCTTTCAGGCAGGAAGAGAAAACAAGAAAAGCGTCTATGTACGGAACAGTGTGGATTTGACACACAGGCAGACGAGCCAACACTAAATTTTGAACACTGAGTTCGCATTCCAAGGTTTCTGCCTAGCCATTGAAATTAATTCGAGCATACAAAAATGTATGCTGCCACGCTTCAAAGCAACGTTGATACTTGAATGGCTGTCACATGCTCCATTTATGAGCCTTTGGCCAATATAACCTCCTCTTGGTGGACATCGAGATGTCCACCAGGAGTCTTTGCCCCTTACTCTTGCCTCCGCTATGTTTTGCCTTCTCAGCGGCCAGACCAGCAGTCATGATTCTATACCCTAGGGGCTCCCTGAATGACTACTGCACCAACCGTCTTTGGAAGACGGGGTTTTCCTATCTGAGCCTTCCCAAAAATCACATACACAAAGTAAGCCAAATACGTTAAGCTTATCAAATATATCAAGTACATTAATATGTAGTTCTCAAGAACGTCTATCTACATCAGAGACGAGTTTGAATTTCCTGGATATGCTCCTCGGCCTCTTGTATTATAATCTCAAACAACCTCTTCATGTGTCTTTCTTCCATCGTTTGCGTATTACCTGTGCAAACACGGATCGCGTATTTGCCATGGAGGACCGTAGGAGTCAAATAGATCTCGCCCTTGCGGTTTATGGCGTTCAGCAACTTCTCAGTCAGTCTGTTCCTCTGCTCCAGGGTCCAACCTGGCTTTCCAACACAGGTGAGAACGACCAGAGCAAATTGGGGGCCGGACAGGATCTCAAATAGATCATTGCGCTGCCGAACCATGTCTGCGAACTTGTCCCCGAGCACTATGCCCTTGGAAATGTGGTCGCGAATCCCTGTGGCGCCATAGCTGCGCAGGACGAACCAGAGCTTGAGGCTCCGGAAGCGTCTCCCGAGTGGAATCTGCCAATCGCGATAGTCCGTCACCACGCCCGCCTGGGAGAACTGGTTTTTGAGGTAGGGAGGCTGGATGCTGAGTGCTTCCACGAACCACGAGCGGTCGCGGACCCACAGGGCAGAGCAGTCAAAGTTGGTGAGCAACCACTTGTGCGGATTGAAGTTGAAGGAGTGGAAGGCGTCGAACTGGGCCGTGAGGTGCTGGTATTCCGGAAGAACCAGCGCAGACCCGGCGTAGGCACCATCCACATGCACCCAGATGTCGTCCGATTGTGGTGCCGTGGAACGAATGTACGCAGCAACTCCAGCAAAGTCATCAATCGCACAGGTATTCGTCGTGCCCAATGTCGCGGTGAGATAGAATGGACAGAGGCCTTTGCGTTTGCAAGCCTCTACGGTGGAGACGAAGGCCTCGCCGGTCATGGAGTATGAGTCTCTTGACGCGGGAACACTCATGTACCGGATGCCCAGGACCTGAGCGGCTTTTTTGGTCGAGGAATGCGACATCTCGCTTCCCAGCGCCACCATTTTACTTCGTATCCTCCAGAGCTCGTCTTCTTTGTCCTCGCCGTCGAGCAAGTTTCTGGTGGCCTGACGGAGGAACTTGTCTCTTGCTGCGACCATGGAGGTGAGAATGGCCTCAGAAGCGGACCCGTGGATGACACCACCGCCGGCGTTGGCCGAAGTAGACATGTAAACACCCGGAAGATTGAGCAGTTTTGCGAGCCAGTCCATGACAATGGTTTCCAACTCGGTGGACGCCGGAGAGCAAATCCAGTTGAAATGAGACCCGTTGAATGCGTTCGAATACATCTCCGCCAGCATGGCCGGGTACGAGGAGGAACATGGGAAAAAGGCTGCGAAATACGGCGACTGCCAGTTGGTGATGCCGGGAAGGATCTTGGATTCCACGTCGGCACGTATCGTTTCCCAAGCCTCGGGTGACTCAGGCGCCGAGTCGGGGAGGAGTTGCTTGAGGTAGCCAGGTGTGACCTGCGATACGACCGGGCGGTATTCCAAAGAGCTCATGTACGACGTTACTAGAAGGGAATCTGTCAGACCACGGCGTCCCATGTCTTGACGCCAGTAACTCTTAGCGATTACCACTCACTGTCGTCGACGGCATCTTGGGCCGCCCTCTTGAATTCAGATGCATCCATATTCTCGAGCTCTGGGAATGGAAGCTGATCACTGTCAAGCTGGGCGTGCTACTGAGGGGTCTCAAAAGAAAGATTAGAAAAGAGGGAATTATCAACTGCAAAGAGGTGGCCCAGGCTAGTCACAGTGACGATCCTGTTCTGAGAGCTAGGGAAAGTCTCCAGTTCACGTGTCCGCGATGTTACGGAATGAGATCGCTACAGAAGTCCGCACATATTAGTCCCTTGAAACATGGTCTACAAATTCCGTCGGATGCCTTCACCGGAGTCGGAGCCTATCGCTAGCTATCTAGGTACAATGGGGATGGAGGTCGTGTAGATGTTGTCATGTGCAATTCCGGATGTTGCCTCGCCGCCTTCATTGGTGGGATTTGGTGCCATATTCCGCACTGCCTGCTGCTTCTGTTTCGGAAATCTTCAACATTCCGACGAGCAACATCAACGGCTTTGTGGCAGATGGCCTCAACATCGGGCTGGTGCCCATTCGTAAAAATATCTCTTGATATTCTACGATTTGCACCAAAGCTTGTAGTTTCCACAAGCTTTGCCAGACAGCTATAATTCAAGATCAAACGGATTGCTCACTTTCTCCTCACGAGCGTGCAACGCAACACTTTCGCTGCGTGGCCACATCCTCCACGCTGCCCGGCGGAACTGAAGATTACCGTGACCGAGATGCGCTCGCATACGCCTTTTCCAAAGTCCCCATACTCACCCCGCGGCGACTCAAAGTGATTGCTGTCGGGGCAAGGCTTTGGAGGTGTAGACCTCGCCCGTTCTGTTCGATGTGGTAAACTTCCCGGCGTGGATCTTACCGTCTATGAGAAGAATGACGGGGTTGGTGGGACCTGGCACGAGAACAGATACCCAGGGTATGCTAACAAGCATTCACAAATTTTGAGAAGATTTGCCTGACAAAAAACTATACCTGCAGGTCTGCCTGTAACGTTCCAGCTTATAGCTACCAGTTCACCTGGGCGCCAAATCCGCATTGGACCCATTTCTACACCCCAGCACCAGAAATCAAGCAATACTTTGAGGACTGCGCCGACTAATACGACCTCCAGTCCTACATTAAGCTTTCCCATAAAGTAGTCGAGGCCAAGTGGATAGAGGAGCGACAGATCTGACAGCTCCGGATCAAGCGCACCGACGGACGCAGTGTGGCCATGTCCAGTCCCGGAGTCACCGAGGGCCGAGACGGACGACGAGTTCATTGATGAGTGCGACGTGTTTGTTAACGCCACCGGCTTCTTCAACAACTGGAAGTGGCCTTGTAATGTACCCGGCCGGGAGACCTTTGATGGCCGGCTTTTCCACTCGGCCAACTGACCCGCAGACTGGGAAAAGGATATTGATGGCAAGACGGTTGCGCTCATTGGTAATGGGAGCAGTGGTATCCAGATCCTCCCAGCTATCCTCGATCGGGTCGAAAAGATTTACGTCTATATCCGAAGCCCCACATGGATCACCTCTCGCATTCGTGAGAGGCTTGCTGGGCCCAAGGGAGTCAATTACCGCTTCACCGAGGAGGAGAAGAATGAATGGGCCAAGAGCCCTGAAAAGTACTTGCAATTCCGAAATGCTCTCGAGGACAATGTCAATATAAGATGCAAGATGTTTATGGACCACACTCCGCAACAGCAGGAAGCTCTCCAGGCGACCGTTAAGAATCTCAGAACTAAGCTCGCTTCGAGACCCGACCTGGCTCAACTGTTTGAAACCGGACTTCGCTGTCAGGTAAGTACATATACACGATCCAAGAGGATCGACCGGAGAAAAATGAAACTGGTAAGGCCCACGGGCATAGTCGAACCCATCCAGGTCTTCTTTTTCAATTTTCATCTAGTGAGCGCTGAGGTAACTGGACTCAATATGTTTGGTATTGACATTGCTCAAGACCTAATGCATATACCACCAACGTGGTTCATACTTTACAGCTTAAGAGAGAGCCCCATAGACTTGAGGGACTCGACCACGCAATCCCGCAGTCCATGGTACTTGATACTCAATACCTCCTTTGATGGTTCCGTGTCGATGTCCCAAAGATCTGGGGGCGTGTCGTCCGTGAGTGTCTGGGGAACTTTGTTCTTGAGTTCAGGAAACTCTGACACGGCTACTTTGGCAATCTCGGCGTTGCTCATCCGGCCTTCAGTCACAAAGAATCTCCTCCCGCCAGCCTCAGGCCGTTCCATGGCTCGGACGTGGGCAAGGGCTACGTCCCTGACATCAACCCAATACCACGAAGCCGTAGGAGGTAGCTCCTCCTTCCATTTCCCCTGAACAAGATCTCGCAGACGCTCATTGGAGGTATTGATGGCGTCCATGGACTCGAGCCAAGGCGCTACTGGACCGAGGATCAGGGGCGGGTTGATGCAAGCGAGAGAAAAGCCAATTCTGGTAGTCTCCTCACGATGCGACCACACAAACTCCCACGCAGCGCGTTCCGCAAATGTTTTGCTGGCTCGGTAAGCCTGGACACCATTCTCGTGTGCCTCTTCGATAGTGATTGGGTTGAAATGATGCTCCTCGTAGACCTTTGGGGGGTTTTTCAGGTTGATGACTGCGGAAACCGACGATGTAACGACGACTCGTTTCACAGTGGGAGCATGGGTGTGTACGGCCTCGAGGAGATTCACTGTTCCGTTGACCGCAGGGTCGATCAAATCTCTCTGAACATCGACAGGGTGGTAATGAAACGGACTCGCAACGTGAATAACGGCGTCGAAGGCCTTGATCTGCACTGCGTTGTCGAAGGCTCCTTTCACAGTGATGTCCTTCACCACGGCGTAGGAGAGCTGCGCCTCATGGCTGGAGGGAAATGCTTGAACAATGTCTTGGCCTTTTTGATCTGACCGGACCACGATGACCACCTCATGACTAGCGAGCGTTAGTCAGAGTGACGAGGTTGGTAAGCAAAACGATAGACAGGAAGAAGATGGCCGAAAATTGTGGCATCTCTTACTCACCCTTCTCGAAGTAAAATTTCTAGGCAATGCGAGCCGACGAACCCACTGGCCCCGGTAAGCAATACCTTCATTTTTGTTGATGTTCTTTGGTCTAACGATAGTAGTCGTGGAAAATAATGTCCGCTAAGAAGAATCTCGCAGCGCCGGATGTGAGATAGGTGCACCAAAGTCAAGCTCAGGACGTTGTCTTTATACTTAGCAGTGCGTATTACTGACACATTTCCGCAGCGGAAACAAGCGGAAGAGCAACGCGCTTAACGCCCCTCATCTCAGTACGTAGAATTTTTTCTTCACACATCCGGCATGCCAAGCTGAGCATGCCACTTTCCACACAAATTACCAGGAAAGATACATGGATGGTATCCGGAAAATTTCAGCCAATAGTCTAACACTGTTTAGCTTTGAAGACTGCTAGCTCTATGCAGACTAAGATTCTTGAAATACAAACCAGACATGATTTCGACACCGTCATGCATTCCAAGACTGCAATTTCTGCCAAGGACAATGGACATGGCTCAAATCACCTCAACACAGACAGCAGCCCGCGTCAAGAACCCATGACCGGATGCTCAATTCGTACTCGAGACTGAGCAACAAGTCCCGCCGCTATCCCCGAATCAGGTCTTGGTCAAATTACAAGTAGCCGGGCTATAGTATGACACCTCTTATGGACTTTGGGAGATGTGCTAGTTGAGCGTGCTAACACTCTTACTTAATTCATTCAGACCTGAATCGAGTTTACGGACAATTGCCTTTAATGTCAGACATTGTAGGACACGAAGGCGTCGGCACAATTGTGAAAAGTGGGACTAGACTTGATCGCTCCTCGGACGCTGCTTCGTTCTAACGCAGGGACGATTGTCTGCATCGGTGTCAACCCACAAAATCTCCCCGATTTTCCCACTTGATATGGTCCGTCGAGGTAAGATAGAAGGAAGAAGAAGAAGAGGTCCCGCGAAAGGCACAATGTGAGCTAACTTGATGTGCTAACTACCACTGTCACCAGGTCTTCGTCTTATTGGCACAGCTGTTGGGACCAGGGCGCAGATGCAGCAGCTTTTCAGGCTCGCACTGCAAGGACAGGTCAGACTTCTCGTGACGATTGCCCCATTCAATCAGATTGATTCTTGGGCTAGAAAGTTGGAACACGGCCAGGTCACAGGGAGCATAGTTTCTGCAGGTTCTGCATGTTCTGCAGGTTCTGCAGTAGATAGTATGAAGCCCAGTCTAGTCTAGGCCTTGAGCAATCTCAGTGCTTCGATGTTCCTTCCCAGGGTCCGCGGGTGGAGGGGGGGTGGATGGCACGTAGCGTGGCTCGGAACGCCTGTGAAGGATTTGCCTGCAGTACGTACCCATACGGTACGTACCCGGACCTAGCCCTACACTCCACTAGGCTTTATCTTGGACGCGGGCAAAGGAGTGGAGACGCATGCCGGGCCCTGGATATTGAATTTCCTTAATAGTTTCCGCCTTTCCGCCATTTTGCGCAATCCTTGTGACCTCACCCATGGCCTCATTGTTGCACAGTTTCCGTTCCTCCTGCCAATAATACATACAATGTTCCAAGGTCGGACTGACACTCCACATCAAGGCAGCCGCAGCCCTCTAGACGTGGATCCAGATCAAAGCCAAAGCCAAAGCCAAAGCCAAAGCCAAAGCCAAAGCCAAAGCCAAAGCCAAAGCCAAAGCCAAAGCCAAAGCCAAAGCCAAAGCCAAAGCCAAAGCCAAAGCCAAAGCCAAAGCCAAAGCCAAATCCAGGAAGGCGGGGCTCCTCAGGATCTGGCGCAGACTGAGGCCCAGGCCCAGGCCCAGGCTCAGGCTGCCCGCCAGCCGTCAGTATGGCCGCAGCCAGGCGACGGCTCTCGCATAGCCAAGACGAGGGCGAAAAGGGGGAAGTACATTTCGCGAGCATGGTACGCAAGAGTAGTTTGATCTCGCCTCAAGTAGCCATTCATTGCTATTCTTCATCCCTGACCTTCCCAAAGCAACGAATGCAAGAGACGCAAGAGTAAATGTAACGGCCAGCGGCCCTGTGGCCGCTGTGTCCAACACTCCTTGGACTGTGAGTTGGGTCTCCTCTTGTCTCGTGCGGTCGACCATCTGTCTCATCAAATCCACAGGTGCATATTCCCGTCCCAGACAAGGCACCGCCCGGTCCAATGGAAGTCCCACTACGACCATACAGTCTCTCAGCGACCCGGTCGCTGAGATGCAAGAACAGCTTCGCAATGAACGTCGCCAACCGACCTTGTTGTCGCCTGCACGCCAGAACAATGACAGTCACACAGGCCCGGCATCCGCCCCGGCCCCGGTGATACCTACACCCCCTGTCAGGCCGCTGTCGCAACATACTGCACATACTGCACATACTGCACATACTGCAAGCGCAAGCGCAAGCGACCCCGGAGCCGGAGCCGGAGCCGGCCGCGTGGGCAGCACGATCCATGCTCACACCACGCCGCCTTCCATCACCCCGTTGTCCATGAGCCAGACTCGACAGCCGACCGTAAACTATACCTTCAACTTGGAGCTCGCCCGTCAACATCTCCGTGCCCAAGGGGCGCGCCTCAACGGAGACGCAGCCGACACGTCCTTGGAAGCCACACGCCCAGACTCACCTGCAGACCCAACTTCCTTTTACTGCAATACTTCATCAGGTATTGATCCGCTGTGGCTCATTGATAAGGAGGAAGCCCTACGGCTTTGTCATGTCTATGAAGAGGAGATTGGCATCTCCTACCCCGTCATGACTCTGTCCGGACTGATCGATAATGTACACAGGCTTTACGATGCCATGGAGGCCGGCGCCCGTAACGGTTTCGCATTTTCCTCTCTTCCTGGACCTGCCGTGATTCATGCAGACGACTTGGATATCCTCAGATTAGCAATGTCCACAGCATTGTGTATCGAGACCAGTGGCCCAAGTGACCTGGGAAACACATTATTTGCCAAGGCCCAGGACACTGCGGCGGGCAAGCTGTGGCAGCCCGTGACTCTCAAATCCATCGCCATATACACTCTCATCGCAACCCACGTCTTCCTTTCGGGCGACGATCTGCAGGCATGGAGAGTAATCGGGCTTCCCGCGCGTTGGTGTTTAGAACTGGGACTGCACCAAGCAACGACTTTCGGCACCAAATTTAAGCAGCCTGGAGAGAAGAGGATGGCCATCAGGCTTTTTTGGAGCGTACATACACTTGACCGGCGATGGAGCTTCGGAGCAGGCCTCCCATTTGTGATTCAATCCAACGACATTGATCCGAACTTGCCCATGCCAGTGAGCTGAACCTTACCCATCATGGCAGAGACCAATCGGTTTCTTTCTTCTCCTAATTCTAATTGCTCACCTTTGATTAGGACGATGACGTGCCCTACCTCCAGGCGATGGTATCATATAATCGAATCGGCGCCAAAGTCTGGGCTGCGTTGTACAACTCCAACAACAGCGCGGCAACGAGCGTGGCCGTGGATGAAGTTGACTATCTACACTACACCATCGATCGTTGGTATCGCGAGATCCCAGAGGGCATGAAACTACACCAGCCCGACAGAGGCAGCCCCAACAGCGCTGCGGGGCCGCCACCACCGGGCAGAGGCCTTCACCGGCTGCAGTTGCTACTTTATTTACGGGCGTGCCAAATGAAGATTCTCCTACACCAATCCGCGCTTCATAACGTGACTCACCAGTACTCCATCACCAATCGTGATCAAGCTCGCGAGCTGGTCAAAATTGCGCAGGACATGATCCGGAAGCTGGATCACTTGAACAAGACCACCGACATTTATCAGACCCAGCAGGTCTGCTTCAACCACTTTCTAATCTCTGCTCTGGGCGTCATCTACTTGGCTGTGGTACTGGAGCCGGCCGTCTACCGGAACGTTGTACATAGCGAGTTCAACATGGCTCTTGACCTCGTCCGCGGCTTTAGTAAGAGCTCGTGCGTCTCCAGAAGGCTCTGGAGGATGATCCGCGACCTTCGGCAGGCCGGGGTCCGGCTAGGTCTTCCTCCTGGCCAACAACAACAGTTGGACGAAAGAGGGGCGGGCACCAATCAACACATGAACAACCGCCAGCAGCCCAGCAGCCCGCCGCCCAGTCAAGCACAAGGCCCAGCACCGGCCAAGGTGAACAACATGCTGACGGCGGCGTCCACGTCGTTTCCCCCTTCCCCGGGTCCTTCGCAAGTTGGGGGGCCCTCGCAGCAGCCGGGCGATACTTGGCTGAATGGTGGTGAGATGTGGGGTGATCGTAGCGATACTAGCTTCATGATGCCGCCACTTGGCGGAACGCCCATGACTTCCGCGCTCCATGATCTTCTTGCTGCGATTGAGAGCGAGAGCGGGATATTACCGTCTGGTCTTGGTTCTGGAGACGGCGAGTCGATGAATGGGACGCGTGTAGGCGTTGAGAGCGCATCTGATAACGCAGGGGATATTTCGAGAATCGACTTTACCCAGATGTGGGATAACTTTCTGTAATCGATCATCTAGCGCGTCTTTCCAAGGTGAAATTAAGGGAGAGCTTTGCTGTATATATAATTGCGGAATCTCCGGAAATCAAGCCCTGCAACTCCCGGATGCAATGCACCGAGTCCAACCCCCAACGGCGTATTCAGAAATGAACACCTACATCTGGGCATGCTCTCGACACATATCCGGGGCTGACATTCAAATGCGGGGCTTCACAGTCAGACAACCAGTCTCCTCCAAGACAGACACCCGCAAGAATGGATTACACTCTACACAGCTACTTCCGTTCGTCATGTTCTGCACGCTTACGCATCGCCCTCAATCTCAAAGGCCTTCAATATGACCAGGTAGCCGTGAACCTGCTCAAAGACGAACAGAGCTCAGAGCACCACAAGGCCCTGAACCCGTCCGCCTCAGTCCCGCTTCTGGTGTGCCACAATGAACCCTACCGCAACTTTGCCATCGGACAATCCATCGCCGCGCTTGAATTTCTTGACGAGATTGATGTCCATCCCCAGCACCAGCTGCTGCCGCCCCTTGGGTCAGACTCCAAAGCGCGAGCCGTCGTGCGAACCCTCGCCATGATCGTCGCCGCCGACACCCAGCCCGTCACAAACCTGCGGATCCTCCGTCGCGTGCGAGCCCTGGGAGGCAGCGCCGAGGAGTGGAACCGAGACTTGATGGCGAGCGGGCTTGAGGCGTACGAGGCGGTGGCCAGGGGCTCTGCGGGCACGTTCTCGGTGGGGGACAAGATCACGCTGGCAGATGTCTGTCTTGTTCCTGCGGTCTGGAATGCTTACAGGTTTGGTGTTGATATGGATCCTTACCCAACTATCAGGGCTGTCATGGAGGTGCTGGAGAAGAATCCAGCTGTGGTTAAGGCTGCGTACCCGAATCAGCCCGATACACCGGAGGAACTGCGAGGAAGTTGAAGATGTCTGTCTGACTGTAAAAGGTTCGCCTCAGAACGTTGTCCAGTTCATTGTGTACGGTCCAAGTGTGGGGACAGCGGAAATCGCGGAATCTCAATTGCGGCAGATTCCGGGCGGTTTTGAGTGTACCTAGGTGGGTAGGGTTACGGCTCGCATGTACCTAGGTAGTCTACATAGTAGCTGTTTCGACCAAGTCAACCAATAATTGGAACTCTCTGAACTGATTCTTCTCCATCCTTGCACAGCTCTCACGCATTGACGAGGCCTTCAAGATATTCTTGACCATCCCGGATCTTGTGGGCCGCGAAAATGGTCAATCACCCGCATCCTCTTTCCCAGCTGAGCCTGGACGAAACAGCTCAAGCACGAGATGTGGTTTTGCGCTCCCATCCAAGACTAGTCCTGAATTTTCGCGTCATTTTTCTCCTGGAGCCTCCCAAATCCGAGGTGGAGGCCTTTCTCAAGCTTGAACATTCTGGAAGGCTCGGGCCATCGTCACCACGCCCGGCTCGACTCGCCCAAGCCTGGTACAATGTCATTGGCCAAGCCCGTACGCCGCAGTACTGTGAGACAGTGGTGGACTGGAAAACATCCAAAATAGTTGATCAAAAGGTTATCGACGCCAAGAGCCAACCCAGTCTGTCAATGTAAAGCCCCCCCCCCCCCGCCCAACAATCCTTGAAAATGTTTTCAATGTAACTCGCTCCTGACCAGCAACTACCTAGGTACCTTAGGCACGAGTTTGAGAATGTCGTCAATTGCATGAAGACTTCACCAGCTGTGAAGGCCAAGATCGACGAACTGCATCTTCCCAAGGGCTTCGAAGTCGTTGTCGAGCCATGGCCATACCTACGGTGCTCCCGAGGCCACCGATGGCGACCAGCGACTATTCCAAGCGCTCCTCTTTGCCCAAGATCAGAGAAACGGCAATCCGGACTCGAATTTCTACGCATACCCACTGCCCGTTATCCCTGTCATGAACTACCACACCGGCGAGATCATCCGCATCGAGACGCCGGCCACGGGTGGAGGCGAGGATGCCCTGACGGGGCGATCCAACTTCGGGGGCATCATTGATCATTGCGACACGGCAGAGTACGTGCCTGAGTTGCTTCCAAAGGGTACGAGGAAGGACCTCAAGCCTCTCTCGGTTGTGCAACCTGAAGGATCCAGTTTCACGATCGGCGAGGGGGGCAACCTGGTGCGCTGGCAGAAGTGGCAGTTCCGTCTTACTTTCAATCCCCGCGAGGGAGCCGTTCTTCATGATTTGCGGTACGAGGGCCGTAGCGTCATGTACCGCGTGGGCATCAGCGATATGGTATGTCTCATTCATCAGCGACCGGCCCCTGTCCTGTAAGGCTTTGGATATGAATGTGTTCTAATCAAGCAAAAACGCAATAAAAAAAACAGACTGTTCCCTATGCCGACCCGCGAGCACCGTACCACCGGAAACAGGCCTTTGACTTTGGCGATGGAGGGCTGGGCAATGCAGTGAACAATCTGACCCTCGGCTGCGATTGTCTTGGTGTCATAAAGGTCAGTGGAATATAAGGATGTGGGGCCTGTGTCAGGTGATCAAAAGTGACTGACGGGGAGAAACAGTATTTCGATGGAGTCTCGTGGACAACGAAGGAAAGCCAAGGCCGACGAAGAACGTCATTTGCCTACACGAACAAGACAACGGTATCAATTGGAAGCATACCAACTGGCGAACCGGTCGAGCAGTGGTAACGCGTCGCCGGGAGCTCGTTGTCCAGTTCATCATTACGCTCGCCAATTACGAATACATCTTTAACTTCAAGCTCGACCAAGCCGCGGGAATCGTGATTGAGGCCCGAGCGACAGGAATCGTTTCCGTCGTGAACATGGACGCCGGGAAATCCGCGCCGTGGGGCAACTTGGTCAACCCTGGTGCTCTGGCCCAAAACCACCAACACATCTTCTGTGTACGGATCGATCCAGCCATTGATGGGAGCCGTAACACAGTAGTTCAAGAGGAAAGCCTGCCTGTGGCGCAGAACCCGCACTCAGACCCCCAAGGGAACCTGTACGAAGTTCGCAGGACGCCCATTGCAAAGTCAGGCGGGTTCGACGTAGACCCGTTGAAAGACAGGGTATTCAAGATCCAAAATACGGACAAGATCAATCCCATCTCTGGGAATCCCGTCTCCTATAAGGTCATCACTCCGCCGACGCAGAAGCTCCTCGCAGACCCGCGAAGCGTGCAGTACAAGCGGGCCCTATTTGCACAACACCACTTGTGGGTTACCAAGTACAAGGACGAGGAGTTGTATGCTGGTGGTCGGTATACTCTTTTGAGCAAGAATGAGGTGGGTGGTGTGGCAGACGCCGCAGCGCGAAACGACAACGTACTCAACGAAGACGTGGTGTTGTGGAGCTGCTTTGGTCTCACACACAACCCACGTGTTGAAGACTGGCCAGTGATGTAAGTTTTTTTCAAGGGAGATGAAAGTCACCTAGAAGAAATTCTGGATTGCACATGCTAACAAGATCATTAAATCACAGGCCTGTCGAAATTCTCCAAGTCGCTCTCAGTTCTGCAGATTTCTTTACTCAGAATCCCGCTATTGATGTTCCCTCGGACAAAGATGTGGTCTCTCAGTACGCAAGTGCGTGCTGCAGAGACTCAAAACTGTGTCCTAGGTTGGAGTACATGTAGCATGTCTATGGATGTTGAAACTGGATTTCGAAATGGAGTGAATGACATACAGTACATGTAAAAAAGACCTCATCAACTATACCGGCTCTACAAGTGTGGTTTGACATGGCATAGAAATTTTTGATGTAATACTTGTAGTGTTTAATATCCTGTTTCTCCTGAAGGGTTCAATTGTAACTTTTGGTTTCATGCATCTTGGGGAGCGGAATTATCTGCAGTGTCGCAAACATGTGATTCTCTTTCTAAGCGGAACAGCGGAACTGATGCATGTCAGCTTGCATGGCCCAAGAATAAGTTGCCGCCATCCATCCCAAAGTACGTAATTCTCACCTTGCCCCGCAACCAAGTCCAACATACTGAAGTCCAAATTCTTTTCAAGATGTCGTCGTGGCTTTCGATCGAACGAGGTTCGCACTTTACGTTAGCCAACATCCCCTTTGGGATCATTTCCACCAAAAGTGACTCAGCCCGACGCCCTGCGGTGGCCATAGGCGACCACGCCCTTGATCTGTCCCTTTTCGCTCGAGAAGGAGGGTTCAAGAAGCTGGAAGGCTTCCGCAAGGAGGATCTCCGTGTATTCAGCGAACCAACTCTGAACTCCTTTGCTGCGCTCGGCAGACCTGTTCATCGCTCCGTGAGGAATTACCTCAAACAGGTATTCGAGTCCGACACGCCATTCGCTGAGGTGCTCAAGGACCACGACGCGCTCCAGAAAACGGCGCTTGTTCCGCTTCGCGACGTCGAAACGCACATGCCAATGGCCATTGGCGACTACACCGACTTCTATGCCGGGCGAAACCATGCCTTCAATGTCGGCGAGCTCTTCCGGGGCGCCGCCAATGCGCTGAACCCAAACTACAACCACCTGCCCGTCGGCTACCACGGACGGGCCAGCTCCGTGGTGGTCTCGGGGACGCCGCTGCGCCGGCCGTGGGGACAGGTGCTCGCGACCGCTGGGGACAAGGCGCCGACCTTCCAGCCTTCGGCCAAGTTGGACATGGAATTGGAGCTTGGCACCCTGATCTGCCGGGGCAATACCCTCGGTCGCCCCATACCGGTCAACGAGGCCGAGGACTACATCTTTGGATATGTTCTGATGAATGACTGGAGCGCCAGAGACGTGCAGGCTTGGGAATACGTGCCTCTCGGGCCGTTCAACTCAAAAAATCTTGGAACTACCATCAGCCCTTGGGTGGTTCTCGCTGACGCTCTGCATCCGTTCATGGCGAAAGGCCTGCCGAACGAAACTCAGCTCGTGTCATACCTCCGTGAGAAGAGAGAGCATAATATTCTCGACATCAATCTCGAGGTAACACTCAAGAGTAAGTTCATACTGAAGGCACAATGGTTGACAATAGGAGCTGGTTATTAACACACATACTATAATCGCAGCTCAAAAGGGCACCCAAGCTGTCATCACTCGAACGTCGTCGAAGAATTTGCTATGGTCATGGCCTCAGATGATTGCACACCACACCATCACAGGATGCAACCTGAGACCTGGGGATCTCCTTGGATCTGGAACCATATCCGGCACCGAAGACGGCACGCAAGGTAGCTTGCTCGAGCAGACGCGAGGGGGCAAGCAGCCTCTGAAGCTCAGTCACGGTGAGGAACGTAAATTCATTGAGGATGGCGACATCATCACGATCCGGGGATGGTGTGGCACAGAGGGGGAACAGACTGTTGGCTTTGGAGATTGTGTTGGTCAAGTGTTGGCACCGTTACCGCCTCCGGAGGAAGCGTGAGATAAGGGGCAGACAACCGACGGCTTTTGTGATAGATGAGCAATGTCACAACCTAATTGCAGTAATCTGTGTGAACGGATCCAGCTTCAATTTCATGAACAGGGTCATTTCCGAAGGCGGAGTCGCGGTGACCACTTCCGGAACCCACTTCCGAAACTTCACCATACAGACTTGCCGATACTGTTTAGACTGGGTACGACAAAGTACCTACATAATACAAACATAGGCAGTTTGTAACCATTGTAAAGCTACCCCCTTACCAACCTCACGGGGTGTGCGTAGAGATCATTGTCTCATCATCCCATTTCCAATCATGTCCGACAGTAGTGAGGCAGACTATGTTGCGTTGCCGGACGGTCGTAGCATAGCCTACCAATTCTCCGGTACGAACCAGCAGCATGAAGAGGCAAAGCCAACAGTCCTCTTAGCCAATTCCCTTATGCCACTTTCCGAACTTGGGATCTTGTTGTGCCTGCGCTTCTCTCACGTGGCTACAGTGTCCTGGGCACAATCAACCAGGCGACGGAGGGAGCACCGCACTTCTAGACCTTCTGAGTAACACTACATTTACCACGCTAGCTCGTGATGCCGTTCAATTCCTTCGAGGTCTAGGCATCAAGGCACTTGCAGCCTGGATCGGGGTCTCCATGGGTGCAGCTACTGGCGCCTACGTAGCCGCGGAGAATCCAGGCCTCATCGACAGTCACTGGGGTGCAAGACACACTTGGTCCACGTGCTGAGGCGCTGCAAACGGATGAGAGGAAACTGCCCAAATTCAGTGACGGAATTATTAGCAAATGGTTTTCCTCTGGCTGGGGGCAGGCCAGCCCGCAGGAGATGGCCAGGTTAAGGGACATCATATGGCAACAACCCCCCTCGGCTTCCGAACCAGCGTCCATGCTGTGACCGCTCCGTCGTTTCACTTGAGACCCCTTTCTATCAAGATTATTGGCAGCCGCAGCCGCAGCGTCACGTCGTTTTTCCTTGATTGTGGGCGCCTCTAATGGTGATCTGTCCCAAACCATGGCAGCTCATCGCGACTCCATACACAAGGCTGTCATCTAGGCTAGTAACGACATACCTGTCACGTTTCAGACAGTGCCCGAGGCGGGCCATCTCTGTTACATTGAAAATCTTGACGCCTTCTTGATAATAATTTGCATGAGGCCAGGTCAAGGAGAACAAAGGCCGACTCGAGATGGGTTGGATGCGTTAGTTCACTCTGCACGCACAAGACGTGAGAGAATTATGAAATGGAGGGAATATAAAGATTATCCTAGCCTTATCTGCTATGCACAAAGCATATGAAAAGTTCTATCGAGATCGTTGAGACCTACTTCGCCGAGGACTACGTATCTGAGCGTTAAATTGCTCTGGTCTTGCTAGGCTCTTCCTGTCACCTCACACTGCGATCTTTGTGCGTAGGTACCTATAGACTAGATTATTTACTGGGTATCTAAGCTTCTCTGGCAACGGATCTGGAGATGAGCTGGGTCTCTCTGGCTTTTGATGAGTTGTTCGTAGCACCTATATGACTCCTTCACTATTACCTACCTAAATACTCTCTTTGCCCTTAGACCCGAGCTCCCTTTCCTTGATCAGATTCCGGTTTCCACGAACTTTCCGGCAACTCTCGGATTTTCCAGGGTGGGGCAAGATCAAACTGCCTGAAACTGGGCTGTAGACCACTGAGGGGGAGCGAATGCTGGATCGCTGGGACGGCTGAGGGAAATGCTGCGTGATATCTCACCTGCTTTTCGGGTAGCGGAAGATACCCTGAGTAAATTCCCCTTTCTCGCTGGGAGCCCTTGCGGAGGCGGCTGGTCGCACGCTCTCTTTTCGTACATGTGTCCCTGCTGCAGCAATTCAGCTACATCTGTGGGATGGAAAGGGGCGGAATGAGATCCTTGCCGACTGAACGCCTGGTTTGCTTGGAATATTTGTTCCCTTTCGCTGTGCTTTGCAATTCTCATCTCGATGTCACCCTCAAAATTCCTCTCAATACTCTTCTGCTGAGCTGTTTGACTATATCATGATGCCGGCCAAGACCGAGAAGCCCGAAGTTCACCACATTGAGGAAGGTCTTGGTCCCCTTGATCAGGACGCCATGGAAAAGAAATCAGAAGTCCATCCCTCACTGTCCAAGCCCACCACGGTCGACAGAGGCGAGCTCGTGTTCGTCCCAGAGGATAGGTTCCATAGGCTTGGCTGGAAACGACTCTCGGCCATCCTGGTGGTGGAAGCTGTCGCCCTTGGAACACTCAGTGTTCCTTCTTCTTTTTCTGCCCTCGGCATGGTACTCGGCATCATCACTTGCGTCGCCTTAGGCATAGTGGCTATGTATGCCGCCTTTGTGATCGGAGAAGTCAAGCTTAAGTTCCCGGGCGCCAGGCACTATGGAGACATTGGTCAAATTCTGATGGGCAAGTTCGGCTTCCATCTGTTCAGCTCCTGTCTGGTTATACAGCTGGCTCTGGTGGGATAGTGACAGAGAGTACTGTCTGTTCTTTGGTCTTTACTGCCGCAACGACACTGATCCTGACACTCTTTGCTATTCCACCCTCTTTTGCCGAGATGTCAATTCTAGGGTACATCGACTTTGTTTCACTCGCGGTCGCCGTCATGGTCACAATTGTCTGTACGGGTGTTCAAGCCACGCACAGCCCTGGCGGCTTGGCTGGTGTCCCGTGGTCTGCCTGGCCCAAGGAGGGCGTCACCTTTCCCGAAGTCGTCACAGCCATCACCAACATGGTCTTCGCCTGCTCTTTTGCTATCGTCCTGCCGTCATTCATGGACGAATTGCATACCCCGACGGATTTCAGCAAAGCTGTTGTAGCTGTCAGCGTTTTCGAAATCGGCATTTATACCTTTGTTGGTGCCATCTTGTATGCTTTCATCGGACAAGACGTACAGGCCCCAGCTTTTTTGTCGGCCGGCAAGCTCGTCTCCAAGATTGCTTTTGGCAATGCGTTCCCACTCATCTTCATCTCCGGGTCCATCAACGTCACGGTGATCGGTCGGTTCATATTCACGCAGGCATTCAGTCAGCCATCCCTACGAGGCGTCAACACTAGGAAAGGCTGGGCGGTGTGGCTGTCGGTCATTATCGCTATCACGCTCTTTGCTGCGTTCATCGCCGAAGTCATGACTATTTTTTCCTCCTTGCTAGGGTTGATTTCCTCCCTGTTTGGATCAGCATTCTCCATCTACATCCCCCCCATCCTGTGGTTCAGGCTGATCAAGGAGGGTGCATGGTATGATCGACGCAATATAAAGACGGCGATTCTCAACGGCGTGGTTTTCGTCATCGGAATCGCAGTTTTGGCTGTGGCACTTATTCTAGCGTTGTTTCAATAGTAAGTCCCTTGCAGTTGTGATCTTACCCTTAGGCATTCTCGCTTACTCTTTTTTTCTTCTTCGTTTGCAGATTCAGACATTCGAAGATGGTCAGGTATCACGGCCTTTCGCTTGCTAAGGGCCAAAAATGTGAGTTTTGATCGAGGGACAAATTGTTAAACTTCTTGGTCGAGTTAGCTCAGCAGACAGAATCAGGGATATTGTATGTGTGGCACGTCAACGGCGGAGGGTGACATTCTGGATCCGCAGCGGCTGCTCTGACGGGCTGCGGTTATGGAGCTCCGCGTGGCGAGACTCATATCATCCCATCTCAATGGAAAAAAGGAAAAGAAAATTACCGACTTGTTTCCGACCACAAGTTGACATGCCTGTTCAACATCGTTGCCAATAAACGCGCATTCTGAGCGCGAGGCTGTGGTTTCCGCGCCTCGTCCGCCTGGTCCTTATGCATAGGTGGAATTGGGCTTATAGATGAGTTAATTATTAGGGTACGCTGGCCATCCCATAGTTAGCACCTCAACGTTAAAAGTTAGTAATTCACTTGAATTCCATAATTGCCGGCTGGGCTTTCAAGCAAGGTGACAGACTAGTAGAAATTCTTGAATACATATGTAGTTTCGAGTTTTCCCCTGCTCTCAAGTCCTTCCAGGCCGATCATTTAGGCTTGCCGGCCCCCACGACAAGTTTAGTGCTAAAAAGGGGGGAAAAGCAATGACGGTGGAGGCGGTCTAACTTAAACGGGGATTAAGGGGTTTTATTGCCTCACTTACCTTGAACTAGATTGGTTGAAGCCTTCAGCCAGCTGAGGTTTGAAGTGGAAAGAGAGGGGCGTCAGCATCACGGTAGGAATTCTTTTACCACATAAGTAGCCACCTACGACAGGATAAGGCTGCTCTTCAACAAGTTTAAGCTTGCAATTTGTTCTTTTAATCTTTCTCTCGTGTGAGTTTACCTCCCTCCTTTCAAAATTAGCAACTTGAATCATATACTACGGGTGATCGCCTTTGGTATTCTTGTTATCGTTACATAGTATGCAGGCATTCCAGCCGAACTGTACCCTACCTGCAACTGGCGGCGGTTTTGTGAAAGGCCCCGACGTACGTGGCACCCTCGAGATTGTATGGGGCTGCTTCGCCATAATTCTTCTGTGCACTTGGTCGATCATCGTGCCAAATGTACCAGAGCAGTTCAAAGAGACAGCCGGCAAGGGGTTCAAGTCATGGCTTCGCGAGCTTGGAAAGCTATCGTACCCGGCCATTATCAAAGTAGCTTGGATGCTGTATACCATCGTCCTGCCCGAATACGTGCTGGGAAAGGCCCTCAGTAGCTTCATGCGCGCACGGCATCAGGCGGCTGAACAAAAGGAAATCATCGAGAATGGAGAGACCACTGCCGCTGAGTCCTTCAAGCAACAGATTGAATTATGGACAGCCTCTCATACAATGCTTGCCGACCTCGGAGGCTTTGTCGTGGACTTTCGCAACCTGTCATTGCCTACATCTCCAGATCACGACCAAAAGAATGCGCCCGTGCTAGATAAATCTGAGGATGATCGCAAGATACAGGGAGAAAAAGTTGCAGGACACCGGGATGTCCCTGAATCAGGAGGAGAGAAGAAAGCCGGAGAATCTACAATCCAAAACGTCGGTATAATTTCTCAGAGTTCGACGAGACAAAATCCACCATGTCGAGAAGAGACAGACTCAGTTGATGAATCACCCACCCAAGATCATCAAGGTCACATTTCCACACGACCCGCAGACACAGGAATCAGCAAGTCGGAAAGCTTGCGAAACTCGGTCAGAATAAAGCAGAACACATCCTCGGCTGAAGACCCCACCCTGACACATTTCGTCCTCTGCTTGGAAAAGAGTTTTCTGTTTCTGGGCGAGTTTGATTGGGAACCACGGCCAGAACATCGTCAAATCCTCAATTCGCTAGCTCTCGAAGGCCACATGGGAGACTGCACATCTGCAAAGTTTGAGAGATGGGCCAAATCGCCCTTCTACGCCCTGTGCGGGGACAAATGGGTTCTCAACGCAACTCAAATGTGGCTCGCGGGCAAAATGGGTTTGATCGCCCTGCCGACCGTCACAGAGCGGCAAATCCAAGACAAGAGCAAGGGCAACAGCCTCGTCACCACCTTGGCCCTCTTTCAGATCGCGCAGCTGGTGGCAGCTCTGGGGTCCCGGTACGCCGATGACATATCGGTCAGCCAGCTCGAGACGGTAGCGCTGGCCTACGCCGTCTGTGCCGTCTTCACCTACGCGCTCCAGTGGTCCTGTCCGAAGGATGTCGGGGTCCCTGTCACCACGCAGGCCTTGCGGCGGGCTTCGAGGGAGGACATCATCGCCATAGGAAGGGAAGGCCGGGCAAGATGGTGGTGGGGAGGCATGTTCATCAGTTACACGATCCCTTACATGTGTACGCCTCACGATTCGGCGTACCATGATGTGGGGACATTGATCGGGCTGGCTATCTTTGGTGCGTTTCATCTGATCGCGTGGGCTTTCGCGTTTCCGACGGCCGGTGAGCGCCTGGCGTGGCAGGTCGCGTCGATAGCTACCGCGGTGATCCCGCTACTGATACTTGCGGTCATGGTGTTGGTGATGCGGCTGAGCTCGGATCGAAGGAGACCTGACACCTGGGACAGGAGGCTCCGATTCCTCAGTGTCTGGCCTATGGCAGCGATATCATTTGTGTTCGTATCTATTCGAATATTTATGATGGTTGAGACGTTTCGATCGTTGTATTTCCTTCCGCCAGACGGTTACATCGCTACTGGGTCAGATAACATGCCTAGCTATGGATAGTAATTCACCAGCATATATACATATATATAACATATCGCGGCGGAGACGGCTTTAGGGAAAGTTGAGGAGGCACGAGGATCGCGCGTACCAGTTGACGAGAAGGGCACTAGACACAGCCCAAGAAAGGAAGCCATATGACGAGTGGTAATTAGTGATGACAATTGAGAGGAATATGTGATTCCCAGTGTGCGCCTACATGCCTAGGGAGAGGCAAGTCCTAACGCTAACCTCAACTTCTAGTCGTTCGGCCGAGTAGTAGCTGTACTATGGATTTTGTAAACCCCAGCGGGCACTGGCGGCAATGTTTCGAGCGCCTGGCCGTTCTCTTAGCACGTCGCTAGTCGACTCCGGATAATGCTCGGTTTTGGTATACCATTCACTATAAATGGAGCATTTCCTCAAAACATTCCTTGGATGTTTTGTCATATTGCCCCTTCATTCTTTCTGTTCACTGAAGCCAGCAGCCGTACTGGAGGAGCAAGAATCAAACAAAGCAAAGCGCAGCCGAGAATAGTCTATAGTTCTTCTGGACCACTGCTTGCATTGCAAGTACAAGCGGTTTGTAGGAACATAGAAGGGGGTGTCCACACTATGTTCTTTACTGTTCTTTGCAGGATCGATCTATGATAATCCCTCTTGTAAGAGAGGGGAAACTGAGGTCATCAGGTCTTGAACATGCTATTGCAAACGAAGTGAGCCGCGCTCCACCGTTCCAGTGAACGTCGGGTTTGGAATTGGCAGCGGAATTACTGTTGTGCTACATGCCATGTATCTTCCTCCCAACTTTGGAGGCTCTGGGCTTTCACAGGCAATTCGTCGTCACTCCTCTACACTATCCAACAGGCTATAACTCATGAAACATCCATCGCAGAAGCACAGGACCAGTGACGGAAAATGCGATAAGTGAACTACATGTGTAAATATGTCACGAATCAAGGCTCCACTATTGTGCTGCTCTTTTCTATAGCTTGAATGAACCACTCAAGTTGCTTTAATCGATACGCCACGCTCGGGATCGTAATAATATAAGATATACTGTCGTTGTACTGTCGAAGAAGCGAGTCGAGGAGCGGTGTCTGTTGTTGGCTGTATTCAATGATAAGTGAGCTTCAACTATTAGACCAGTCATTAGGTTCATTATTGCACAGCATGTGGGGACAGACCAGGAGAGGGTGTGAGCTCAGCGGCTCGCATATCACTCACGTGGCTAACGCAGGCCACAACAAAACAAAGAGAAACCCTAACAACACAATCTCTGCATATCGTTTACCCATGATATGTAACTTTATCATCGCTTCTGTTGGTGAAGTATCGTTTGGCCGAAGGCAACCGTATCGTTATCCCTCGGAACTTGGTTGCCCCTGCATTGAAATTCAGAACCTATTCTATCCCCTTCCCTTATTGCACCTTCCCAACCCAAAGTTTGTCGACGGCTCAAATGAATGATTTCATACGCGAGACTCGTTGCATGACTCCTCAGAGAGCTTCTGGTGGAATGACCCTTCGATGTCCGTCGAAAATTCAACGTTCAACTTTCCTGAAGGCGGCTTGGGTAACTGGAATGTGCGCAAGAAAGACACACCGGAGTCGTCCGAGTAGCCCACCAAGCTACGGCATGTATACATAATCGAGTCATGGAGCTTGCGCATCCTCTCCATCAGGCCTCGTCTCCTGCGCTCGTCGGACTGCTGTTGCCTCTGCTCTGCGTCTCTTGCCGCAGATTGTTGTTCATTGCGGACAAAGAGTGTTCGGAACGAGACGATGCAGGCGATGACGTAGGCTGTGTATTGTCAGCAACGTCGACATGACCAACCTTCCCGAGAAAATGCCTCAACTTACAGACTGTGAACTCGACGTAGAACCAGAAAGAGATCCAATTCATGTTCAGATCCTGTTCCGCCCTTGTGTTGACGTGTTTATACACGCCACCGAAAATGCTACCCCTGACGATAGTGACGGCTATCGTGAAGCCGACCATACCAAACACTGCTGAGAGCAAGATTTTCTTTCGTAAAGTGATTTTGACTTTCCAAAGAATATAGATGGGGAAACCGAGAACTGGATTGCGGCATCGACATCAGCATAAATATTCTGCCCACTGCGAATAAGAGAGTTGCTGACATGATAGAAATGACTCACTGGCGAAATCGGACACAACGTCAAGAACCGCGGTCATAATGGCACAAACGTACGTGTTCCGAAGAGCAGATGCTGTAGCGCACTGCACGAAGATGGTCTCTATACTGCCGAACATGCACGGGTAATTCAAGATACCAAAGCAGCCTGCGCCACATCCAATATTGAAGATAAAGCAGATCCACCACACGATACGGTAGACAGTGACCTGATTACCAAGCCGATAGAAGAACAGGAGAAAATTCAACTTGATGAGCCAAATGCCACTCACACTGAGTATCAATATGACTCCGTATGCCTTGACACCACGCAGTGCATGCGTCAAGAAGTCAGGCCCCATCGGCGCGCCATTATTAACAGCGGTTATTTCATACATGTAGACGAGGAACAGTTGACCAATGACAGCTATACTCAGGTGACACCCGAGAGAGAGGAGCATAAGCCAATCCTCGACAAGGAGACGATGGGAACAAACATGGCGAATATAGGCGCGACCGGCAAAGGCAAGTAGACAGAGGGCGAAGAATATCCACTGGATGACCTGCAACCAACAAGAGTCAGCTATATAGGAAGGCCAGAAAACTTCCAGTGGCCTGTCGTTTGGCGAGTCGACTTACTTGATACCCAGTCAGAGATACTAAGTCGGGATTCGTCCCTGCCACTGAAACCATGGCGGCCGATGCAATCTCTGGAATGTGGCTGAGAATTGTATATCCTCTTTGGATTTGCCTTCTAGTTACTAAATCCTTTTACTCTTGGAGGTCTGGCATTTACTGGCAGAATGTGGTCGGGGAAGTGATGTATTTGTCTATTTATTGGGGAGGGGTTTTCGCCGAACCCATCAGATGGCGTAACCACCATGACCAGCCTGCATACCGCCCCCACCCCGAATATCGTCTCTGACCGTGGTGCAGAGAGTAGAGGGTGTAGCTACTGCATGACGGCACTTGAGGTTGCAGGACGAATGACAGCGCCCCCTCTCGGTGCCCAGCCTTGCGCCCACTCTACACACCAGAGGGGGCCGAAATGGTAGTCTTGAGTTCCGAGACAACTAAATATAGTAACGATAATGCCGCTGTGCCGCTGGGGTAGCACAACATTAACACCGGTGAGAATTATTGAGTCCTTGTTGATGTCGGTGTACCAACAGAGCTGAATATTATCTAACAGACTGTCCCAGCCCTCGACCTTCAGCTGCACGTGAGACGAGAATGTGTCAAAGACGCTGGAGTTGTGAAACACGCAGGGAGAACATAGACCAGGCTGTACTATATTAGCACTAGGTGCCCGTAGTCACTCGGCAAAGGCTCGAATTTTTCGAGGCAGATTGACATGTACGCTCTTTCTTTCCTTCCTAGTTCCTGTGTAGGTTTACTAAAGGGCTTTCCAACTCGATGATTCTCTGGCTCTCGCCCTTCTGGATGGTTTTGCGGATTGTCTCCATAGCCTAATAGCTCAGGATAAATCACGAAGCTGCGTAAGTGGGAGGGACCGAGCCCTAGGCCACGAGTTTGGCCAAGCGATCCCGTCATCTCGTTGGAACCCTCATGTTCCTGATACCGCGATGGCATCGACACTGACATGGATGAGCAGGGAGAGAATTAAATTTGTTGGGCTGATCCCTGGGCCTACCTCTATTATTTTCGGATTGAAAGGTTCACACTTATAGCCGATCTGGCTTACAGTCTTGCCACGACATTTCAGCTTTAGACCAATACTGGTTCTGGAACAAGGTATGGTGGTCATGATTTTCTATTACGATGTCTCTACACAATGTATATACAAGCGCAACGCCATGCATAGTACAGTGACTAGGGAGTAAGAGGAGCAGCTCCACTCACACAGCCTGGCTGTACCCAGTGCCAAGCCGTTTCTTTCCGTACTTCCACCACTTCCTCGCCTCGTCCGCCCAGAAGACGGTGCTGCAGAGCATGACGAGGCCGACGAGGTCGTAGAAGCCGAGGCCCTCGGTCTGGAACACCTCCTGCAGCCAGGGGAAGTAGATGACGAGCAGCTGGCCCACGAGGCTCATGGACACGGCCCAGTTGAAGAGCGTGTTGGAGAAGAGCCCGACCTCGCCGCGCAGCACCGACTTGGACTCGGACCGGCACGCGAGCGCGTTGAACATGTCGAAGAGCACGAAGCACGTGAAAGTCATGGTCGTGTCGCGCCGCGTCACCTCCCCGTCCCCGAGCATCTCGTGAGTGTACACCAGCATCGTCCCCAGCATCACGATGAATGCCGACTGCGCCACCCGCTGGATTAGCGCCCGGGTGAGCACCGGCGCGCCGCGCCTGCGGGGTGGCCGTTTCATGACGTCCGGGTCGACGCGCTCGACACCTAGTGACTGCGCTGGAGGGCCGTCCATGATGATATCTGGGAGTCTGTTAGCAGGTGTCTCCATTTAACACAAGCGCACATAGAGTCACGGATGGTGCTTACTGATCCAGAGGATTTGCATCGCGTTCAGCGGGGATTTGAAACCAAGGATCGTGCAAATCAGGACCAGGGAAAGACCAGCTGCACTTGTGCTCAGCTGAAAGGTCAGGAAGTTCTGGATGTTGTTGAAGATGCCCTTGCCCTCCTCAATCGCGTTCAAGATGGTGGAGAAGTCGTCATCAGTCAATATCATGTCTGCGGCCTCTTTGGCCACGTCGGTCCCGTTCCTGCCCATGGCTATACCGATGTCCGCCTTCTTCAGCGCCGGTGCGTCGTTGACACCGTCACCGGTCATGGCAACGATATCTCCACGTGATTGGAGCGCCCTGATGATCTTCAACTTGTGGTCTGGAGTTGTACGTGCGAAGATGGTGGTGTGTTGCATCGCTTGCGCAAGGTCTTCCTCAGACAGGTTGTCCACGTCATTGCCGGTCAAGACCGGTCTGACAGAGACCTGGCCCGGGCCATGGTCCCGAGGAGTAGCGATCTCCATTCCGAGCTGCTTGCCAATTGCTACGGCCGTGGTCTCTGCGTCGCCCGTGATCATGATCACCTTGACACCGCCACGCATCAGTCTCCTGATTGACCGAGCAACACCAGGTCTCGGTGGATCACTCATGCCGACCAAACCGGCGAACGTGAGGCTTTTGTACAAAGACTCGTCCTCCTGCAGCCGGGGGCTAATGCTTCCGTCATGCCCAGGGGTTCCGCTCCTAGAGGACGGCCCATTAGACTTGCTTCTGCCAGACCTATTCACAGGCCCACTGGCAAAGGCGATTATCCGCAGCCCCCTGGTAGCCATTGCGTCTGCGGCCTGTTGGATCTCTTGTTTCCGCGACGCATCAAGAACAAACTCTCGGCCGTCCTTTGTGATGTAACTGTCGCATGCTTCGAGAACCCGCTCCAGAGCCCCTTTCATGTAGGCGAATTCCTTTTCACTCTTGTCGGACCCGATGGTCACACCCATCCATTTTCTCTCGGAGCTAAAGGGCGTCTCTGATGTTCGAGTTCCAATCGACTCGCGTACATCGTGCTCACGAAACCTATCCAACAAGTCAAGCATAGCGACGTCGGTGGGCTGGCCCACCCAGCGTGTATATGTGGAAGGTTCATCCCGGCCTAGAGTCGAAGATAGTACGGCCTTAGCTGCAGCTCCGTTCTCAGTGTACCGCCTAGCTAGGCGCCCATCGTTGGCGATATTGCCGATACGTAGAATGCGCAGGGTTGCGGCGTCAGGCGTGGCATCCGTGACTTCATCATCTGAGTCGACATCGACGGCATCGTTCGCACCAAAGTACCACATCTTAGAGCTTGTCATATGATTCATTGTAAGCGTGCCTAATCCGATGTCAGTTCAGAGTTTCGAACAGGGCGAATGGTATATTTACCGGTTTTGTCCGAGCAAACCACATTCACGGATCCTAGTGTCTCGACCTTGGGCATTTTGCGGACGATAGCATTGTGACGGGCCATCCGATGCACACCGAGAGCAAGCGTTACGGTAACTATGATCGGAAGTCCTTCAGGTATCGCAGCAACAGCGAGTGATATGGATATGGTGAATATGTCGAGCAACCCTTTCCCCTGAAGCCAGCCCGCGATGGAAATCAGGCCGATGACAACGAAAGAGAACTTGCTCAGCTGCGAGCCAAGGTCGTCCATGGATAGCTGAAGAGGCGAGCGCGGGCTCTCGGTATCGGTGACGCTTGTAGCGATGGTCCCCAGCTGCGTGTCCCCGCCAGTCGCGAAGACAACGCCCTGGCCATGACCAGATTTGACCAGTGTTCCCATGTAGGCAATGTTTTGCGCTTCGTTAGAGTCGTGATTAGGTTTACTATCCACCCCTTCCGATGAATTAGCAAAAGTTGGGGCTGGTAGCTGTAGGGTCGAAGCTCCCTTGGTCGTCGATGCCAAAGTAGCGCGAGACCGTGGCTCGGCTATCACTTTGACCGGCTCGGTCTCTCCAGTGAGATTCGAAAGGTCGACGGTCAAGTCGGCGGCCTTTGTTACGCGCAGGTCGGCCGGGATGCGATCGCCTGTCGTGAATATGACCAGATCACCTGGTACCAATGTCCCGGCCATGACCTTGGAAGACGTTGCTTCAAGGACCTCCTCGGCTGGTGTGAGAGCGCCCGACGACCCGATCTCTTCCACTCCATTTTCTCCGGCCGGTTGCCAGGTTGGTGTTTTGGGGCCAGAGCCCGTCTTTGCCGACATGCTCCTGATCAAATGCGCATGATTCGGAACAAGATGGTTGAGGGCTTCGATGGATTTTTCGGACCGATATTCCTGCACAAAACCTACACTGACGACAATAGTCACAGCGATGGTTATACTGATAGCATCGTCAACATTTCCCACGAGCACGGAAGCCCCAGCGGAAGCAAGCAGGAGAAGTATCAGCGGCTCTTTGAACTGCCCCAGGAATCGAAGCCACAACGGCTCGGGAGGGTCGTGGGGTATCTCATTGGGCCCGAAGTCTCGCAGTCGCGACAAGGCTTCTGGGGGTGTAAGGCCGTATGTTAGGGATGTCTTGAGTTTCGAGGCACTTTCGGCGGCAGTCAGGCAGGAGAAGTCGTCGGCGACGCTCTGTACAGGAAGCCGGTCAGCTCGCAATCAACGCCAAAGCCATAACTTGTTCTGTTTTCTGTTGGAAAGATTACCCTAGACTGCGCCGACGTCGTGCGCGCAGGTGATTTGGACCGTGGCCGATCGCCATCGGCCCAGGGAGATAGCTCGATGGGTTTGCTCGACTCGTTGAAAATTGGCAGGCCTGGGGAGTCTCCAGTGAATCTCTCCATATTCTCGCAGGGTCAAGATTGATGAGCCAACGCGTTGCGCCGAAAGGGTCGAGAGGGACCTCGCCAGCCGAGTCGACCGGCTTCCAGGAGGTTTCCTTTCGAGACGGGCACGAGCCACGACGGGGGATCCAAGATGCTGCAACGCTGTGGCAGCCGCATTAACAGACGTGTAGGTATCGCAGGGCGGGCGTCATGATTTGACGGGGTTGTCTAGGGCACGAATACAGTTCTAGGAAACGACAAGACATGAAAATGCAGCAGAAATGTCCGATCCTGGGCTATTGTGGACAATAATGTCGAAAGAGATGGCGCTGACGTGTAATGTTGAACCCGTTTGCAGAGTGCTCTTGAATCCTGGAGTCTGGCCAGTCGATCCGATCCGAGTCGGGTCGAGGCTGAATCCACCCAAGCTTCTTTGCGCGTCAGTGCGCACACTCGGCGCAGGCTCGAGTTGCCTGCAGGTCCAGCACCGCGGAAACTATTCTAGGCACATGGGTACTACCCGGCTACCTCTGGGGGGATATTCAGGTACGTCTACATGTAGCCTAGTAGAATACCGACTGCATCGCTCCCATGCTAGGTACAACCGGGACACATATGCAAGTCGTTCATTTGCATGCCCCGGGGCTGATGAAGATTCGGTTGGCGCTGCTTTGAAATAAGTTGGTCCCCAAGATACCGGGACATAACATGACGCTCTGCAGCGATATGGAGTACGTGCGTGCATTATTGCATCATGGCTGCTCAACCATATTCTCTGGCCGGATTGTTCACTTGGAAGCCACGCCGGGATGGTTCTTCATATACACTATGTATAGACTCACACTTCGGAGCCCGGGGCCCTGATTGACTCGCATGTCAGCATGCAGGCATTTGATGGGGAGTCGATGCTGCTGCCAAGAATATGTGACAGCCAAGGAGCAACCCCATCCGCGCAGCAACGACAAACCCTAACCCCTGGCGCACCACCGCACCTCCTTGGTGGGCATCCTTTGATGAAGCGTTGACCAGCCACTCAATTCTGGCAGGGCCCAGCCGCCGTTTCCATTTTGCAGGGTCTTAACCTGGACCAAGAACAACACGCACCACCACCGCCAGTCCGTCTCTTCCCCCCTCTCCATCTAATCCTCTTTGCTATCCATCCCGCCGCCCCCTGCGGTTCGCTACAAAGCTGTCGCAACTCGCTCCAGCGTCTCTTAATTGCTGATCGCGGCATTCTGTCGAGTCTCTCGACCTTTTGCAACAACCCACGCGTGCTGCGCGGTTTTTTCCTGTCCCGCCGTCGGGTAGTCGTATTCACGCGACTGGCCACAAACGCGCCGTCTTGTTATCTTGCGAACCCACCTCTGCTGCGCGTCGGCGCGTCGAGCACTTATCAACTATCTTACCACTATCTGTCACAACTTAACACCGACCATCGCTTTCGTCCGCATCGGCACCCCTCCAACATCGCTGCGACGCCGTCGCGACCATGTTCTATTCCGAGACCCTCCTTCAGAAGACCGGGCCTTTGGCCCGCGTCTGGCTGTCTGCCAACTTGGAGCGCAAGCTGTCCAAGCAGCACATCTTGCAGTCAAACCTCACCGAGAGTGTCGAGCAGATCATCACACCCAGCCAGGCACCCATGGCACTGAGGTTAACCGGCCAGTTGCTCCTCGGTGTCGTCAGAATATACAGCCGCAAGGCACGATACCTGCTTGACGATTGCAATGAAGCCCTGATGAAGATCAAGATGGTGAGTGCATAAGCCCTGGACGGGCACTTGATTCGTCCCCAGCTGACATCATTATAGGCTTTCCGCTCCTCGGGAAACAATGATATTCCTGCCAACCTGCAAGTACCAAACAGGGAGTCTCTTTTGCTTCCTGACCGCATCACACCTTATGACAACCTCGACCTGCTTCCCGCCCCTGATGTCGACTTGCTCCTGAGCACTCAAGACCTTGATGTCGGCTCTCAACCTTTGGGCCGCAAAGGTCGCGTCAGCAACCGAGATATCAACTTGCAGGAGGACTTCAACAACAGCCAGTTTCTGCAGGACGGACTGGGGAAGGACGACGGCTTGGCTTTGGCCAATGTGGATGACTTGGACCTTCAGCTTGACTTTGGTATGGATATTGACGAGGGCCCAACCAGAATGACCGTTGAAATGGGTCGTGAGGCCCCCGCTGCTCGGGGTGTCGAGGAGGACATATTCAGTGAATTCGACCTGCCCCAGCCTACCAAGGACCGGGACCACGACCAGTCCACTGCGCTCGGCTTTGGGGACAATGGAGTGCGCATTCACGACGACGACGGAGACATCTTGATGGGAGACGATGATTTCCGACTGGACCTTGGAGATCAGTCTGCAATGCATGAGGCCGGAGCTGACGTTCCTCGAGCTCGAATCTCCGAGTCACCGCTTTCTGACATTGATGAGGAGTTTGCCAAGGAAATCGAGCAAGAGTACAGCCGGCACGCCAACAACACGGATATGTACGAGCCCAACGATGACGAGGAGTCGGCAATGGTTCGGAACGCGCCTCAAAGGTCCAAGAAGAGGAAGGTGATTGCACCTGACGAGCAAACTATGCTCACGGGTGCTGTCATCAAGGAGCAACAGTCAAAGCACGACAACATACTGAAGCCGCAGGTTTTCCTGCCCCGTGACCCTTACCTGCTGGCGTTGATGGAGATGCAGAAGAACGGCGGATTCGTGTCCAATGTCATGATGGACGGCCAGAGCGCGTTTTGGGCACCAGAGCTGAAGGGTCTGCTTTCCCTGGACGCGATCCGTGCGCCCACCGATCTGAAGAGGAAGCGAGATAGCGGCATCGCAGACATGGATATGGACGGCGAGCAAGGCACGTCTAAATCGCCACGGCTCGAGATTGACCAGGACGACCCGTTCGCAGTCGGGGCGACTGACCTCGGCAACCAATCCGTGGCAGCTGATGGTACGATACTTGAAATTGAGGGCGACGACGGCTTGGCGAACTACGATGACGAGAATTCCGCCCTGCCAAATTTCGACGACACGACAGCTCCAATCGTGCACCCCGCCGACAACGGGCCAGTCTCAGTTGGCACCAAGCACGCCGTCCACATCCTGCGTGACCTGTTTGGCGATGAGGCTGCCACTAGCGCCGAGAAGCGCAAGAAGACGTCTGTCGTATTCCAGGAGCTTTTGCCGGAGAAGAAGACGACCAAGGCAGATGCGACCAAGATGTTCTTCGAGTGCCTGGTGCTTGCCACCAAGGACGCCATCAAGGTCGAGCAGCCGGATGGTTCTCTTGGCGGCGCCATCCGCGTAAGAGGAAAGCGAGGCCTCTGGGGTGCCTGGGCAGAGCGCGAGGCTGGCGGCGAGATTGACGAGCAGGACGAGGAGAACGAGGCTCAGGTCCAGAACCAGCCGCAGCCGGCGATCGAAACTGGCTCAGCGGCCGTCCCCGTCTCGGCCTAGAGTGTCTCTGGCACCAGCATTGGCTAGGTATTGCATCCTTGGGCGAGACGGCGTCTGGCGGCTTCTTTGTACAATATGGGTTTTGTGTTTCTGAGTTATGGGTTGCGGCCCCAGTGGGCCTTGTTATCACGCGACCAAGTGGCGTTAGGCGTGGTGGAGGAGATACCAAGTTCTCTGGACTGTTCATATGGTGGGTTCTCCAATCGAAGTATGGCATGAAAAAAACTTGGGCTGGATTCAGATGTTTTTTTTTCTCTTTCACCAATCCTATTCACAGGACCATGGTTGGATTCTCGAATCGCGGTCTCGCTCTATTGTATGCGGCAGGGTTTGGGAAAATGGTCTCTTCTTGGATACAAGCAGCAAGATTTAGGGATTCAAAGGGGTTCGTGTAGCACAGTGGAGTACCAATTAGATAGTTGTAGTCAGTCAGTAACTGGCAATCATCTGATCAAACAGATTGAAAAACAAAGTGTCATCCTACGTGCTCGTGCGCTCCCGACAATCAAGGTTCTGATAAAGGATGATCAGCCGTGGTGTTCCCTGCCCAGGAGATCAGCATACCATGTACTGTATGCCAGCCATGCCAAATGAAGATACTCCCTTGGCAAGACTGCGGATGCCTCAGGAGGGGAACCCAAATGGCCGCCCCACCCGCCCGTCTTTCGTCGTCTCCAGTGACAAGCGAGGATGGTCAGCGGCACCCATTCAGCAGTGTGCCGAAGGTCATGTGAAAAACAAAACTGGTTTTGGGTTTTGGACGGAGTGAAACAGTGACAACTCTCATGACGGGGCCAAGCGTCGGTCGTCGGTGTCTTCGTCTGTGGGCGCATGCGGCGCTACTGTGGCACAATGCTGTTTGTTTGTCCAATTGACGGGCCACGCCGCGAATCGTCATCAATTGGAGGCAGCCTAGGTAGGTCGACCGACCACCCCGCACTAGGCCTAGCACACAACAAGCTGTCCGCGCTCGATGTGACGCCCTCTGCTGCTGAGGATGTTCCAGATCCTAGTGTCTGGGTGGCATCAGATGCGGCAGAACGGCAGCCAGCCGGGTTGGTGCCTTTTATTACCCAGGTATGCCACGCCCCGGCAACGTTGTCCGGTTGTCTCAACCGAGCAGGAATCTATGGGCTTACAGAAATGTATAAGAGGAACGTGTGGAATAGATGGGGATGCCCCTTGCACGCACATGTTGTTGAGAACGGCTGTAGAATGTCTGTTCTCCGTATACAATGGCACTCAGACTTCCAAGGTTCTTAGCACCTAACGCACATGGTCTGTCTAGTTAGACAGCTAGGCTGCTAGGGCAGCTTCTGGTATTAGCGCTGGTGTCGTGAGGATAGTTTGATTGCAATCTGCAGCATCTGAAACATATGTAGTCTGTCAGGCCATATGCCCAACGTAGTACAGAGCCTACGACCTGACGGATGCGGTACTGTAGCAACCGGTGGTATTGCTTGTTACACATATGTTGGTGTCACGGGGTGGTGGTGGGTGGGCTGGTGGGTTGAGCGAGGGTGGAGGGGGGTGGAGGGGCCTGAGGGGTGACCCAGCAGCTCGGATGGGCGCGATGGACGTGATGGGCATGGCCGCCAGAGTCGGCCCGGGGAACCCTCGTCCCAAACCCACCCATCTGCAGCTGCGAGCACTTTCAGCACACTGGCACATACTGTAGCAGCCAGAGCAGCAGGAAAGAGGAGTCGCGGTGGTCGACTGGTTGCTGAGGGCTGTTTCGTCCCGTCTCTCTTTGTGTGGGACCTCTGCGCCCCGGCCGATGGGTTGATTTTGTCTTTTATTCCGAGTGCTAGCTGCATGTCCTGCATGTCTGCCCGGCATGTACGGGCGACGAGTATGAGATTGTGAGAGCGCTGTTTTGCGCCGGTGGGGATCGGGCTGTTGCGGGTACACTGCTTGGGTACACTTTGGATACCACCTCAACCCGCCCCTCCTCCGTCCTTGCCCCTGCCCCTGCCCCTGGGACCCTTGACCACAGATCTGGGGCGGTCTGCGGCGCTGCGACCTATGGCCTGCATGGTGTGTGTGGTGGTCGGCTGCTTCTGTCGTTACTGTAACGAAAAGGGTAGGGGACCAAGCCTCAAAGACCACCTGGGCAGACAGAGACGGACAGACGCAGCATTGGGGGAGCATGACTGCATGGGCACAGGACTTTCCGGGCCGTGGGTTTTGTTTGCCCCAGATGTGCATCCTCCCATTGTCAATTCCCATCCCGTTGTCCTGTAAATGTCAAGCATATCTGTCTATCTGCCTGTCTTTCTGATCTGTCTGTCGTTGCCCCCCTTGTCGTTCCCACCCTCTCTCATTCCCTCAACTCAATTGAATCCATCCACTCGCTCGATTAGCCTCGACTGACACTCACCTTACATCACCTCAACAACACTCAATTCCGTTTTCTTATCCGGGGTTGGCTTGTTTCCTGCCCTTTCTGGGTCCCCCGCCCCCCTCTCTCTCGCTGCCATCTTTCTGAAGCACCCAGTCCCTGTCGGCCCCTAGCCCAGACTCGGAGGCGAGAGAAGGCCTTCCTTTCCTTCTATTGCCCTGCCCCCTTTTATTATTATCTACCGCTATCTCCCTCCCTCTGCGCCCTCTTCTCGGTCTTGTTCCTCATCCCACTAAGCTGCTAAGCCTGCTGCCTCACCCCGTACCAATTTGCCTCCTCCTCTCGTCTCCTGATCCGAGCTTCCAGGCTCGCCGTCCATCCACCGACGCAGCCAAGCAGTCCAAGATTGCGACGCCCGGTTTCCCACGACGAGCGGCATTTCTTGAAACCCCTACTTCGAAACACAGCATTCATCAGCAGCAGAACACACAGAGCATTCTCCTCACAGACCAGACCAGCCGGCCGGGACCCGGAGCCGACTGTTTACTTTCCGCCCCCGGTGCACCTGCAGTACTTTTGTGCAGACGGACGTCCGCTTTTTAACGATACCAATACCACCCCAGTGATCCCACCCGTTCTTCTCCATTGACCCTTCCCAACTGCCTGGCAGCCAGCCACCAGCGACAGTAACTGCAACGCCTACGGTGACTGTGATCGCGACAGCGACCTCTCGCAGAGGCAGACGTATTTTTTTGTCTGCCCGCCGATCCGCGATCATCGCCATTTCGTTGCCCTACTCACCTCTTGGCCTGACTCAACTTTTCCTGGAACATCCACCTCCTAATGCAGCATTGAAACCGTCATCTCCCTTATGCGACCAGCCCCACAGCGTATTATAGCAACTCCAACTCGCTCCCTGTGCCACCCGCATCCCGTTCCGAGGCACGCACGCACGCCATACATGCTGCGTACCCGGCCTGCCCTTCCTCACCCAAAACCTACAGAGAGCCATCAATGCGTGTTGACCTGAGCCCTATGCCCTACCACTTCTGGTCCCGACTTTCTTCAAAAACCGAACCGCTCCAGCGGGGGGTTGGGAACACCTACAACCACGACATCTGAGGCGTTCTGCGGTGCTCGTACAGGTACCTTGTACCACGTACCTCGGGCACGCGACTCTACGCAACCCTCATGACATTCACCACCACCCAGATCGTCACCACCAAAATGTCAGACCACGATGACAACCACATCATCGACCACAATGGCGGTCTCGTCGCCGCCCTGCGTTCCGTGTGGTTCTATTACATAGCGTGCACACCATGCAGGAAAGTCGGCCACCGTCGCGAGACCCGCAAAGAGGCCAAGCGAGAAAGGGGCCTGAAAGCGCGCTTAGAGATGGAACAGCCCGGGCTCTACAGACACCCAAACCCCGAGAATACAAATGAGTACTGGATGGAGGACATCAGGATGGGCCCTAGCCTGCCGAAAAGGGGCCCGAACGCCAAGAACCAGAGCCAGGGAAAAATTAACACTGCCGGGCCCGCGGCTGCGACGGTGGACGGATCACAATTGGAGAGAGGGATCACCAATGGCAGTAATGGGGCGTTTCCAAGCAACGAGACCGCTGGGAGCCCTACCGTGGTTGCTGCGGACGACCTGGAAGCGCGGACAACCCTGTCCATGTCGGTGGCGGACTCGACAGATCTGGAATGGAATCACAAGAGATACCAGAGAGAGGACGAGGAGCTGTGGGGTCACCAGATGTACAACCGGGCCGGCCAACGACTTCGCGAGGTTATAACAAAGGGTCGTGATACGGCAGGCAGGCTGTTCGATACCAGGACCGGCCGAGAACGCGAGATTACCGAAGAGGAGCGACAACAGTTCTACGGCGAGTTCTACGGCGCACCGAGGAACCCGCCCGTCAACGACTACCACCCACCTGTCGTCAGCAGCAGGCCCGCGCAGAAGGGAGAATTCCAATGGATGCTGCAGCCCCCTCCGCCGGCCAAGGTCATGGAGGGCAAGGTGCCCGTGAGCAGGAGCGGGTCCAAGACAAGCGTGAACAGCCGCAAGACGCAGGTCTCGCATGCTAGCAAGGAGGAGCTCGGTCTCGGGCGCCTGGTCGGAGAGAAGCTCGTCAAGGATAAGATCCGCAAGGGAGAGAAACCCTCCGAGGCAGAGCTGACTGTCATCACTGGACCAAGGCCCAACAGCCGTAGGACAAAAACGGCCTCAACGATGAGCAGCATTCCGAGCCAACGCTCCACCAGGAGCCGCAGCAACACTACGGGATCTGAATCTTCCGACACGATATACGAGCGCAGGAGGAAGAGGAGATTGGCGAAACAGAAGGCGGCAGAGGAAGCTGGTTCGGAGGCTGACGATGAGACCGACACCGAGGACCAAGCTCGTCCCGAGCGACGCGTCTCGCAGAGGCCAAAGCTGCAGACTATCGCCAGCTCTGACCTGGCTAGCAAGAAGTCTGACAACAGCGAGAATCTGCGGCCCTCCAAACTGGGACCCATGAGCGAGCCAGCTTTGTCCCCAAGCCCGATGTCTAAGAGCCCACTAGAAGACATCACCAACACCGCCATTCAATCCCCCGCCCCTGCCTCGCCCATGCCAGAAACCAACACGGACGGCAAGCCCGCCACCGCATCGGCTGACAGTGGACTCGCAATGGCTTAGGCGCCTGGGTGCGCAGTCTCGTGACGTATTTACCTGCATTATGGTGTTTTGGCCCATTGAGATTTTGTTCTTTTTTCCTTTATTCGCTTCCGTTGTGCATATTCGAACCCTCCTCCAGCTGTTGCCGGAGGCTGAGCTTATTTTTCCTGCATCGTTTTACTGCATGGCTGGTACTGCATGGCAAGGCTGTTTTACATCAGATTGCAAGGCGTCGTGGGGCATATGTCTTTCCGGAGGGAGAAGCAGGCTACACCGGGCTTGGAGCTATAGCCCAGAGATTAGAATTAGCTCGAGGATCTGGCAGAAGGATCTGCAAGAGGACGTTTACCCTGGAAAGGTCGTGAAACGGGGGCAGAACGAGAGATGATGCTAGAGAAAGGGGGAGGAAGACAGAAAGAAAGAGAAAAGCTGAAGCAATATGAATTTACCTCGAACCACAGCCATCTCATCTGCGTTCGCCTTTAATGATTCATGTTTTGGTTAGGACGATCACCGGCTGGCCCCATAGCCGATTTTGCTGTTCGGAGCGAACCGATATAGTCCTTAATCTTTATATCATGTGGGACGCGTGCCCTTTACTCCAGATGGGAAAGGCCGATATGCAAGATCTAGAAGATTGTGATCGCAGTACTGTGATCTCATCGTCCGGGTATCGAACGTGACATTTTCCTTCCCACCCGACCAGTCGGAGCCGAATTGTAATCTTTTCCCGCCTTCACCTTGAACGCCTATGATGCTGCCTGATGAGAACACACAAAACAATAATCACTCGTAACAATCCCGATCGACCATCATCACAGGTGCAAACCTCCGTCCTCGTCGTCATTGTCCTCCGCGAGCCGCTCCTCTAGTCTCCGTCGTAGCTCCTCATCCGTCAGCCTCCCGCCGCCGGCGCCAGCGCCGTTCGCCTGTCTCGATGCCGCGGCGCTGCTTCCCTGCCTGTTGGGTATGGCGTCCATGTGTAACTCACCGTTCCTGATGACGCCCGTCTGGAATGTGCCGTCCTCCCAGGGGTTACCCCTCGACGACGCCGCAGCGCCACCGGGCGCGCCCGATCCCGTACCACCATCCTCGGCATGACCGTTCACACCGTTCGCAGCTGGCGGCAGCGACGGCACCCCAGCTATAGCACTGGCAGCAGGCGCAGAAGCAGGAGCGACGACGCCGGGCTCGTCGTCCTCGAGCTCGTCCTTGGCCTCGAACTCGCGCCAGCTGAGCCCGCGCTCCTCGACCTCTGCGCGGACGAGCTCGATGCGCCCCTTCATGCGCGCGATGACGGCCTCGTTCTCGCGGATCGCGTCGGCGCAGTCGGCGTCCGGCTCGCCGGCTGTCCCGCCGGGCGCGGCGACGGTGCCCTCGGCAAAGGGCCGCAGCTGCGCGTTCGAGTGCGCCAGGTGGGCGAGGGAGTTGCGGATCTCGAGGACCTTGAGGTGTAGCGAAGCCACGGAGAGGTCCTTGAGGGCGGCGGCGAAGCGGGCGGGGGTTATGGGGGCTGTTATATCTTGGGACTGCGATGGGGTCGCCATTTTGATTTCGTGTGCTTTTGCTGGTGCTTGCTCGGGAGATCGGTTTTGACGGCGGTGGTTCTGTTTCGGGGCTGGCTGGGTCGAGGCTGGAGGGGTTGGTTGATGGACGATACACCAACTCGCTCTGGTAGGCCGCGATGGGGCAGGATGTAGATATCTTCGTGTGACAATAACGAAGCTTGCAGAGCGGCTGTTGTTGTTTTTGTTGTTGTTGTTGTTGTTGTTGTTGTTGTTAGATGTTGGCTGGATTCTCAAAAGGCACACCCACTTTGAAATGGTGGGGTGGCTGCCTCGGTGTAAGCTCACGTCCTATTACACAGTATTTGCGGTACCTAGGAATTGTACCCAAGCTCCGGATTAGATACATAGGTACCTTCGATGCTACCCACCACATCATTCGATACCCCTGTCGCTCATATCCTGGACCCTGCATTTTCGTAGCGACGCCAAGACGGGGCCCATCAAATTTGTTGAAAATATCCGTGACTTACTATGTGAGTTGACGCCGCGCCGACAACAATATTCTTGCAGCACACTGAGAGTCACCACGCGACTGCATAATAATAATGGCCAAGTTGGAGAGCATTGCGGAGCCCCATGAGGTCTACCCGACCATTTTGGTCTTGGATTTTGGGTAAGGAACTCCATCAGCACACAGCCTGGCCTGAGATCCAATTACTGAACAGTCTCAACATATAGGAGCCAACATACCCACCTGTAAGCCCAATCTCGACCTATGACGATATATGTTTAGAGATCGATCCCGATCGGTACATCGCCGTACTGATCAGTGTGTTTTTAGGATCATCCGCCGTCTCCGTGAGCTTAACGTCCACTCCGAAGTGCTCCCTTGCACCACAAGACTCTCCGAGCTCAGGTTCAAGCCCGCTGGCCTCATCCTCAGTGGAGGGTCCTACTCCGTCTACGATAATGGCGCGCCACATGTCGATCCTACCTTCCTACATCTCGGAATTCCAATCCTTGGGATATGTTACGGCCTCTCAGAGCTTGCCTACCGAATGGACCGCACCAATGTGGTGGCCGGAACCAACGGAGAATACGCCCTTGCCGAGGTGACAGCGAAGATCACCAACGCTCGCTTCGACCCGCTCTTCCACGGCATAGAGGGTCCCATGAAAGCATGGATGTCTCACGGTGACAGGCTGGCCAAGCTCCCTGAAGGCTTCCACACAATAGCGACCACCGAGAACTCCGAGTACGCTGCCATTGCGCACGATACCCACCCGATATACGGCGTCCAATTCCACCCAGAGGTTCCCCACACGCCCAAGGGTGCCCATTTGCTAAAGAATTTCGCGGTGGACATATGTGGCGTCAATACGGGTCGGACAACGGGCAATTTCGTGGAGCAAGAGACGGGGCGGAAACGCAAGGCAGCCAAACCATCTAGTCGAGCCCTGGGGACAGTGAGCGGCGGGGCGGACTGCGCGGTGGCTGCGAGGCTCGGCCACAGGTTCGCAGCGGTGCTGGCTGACCATGGCTACCTACGGCATGAGGAGCGGGAACAAGTCGAGAGGGACCTGAACGTAGGTGCTCATCAGGACTGGTCGGTATACGAGGCTGCAGCGATCTTACTCACACTCCGCAGGAGCACCTCGGGATTAACCTGAGGGGTGTGGATGCGTCCGATGAGTTTTACGCTGGTCTCAAGGGAGGGCTGGACCAGGAGATGGGGAGGTTCGTTGGTGGTACTCTGGTCGATGCTGTCTGAGGCGGAGACTGATATTGGCCGAGTGGCTCGTCAAGGCTGCCGAGTCATGGTTCGTCTCCGCATGTCGAAGAACGAGAAGGACAGTGAGTTTAATCTGGGTTGCCTCGCTCAGAGGAACCATCGGCCGTCTCGTGTCGACGAGTTCAAAGGCGGACGGTAAGTTCGAACGGTGCCTATCAGGGACATAGTAAGTGATCCAGTCTTAATGCAGGACGGTGGTAGATACTAATTCCTTCCAGCTTGCCCGATATCGTGGGCTGTTGGTCTTGCGAGGCCGATCCAGACGTTGATGACCTACCACGGGGCTGGTGTCGCGGCATGTACCATGAGAGTTCACTGGGTCGAGGTTCTTAAAAGTCTTCGCAAAGTGCAAGGACGGGCCCTTGGGGACGATTTAACAGCCCGCAACTGCTGAGACGGTTGTGACGCGTCACTCACATCCTCAAGGCTCAGGGATCGCCATCCACACTGGGGCGAGACGAGACCTAGGCGTCTCGACATGGCCCACTCAGGCCGATCACGCCTCCCAAGAAATGATGCAATGGGCCGATCCCAGCAAGGGCATTTGTGGCAACCGCAGCGCCCTGAGCCATTGTGCATCGGGACCGACAAGGCCATGCACGAGAGCACAGCTGCTCTTTGCCTTGAAGTCGACGGAGTTTGAGGCGGCCAAACCTGTCCGCTCTTCTCTGCGCTCCTGGCTGCATTCTCAATGAAAACTATGGTCGGTCCATGGGCTATGCCGAGCCTGCTGTGATCACGCCTGCGAAGGGGACCAAATGATACGGACACATAGTTTGGGGAGAGCGACGGAAGCCTGAATTATGTCAGGGTCAGGGCATATTAGAAGCCATATCAGGACTGAAACATCTTGGAGCTTTTGAGCAACGTTCTAAGTGAAAGTAGAGATATGATCTGCGGGCTCAATAAGGTTCTGCAGGATAAAGGAGTTACTGTTGGGTGCAGCTCTCAGGGACTTGTCTTGAGAGTTACAGACAGTATTCGCGTGTGGTATAGAAGAAATGGGACCGAAGAAGTGGAAGGTAAGTGACCTGGATTAGCTCATCCTTCCCCTCCATGTACCTAGGTATCTATCTGCCCAGCCACCCTAGCAAAATGGTATCATCAGGACCAGTACACTTCATGTTCACAATTTGCTCACCAGCAACCCATCAAGATAGAAGTCAATTGACTGTATTGATTACGCACGTGGCTGATTCCCGTGCCAATATGACAATCATAGATCCAAGCGACGCGCACTTGCTGCGCTGCTGGAGACACCAAGATTGCAAGGGCTGTTTGCATGAGGATCGATGTAGCTGGTGCCCGTTCGTAGGTCAAACTCATCTTCCACGTCGTGCCCCCGCCACTGACACAACCGAGTCCTGGTCGTGCGTGCCAAACAGCCACACCGTCCAAGCACTGGCCCCAGCATATGATGAGAACGTGTGCCCCCACTGGGCGGAGCGGTGGGAGATCCGGACGCGGCCAATGGGTTGTCAGGTCTCGACTATCACCACCTTGACCGCCGTCATCTCAATCGCTTCGACACTGGTCGTTCTATCTATCATTCTACTCATTGTGTGGGCCCTCATCCGGCTGCGCAGGTGGAGGTTCTGGATGCGTGGCTGGGGTTCATGGACGGCACGCGCGGGACCTCAGCCTGGAAGCGCCAGCGATATAGAAAACGACCCCCTACTGAGACAATGATGCGCCGAGATCAGGCAGCATCTCTGGTGTACGAATGTTCGGTCCCAGATCTCAGCCAGAGCTGACAGGAGGAATGATGGCGACCTCATCGCCCTCCTGAATCACCGGCTCGTCGGCGCCACCCTCATTGCTATCCTCAGGGACGTCGACGTAGTTCAGGTTGATAGTCACCAGAGAGGACTCGAGCACCTTGGGCTTAATGCCGGCGTAGCGCTCCTCGAGCGTCGCGAACAGCTTCCTCAAGGGCAGCGGTGCAGGCAGCGCCTCGTGCTGCTTCCCGGTGAAGGTGCTGGCACTTGCAAAATAGAGTAGTTTGAAGTGCCCGCCCGGAGGCTTCGGAGCGGCAGACATGATGGTTTCTACCTGAACACATTGGACTTGGTCAGCAATGGGTTTTTGCGGTGGTTGAGTGGAACATTGGAGCAATGGTGTTTTGGTTGTCAGAGATCTTGGTGATAATGAGAACATCACAAAATGTCAGGTAATACATGCTTATTATGATCATCATGTAACCGATTGAGGAGGAAAATGCAAGAGACACTTACGTTTTGTTTGGTCCTGCTGAGTGTGGAAGGAGATTGGGACCGTCTTGAAAATTGACTGAATGGAAATTTTTAGGTTTTGTAGCTGACGGGAAGGTGGGTCCCCGCCATCGACCAGCTAAGCCTGCGCGCTGTGGACGGACCAGGGGGGCCTACGGCGCGTTACAAGGTAGAATGCACACATCCCCCACGCCGGCGTTCCACCCAGCAGCAACCAGGGCGGTTTAAAGTCGCGACGGCCTGTCTAGCCTACACCGCATCACAAAGGTCCCCAAAACAACAGTCTCTCCATTAGACCGCTTCTGAAGCCATCGTAGCATCGATCTCCATCTCGATGAGGCTGTCGCCGCTTCCAAACGCTCAAGATGTCCCTGAATAGGAAATATGCGGCGTTGCCCGACCTTGTGAGCCCGGCCTAGGTCTCCCTATATCCCAGGCACAACCGGCTAACGGAGCTATCAGGACTCTGCGCCAGACATCTACGAGACGCCGGAGCTCACAGATGACACATCCACAGTTCCTGTAAGTATGACCATAGTCCCTCCCTTCTATTCTAACGCAGACTAAGCCTTGGTTGCAGACAACTCTACGATCCTCCTCAGACAACGAATTCGACGATGACGAGGCGGACGGCCCTGGAATCTCACGGTCCAAACTGCGCATAGACCAAGCCCGCTCACGGTTCATGCCCTCCCAGGTTGACGCGAAAGAGGTAGACTTCTCAGACCGCGTCAATGGAAAGCGAAAGTCCTACAAAGCTTCCAGTCGGCGGCACAGGATACTGGAAGACGGTGCTGAGGAACTGGGAGATTTCAGCGACGAAGACGAGGGCGAGAGCCTGGCTCGGAAACTTGCGAGGCTGAAGCGCGAGATCGAGGAAGCCAAGGAGGAATATGGCAGGCAGAAGTCACAGAACGATGCGGCTGGCACGAAACCTGCGGACGGTGAGGACAACCAGGCAGAGGAATTAGCATCTCTCAGCCAAGTATTGGACGAGATCTCGAGGCACCCAGAGGACTTGGCGCAAGGCCCTGGTTTTCGACCCGTGAGAGTTGGCCCTTTGCCCGTCAGGGAGCCCAACCAAGACGCCATTCAGGGTGATTCTGCGGGTGGAGATTCCGCCACATACACCGTCACATACGCGCCGACTTATGAGCAGACGCATGCTCTCGCCAAGGCCGCAGACTTTGATGAACGTCTTGCACTTCTAGAGAAAGCCATTGGCGTCGGATCCTCAGCCCTGCCAGAGCTGGACTCAAGCGGCTTACCGAGGGCCATTGTGCCGACCTTGGAGAAGCTACAAAAGCAGGTCTCGACACTGTCGGAGGCATCGTCATCTTCACTAGATACCATTAGTCGCAAGGTACGACAGCTGACGCAGGAGGCTGAGCAGCTTGAGAAGTCCCGGAAGCAGGCCAAGCAGGCCAAAGAGGCGCTCGCCTCGACCGGCACTGGCTCATCTTCCCCTAGCACCCCGGACTCGGAGGACTCTGAGCAGACTACCAAGATCAACGCCCTCTACAGCACGCTGCCGACAATTGAGAGCCTGACGCCCCTCCTACCACCTTTACTGGATCGGCTGAGGTCCCTGAGGGAAATTCACTCTGATGCGGCCACGGCGGGTGAGACACTGGAGCGCATTGAAAAGAGGCAGGCGGACATGGCTTCCGACATCAAGCAGTGGAGAGAGGGCCTAGAGAAGATCGAGACGGCGATGCAGGAGGGTGATTCGTCCATGGGGAACAACATGAAGATTGTCGATGGCTGGGTGAAGGATCTGGAGGCAAAGATGGCGAAGTTATCATGAGTCTGCTCTTTTGCTCCTGGGGCCTGATTGATAATTGACATTGAAGTGATGATACCCGTGATAGTTCTACATCAGTCGAAAGGAATGAAGAGAATTTTTGGATAGAGCCGTGCACCTTGCAGAACAAATTGAATTCGACAGTAACTGCTCTAGTCAGCCTGCGCGTGTGGGTTCACCTTTCCTGGAGGACGTTCCATAACTCGACCCCAAAGGAAGGTGCTGCTTGCGCAAGGGGGTTTACCTTGTTGCATGCAAGGTGGAAGACAGTAGGTTGGGCCGTGCACGGACTTTCCTAGACTGCATTCGAACCTTGGTGACCGTGTTACTAATCTCGACACGGGAACGGACGCGTCTCAATGCACGTATGCGAGCCTGTGAACGCTCACTTATTGGTGTTGCATGAGCTGGACGAGAACAGGTGCGAAGGCATAGCAAATGCATCGAGTGGGTTTGCAATACGGTACTTTGTGATTTACCCATTGACGCATTCAGAGTGTCCGTTCTCCCGAGAAAAGCACACTTGACACGAAACGTCGAGTCCACATCACTCACTACCTAGGTACTCAGGAACCAAAGGTGGCCGGCCCTACCTTCAAACTCAGGGTTTTCAGCCTGACAATCACCTCTCACAACACACGAAAGCTTGCAGGCTGCGTCTAGGTCATGAGAACTGTTCTTACATAGCAGGTCTATCGTGAGATCAAGTAATCATGCCCCCAATTCAGCTATTGCGGAATGCAGAGCCACTGCTGACTTTTGTCAATGGCAAGCCACGAAAGAAAGGCGTCATATCAATGGAGGAACCAGAAGACGTTACTGCACCGCCAATTGACACCGATGAAAATGACTCTGATGAGCCAGACTTTGGCGACCCTCACTACGACTCATCAGATGACGAGCCGACGAGAGGTGACATCAGCAGGTCTGACTTCAAGCCAGTATTGACCTCAAAAAAACCAGGATCAGTGGGCGGTCGAGGTGGAACAACTCTTACTTCTCAGGATGCCGGAACTCCTCAACGGCGCTCAGCTCGGTCAGGCAGGAAGCGAGCTGTAGAGGGCATTGAAGACCCGGACAGAGATGAACCTGATGTCTCCTCTCCCAAGAAAAGGGCGAAGACGACCGATTATCCGCTCCTTGGCAGCCACATACGCGATGGATTCCTCGTGGAAAGGAAATCCCAGCCACCAAAGGCAGGGTATGGAAAGAAGTCAAGCAAGACGACAAAACCCACCGACACGTCCCGCAACTCGACGCCGCGTCGGACTTTTGAACGCGTAAAGAGTATGTCGGAATCAGTGAGCCCACAGCAGACGAGAAAATTCAATACGTTGATTCCGGGATCCGAGGCTTCGTCTCCATCTAAAACTCCGAGAGCCTTGAAAGTGTCAAAAGCTACGGTTAAGGAAGGGGAATCCTCTAGCCTTTCCGATCTTGACTCTGATGATGTATTATCAGACCCCCCTCGACCAGACAAGGGGCAGGGGCACGACCAGAAGCAGAAGTATAAGCAACAGAGGGAGAAGGAGACCAAGCGCCAGCCAAAGAAGACTGCGAAGAATAAGTCGCGGCAGCTCTCTGCTGGTGAGGACATATCACAGAGACCGGAATTTAGAGTGCCGGATGGCTACAACGATTTTGCTTCGGCAACCGCGTTGGAGGGTTTCGACATGCCTCTATACCCAGACACCACGACGGACAAAAAGGCGAATCTGGCACCGGACAAAGCATCGTGCCCCATGTGCGATAAGCCTGTCGACAAGCAATGGCTCAATGAGTATTCCAAGGGCCAGCGCATGAGCATCGCGCGGCAGGCCAAGTTCTGCCACCAGCACAAGAAGCGATCCGCGAGGGAGCTGTGGGAGGCCAAGGGCTACCCGGATGTGGACTGGGAGCAGCTGGAATGGCGCATTGGGGCGCATCGGCCCTACATAGAGTCACTCATCAACGGGGCGGAGTCGCACTTTGGCGAGCGGCTGCGTGAGAAGATCAGGTCGGGCAAGAACCGCACCCTCTTCAAGACGGACGACTACCCCGTCCCCGGGTACTACGGCCTGCGGGGCATGAGCGCCATGACGGAGAGCATTGTCGATGCCTTCTCGTCGCTGCTGCGTGAGAGGGCGCCGCGCGACAGGCTCATCTCCGCGCGCGGCCACACGGGCTACGTGCAGTCCGTCCTGGTGCCGGAGCTCGGCGTGCGGCTGATCAAGGAGGACATGGGCATCGCCGACGACGAGGAGGCGCGCGCCGTGATGCGCGAGAGCCGCGCCGTCGGGGTCATCCTCAACGACGAAAGGGGCGAACCGCGTGTGGCTCCCCAGGCTAAGGCCGACGCCGTGGATAATGACGGCGACGGTAATGTGGACGACGCATCGGGTACAAACGAGATTGCGAGCGGCATGGACGGTGGGAGAGATGACGACGACGGCCAGGTGGACCTCAGGATCCAGCGGGTCGACGATAGTGATTCCGATGTGTCTAGTCTCTCGTCTCTGGGTGGCCACGGGCCCAAGGCGCTCAAAAAGAAACGGTTCAACGATGGCAACTCAGGATTGGGCAGACTGGCCTCTCTCGGCAAGGAGGAGGAGCCCATAGCGCTGGGGAGGGACGTGGTTGACGACAGCGACTCTGACCTGTCGAGTCTCGCCTCGTTGGACAAACTCTGATGGGACGAATGGGCGATTTCCCTCAGGGACTGATTGGCTTTTTTCTATTTTATTCATCTTACACAAAGCGCGATAGCATCGGCCCGGGGCCAAGGGGACCCCTTCCCCAAGCAGTGAGGGCATAGCTTGCAAATAATACGATATTCATCCCACTGGCTACACTACATAGCTCACCGGCACTGCAGGTTGACTCTCGTGTCACATGTACGGCAGGATCTACTTTGGTTGGGCGCAAACTAGAGCCGCACCGGTCTGGTGTGTCAGTGGCAACTGTGAGTCCTGGCAATTTGAGTCCTCCCGAGGTCTCACTTGCCATCCCATTTCTTCTTTTCCCCGAAAGTTGTCCGTGGGGCTCTTAGTGTCGGCCACAAGAGCGCCGAGTCGCATGGGCACGACATCTTGGGCCAGGGGTGTTAAGTCTCTTCTTGTCACCCCATGGCAGGAGGCCGCTCTGCTTGCGCCTCTCTCTTTCGTCCGATCCCCCTTGCGGAGGCATTGCTGTTGCCGGCCATGGAACGCGGTTGCACCATGGACTACCTTAATTCTTCTGCCCAGACATCAGCCGTGCATGATGCCAAGGTCTGTGGTCTACAGCTACATGTGTACCCGGGTTACAATACGAAGCATAGATTCATATTGAGTTATGTGTGTCGGTGTGTTGCTCGAGCGAGTGATATGTGGGTGGGGGCCAGAACGCGTGGTTGCGGAGATAAGAGCGCTTGTCTTTCACTGTCGCACTGGATGGAAAGTGACAAAGGTTAAAAGCCGCCCAGTCTGGCCACTTCTTGGGGGCCAGATCTTGTCGTTGCATCAAGTACATGCATGTGCTTGTATATGTCCGTAGGGTATATGGCAGGGGATTAATCTGGTGGAGGGTGCGCTCGAGAAGACTTCGAGAAGGTTACCCCATATGGTTGGTTGCGTTCGGCCTAGGTTCCGGCGAGGGAAAAGCTTAAAGGGAGATTCTCAGATGATTGTTCATGACACCAGTTTGAAAGCTTGCACAACGTATAAGTGCTTGGGTGTGGATGAGTGAAGGGCGGAGGGAGGGGGTTGGGCCAAAGTGGTGGACGACACTGAGACCCACCACTTGAGAGCCCAGCAAGGCCGGCACGGCACGGCACGGCAGATACAGCGCAGCTCGATATACACTAGATTGCAGCATGCTGTGCGGCACAGCACGATACGGTGACGGTGGTATCAGTTGAGTCTCATGTGCTTCTGGGAAGGCCTTGCACTTCCTGTTATCTGTTTTCTGCCGATGTACTGAAAGTCCACATTATGAGTTCAATCGTAGGGTGTCAGAGTAACAGGTCAATTGTGGGCCCACGTGGATTGATCTGCTTCCCTGATAACGAGGCGTGCCATGTTGTGATATATGCCCCGGGTAGCGCAGTTGGTAAGCTGCTGATGAGTCGGAAGTATGGAGTATGTAATCCGTCGCGGCATAGGGTTGATAGTGCGTGAGGAGGAATGAGAGAGTGGCAGTAGGAAGAGAGAGAGAGTTGCGGCGAGTGGACGTTACCTTCCCTGGCAACCATGCTCAAGCTCCAGGGTCCACGGGTCTGGGAGCTGCACGCCCAAATGTGTGGCTCCCCAGAATTCAAGCTGAAGCTGAAGCTGCCAGGGGGGGATCGGGGTTCAACGGGTTCAACAACTGGTGTGGGTGGCGACTGGAACCGCGGGCGGCGTTGAACCCAGTCTGGCGGGCCGATGGTTGTGCCTCCGACGACAAGGGCTCTTTCTCGCTTGCCCTCTTTCTCCCTCGGCACTTCTCCTGGTATCGACAATGCGGCGATGGCTGGTGACTGACTGACTAAGTAAACCAAGTGACGGCTGAACGCGAACACGAACACCACTGCTGCGAGCTGCATAGCGAGATGGGTTAGCAAGGGAACCTCGGAGCTCTGCTGCTGCCGTGGAGGATGGTGTCATATATGTACCGTGTACATCCTCTGAGAGGCTCTCCGTTCTTTTTCCGTATACGGGATGGAGTTATGTGCTGCGTGGGTATCCGTGCCTTTCCGGTACCTGGGTACTTTTGGACCTGGGTCCCCACTCACGCTGCACAGGATAGCCTGGGACTCCTGGAACTCCTGGACGCCCGGTACATCGACAGGCCCGGGCCTGACGGTGCCGTGACATGTACCGTCACATCCGCGCCCCGGAAAACCCCTCGATGAGGGGCGGCGGGCAGCGGCAAAGAAAGAGACTGCTGCGCAAATGGGGAAGCAGGGAGATTGATTCTCGAGACAGGGCAGAGCAGGGCAGGAGCTGACATTAACGGCGACGGCAACGGCAGCTGCAGCAAGTACACGCACAGCACACAAGTCGCACTCGGCAGCCTCCATCTGGGGTCCAATACCAGTCGACGGTGCGGATGCTGGTTTGCCCTGGTTTGCTTGGTTGATGGTGCCACTGGTGCTGTTGCAGTCGCAGTTGGATTTGGAGTTAGAATTGGATCTGGAGGAGTGGACTGGACTGTCTAGGTACTGAGCATCTCGAGTGTCTCATCTGTCCCATCATCAGTCCCATCTTGCTCTGTTACTCCTGCCGTCATTCCATCCTGCACTCTGCACTCTGCGACTCGCCTCCCAATAGTCCTCCTACCCACCCCGTCGCCTCGCATCACCTACCTCCTCCCACTGCACTCGGTCTCATCCATCCAGCCACGCACCCACGGTGCTACCCATCGATCCGTAAACACACATACATCTGCAAACACACACGCACACGCACGCGCGCGCACACACACACACACACACAAGCACACATACATACTCATTCTTGCGCATACACCCACGCTCGCATCACGCACACGCACACGCCCTGCCATATACCTACCTACTTAGGTCTAAAACAACCCCACAACCTGCACTTGTACTCGCTCCATCGCCGAGGTTTCGTCCCCACCCCATCCATATGCTCCCCATGCGAGCTCGATAATACGCCGAAGAAGAGGGCATGGCTCTATTGCCATCTTGACACCAAGAAGGCAAGCTGACAATGACGAGAGATGACCACTCGCGATTCAGCTCAGTGACGAGCGCGAGCACCGATAGCACCGCCTCCGACTTCACCGTCAAGCCACTGCCCGCTATCCCCAGACCAAAGGACAAGGACAGAGACAAAGGAAATGTCCAACCAACCAGTCAAGGCTTCTCCTCCGCCTCCCCCTCCTCCCCCTCCTCCCCCAAGGGCTTGCGCAAGGCCACCCCGAGGCTAAAGACAGACGAGAATGGGAACCTAGTCAAGTGAGTAGCTGACGGCCGCGACTGGGCCTTTTGTCGCCAATGCATCATTGTGATCCACCACCTCCTCTTCGTATCTACCAAAGCCGCAGCCTGCCTGTCCGTCTGAGGCGTTGTTCCAGTGTCGCCTTGCATCCCAAGCGTTCGCACAAAGCGTGGAGGACTAACATGTCACTGCGTCTGCGCTGCGTAACAGGTCCCTCAAAGACTCCAGAGAGATCGAGTCTCAGCCGCAGATCTCGCCGACGTCCAGGCAGCCCAACGCCGCCCCTGCCCGTGCTTCTTTGTCGTCAGTCCCTTCGTCTTCCAATGCCGTACACAGAATGAGCGACTTTGCCAATTACCGCCGCGACCTTGCCGTTCTCGAACCCGCCGGGAGTCGCGCCCCACAGATCGTACACAACCCCCCGTCGACGGCTTCTTCTTTCATGCAGCAGGTTGCGCCGTGGATGGTTGGAGGAGGAGGTAGTAATGGCAACAACCCGTCCGTCTCCCCTCCGGCCAACGGCTCCGGCGTGATGGCCACTACCTTCTACAATGATTCCAGCGACAACCTCTCGTCCGCCTCACAAATGTCTCCTGCCTTTCGATCCGCCTCGGTCAGTGCGGCGCGACCCACACAGAATCCCACGGGCAGCGAGTCGCCCCCGGCTGAGTCTGCATCATCTGCATACTACAACGACGAAAGGAGGCCCTCAATCGCCAGCGTCACCACAACTGCAAGCAGCCAGGCCTCCAAGAGCAGCAACCAAAGGGCAGGGGGTCTGAGGAAGCTCCAGGGTTTCTTTGGCGAGGAGTTCCCCGGTCGAGACTCTTCAGAGACCTCCCTACCGCCTTCCTTTGCTGGAAAGGAGACCCGCTCACACTCGTACAGCCACGCATCTCGCCCCCATCGCGACCGCAACTACTCAAACGCCACAGATCATACCCGAGATGCCTCGCCATCCTCATCTAGACCAAGGACACCAGTGCCAGCACCAGAAGTCGTGCCGTTCCTCTACCAGGAGGCCGAGGTGCGTCCGCCCCCCCTCCCGTACCTATCTCATATCCCGGAACCCTATCTCCACCCTGTAACTTAATTTCTCCAATCCACTTCATATAACTCGGGGCTTGCCTAATCAATACATTTGCAACTCCATCCCGGCCTGGACGTTCCTTCCTCTCCCACAACGTCATGATTGGCATCTTCCTGCCTACCACCCAGTCACCTAACAAATGCGACTGCAGGATATCGCGCGCTACGGCGAAGCACCCGTCCGAGGTGTCCTCGCCGGCCCCGACCGTGAACGTTACGCGGCAGAGAACGGCTCCCAGAACCCCCCGAAGACCTCCTCGTCCAATCGCTCTGGTCATTCGATAGTCCAAGGCCAAGGAACCTCGCATCGACACAACAGAAGCAATGACGACCCGCGAGCCCTGCGGCCATCGATAAGCAGGGAAGAGTCGCAGGTCAACGCCGCCAACCCATCAAAGGGTTCTGCAAACACGATGTACGGCTCCCGATCTCGAGCGCAAAGCCCTACGCCCAGTGGCCACAGCAGTCTCGGGATGAAGAACGGGGGCGTCGATGGGCCTGCGTCGCCGGGGCACACTCACCAGAAGAAGGGCCTTTTCAACAGATTAAGGGGTAAGAAAACCGAGAAGGACGAACTCGGGCCACCGCTCAACAAGAAGCTCTCAACTTCGACGCAGTCGCTGGGATCAACATGGATGCCCAGACCGTCGCAATCGCGCCAGGACGTGACCAGAGATGACGGCCCCTTACCATATGGCGAGAGGTGGTCCGCCATTGGTCAGGAGCTGCCCATCGAGCCTCAGCAGCGCACACGGCCGGACAATGGACGACAGGCAACCTTTAACAACAAGTTCCCTTTTTCCAAGAAAGGCCGGCCCAACAAACAATTCGACGACGCCGAAGACTTTATCGGGCCGACTGACCGCTCAAACGAGAAAGGAACCTACTTCAAGCTCGACACCGACCTAGACGACATGTCAGGCATTGTGACCCGACACGCGCCACTCACGCCAATGGCTCCGGGTGTCATGACCAATAACGAGGCCGAGAAAGTCCAAGCACAGTCGAGAAACGGCGTCAATGGGGTATGGAACGCACCAGACAGCTGGGCGGTCAGAAAGACAGAACAAGACGTGCCTTCTCATGCTGCGGAGCTCGAGGACATCGGCAACCCGCCCAGGCCTGAAGAGAAACTCACGCCGTACTGCATCCGCGTCTTCAGGTCAGATGGCACTTTCGCAACGTTGCAAATGGCCATAGACTCGTCTGTCCAAGACCTCATTGGGCAGATCATCAAGAAGTCATACGTCACGGAAAGCCTCGACAATTACCACATCGTCCTGAAGAAGCATGACTTGGTCCGTGTTCTCAATCAAGTTGAGCGCCCTCTTCTCATACAGAAAAGGCTTCTCCAGCAAGTCGGCTATGAAGAACGGGATAGGATCGAGGACATTGGCCGAGAAGACAACAGCTATCTATGCCGATTTCTCTTCCTCTCGGCCAAAGAGAGTGACTTCCACGCAAAGACCCACGATCTTGGCTTCGGTCGGATGCAGAAATTCAACCACATCGATCTGGCAGGTCGAAACCTCATCACCATTCCTATCTCACTGTATTCGAAGGCTGCGGAGATCATTTCTCTGAACCTGTCACGAAACTTGTCACTGGACCTTCCAAGAGATTTTATCCATTCCTGCGTCAACCTTCGTGACATCAAGTACAACAACAACGAAGCCCGAAAGCTACCGCTCAGCTTCAGCCGTGCCAACAAGCTCACATATCTCGACGTCTCGAACAACCGGTTGGAGCAACTTGAGCATGCAGAACTAAATGGGTTGACGGGATTGCTGAAGCTGAATTTGGCCAACAACAGACTTAAGCATCTGCCGCCCTACTTTGGTGCTTACCGCCAGCTGCGGACCTTGAATATCTCCTCGAACTTCCTCGAAAAGTTCCCCAGCTTTCTCTGCGATCTAGAGAGCCTGGTGGACCTCGACATGAGTTTCAATCTGATTATGAATTTTCCTGCCAACATTGGCAGCCTCAAGTCCTTGGAACGCCTCGTTATCACCAACAACAGACTCTCTGGCGCACTTCCCGACTCATTCAAGAATCTGTTGAGTTTGCGCGAGCTAGACGTCAAGTACAACGCTATCTCGGCTATCGATGTCATCTCCGAGCTTCCCAAGCTGGAGATCATGACGGCAGACCACAACGCTATCTCGCAATTCATCGGCAACTTCGAGAGGCTGCGGAGTCTGAAGCTGAATGCGAACCCAATCACGAAGTTCGAGATCACGTCTCCTGTGCCCACACTGAAGCTTCTGAATCTTTCCAACGCGCAACTTGCCAGTGTTGATGATTCATTCCAGAACATCCTGAACCTCGAGCGGCTTGTTCTCGACCGAAATTATTTTGTGTCACTCCCTCCACAGATCGGTAATTTGCGCCGCCTAGAACACTTCAGCATTGCGAAAAATTCCATTGGGGAGCTGCCGCCGGAAATCGGCTGTCTCCAAGAGCTGAGAGTGCTCGATGTCCGTGGCAACAACATGAGGAAATTACCCATGGATATTTGGTGGGCAAATAAGTTGGAAACACTGAACGCGTCCTCAAACGTGCTGGAATCATTCCCAAAGCCAGCCTCTCGGCCACCGCAACCTCCTGGCGAAACGACATCCGCTGCTCCATCAATAACGGTGAAGCCAAGTTCCTCTGGGGGCCTGAGCCCTTCTCCTAGCGCGGATGATCTCCTACCTGACGGGACGAGGCGGCCAAGTCAAGCGTCAAGTACGCTCCTAAGTGTTGGCCCGTCCCCGGTGCCTGCAGGACCAGACCGTAAAAGCTCGGTGGTATCAGTGTATGGAAAAGGCGGCCGCAAGACGTCTGTGATGTCGAGGACTACAAGGGAAAACAACAACAATCCGCCGCAAACTCCCATGCCGACTTCCCGGAAAGATTCCGGCCTGTCTTCTCGGTTGACGAATACCTTCGCAGGATCCCTGAGGTACCTCTACTTGGCGGACAACCAGCTTGACGACGATGTTTTCGACCAGATAACCTTGTTGAGCGAGCTACGACTTCTCAATCTTTCCTATAATGACCTGAGCGACATGCCTCAGAGGTCGATCAAGAGCTGGCCGCAGCTCGTGGAACTGTACCTTTCTGGCAATGAGCTTACAACATTGCCTGCTGACGATTTGGAAGAATTTAACTCTCTCCAGGTTTTGCACATCAACAGCAACAAATTCACAAACCTGCCTGCCGATATTTCCAAGGCGAAAAAGCTTGCCGTGTTGGACTGCGGAAGCAATTACTTGAAATACAACATTTCAAACGTGCCGTATGACTGGAACTGGAATCTCAACCCCAACCTGAGATTCCTCAATCTCTCCGGTAACAGGCGCCTAGAGATCAAGCAGACGGTGTTTGGTGCTGCGAATGCGAACCGCGAACAGTATACCGACTTCAGCCGACTTCTCAATCTCCGAGTACTAGGTTTGATGGACGTTACTCTGATCCAGCCGAGCATTCCTGACCAGAGCGAGGACCGTCGAGTCCGGACGTCAGGGTCATTGGCCGGGTTTCTGCCATATGGCATGGCAGACACTCTCGGCAGGAATGAGCATCTTTCAACTATCGACCTGGTTGTGCCTCGTTTCAACTCGGCAGACACGGAAACCTTGCTTGGTCTTTTCGATGGTCAAGCCCTTTCTAGTGGTGGCTCTAAGATCGCCAAGTATCTCCATGAAAACTTCGGTCACATATTCTCGATGGAGTTGAAATCGTTGAAAACCCGACTGAACGAGACGCCTGTCGATGCGATGCGTCGAGCATTCTTGTCACTGAATAAGGATTTGGTGACCATCGCAATCCAACACACGGAGGACCGGCCACTGACAGCCCACCGTGGGTCAGCACAGCCAGTTGTGCTCAGTAAGGAGGACCTCAACTCCGGTGGCGTGGCCACTGTGGCGTACCTTCAGGGGCAGGAACTTTACATTGCCAACGTGGGCGATGTGCAGGCCATGCTGATCCAGTCCGACGGATCACACAAGTTCTTGACTCGCAAACATGATCCGGCCGAGCCCAGCGAGAGATCTCGTATCCGAGATGCCGGTGGCTGGGTATCTCGAAACGGGAGGCTGAATGACTTGCTCGAAGTATCTCGTGCCTTTGGCTATGTTGACTTGATGCCGGCGGTACAGGCTGCGCCACATGTTTCACACATGACTGTCAAGGAGCAAGACGAAATCATCCTGATAGCCACCAAAGAGATTTGGGAATACCTGCCGCCGGAGCTGGTTGCTGATATCGCAAGGGGTGAGCGCCATGACCTCATGCGAGCATCGCAAAAGCTCCGAGACCTTGCCATGGCGTACGGGGCAACGGGCAAAATCATGGTCATGATGATGAGCATCGCAGACCTCAAGAAGCGGAACGAGAGATCACGCCTGCATCGTGGTCAGAGCATGTCCTTGTACCCATCCGGCATTACGGACGACATCCTTCCGCGGGAGCCGAGGAAACCGAAACGAGCAGCAAAGGGAGATGTCCTGGATTCTGACCTGCGACGGCTAGAGCCTGAGGTGCCTGCGCCGACTGGCCTGATTGCCATTGTCTTCACGGATATCAAGAACTCGACCAACCTGTGGGAGACGTATCCGGCAGCGATGAGGTCTGCTATCAAGCTGCACAACGATGTCATGAGGCGGCAGCTGCGCCGTATAGGCGGCTACGAGGTCAAGACTGAAGGTGATGCCTTCATGGTGTCGTTCCCCACAGCAACGTCGGCCCTTCTCTGGTGCTTCTCCGTGCAGATGCAGCTGCTTGACATTAATTGGCCTCAAGAGATGCTCAACTCGGTCTCATGCCAGCCCCTTTTCGACAAGGACAACAATCTCATCTTCCGAGGCCTGTCGGTGAGGATGGGCACGCACTGGGGCGAGCCGCTCTGCGAGGTCGACCCCATCACGCGGCGCATGGATTACTACGGGCCTATTGTCAACAAGGCTTCGCGCGTATCGGCCTGTGCGGACGGTGGGCAAATCACGGTTTCTTCTGACTTCATCTCAGAGATACAAAGATGTCTGGAGACGTACCAAGAGCCCGTCAACGCTGTGGAGGACACGCTCGAGGACGACAGTTTTGCGCTGGCAGTGCGCAAGGAGCTACGGTCGCTGAGCTCGCAGGGCTTTGAGGTCAAGGAGATGGGCGAAAAGAAGCTCAAGGGCCTCGAGAACCCCGAGGTGGTGTACTCGCTGTACCCGCACGCGCTAGCCGGCCGAATCGACCAACATCTGCTTCACGAAAAGCAAGTATCGGGAGAGGCGGAGAAGTCGTTGCCGGCGACTGTAGCACAGGGCGGCGAGCTTGCCTTCGACCCCGAAGTGATATGGGCACTTTGGCGTGTTAGTCTCCGGCTCGAGATGCTCTGCAGCACTCTCGAGGAGGGCTCGGACCGCGGACTGCAGCCTCCCGAGACGGAGTTGCTGGATCGCATGAAGCAGCGGGGCGGCGAGGTCACGGAGCGGTTCCTGGTCAACTTCATGGAACACCAAGTAAGCCGCATAGAGGTATGTTGTCGACAAGCGATGCGTGACATGATTGTACCAAGAGAATGGAGGGCTGACTGACATATGCGCGCAGACGTGTATCTCGACGCTGACCATGCGACACCTCGCCGCGGGTGGCGGGCAGATCGCGAAGCTCGACGACCTGCGAGCGCCCATGACCAACGTGCTGGACATCATAGCCGAGTCGATGGCGGAGCTGCAACGCTACAAAGACCAGTTTGGCGAGCTCGACGAGATGGTGTCGGTCCAAGACATCTCGGGTAGCGATACGGAATAGGAAGTGAATTTGGATCGTGCCTCAAGGGACACGGCGGCCTAGCCCGTATCTTGCTTCTGGGCCCCCTGTACCCGGCTTCTTGGCCGGTGTTTACTTATCTTGCATATGCCTCTTATAATACCCCTCCCTTTGTTTGTATTGGGCTAAAATTGTTGGACGGCGGGCATGGCATTGGTTAGGTCATGTGCCTCGTTCTGTGCGGTGCGGCGCGATTCTTTTTCCCCGTTGGGAATGTATGGCAAGCGCCTATATACTTTTTACTGTTTTATCCTCCCAGCACGCAACCGGGCCTTTGTCTTTTGTTTTCGTTTTTTTTATCCCCCCCCCCCCCTCGTCTACAATGTACGATAGCTCCGACGGAGCCACACAGTCAACACGGGCGGCAGTTTTTGCTTTTTGAATATCAAGGTGGAATATATCATCAAATCAAGGTGGCACAGAGCCTGGAAAGGGGGCGGGGTCTGGGACTTTGGTGCTGGAGCGAGGGAAAGGGCGGCTGGGGGGTTTATTAGACGGCGGGATTGTCAAGAGGCCCGTCTTTTGCCAATGGGCTGGCTTACAAGTGAGCGGGGCAGTTGTGCCGAACGGGATCGCTCCAAATACCTTGTTACATTTCGGAACCGGCGGACCAGTGCCAAGGGAATAAATACATGTGGGCAGCAGAGGTGGATTCTGTACTCGGATGGCGAGCAAGGCTGGGCTCTATAGGACAGCCGAGAACAAAAACCATGCTTCAAAACCCCGAGTGCAATGCCAGGCTGATGATGTGCACTGATAGGCATGTGGTGAGGGACAGGCCTCCTGTTGTAATGGATTAAGTATGCTTGCTCTAGATCTGCATCGAGGGCATGTATGGTTTTGAATGCATGCATGCAAACACGTATGTATGTATCGATGTATCGTGTATATGCACGACATTGCAGGTGCTATGCTGATGGTGGTTGCTGGTGGTGGTGATAGTTGGGTGGGGGCGGGCGGCCCAGATCTAAGCTTAAAACGGGATGGACCCTCGGCCGCAGGCGATCCCAGCCGCACCTGCAGGCAACGCAGCAGGGAGGCCCAAGCTCTGTGCGCCTGAACGGGGCCTGGCTGCTTCGTGGTGTCTTGGTGGGTCCCGAGCAGCCGGCTCAGGGTGTGTGGCCGCTGACGTCAGGCGATGCCACCAGTGGAAGGCAGGGCCCCATCCAGCTCGGCTCAGCCCTTTCTTCGGTTTCGATCAATCTTGATCTTGGCAGCCAGATCTGCACATGTCAGTCAGGCATAAGGTTTTGTTTCCACGCGTCACGGCTGATGTTTGTAATTACGTGCAAGACACGACACACAAACGCACGCACACAAGACGTTCGCACAAACACCTGCGCAAAGCCGACGATATGCTCCTTGCACAACGGGCAGCCCGGTGGTGACTGCTGATGTCCCAACGGCCCAATATCGCGTATCGATATCGCCATCATCCCACGCCACATTTCGCCTCAGCCCACGCTCACCTCACTCCACCACAACATCACCACCATCTCCAGAACACACCACGACTCATCTCCTCTCCTTGTATTCCCAGATCCACCTTTCGCTGTGTGCCGAGGTCCTTTTTTCCTTTTTCTTCCCGAGTGCTGCCAAGAAACCATATAAAGCATCGCAGAGGTCCAAGACCGCAACGCAGCCCATCATGTGGCCCGCCGCCGACAAGGTGCTGTCCACGTCAGGGCGGTCCCTCCGACTCACCATGCCTTTGGAGCTGCCCAAGCCTCTGCCCGCCAACCTCGGCGACCACGTCCGCACCGTCTACCGCGCCCACTTTGCCCACGAGCTCGCCCTGGGCACCGTGAAGCCCCTGGTCATCCCCTGCGGCGTGCTCATCACCTTTGGACTGCCCGTCCTCTTCTTCTCCATCCCACACCGGAACCGACCTTGGCTGTTCGGCGCCCGCTATTTGCTCATGCTGTACATCATCCTGTACAACATGCGCGAGACCTTTGTCACCACCAGCCCCAACTTTGCCCTTGGCTATGCAGTCGGGCTTATGCAGGCATGGGGCATTATCTGGAACATGACCTTGCTCATCTTCATGAGTCCCCAGTTTGACGCCGAGAGGGTCGACAGACGCCGGGCGGGGCCGAAAGTGCCCGCCCCGGCGGGAGCGAATGGGTCCACCATCGGTCACGCCCGGACATCAGACTCCAAGGAGAACGTCCCACTTGTGCAGAATGGCGTTGCGCACGCCGTCACGGGGATTAATGGCAGTTCCAAGACACCGGCGCAGACGTCTAGGGCACGGGAGAACGAGGGTGGAAAGGTGGTTGATTCGCCCGATGAGGATACCGCAAGGAGCCTCGCACAGGGTTACGAATACTACTGGCAGCCCTACCCAGAAGATGCCTCCTTTCTGACCCGGCTGGACTGGTCCTTCGACCTCGTCACCTCCTTCCGCGGCACCGGTTGGAACTGGTGTATCCCCGTGGTGCCGCACTTCTCCAAAGCTGACAAGCCGCAATCTGGCGCGCTGGTCGATCTGGGGTCCATACCCGTCTCCACGCCGCAGGGCTACCGCCGCTTCACCACGCGCAGGGGCTGGCTCCGCAGCGAGCTCTTCCCCTTCGTCGCCGGCTGTCTCGCCCTGGACGCCCTCAGCGTCCTGATGATGAAAGACCCCTACTTCATCCTAGGCCCGGAGTACACTGAATCCGCCGTCCCCATCCCGCTCCCTCCCCTCCTCGCCTCCCTGCCGCCATGGCTGCTGTTTCTCTACCGCTCAACGCTCTCCTCCGCAGGCGTGCTCGCCGCCATCTCCGTGGTGATGAAGCTGTGGCAGCTCACTTGTACCTTCACTCTCCGGCCCCTCTACGGCAGCCGATCCGACCTGTGGCACTACCCGACCCTCTTCGGCGGTTTCACCCACAACGTCCTCGACAGGGGGCTCGCCGGCTTCTGGGGTGGCTGGTGGCATCAGACCTTTCGCGTTGCCTTCGGCGCCCCCGCCGCGTGGCTCGCGGGGCCCGGGAAGCGCCCGGGCAAGACTGCGGCCGGGTTCTTCGCCTTCGCACAGAGCGGCCTCCTCCACGCCCTGGGCAGCGCCAGCTGCCTCCCGCCCAGCAAGCCCTGGGCGCCGCCCGTCTTCTTCATGCTCTCGTGGGTGGGGATTCTGCTGCAGTCGACCGTCTGCGGCTGGGGACCCGTGCGCGGGACCATAAATACATTACCGCTCTGGGCCCGGAGGGCGGGAAACCTCGCCTTTGTGCTCATGTGGCTCAACGCCACGCAGTACTGGATGCTGGACGACCTTGCGCGCTCAGGGATATGGCTGCTCGAGCCCGTGCCGTGGTCGCTGTTCCGCGCGCTAGGGCTCGGCGGCCCAGGGGACCACTGGTGGAGGTGGACTTGGGCGGAGCTGCCTCGCCTGCATGCCGGGGCACACTGGTGGGACAGCGGGATTGCGCTGTGAGGATGGGGGCTTTGTCAGTTCTTTTTTTCTTCTTTTTCTTCTCTTTTTTTTCTCTTTTTTTTTAGCCTGGTATTCTGGCGTGCTCTTTTATGAAGTATACGGGCAGATGGCGCAGCATGGTGCATTTACAGGCATGGGTTATAACTATACACATAATATGTGCATTGAAAACGCATTAGCTTTGGGGGACTATAAACACGTACATTACTCTCACATAGAGCAGTGATTTTACAATAGAATCGATCAATTCTGGGAGATGTCTTCGTCCAACAATGTATGCACCGTGTTTAACGTCTGACTAGACGCAATTCTATCAAACTCAATTGCCGCATAGTGATTTGACATGTGTATTATTGGTATTCTCCGGTGTTGGTTGCTCAAGTTGACATACATAAAGTGTGGTGTCTAGCAAGCACCTAACACCGCACCTCTGTGCAACTTCATTGTGACAGTCAAGAAGCATCATCTCTTGTATTGTATCCTCTCAGCACTTCCAAGTCCCTGAGACACCTTTAAATAAATACTCTACATGTGAAGTAACAAATAACCCACTCTACTACTCTCGAGGTCTCAAGGCAGGCAGACAGCAGGGGAGAATACAAAGGAGAAAAAAGGGTAAGAGGATGGAAGTACAGGTTAGTAGCTATGTCTGCATAAGTAGGAAGGAAGTTTTGAAATGCCAGGTAGGTAGATAAGGTAGCAAAGGTAGGTAGTATTTGTAATTCCCCTCTTGGGTCTCCAAGCCCCGTTCTTGCAGTTCCGTCTCTCCTGCCCGTGGTTGTGGTGTCCGACGCCTGCTGGGACACTTCAGATGGAGAAACAATTCCAAGACAAATGAGAATGCGGACATGAGAGGATCAGGGGGTACACGTGTCCCCGTGGCCTTGTTCGCAGCTCCCATCAAGGTCCGCCGCGAAGCCAGCCTCATGCAGCAAACGTGGGAAAAAACAGGAAAAAAGAGTATGAAAACGCCCGACCTCCCCCCTGACCCCCTCCTTTGGTATCTTTTTGCAGGCCGCTTTTTCGTAACATTAATCCTCTCGGATATTGCATGATGCCTGTCTTCTTTCTTTCCGTCCCTTTTGTATCAGTCGTGATGCATATTACACATGAGAATCCCATAAAAAACCAAGCGGAGCCTCTTCTGAAGAGGGCGACAAGTCGAAGAAACTAAGACTCCATCCGTTTAGAACGCCGCGCCGAATGTCGTTCCACCACTAATCTCCAAGCCCTATCTGAACCCCGCAAGAGGCGGCAGTCGCCCACGGTCGACTCCTGTTGTTCAAGAGTCTGCCAGCTTCGCAAAATGCTTGGACCAGATCCAGCCCACGAGATCATCGGGGTCGTCCTGGTTCTTAGCTAGCCACAGCTCGCCCTTCTCGGCAATGACATCGAAAATCTAGAGGGGTCTATAGTTAGCATCTGATATGCAGAGGCAGCCAGAATCAAGACTCACTTCGCCGGCTTGGTATGTCAAGTAAGGATACCCAGCCTCATGCTTCGTTGTCTCGATATTGAATTCGAAGAGCGATGCGGCGAGCCATAGGACATTATAACCTTTTGAAATGTAGCGCTCGCGGGAAGATGCTCGTGATGAGTTTCGCTGGAGTTCTTCAGTGCTCTCGGTCAAGGGCATGGCCGAGTGGAACAATCCCGATCCCCGGCGTCCATCAGAGGCGGATGGCGGCGCATTGCTTGTCGAATTTGAGTCGCGCCGCACGTGCACAGGAGCCGCTGAATCGATGCTTGGTCGTGGGACTCCGGCAGAATCAAAGCTGCGTCCTGTGCCCGGACGTGGCGTCATGGCCGGGAAGGAGCGCGGGGGGTTCGAAAAATCAGACGATGTGGGTGATGCTGGACCGCGCGAGTTGAGGCCATGGTAGTAGTCACGGTAGAAGTAGCTGGAAGAACCCGCCGCGGCAGCCGAGGGCGACCTTACCAGGTGTCCGCTGCTGTTCTGCCTGGCGAAATCCGGTGTCGGTAGAATCGGGGCCTGGTCGCTTGTGATAGACATGCCGCGACCCCTTTGTGATCCAAGATCAGAAGGCCTCGACTTAATCTTGGAGATCGTGTGGTCATCATTTGTTGACTGCGACGTCCTGGTTTTTACAGTCGGGTTGAGGATGCCCAGGCCCATGATCTGCTCCTCCATGTCCCTGAAGTCAGCGTTGAAGATGCGCACTATGTCGCTGACTTCCGGCACGTCAGTCATGGAGGCTACAGCGCGGATCTTTTCCTTCCATATATGCCACCATTTTGCCTGGATGTTGATCATGTTTTCGAGACAAATGTTGCCAACCTTCTCTGTGAGGGCAGAGAGTTGCGGGAGTTCCTTCTTCAAGGTATCGTTCAAAGCCTCGTAGTGCTCCACCAATTCCACAAGCTGCTTGTCCAGCTTCTTGCCGCTCTTCTTGAGCTGGACAGATTTCTCGTAATCGAGCCGCCTCTTGTTCCGCTTCTTCATCGCCAACAGAGGATTCTGGTAACTTCTAATGACAAGCTCAAACGGCTCAATGACATGTTTCCGGATTTGTAACAGCTGTCGCGGCATTAGCAATTGAACGTATGGGTACAGTGACTGGGTTGCTTACATGCTGATCCAGGGCCACCTTTTTAATGTCTCTCATAGACACATTGAATTGAACCCATTTGCTCTCCAGTTCTGGATAGGGACCTGGTTGTAGACGAGTCACGAGTTCTATGGCCGACAGATAATCCAGGAACGCCTGAACGTAAGTGGAAACCTGCCTCGTGTAGAACTCGACGTCTCGGAGAACAACCTGCAGCCGCAGGTAGTCATCACTGAACTTTTCATTGAACTTGAGATAGTCGGGATCCTCGGGTGGCCTGTTGCTCGAAGTCTGCAGCTTGTCCACTCTCTTGCCGAATGCTCTGGCGAACCCAGCTTTCACATCTGATTCTTTGCGCTTCCTGCCCACGATCTGTCCAACAAGCTCAAAATTCTTCTTTGTCTTGTTGATGTCTAAGATTGCATTCTCGACTGTCGTCCTCGCGGTCAAGAGCCCCTCTCGGTCGGGGTGATCCTCCGGGGTGTACTGGAGCAACTGGGAGATCAAGTTCGGATATTTGGTGATCCTCTGCATCGGCTTGATTAGGAGAGAATCCAAGTTCCAAGCTGCTGTCAAATCCTTGGCGACTTCGTTGCACTCGTTCAACCACACTTTCACAGTGGGATCTTGCTGAATGTCGATCAGACGCTTGTTGGCAACGTCGCTGGTTCGCAGGAATCCCTCGTGTGCTGCCTTCATCTGCTCTATGTTTCTGATGAAGGCCGGTCCGATTATAGTCTGTCGGTCCTTGGCATCTTCTGTGTCCCCATTAATCGCGGTGGTGCCAGAAAGCGAAACCGCCGTCGTCGAAGATGCTGCAGTCGAAGGCACGGCAGACGGGGCCGTCGAAGCGACCGATCGGATTGTGGTAGCATCCGACATGGTTGTGTCGTCCTTCATCACAGGAGACCGTCGACCTTTCGGCACGTACACACTCGTGACACCGTCTTTGAGCTCGCTCAGGAATGTTGTATGGAAATTGATAATCTCGTCCGTGTTACGGAAGATCAACTTGATCGTCTTGTCGTCGAGCTGCGGGCAAGCCTCTGCAGTGCCTTTGTAAATCTCCTCGATGACATTCATGTCCCTCACAAACACGGCTTCGGTGTCGACGAGCTCTTTTATGACCATGGATCTCTGGTGCAGACGGTTCTTTCCTTTAGGTTTGTCGTCCGCATGCACAGACGCTTTGCCGTCGCCGTCCACAGGTGTGTGGGCAGGAGTTGCGCCATCGGTGGCCAACGAGCGTCCATCGGGTGACTGTGAAGTCGAGGATTGGTCGTGGTATTCTTCACTGTCCCGTCGGGATAGGGGGAAGCTGATTGATCCATGATCGTCCCTTGTCAAAGCACTGTCGGGCCTGTGAGCATCGCTGTGTCCGTCGTAGTATCCGCTGGTGGGTCGTGAGGCATCCTCTGGGGGCGGGGGTGGAGAATGATCCGGTAATCTTGGAACGTACGGTACATGGTCATTCTCAGTGCCATAGGTTGCGGACAGTCCTGATCCCGTGTCGAGATGTGGCAGCTGTGGGTGTCGATTTTGCTCGGATAATGTGTCATCGTCTCTATCATGACCGTAGCTGCCTGGGAAGTACCGATGCTGGTATGTGGATTCATCATCCCTCATTGACTGAGGCCGTGATTCGTCGGCACCGCTATGTCTTTGTTCGTCAAGGTAGTCAAGACGCCGAGTCATGGAATCTCGACTACTGTATGAAATATCGGTCCATATCGACTGTTGACTGGACCTATTGGCTGGCGTCGTCATCGAGGGAACGTTGAGGCTGTTGGAGGTATCAGGAGTATTATGCGCATCAGCGGACCCTGACGGTCCTTCCGACGTGCCCGCATCGGAAGCTGTGAAGGTTGAGTCCCTCAAACTGGCTATGTTGTCGTTCAGCCGTGGCCCAGTGTAGAACTCCTCGAGAGAATCCATGCGCGGCTCCTGTTGTGACAGCATATTCCGTGCAGCTTGCTCAGCGTAGGTGGGAGGGCCAAAACCAGCATCGCGACTGATGATAGTGACAGTAGTTGTCTGGTATGGTTGTGCCACGTACGGTTGAGGCTCATACTCATCTTCCTGTTGACCACTTGAGCCTCGCTGCTCAATGTTGGGGTCAATCAAGTGCTCGCCTGCAGCCTCAGGTTCGGGTTCCGCATCTGCTCTGTCGTCGAGATAGTGGCGAGGATCATGGTCTGGCCCAGGTTCAAGGTCATCTCCAAATGCGCCAGGTATTGGGGGCTCAGCCTCGAACCCATCACTAGGCAGTGGTTCCCTGGTGGAGGTGCGAGGTGAGGACGGATCCAGTGATATTTTGATGGAAACAGTCTCATGATCCACAATGTCTTCAAAGGGGTCACGGTACGTTGCTCTCTCGTGGGCTGGCGTTAGCTGCGGGGGAGGCTGCTCCCCAAACTCAGCACTGCTGACACATGACCAACCTTGCGGCCCCGGCACATGCACCGACTGCTCAGGTACAGGTGGCTCTGTCTGCGTTTCATTGTCAAACTCGGTGATTGCACTCGTTTCCGATATAGCAGACGGAGGCGCCTCGTCATGGTCCAGAGGCGGTGAACCAAAGCTCGGAAAGGCGCCTGGGAGGCCCAGAGTTGGAGAATCGAGCACCAAGGCGGGTGGGTTCGCACGGACAGGACTTGGTGGTGTCTTGACATCGACCGTCAAGGACGGCTCGCTCGTTGGCGCGGCTCCGGGTGTGGCCTGTGGATCTTCGTGCTGTATGGGATCAGTGGACTTCGCCCGCTCTTTGGCCTGAGCAGAGGCGGCTGCAGCCTCGGCCGCGGCAGCTTGCGCCTGAGCCCTGGCTTTCGCGCGCGCTTTGGCCTTCGCAGCAGCTTCTAATTCTTTCCTTCTCTTCTCGGCTGCAGCTTCTCTTGCCTGCTTGGCCTCAGTCTCACGTATTGACTTGCTGTACTTGAGCTTGATCGTCTCTCGCCGCTCGGCAAAGTCGACGGGACCGCCCAAGGACAGCTTTCTCCTTCGACTCGACGGCGTCTCTTGCCTTGACTCAGGCCTGGCCGTTGGCCGGACTGCATTCTTGTGTGGAGGCTTGGATTGGTCAACGGCTTTTAGCCTAGAGGCTGCCGTTGTCGCTTCAGAAACAGGCTGTCGAGGCCTGGAACTTCGGAGTGGAGGAGAGTTTTTCGGCGCGGGTGATAGAGTGGCCGCCAGTCGTGCATTGTTCGAGCCTGGCGTGGGCGTTGCCGTCTTACGCGCGGAAGGCGTGCTGGCGGTCGGTGTCTTCGACCGGGTGACTGGGGTCTTGGCACGCGAGGTTGGAGTGCCTTGTTGCCGTGACGTCCTACCACTAGCTGCCACTCGCCTTGAACCGGCCGGCGAGTTGGACCGCGTGGAAGCAGGACTAGCAGAGGTGGAGTTCGAGTTCAGCTTTTTGACTGAGATCGGTAGCCTAGACGAAGATGAAGCATGTGGCTCAGGTGATTGATCTAAATGCCTTCGGAATTGTGCATTAGTGTTGATTGGGGGGAGTTTTGCCCCAGCGAGGTCACTTTGCGACCTGCTATGAGACTTTCCAGGGCTGTCCAAATCGGGCAGACCGTTCTTTTGGGGAGAGGTCGCCCCACGGTACCAGTCAGTCGGTGATGCAGGCTCTGCCACGGCATCTGACTGAGTGCGCTGATGTTGCCACATGGGATTATCCGTTGTCGAGTCTGAGATACTTCCTATACCGTACCCAGGCGTCTCCGCGTCGAGGTCGCCTTGGCGTATCTCGCCGAACAGGAGAGGTCCGTCCGAATCAGAGGGTAAAGGGTTCGGTTGTTGAATCGGCGATGCAGTGGGTGACAAGTGAGTCATGGACCTCGACGTATGCGCAGTGGACGCCGCGGCGCCTTTTGGTCTGTTGATCCGGCTCGCAAAGGACTGGGAGTTCGTCGAGACTTGGTCCTCGGCCATAAATTTGGTCCTCTGAGTGGCACGAGATGAGCTGGATCTGGAGGGATTCGTCCCAGTTGTGCGTAATGATGAATATGATTGTGTACTTCCAACAGCCGCGCGCCCATTTGCTCCATTTACGGCACCATCCTTGGCGTTGGTGTTAGTCCGCGATACGGCTCGCCGTGGGTCAGGCGAGGGTTGTGGACCTTTCTGTTCGAACTTCTTCTTCATGTCCTTGACGCTTGCCCGGACGGTAGAGGCCGGGAGGGCGTTGCCGGTGCCGGTGGCCGACCGCATCCTGGGCCCATCAGCGGCCGCGAATCTGTCGTCAACAGGATTGGAAGCTGAGCGAAACATTGGCCTGGTGCCGACCCGGGTGCCTGATCCAGCGGGGGGCTTGGACGAGGCAGCATTGCTATTTGACCGTGACGCTGGGGGCTGGCGGGTGTTGGGCACGGCCGAAGCCATTGGGTCATGGGATAGGGAGGCCAACGAGTTGTCGTTGGCGATGTCGACGCCTCGATAGCTGCGATAGAAATCGTCCGGGCTGCCAAACGCTCCTCCCTGGGCGGGGAAAGTAGCATTTGAAGCTACAGCGTGAAAGTTGCGGGCGGCATAAGTTGTGACAGAAATGGAGGTGGGAGATTCGTGCAGGAGGTCGTGACGGGAATCGGCGCGAGGGTTGTTGGTGTCGTCGTGCGGGTCGTGGTGGGCGTGCTGCTGTCGGGAGGGAGGGTGGTGGGCCGAGAGGTCGCCGTTGTCGTGGGAATAGGTCGGGTAGGGCGACTGGGAAGAAGAAGCTACCGCCAGGCCAGGGCCTTGCATATGGCGAAGACCCTCCTCTTCTCGATTGCCTCCGTCCATTTTGGCCTAAACATCCCTTCTGGGGCAAATGAGCTCGGGCTCGTCCTCTGTCTCCTGGGCGGGTGAAACGGATGGGCGCCGCCTGGCAGTGGCTGTGGAGCGGGCGTGTTGACGCAACTTTGGATCGAGTGGAGGCCAGGGAACGTCAGGAAACCATGCAGTGCTCAGCGCAGAAAGGTCGGGGAAGATGGGCTGTCAGGGCTCGGGAGCATTGATGGGCTGGCGTGCAACGTGAGTGGGTGATGGTTGTTTGAAGGTTTAGGTTGGCCCAAACGGCGACCAGGCTGCCCCCTGGTGCTTGGTGGTGGTGGAGGGTGGTGGGTGGACGGGATATCGCAAGGGAGCCCGTCCAATGTTGACTGGCTCGCCCGGGCGCCAGGATACTGCAGAGAGCGTCTGCGAAACGGTGCCTCCCGAGGTGTCTGGCAGTGGGCTTCAGTCACAACCATCCTTGATTACCACGTCACGGAACTTGCAGTCGGTTCTGTACGTACGGCGCATCCAATCCTCCTATCCGGTCCTGTCCCGTCCAGTGCTATCACAGAATTGTAGCGTATCGTATCGTGTCGTGGCCCTCCACCTCGGCTCGCTTATTGTCATGCCTTGCTCCCCGATTACACGCAGACCTGGGCCGTTGGGTGACAATGCAGCGTGGAGACTGGGGGGAGGGGCGGGGAGGGGAAGTGCATACATGGACTAACATCAGAATCAGGAATGCAGCACACCTTCATCAGCCGAGAATTGCTGCTCTGTCACTCTGGCATTGGCGCAGGCCCGATTGATAAGTATCCAACAGCCCCCGGCGCCGCAGCTCGCTACTGCACGATTGCTCCTCGGTGTTGTGGCTCCTGTGGTCGCCTGTTCGCCCTGCAGCCGCAGCACGTCCAATCTAACACCTGCAGCTTACCACTTGACTTCACACTCACTTCTCTTGCTGCGCCGCGCAGTCCTACAAGGATCGGCCGCCACGTCCAGAGGGAGATCGGATCGGATCAGACGTCGCCAGCCCAGACCCGGGAACAGCAGAGCCTTCCAGGGCCCGTGGTCAACAAATGCAGAGGAAATGACCCTGTGGATCTGCAGCGCGGCAAGGAATGAAGGTAAAATGGCTGAGCGAGTGCCGAGGACAATGCAGGGCTGCGATGGGAAACACAGGTCACACACGGTGTGCTGGTCCCTTCGAGGTGTTGCTCACTCGCAGTGGCTCTGGTTCTGTCAGGCAATGGGCCTACCTCGGTACCTTGGTATGTAGGCATTGGCGCATCAATTGGAGGGAGTCATCACCAGACAGCCCATTACAGCCTTTTTACCTGCAGATCCGGCCCAGGTCGCGCCAGTTGTTGCTTACATTCTGTGCGAGGGTTGCAAGAGACGGACTAACGGGCTGACACCTGGTCTGCCTGTGCAGTACGCTCAGCAAGAGCAGTACTTGTAACCAATTTGCTTCCCAATCGGGAAACGGGCGAAGCCCACCAGGATGCAAGGGATGAACCCAACATGGACACCATGCTTTTTTGTTTTGGTCTGTCGTCAACGTTTCGAGGACAGAATAACCTCGCGTTTAGAGTCTGGCTTGGCTGCTATATCCTCCATGCTAATACTGCCTGGGAACCTCACGGCAGAGTCTTCAGTCCAGACCCCGGAGTTCAGAGTTCAAGGTTCAGGCTGCAGAGCTCTCGGGTCCTGTGCTCAGCTACAAGTACAGCAATCGAATTGGGCACGACCCGAAGCTCATCACTCCTGTCTTCTGTTGCATCGCCACGTCTTTATTAACTGTATTCACTCATCTCCTACTTCGCAATGAGGAGTTCCCAGCTCCAGACAATACCCAGGCACCGTTGCGATGATACGGTCGCATGACGGCCGTAATGTCCCCTGGTGCGGGATGAGACGGAGCCGGACATGGGAGGAGCTTGTTGATCCACCACTCTGGGGATTCCACAGCCACATGCTTCCGCGACAGAAGCGATCGACTGTTCCCTGTGCCACCATCGGTAGCCTGGTCAACCTGGTATCAGACTTCCGTCTTCCATTTTACTTTTTTTCCTCTTTCTCTTTGACTCGATTGGCCTCTCTTGATAGGAAGCGGGAGATGACCATTGTCGCAAGTCCAGGATGCTGCCTCCACCCACTGTGAGCTGATGGTAAATGCGCAGTAGCACCCAGGCTAGCGGAGAGTTGGAAGAGCAGAAAACGTGCCCATCTTGCAATTAGCTTGACGCGTGTGCAGACAGAGACAGACATTGGACCACGTCCCAGCCCGTAGGGTCCGTTGGTGTCATCCTAGGTAGGTAGCAGTAGCAGTAACCATCTGATCAGGATTGGTACCTAGGTACAGTACGGACGTACCTAGGTTGGTCTTGGACGATCAGTCCTTGTGAGCAACAGTGCTGCGCGCAGCCTTACCGAGCAAATATCTCGTGATGTAGACTATGTAGGACAGCACATGCGAGCATCTTCTTGATGCCCAGAATAGCAGGGCAGTTACCCGGGGTACTTGGTCAGGCGCCTCGCTTCTTCCAGGTGTTCCTTGGAGTGTGTCCGAAGCCTGTCTGGCCCGCCCAGGTGGGGACAGGCTCCGTTGTGGCCCGAGCGTCAGGTACTAGAAGGCGAAATCTCCGACACCGTTGTCGTATTTGCAAGGGCGCCGAGACGCTTACACTTCGGCGGCGGAGCCATCGATACGCGTCCGGGGCGCGCTACCCACCTATCCACCCCCTAAACATCGCCAGAAAACATGACCACATCGAGTCGTCCGATGATTTCCAACCCACCTCCTTAGTCAAAGAATATCATCGCGTCCCCATCGTGCGTCTGTGGTTTCTTCGGCTCTGGCTTCAGCTTCGGCAGTTGGTCAATTCGCTTCGGCAGTCCCAGTCATTTGTTTTCCTCGGCAGGGCCGCGCATCACAGCGCGCGGCTGTGGATCAGCATCCAGCGCCGAGGGCGAGGGATAGAGCTCGTCAAAGAGCCACTTCGAAGCCAATGGCATGCACGGTCCCAGCAGTTGATGGTTGGGCTGTGACTCGGGCAGGAGCCAGACGTTAAGCCCGCTCAGGCCCGCTAAGCCTTCACCTCAAGCCCTGAGATGGCAAACATCATGACCTCACGATCAGCTGCAATGCATGGGGCAAAGCAAGACTCCAAGAGAACGAGCAAGAGGAAGAGACAGCCAGGACAGGATTCCCCGAGCGGGGCGTCTTGTAGCGGTCGACCTGTCAAGCAGCCGAGGAAGGGAAATGCCGTAAATCTGCAACCCCCCGACGTTGTGAAGCACGCTTTGCTGGCCCAGTATTACCCGACAATTTTGACCTTGCGGCAGTACGTGCTTGCCAGTCTGCCAACATCTTCCAAAACTCGTCGCAAAAAGATCTCTGCAGTAGGCAAGACAAACCAGGCTGCAGCTGAAGAAGCACATTCAGGAGCCCAGGGATCTGAGAAGGATCCTGACCACGTCCACGCTTCACTTGCCAGGCTCCTGGACACAACTATAGTCGCCACTCATGTCTATCCCACCGCATTTGAAGAGACACAGCCGGATGGCCGCTTCCAAAGATGGATGGATTATTCCCAGAAGGGCGACGACTCTCATGTGACGCTCTCTGGTGATGTTGCTAGTGCAATCCACTGTCAGGCAGAGGTTGGTTCGCCCAGTTCATATCATCGGACAAACGTGGAAGGGCATCGGTACTTACTGCGACACTTGTACGCCAGAAGCTGACGGACACTCGCAGATAGTCGACTTTATCATCTGGCTTCTCTTCTCTAGGGAAGTCATGCCCAGTGCTAGGCCCCATCACCTGCTCTGCGACGGCTTTCGAAAGCATGCCGGACCTAGGCAGCAGTCGTGTTCAGTTCAGGGCCTGTTCAGCGTTTACCCAAATGAACGGGTTGCAGCTTTGAAGCAGACACCATGGCCTCAGTTGCTCTCGCTGTTCGGCAGGGCCGGCGAGGGCATGATGATTAACATGCTGCTAGAATGTGCGATCTTTGTGCCCGTTAAGGTTGGGCAGAGCAATTACTATCAATTGAGCGGTCAGAGACCCTTCCTCGGTCTCTCAGAACAAGTAATTGACGAGCCGTACAGGATCCCCCATCTTCGAATCAGAACCCATTTCGTCCCAGATCGTGGCGCCTGCGGCAGAAGTGGCTGGTGACAGAGCAGCATTCGAGCGGAAGCCCACAGACATCCATTTCGTGAGAAGCCGCATGCTGTATGCTAGAGCTACGCTCAATGCCCGAGGAGCGGTACACTTTGGATTGAGACACATTCGTGAGTTCGCTTATTCAGATAGCCAGTCACGAAATTGTAAGCTAACATGTGTAAGACGCTTTGAATAGATTTCCTGTGTCCAGTGGCAGTGAGGGTTCCCTGACTCCAATGAATGGCAAAAGAGACAATTCAGACTCTCCAGGATACGACAATACCCTTCGAATGATGATGTACATGTTTCCTCGTCAATTCGGTCTGCATAATGTTTTCACGTCTCATGTCGATTCAACACAGACAGCCCAGAAATTTCAGGACTACACCCTCCGAGAGGAAGAAATACTCAAGAAGTTTCGCAAGAAGGAGGGTTGCATCAATGTTCTTGATGTGCGAATTCCCAAACGACTTAGAGGCACGCCTGGGCACCTGGTGCGGCGTCTGCAAACCTTGCACGCTCGATGTTCTTATGTGGAATTGCTACAGCACCACTGTCCGGTATGCATGTAGCCTCAGCTTGTGGTGAGGCTTTATCACCTGAAAACTTACAAGACTTAGGTTCATCGGAAGACATCCGATGGCCATGCGAGCCGTCAACGCGGCGGCGCTAGGACCGCCTCCGCGGCGAGCAAGCTTTCGGGGAAAGCTCCGAGGGACCGCAAGAAGTTTCGATCGACGCAATCCTCCACGAACCCCTTAAAATCCACGTCGGTGACAGAGCTTGCAACCCCCATATCTCAAGTCTCGGCGTTTTGCCAAGCTGTTCTGTCGAAAATCATTCCCCACGAGTTCTGGGGCCATGGCGATGTTCAGACTCTCAACCGAGGCATGATACTCAAAACCGTTGACAGGTTCATCAAGCTGAGGCGTTTTGAAACAATGTCACTCCACGAGGTCATGCAAGGCCTAAAGGTAGGAAAACCCAAGGCCTACTAGTCCTCAAATATTTCAAATCACAAAACTGATTCATTCTCAGCTCACACAAATTGAGTGGTTAGAGCCGCACGGGCCAAAAAACCGCAAATGTAGTCTGACTGATTTCCGCAAGCGAAGCGAAATTCTCTACGAGTTTCTTTACTACATCTTTGATTCGCTCTTGATACCTCTGGTCCGGAGCAACTTTTACGTCACTGAGTCAAATGTCTATCGAAACCGGGTGTTCTATTTCCGCCACGACATCTGGAGATCCATCGCGGAGCCGGCAATGACCGAGCTCAAGGTAAAGTTATTCGAGGAAGTCAAACTCGATGAGGCTCTGAAGAAGCTTGACTCTCGGCGACTAGGATACAGCCAAGTCAGATTGCTCCCAAAGCAGACCTCGGTCCGGCCAATCACGAATCTGCGGCGGAGAATGCTAATGACCAAGGATAAAAAGATCCTAGGTCAGAGCATCAATTCTATTCTGGGGCCTGCCTATAGCATGCTGAAGCTGGAAACCGTAAGCCAGCGTTCTCTCAATATTTGCTCGCCCGCAGACTGAGAAAATTCTACAGGTTCTCCATGGAGATAGGCTCGGCTCGGCTATGTTCTCAGTGGGAGACATCTATAAACGCATTGGCAGGTTCAAGCAGCGTTTAGGACACAAAACCATGCGCCTCTACTTCGCCAAACTGGACGTCCGAGCTGCCTTCGATACTATACCCCAAGCTGCTGTTATTTCGTTCATGAGGTCGGTCCCCTCGCAGGGCAAATACGACATGGTCAAGCATGTCGAAATCCAGCCCAACGAGAGTGGCATTCTAGCAAAATCCAAGGTCATGAAACGATGGCACACTTCGGCCAGAGCGGGAGGCGACGATTCAACATTTCTGCAACTGATTGCACGAGGGGCCATCCCCAGTAAGAAGAACGCAGTATATGTCGACAGTGTCTTCCGCAAATCGCACAGCACTGATGATTTACTTGCGCTAATTAGCTCACACATTCAGGAGAATCTTGTCAAGATCGGTAAGAAATACTACCGCCAGAAAAGTGGCATCCCTCAAGGCTCGGTAATCTCCTCTATGCTCTGCAATTACTTCTATGCGGATCTGGAGAAGAAAGAACTGCAATTTTTGCAGGTAGCAGACTGCCTTCTTCTCCGGCTCATTGACGACTTCCTCCTAATAACCACGGACAAGAACACGGCAACTGAGTTCGTGGGAGTTATGCTGCAAGGCATGCCCAAATATGGCGTTACGGTCAGTCCCGGCAAGACACTGGTCAACTTCGAGATGTCGGTAGATGGCGTGCCAGTGCCGAAGATCCAGGAAGACTGCCATACCTTCCCTTACTGTGGTATCCAGATTGATTGCCACACTCTTGATATCACCAAAGACAGAGGGTTGGGGTCCGTCGCTCCGCTCAGAGACCCAACAGTATCAAACTCTCTCACCATTGAGTTCAGCCGACACCCAGGTCAGAACTTCGGGCGGAAACTCATCAACTCATTCAAAATCCAGTCAAACATAATGTTCTATGATACGCGGTACAACACATTTTCCACCGTCCTGCGTAATCTGTACGAGGCATTCACAGAGTCAGCCACCAAAGCGTGGGCATACTTGCGGTGTCTTCCGTCAGAAAAGCAGCCTAGCTCACGGCTCATCATAGATTCCATCTCTAAACTTCTTGATGTCGCACATTTGTTACTTACTAGTCCGTCGAGGAAGATGAAGCATCCCGATTACGAATGTAATCTCTCAAAGATGCAGGTGAGAGCCATAGGTCTGCGGGCCTTCCGAGCAGTGCTGGGAAGAAAGCAGGCTAATTTCGGTCTTGTGCTGGAATGGTTGGATGAGCAGGCGGCAGGACTGATGGTGAACGGCAAAGCTCGTGGTGGCCGAGACGTTGGTTTGCTGTCCAAAGCCACGTCAGATGTGGAAGACTCTTCCGGTGGCTAGGCAGGTAGCTGGTGACGGGGTGCACTCGCAGTTCGCTCCAAGATGTCAGCATCTTGGTGGCTATATGACATCTCATGATACCATGACAAAAAGTTCGAGGAAGGCTGGGCCATCTCACGGAGATGCCAATTCCATGACGCTCGATATCTGGAATCCAAACAAGGCTCAAGGCAGCTGAAAAGAGGGGTTTCCACATCTGCTTTCTGATTTGACCTGTTGTGGTCTCGCTTGGGAGACGGCGGGCAAGGGACTAGTGAGTCGAGGCAACATCTCTATCAATGCCTTGGAATTGATTTTCCCGTCGGACTGCTCGATATCGTCGATCAGTTCATTGCACGCTCTTTCTGGATGCGAACAGCCTGTGACATGTCGATGTGCGTGTCCAACGCAAGTGCCCAGGCGGTGCCCCCTGCAATGTGGAGCGCAGGCACTTCCAGAATCCATCAAGCGACAGCATCATCAGTAACCTGGATGAATGCAGGACTCCTTCCAATCTACCCGTCACAAATTGAGGCCCACCGTTCTGGAACGACGGAAATGAACCGCCACATCGCGCCCCTCTGCCAGTCGTGCCTCCGCCTGCTCCGCCGGGTCAACGACACCATCAGCCACCCCGGCCAAGGGCTCGACCCGAGCCCAAAGCGCAAGGCAGACCACGTGCGGGGCCTCTGCTACGCCCAGTCCAGCTTCAGGGAGATGGCCGCCGCGGCCGCCGCGGGCTGCCGCGTCTGCGGGATGGCGCAGGCACAGGTCCGCGCGGGAAGGTTCACGCCGCTCACGTGGTCGGACGACGACGACCCGTGGCCCGGGGACGACCTGGCGGGCGAGGAGGTGGAGGCGCGGATGGGGACGGGATTCCTGCTCAGCAGGCCGTTCGAGGGGCCCGGGGGGCTTGTCTGCGTCAGGTTCTACGTCGACTTCCGGGACGAGTCGCGGGTCCTGTTCGCGACGCTGGATGAGGTGCTCTGGCTGTCGCCGCCGGTGCGGGCGCCGACAGGTGCGGGTCCGTGGTCCCTGCCTCCCCGTCTGCTTCCTTATCTTACGCCTCTGTAGCAGTCGAGTCCGTCACTGTCTATGACGAGTCCGTCAGCTCCACGAAGAATTTTCGTCAGATCAGGGAGTGGCTGGCCCATTGCAACCGGAACCACCCAGAATGTTGGCCCAACCCGACTCGAGACGGGACGGCCTTCCTACCGAGCCGGCTCGTCGATGTCGGGGGTACGGATGAGTCACGCGTCCGGCTGATATCAGGCGCGGACAGCGTGCGAGGCGAGCAATACACGACCTTGAGCTACTGCTGGGGAGGCGCCCAGCGCCTCAGGCTCATGTCGTCGAACGCAGTCGACCTCGAAAAGGGTTTTCCTACCAAGGACCTCCCCAAAACAATCCGCGAGGCGGTTCAGGTCACGCGAGAAATGGGCATCCGCTACCTCTGGGTCGGCTCGATCTGCATCGTGCAGGACTCAGTCGAGGACTGGGAGTCAGAGGCTGTCCGCATGTCGGACGTGTACGGCTCCAGCTACTGCACGATCATGGCCACGGACGGCCGCGACTCCGGCGAGGGCCTGTTCCGCGCGCGGGCCGACAACATAGTCCGCCCGACTTGGTATGAGGTCTGGTATGAAGACCAGACACAACCCACCGTCTACATGAAGGAGATGCCCCTGGAGGCTGAGGGCGAGATGGGCTTCTATTCCAGGCGCTTGGACGACGCACCCGCTGCCAAGAGGGCATGGGTCTTCCAAGAGCACGTCCTGTCCAGGAGGCTGATACACTTCACACATGATCAGCTCATGTGGGAGTGTCAGTCGGCTGTTACTTGCGAATCATTTCCCGAGGGTTTCGGTGGCAACGGGGTCGTCAATGATAAATATCTCTGGATTCCCAAGCTCAAGCCTACGGGGCACATGACAGCGACTCTGAAGAGTATCAGCGCCATGTTAAGATGGGCAGGCAACTGTAAGTGATGTCCTATGCGATCATAGTCTCTCTTGGCTATCATTTTAAGAAGTCATGTTTTCTGGTTGTAAGAGTAAGCCGTCACTCTTGATTGCAGATCTGCAGAACGTTTCCAACAAATTCGTTTGCACACCTTACATTGTTAGAAACGGAATCAGCTGATCCGAACTGCCCCAGTACGTCGAGGCGTACTCCCACCGCGAGCTGTCCGTCCCCGGCGACAAGCTGGTCGCCATAGGCGGCATCGCCAGGAGGCTTGCAGATATCCACGGACTGGAGCACTCCGACTACGCCGCTGGGTTGTGGAAGCACAACAGTAAGTACCACTCTCCTCCTATCATGGTTCCCCAATTGTTTTGTTTTGGGATTTCCCAGGATTTATCGCTCCAGACTCCGCAGCAGCTGATTAACACATGCTAGTGCCGAGCTGCCTGCTTTGGATTTCGCTGCATGCCTTTTCCACAGACACCTCCAGAGCCCGACACTCGCTGGCCTCGTCGTGGTCCTGGGCTGCCATAGAAGGTAGCATCTGGTACTTCAGGTCCCCCGTGCACGAGCTGTCGCGCAAATCACTGGTGGAGGTCCTTGGCGTTCATATCGAGTATAAGGATCGTCAGATATTCGGCCAGGCGGTTTCTGGTATGGTAACATTATCAGGAAGGCTTATACCCATCTTCAAGTCGACTTGGAAGAACAAAGGAGGCCCAGAATACCAATCAGACAAGTTCAAGGACCCGACATACGCCATGCTTTGGGCTGGTCGGCCCACGAGGGAGTTGACTTTCGGGGCGAACCAGGGCCCCATCGTCATTTACTGGGACGTGTACGGTGCTGCGGAGGAGGCCTTGTGTGTGAGGGCCAGGCTGCGTGGAACGTATGGCCTCCCTGTATTCTACAATGCCGAGGCCAGAAGCCTGTGTGGGCTGTTGCTCCTCGCCACAGATCGTCGGGGTGAGTATTGCCGCCTGGGTCTGTTTCAGGAGTGGCAAGACCCGCCGGATCCTGGATTGCTACATGAAGGCGAAGGCGAGGGAGAATCTAGAGAGTGGCTACGTGAGTTTTATGAAGCCGGACGCTTCGGAGGGGACATTAAGCCCGAGGACTTGCATTTGTATAGAAACGATAGGTCACTCGTTCTCATCTAAATAGGGAGTGGCAGTACATCACGTACAAGTTGATGAACGGATGTATACAATGTTCCCACGAGCCCCGACACACCGGAGCAACTATCTCAGTGTAGTAAACACTCTGGATGTTACTGCAAGTTTCTCAGGATCAAGGATAGTGAGAATCATGGATGCCAGCCAGAACTTCGAAGTGACGTCTTCTGGTCGTCAGAATGAAATGGTGCTGTGGGAAAATCCAGTGCATCTTCATTGACTGCCACCGACGCGCCGCTTTCAACAAGGATCATTACAGTAGGCAGCAGGTTAAACCAGACATGCTGCCTTGCTGAATTGTAGTGTGCGAGAGAGAAATACTCGTCGTGGTATGTCGAGTGTTGGAGGGTATATGAACAGAACGACATATCCCTATATCCCTATGATCTAAGACCGGTGAGGATCTGCTAAACTTGGGACGACTCATATTTTCTTGCATAGCGATCCTTCGAGATGCCAGCCCTCAAGTCAGGTTCGGTAGCGCGGGTGGCCTATGACACGACCGGGCTTCTGTGTAAATCCTTGGTTCGTCTCCACCAAAAGTCGACGACTGCGATCACTCAACCGAGTCTGTCGCGGTGGACAATACCCATTCCCATGACTGCGGAATCTCAACATTGGGAAAGCTTACCCTCGGAGAAAATACTGATAGGGCTCGTTGAGCCCTGTCAAGAGAATATGACCACCCCAGAAGTACCCTGGTACGCGGGCACAACGACGAGAAGAAGACAAACTATGTCATATGATGTGTGCTATGAGCAAAACAGGGTAAGGAAGATGACGAAAGCGGGTGCAGCCGTCTGACCGCCGAGCCTACTGGAGTTTCAGTGAGGAACTATACCCTGTGAGAATAAACTGCCATTGATGCAATGTCGATCCCGGTGTGATGAGCTACTCTTAAAATGCAAGGCATTATAAGTTGATGAGTAAGAAGAGAAGAGAAGAGAAGAGAAGAGAAACGACGATGACTGTGGGGTGGGAAATCAGACGGCTGGACATCTCATCCAGGAGAATCAGGATCTGGGCGATCTTGAGGAGATCCCAAGGGCCATAGAGGCAGGATTGCACTGTTTCGCCTGGTGGCATTCGGTTGTGCCCAGGCTTGCCCGGTCCCCGGAGCCGAGCCGGACAGAGAGAAGTCGGCAAGTCGCCCGGCGACAAGGCCATGGCATGCAAGGGTCCAACATAAATCGGACGAAAATGCAATGACGGCCCGTGGCGAGGAGGACTGTCAAAGGATGACAATTTTAAGACATCCCTGTTCTGTCGGTGTCGACTAATACGGATTCTGGTGGCGACCGTTCAGACGTCTGGGATTGAGGACGGAGCTGAGAAAGCAGCTGCGGAGTTAACTGCTGGGTTTCGTAACGCGCTGAAACCACCGAGCAGTGTGTCGAGCTAGGAAAGGAAGTGTCGAAAGCGTGGCTCTCAGTGACGGTGATAGGCGTTTCCACGGCCACCATCCCGGGCCCGGCAGTCATAATAAGTCGAACGGTCCAACGTGTCAGGGCCTTGGCTTGGACATTGGTTGTTGTAGCCCTGTCAGCCCATCTGTTGTAATAAGACAAGCAGAAAATTAAAATTTGGCCTGGCCCAGCGGCCGGCTGGGGAGCGGCCGAGTGGGTGGCTTGCAGATGCACATGCGGGACGGGGTGTTTGCGACGAATAGGGAGGATGCCTTTACGTGTATGCGATGTGATACAACGTCGTCCCCTTTCGCTAGCAGTAACCGGTGGGATGGGCCCGGGGCTTTTTAGACAAGAGGGCCACCAAGATCGGTATTGGTGCCAGTGAGACGGGAGATCAGTACCGAGTGCGCCCTGGGTGGTTTTTGTTGCAACCTCCGCGTTACGCAGAGTACGCATCGTTCTCTTGTGGCCGCGGGCAATGCTCGGCCATACTGCCATGGCGAAGCCTACCTCCCCTGGTTCTCCTCGGTCACTGTCGAGCCAGGGTCCCGCTGTCTCGAAGACGGTGGTGGCGGCGGCGGTGGTGCAGCTGTCTCTGGTGGTTTCGCCTCCACGTTTACCAGACCGAGTGAGGCTTGGGCCCAGGCCGTTAAAGTTAGGGCGCAGGGTGCCATCCCGCGGAGTTCGGCGCTCACACACAAGACGATGTTTGCCGAAGATTTCTGGAACACATCCGTCGTCTGATAGTCAGCCCCTGGGGAGCAGCAAGAGAAGGTTTCCCGCGACGGCTTCCTCCTGGTCGACCGACCGACATGAGGATGGCTTTGCCTTTGAGGGCTTGGCAAGACTTGTTAGTGCCACAAGGCATTGGCGAACAGGCGAGCATCCGGTGACAGGGTCCACGGCGTAGCGTTTTCTCCGAGGTCCGCAGGGTATATTCTTGGGCCTGGGGGGGAGGCCAGGAAGGCAGCCGACGGATCAGTCAAATGAATCAACAATTATGCCTTTCAACGATTGATCATTCCACCTACGTATTCATCACCAGCCATGCTACCCTTTCGCTGCTGGTGGGGCCGGCCGCGAGCCGGTGGTTGCAGATGAGAAAAGCAGCAGACTTTGGGCCCCGGGACTGGGACTGGGGGGGGGGGGCATGCAAATGGGCCCTGGACCCAGTGTGGGCTGGGCACCCTGGCATTTCGCAGATCTGGCAGTCTGGCAGACCAGGCCCTGCCCGCGAAGACGCATTGCCTGCCTAGGTAGGTATCCTCGACGCCTTATTATGGCAGCAAGCACGACCTCGTACCGCAGATATGACCATTCTGGGCTCCCATTCTGGGCTCCCATTCTGGGTCTTGCAGTCTGTCTCCTCCTTAAGCGCGATGGTACGGGCGCAGGCAAAGGCTGGTACGGGTGGGTGCGCACAAGCAGACAGGCCGGCTTGGGGAGGCAACTGGGACACTGGAAGCTGCCCGGGTGGCCACGGGGAGGTACCGGCCGCGCCAACGTGGGCACATGTGGTACCTCTCCATGCCTCCCCAGGGCTAGCCGTTCCTGCCATTACTTATTTCGCCCACCCGTGGATGGCACGCCCAAACCTGGCCTAGTCCCGGCTGCCGTCGTGGTTGCGTCCAAGATCGTCCTCTCACAGGCCCGGGCTAGCCTGACTGGCCTGGGCCATCCTGGCAATAAATGCGGTGGTCGTGATACCCCACGTATCCTGGCACCGTAGCTGTGTAAGCACCAGCACGGTGGCAGGTACCTTAGGCACGCTACACAGCCAATCCACTCCACCGGTGCCGCCCCCAAAAACCAGCACCACTGCAGCACGACAAGCCCCCTTTCCCGCCAGAGGGGATGCCAGCATGCCGCACAGGTACCGGCGTACCGTCCTGTACCGTGCCAGGTGCGTGCCTGACGGCACATGCAATGGACCCTGGCCCATCCCATCCCATCTTGTCTTCTCTGTGCTAGGGACCTATAGGTAATAATAAAGAGGTGGAGCGGAGAGGACAGACAGAGAGGGAGGAGGATGGAGGAGAGTGAGTGACAGTGACAGAGAGACAGAGAGACAGACAGTGAGTGCCTAGGTACTCCGTAGTCTGCCTCATTAGGTAGCTGCCGTTCGTTGGCTCTACGGATTTGGCGCCTGTCAAATGCCACGACCACCACCCTCCCCTACGCTATCTGTCTGCCCTCCAGGCTGAGCATCTGCGACCCGCGTGCCCACTCACACCCGCACGCAACTCACACTCACACTCACACACACGCACACTCACACACTGACTGCACTGCACTGCACACTGCACTGCACGTTCAACCTCACACTCGCACCCGCTCTTACATCCACGCTTACAACCCACGTCCCTTCTCTCGCGCGCCTTCCCGTGGCCATTATACGCTCTGCTGCATATCTCCAGCCCGACCAGCCTGACACGGTTCGACAGTGTGGCCTCCGCTTCTTTCTGCGCGCCATTCCGCACAGATTGATTTGCTTGTACAGTACAATCCCGTCATGCAGAGCGCCGAGTAGCACACCCACCTGTCAGCGACCCGGCCAAACCCCAAAGCCTCGACAAGCTTCGCGCCGCCACCTGCGCCGTTCCTTAATGTCGCCGCCGGACTACACTCCACTGCACTGCACTGGTCCGTAGATTCTCCCTTAGTGCTGGTCCTCTGGCCCCGCCTGTGTCTTGTGAACGGCACTCCAATTTGAAGGGTCTTCCGTCTCGTGTAATCATCGTCTCATACACGCGCGCTCAAGCACATCCTGGGGTCTGCCTCGCCTTGTCGGTCTGGTCTTGTCTTTATCTACAACAACAACAACAGCGCACCGCAATCCCGTCCGGGACGATATTCTCAAGCGGTTACCTGGCTCCTAGGCAGCCATCAGTCTCCGTCACAATCTTCACCCTTCCGCGCATTGCTTCACCTGCGCCGGCCGTCTTGACTACCACCACTTCTGCACCGAGAGTCGCCGGGATCTACGATGGCTTCGTACACACGAACGCCCAATGGCTCGGTGCCTCCTAATTACCCCCACCAACTGCCTGCTCCCTCTCACCCACACGGGAGCAACTACCCTCGGCCGCAACCATTACCGTCAATGGCTCCTCCCAGTAACGGGGGTGCCTCTTACGGTGGCGCGCCCGGCTATGGTCAGCCGCAACAACCTTACCAACATCATCCCTCGCCATACCAAAACCAGCCGCCTCACCACCAGCAACAACAGCCACAGCAGAGCCAGCAACAGCCTCCTCAGCATCAGCAACAGCCATACCAACAGCCACCGCCACCATCTGCCCACCAGCAACAACAGCACCAGAACGCGCACTCAAGCCCGACCTCGACCTCACCCATGCAGCAGCAACCACCACCCGCCGCTGGCGAGGCCGGTACTTCGAGATTAGAAGCCGTGTCAACCGTGGTTGGTAATCGCAAATATACGTAAGTCCCAGTTCGGAGATTTCTTCCAGGTTGATAAAATTTCGACTATGATACTCATGGCCTTGGCCATGTTGTGAAACTATTACTTGTCCAGATGTCTGAGGCTGATGTTCGCCACTCCGGCACAGGCTCGAGGTGGAACAACAACCTATCCGCGCCCGCATGTGTGGCTTCGGCGACAAGGTAACCCAATCCAATGGCCTTCCCCGCGGCGCCTCAATTGCAGGACTGATGGTGAAAGCAGGACCGGAGACCACTCACACCTCCGCCAGCCCTCAGGCTGGTCGTCACTGATGTTCAAACCGGCCGAGAGGTCGACGTCAAGTAAGTATCTGGAGAATGGATAGAAGACAAAAATTGGTTGCTAACACTTGGCCAAGCTCTATCGACTTCGCGCAGTATGTTGTGACCGTAGACCTCTGGGATGAGACGGGGACTCGCGAAGTGAATCTCGTCAGAAGCACGACAGCCACTCCGGCGATTTCATCCACCATCCACGAGTCTTTTAACAACCTCGAGACCATGCCGTACCGGGCAGCTAACATCGCACCCTATCCCGCCGCTCACCCTGGTCAAATGACTCTTTACAGCCAACATCAATCACCTGTCAACCCTTATGCGCCTAACCAGTATGGCCAAGGTAAGTGGCCCACAGGGCGAGTTCTCGGCTGAGCCGAGGGACCATGGTCCAGCTATCCGTGTCCGGCCCAGGCTGACTGTTTATAGTGCAATCTTACCCACAGCCACCGGCGTCTAATGGCTTCGGCCAGCCTCCCTACGGATACTCCAACGACTTTGCACCCATGTACCGACCCCCTCAGGTCTTTGAGCCTGGTATGGGTGGTGCTCAAAGGCTATCGATTGGGGGAGCTCCGGGCTCCAGCATCCAGGGCATGTTCACCAGGAACCTGATCGGAAACTGTGCCGGTAGCGCTTTTAGGCTACACGACACGAAGGAGAGGATTGGAATCTGGTTCGTCATGCAGGATCTGAGTGTTAGGACCGAAGGGTCCTTTAGGTATGTGATTGCCTAGTGGACAACCAACCCGGTACTTTTCCTCTTCTTTTCTAACCGCAACATCAGACTCCGATTCTCCTTTGTCGATGTCAAACCCACGGCCGACCAAAAGGGTGATGCCCCTGTGAAGACAGGCAGGGCGCCGATTTTGGCTTCAGTGTTCAGTGACGTCTTCCAAGTCTACTCGGCCAAGAAGTTCCCAGGTGTGTGCGATAGCACAGACCTCAGCAAATGCTTCGCAACCCAGGGCATCAAGATTCCTATCAGAAAAGAAGGTGGCAAGGCAGGCGGAGGTGATGACGATGACGACGATGAGTAGAGGCGTTCGGTTCATCCACCACCCCACCCTATATAGGGCTGAGAGTTCCTGGCGAGGATTACATATCAGTCCCTGGTTGGTCATCCCATCAGGAGGGGGGCTTCATTTGTGTCCGCACTGTCCTGTCGTTGGCCTGATGTCAGTCCCGGGACCTGGTTATTTATATGGTGCCCGAAAGATGTTCGCCAGCGTCCCAACTGAATCCCTTTAACCCAAGAGCTTATACAGACCCAGATAATACTTAGTCCGAATATGACCAGGTTGGATGGATTCCCCCCGCTCTTGACGTAGGGATAATTATCATGTTGTTGGTATATATGTACTGGTCCCTTGCTGTAGGCCCCTAGTAAATCTGCAATACCGCCCTGCCAACCATGTGTCCGACTGAAAAATGGTTTGGCTAACGCCAGACATAGAGTGAGGGAGCAAGACCAGGGTGTCCTGCACTTGGCTTTAGGTGCCGACCAGGCGGCATGAAGTTGAAGAGACCCAGCTAGCTCTCCACGAAAGGTGTCTATTATTCAGTTGAAAGCCTCTCAACGATAAAGCCCATCACACATATGCCTAAAAACCAGATCGGCAATCCACCGCCATAACAAGTCTCCGATTAGCGCCATGAACACACTTGGCCTTGAAGGCCCCCCCCCCCTATGCAACTGGTAATCATAGCAGTAAATCTGTAGGGACCAAACATCCTGCCCCGGCTGACTGACACGGCCTATCTCGCCGGCGGCGCGTGGGCCCTGACCTCGATCTCAACCTTCATTCCGAAAGCGAGGCTGGCAACGCCGATCCCGCTCAGGATGGGCTGGTGACCTGGCATGTACTTCCGCATATTATCGACGAAGTGCCCGACCGCCTCATCAGTAACATTAGTGGTGTGGTACAACTTCACGGCGTAAACGTCCATCCAGCCGGCGCCGGCCAGCGAGAGCGTGTGCTCGACGTTGTCGAAGGCCCGGTCGATCTGCTTGATGAGGTCTGGCTCTACCTCGCGGGTGCCACGGTCCCAGCCGCCTGTGGCGTATTGTTAGGGAAGTGGAATTTTTGAGGAGGGGGCAGAGGAGGTTGGTGTTGTCTTTTGTCGCGGGGGGGGGGTGGTTACCTTGCCCGGCTACTTCGATTACATCTCCCACTCGAACTGCTTGGTTATAATGTGTGTTCTCCTTCACGAATTCCCCGAAGCCAGGGTATGTGTAGTACTGGAGATGCGACATGGCTGGTTCTCAATCGCTACTAAAATTCTCGGTCTTGCTTATATAGTATTTTAAATTTATTTGGATATGACAGCACAGCTGGCGCATTCATACTAGACCATCACAGCGAGCTCCTTTATAGACAAGTCTGATATGCTGTGCAGATCCAAAGCTGTTCCTGTCTTATGCCTTATAAATCACGGCTGTCTTACAAATCCAGTGTGCACATCTTAGGAGGCTTATGAGGCTAGAGCACACGCGTAAACCAGCAATGCGGTGGCCGTGTTGTGAGGAGGATGAGCCAAGAACGGTGCCGAGTCAAATAGGATGAACGACCGGGGGGGTAACCGAGCATCTGGATCCGTCTTGGGGCTGTTGGCCATAGCTCGCCTCAGCTCAAGCTCAGCTGGAAGGGGGCCTGAGGGGATGGAGGGGCCGCTGCAACGCATCAGTGGGGCGAGGGGCGAGGGGTGGGCTACCTGCCTGTTCGCACAACGTCACTTGAGACGCCCCGAGCGTATGGGTTTGCAACTGGTGTCTCGCAAGCACATCTTCTCGGCTGCGACATGAGGGGGAAGAGACCCAAGCACGTGGGTTTGGGTCGACCATGGGATCCTGAGGGCTCACCGCATAGTCAAGACGTGCTGTGCCGGAGACTTGGGATTTGATTTCTTGTCCATTCTTTCTTCTCCTCTGCATTGGCTGCGCGTGCTCTCCTGTCCCCTTGCGGTACAATATCCGTCAGCAAATCTGGAATCTCCCCAGCAGCAACGCCGATGGTCTCCAATCTCTTCCTTCAGACAAACCAGGCCAATGTCGCATGTTGAGTTCTCACGGCGGCGACTTTAGTCTAGTGCTTCCCGAAGGCTCACGCTGGGAACAATGACACCATCCTCGCAGGCGAGCATGTCAACCGCCCTTGGCTGTCCCAAGGTGCAGATTCAGTAGATTGATTGTCCCTGCGGGCAGCGTGCGCCCTAGCTGGGAAGAGTCTGGACGTCGGCAGCGCCCGCATGGCTGGGTCTCGGGGAGCCATTTCCATTACGTTTTGGTTTCTTGATGACAATCCGGCCAAGCCTGGGGTCAGCGTCCAACTGTCGCATCTCGTGGTCACGAGAATCGCATTACTTGGGCGGGAAACTCAAATTCATGTAAGGCACCACTGCCCTGGCCTTTTCATAGTATGTAATGAAGTGTAGGTCAGGGCACCGACCAGTCTTATTAGGCAGCACAGTCGGGCGTTTGTGTGCCCTGGTGTCTCTCCGTCTCCTCCCAGTCTAGGAAAGAAAAGCTCTCTTGGTCGGACTTGCGCAATCAAATTTCTCTGCCCGCCCTTGTGATCAGGTTTGCCAACCAGGTCCATCGTTCGCCAAGCCCGCGTAGCCTTGCGGCGGCTTGTTTTCTGTGGCCTCTGGAGATTGTCCTCGCACCAAGACACCCGGCCGCATTCCACGACTCATTCGTCTTAAAAATCCAGTTGGTCCCGGCCCGTTCGCGACGACCCTTTGTTCGCTTATCTCTGCTCATATCAACTCGCTTGACGTCAGAAGCCCGCCTTGTGCCAATCACGCCTCTGTCTGCCTCGCCCTTTCAACAACTTCACGCCTAATAAGACCACACAGGACGCGCCGATCAGGGTCCTGCACACCTTTCGCTGCATATACGACCAGAACGTCAATCTACGTGCGACGACATCACAATGAGCGGAGGACAATACTCTTCCAGCGGCCGGGGTGTGAGTGTATTCCCAGCGCTTGAAGTCCACTTTGCTCCTGCTCCTGGCCAGAGGGACACCCTGGAAAGACTTTGGTCCTTCTGGCGCTTGAATTGTATTGGGGCAACCTTTACTGACCTACAACTGTGCAGGGCGCCGGCAACTTCGTCGACTCGACCAAGAGTCCTAAGATTCAACCCGCCGACCTGCAGACGCCGACCCTGAAGACGAACATGGTGACCACTGGCAGGGGTGTAAGTGTACCTCGTTTGCTTGCTGGGTGCAGTTGCTGAATCCTATTGCTCCAGGGCGCCGGCAACATGGCGACGAACACCGACCCCGTGGAGACTCGTGCCCGCCAGGACGTTGAGCCGTAAGCCACCCCTCCTTGCGCCGCCACTAGTTGTGATCTGCTCCGTGCTGACCAAAGCTGCTGCGTAGGGTCGTCCGTCGCGAAAGCCAAGGTGCTCAGCACGCCGGCCGTGGTGTAAGTCCAGTCCAGCGGGGAATCTCATGTTGCTTTTCATGTCACGTGAGAGGACATGCTATACCGTGCGCCGATTCTTATCACCGCAGTTGCTAATATGCAGTTCCAGGGTGCTGGTAATGTCTTCAAAGGAGATGAGGCCGAGCAAGCCAAGCATGCCGCAAACGACAGTGCGGTCGACGACAAGGTGGAAGGCCAGCCTCTCAAGGAAAAGCCGGAGGGTCTGGCGGCCAAGGGCAAGGCGCTGTTCTTCGGAAAAAAGGACAAGCAGCAGACCGCCAAATCCTGAGTCGAGGCACTGAACGCAGTGATATTAGAAGACGCACCAGTACATGCGGAATGAACAAGTTGGGAACAATGTGCGCCCAACCGTTGGGGCAGAAAATATTGGGAAAAGAATTACCATTGAAGGGGATGATGAGGTCTCTTATACCCGCGTTGGCAGGTTCGGCGTTACGGGAGATTGACGATAAATGGCAGTGTCGGTCCTGATGTTGGCCGAAGCGGATATTCTTGTGCGTGCTTTGATGCGGCGCTATCTTGCAAGGATTTGGACGGCAGCTGCAGGTGTCGAAATCGGGTAAATGATAGTATAATTATTCCAAGGACTTGATTGAGTCATCGATAATCTTTTGGCTATCGCAAAAGTGACAGTCATACCTAGGCTTGAACATATTGTATCCACGTCAATTGTAATAAATATAGCCTCATCTTGCCTCATCTTGTCTACCGTGAGACACAAACGTGAATCATTGCTAGACCTGAGCGGCTTGTGCTTGAGATGGCACCTTTAGTTACCGAAATCATCCCTCCAGTCCCGGAGACTGAGTTCGGCAGACTCACAGGCCATCTGCCACAGTCGCTTCCCCTCCTCAGGCGTATACAGTTTACACACTATCCGCAAGGAACCACCGAGCACGCCCACTATCTCATCGCAACAGACAGCGATGGCGCCATCGACGGCGGGGACCGCGAGGAAAAGCCACCAGGTCCGCGACATTTCGCCGCAGCCTACCTAGACCTCTCCAAGGGTCCCGAGACCGAGATGTACCTGTACACGACCCTCGAGGACGCAGAGGACCTGGCCGCGGTGCCCGACGACGAGGTAGAGCGCGTCCTGGACCTCGCCGTCGCGCTGCTCCACCGCGGCAAGCTCGCCGCCCAGGAGGTCCTGCGCTCCGGCGCGTTCAAGCTGGCGCGCGGGTCCGGGTTCCTGGTCGGCGGCCTGCACCAGCCCACGTACGAGCTGCTCTGCTCGCGGAAGGGCATCACGAGCAGCTACTGGAACCCGCACCACGCCTGGCTTTTCCGGCTGGACAGGCTGCCGGGCGGGGGCGGCCGGGGCGGGGACGGGCCTGGGCCCGGCCCGGGGCTCAGGTGGGACGTGGTCCGGCGCGAGGACGTCCCGCTCATCGCGTCGCGGACGTATATCCCCAAGATCGAGGCGACGTTGATGAGCGAGCCGAGCGTTGGCGTTAGGGATGCCGCGGGGACGTTGGTCGCGTGGGGATTCATCGGAGTCGCCGGGACGCTGTCGACATTGCATGTTGAGGTACGAGGGTGGAGAGCTCATGAAGAGGCGTGGTGAATTTTCTGTGACGAGCTGACTTTTGTAGGAACCATACCGCGGAAGAGGATTGGCTAAGGCAGTGGCTACGAAGGTGCTGCGGGAGCACAGCTTTGGTGACGATGGCTGGGGTGAGTAACGGTGGCATTCTGCCTCATAGATCCTTCCTATCATGCTGATCCTGAGTGCCAGGCTCGGCCGATGTGCACATTGATAACGTCCAGAGCCAAGGGGTGTGCAAATCTCTCGGCGGCGAGAAGGGCTGGAGGAACTGTTGGTGAGTGTTCAAAGTTCAGACTGGCTTGACAATGTTCCGCGTTGGACTGACGAACATCACACAGGACCGTTGTCGATCTTGACAGTATACCATGAGGTACCGTCCAGCTCAGTAGGCTGACATCTAAGTCTGCTCATTGCTCTTGCTATATAGCCGGCTATCTTACTGAAATGCGGTCCCAGCTGCTTCAAGATGTTCTGTCTCGACCTCCTTGTAGCACGACAGGGTACCACCACGTTTTAATGATTCTTAAGCAGCAAGTGTTAGCCGGTGAACTTCCTGGAAGAAGAATTTCAAATCATCCGGCTTAACGAATGGGGTGATTCCATGCCCCAGGTTCACAATCCATCCCTGCTTCCTCTCTGCCCAGCCGAAGCCCTCCACCATGTTCTTCACCGTCTCCGTTATGGCCTCGTGAGAGCCATACAAGACACCGGGGTCGGCGTTGCCCTGGAGCACGATTTTTCGGTCGCCGCGCGTCTTCGCTGCATCTGCAGGGTCGTGGAGCCAGTCCAGGCCGACGACATTGTAATCTGAATCACACATTGCATCCAAGGCATACCACGCCCCCTTGGGATAAGCAATCATAGGCACTGGCTCCAGATCCAGGGACTTCAGCTTCTTTGGGAGATTCTCGGCTATGTATCGCAGGTATGGCGCCGAGAACTCGTTGAAAGTAGCTGGGGAGAGCTCACCGGCCCATGAGTCGAAAACTTGCACGAGCTACAATCATAAGTCAGCTGTGTGGAAATGCGCATTACGCCGCCGAGGCCTTTTTCAGACATACCTGGGCACCAGCCTCGACCTGATGTGCGAGATGGTCGACACATAGCTCCGCAATCTTCTGTAGCAGCAACTTTGACTGCTCTGGGTACTTGTAGATCCATGTCTTGCTCTCCTTGAACATCTTTGTGCCGCCGCCCTCAGTCATGTAACAGAGCAGCGTCCACGGTGCGCCACAGAAACCAATGAGTGGCACGCGCCCCTGCAGCTTCTTCTTAGTCAGGGTGATCGCCTTGTAGACATAGTCAAGCTCCTTGGTGACGTCGACCTGGCGCTGCAGAACCTCGGCGTACTGTTTGTCGTCGGGCGACCTGAGCGGGTTGGGGAAGTTCGGGCCCTTCTTGTCGACCATCTCCACGACCATTCCCATGGCCTGTGGTATGACGAGGATGTCGGAGAAAATGATGGCGGCATCGAGGAGCCCTGCGAAGCGCTCGACGGGCTGGAGGGTCAAGGTAGAGGCGACCTCGGGGTCGCGGCAGCATTCGAAGAAGTCCCGGTTACCCTTGGCCTCGTGGTATTCGGGGAGGTATCGGCCGGCTGTTCACATTGGCCCCAGAAATCAGCCAAGTTGGTCGGGGTCCATTCATGGGCAGCGCAGCTGCCTAGGATCGTGAGTTCTGTACCTTGGCGCATCACCCATACGGGGGGTCGCTCAACCTTCTCGCCTGCGAGTCGACGACGTCAGTTGTAGCTCGCGCTGGGGGATAACCTATAAGTTCCTAACTTGCCCCTTGCCGCCCTAAGGATCAGATCGTTCTGTAATGGCTCGAATTGCCCCATATTGTCTGCTGTTGGTAGGCGAAGTCTTTGTGGTTGTGGATGAATCCGCAGTGAGAAACTCCTAACCTCGATCCGTGGATTCCGTTGCAAGATCAAAACAGTATCAAAGCTCCAACCGAGCTCGGGGGCAGGGGTGTTGATGGTGGGGCATCCATGGCAGCTCCCGCGACAAGGCCCAAGCCCACCTTCCTTGCATATTCTGTGCAGCCAGCCACTGTGGTGCTTTCAGAGCTGACCGCAGGGAAAGCTCACTAATCTGGGGACGTCAATTTTGAAAGCAACCGCGACCACAACTACAACCACAACCACAACGCTTCGCGACTTACAGCAGCACCCCAAACATCGACCGACTACCACGGGTCCAATTGCGGCACACCAACCATCTCCGAAGGTGTAAAACACGACGTGACTAAGACAGGGTCGCCTACCCACCTGAACGCAATGATTTGGGAGATCTTTCGCCGACCGTCCCATGCCTCCGAGACCGACTGCACGATGCTGCCGAGCAACTCTGACTCAACATCACGCGCCCAATGAAGCTGTCTGGGTGACAGACGAAGTCCTCAGTCGAGCCTTCCAGCAATATGTGCACGCGACCGGGCACAAGAGACGCGCAGTCAGCTCGGCACCCGGCCCGCTCTATCATCGGCAGCGGCTTGGAAGACGGCGCATGACAGAGCTCAATTCGTTCCAATCGGCCGGGTCGATACCCGTGTGGGCTCTTCCTAATGCCCCAGATATGACAAATTGGCAATGGCAGCCGCCGAGAGCTCCGTCTTTTTGGCCCCAAATGTCGCAGGCCGAGGTCGAGGTCGAGACTGACAATGGCCCTCTACTCCCGAGACCCGAGGCCGAGATCCAGCCCCTGGTTGTGCCAGAGCCTCAGGAAACGTTGAATGCGAGAGAAACTGGGACGGCCGGAGAGAATATCATGCTGCGAACTCTGGCTGAAAGGACTCCGCCCTTAGGCCTCCAGCTGCAAGCACTACTCAATGGCGACTCTATGACTAGTCTGGACTTCACGAAAAGATATCGAGCCTTCGCCAAATCACTTCGAGAGGAAATATCAAACGGCCGCTTACGAGGACCGCAAATTTTCGAGGTTTACGACTTGGGCAGACGTGCACTCGTACGTGCCAGACGAGAAAGGCCAGATGCGGCGACGCCTTCACTTGTGCCTCTTCTTTCTTCTGTCATAGCGGGAATAAGAGCTGCGAAACAGCTGAACCCTGGCTACTTGCGCACGAATCCCCACCACTGGGCAATTCTATTAAAACATCTGGCGCGTCTGAGAGCTACCGCCAAATCAGCCCAATTATTCGCCTGGCTCATGGAAAGCATGCCGCCGAGATGTCGCTTCAAAACCAGAGGTGCAGTTCTAAATGTACTCTGTGCTTTTTTCAGAATATGGCAAGACTCATCGATCCATGGCAATCCACCAGAGGGCCTCGAGCCTGAGGCAGCCCAGGCGTTGCATCTGGCTGCAATATGGGCTGGACGAGCAGATGTATATCTCGATAGTGTGAGGTCGGAATTGGCACTGGAACGCCCCAACCATGCCAGGGCTCATTTGGAAGTTGCCGAAAATTGTCACGAGAAGGCTTCACGTTTCATGACTAAGGCGGCTCATCTGCTGTCGGACGACAGACAGCTGATATTTACTCTTGCGGACGCCCTAAAAAGCCATGATCCCACGGTCCATCGCTCACTTTTTGTGATCGCGACAAGACTAACAGGCAATCAAGAACGATGGACCAGGCTGCGCTATAACTGGCTCCAAATACTTGCTCGACTGCCGAATATCCGGCAATCTCAGTTTAAGAGACTACTTCAACTATTGCAAAAGCGTGGGCGTGGCGCATTGTCTCAGACCGAGCTCGGCGACCTGCTACTTCTTCATTGGGAAAGCACCGGAATGTTGACAGACCGAAAGGGCACCCATAGAATTTGGAAAAGACTCAGGGGGGAGGACGACACAAAAGCTATGGCTGCTCTAGCTTTTGCGATTAACGTAACTCACCCTCCGGAGCAATGTACAGCCATCTTTTGGAGCTTTTGGGACTTCACGCATCTTCGGGTTGGCATGAAGACTGTCATCAAACAAATGCTGTCTCTTTCGAAATTCCAGAACCTCAGTGTTGGGTTTCTGAAGAGGCTGGCCTGGACATCGAGGGACTATCGTGCTGCACTCCTGCTGCACGACGTACTCGTCAAGCAAAATGGAAAAGACAACAACGCTTGGGGGCCGACCTTCTGGAAGAAGTATGTGACACAAAACATAACAAGGTCGAGACATAGTCTTGTCAACCCGGTCGTCCTTATCGAGAAATTGCTGAGTTCGGCTCGGCCAGCAGAGGCAGTCTGCCAAAAGACCGGTGGCGACCCGCAGGAGCAGGGCAAAGAGCCAGACTCGAAGCATCGCCAGATCATGAGGATTAGAGAGAGCATCAAGATTATTGCTTGTGCTCCTGCTTTGACGGAAAGGCAGAAATTCCGCCATACATCGGCGTTCACGAAATACTTGGCCAATGTTCAAGGATTTCTAACAGCTCGAGATCTGGCAAGCCTTACAAATGTTATCACGCATGCTCTGAAGCGAGGCGAGGGTGGTAGTACGCAAAGACTGCGATGGTATTTGGGGATTGTCTTCGAGCAGCTAGGCGAAGAGGCTTGCATAAATGTCGGGCTGATCTTGAAACGCCGCCGCGAATGGAATGGACGACAATTGGCCGTTAGAGTAACGCCTGAAGAGCCGGTGGTGGAGCAACAAACCGCATCAGACCTTCATCGACAGCACTACAAAGGCCCACATCGTGGCAGAACTTGGCCCTTATGGAGATATCTTCTCCCAAAGAACCGGAAGAGGGACAAGTTGCGCAGGGCTAGGAAGAAGGCAAACACGAGAATCCAGAGGCTACGGATCCGTGATGAGCGACAGCATGAGACATCAGTCTGCCAGCTTCACAGGGAGGCTGAGGTTCAGCCTCTCCCTGGCGACGATGCTTTCGGTGCGCTTTGGGAAGAGTCACACCGACAGGAGATCGACCCTCGGACCTCATAGCACGAGGCGGATAAATGCAACCGAGTCCACCATATTCCGTCACCTCAAAGTTTGCTATGTGTTTTGCTTGCATGAGATCGTTGTACAATTAACTCTTGCCAGCTGGCGCATATGTCACAGGTTTGTACTGACCTCCACAGAATCAATAGCCAAGGTAACATCATCTTGAACAAAGATTACCACACCGGTCACACTACGCAAAGCATGGGGGCAGGGCCTTTTCGAGGATGACCTCCGCGCTGCTCTGCTCGCCGAGATCAAGGGGCAAGTGGAGGGGCGACTAAACAGGGCACAGAGAGTCAGTAGTGTCGTACGAGAAGCTCAGGCCTCGCCAGATCCTTCCGGTCTCTTTCGTCCTTTCCACAATGGGCCTGTACCCGGCTCGCCAACGCGGAACCAACCACCTTTCCGGAGCCCCTTCCGCCAAAGGCAGGACACAAGCACGAAGCGCCACATTGGTCTGGCTGGCCGCAGGACGGGACGCCCCCTTCACCTTATCTTAGATGATGCGGTTTACCCATTCGCCGTGGTTGGGGGTGCGCTGTGTTCCGATCCGCGCCCACGGTTGGCTCGAGGCTCTTTCTGGTGCCGCTGTGGTGGGATTGCATCGACCATGCCCAGTGCTTTGTTGTCTGTGGTTCGTTGAGTGGGCGCCTCCCAGGCAGCATACAGCCGTGCTGCCTTGTCTTTGGTGTGCGACATTAACCATGGCCACACAATGCTTCCTGGATTCACACGCGTCTTTTTTGAGCTGGATATCAAGGCCAAGTAGCCATTCCCCCAAATACAAGAGGCTGGGCTGGGTGCCCCAGGCTGCTCCTAATGCGGCGAGGTTCTATGGCAACAAAGTCACAATAATGGACCTGGTAGGCGGATTCAAGTGAGGATCTCCATGGAAGGATCTCGTCATTAGCCATGTGCAGGGACCGAATCTTGTGCGACATGAGAATCGGCGCAGCATCTTGTTTTACCAAGTCAGGCGCTCTGGCCAGTACGGTCAGGAATAGGATGGGGCCTTGCTTGCGTTGGAGTAGCCAGGAACCCTCCATCTCAACTTGTCTTGACGCGCTTTGGTGTGGCAACCTGTTCCTACCCAGTCGTCAAGCATCAGCCCTCGGGACCTTGCTCGAAGACCTCTCAACGCTCAATATCAGCTCCTCCTCGCGCCCTCAACACCATCATCTTGGGTGCCTCCATCCAGTTTGTTAGTTCATGTGTCACCCTGCATTACAAACCTACTGCGTACTGGGCTTACCCTATTTCAAGTTAGAGTTCGCGCATTGAAATTTTGAAGTCAAAGGGACCAACGAAAAGCATTCTGCCCAAAGAGCCATCATTCAAGCATAATCAGGCCATCAGCCCCGCCGCCACCAAGTAACGCCGCAAGCGGTCACTGGCTTTCCCATGTATGAGGTCAAGTAGGTATATTGATCAGTCTCAATATCGAGGTGAACAGTACGGCCGTATGGCCTAGCCCACGTCGGCCGTACGTACCATACCAGCCTCATAAGCACACTTGACCGGCCTCGTTGTGGGCTTGGCTGGGAAATTGTCCGGCGGCTGTCGACGTTGTACAGACCCTGCCAGCTGGATACCGAGATAGACGAGGCACATAGCCGGCAACAAGATCGATCTCAAGTGCAAGCCACCAGCCCTCGGAGTGGGCAGACCCAATCGTCGACACGGAGTCAAATTCTCGAACATCCAGGTGACTACCATCTGTTCGAGGGGGATATCGGTCCGAGGTTCTGCATCAGCTAGTGGAATTGTACCGTCGTGACGGAACGAGCGAGACTACTTCGTCGGTCGGCCGTCAGTCTCTGCCTGATGTGATTTCGCTTAGGTCTTTGTGCATTGCGTTTCCGCTGACACACTAGCCTCGTCTAATATTGTTACTGTCGCCCATGCTGAAGGCGGTCCAGAGCTCTAATGGAAGGTGCCGATGGAATCTCAGGACAGCGCCACAACCCTTCTCCACCATCACAACCATTGTTTTATCTTTCTGGTTCTGCTGTACCTCCATACGGCGTCAGTGGCGGTCAACACCATGTTTGTGAAGGTGCGTACGGTCACCTAGCCGGTCCCATGGCCGTAGATGGCAGCCGAGGTGGCGGAGGATCCCCTTCGATGGGCCCGAGACCCGGATCAGGAGCTGCCACGGGGACGGTGCCAACAGGTATGGTGCAGGCCTACCAACAAGACTTCGAACAAATGTGTCAGCAACAGCCGCAACAACTGCCAGGGACACCTCACCAGCAGCAGGCCCAGCAGCAGGCCCACTCGGGCTTTGCTGCCCCCGCCACCACGGGTGGCCATCCCAAACCGATTCGGCGGAGGATGCGCATGATCACATCGTGTCTCGAATGCCGGCGGCGCAAGCTCAAGTGCAACAAATCCAACCCCTGCATCAACTGCCTCAAGTTCTCCCGCGACTGTCTCTACCTGGGGCCGAAGCTTGACGAAGCCAGCCAGCTGCGCCTAACGGAGATAAAGGAGAAGGTCGGCTCCTTGGAGCGGCAGCTGGAAAGAGACGTGGCAAAGTCCGGGTCCCGTGGCTTCTACCAGCAGCGGATACTAGCCGATGACGTGGAGGGTGAGTTTGACGAGGAGCGGGATCTGGAGATTACCCCCATGGTGGCGCTTGACCTCACATACGAGGACGATGCCGACGGGACAGACGACGTTATGGACCTGGGCGTACAGGTGGGCAAGATGCGGCTGACAGAGAAGATCGGTGGCCTGAATAGGCCGAGGATATCGGAGGAGGTGAGTCTATCGGGACTCCTTGAACTGCCTTCGTCTGCTTCACAAGGAAAGCTGGGCAGCTTAGCGGTCATTGCTGTCTCGTCAATCTCGAGCTTCATTCGTAATCAGAAACATCGGGCTGACAGCTCACTAGATCCAAGCAGGGCTCTCCAGTGGCGCACAGCAACTTGACGGTGGCTTATTTCCGACGGCTGTGCCTGCACCACCGACTCAACCAGGTGCATTCTCCGACGGAATTGGCCCCGAACAATCTGTCCCCGGCTTTTTGCGGCCTGGCAGGTCTTACATACCGCCGACAAGCGGCTTGTTCTTTGGCCATGTGGTCCAGTCGCCAAGCCTGTTGACCTTTCTCCCAGCAAAACCAGCCGGCGACCACCTCCTCCAGTACTATTTCGAGAGCGTACATCCTGTAGCCCGGTGTGTACACAGGCCGTCATTCGAGACACAGTATGCAAACTTTTGGGAGGAGGCAGCAGATGGCTACGAGCCACGAGCCTCGGCCCAAGCTGTGGTGTTCGCTGCTTGGTTCAGTGCCGCCGTCGCACTTGACGAGACGGCCATCAACCGTGAATTCGGCTTGACCAAGGCCAACCTGGTAGAGAACATGAAGATGGGGACCGAGGTTGCGCTGAGCAAGGCAAACTTCCTCAGGACGACAAGGGTGGAGACTTTACAGGCCTTTGTAATGTACATGGTCAGTCGTCTTGCCGTGTGGTCTTTCTTGACAACGGACCTTTGCGCTGACCGATTACAAGATCCCACTCTGCCGGGAGGAGGTCTCACGAGCCCACTCCGTGCTCGTTGGCGCGGCAGTCCGGATGGCAGAGTGCATGGGCTTACACCGAGATGGCAGCAAAGCCTACAACCTCAATGCCTTGGATACACACGTTCGGCGCCTGATCTGGCACCAGCTGTGTTTCTTGGACATACGGACCTGCGAGGCTCAGGGGCCCAAGCCTGCTATAAGGAGGGAGGACTACGACACGTGGCTGCCGGACAACTGCGAGGAAGATCAGCTCAGCATTTCGACCCGCCAGTCGTGCGTGGCCGAGAGCTGGACCACGACGCTCTTCCCGCTGATCCGGTTCGAGGTCAACGAGATGATGCGCATAATCTGGGCCGACAGGCGGAAGCTCGAGGCGCGCAAGATCACGCTGACCCAGGTACTCACCAAGATAGAGAACTTCCGCAAGCGCATGTTCGAAAACTACAACCACCTCCTCGACGAGCGAGTCCCTCTCCAGCGGTACGCCAAGCTCGTCATGCACCTGCTCATGTACAGACTGCACGTCATGATCCTCCACCCTTACTACGCCAACACGGCCAGCCCCATGCCCCAGCGCCTGCGATCCGTCCTGATCACGAGCGGCATCACCATCATCGAGATTGCCATCCAGCTCGACACCAGCCCAGCCTTCCACCTGTGGAGGTGGTACAGCGGGGCGTACCAGCAGTACCAGGCGTCGCTGATCCTGGCGACGGAGATGTTCTACCACCCGAACCACAGGGAAGCCAACAGGATATGGCCGTGTCTGGACTACGTGTTCAGCCTGGATCAAAATCTGACAAACGAAGAAAAGGGAAAGCAGGTGCTCGAAGAGATCATGACCAAGATGGGCATCTACATGAGCATGCGGAAGACGAGGGCGCCGACCTGGACCGCGGCCGCGAGTCCGGCCCAACAGGCCGTCAAGGAGGACAATGGTGAGAGTGGTGGTGGTGGTATCGCCTCCACAGCAAGACACGCCTCGATACCCATGGTGCCTTCAGGTCAGCAGCATCCGCAACAAATGGCACCCTGCCCCGGCTCAGCGTACCGGGCCGCGCGGGCTTCTTCCACGAGGGAGGGCACGGGTGGCGCTGCTACCTCGATGCCCTCGGCGCCGATGCGAGGGCACCATTTTCCAGCGCCACCGCCAGGGTCAGGAGGTTCAGCAACGCCGACGCCTCCCCAGCCACAGATGAGCCAGCAACAACAGCGAGACACAAGTGAATCTAACCCCGAAGTGACGGGCCCATGGAGTCTCCCGCCGGCGCCGGCGCCGGACTCTGATAGCCCAGAGAACTCGAGTAGTGACGGTGGCTCCGTAGCGAGTGGCAGCGGCCTCAGAAATGAGAGCGCTGCTGGGATGGTCACGGCGATGGCGGCCGGCGCCGGCGGGAACATGGCGACGGGCAGCTTGGACAATGAATGGGTCAGTACGGTGGGACAGCGCGCACACCCATCTCTCCTTCACTCTCGTTCACTTATTTCTTGCAGTCACCTGTGTCCCATTGCATTACACACACAGTTCACTAACGAGAAGCACGGGTTGAACAGTCCACCTACCAAGAAGAGGCTATCAACGCCCTGTTCCCTTTCGACCCTCAAACCGGGGGCTTTGCGGGCTTCGGCGAGCCGATGGCGATGGGGATAAATAACAACAACTGGGCCCAGCAGACTCAGAGCCAGGCACAGATTCAAAGTGATGGCAGGGCTAATAGGGGCGGATATAATTAGGCTTCTGAACATTTGGCCGTCTTTGGTTGCCTCTTGCTTTCTCTGCGCGAGGCTTCGTTGATCGAAAACTACAACAAAAGTGGTAAAATGAGGCGGTAGAGGCACAGGGTAGACCGCATCAGTCTCAGCGCCCTAACAAAAGGAGGCAACATTTGTTGAAGTCACCGGGGTCACGAAAAGACAGGGTTGATACCTTCGTTCAGTCATTATTATACTTCTACATTATGTATTCAGGACTTTTCCGTTTTCTCTTCCCAGAATGTGAACAATCATGAAGAAGGGATAGACGTCATGCCAATGGCCATGGTCAGGAAGAGGAAGAAAATCAATCCAAGACAAAACCATTCCCCGGACTCCCGCCGTAACAAGGATATCTCGCAAGTCATCTCGTGTCTCATAAATCCACCCTGTTATTTATTGGCCGTCGCCGACCACTGACCTTTCATCTGTCCCCTTGTCCCTCTCACCCATGGAATGCCATTCCTGTTCCTTTTCATCCAATCATAACTTCATCAGATGGCTCCCTCCATACCGGGAGCCATGCCAGGAGCATCTGTCATGCTCACATTGCTCCTGTTCGGAGCCGTGCTGGGGCTGCCGCCCCTCAACAGGCTCACACCACCCGCGTCCGAAGACGGTGCCCTGTATGAATGCCTGCTCTTACTCCTTGGCCTCGCGACGATGACCTGGGCAGGACAAACGACGATCTCGTCGTCGCCCACTCCGTCGTCATCGCCCTTCTTGACGACAAGCGGGAACAGCACAACGCGGACGACGGCTCCCTGGGCTTCGAGCTCGTCGTTGTTGGTGGTGGCGTTCTTGTCGCCCGAGCGCTCATTCATCAGGGCCGAATTGAATGGGTGCGGCTCGGCCAGGTCGCCGTTGGCGTCGTAGTCAGGCTGCAGCGGCGGCAGCATCATGTACTCTGCGCGCTGGGTGCGCATCTCGACGCTCAGGTCGACCGCCTCGCGCATGACCTTGCGCAGCTGGCCCTGGATCTGATCCTCCAGGTTGGACGGAGGGGGGAGGATCATGGACAGTGTTTGGAAGACGGCCTGGACGACGGCCTCGGTGTCCTGGTCGCGCTGGTCCTTGAAGGGCTCCCGCTTTGACAGCAATGTCAGGGTCACGGCACGCCATTGGCGCACTGCCTGTGGGGGGCCAACTTCTAAGAGAAGCTTTTCCAGGTTCTTGAGTTTCTGTCTCTGTTCGCGGTCCATGCCGAACAGATAGCGGGTGAAGACAAACTCCCAGATCATGGTCATAGTCACCGACATAAAGACGTCGCGGCGTCTGACTCGGTCGTTGAGGTAGTGGTCGACGTTGGACCCATCGAGGACTGCATTGTCAAGGCGGTCTATGATCTTTTCGTCGTTCAACTCCGTGGTCAAGCGACAGGCGCGCATGTCCGAGAACTTGGAGAAGCGCAGCACCCATTGCTGCACGTGGGAGCAGAGTTGCTGACAGCGATGGTCAAAGTAGTCGACGTCCTTGATGCGCAGGAAGTCGCTGTCGGCTGGCTTGGTGGCCAGTATCTGCTTTTGCATCTCGCGAATCTGCTCCTTTGTGGCTTCGAGCTGCTCACGCAGCCTCTTGATCTCTTCATCCTTCTCTTGTATTGTCTGAGAATAGGAGCCATCACGGTCGCGGTGCTCGAGCAGCTCCCTGGTCACCTCGGCATGCTGGTTTTCGAGAAGCCGGTATCTGTCGTCGTGCTGGACTCCGTGCTGCTGGATAGCGCTGTTCAGGCCCTCATTGACCTCGGTCAAGCGCTGGACCTCCTTGCGCATGAAGTCGAGGGATTGCTTGAGGGCCTCAATCTCGGTGTCGCGCTCAGCGAGCGTGCTGGTGGCCCGGTTGGTGGTGTGGGTTTCTGCATGGGCCCTTGCATCTTGAAGGGCACGGTTCTCGGCGATGAGTTGCTCTACTCGCGACTCGAGCTCGAGAACCTGCATGCTCTGGCGGCGACGCATGCTGTGCGGTCGGGTTGGTGAGCGGGGTGAGCCCAAGCGGCCCTCGCCGACAGCCTCCTGCACAGGAATGTAGGTCAGCGGAAGTGTTCCCTGTTTTATTGAATGATAACAGGCAGGGTTTGTGAAATGAATGAAGGATCGGCTTACGTAGACATCGGCCATGTCCTTGGTGCGGACACGGCCTTCATTGGCAGTGGGGGCGGCGTTGTTGGTTCCTTGGGCAACAGCGGCTGGAGTTGTCGCTCTCCGCAGGTCGCTCGAGGCTGGGGTGGGTGTTGTAGACGGGTGAGCAGGGGGGCCTTTGTTTGCTGCGGAGAGAGCGGAGGCTGGGGAGCTGCTAGCTTGGGCGCCAAGATCGCTGTGCGACCTGTTGCTCAATTGGCTGAGCGACCGCAGGTCTCCACTCCGCGTTCGTCGGGACCGAAGCGGCGGTGTGCCAGAGTGCCGCAGCAGCGACGGGCTCTCGGCCCGGAGATTGAGCGGCTCAGGCGTTCTTGAGCGCGAGATGCCCGTGTTGGACGATGCCGCTCGTCTCTGCCGGGGCAGTGCAGATGCTCGTAGCTCGTCGGTCACGTCGGAAACACTTCTTTGGCTGGTAGCCGGGGATGGAGACGGCGATGGGGACCGAGATCGAGTCGCACTTGCCGCAAGTAGGGCTCCTCCTCCTGCGAGGGCCGCCGCCGCCTTCTTCTTGCCTGGGCTCGGGCCGAGATCTGGATACTTGCGTGACTTGGATGGTTTCTTCCGCGGCTCAGGGGTGACTGGTGCATCTTGAGCCTCCAGCACTGGGGTTGCCTCCCTGAACCGTCGTTGTGCCTCGCCTTCGGCAGTCGACGACCGCGTAGACGACCTGTCATCCGTATTGGCACCCTCGTCCTCGATGCTGGAATGCGACAGGCGTGCAGGCTGCGGGCTGAATGCGCGTGTGCCCAGAAGCCGTGGTGACGCCCCACTCGGGTCTCTCATGTGTACACCACTGTCTCGTTGCTGCTGTGCACTCTCGAATTGACGCACCCGCGGTGGGACAGGCGAGCCTGTAACAACGCCGCTATCTCGATTGACGTCTGGCGTCACTGCTCGGGGTCCTACAGGGAGCACGTGCTTACTCGACTCGGCTTCTTCCTCATGCGGCTCTTCCTGTACAGCGGGAAGCCCCCCTGACAGTGGTGAGCGGCTGAAGTCAATGACTGAGGGCCCGCTTATCGGCTCATCATCACCTTTTGTTTCGATGGTTGGTGCCAATTCCTCGGAGCTGCTCATCTTCTCAAGAACGGGGCTTCTGGATGGGGGCGTAGGCGAATCCTGCGGCTGATACAGAAACTCGTCCAAAGCTGCATCCTCACTGCTTTCAGCCCGGTCGGGGCTACCATCGGGCAATTCGCGTGGCGATCTCAACAGAGGTTGCTGCTCGTCTGTTGGAAAGTCGACAGAGGGCTGGGAGCCGAGCACCGGGCTTTCTACCGGGCTTTCTACCGGGCTTTCTACGACCACAGACTCCAAAGGGATCTCCGCTTCTCGGCTGGCTTGGTCTGGGATTTGAGGCGTAAACGTTCCGGCATCTATGTCAGGCTGTGAGCGTGGTTCACTCACATTGTCGCTCCCGGGTGTTGTTGGCTCCCTACCGTGCGAGGTCGCTGCTGCTCCCTGCCCTGAATGATACATGTCAGGACCCGATTGTTTCTCCTCAAGGTTTGTGTCATGGACGGCCCAATCATCGCCTGAATCCACGTCCAAGCGGGCGGCTCCGAGGGGCCTGTGTTCGCCACCTTCCCACATGGCAGGTTCATCGAAAAGGTCATCGTCCATGGGGGTATGGTTGTCGACATAATCAGAAACTGTCTCTGTCTTACCAGTAGCTTTCTTGGACCCTCCAAATCTCTCGGCCAGTGCGGCTACACTACCCTTCTTGGCCGGGTCTCTGGCGGCTTCGAAACTAGAAGAATCTCGTGGTGAATACTGCGGTGATCTGGGTGACGGCGGTGGCGGAAAGTGTGGTGACCTCGGGGACGGTTGCGGCGAGAGCTGTGGTGACCTTGGTGGCGGGAACTGCGGCGATCTTGGCAAGCCAGGCGATACTGGCCTCAGGTTGTTGGCGTCAGGGGACACACTCCGGGCCAAGGGAACATTGGCTCCATGTGCAGGACCCGTTTCGTAGGTGGGGGGCCATTCCTTGAGTTTCCTCTTTGTTACTGGAGGAAACGGGCCCTCGTCGTAAGATCGGCTGCTACTAGGTCGTGCAGGAACGGTGGCACTCCGTGCCAATGCACCTAGCTGCGAAGACTCGCCCGAAGGTCCTGCCTCTGTTTCTTGAACTGCTATCGAATCTGTCGAGATGTTGTCACTGGTCATCGTGAGCAATTTGGGCACATGGCCTTCGTCTTCCTGGAAAATCGACGAATGCCGGTGGATCAGTCCGAGACCGACCAGAGGGCGCTCTTCCCCTACACGTCTGTCTGGGCTCGTGTTGAGCCCGCGAGCAACTGCCGGGTGAATGTCAAACTTGCTGAAAGGCTCCTGGATAGGCTCTGCGAAATTGGCGGGCTTTGGCTTGAAATAGTCCTCGTCGTCCCACAGGTCTGGGCTGGGTTGCATCTTCTCCAGTTCCTTGCCGCGATGATCAGGCGATCTAAGAAAGCTTGAACTCTCCGCGTCTGTCCTGGGTGTCTTGTTCTGGGACTTGTCCGTACGACGAAGCCCTTCCATAGGCGTGCTTAGAGTTGGGGTCTTGTCGGCCAGCGAGCTGATGGCCTTCTTGTTATTCTTGGACTGATCGTCGCTCGGAATATCCCAGTCATCCTCAGCTGGGGACCCCTGTGCCTGAAGACTGCGTTCTCCTCCGGGCATATACAACTCAGCAGACCGATGGTCGCTGTGGTGAGATGGTGTGGTGGCGTCTTCGCTACGCCCAGTGCGCACCTCATCATTAGCACCTTCCAGCGGTAGGTATAATTCCGCCGATCGATGATCTTTACGTCCATGAGAAGCACCGGCGTCTTCAATGGCTTGGTCGAACGAACCAAATCCTCTGGCGTTGTTGTCTGGTGAAGAGATGTTTATCTTTAACGCATGGTGACCATGAGGATTCTCAAATTGGTCGTCCATAGGTTGATCGGGAGTGCTAGATCGCTCTGGAACAGGTCCACCACTCTCGACAGTCTCTACGCCTTGCGAAATGGGCGAATCCACGACTGCAGGGGTTTGGATGCCCGAGACCGATCCCGAAGAGGACTGTTTGTTCTTCTTCTTCTTGTCTTTCTTGGATTTCTTACGGGATATTGGGGTGGCCCATTCATCCTCAGCCGTGGCATCCTTCGCAGCAGATTGTCCAGTGCCTTCGGAGACCTCATGTTCCGAAGGTGGCTCGGCAAAACCGGACAACTGAGTCGCCTCCTCTTGTCCCAATGCTGGCTCCAAGACCGGGCTGGAAGTTGTCGGGATGTCTTGGGCTTGCATCTCCTCTACGGCTGAGACTTGAGACTCGCTGGGTGCGACTGGCTCGACGACATCATCTTCCCAGGCAGAAAGTGATGTTTTCTTTGCCCTTCTCTTTTCCTTCTTCGACATCTTGCGAGACAGGACGGGCGTTTCTTGCACGGGGATCTCCTGGGTCGGGGATGGCTGCTCTTCCGGCGGCGGCTGCATAGATGCCGGCTCATTCTCGGGCTCAAGTGAGCGATTCAGGTTGATCTTGTCCACATCCTCCGCCGCGGATTCGTCTCGTTGTCCAAGACCCGGGGAATTGCGCTGAGAGGAGACACCAAGTACACCGGGTGCTGGCTCATTAGGGATCTGCTGACTGTCACTTTCACGAGCGGGTGCCGTGAGTTCTGGCACACTGGATGACAGAGAGCCCTTTTTGGCCTTGCGCTTTTCCTTCTTGGACAATTTCTTAGGAATGGGCTGCCACAAGTCTTCAGCCGTCGGCTCGGGGTCTTGCTCTGCCGGTGTATCTGCTGATTCTGCAAAAGTCTGAGGTACTGAGGTGGTCAACTCAGGCTCGGTTTCAAGTGACCGGCTGAGACCAGTGTCAATTTGGACGCTCTCATTGCCAGAGTCCCTCGCGACGGGAAAATTTAAGGGCTGGTCGTCGGTCGGAGCATCCCGAGGATCAATTTCTTGCGTTACGGTCGGCAATTGCGATGGAGTTGCGAACGCTTCTGTTGATGCAATGTGAACTTCGTTGCTGTCATCGACTTTGGGGTCCAAGACTGGGCTACTGATGGTAGCGCTGGTGTCGCCCTCCTGCATTTGTGCCAAGCCAGGCGTTTCGAGCGCTTGATCGCCTGTTCCGATGACAGTCTCACCACGGTCAGCACCTGTGCTGTGTAACGTTGGTGTGGTGAGTGTATCTGTGGCGAATTCTGTACTCCCAAGATGCGGCATGTCTTCCAGAGGCGCCTGTTCAACGAGGTTGTCGCCAGTGACAGGAGCACTGTTTCCATCCTCGGCTGCCCTGAAATCTGGCTCGGGCTCTGGCTGCTTGTCCAAGCTATCTCGAGGCTGACTGGAATCACCGATGTCCAGGCTCGTTGAGCGCTCTTCCGTGTGCATGATGACATCCTGGGCCTCATTTGGTCCTCCGCTGATAGGTGTCTGAGCACCGCTTTCGACCTCAGACCACGGAGTGCTAGAACCCTTCCTCTTCTTGTCTTTCTTCTTCTTCTTCTTCTTGGACGAAGAGGTTTGTGTCCAGTCGTCAAGCTGAGGTTCAGGTTCCGGGGCTGTAACCTGCACCTCTCGTGGCGAGCCTTGAAGATCGGGAACTACTTCCTCGATGTTGCTCGGCTCTTGGACGAGGCCACTAGGCACTTCCTCCTGTTTGATGTCTTTCTCCAACGGGAATTGAGCACTAGGCGAACCGACATCGACCAAATCGAGGTTGGGGCTCACAGACTGCTTTTCTTGACTTTCCTTCGGGGCAGTAACCACATCTGAAGTATCTACCTGAATTGGCGCGGGCTCTCGAACAACGTCATCTGACTGTCCTCTTTCTTCGACCAAAAATGGCAGGCTTTGAGCTTGATCCTCGCTGATGTCGGTGATTTGGGATCGCTCCTGGTCCTTTGAACTCGACGCAGTGGCAGTCTCAACGACATCCGCGAAATTTAGGCTAGGTCGAGCTGCAAGCGTGTCTGTTCCAGTGTTTTGAATAGGACTATGTCCAGCGGTAATATCCTCTTTTAGTTTGTCGCGCTCGGGAAATCTTGTCTGGCTCTCAGGGACCGTTGAAGCCACACCGGCGCCGGCAATAGCGCCTGCGAGGAAGCCCCAGCCGTCGCTCTTTCGACCAGGTCGGCTGATTTGATCTAGCTCGACTTGAGGGTTTTCAGGCTGGGAGTCAAGCGGAGAAGTGGAGCGGAGAACCTCCGTTCCTGGCACGTGTGCGGGAGAGCGCACTTCCGTGTGCTCAGTTGGCAGGGGAGTACTCTCTATCAGTTCACTGGAGGTGATCTTCTCGGGCTCAGAAGGTTCCAAAGGCGGTAAAGTTGGATGTTGAGTGCTGCTGAGGTCGGGTTCTTGAGTCGCCGCACGCTCAGAAGTCAAAGATGCTTCGCCAAAATCGTTCATTGGCGTGACATTCCCAGAGAGAGTCTTCTTGCGCTTTTGGTCTTTCTTGGACTTCTTAGTGAAGATGAATTCGGGTTCTTCTTGCGCAAGCTGCTCCGGCTCTCGCTCCGGCTCCGGCTCTGGTGCTGGAATACTTGTGGAAGTCTCTTCAAGCGTGGACGATCTGGACGGGAGTTCTTCGCTGACGCTGTGTGGTAGGGACAGCTCCTCAGCAGATTGTATCGTCTCCAATACAGGCAACTTTGTGACCGAGGTCTCTTCCATTGTAGACGGTATTGGAGCTGGCTCTCCGGTGATGTCCAGTGGTAGAGAACGTTCCGAGACAGGTTGTCCACCTTCCAAACTCAGGGGTATCTCTGCGAGGCTGGATGGCTTCTCCAGCTCGTCTGTCGCGATTGGCGTTGCGGATCCTGAAGGCAATGATGGGTCCTCAGAAATTGTGTTCTTGCGCTTCTTTTTCTTGTCCGTTTTTGATTTCTTGGAGACGGATTGAAACTCAAGCTCTTCGTTGAAAGCAACTTGGTCTGGCTCGAATTCAGGGACGTTTGTCGGAACGATTTCTTCGTCGTTTCCTGGGACATCAGCTCCGGTGCGAAGCTCCACTTCTTGCGGCTCTGTAACACTGCTTTCCAAAGGTCGGGCTACTGAGGTCTCTTCCATCAAGTCATCGGCTATATTGGCATGGCTTGTCCCTAGAGCCGGGACGGATCTCCCAACGCTGAGGCTCATCTCTTGCTGTTCTGGAACGCTGCCCTCCAACGGCTGGCTTGTCGTAGTCTCGTCCAATTTGACGTCTTTGACTGTGTCGTCCAAGCCGAGGCTTATACTAGGTTGTTGGCTTTGTTCGACGATCATTGGTTCGGACGGGCTAGGTTGAGGTACTTCGCTGCTGCCCGGCACAGCCTCCGTCAAGCTGCGAGATTCAACGACTGGTGATTGCTCGCTGGCATCAAAGAAGGGGGTGACTGTGCCAGAGTTCTGACCACTACTGCCAGTGATAGTGCCCTTGCGCTTCTTTTTCCTGTCTTTCTTGGACTTCTTGCTCGTCACTGGCCACTCTGACTCTGGGTCTTGGGGCAGTTCAGTCACAGTGACCGCAGGCTGGTCAGATCCACCAAATGGATTGCTGATGTCGGTCTCCCGGCCAGTTCCCTCTGTCAGGTCCGAGACGAGTACAGGCTCTTGGGCTGGGGCTTGGCTGGCTTGCCCTGATAGAATCTCAGTAGCAACGACGTCCTCTTGAGCCTCCACAGCTGGGCTATCATGTCGAGCTTGGCTTAAGTCCTCGACATGAGTCCCAGGCACATCAAAATTGTCCTCGAGGGGCTTTGTTTCAACAGGATCTGTGACAGCCTCCTCGATTTGTGGCAGGCTACCTCGCCTGGATTGAGATTGATGTGCGTCCATGAAATGGCTCTCAGCAGGAAGCGGATCAACGTGGGGGCTTGCGTCCTCAACGCGAATCTGGGGTATTTGGGCGCTATCTGACTGAGCGCTGTCGAATTGAAAGCTGTCTGGCTGACTGCTGTCTGGTCGATTTTTTTCTGGCAGGATACTTCCCAGCTCTACCTGACGCTCAGATTGTTCGGCCAAATTTTCCGCAAATTGCGATGGCTCAGTGCTAGCCATTGCGTCCTCAGACGAGGTCGCAGCCTGGGGTTGGCTCGAGTCTTGTGTCTGTGACTGGACCTGGGAGCTTTCTTCGACTTTCATCGCCCCCAAGCTATCCTCCTGAAGACCGAAACTGCTGTCGACATGTGGGTGGGTGCTGGTGCTGATTTCGTCTGAAAGTTGGATCGTGTCTTCAATGGACTGTGGGTCATCGGTGCGGATCTCGCGTTTTGTTTCTTGACTGACAGGGTCGCGGATGATGTTTTCCCCTTGGAACTGGGAGCTGCTTTCCGCTTGATCTTCGACGAGAGGCGTTTCCAGGTCTGCGGTGGCTTGTTCCTCATCTCGTGGCTGGACAGCGGCGTCTGCTTCCTGAGCACGTCGTTCAGAATTGGACCTCAGAACTCTCATGCGCACTTTGTCCTTCTTGTTGGGCTTCTTCTTGCTTTCGAGCCTGGCGAGTTCAGCTTCCTCGTCTCGGATCAAGGCAGCCTCAGCTTCACGAAGGGCGAGATCCTCAGCGTCCTCGACGACTTGAGCCTCTGGTTGTGGTTCTCTTTGTTGGAGGGACTCGTCGAGCCGCGGGAGAATTTCCTCAGATGTAGGACTAGTTCCGGCGATTCGTTGGGACTGCGAAATGACGTCCTCAGACGGGCTGGCAATTTCCCTGCTGATGGGAACAGCCTCTTGAGAATCCGAAGCCAACTGTGGCGACAGCGATTCGGTGATGAGAGTGTTTCGACCAGTGCTCGCATCCTCCCCGGTCAGGATTGGTTCCTCGGTCACCGGCAAAGTGGATTCTTCTACCACAGGCTCTTCAAGCGGGCTGTCGGGGATGTGTGCTCCGGAAACGTCTTGTTCAATGGCAGAGCTTGTTTTTGCCGCGGCCGCGGCCTCCTCAGCGCGTCTGTCGACATTGGCTTTCAATTGCCTGAGGCGTGTCTTCTCCTTTGCTTTGAGCTTCTTTTTCGACTGCAACTTGGAGATCTCAGCCTCCTCATCGCGGATCAGGTCGGCCTCGGCCTCACGACGGGCTATCTCGTCTTCATCGAGGATGTCTCCGGTCTTCTCCTGTGACTCGAAATCACGCTTCTCTAGCTCCGGGATTACAACATCGGAGGGGACATCATCCAAGACTGGAAGGACAGTGGGTTCCGTCGTTTGGAGGGGCTCGATAGGGACCTTGTGCTCGCCCACAGGGTCGTCCACAGGGAGTATTGGCTCGACCAGCTCGCTGCTATGACGTTCTGGCTCCATGGTTTTGCTTGACTCCTGCAAATCACTGAAACCCATGCTATCAAACTGCTGTTCGAGCTCCAAGGGGCCTCCTTTGGCCGTCGAGGACGGGCCTTCCAACTGAGTTTCATCTTGGTAGCTTGTTGATGGCTCAATGGATGGCTCGACTGGCTGTGTACTGAGCTCGAGCTCCGCTGGCGTCGTCATACCCGAAGACTGGGTCGTTCCACCGATGATTGTGCTGCTCTTCCGCTTTTTCTTGCCCTTTTTGGACGTTTGCGTGGTGAAAGAATTGTCATCTTCCGTTGAAGCGAGAATTGGATATGGCTCTCGCAGCTCCGGCTCAGGTACCACTTCGCTAGTAGACTGCTCCAGCTCGCTGAGGTGTTGGCCCCCTAGCGTTGGCGAGCTCGGCATCGGTAGGCTTTGGATGGGTTCTCCCACGCTGGTGCTGATGAAGGGCTCCTCGGGTTGCTCCACCGAACTGACAGGAGTCGTCGATTCGACGTTTCGTTGCAGATCATCGTGTACAGCTTGTTCCGGCTCTGAGCGCTGCAATATGTCATCTGATAGATCTGTCAGGAGCTTCTCTGACACCTGCTCTTCCATAACAGGCTCATTTGGGTGTTGAACAGCTTCATCGCTTGCAGAGAGCGTGTCCTGGGATGAGCGTGGTCCAAGAACACCTGAACTCTCGTTGAGTGATTCAGAGGCAAGACCTCCTGCGCTCTCATCCTCGGCTATCCGAGGCGAAGTGTGCTCAACAGCTGGTAGGATGGAATCTTGCAAACTGCTCACGACGGGATCGATGCTTCTCTGTGAGTCTTCAAAGATTGGACTTCCGATGCGCTGAACGTCACCCGTGAACGGCTCGGGCTGTGCGGAAGCGTGTTCGTTGGCTACACCAATTGCCTTCGCATCAGAGTCATCATGGATTTCGGGCTGGGGAGAGCTGTGCTCTGCAACGATATTCAAGGGACTTGAGACCTGTTCTCCGACCTCGAGAGGGCTTTTGATGCTTTCCTCGACTTCCTTGTGATGTGTTGGTGAACTCTGAGCAACCTCATGTAAGTCTTGGTGTTGCCCAGAGCTGGTGCCAGGTTGCTCAAATGCAAGAGCTTCACTCAGCACGGGCTCACTCCCGCGGCCAGAGCCCTGCGATGCTAACGACGACCTCCGGGACGATCTCAGAGATCTGGCCCCCTTTTTCTTTCCAGTAGGACTGCGACTAGAGGCGGAAGCAAAAAGTGGCGACGCGATTCCGTCGTCGCCGCTGTGGAAGACATCGGGGGATTCATGCCGGTCGGCGCTGCCACGTGGTGACATGCTACTGCGTGATGATCGCAACCTCCTGGCGTTCGAGGACGATCTTCGGCTGCGACCGCCAACTTCAGGCTCTTCATTCTGACTTTGGGACCGGGTAGGGGTTCCAGGTACGATGGATGCTTCAGTTGTACCGGGCAAGTCTTGTGGATCGTCTGTCAGACCCTTGCCCCCACTATCTCCGCGAATATGGTACGGCGTAGATGAAATGTCTGGTTCACGGCTCATGGGAAGATCTTGCTCGAGGTTGGATTCAATGCCGGGCCCGGTATCTTGCCGAGATGCTTGGTCCGATGAAGTCGCTGGGGCGTGCGGGACGAAAGATTGATCTTCAATTGCCTTGGAAATCGTTTGCTCTTGGTTGAGTGTGTCTTGCTGCAAGCCTGAAGAGTCCCTGGGGCTTGTCACCGGAATGGAAGCGGCGCCGACGCTATTCTGCTTCTTCTTGCCCTTTTTCCCTTTCTTCTTCTTGGGCGTGCTCTCGGGCCATTCAAACGTGTCCACGGGCGTCTCTGGGATTGTCTCCATGTTCTCTGGGCCTAGTATAGGGCTTATACTCAAATCGTTGCCGGGTAATTGAGTTGACGACAGCGGCAGAGTGGCACTTGCGTCGTCAATGACAGGAGCCTCTTGCTCTGGCTCAAGTTTCTCAACGCCACGGGAATCGTCTTCGACTTGCTGTAGGCCACTGATTGGCAGCGTCACTTCAGGGTGCATATGCGCTGCAGGCGAGTCGTTGGGCACCGAGACGTCAGCGCCTTCAATAGTGTCCAAAGGTGTGTCCGGTCCCGATTTGTCGGCACCTGCAGTATGCGGAGAATGACCCTGGTCGCCTAAATCCATGGGTGCCGTCGTAACGTCCTGACTTGCCTCGAATTGGGGGACAACACTGGGCTCGGTTGGCTGATCTGTTAATTCCATGGTAGATCCTTCAGTACCTCTGGTGGGTTGGTCGTCCACGCTTGCCGTTGTTTCGTCGCGGGATCCACGTCCCAGCAAGGCCCCAACACCAGCTAAGCCTGCAACCGGCAGCATTGAGAAGGCGGATGAGATGTAGCCTGGCTTGTCTTGTCTTTCCACGGAAGGGGACTCCGCTCTGTAGGAAAGCTGCTCCGCCTCGCCGCTGCGACTGATATCCTGCGACTGGCCTTTATCGATATCCTCATCAAGGGCAGGTCTGTCCAGAGCATCCATGAAATCTGAAATTGACTCTGTAGATTCGTCACGCTGGACTAGAGGCCTTGCTCCGGATTCAAGACGTGGGGACCCAGTAGGTGTAGCGTAGCTCGACTCAAGCAATGGGCTTTGGTGCGGTTCCTCCATGAGCGATGTGTCGACATCTTTGGTTGAGCGAGGTAGACCAGAGTCAATGTGACTGGGGCCACCCACACCCTTTGAAATCGCGCCAAATTCTCGTGCAGAGTCTGGCAGCCCGGAATCGGTTTGCGTAAGCCCTTTAGGCGTAGATTCCTGAGACCCTAGAGGTACAGCCCTGGCCACCGCGGTGTCGACGAAGAGCGGCGAGGACTCAAGCCCTCGTGCTTCTATTTCAACATCGCCACCGTGGTCGGACTCAGGCGCGGTCGACCCTCTGCTCGGTGGCAGCGGCGTGTTCTCGGCGCTATCGTCATGCTCACCACTGTCAGCGCCAGCATGAGCCGAGCGCTCGATCAGGTAGAGGGGCTTGATCTCCCGAGTGCTTTCCCATGACGTCGGCCTGTCCCAAGACGGCGGCCGAGGTGACCTTTTGTTGGAAGGACTCGAGAACGTCTCCTGGGTCTGAACAGCAGGCGACTGATGCGCCGAGGTAGGATTGCTGACGACCCTGGGTGAAGACGGGATCGAAGACCGCTGACCCATGCGGAACGCAATGGGGATCGCGGTGTGGCTTGGAGACTTGAGAGGCACATCATATGCACTCCTACGGCGTGAGTGCGTCGCGAAGCCGGGACGTTTCTGGCTGCTGTCTCTCTTTTCCCGCGGCAGCAGATTTTCTTGACCGGGAGGTGTGGCAGGCCTGCTATCTGGCAGAGAAGGCAGGTCATCGCTGATATCGAAGTCCAGCTTCTGTTCCTCGCTGGGACTCGGTGGCAGGGGGAGGAAGTCGCCATACTGAGGGTCGATGGCAGGCTTGATGACCCGAGGAGTGATCTCGGGGTCCTGGAAGTCGAAGACATCGATGCCTCGACTGGGGCTGTCTGTCCGCCGCTCGGAGGGATGGTCCACATCCACGATAACGTGTTTGGTCTCCTCTTGTTCCGAGGGAGCTTCGGCGGCATCAGAGCGCGAAGCAAGGCTGCCTGCTGCAACTGCTACGGCTCCTGCTAGGCCGGCACCCGCGCCAAGAGTGCCGGCATTATCTTTTTTTGACTGGGTTTCGCTGTCGACGCCGTTGGAACCCTTCAGCAGGCCCCAGAAGCCACCACTGCTTCGCTTCTCCTCTTTGCTGCTACTCTTGTCCTGCTTGCTGTCTCTCTTGCCGTCAGGTGCTGAGACCACAGATCTTTCATCGTCATATTGCCGGCGGCTACGACCATTTGATCGGTCATCATGCCTGGTATCAGATACCACAGAAGCTACGTCCCTGTCGAGCGGCTCGTAGAAGTCCGATCTTCGTCTCTCTTCGCGGCGTCTCTCCCGCCGGTCAGAATGATCGTCAGCCAAATCGGACCCCTTGGAGTCGCGCTTCGACTTGCTTGTCCTCTGCGGTGCGTCCCACGCAATGTCTACTGGCTTGGTGTCATCGAGGTCGTCAAATGCGTCGACTGGGACCGAAACGCGCCTGTCATTCACAGGCGTATCCGCGTCATCCCAGCCAGCACTTGTTCGTTTTGACTGCTTGGATGCTCTCTTGGATTTCTTCGAAGTAGATACTTCGTCCCAGTCGTCATCACCGGCTTCTGCTGGCTGAGAAGAACGCTCTGCTTCCTCGGCGAGCTTCGCAGCGCGAGCCGCCTTTTCGATCTTGCGGTGCTCCTTCTTGCTGAGCTTTGGAGGCTCCTCTACAGGGTCTTGGGTGGGTTCAATCTTGTCGCTGCCTACAGACCGTCTCTTCTCTGATTTCGACTGTCTGCGGGAGGAGCCCTCGGCCCAATCGAAAGCCGAGCCTTTCTCACTGGCGGGCGTATCTGCCAGCTCACCAATGACATATCCAGACTCACGTGATGGTCGTGACCCATCGTTGATATCAACCAAGCCAAGGTCAGTCACGGTCTCAGAAAAAGGTTGCATGTACACCCCGGTATGCTCGTTTGAGCCGGGCGGTGAGTCGCGTCTGCGATACGCAGCGTCCTCGATGACGATGTTTGGGTCGAAACCCGTATCCTGCAACCCAGCAGCCAGCGTCGCCGCGAAATCGAGGTCATCCGCGAAAGCGCCAGGCATTTGTGAACTGCGCGGGCTGGCAGGCTTCGGCCCTGGGGCCGGCGGAACGTCTTCGGGTTCATCGTCCAGGACTCGAGATGGTGCCGTGCCCTTGGGCAGTACCTTGCGGCTGGGCGGGGAGTGTGAACTCTCTGACGACTTTGCGCCAGCAGAGTCCCTGGAGCGACTGTCACGGCTCGATAGCTCAGGGTCATCATCCTTGGACAGTGCTGCAGCGGCGGCGATTCCGGCAACAGCGGCGGCCGTAGCACCCCAACCACTGCTCCTGCTTGGCGAACTCGACCTCTCGTAGGACCGAGAGTTGCGCTCTGATGATCTGTCTGGGCTCTCGACCTCGTACTGCTGAGTCTCACTTGGGCCCCAGGAGACGCGCTTGGATGTCGGAGTTTGCGGTGCTTCAACAACCTCACCCCTCGGCGTAATGACAACATCAGGAACCTCGTCCCTCTTGGGTTCTTCGACCACTGGCTCGGGTGATCTTGACGGGGCGGATTTCTTTTTCTGACTATCCGGCGTTGGTGTAGGCACAGGTGTCGGGATGACCAGATTCAGATAAGGCCGTGGGCGTTCAGCAGACGGGTCGCGCACTTGATACTCAAATGGCCTGAAGTGGTCAAGGTCCTTGGGGCTCATCAGATTGTCAAACCTGAAATCCGCATCCGGCTCGCTGTACTTGTGTTTCTGCGGCTTATGCTTCATGTCCGGCGGCGTGACAATGCGAACGATATCGGCGCCCTTTGGCTCATTATCCCTCTCCTTGTCGTACTTCTCAACGACAGAGCGCTCCTTCGACTTGCTGCGGCTGCGGGAGCTGACCTCCCTCTCAGCCATCCTCCGGGCGTGGTAATAGGCGTTGGCTTCCTCTTGGACATTATCCTGCGTCTTACGGAGCGTGCGTCCGCGTTCAGGCTCGTCGTGGTGCCGAGCCTTTTCTGTGGCTGCGATAGCAGATGCCATATCAACTGCCGAGATAGGCGCAGTAGAGTGCATAGACTCGTCATATATGTGCTTGGCGTCACGCATCTCGTCCTCGAAGGATTCCCGGCGGCTCTTCCGGTGCTCTTCTTCTAGAGGAGGCGAGGGTGCTGGTGTTACATCGATGATGACGGGGGAAGCCCCTCTGAGCGGACTATCCCCCATTCTGAACGCATCGTCGGAGACCTGAAACTGGAAAACGTCAACACCACTCGATGAGGGGACGGCCGGGGGTTCAGCGCGGCGGATTTGGCTGTCATTAGCAGCGGCTGGCCGCTCGCCAGGCTCACTAACCCTTCTGCTTGATTCTGGTCGTTCGTAGCCGTAATCAGGTTCACTGAATCTTGAGTCGCGGTCGCGACGCCTCTTCTCTTGGTCGCGCTCCGCGTCCTCATCAGCTGCCCGGCTCCCGAGTGGCTCCGGTGCACTATCCCGCTTCGAATCACGCTTCCGCTGTTCTCGAGCCTTGTTGCGGTCCGAAAGCGCCCTCTCAAGTCTCTGTATCTCCTTCTCGAGGGCAAGTTCTTTAGCCCGGCGGGAGTCCTGCACAACGGTGTCCTCCTCGCGATGGTCATCATGCCCATACCTCTCATGGCGGCCTTGCCTCGATTCAGGGTCTCTCTCTTTGTCCTTGCCTTTACCCTTGTCACGACCGGCCATAATTGCTGCGCCGAGTGCAGCAACGCCAGCACCCACCAAGGCTGTCTCGGCAAACGTCTTATTCTCCCTGGGCTTGATTCGAGATTCCCGTGGTGAAGTCTGCTCCGAGTCGCGGATTCGTTCTTCGTCGTACATGCTACTTCGGACAGGAGCAATGGGTTTGGGAGCCTGTATGGGAAGTGGCTCGGGCCGCCGTGACGAGTGGGATGGTTCACGCGACAGAGCCGAGAAACTTGGCTGCGATGACACGAACGAGCCCGAAGCTCTCGCAGCGTCAATCCTCGAAGGGTCTGACGTCTGCACTGGGTAGACTGTCTGCATCGGCCTTGCCTCGATCGAGGCACTCTCCGCAGTGCCCGCAGAGCCTGCATACCTCTGTTCTGAGGGCCCAGGAACAGTATAGACGCTGTTCCTGTCGCCATAACCGCATGGCGTGTTGATGAGCCCGCGAAGCGAGTTCACCGGACCGAACAGCCTAGGATCAACCGCCGATGATTTCCTGTCTGGCGGCCGTATATCTTCTGGTGGCCGGGCCGATATGATTGTGGACTGCCTACTCACCGAGGACTTGGGCGGCGATGACCTGCCGAGGTCCACCGCGGCGCCGTACGCCAGACCAGAATTGCTCTCGTCACTGCTGTACTCGCCTTCAGACGCAGACTCCCACTCGTCGTCGGAGGACGAGGATGACGAGTGACGGCCGTGTTTTGAGGAAGCGATCCCGCGGCTCGAAGCGGCGTATCCACCGCTGTTTTGGCGTGAGTACTTGTCCCAGGTGTCTTGCGCGGCCGGAAATTGACTTGGCGTCTTCTGTCCCCTGGCGCGCATGTCTTCCCTATTCGAGTCCCTCGCGACCTTGGCCAGCTTCCGCCCAATCTCGAGTATCTCCTCGTCGGTTTGCCGCCGCTGAGCCTGCGCCGGCCTCGCGTCCGATTTCTCCAAGCCGACTGCGCGCTCGCCTCGGGGACTGAAGTTCCGGCTCTTGGGCTTCCTCACGAAGCCCATTCCGTATGCCATATCCGAGTTCACACTCGATGACGATGAGTTGTTACCGAACCCGAATATGCCCCTGTTCTTTTTTTTCAGGCTACGCCTGCGCCGCACGCGCTGTTTGTGCTCCGAGGGCGTCTTGAAAAACGCGTTGAGGACGCCTCCCGACCGCCCGTAGCTCGGATACCACCGCGATATTTCCAGGTAGGAGGAGCTGCTGGACGACGAAAGCGACATGGCATCGGAGCTCGAGGGGGAGCCATGGCGGCTTCTTCGTGTTCGCCGGCGGTCCCGCTCGCGGTCATGAGCACGAGACGGTCCTGGCATGGACATTGGTGCTGAGGTCCGTATGTCATCGCTGCTGCGCATGGTAATTGGCCCTCCCGGCCCTCCGGGCAGGGGCTGCTGATCCGAGGGCTGGGCGGCTGGGTACTGGAATGAGGAAGAGGGCACTTGACTCTGGGGGTAGGCGTAGGAGTACGAGCTTGTGAAGGTGCTCTCTGTTGCTGTTGCGGGAGCCATGGACCCGGAGTCGGGCGCCATGGAAGGGTCATCTAGGACGAGCTGCTCTCTCGAGTCCCGCTTGGCCTTGCGCCTGCGCCGCGAGCTCTCCGGGCTCCAACGGCGACGGCGATCGCTCATGATCTCGACAGCTTTGGCGGGGTAGGGGGAAGTGGGATCTATGCTGTCGCTGTCATCGGTGTTTACGTATTATGCCTCCATCAAATTAACCGCCAGCTCTGTAGATAGGATACGGGACTCTGCGTATGTGGATGTCGAGATGCAGTGCTGAAGTAAGTGCAATTGTTTATGTACTGGGGGGTTGGTGTATAGGTCCCATCCTAGTATGGGGAAGGCTGGGAAGTATGGGGCAAGATCGAACGGACAAGGACAGGACTGGAGCTGAGCCGCAACGTGAAAAGAGCTTGGGCGCGATGGCGGTCAGGGCATCTGGGTGCAGGCTTGGGCTCCAGTTAGACCACTCCACGAGGCGAACCGCACTCGTACATGATGTGACGCTGGGGGGCAAGAGGGGGCTGGGCAATCGGTTTGTCTGCCTGTCTGCACAGTAGTCAACTGTGGTAGGCCCAACTGCTGCAGGCCTGCGGCGCTAGTCCGGAAAACGGCCACAGGATTCGTTGGCGGGCCGACCAATTATTTTGCCCGTCTTCTCGCCCAAAACAAGACCAATCATCGTAATGTCCTGCCGGCTTATCGAGCCAACAACGAGGAACATGCCTACCCACAGCACCGTCCGACTTCTCACATGAGCCGAAACTCTTCATCGAGGCGGCGAAAAACCATCCACCAGCAAATAAGCAGCACACATTGTACATACACGCCAAGCCCAATGCGACGGGACCGCCGAACCGGATCGTCAATCAATCATGAGCTGCGACAAACCTTGGTGAAAACGGCCCGTACCGACGAGTCTATACCCTGTGGTATGCAAACCCGTCGAGACAAGCCGCAGAGGTGAACAGTTCGACTGGACGAGCTTGTGAAAGTCGGTCGTGCATTGACTCGGCATTCGGCAAGAGTACCCTCTCGGGCGCACAAGACAACCAGTGAAGGATATCGTTGAATCCAGCTCGTCACGAGCATTGATTCTTCAGCGGTGCCCACAGGCGAAGCTACTGATGCTAACTTATACATATGCCGTAGTTGGTGGCGCGCGCACTTCTCGCCTCCACACAATCACCACCACCCCCCCCCCCTGCCCCTGCAGCAGATACAGCAATCGCACAGTGGGACGGACAGACAAGATTGTTCCGTATCCATCTTACATGTTGCACACATGAATACGCGACTGTTTCCCGCGAGCTCCCGAATCCTTCGTGACAGCCCTTTCCTCTTTGCAAATACTGCTTGCCGTTCGAAGGTTGATTTCGAGGGCCAATATTCTGTACATTCCACCCCTGCTGAAGAATAGGGACCTCGTTCAAATTGTCGGGGTTGATCCCTTCCAGCTCCTGTCGCGGCCTTGAAACAAGATCCCAAATCTGATTCGGATCCAACAAACGCCGGCACAATAAACCACCTGCCGTTATTCCGTCCTCGTCGTGTCCTTGCCTTCCAGCATGCCTGCTCCACGGACGTGGCATGCACCTGTTCGTGACGTGAAATGCAATTCATGCTCACGTAGTGGCGGGAACGTGAATCTGGCCATCAGGATGCGCCGTCAGGAACTGTGACGAGTATGATTGTAAACGCAGCCATCCGGATAATATGGCCTTCAAGGACTCCATCGACGAGGTCAGTGGCGTTTCAACCACTAGAGGTCCAGGCCGTCCTGGCCTCAGCTTCGTCTCGGACTAGGCTCTTGTCATTTGATCATCCCGAACGGCGGTCGACTATTTTGTCCGCTTGGAGGAGGGCACTGATGCCGTCCATCCCAGGTTCGCTCTTACCATTCGGCCGTGGTGCTGCTGCTGATGGTGCTGCTGGCGGCACTGGCGTGGATACCGGTGCCAGCCTCGACTCGTTGTATGCAGGGGAGTACGGGTGGCGGCCGACGGGGGTATGGTTTTGACTTGGTACAGGACCATGCCCCTTGAGATAGCCTATATGAATGCGGTCAGTTTGACCGTATTCATAGGCAGCGTGTGGACGGGGCTCGAACAAACCATTGATATGTGGCAGGGGTTGGTTGACCGGTGACGGGTCACTTGGAGCCCGCTCCAATGGATAAATCGCGGGCCTATCGTCGGGTGACATGGACCGACCCTGAATGGCTGGGTTTGCTGCAAAGGCAGCATCGTAGGAGGGGAACTGTTTCCCACCGGACAGGAGCGCATGTATGGGGAGTGGTCCCTCGATAGGAGTCCGTGGGAAGCTGCTGTAAGCCGAGCTTGCTGAAGACATGCTGCCCGCGGAGGACTGTTCTTTCTTCAAGGATGGCGGTCGTGATTCGCTGCCGCTTAGGCTTGGTGTGTTTGCTGGGCTGGCCGTCTGAAGACCCCTTGCCAGCAGCCCCATGCTTTGCACGGGAACTTCGCCGGAATGGGCGCCACCGTTCAGCATGGGCCGGCCTTCGAACACGTCTGATAGCGGGGGTAGGCTGCGCGATATCGCTGGGCCATCAGGACGCGGACCATCCGCATACACAGGATCGCGCCGCGGCGGGGCTGACGCCTGGGAGGAGCTGTCCCTGGGGCTCCCCGTGAGACCGGGCGACTGTTCAAGTCGGCGGTCGAAGCGGCGGTCGAAGTAGCTGGCGGCTGGTGAGGTCAGGATGGACTCCTCACCCGGGGTACGTTGAGTCATCGAAGCGACAGATGGTGCGTAATATGATTCACCATTAGAAACAATCGACCCGATTCTCTGCCGCCTTGCTGGCGGCTCGCCGCTGTGATCTCCTATACTGCCCGCCCTTGCAATCCGGCCCGAGTGGCCGTTGACGGCCGTCGACTCCCCGATATTTGGGTCGGACAGCCTCACTCTTTTGGACACCTCCCTGTCTAAGAAAATCCCGTTAGGCGAAGTCCGGGTTGGGAAGCAGCCAAACTGGTCAATCGACACCAGACTGACTCACCTTGGGGGTGATTGGCGTGTTTCGCTTTGAATTCCTGCAGATACTGAAGGTATTTTTTGTAGTCCGGGGTTTTCTTGTACTCGGCCAGGTCTCGGTTGTACTTCTCCTTGGCTGCTTGGGCGTCCCGTTCATACGGTTCCTTCTCGGCCTGAGTCAACGCTTGCCAGTTCTCACCGACCAGTTTGGCAATCTCTGTGAAAGTCAAATTTTGACCCTTGAGGTCTTCTCTCATCTCTGGAAGTAAGAGACACGATTAGTCTCATCCCGCTTGGCTCTTGCATGATCACGATGTGTCCGCTCTCAAATATATGAACATCCAATGACTTGAGTATGCGTGTTTGCCAATGGAGCCCCACGAGCAGTGTTGCGTGAGGGTAACACGTGAACAACAATGGAGAGTGAGCGTGCGTGCAACTGATGAGCACTTACTATTAGAGAATAAAACGTATGCTGACGGCGCGCGCTCCGGTGCATTTTCGTCCGGCTGCGAACAATACAGCCATTAGTTGACTGTCCCATCCACCATCAATGTCGATGGAAACGAGTGAGTGATAGGGGTTGGTGGGGAGGGAGGGGGGCACCGCCAGGCGCATGCGTCACCATGAGACTGCCAAAGTGGCCGCCCAAGCGTCTGTTCGCGCAACGTACCTTGGGATGCCTCCGATATTTTCGCTTCTGAACCACTCCATTGCTATTTTCTCGGGAGTCCGTGGATGGCAGTGAAGGTGCTTCCGGCTTCTGCACTTCGGCGCCGGCGCGGGGATCCTCGACGCTCGCCCTCGTCGGTGAGGCCAATGCCACATCGGGTGCTACCCCTCTGGCGTTGGCAATCCTTCTTTGTAGTTTCTACCGGGCTTTGTCAGTACGATTCCTGGTCCAGACTGCCCGCCGAGAGTAGGCCTCTATCTCACCCTTCGATGACCGAGTTTCACCCCCAGTGCATCCCTGTTGGCCACCGCGAACGTTAGATCGGTTGCCCAATACCCAGGTCTGCATTTCCCACAGACAGTACTCACAAGTCCGACTCGGTGATGTCTAGGATCGTCTCCCACGTATCAAAACCCTGGTCGAGAAAGACATCGAGGTATTGCGAGATGCCCAGCTCCCCAAACACCTCTTGTAATTTCGGCGACATGCAGAATATCGGTTACCGTCTCGGCATAGAAATATCGGGCACGATCAAAGCCTCGTGACGCCGGTGCTGTCTGTCCACGAAGCGAGTCCACGAGTAACAAGAGCTGCCGCCCGAGGTTCGAGGGGCCAATACGATCGATGCTCGGAATTGACCGGCCTGTTGGGGGGAGAATCCTGCTTAAATGCTTTCTGAGTCTCGAGGTGACGGACAATGTGGTCTCGCAATAGATGCTCCGGAAGTGAGTGAAAGGCGGGCGCGTCAGTTCTTGTTCGAATGCGTTGCTACGCGAGGCAGCCGGGCATGCTGTTCGGTCGAGTCAGGAATGAGGTCGGTTCTTGTCGTCGAGAGCCGTCGTACTATCTCCGAGGTAGGTAAAGTACTGATGTTGTTCAGATCCTGGGTGCTCGGTTGTGTTCCGCAGGATGAAGTGCTGGCCTGGGGGTGGCGGTGTTAGGAGGAAGAGTTGCAAGCTGTATGGGAAAGTATGGCGCTCCTGATCAGAATATTAGAAGGGCTGAACATGGGGGCTCACGGCATATGACACACTAATTAGAGTGGGCCGACGTCGAGGATCTCGATGACAGAAGGTGTGGCACAAGATGGGAAAGCTTCAAGCGTGCCCCAGGATATGGGTAAGGTGCTGCTAGGCCACATACATCGAAAATGGCTTTTCCGTCGATCAGTTCCGGATGGCCTACTTGTGGGCAATTCTAAGAAGGCTTCCTTTTCACGCGATCCCAGCAAAAGTGGCACGAGGGACGAGAGGATGTTCTCGGATCGAGATGCTGTGGGCGGGAGGGTTGCTGTACTTGGATGTCGGCGGGACTGACGAGGAGTCTGGGAACATAACGACGTAGCACGTTGCGCGAGGCCGGGGCGCGCGGGCGTGGTGGTAAAAAGGACAGGGCAGTCTGCACAGACGGTGTAAGGCCAGGCACCTCGTGGGTCACCTGTCATGGAGACGGAGAACCTACCAAAGTAAAAACGAGATACACAGAGTCAGGTACTCTCGGTGATGGAGACCTCCCAACGTCGAAAAACACGGGAGAGGGGCCTAATAGCCGCACTTGAGTGGGTTGACTGGGCAAACGGTCGGGCTGGGGCAGGCCGGGCAGGGACAGGCAAGGACAACCATGGACCCAGCCGGATCGAAATCGTCAGAAGCGTCGCCCACGCGCAGAGCAGTATGTCGTAATATCAGCCTTGGCAGTGCCTGATCCTAGACGAAAGGCAAACCAGAAAAATGTCCAAGGTCCAAGTCCTCGGGTGTCTGGGTGTGCGAAAAGAACAACAGGTGGCTGTGGACGGACAAGAGCAGCCCATCGCGATCTTAGACAGAAAACTGGGGCATAAGTACTATTATGTCAGAGGTACTTCGGCCGAATGACGCTTGCCCCCTTTGAGAAGTATATATCGACAACCCACGGACGAGAAGGCATGTCTCTGCAGTGTCGCCTGACTGCTAAGTCCAGACTGCTCCGTGAATATAGCACTCAATACTGGGTGTATATGCCGGATCGGTCGCCTTCTTCAAGGGCGGAAGGGATGGGCAAGGACAGAAAGACAGAAGACCGTCTAGAACCGGAGCAATTGGCCCCTACCCCTTCTCGTGGTTGGCTCCGGGGCGTCGACAGCGACAGGTCGCAACGACCGGTCATGCAAGACGGCTGTGAGACATCCGTGCCGCCAGGCTCGTGCTGCACAAGAAGCCAGCAACACCCATGGGTTGCCAACACCACGACTGTGTTCCTCGCGCGTCTTGTATGTACGGCGGCCGGGCGTCGTCATCATCATGGTCGCGGGCAATCTATCGACACCTCTATCGTCCCCAATCTCCCGCCATCTTCCGCCCAGGTTGTGGGTGCCACTGGTATATCACGGATGTTACCGGCCTGGTCCCATCGGCTCGATGGGCCAGCGATGCAGTGATCTGCTACATTCGAGGCAGCCAACAAGCACTACCGCTGTACAGGCCAGACATGTAGGGGAAAGATGTGGTGCCTCCTCGGGAAGAGGCCGTCGAGCTGTGAACGGAAGTCGTCGCGCACAGCAGGCACTCGGGGCTTGCAGAAAGACGAGATGCCAATTGGTGACAAAACTTGCTAGATGAGCCTTCGACTACAGTAGTTGGCATGTACGGCCGGGCACGGTGTGCTGATCGAGCACGGTGATCCTCAAAAGTCAAATTGTCATGAACGAATTGTTGTTTTCCAACCCGCAGGCCCAAAGACGGCCGGCCGAGGGTACGCGCACGGTGAAATATCCGCAAACTGGCCTGTAATGTAGAGAGAGCATCGCGGCGCCGTGGTGTTTGCCGCGTAGTGGATGCATGATGTCGCCAGTACATGGTCGAGACCACAGGTCCGGGAGTGGAAAGCTAAGAACAGCATGGTGTGTCTAGGTCAGATCTCGATCCGCCCGCAACGGCATACAGGAAACGTACGAGGGCCATGGGGATGACAATGCAGAATTCACTGGCGGAGGGATGGGCAGGATGCGAATTCACCCCCCGTCGACCAATGGACCATGGCTATTTTTGCGAATGACGCGGGAGTCTGGGGCAGTGCGATCGATGCTGGGTAGTCTGCGCCGATGGACAAGTAGTGCAACAAACCTGTTCTCATGTTGGTCGTCGACCGAGGTGATGAAGGAAAAGGGAGAGGGACAGCCATTGAGGCTGAGTTGCTGGAGGCCTGGAGGAGGTGGGGGGGGGTCACTGCTCAATGTCACGGTAGGTGGGCAGGCGCAGTCAGGCTTTGTGTACTGTGTTATGGCGTGTGGCACGCAGTATATGTACAGTATATCTCGTCCCAGCGTATTACTCGCGAGGAGGGTTTTCGATGAGTGTAGAAACGGGCGATTTCGAGGCACCTTTTGAACCCCAGCACCTCCCGGGTGAGCATCGAATCTATTGAGACGATCGTGGGCCTAGATATCCCTGTCCTAGTCTGGATAGGTGCAGCCGGCAGTCTAACACGGCACTAATTAAGTGCATACTGGTAGGCTGATCAGATAAAGTAGAGTGTGCTGGGCTGGCTGGTAAAGATACCTGAATTGTTGTTCGACACCTGGCAACCTTCGAAGGGATAGACAGGCAAGGTGGGGCGAATATCATCACCGGCAGCAGAATAGATGGTCCTCTCACCTTCAGGACGGTCTGCATCACGGTAGATACTGTTGTGGGCATCATTGCCCAATTATAATTTTTCTTCTTTCTTTCTTTTTTGCAAATCACAGGACAACGTCAAGAGAGCAGCACGTACTCCGGGAGACTACGGCGCTTTCCTTGGACGTTGAACAAAGAGGCAGAGTCGCCGAGACCCGGGCAACCTCAGTCCGCACCTAGAAACGCGTGCGCATTATGAACTAACTGCTGCACGATCTTCTACGCGAGTCTTCCAATCCGGCTTACGCGACAAAGAGCGGAAACGCGGAATTCCAAAGACTCAGGTCGAGACAGGTGGCTGCGACTAATGTCGTACTGCTTTTCCCCCCTCCCCTCCCCTCCCCCACGCCTTAGGTTGCTTGTTCGGCGAGAGCACATAAGCAAACACGGTTCATTCCTGCCGCAGTTATGCCGTATGCACATCGTAGGCGTGCAGATGGACATGCATACGCATGCGATATGTAGGGACCGAGACCGTGACTACGTGCAGCACAAAAGGAAATCGCGGGGCAAGAAGCAAAATCGTGCTGCCGGTCATGCACATCTCTGCGATAGCACGGGGCCTGATCAGTAATCAGGAGCCTGGTGCATTCGTACGTACTGCAAATCATCACCAAACCGCCACTTGGTCGGCCAGCCGGTTCATGTTGCCACAAAGTCGAGAAGTGGGTTGGGAGTTGAGGCAAAAAAAAGTCAAGAGTTCAGTTGCAACTTGGACAAAACATGCAGCTGTTGAGATCTCGATGTGTCGGGGATGCGAGAAACACACTTACCGATCCAGGAGGCGCTGGGGCTAGTCGGCCCACGGTCTAGACCACTCACTGGCGGGCATAGCTTATCGACCACACGTCCGACCATCGACCACCGAATTGTTAGGACCAGAAAACAGAAATGCCATCACAAAAAAGGTCGGGTTTCATCAGAAAAGGTGTGCGACTTACACGCCTTGCCGCCGATGTCAGCCTTGCGTCATGATCTGCGAATTTATCGATGAGTTTGTGTATGCAGCAGAAGGTGCGACGGCGGGCCGAGGAGAGGGAGCAAAAGGGGGGCGGCACCGGGGGGTGGTGTCAACAACGCTTGCTCACGCAGGATTGCCTGTTGTAGACACATCTGATTGCTATGTACCCAGGAACAGCGGCAGGAGTCACCTGTTTTTGCCTCCTTCCATGCATATGCTGTAGATATCGATACTTTCCATGTACGGTAGGTAGACCTCACTTGGTGGGGCCAGTGTCGCTGCGAGCCTCAATGGCGGTTCTGTCTATCATCTCGGACTACCTACATGCATACTATAGGCAGGTACTCAAAGATGGTACTATGGTACAGACTATGTGGCTAACTGCATGTGTACAAGTTCGCGTTAGGCAGACCGTTTGGAATCGACGACAGATGTTCTGCTAGTAGCCTAGCGCAGTCCCGGCTGCAACGCCTGGTATCAATCTGTCACTCGCTCCTGCCAAGTGATGAGTCTGTTGAATTGCCGCATCGAGGGATAGAGTGTTTTTTTTTTTTTCTTTTTTCCTTCTTCCCAAAAAAGCAATGCAGGACTGGGGAAGCGGCCATGGCTACGAAGACCTCGCCTTCCATCGAAAGCCAGCGAGACAGACTGACATGGCCACATGATGGCCATTCCTCCACCTACCACCTACTACCATAGGTAGTTCACCAGCGACCAGCCTACTGCATGGAGGTCAGCAACCGGCCACCATACGGCAACACACACACACTCATGTACATAACACAAGGCGCCCGTGCCGATCCGATGCCTCCCCCAAATTCGATGCGCATGGCGACGTTGCAGCGTGGAAATGTGGACCATCGGCTCTGGTGTTCCCGGGGCATGCAGCAGACAACCAATCATGGCTGTTGCCGGCGACGGGGCTGACCCCGCCACGCAGCAGACTGTGCCCACCGTCAGGCCGGACCTTGCAGAGCTTTCCTCCAGTACGGAGTAGCGTCGTTGACTACTGTCCGTTAGGGCGCCAGGGCGGAACGTCGATAGATACCTGACAGGTCCTGGCTTCTAGGCGGCAACAAGGTTTGGCTGATCCTAGGCAAGCAGGGTCCAAATCCTGCGTCCCCTGCCGTGTCCTGTCTCTCTCTCTGATGGTCGCAGCATACTTCAGATTCCCACTTGGTGTCTACGCTCTGACAACAGCCAGATCGACTGGCACTCCCCAGATCTCAGACGACAGCATCGAGGTATTGAGTTCGAGGCTGTCTCTATCGCATCATCATCGCCGCCGTTTTGCTTGCAAGCCAACTAACTCCTCGACAGCAATCCGGGACTCAGCAATCCGCAACCCGCAACCCGCAACCCGCAACCCGCAACCCGCAACCCAATATGCCTTCACAAGAAGCCGGCTCTAATCCTGCCCCTGGCTCATCCTCGGGCTCAGCAGACCGTCAGGCTCAGGACACACAGAGAGCTGAAGCGACAAGTCCACCCAGGACAGAGCAAGAACTAGCCCAGGTACGCACACTCAACCCAATAGCCATCCCCAAGCAAAAGCAGCACAGCCAAACCCTCGCACTCGGCTATTTTCCACAACCACGTGTTCGCACCTGCTCAAGCCCCAAACTGGATGCATTCGACGATTCAGACCCGCGCTCGTGGGGCCCTTCTCGACTTCTGCAAAGACCCTGAGGTTCTGTTCTGCAACCTGCACCCATGTTCCGGGTTGCTGCAGCAGCAAGAGTACTGCGGTAGCTCCGGCTCCCAGACGTCGCCCTGAATGGTTATTCCGCCTCGTCGCCCGGCCCTTCTATCACACACCGTGTCCCCGCATATATCATGTGCCATGCCATGTGTAATCTTCAACCCCCCCTTGCTAACAAGCAGTCTAGGCCTTCAGGGACCTCGCCCGGTAAGAAAAGATACTCCCATGAGTTCGGTCCGGATTCCATGATCAACGCGCCGGTCAGTTCGCTTTGTGCCTGGTCGGAATCGTCCCGACTTGATGGCGCGCTAAGCAGCTGCTTCATTCTTTATCAATCAGGAGAATCTAGAACTTCTGCTGCCTCCACCTGCCTTCGTCGCGTCGAGTGGCAAGCATTCCCGTCCAACCACACCACAACAGCCAGTGTTGATCCCTGACGTTGCCATCTTACTACCAAACCACTTACTCTTTGACCTTACCACGCGGATCCAGGCTCAATTGGGCTGTCAGAACAAGCCCTTGTTGCAAGTGCATGCACCAGCTTGAAGTCTAGACCCGTCTTCTATCCATTCTGATGAGACCTTGGCGTGAAGCGCGGGTGGGATTCTCCGGGTTTCCCATCCTTAGGCACAATTGCATCTTTGGATTAATGGCTTTTGCCAGCGCATTAGCATCCGCCTCCTGAGATGTGCATCTGATGTTCGACGCTGTGTCCGTCTCCCCGCTCACTCCTTGCTATCTTCAAGGGTCTCGACCGCGGGGGCTTTTGCGTCGCCACCGCTGCCGCCGCATTGCTGAGTCTGGAACATGCCGTCTCACACACATTCCGCATGCTGCCACCCCATACTCGAGGCGAAAGTCCAGCCCGTGTCAACGCGGAACGTTTCCTCCTGGGATGCACGGGACCACCCGCGGCCCAGCTGACGGCCCCCGTTTTCTTAACCCCCTGCCTTTGGCTCCCTTGTTGAGGAGCTTGTCTCTACTTCTTCCCAAAACGCTCCTACCACAATGGCGTTACACGGCCTCCTACCAACTGGTCTCAGGCTAACAGACGAACTCGCCCATGCAGCGGCGAGAATGCAGCAACAGCGCTCGAGAACAACCTAACGAACCTGGAAGGCAAGATTGATGAGCTCCTTGCGTCTTTTGAGCGTTCGGCCGCTGCATTGCCTCCGGCGGGAAACGCGAATGGCACTGATAATGGCACAAGTGGAGCTGGCGCGGATGGCGATAGCGAGACCGCGAACAAGAAATGAAGGTACATCCATCAAGCCGGCGTGGGGCTGGCGATACGATCAGTGGGTTTTGCTGGCAGGCAGGCTGGCTATTTACACAAGGCGACGATCTTGTGACAGATTCAAGTCCGGTCAAAATGATCCGGATGGGGAATGACAGATAGTGCATCCCCCCCCCCACGTTCCCAGTCCACCGTGAAATCATATCCTCTCAGTCTGCAGCAACGTGACGTCAACACGCAGTATTTTATATATACACGTCGGTATCCGATGAGTCGGATGTCTGGAAGGGCTCCGCACTGGCTGTCCTCGAGCGATCTCAGTATGAGGTCAGGCAGCGTCGATCCAACACAGGTTCGGGGTGGCGAGCGCGCAAGTCAATCAGCAAAAGACCATGCCAGCACTGTGTCTGCCGTGTACGGTCCCCTCGACGAGGAATAATATCATGAGAGGGGCTGCAGTTCCACGACACGTAGGGGAGGCGACAGCTGCTTCGTGCGAGACACCCAGGAGGAAAGTCAGAGCACGCCTCCGAATTGGCCCCATGTTCATCTCATAGGTCGGATCCGAGATCCTCGCCTGGCAAATCTCGTCTGGTGGCGTGGCTATTGTCAATTGCAGAGCCTAATGGAACCCGTTCACGGGGCAAAATGGGTGAAGGGGCCATCGCTTTTGTGCGTCTGTCTGGACACACGTCGCGTGAGGATTCGTGAGGGGGTGGCGGTTTCGAAGGTTTAACAATCGATCGATCACGATCCGCAGGACATCAAGCAGACCCTCACGATTTACTCCAGTCTGTCGTTACGAAGAGGGCCAATTGTAGGGGTGACTAAACGCTGTTCGTGATGAAACGATTCCATTAGGAAATACACCTGTCCCATATCATTTGCAATGGCTGGCGACCTGCCATCCTTAACGCGCCATTCAGGAAACCCCATCCAAACATGTAAACACAGCAGAAAGCCGGCACTGGCAGCGCGTGCCTCGATCATTATACAAAGGGAACAACCCACTGCCCAGAAGGACGAACGCTGACCATCCCGATCCCTATACACATCTCCCCCCGCCCCTTTTTCGTGCGGTGTATGCGCGTCCTGTAGTTATTCCTGTCGTGCCTTCATACATGCGAAACTCATCGTCGTTCAAAAATACACAGTGTCAGGATGGGGGAGTCTCGCCCCAGCCGCTGTATTTGGATATCATTTGATAAGCACAACACCTTCGTCAGATATCACCCTCGATGACCTGTGCATTCCAGTCTTTCCTGATCTCCAGCTCCGTCAGCTCGTTAGTCTTCTCAATGACGAGGCCCTTCTCGTTGGCCAGATGCAGCAAGCAGATGAAGCAGAAGCTGGTCGAAATGTCATCCATCACAGGTTTGGAGTAGACCTTCTGCAGGCCGTTCATGACATCTGTGAACTTGAGCGTTGGGTTCTCTGCCGAAGGTGGTGGAGGTTCCGTGCTGCCCTCCTCCGTTGCAGACGGGGGAGGCACCTGGGCAGTATGTTAATAAATGTGCCAAAGTCAATGTGATGGTGTCATGATAGACTTACCGAGTCGAGCTTCTCCATGTCCATTCCCTTCCAAAGCTCCTCCTTCAGCCTCCTGACATCCACCTTCTTTGCCACTCGTGCGTAGTTGACATACTCGGGCCGCACCCGCCTGTTCTGGGTCACCAACATGGTACCAAACGCCAGGTCTGCAGGGTTAGTAACTGTGAGACCATTGAAAGCGCCCGTAGCACCGATGGTCTCCATGGCCCTCTCCGGTGAGAACTGCTCTCGTGCGTCGGCAAACTCATCAATGTCATCGTCGTCATCGAGGCCTCCGGCGAAAGGCAGGCCGTCATCCTGGAAGAAGTTCGCGTCATAGTCGCCCTGTGGGAGCCCCATGTCTTGATCGCCGTCTTCAATGCTCTGCATTGGCGCCTTCTGCCGCGCCCAGAATGCCTCATCCATCTCGCCTTCAGGCACGTTCGGGTTGGCATCCGCGTTGCCGAAAGCGCCATGCCGCTTGCCAAAGTTCCGCCGGCGGCTCATACGGGCCTTTGGCTTGAGGAAGAGGCTAAGGAGTTGTTTAGAGTTGAAATGTTTGTCGTCAGGAAGGAGATTCCTCGTCTTAGACTTCCAATCCTTCTTGGGTAATGAAATCGTGGCATTGGAGGACGCTTGAGTGTAGAGGACATCGGCAACCGAATTATCGAGAGGGGATGTGAAGTCGATCTCAAATGGCTCCTTCTCCTTGCGTTGTTTGGTTTGTACCGGCTTGTTGACATCCTTGATCTTTCTTATCCGCCAGTGTTCGGCACTCGTCCAGTTCTTCTGCAGTGCTTGGTCGAAGTACGCCAGGATATCTTCGTGCATCTTGTCTGGTTTTTGAGCGTGCATCATAGAGACGTTGAAGTCGTCATTCCCATCGTTGTCCATCATATCGACTCCGTCGCCCTCTTCAGCACCGTCGTCGCCAAGCCCGGCATCGAAGACACGCATTTGGGGCTCCAGCGCGGCTTCTTTGGCCCAGGCCTCACCACCTTCGCCAAAAGCGACATCCCCTCCCATAGAGAAATTTCCGAGGCCTTCATCATCATCGAACCCGAGAGCGTTGTCGTCGATGTCCATGCCAGTCTTGTTGCCATAGCCAGCATCGTCCGCACCTCCCTCCTGCTCTTGTCGCCAGTCATCAGGAGCTCGGAGGAAGGGAATATCAAGTGACCCAGATGGGTCTCCGAGGTCGAAAGTTTTGAGTGAAGGACAGACGTCCAGCTCATCCAGCCGCGCCAGATCAGGGAAGAAACGTGCCGCAAGGGGGGCCAGATCAATCTCGATATCTGCGTCTTCTTCCTGTTCCTCGACTGTCTTCATGGTGACATCCTCCAGTTCCTCTTCCTCCTCCTCCTCTTCTTCAACATCGTCGTCTTCACCGTCGTCTTCGCCCTCGGCCTGTCTCTTTCGCTTCTTCTTGGTCTCAGAACTGTCCACGGAGTCATCACTACTGTCGAAGACAATTCGTCCCTTAGAGTCGATCATAAGATGATTAAGCAGCAGTCCCTTTGCTCCACCCTCGTCGAAATCTGCCGATGCTTTCTTGAACAAGGGATCTACTGCAAACTCCAGTTCGAACTTCTTGAGCTGCAATGAAGCGAACGAAGGCGCTAAAGTTGCCTCAGACGATCGCTGAGCCTGTTTGGAAGTTCAGTCATACGCATGATTTAAGATTGCTGTAAGTTGAACGGGCCGGTGAGCTCACCTTGCGCTTGGTCTTCTTCTTGGGATTGCCGTCTTCATCCAGTTCCTCCTCGTCGGTCTCCTCCCCCTCACCCTCTTCACCGTCGCTCTTCTTCTTCTTGCTATCTCTGCTATCGGCCAGGCCACTGAGAAGCTTGCCGGTCTCGGTAGCAACGCTGTCGACTCTGCTCGTGTAAATCTTGACACAACCGTCCAATGTGCAACTGGCCTTTTGGAAGTTAACGCCGTCACCCTCCTTCAGCAGTGACATGTCGTGGAAATAGTCAATCAGGGCAAAGTTCCATGAGTTAGCGGCATTGATCTTGTTGTCGGTAGCCATCTTCATCCACTCCTCAAAGTTGGCCAAGATCGGAAGACGCTTCATAGGCGTCACCGCCGTGCCCGAAACCACAACATCGTCATCGTCGGCGCCGGCACCTGCACCGGCACTGGTACCTGGGGTCTCCCGTTGCCTTGCGCGTGGTGTCTTCTGTCGTTGGGGAGGCGACGCCGGGGTCTCGTTCTCGAGGTCATTGAGGTTGACACTTCCCTTGCGCAGAGGCGTTGTGGCAGCGGCCTTTAGTTTGTTGACATGGGCCTCCTGGAGGGCCTGGCGCGAATGCAACCGGCGCGCCTTTTCCTCGGCATCATCGTTGAGGGGGATCCTATTTCGCAGGGGTTTTGCGGTGAGCCTGAGGCCTGGCGGTGGTTTGTTTACCATGGGTGGACTTACTTGACGGGGGATTTGAAGGGTGAGTTCTGCATGGAACCAGAGGTGACTCTGCTCCCAGAACGGCTCATGCTGCTCCCGCGGGGGTTCTGAGCAGGTCGAGGCATGGTCGCGGATTGCCTTGGGTGCAAGGGCTGTGGTGGTTGACGCGATGGGGTCGGTTGATGTCAACCGGGGCGGTCGGTCGGTCGCAGACTGAATTCAAACACCACCAGCGGCAGCGGCACTGCACGATTTGTTGTCGGAGGAACGCGTCTAGGCCCGCAGAAGCGATGCTTACCTAAGGGAAGGAGGGGCAGGCCCGGTCTGGCCAGGTACGAAGTACATAATCGTGGTGCCTGGACCGTGCACGGGGGTATTAGTAACCCAGCTCGCTGGTGTGGTGAGTGCCAGGCCACTCACGGACCCCCGTTCGGCTGCAGCTTCCCCTTAGCCTGACCTGGAGCGAGCCCGCCTGACCCGCCAGATCCGCTACGCCTTTGCCTCGGACGGTGCAACTCGAAACGGGACGGCGGTTGGAGCCCTCACTGCTCAGTCCTTCGGTCCCCCAAAGTAAGTCTTCAATCCCAGACCTGAGCCTGGACTCTGGCTCCACGAGCGGGCAGGCGGGACGCAGCCGTGCATGGGCAAGGGGCATGGATGGTCTGTCTGGCTGCAGTCTGGCTGTCAAGCCGTACCGCAGTGCTGGGCTCCAAGGTTGGATGGATGGATGGTCATCCCGTCCAAAACGTCACATTCCCGTAGTGGCCACGAATGCCTGCTCGGATCGATATTTTAGTCTCACGCAGTGCTGCTACTAGCGAGTCCCACGTTTCCCCATGTTGGTGCCAATTCTGATGCCGGTGCTGTGAGAGGTTTGGGCTGCAAGAGCAAGCAAGGAGCCCACTGCGCCCCGCGAGAGACGAGAGATAAGAGAGCTCCCATAGACTCCGAGACGAGACGGCAAAGTTTGGAGAAAAGCATGGCATTTCCTCCTGTTGTCGGCAACCCTCGATTGTGCTTATTGTCCGGCTGTTTGAGTGTAGATATAGCACCCAGTGCCTGTCTTTTCCTCCACCCCGTCCCGTCCTACCTCCTATTACTATTACTACTGTGCGCTGCGTACCCTGCATCCCGTCCCGGTCGACCTCCTCCACCGACCTACCAATCCCATCCACCTGCATACGTCAGTCAGTCACGGCTTCTGCATTCGGCCTGCCTGGGATACTAGGTGCATTTCGAAATACCTGGTTTGGGTTCTGTCGCGCCAACACCGTCACCACCACTCGAGCCCAATCATTTATTCATCTGCCCTAGAAATCGCAACCACTGACACCCGACGACGACTGACTGGTTGGCCTCCGTCCTTGCATCGTTGCATTTATCGCCCCTAGCACTCATTCTTAGACTTGTTCATTCGTTTCATATCCTTGAATAGCCACCGGGCTCCCGTCACCCGACCTAGGCCACTCATCTTTATTGCCTCCAACCTCGAATGACACAGACATCCGAAAAGGGCATCACTCTCCAACATCGCCAGAGCTCACGTGCACACCTGTGGATGCTCAAGGCGACCTGATCTCGGCTTTTGCAGCCAGACCCAACATGTGCTCGCCCTGTCAGATATCAACAGCATGGCTAAACCAAAAAATGGACGGCCGCGGTTCAATCCGAGGCCGCTATGCGCCACCGTCTTCCTCATGACCTTGCTGGCCACATATTCCCTCTTCCTGAAAGACTGGTCCTCCGATTCGACCGCGCCAGCTAGTTTGTTCGCAAGAGATACCGAGGAGGTATGCGACGATGTCCACCAGGCTCATGATCAGTGCGCCTTCGTGCGCGCGAACTGCCTCGAAGATGAACCCGGCTTGTTCTCCTATCTCACCTTCTACTACTGTACCCTCGCCAAGGTGAAGCCTATAGCATTTATGCTGTTGGCTCTCTGGCTCGGCCTAATGTTCTCCACCATCGGCATCGCCGCGAGCGACTTCTTCAGCATCAACCTCAGCACCATCGCCAGCGTCCTTGGCCTGCCCGAGAGCTTGGCTGGTGTCACCTTTTTGGCCTTTGGGAATGGTTCGCCCGACGTCTTCAGCACCTTTGCTGCCATGAACTCTAACAGCGGTAGCATGGCCATAGGCGAGCTGATAGGTGCAGCTGGCTTTATCACTGCTGTTGTTGCTGGCTCCATGGCCCTCGTTCGCGAGTTCAAGGTCAGCAGGAAGACCTTTGTGCGCGACATTGTCTTCTTCATCCTCGCCGTCAGCTTCACCATGGTATTCCTCACCGATGGTAAGATGCATCTTTGGGAATGTGCCTTCATGATCGCATTCTACGCCTTCTACGTCTGTTTCGTGTTTGGGTGGCATCTGTTTTCCTCATCGAGGCAGAAGCGGCGCACCAAGCAGGCAATGGCCCACAACCATTACTCGGCTGCTTCTATTCATGCTGGGGACGAAATCGAGCCCTATCACGATGATGATGACGAAGATGACGGGACGGTAGGATCACGAAGGGCGTCCAGCTACATGCCGGACATCAGCGCCTTGGAAAATGGACCCCGGATCAACGCCGACGGGTCATCGCAGGATGACGACGACGACGAACAGAAGCGTCACATTGCATCCGAGATGACGAGCAGCATGCGCGTCAACCGTCCTCGCGGCAGAAGAAGCCACACTACAATCACTCCCATCCGACCGAGCTTGGTTGGTGCACTCGAGTTCAGGTCCATATTATCGTCCTTGCAGAGATCGCGAAATATGCGCATGGCCCCATTGACTAGAGGCTACTCTGACTACAATTCTGCAGGCCTTTTGGCTAGGAGGAATACGGATCTGTTACAATTTGAGGCACAAGACAACGACGCAGAAACAACAACACAACCGTCACTGACAAGGGATAGAGCGCTATCATCAGGAGATGCGCCCCGTAACTTTCAGAATGAAGGCATATTACGCCCACCGCTGCTCAAGACCGACCCGGCGGCGCAAGAGACACACCGCCAGCCTGGAGGTGTGGCGCACGGGCGTGCAGCCAGAACCCCTTCGATGACAACTACACATACGCGCGAAGGCAGCCTGCTCATGCCAGTGGACCAACGTGCGGCTGGCGACAGCGTGAGGGAAAGAACGCCTAGCCCCGCTGTCACAACTACGAGAGATGGCCGTCTTGCCCCGCCCGGCATCAACCAGAGGCAGCCCGGGCAGTCTCCAGAGCTGCTCCCAGGATACTCGGAGCCCACAAGGACCAAGGCTTCCACCCCGGCGCTTTCTTTGCAGATACCGAGCCCAAAGTTAGGGCCCAGCCAAGCATCCTCGCCATCTTTGTCGCCTTTCCCTGGCTACCACGACTCCCCTGTGCACGATGGCCGACGGTCTCCCCAGCGTGGCCGGTCTCGCTCTCATTCCGTTTTGCTACCACATCCGGCCCTGGAAGACGACCATATCCCAGGCCTTGACCTTCCTGAATCACCAAGACCTGTAAGATGGTGGCCTTATAACATTTTGCCGCCGCCACATGTTCTTTGGCGAACCATGCTGCCAACTTTGCAGGGTTGGCGAGAAAAAAGCATATGGGACAAGCTGTTCAGTGTCTTCTCGACACCAACGGTCTTCTTCCTGGTTGCTACGCTGCCAGTTGTCGAGACTGAGGACCACTGTGACGATTTACCTGCGGAAGATGGTCTCCAGTCATCGCAAATTCCCAATGGTTTGGGTCTCAACCCTCCTGCTATCGCAGTAGAAAATCAGACCGCGATACAGCCGGAGACGGAGTGGCAAGAATACCGCAGACGCGCACGGTCCACAAGGTCTCGATCGTCAAGCGCTTCACGATACGCCTTGAGCGCTGGTGTCACTCCTGACTTATCTCATCTTCACGAATTCCCGGGCCTTCTGCCCCCGCCAAGCCCGCAGACTGAGCAGCCCATGTCGGAAACAGGATTGGGTTCAGAGCCCACGACATTGGATGACGAGCAGGGCGGTTGGAACAGATGGCTTCTCGCGCTTCAGTTGTTCACAGGCCCTTTGTTCACGGTGTTCATCATCTGGGCTAAGTACATGGATTCACCTGTGAAGACACTGATCAAAATGATTTTGTACTCGCTTCTGATTTCACTCGTACTTCTCGCCATACTGCTTCTTTCTACCACTCCGGACACCAAGCCTCGATACCACTTCCTTTTCTGCTTCCTGGGCTTCATAATCGCAATAGCTTGGATCTCGACGATAGCTGAGGAGGTTGTCGGAGTACTCAAAGCGGTTGGCGTCATTCTCGGCATGTCCGAGGCAATCCTCGGCTTGACTGTCTTCGCCGTGGGTAACTCGGTCGGTGACCTGGTTGCCGACATCACAGTTGCGCGTCTGGGTTATCCGGTTATGGCTTTGTACGTTGCTATCCCACCCTCGGATGCATAATACTCGTCCGACCACTTTGCTAACAGATCCCAGGTCCGCCTGCTTCGGTGGCCCCATGCTGAATATTCTCCTTGGCATCGGACTCGGAGGAACGTACATGAGCATCAAGGGCGCCAAGCACCATCACAAGAAGCACCCTGATGAGCCCCTGCACTACAAGGCCTATCACATTGAGGTCACGGGCACCTTGTTCATATCCGCCATCACGGTGCTGGTGACGCTGGTCATGCTCCTCATCCTGGTCCCTACCAACAAGTGGATGATGACCAAAAAGATTGGCATCACATTGATAACGTTGTGGACTGTGAGCACCATTGTCAACGTCGTCGTTGAGGTGACGGGAGTCTGGTCAGCCGTGGCTTGACGGTATAAATCAAGCGCTAGTAGAAATAGTTACGAGCACTGTATCCATTCCGGTTTTATTACACATCAAGAAATTGGATCATGATTTGGGGTATACCATAGATTGTGCCTGCCTTCTTGTGTACATATACAACAAGCGCCTATGCAATCATAGCACAATACAAGCCTCTTTCACATTGAATAGTGGAGTTGAAATCGAGTGGTATGATCCTGCCTGTCCAAATTTGTGGTGTTTTAGTACATAGTATTCTCTGGAGTATATAGGGCGTATAACGTGTGTGCCAGAGATTGGACACATTGTCGCCGCAGCGCTCTTGCGTTTGTCCACGATATTTTGCTAAGCAGTGAGTCACCAATGTAAACAAACACAATATAAAGCATCCATTTTTTCGAAACAACTCTATTAATGGTGCAAATTATCAGGGTGTCCAGTGTCCGTTTTTCATATGCAAGTCCCAACGCGGAGAAGGTGCAGACTATCTGTTGTCATTACGGCCTGGTGGTAGATGATGGCCACCTTCGAGCTTGTACACGTGAATGGACAAGTGCTCGGCCATATTCTTGTACCTCGCGAGGTCGTTCACCAGCTGCTCGTGGTCTACTTCCACCAGCTCGCGTTGGTACTTTGAAACGGGGCGAGTAGGCTTGTCACCGTCAATAACCACGCTCTCGGTGTTGGTGCTGAGATTAGGTGCCTTAGCAAGAGACTTGATCTGGACCTAATGGCCCTCGATATGTGGTAGGCAGGCTTGAGCCATGAGCGGAAAGTCGGTAGCACCACTACTAAGGGTTGCCTTCCACTAGGGCAAGGACTAAACAGCGTGCTCCGCCAGGTGTGTCAGGCAATCTTTAGCTGCCAGAAGGGCATTGTATTCGGTGGCAACCACCTCAATTTGGCCAATCTTGGCATCTTCGACCTTGACCTCAAGTACAGCCTTGAGGGTCTTCTCCTGTGCGAACTGGCCAGGTGTTGCGGGGTTGGGCAGAGGGTGGCCAGAGGGGTCTTCTTGGCCTCTGCCTGGAGGCTGCCAGCAGGGAAACGTGGAGACTTCTTGAGACGGTCTAGTAGCTTGGATGTAAGCTGCTCGCTCATACCAATGCCTAGCGGACTCTTAAGTGGTGGGTGTCTCCACGAAGACGCGAAGTAGTGCTCTGCGGAATATAGTCGCCCTCGTCGCTGTCATTGGTCTTCGGGGTGGATAATGGCATGATGGCTTTTCCAGCGCGGCGGTCGCGCATGGCCCTGGCGCCGCCGTTGGAGTCATATCCGCTCATGGTGTTGAAGGGTCCGGGGGAAGTCGGAGGTTCAAGGTTCGACGAAGGAGCTCGTGCTGTTGTTGTAGTCCTGACTCTGTGGTTCAGTCGAATTGTCAGCCTCAACTTTAGAAGTCCTGTCTTCACACCATTGGATGGACCGGGGAATTCAATGTCGTAATTGTTCGCGTCATTCAAGACCTCAGCGTCTATCTGCGATGGCTCATCTTCCTGCAGCCCATTTTACCTGTTATCAAGACTATGGAGCGCATTCCAAACGAGTTTCACTCGAGAAGCATACTAGTTATTCTTGGATTCAAATAACGCAGCAGAAGTGTTCGCCACATGAGTCAAGAAAAGCGTATATGCAATTTATGTTCAGTATGGAAGTGTGAAAGTCCAACTATATACAAGAAGGAAAAGCTTGGCCAGATGCAGCAGAGACATCAAGTCTATCACCTCCCTTTAGAAGAAGCCCCTCTTATCCACGTGTATGTCTATAAACATCCCTTCCCAAATCCCTTTCTATGAAGCTGACTCTATCATCTTCTTTGTCTTGTCAGTGACCGGTGCTCGGCCTCAGCCTTGCCTCTAAGCCTCTCTAAGCCGTGAAGGTGGAGTTGAGCGTGCCGAACTTGATGTTGCTGTAAACAACGCTGGCATCGGGGTGAGCTGCCTCGACGGTCTCTGGCAGGCCGGCGGCTGGGTCGCACGTTCCACGGGCAACACCAGGGCCAGTCTTGTCAGGGGGGTAGGAGCTGTCGAGCCAGTTCATGCTGACCGCATGGTCATCCCACTACATTTTTGAGATTAGCATTTGCAAATAATTCTTAAACGGGTTGAAAGTCGGGGTTATGATCGGAGAGCATGCTTCAAGCTATGGTCCGAAATTGGGGCTGAAGGAACATGGTGGTGCGGCAGGAGGTGTGTGGAAAGAGGGGACAGAATATGACTGAGCCATGATGATGTTCCAGGGTGACTTACGATAGACAGAACCAGGACCATGCTCTTAAGGGCCTCACCCATCTTGGCGAGACCTCCCTTGGTCTTAAAGTAGTTGTTGTCGCCAAAGGCGGTCTTCTGCGCCTCACAGAAGCTGTCGGTGATGGAGTTGCCGGCGACGCCGGCGATGCTGGAGACCGAGTTGGGGATGGTCTTGCCGTCCTGGACGTAGAAGCGCTTGATGTCGGACAGGGCGCCGGCGTCGGTGCCGTCCTCGGTGATGAACTGGGTCACGACGGTGATGGGCTTGGAGGTGTCGACGGTCAGGCCCGTGCCGTAGAAGGTCTCGTCTCCCATGCGGAACGAGTTGAAGTCGCAGCCGTCCTTGTCGCAGAAGCCGGCGTACCGGCTGTCGCCGGCGCCGCAGTCTGCCTCGCTCTCGCACCGCGTCTGCCCGTCAACGGAGCACGGGTGAGGAGTGTATGCGGTGGAGACGAGGTTGGCCTCCCAGATGTCCATCTCGGGGCAGCACGAACCGTACTGTCCCGTTCCCGAATTCTCATCCGTTCCGTTCCATCCCTGGCTGTTGGCCTCGCCGTTGATGAACTTGACGTCCTGGGGGCACTGGGCATCGCAGTACCCGGTTCCGTACTTGGCACCGGCCTTGTTGGTCTCGTACTTAGACAGGCCACCGTCGGCGTCCATCTGCGAGAAGTAAACAGCGCCGTTGAGACCACAGGGCAGGTTGGACACGTCAACGTCGAAGGTGAACTCCTTGTTCAGCAGGTTGAACATCTTGTACTCGGTGTCAGACTCGAGGAGGTACAGACGGGAGCCCACGTTCTTGCCGTTGGTGTTGGTCTTGACGAACGACAGCTTCAGGGCGCCAGACTCCGGGGTGGTAATTCCGTAGGTGGCCTCGTAGTCTGCGCCATCGATGGCGCAGTTGGTGGCGCAAGTCTTCCCGTCAGGGCACAGAGTTGCGTCCCATTTGTTGCCAGTGTAGCAGTTGGTGTAGCCCTCGGTGGTGTGGGCCCATCGCCAGTTGGCGTCGAGCACAGCCTTGGTCGCCTCCTCTGTGCAGCCGGACTCCGAGCAGGTGGACATGGGCAGAGCCGGGTGGACCTCAGGCGTGTTGGTGCCGACTGTTGGGCGTTAGCAAATGTCGCATAACTCATGAAGATAGTGAGTGTGTGTGGCTTACCCTGCTGGCCGAGGACGACCGAGGCCAACGAGAGAGCCGCAGCTGATCGATACATCGTGATGTAACGAAGGTAGAACCGAAACCGATAGTGAAGACGAAACCAAGAAGCAACGAAGAAGTCTCTCAGAGAACTGAACAAGGAAGGAGGCTCAGGAGATGGCCGTTGAGGATGCCAGTAAACAAAACTTCCAGATTCGAAGCCGTCCTGTCCTTCTTATATACCTATGAACAGTTGAGACTATATCCCCGTCGAACCCCTTTTCCTCGAGCTTGAATCGGCTCATGGCCCTTCTGCTCCGAAGGTTAAACTGCCCACCCAGCTCTGCCAGTTGTCGATCCCCACAACCAACGGAGGCTAACCCGTAGAGAACATTGAAGGTCGTCGAGGATGTGGAGAAAGCGCAGCCACAGCCGCTGCCCAGCGGGAGATCCATGGCTTCCCGTAGCCCGTGACTCGCCCACGATGACGCCCAAGACGCGATGGCAGCAGTCAGGGCCAGGGTGGACGGCTAGGGGTGCCATCCCATCACGGCCAGCCTGGCGCAGATTGCAGTGGTGCGCGATGCATATGGCAGTAGAATGAGACTCTGCTTGGGCTGTGCTGGATGGAGGAGCTGGGACCATTGCGATTGGAGGAGGTGCCCTCGAGGGCGCATGCATTGCCGATCGTATGAGTAGGGGTCGGGACACCAAGGCGAGATAAATTAAGCGGCTCGGAGGCATGGTGACCGAGAAGTCATCTGCCATATAAACAACGCCCAAATAGGACGAGGCCCCATTACCGCGCTGTGTCCACTTGAAACGTAAGTAGCTATCCGCCAAGGCCAGGCTAAAGTGCAAACATGTGCATGCCGCTGGTCTCCTGCATGGGATGGGCTTGTCGTCCCGCTCATTCCCGGTCGATAAAATCTGGGGTCTGCCGGCGCCATACAACACGCCACAATGTGTCTGAGACAAGCCTTGTCCTGATGAGCTTGTGGCCATCAAGACCTGTGCCGAGATGACTGCCCAGCTGTTGCCCAGTAGTCATTACTACATCCTACCGATTTTCACAACGAGATCAGCTTCTGGGCCTCGTGGTGATCTGCTGCTAAGCACTCGCCCAGCGGCATGGCAGATATGGAGAGGGCTGAAGACCGGTCGAGGCACAAGACGTCGAGATGTCGAGATGCCCGTGGGCAATATCGACCGGCTGTGTCCGCCAAGCACGCAGTATGTCATCACAATATATTGGACTAGACAGAGATGGCTGCACTCCCGACGCCCGAGGATAAGCCGGTGTTTGCTGCCTCGCTTGCCAGGCGGCCGCCTACACCTATTGCACGCATGTGTGCATGTTGTCGGTGGCACGATGGACAGACAGCCAGACGCTCCTGGCTCTTTGGTCTAATGAAGGGGACGCGGGGGTCGCAAGGGGTTCGGGATACCGGGCAAAGTGAGCCGGAGGTAATCATATGCGAAGCTGAGGGAGAAACATGGAATCGTGAGTGTGATCAAGCGCCAACTCATGTAGTTGAATAAAGCTTGGGGGACTTGGGAAATTGGGCAATGATCAGCCCCGGGAAAATTACCTTCGCGTGGGGAACAAGTTCCCAAAGTCCCTAGGCAGAAGACGACCAATTCGAACGTCCCATTGCCCACACTTCGCGCGCCGACACCCGCAGCAAAGCCCAAATCTTTGTCTCCACCCACCCCCTGAACCCTGAACCAGGAACACATCGAGCCTCAAGGATCATCGGTCCATTCCTGAGCAGCAACTCACGCTCACGGGTCATCAGCCTCTTCTGAGATCGACATTCAGCCGTCTTGGGGGGAAAAACATAGTCACCTTGGTCACCTAGTCTATAGTCTACATCGAGCTTGACCGAGGCATGCTCAAGGTTGCCGCGTCAGTAAGCGCCCTGTTCCCGATTGGTATCTCCGGCGGAACAGCAGCCACCTTCGCCCTCAAACCCACTCGCTCGACTCGCTTGCCCTTGGCCTGACCTATTCGTTGGCCCCCTTCCCTTTCCCCTTCTCACCATGAGCCTCCGCTCCTCGTGGACGGTCCGCCACGCCGCCGGCGAGCCCCTGGCCGTCGTGCGCGTGCGCAACCTGCAGACCACCGTCGTGGGCCCGCAGGACGCCTGGGCCCGCGAGAGGATGCAGCAGCCGCTGCAGGTGACGGCCGAGCTGCACTTCTCGCGGCCCTTCGGCGCCGCCGCCGCCGCCGACAACGTCACCAGCGGCGACACGGTTCACTACGGCGAGCTGAGCAAGCTGATCCTGGCCTGCGTCGACCGCTCCAACCAGCACGCCGAGCTCGCCGACGCCAGCATCGACCTGCGCGTCCTGCTCGAGATGATCTGGATCGTCCTCACCGGCCGCAACGTCGACGGCGTCGACGCGGAGCCAGAGGCCGCGCCGCTCCTGGACCGCTCCCGCCTCAGGTTCATCTCCCTGACCGTCTGCCTGCCCAAGGCCTCGCTCCTGGGCGAGGGCGTCAGCCTGACGGCATCCAACGTCTATGCCCCATTCACCGTGGGGCCCGCCGCCCTGTCCATGTACGGCCTCTGCCTGAAGCTTCACAGGATCCGGGTGCCCGTCTTGATAGGCGTCAACCCCAACGAGAGGCAGGCGAAGCAGTTTGTCGTCGTCGACGTGGAAATTGACAAGCTCGATTACTACCCGGACATCTATTGCGAGCTGGAGAAGATTGTCGTCCAGGTACCGTGCACCTCTATTTGTCTAATCTTGGGGTTTCTATCCTCTTCGGAGTTTCTAATGTCCTAACCGTCTTGCTAGGTCCTGGAAAAGTCCACTTTTGAGACGCTGGAAGCTCTTGGTGCGCATCTGACCAGCACTATCGTGAGAGACTTCAAGCCCAACCCTGACGAGCTCTTCACGGGCGAGGAGGGCTGGCAGGTCAAGGTCAGCATGGAGAAGCCCACCGCTGTTCCCTTTGCCGATTGCCCCGTCGTTGAAGCCCGAGCTTCAGCACCGGTCGCCAATGGCCAGCGATCCCATCGCTAGGCTGTGAAAGCATACCGGAACTATGATATGGCCAGCCCATGATCCTAGGGAGGCGAAAATGCAGAAGTCGACCAACGATTCATGTTATCCTCGCCTCGTTGCTTGTGGGGTTGCCTTTCTGGCAGCGCGGGACGTCACCGTCTGTGACGTGTCGCACAAAGTCCGGATCGGGTTGGAACAACATGACGTGAAAATGCTCCACGGAATGAACCGACTTGAGACTCGGTGGGTTTTTAAACCATATGCACTATGGCTTTGACATCAGCTTCAATCTATTTCCTGCCAATAGCGTACAGTGACTGACCTTGTCCTGTGACACGTCAGGCGAGAAAGTCTTGTTCACAAACGCCTCGATCTTTGCCTCAGTTTCACGGTCGTCCGGCAGGTCGAACTTGGTCCAAACCACCAGATGAACAATACGTTTGTCGAGGCCATAGGGCCAGTCGTTCATCAAGATCTTGAAGTCCTCCTGACACTCGAATAGCTCGCTTCCCTGAGGCACAACCGGCTCGCTCCAGGCCAGCCTCTCTCTCAGCATAAAGTTCATGACGCTGCCATGGGCGCGCTTGAGCTCCCAGGTGTATTGGCGGTACCTTCGCAGTTCGGACGGCCACCGTTGGAAGTCGGCAAGCCTTCCTGTGCGGATTATGTCGACCACCTGCGGCCACGTCTGCACACGGTACTCGTCATCGGGTGTGCCGATGATGCTGATGTCCTTGTCGCTGATGTTGCGCAGGAATTCTGGGCATTTCTCTTGGCGGTCTTCTGGTGGGATGTTGACTTGCCAGTAAGGCAGCTGATCGGGATGTGAGTAGCTGCCCATCGCGAGATGTGGGACTGTCCGCTGTTGAGGACGACCTCTCGGACAGAGCGGTCTCTGCAGGTAGGACTAGTAATGGAAGAAGATAATTCTCAGCCTCGTAGAGATACTGCACGTGATGAATTGGCTCAGCTGGCCCCCTATCGTTTATACTGCATCAATGAGCGTGGCCTGAGACTGTGAATGGGGTCGGTGCGACCAAGTGAAGTAAGTGTGCGTTTTAATCACAGGAATGTGAACGTCATGCGAGAGAGTGAATGGGTTGCTGGGTGGGATCCTGCCGCGGAGCAACCTCATTTCCAAACAAAGCGGTCATGTCAAAAAAGGGGCCGGTCTCCCCAAGAACGACCCGGACGCAAAGAGGGCACTTCCCACCTTGGGGATACTGGTTGTGTTCACTTGGGCAATTGCGAGGAAAAGGGAAATCGAGGGAACAACCGAGAGAGGGCCCACGTGGAGAAACGGTGTGGAAGGGACAGCATGCGGCCAGAGATTACGGCATGGACAGCAAAGCGTTTTCATCATTGGCCTGCCGATCAATCCGACGGCCGCGACTGACTGCCTGGGGAGACCCAGCCTAGACGGAGCAAGCACTGGCTGGCTGGCTGCACGGCGAACCATCAGCCAGAGCATGAAGCTTCACGAGCCGCATCGTATAGCGCGTCGTGCAGCTCGTGCTGGTGTTGAGAGGACCTTGCGCCAACCTGCCCTGGACGTGCAGTAGTCTTGTACCTGGGTACATGGGATTGGTGGGAAGTACAGTAGTCTGTGGACGAGGTGTGTGGCTCGGTACCACTCACCGGCAGTGCCCAAGCATTCTAGTGAGTGGGCTGGCGGGAAGTCTCGGCACTGGATGGAATCTTGGCAGGCACAGTACAGTACTGTGTAACATCTCAGTGCATCTGGTGCAGCCTCTTGTTCGGAGATTCATCTATTCCGTCTCATCCATCTCGTCCATCTCATCTGCTTCCCTCATTTCCATCTCATTCATTCATCTACCTCAATCTACCTCATCTCACTCCATCATATTAAGTCTCCACCCCGTCTTGTCACACTCATCCGACCCGGCTCACTGGATATCCCCTTGTAAGCAGTAGAAATACATGACTGATCTTTACCAAAGCTCCTACCGTGAGATATAAGGCGTAGCTGCATGGCTTGTGCCTGGATCTGCATTTAGCATCATCAGCAGTAGCTCTTAAATCACGTGTGGGAGTTGTAAGATATATCGGGCTTGTGCTCTGCTGCTCCTTTAGGTGAAACTGGGAGAGTGCGGCCTCACGAGGCTGCCTATGTTTTCCCCAAGATCTACTGTTATCGGCATCGTATACCTATCTAACGCTGGGTCCTTGAGCGTTTACTACTGTATGAAGGGACCGCCTACGGCTTCAAAAGAGCACGTATACGGATAAAGAACGAAACCACCTGAAACTGGGAGAGCTGGAAAATTAGTGAAAGGGCTATAACATTATGTCATGAGTCGAAACTGCCCCTTCCGTTTTACAGCAGTTTTCTTAGTTCTAGAGCTATAATGCAACAGATAGGAACCAGGTGCCATATACAAGTGACCAACATGATCAAACCATTACATATTCAGGCAAATGCACATTGAGCCCCAATGCTAAAACCCAAAGACAACTTTCAAATTTCAAATCGTTGTTACAAGGTGTTCTCAATCATTATTATGTGCTTGAGCAGCACAGCACACCGCTGCTATGCCTCTAAGTTAAGGCAGAATGGGCCGATTCTTCCAGGACGGTGATCTTTGCGCATTGTAGATTAAGCGGCCCGATTAGTGATGGACGAATTCAACATCGTACTTCTCATTCCCAACCAAACATGCCAAAGCCAACTGTCTGGACGATACTTTGTGATTGAGACCGTATTGTCTGAGTCCGTGGAGACCAAGGATGGCGGCGATTACGGTTCGTCTAAATGCCCAGAGATGAGGTGTATGAGGTGTCTGACTCCGTATCCGAGTCACTAGGATCCGGGCTAGGCGGCAGTTGCCCGCCCACGTTCTTCGCCAGGGCGTGGAAGGAGTCTCGCACCGGCTTTTCCAACGCAAAGCTTAGGCCAGTCTCCAGATTCACAGCCACCTCCTCGAGCACATCCTGTTTCGAGCCATGTGGCATGCAGCATGCCGTGTACGGCCTGTCTTCGTACGGTACAGTGCGGTCGAGGATGGCAGAGTCGGCTCCAGAAGTAGACAACGATGCGCGCAGGAACGCTGCGCAAGCGCCACACAGTGGGCGGGAACTACCAAATAATGGCAGTCTCACTTTCGGGTTCTTGGTCTAAGGAGGAATAATGTTAGGAACAAGGACGCGAATGGGCATCTGCGATGCCACCGAGACAGCAGTGACGTACCCGACGGTTCACCCAGTTCTGACACAAGATCGCCTCGCTGTGGGCCTTGATTCTGAGCCCATTGTGGTGTTCTTGCTTTCTGTGGATGTTCATCTCTTGTGGCCACCACGAGTCGACTGGCCCCTCCTTCGAGGCGCAAACCATGCGATCCAGGCTTCGCATTATCTCCCTGCTATTCCAATACCTGCATCCTTTCCTTCGATCCATAAAAAATGGCCAGAGCTGAACTGCACACGACCGGGCGTCGTTCTCAAACACCTCCGCTGCGGTCCCGTCTTGGATGATGGAAATGCGAAGAGGCTTTCCTCTATTGACCGATCTGTACCATTTCACATGACGGTTCATCGCAACGTGTGCTCGCATCCAGGAGTCGATGGAACAGCAGTCATTGAAGAGCTCCCATTGAGTAGGTCGTGTTTTGAAAAAGTTCCAAACCTCAGGTTTCTTCTTCGGTGGAAATAGCTCGCTATTGCTGAACTCCGCATCCTCTGATTCGCCGGCTTGCTCGTCGGCATCAATCATGTCCTCGGGGTAGACGTATCTAGGGTCATCATCTGGAGCGCTGCCAAGCTGGGAATTTCGCCATTCAAGTGCTGTACAAGCTGACTTGACCCACCATGCCACTGACCATACTTTTCCTACAAGACTGTTCCAAGACCAACAAGCGTCTCTTAGTACATGGAATGCCCTCAGTCGTAGAGTGGCATAGTCTTCCGGCGCAGTCTTTCCCCATGGGGCGACGTACAAGAGAAATGTAACTCGCGCTATACAGAGCAATAGGACAGCCCGAGAGGATGTGAACAGCCTATGCAAGAACTGCATATGCCACTCCAGTTTTGGCTCGTCAAATTCGACCGTGTCAGAAACGAAAGCTCGAAGGTAACCGCGAGCTTCATCATCCAGTCGCTGCCACCATTGTTCCACTTGGCGCCGAGTTTGAAACCAGAATGCCCAAGAAGTCCGAAGAGCCATGGTAACTCGTTGCACTCGTTCAATGGATACCTCGTTGAGTGTGCTTCCGTAAGTGTCGCCCCAGGGTATCTGAATATCGGGGTGACGTTGCGCCCCTCGACGCAGGTCTTCAAGAACATGCTCGCCAAATTCGAGTAGCGCCTCATCGTCGATTTCCTGCAGCTGTGCTTCTTCGGGACGACGGAGCCCCAGCACCATGCAGACTGGGTGCATCCAACCCACACTGGATTTGGATATGTTTTGCAGCGCCCTTTGAATTGGTTTCGCCTCGCCCTTCAAGTCTGCTATCATGTCGGAATCCATATGATCAGGTTCTAATGTGAGCGATCCAAGTTGTTCCTATCTCTTCTTCACGCTCTCATTCTTCAATGTCGATTGGATGACTGATACTCGATATAGTTCGAAGCTCGAGGCGAGACAGTAGGTGAGTGTTTCGCGGAATGCAAATAAAAGACCGTCTTTGATCGTCTTCCACTCAGCCTTCTTTCCATCAAACCGCTCCAATATTTCGATGTGCTCTTTCAATGGAAGGAGAACCTTTTTGTTCCCGTTGCACTGTTGGGTGGTTTGCCTGATCGCGATTTTCAAAGCGTTGCTGGGCTCATTCCTCGCGAGGCGTGCCACAAGGTCCGGTCTCTCGTCTTGTTCCTTCATTTCTTGTAGAAGACTACCCACACTGTCAGTGAATCAAACAGACCATTATCATTTGGAGATGAACGTACTGTACGCACCTCCGAGTATTGTCTCCCACAGGGAGATAGGTGGCCTCATTCTCACCGACGGTGCGCAATCCCCGTTCGGCATCGTTTCCATCCACCTGGTTCTGAGTGATCGCCGTCAAAGTGTTCCTTTGGACCTCGAGGCACAGGGCAAGAACCTCGCCGGGTTTGCGGCACATCCCCCTGGCGACAACACTCAGTAGTGCCAACCTATTGGTCCTACCACTGGGCCTGGTCTCGTTCCAACCATGCCCCCGGGGCCTTCTGTTGGGGCGATAGTTCTGCAGAAGATTCAAAGTATAGGAAGCACCAATGATCGACCTCTCAGGGTCGAGGGTAACGCCGTAGCGACCCAAACGGGTCCTCTTAGGTTGGAGTTTCTTGTACTGCGTACAAGGTTCATTATTCAGTCGAGGGTCCGATTGATAATTTGTGGGGAATACTTCAGACGAAACATTTGCGTTGTTGGAAGGGAATGGGCGGTCATAGATGGTAGTAGAGTCGTCTTTCAGCCCCTCCCCAGACTCAGGTGTGATCTGAGCATTGTTCTCGACGGGCAGCAGTTGGTCCTCGATTTCGAGGAATGAGTTGTCGAAGTAGGTGTCATCGCCTCGGGAGCTGACACTGCTGCTATGTTTGGATGGCTCATAAGAAGTGTCGACGCACACACCATGGCTCTGGGTGCTACTATGCATCATGATGTAATACTCAGGATCAAGAATTGCAAAGCGGTTGTGCCAGGTGTTCCAGCGTCCAAGGCCCTTCATGTCGGGACCCCGACTGGGCCTCTCAGCACCCTTCGGGTACATCTCTCTGACTTAGTCTGTGTACTTGAGTATGCAGTTTTCTCATGGAGTCTGAAGTTACAGCATGTGTCAGCGATGACGGCCAAGGCGGCATGGGGTTTGTGTACGTACCTTGATTCACCAAGCCAGCTAGTCAAGCTGGGAAAGCTCAAATGAGGCGAACGCTCTGACCTCAAATGGAGCGTTTGTTTTGAGGCGTTTGAGGTAATTGTCGCTGTAAGGCGATGAGATTGCAGTAAACTGAAAGTGTCAGGGTTCCTTCCAACTGGGGGGGGGGGGCAGCTTGACAGCAAGTGGGCTGGCAGTTGCCTTCAATGTTGGATCTTAGTCTGAAATGATTGGAGGAAGGAGGGTCAACCGTTTGAGAGCTAGGAAGTGCAGCTGAAGGTGGTGATGGCTGGGGTGTTTGTTGAAAGCGCCGCATGCAATTGTTGTGGTCTGCAGTCAGGATCCCAATCCAGGAAGGTATGGCAGAGAGGCGACAACAGAGCGCAGTGTTGGTTGAGAGCGCTTTTCGTCACCTGTCGAAATCGAGTGCTGCCTAGTGGGCGAAGGAGGCACTGCCAAAGCTGTTTGTGATACTTGGTATTTGGCCTCAGATGTGTATTGCAGCGGGTATAGCTCTTCCAACTACCTACTGAGTGGCGCATTTACAGCACACAAAGCGGCCGAAGCTCAACACCATCCTGCGTTTGCGTCTTCTAAGCTCTCACATATTTATTCCATCTCACCAGTCTCACCTCATTCTACCACATAGAATCTCATTCTATCTCATCCCATCCCACCTTATCTGACCTTAGCTCCTTCTTTTCGATGCATCAGTTCCTAGCTGTGGAGCTATGTGGCTGGCTCTCACCTGAGCTCGCGCTGCGACGTGTACGCTGCAGCAAATGGCCTCCCCAAGCTTCCTGAGTGGCGCATGCATTCACAGCTTACAGGCGGCCGAAGCTTGACTTTATGCGTTTGCATCTCATGTCAGAGGCGGGTTCCAACGTGGTAGCGTCGAGGGCAAGAACACCTTGTCCCCCTCTCTCGCCTGGGAGGCTCGGGCGGGTCAATCTCAGACATACGAGAACGGATGGAGCCCTGTCGGGGCCGGGGCCCAGTCCATGGAGACATTCTAGAAGCTATTGACCGTTGGCAAAGCAGCTCGGATGGCACCCTCGCCTGGCCGGGCCCAAGGGGCTAGAAGGGCCCCACCACTTGTGCGTCCGGGAGTTGGACGTCGTCGTCGGCCGCCCCTGCGCAGTAGTCGTGGCCTGGCGAGCATGGCTCCCCACGTGGGGCGTTTTAGGGGCATGAGTTGATCACTGCCACGACCACTTACATGCGTGCAGCAATGCATAGTGGACATCGACCACGGGCCGCCCACGGCCGCCTCCGGGAGAACACGAGGGCCTGATATGTTTTGCTAGCTGCGTGCCAGCAGGCGCTGGAAACAGGAGGGGCTTGAACAACGACAGGATCAATCCGAACCCGAGCTGGGCATGCGAGCCGGGCATTGGTGTTGTCGAATTCCACAGTCGGCAGCGCCCTTCAACAAGCCATATTTGCTGGGCGTCGATGGGATTCGGATCCGCCAGCTTGGTTGGAGCTTCCCGAGGGGTCAAGCGCACAGGGAAGGGCGCCTAACCCGACCGAGCAACCGTCACAGCCCCATTTGCAGCGTCCCAAATTTAACGACGCCGAACTACTTGCGGGCGTGGCTGTTACCGGGACAGCCAGGACAGGCAGTCTATTGGCAATGGGTGCTCATTTCCAGGAAATCTGAACGGCAATATGATCACTGTGACAACAGCTGCCTTGACTTTTTGTGATTATTACAAGGGCCCCGTTGCATGCCGCCCGTCGACAGCTCGAGACGAATGAGTCGCTTAAATTTCCCCTGTCCCACCCAGCCCACCGGCCGGACGCCCTGTCGGGTATCGTGGCCCCTCGACAGGTTCCAAGGTTGTTTTTAGCTCCCGCTGGTCGACATGGGGGTTCCCAATCTGGCGGCGGTTGAAGCTGCCAGGTGTTGATCAGCGAGGCGTTAGTGACACATGTACTCGCCTCGTGTGTGCTGTGCGCGAAGCCTTTGAGTGCGGATCGCAGTCGAGACATCTCGGACGAGCGCAAGGCTCGGCCACCGTCGTCTTATGTCATTTAGGATTTTGGGATCTGCCCTGTCAAAAAACAAACAAAGTCCGATGATGGGTCAACTCCGCAAGAGGATCGATAAGGTCGTCTAGCCACAGGGCCGATTTCTTGTCGCTGCAGACAAATCCTTGGTCCCGTAAGATTCTCGCGCACCTCAACCTACCCGACTTGACTGCTCGCGGGCGGCCGTCGCCCCATCGGTGAGCCCGTCTTGGAGGGAGACAAAATGAGCGAAAATTGGGGGATAGCTTCTGGAGGTGTGCGGTCTGGTTGCAGCCAAGCGCCAATGTTGGGAAGATTTAATGACAGCAACGCTAAAAGCTTCGCCATTTTCGCCCCTCAACGATCTTCAATGTCACGTCGTTGGCTCGTGGGGGAAGGCCGATAAGAGTTGAATGGAACAGTGGACTGGTCTGCCAGGCCTGCGTGGAAGAGATCTTCGTGTCTTGGGTAGGCCACTACTTGCGAATAATTGAGATTGGACACATGAGAGGATGGGAAATCTCGCAAAGCCAGGACCCAGGGTGGTTATTTTGGTCAATGATCGGCCTGCTGGAGGGGATTTTGACAGGCATCCCCTCCATAGAGCTCTGCCAAAGCTTGTTTACAAGAGCGAGAATAAGAGACTTGGGTGGGAGGACGAGAACACCTTCCCCCCCCCCTGCACCGCCCTCCACGAGGTACCTCCCGCACTAACAGTATTTGACCGCTCCCACGCACGGCAGCACCAGGACCAGGACCAGCACAGCAACAGCGTGGCTTGCCCAGCTTGTCCATACCTCCAAGGTACTTGTGCTATGTATAATTGAATCTCAGCAGAGCTGCCTCCTTTCTTTTCCCGCCCCCTGGACCAGAGCACCAGAGGACCCACTGGAAATTCATCTTTAAAGTTGTCCTTGTCCACATCGTCCACGTCTGCCGGCTTGTTGTTGTCTTCTTCTTTTCCTCCTCGTCCCCGGCCTGCAAGTCCTTAGAACAGTCAGTCGAGATACCCAGATTCCTCCGAGTGTAGACATGTAAGTGCAAACACATCACTGCCCCGATACACACCTCACCACGCTATCATGGCTTCCTTGCCCCTCTGTCTCGTCCTGCTGCTGCGGGGACACACGCACCACCAAATCCAGCTGGCATTGGCCTGTCTCTCAGCTTCACAAGGGCAGTCTGCCTGTGGGGAGAGCTCTTTGCCCCCTGTCTTGTGATGTGAAGGTCTCATGGCGAGTGTTCCCACATGGGGCGCCTTTCCCAAGACTGCAGCATGCAGCCTAAGCTCAGGACTAATCGTCTGTGAGCTCTATGCCTGGGCGGCAGCATGGCGGCAACGTGGCGGCAATAGAACGCGGCACAACAGCAGCGGTGGCAGCAGTAGCGGTGGCAGTGCGTTATGAAAGGGGCAATCTCCAATTACGTCAATCCACGCTAATCATTTCTTCTGCCACAGAGACTTCGAGGGCGATCTTTGGAGCTTCCCCGCCATCAACTTTCGATATCAACACGACGCTCCCTCTCCAAAACACCAGCCTTGATCTCTCCACATTCACCTGGTGATTTCGAGAGGCTCGCGTTCTTTCTACCCGTTCAGAACCAATTTCCTGCAGAAATCAATCAAGATGGCTTCAGCAATCAAGAGTGCTCTGCCCTCCCACCTCAAGCCTAGCAGCGCAGCTGGCAACGGCGACGAGGGTGATTTCACCGGCAAGCACCATGGCAAGACCCGATCGCACATGGTTAGTACTTGAACAGTATTTGGAAATGCCCCCTTCTCCCTCGCATCTACACCGTGGGCTGTGACCCAGCCTCGATTTGAAGCTGTACTGGCCCAACTACACACGCCGTGTTAAGATGCAGGCTTGCAAGTGGGCTTGGGCCAGATCCCACCGCCCTTTCAGCCAGTACCCCATCCTCGCCCTTCGCCCAGGGGCGCTTCACCACATTCAGCCAAAGCCATCGAATTTGCCAAAATGAGGCAATGTCTCGGCTCATTTGCATACAATATCACACAATTACCAGCAGGACTTTGCTAACAGACTCATGATACAGGCTTTCGAGAATACCTCCACCAACATTGCTGCGGCACAGATGCGCAATGCGCTGACCTCCCTCAGTGAGACCGTCAAGGACCCAGATGAGAAGAAGGTAAGCAAGCGCAACATCCCAGAGGGCAATGCCAACTGTAGCTGACCCGCTTGACAGCTGTTCGAGACCGAGATGGACAACTTCTTCTCCCTGTTCCGCCGTTACCTCAATGACAAGGCCAAGGGCAACTCGGTCGACTGGGACCGCATTGCGCCCCCGGCTGAGGGCCAGGTGGTTGACTACGACGCCCTCGCCAACACCGACTCCGTTGAGTTCCTGAACAAGCTTGCTGTCCTGAAGCTGAACGGTGGTCTGGGTACCTCTATGGGTTGTGTTGGCCCCAAGTCCGTCATTGAGGTCCGTGACGGCATGTCCTTCCTCGACCTCTCGGTCCGTCAGGTCGAGTACCTGAACCGAACATACGGCACCAACGTGCCTTTCATCCTGATGAACTCGTTCAACACCAATGACGACACCGCCGCCATCATCAAGAAGTACGAGGGCCACAACGTCGACATCCTCACCTTCAACCAGTCCCGATACCCCAGAATTCACAAGGACTCCCTTCTTCCCGTGCCCAAGAGCTTCGACTCTCCAATTAACGAGTGGTACCCTCCTGGACACGGTGACGTCTTCGAGTCCCTGTACAACTCCGGAATCCTCGACACGCTTATCGAGCGTGGAATCGAGGTCATCTTCCTGTCCAACGTCGACAACCTGGGCGCCGTTGTCGACCTGCGCATCCTGCAGCACATGTTCGAGAGCAAGTCCGAGTATATCATGGAGTTGACCAACAAGACCAAGGCCGATGTTAAGGGTGGTACCATCATCGACTACGAGGGCTCCGTGCGCCTGCTGGAGATCGCCCAGGTCCCCAAGGAGCACGTCAACGAGTTCAAGTCCATCAAGAAGTTCAAGTACTTCAACACCAACAACATCTGGATGAACATCAACGCCATCAAGCGCGTTGTCGAGAACAACGAGCTCGAGATGGAGATCATCCCCAACGGCAAGTCCATCCCCGGCGACAAGAAGGGTGAGAGCGACATCAGCATCGTCCAACTCGAGACCGCCGTTGGTGCCGCCATTCGCCACTTCAGCAACGCCCACGGTGTGAACGTGCCTCGCCGCCGTTTTCTGCCTGTCAAGACCTGCTCCGACCTCATGCTAGTCAAGTCCGACCTGTACGCCGTTAAGCACGGTCAGCTGCAGATGAGCGCCAGCCGTTTCGGCGACGCGCCCCTGATCAAGCTGGGCTCCGACTTCAAGAAGGTCTCAGACTTCCAAAAGCACATCCCCTCCATCCCCAGGATCATCGAGCTTGACCACCTGACCATCACGGGTGCCGTCAACCTCGGTCGTGGCGTCACGCTCAAGGGCACCGTTATTATCGTTGCCACCGAGGGCAGCACCATCGACATTCCCCCAGGATCTATTCTGGAGAACGTGGTCGTCCAGGGCAGCTTGCGCCTGCTTGAGCATTAAGCTAGCTGTTTGTTCTGTTTTTTCCAGGCTGTGTGTCCTGTCGTTCGCATTGTGATGCCTGCGTTGCATTTGGGCCGGCCTTGTCTCGGCCGGACTTGTTTTTCTTCGCAGATGGAAGAAAAGGGACATTGGAGTTTCCTGCTGCCCAGCATTATCTTTAAAATACTACAAAAGAGCTCCTAATTCAAGAAAGTTAAATAGCCTTGTGGTCACCGTAAATTGAGATGGCACAGACGTGATTTGTCCTTAGCGGAGACCCTTAGCGGAGGCGGTAACTGGGAGCTCGGTCCGCCTGTGTGGTTGTTGCTCACAATTTGTGTAGATGTGATACTTGCACTGCCAGATAAGACGTTCTGGTTCTGAAATTGCTTGAATTGTTTCGAAGCTTCTTTATGCTCGAACATATCTGGGTATCTTAAAAGGACATTTTGACTACCACATGCATTGGTTAATGATAATATAGCCGGAGACTGGCAATAGTTGTGAGACGATGCACTACAGCAGATCGTAGCAAAGCGGCAACGGCCTCAGAGGGCGCGTGCACCACCATCACCTCTGCCTCACTTTCCTTTCTTCTTCATAGCCTCCGAACACACAGGGCAGAACCACGTGCCGCCCTGCTGTGGCTCGCTCTTGAGCCCAACGCAGGACCAGTGGAACCACTCGTACGGGCAGTCGTCGTTGTCGCAGGCAATCATGTCCCCGAAGCTGACCTTCTGACAAAGACAATATTTCCTGTCATCGCTTCCCTCGTCGTCGTCCATGTAGATGTCTTCATCCTCACGCTTCGTCCGCGGCGCATGGCCCGTACCTTCCGCTCGGCCACTTGTGACCCCGTCATTGCGCGCCGGGGTCCCGCGGCCTCCCGTCCGTGCGTCCGATTCATCCCCGCTGGCGCCGCTGTCGGCGTCGGAGAGCTCGCTGTCGGCTGTCGAGGAGGGCGAGTTTTTTGCGGTTTTCCTGACCCGCTGAAGGCCGGATTTGGGCCCGGCGGCGGGCGTGCCCTTCTTGCTGCTGCGGCCAACGCCCCCGGATGGCGTGCCCTTACGGCCCGGAACAACACCTCCCTTAAGCATGGTTCGCGGTCCGGCGCTGCCTGCCCTTTGCACACCTGTGGCTGTGTGTCCTTTCGGTGTGCCTGGTCCGAGGGAAGAGTGCCGCGCCAGACCGCTCGACGGATTCGGGAGGCTGCCCAGGCCGCTGTTAATGCGGGGTCCCTTCTGTAGGGAGCTGCTGGGGCCAGCTGACCCTTCCCGTGCTCCACGCTTCATTATCATGGTGGCTGCTGGAGAGGTGGGAGCCGACGAGGATACGTGCTGGGAAGTCTGAGCACTCCGGACTGAGGAGTTGGTATTCTTGGGTCCAACAGCACTGGCTGGGCTGGCGAGGGAACTAAGGGCTGCTGTGACAGGGTTCATCGACGAAGTAGTGATAGTGCGCACAGAGGGGGCAGAGTTGTTGGCGGCGGTTGGTCGGAGTATGGAAGGGAGGCCGTCGGGTTCGGTGAAGCCGGGCTCGTTGCGGTCGTAGAGCTGTTTTATCTGGGAGTCGAGCCATTTGAGGTGCCTGTCCATTGTGATTTGGAGCCGTTGTGTCATTTTGATCTTCTCGCTCTGAAGCTCCTCCGCCTTCTTGTAATTCTCCCGGATGGCAGGCCGGTAGTCCTTTTCCTCCTTAGGATTGGGCTCGGCGCTGCCGTTGGCCTTGATCCATTTCTGAATCTTGGAGTCCTTGTCGTCAATAATGCGGAGGCATTTTGCTATCTCGACATCCTTTGCGTGGATTTCGTCCTGGATGAACTTGATCTCCTCGGGCAGGTTGGAGACGCGGTTTGCCCACTCGTCGAGGATGAGGGCGGGGTCGAGGGCTTCGCCTGCAGGCATGTTGCCCTTGACGAAGTCGATGGAGAGGTCGTCTCTAGGCATGATGTCAACCGATGTCGTGTTCGTAGTCAATTATGTCTGTCCTATATCTGTAGGTGCAATGTGCTCATGACATGGCGCCGCGATGGGGTCTCGAGGCGGAGACGCGACAGAAGGGCACGACGCGTGGGGGCGGGGGCGTGTGCGTGGGCAGACAGAAATGTGACAGAGATGATGACTCGAACCACAGCAGGTCAGGTGAGGTTGAGCGGAGGGGAGGTGATGAAGGGGGATAAAGTGAAGGATGACAGATGGCTAGGTAGTCTTGGTAGGGCGCGGCCACATATTAGATGGCTGGAGACTGGGACGGAAGGTCCAGCTCACCTCGAGTGGGTTTTGACGACCAGGTCGGGAGGAGGTGGGAGAAGGAGCGATGGGCGGCCCGCGATATAACGGAAGAGGAAAATAAGTGGTGATGGCGCTGGATCTGGTGGATGGTGAAATTTTTATGGAGAAGGTCAGTCAGAGATCTGGATGACCCCTTGCACGTGCACCTTACCTTGGCCGGTCCGAGGATCTGCCACCTACGGACCTGTGATGGTGGGCTAGGCTCTTGCTGGCTGGCTGGCTGGCTGGCTGAATGGACAGATGGGGCGGCAGGTAACGGTACGACGCAGGACGATGCACGAGGTGCGGGACGGCGATATAGTCGTTGAAAAGAGTCGAGGCGAGATCCAGTTTCCAAGGTAAGCACTGCGTCAGGTACCGCGTCAGGCACAGGGTGGAGAAGAGGGTGGTTGATGATGCGTGTACGATGCACTCACTATAGGTATGGATGGGGCGGGATGGGAATGGGATGGCGCCTGCCCGCATGCCTCGTGTCTGCTGTGTCAGCCGAGCCTTGTTAGAGAGGGAACGGAAAAGAAAGCCAGGCAAGCTCTCGACCTCAGCCTTCCGAGAAAGCGGCCTTGTGAGGCAAAAGTATCGAGGTACTGCTGTGGGTGGCGAGAGTCCATACCGATCCCAAGTCGTGAGTACTTGCTGCAGGTTCAGTGAGGTACTATGGCCCCTAGTGCTTAGCCGTCTGGCTAACTCGATAGGGAACCCATGTGTCTGCGAACGCCCCCCAGCCGCCCACGATTCAAGATCCACTTCGAGGCGTCTGTCTGTCTTGTCTGCAAGGGCCTCAAACCCGCTCATGGCCGGCTTCAAACTTGTCTTCTTCACGAATCCTGCATTTGGCATGTGTCACACGCCCGGACCCTGATCGACCTTAAGATCCAAGATACTCTGCGACTGCTCTTGAGGAACTTGACGACAACAACGGCTTTCTACGAGTAGACGGACTCTTGAGCATTGCGCGACTGCGCCCACCATCGCCTGGACTAACTGCTACTTCTCTGGTTGCTCACGCTACTCTCACTCACTCACACCGAGAGGTCAAGGTCAGGTGGTCCCACGACTGCGAAATCATCCCTGAACCCCCTCTGAAGCGCTGGCACCAAGGCATAACGCATTGGCTTCAGTGCACTTCAGCTGAGGCCCGATGGATGGGAATCCATACGTATGGCGTCCCCCGCGGACAAACTACTTGCCACACAGGCAGACCGACGACCTGGACGAGCGCATAGTACAGGAATATGTTCCACTGGGCACTGCCACGGATGACGAGAATGCCCTCTTCTTCGCAAAGTGCAAGCGCGCTGCCGAGAAGTACAACATCACCCGGCCCAAGGGCCACACGGTCTCGTTCCACGTGAACCCCGAGATGGAGAAGCACCACTTCGGCCAGACACATCCCATGAAACCATGGCGCCTGACCCTGGCCAAGAGCCTCATCATGTCCTATGGCATGAACTTTGCCATGGACAACTACGTCTCCAGGACCGCCACGTACGAAGAGCTCAACTCTTTCCACTCCGCCGACTACCTCGACTTCCTGGCCACCGTCGCACCGGAGCCCATACCGAAGGACATTGAAAACCCTGGCACAGAGCTTAAGTTCAACCTGGGAGGATCAGATTGTCCTCTGTTCGAAGGCTTGTATGACTACTGCTCCATGTCGGCTGGCAGCTCATTAGATGCCGCCCGGAAAATATGCTCCGGGCAGTCGGACATCGCAATCGCGTGGGGCGGCGGCCTTCACCACGCCAAGAAGACCGAGGCATCAGGGTTCTGCTACATCAACGATATTGTCATTGCAATACTGCAGCTCCTGCGGTGCTTCCCTCGGGTCCTTTACATCGACATTGATGTGCATCACGGTGATGGTGTCGAGGAGGCATTCTTATCCACCGACCGGGTCATGACTGTATCCTTCCACAAATATGACCCAACCAACTTCTTCCCCGGGACCGGTGCTCTCACCGACAACGGCCCTCAGAGCGAGCACAACCCCGGCGCACACCACGCCCTCAACGTCCCCCTCCAGGACGGCGTCACCGACGAGCAATACGGCGCCCTCTTCAGGCAGGTCATCGGCGAGGTCATAGCCAAGTTCCGCCCGTCTGCCATCGCCCTGCAGTGCGGCGCCGACTCTCTTGCCGGCGACCGGCTCGGCAAGTTCAACCTGCAGGTCCAGGGCCACGGCCAGTGCGTCGAGTTCTGCAAGCAGCAGAACATCCCCATGATCCTGTTCGGCGGCGGCGGCTACACCCCGCGCAACGTGGCGCGCGCATGGACGCACGAGACTAGCATCGCCATCGACTCGGCGAGCAAGATCGACTCAACGCTGCCGCAGCACGCCCCCTGGCGTGAGCACTTCCGCCAGGACACGCTCTTCCCCACGCTCGAGCAGATCCTCGAGGTTCCTAAGCCGAACAAGAACTCGCCCAAGCGCCTCGAGGAGATCAAGATGCACATCAGCGAGCAGCTGCGCTTCGTCAACGCCGCCCCCAGCGTGCAGATGAGCACGATTCCGCCCGACCTTGGCTGCATTAGGGACGATGTCGAGGCAAGGATCAAGGAGGAGACCGAGGAGAAGGACGACGAGATCAGGAGGTTACGGGAGGAGGGCGTGGGCGTGCTGATGGAATTTTGAGTGGGTGGGGTTTTGCCTAGGAAGGAGTGGTCTAGGCGCTGTCACGTATTTGAGACCTACATATTTACAAAGAGATTCACAGCATACAGTAGTGATCCCGCTATAACCCATATTAGCAGTATCGTTGTCGGGCATAGAACGAGCCACAGCTTGCACGTCGACGGGAGACATGGTTGTTTGTTTCTGAATTTCACGTGGCTGCCACACAATATCGATCTCTTGAGGTACCCACTCTTTGGCTCTTGTGCCACACCATCGAAACCGCACCCCGTTCCTCCTTTGGGTTCGTCAGTGTAGTGGGTGCTCAAATCTCTACGAAGACGCACTGTGCTGTTGAAACCCACTTGAAGAGACTGGATTATAGAAGCATCATAACGGTTTCAACCTTGGAATCTTTCTCTGCATCTTCTAGGGCAGACAAACCGCACATCCACCCTCTTCAGGTATGAAATAGCCGTGTTTCGTGGGCGACTACATCTAGTCTATCATTTTTCTGCGCTGATTCTGAAACGATTCATGCATTATAGACATTCAGTAGTACCGTCAATATTCAAAAATGAGGCAGGAGAATCACTCATATATTTCAGTTGTGCATCCCAACCGCCCTTTCTGCCTCCAACTCAACCATCTTTCTTTTCAAGCCCCTGGCCCGGTAGCCCACATACAAAACCATACTGAGTCCCACCACCAGCCCTACTGACAACAATATGAGGTTAACGGGTATTGGGTCTCCACCAAACGTCGAGTGGAGCAGGTAGTCCAAGCCAGACTGCGACAAGTTGAACAGGCCCGACAAGCAGATGATGGTTCCGTAGACGGTGCCGAAGGTCTTGAACCCGAAGACCTTTGCGCTGTAATCGGAGACGGCGGTGTAGTAGAACGGCCTATAGAGGACGAAGAGGACGATATTAGCGTAGGCGGCCCACATTTCTGGGATGACTCCGAAGATGCCGATGGCAGTGGTCACGGTGACCAGCCAGAAGAGGACTGTGACGGTGGAAAAGTGGTCGAGGAGCAGGCCGATGAAGGGGATGGAAAGAATGCCACCAATTGGTAAGGCCAGATCAAAAAATTCGTTGACTTGAACAGCCCGGTCGTGAGAGTGCAGAAGCGCTTCGTACTGTGGTCGGATGGTGGCCACGAAGTAGTTGATTCTTGTCATTTGGATCACTATGAGAATAGTCAGTGAGGATAATCCCATCTTCCCCGGGGTTGGGCTCAATGCACACCTGTAAAGGCGCAAATAAAAATGAACCACGGAGACTTGATCTGCTGCCAGGCGGTATAAGGGTGCATGACTCCCCACACGCCCGAGACATCGTTCTTCTCCTCCTCCTTCTGCTGCTGCTTGTCCGCCTTCACGGAACCGAGCAGGTCTTCAAGATCGGCCGCGATGGCATCTCTATGCTCTATTCTTTCCTGCTCCAGGAGCGCCGTGTTCTCGTCCACCTGGTCAAGCTCGGGCAGGGGCTGATCGACCTGCTCGATCATCTCACCGATTGTCTTGTAAGAATGTTCTGGTAGAAGAACGAATTGTAGTACAGCAATAATGACCGGCACGACGAGATACGCCAGGAAGAATTTGTCGTGGCCAAAAGAACCACCTGTTTTCTCAAATATCACGCGGTACACCAGGAACAGTGCGCTGGAAGCATCAAAGGCACCAGTCAGGAGGGCAAGTATGAGTCCGGAATGCTTCGGAAAGGCATTCGAAAGCTGGAAGGATGAGATATACGTGAACGGGCCTCCCAGGGCCAGGAAAAGATAACCGACAAGAAGGCCGTCGAAGGGCAGGCTCTCTTCGAATGCCATCAAAAGGGACCCAGCAGTTAAGAGCAGGGAGCCGCAGAGCCCACACACACGGGGGCCAAAATGGTCCAGAATGGTCCCTATCGGAAGAGCAGCCACATTTGTCGACACGGCCGCGACGGTGAACATGAGATTTAGGCGGATCTCAACGCACGTGTCGACGTCATCGGGGCTTGCACTGGGGTCACCGGCGCCGCAAACATCTTGATACGCGCCCTCCTTCTTCAGGACGGGCTTGAGTGCCGCATATCCAAAGACTATGCCCGCTGCGAAGAAGCAGTAGATAACCGTCGCAAGTACCTGTACTGTGTGTAGTGGGAGACATGCGAGGTTAGTGGCTGGTCCCTGCGCCGAGTTGGGGAAGGGGCGCACTCGGGGCGCACTCGGACGACTTACAAACTCTCTTCCATTTTGGGACTTCAAATGCACCCACGGACTCAACGAACCCAGGTTGGCTCGTAGGGGGGTCCCATGATTCCGGCAGAGGATTAAAACTGAGGCGTCTGTCGCGGCTGCTGGGCGAAGGAGATCTCCGCTGGCCTTCGACTGATAGATGGGAAAAGGACTCGAGCGAGGACACGCGGTTCAGGGACATATTGGATGCAGCCTGCCCTGAAGCTGCGTGTGGACGGAGTTGTGATAAGATTGCAGCAAAGCCCAGGGAAACTCAGGTATAAGAACGAGAAATTAAATGAGAAAAAGAACGGAAGATATGTACGCCTAAATGGATTTGCATTCGTCTCCTGCGGCTGTTCAAGAAAAAAGTGCAGGTGACCATCCACGACATTGTCCGTTTCCCATCCTGACGACAAGTCGCGTAATAGGCGGGGCCCTTAGGCCAAGTTCACCTGCAGTGATTGGACAATGGACCCCATGACTGCTCGCTTACACTGTAAGTCGGGACGGCTAGCATGAACCAACTGCAGCCATCATGCCTCCTTCTCCAACTGTCTGGTTCCCTAAGAAAAGGTTCAACACTAGACAAGGACATTGATACATGCTCGACAAACTGATAAGTCCTCGAATAGGAAGTATTTCTTTTCTGGTCAAGGTGTTACGGACAGGAAGTCTACAGAGCATGTATGCAACTGGCTTCGACAGTGTTCAACCGCTCTGAACTCCACAGGTACACGAAGTCCTGGATTCCGATGCAGACAAGAAACTCACATGTCACCTGCTTCCTTTGCCACACCAGCAACGCATGAAGCCTCCTGCGAAGATCAACCGAATATGCAGTGTCTTGAATCCGAGGACCCACCCACACGGACAGAAGATGAAGAAAAATTTGCTTGCTGCAGATGCAACCTTTTGCTAGAACACCTTTGCCTCGTCCCCGCAGGCCCATCGAAGTTTTGGTGAAGTCTAGTGGCCGCCCTCGCCCACCTGATCAGCGGCTGAAAAATGGAATTCTTGTCTCCTTCAACGCAGGATTTGGCTGACACGGCGGCGACCTCCGTGGCCTAGAGACTTCCGCATTCATCGCAGCAAGATCTCATGTACGTTCTGGACCTTCATGTCGCCCCAAGGCTCGCACTGCAGCAGTCCTTTGGACAGTTCGATATCTTGACCGAAAGCGGAGCGAATTCATAAGAAATTGGATTTTCGCACCTGCAAAAACGGAGGGTACACCAATACATTGCAAGTGCAAACAAACCCGAGGTAGAATTTCACCTATCCACACCCAACACCCACACATACACCCTCTCCCAGTCCCACAATACCCACTCACCATCACCTAAACTACTCCCACACCCAATACCTATACCTAACACCCACTATCTATACTCATTACCTTTACCTACACTTAGTTTATACTGCTAATTCATATTATAAGGTGTAGATTAGCTTTGGTTATAGCTATTGTATGAGTGGTGTACCGGTGTACCCTCTCCTTTTTTGCAGGTGCGAATATCTGATTTTGTTCAGAAAGCCCCCAGGCCTCCCAGTTCTGCTCCCCTTCTGAGCTTGACCGGATCTATACTCGGCATACACACAGTAATCTTGCTGATCTCTTGTCGTGTGCGCGGGGTCGCAGCTCGCAGGGGCCCCGCAGCAGGGTGCAGATGCGTTGAGAAGAGTATATACGACAAGGGGACCCGCTCCCAAGCATCAACAGCAATATCTCACAGCTATGTCATTCCGTGTTAATTTCCCTAGAATGTGACGTCTACTGGAAGAGAGCCCTGGCATGGCAGTCTGGCATGGCGAATGCCATATATTTAGATCAATGTCTCGCGCCGTGGTCACCCCGGGGCCCCAGACGGAGGAGACCCATACTTACCCTGCCATCCCATCTGTCGATCAACCGGACCGTTCCGCAGCCCAAGAGAACCTGGCCGATACCTACTGGTACAACGGCTGCTCATATCCACAAAGAGACCACAGAGGGTCACACACACAGTCAGCTGCGACATTGCTACGGTTACCAACAGCATGGTTGAACGACCAGTGCCCATGCTCCTCCTGCAGGCTCGGATGCCACGGCCGAGTTCTGCCTTGCTTCCGACTGGCTGCAAGGTCGGCAGATGTTCATGAGGATGCTGCAGTACAACAATGACTGTGCTAAGTCAAGTGCTATCTAGGATTACAGACCTAGAGAATGGGCCTCCCATGCCAGTCGCTATTGGCCCTGTAATGCTTCTGCAAAAGCTGGCTTTATGTCTGGCGAGACGAAGTGTCTTTGCGTATGGCGTAGCTCAAGAATGGGCCCCAGCGCGTATAAAGAGGCTTATGCCTTCGACTGGAATTGATTTACTCCAAGATGGAGATACTGTGTATTACGCAGCTAGAGGCTACTGGATTGTCAGGATTCATACAGGTTTCTTATTCCTTATCATTCACTCCAGATGTCTCGATCTCTTCTCTTGTTCACGTTCGACCCGACTCCAACAAAAGCAACAGTGCAAGCTGGACCACTCACATCCTGGGTTAGATTGTCGGCCCTTCGTGGTGGAAGGTGGCGCAATGTGTGCATTGAAACACATGTCTTAAATGGGCTTGCTCTTCATCAATATGCTGAAGCCGTCTCATCATCTCCCCAGAATATGCGACCACGTCAATTTCAGCTCGCACCTAGGTCGGGCCGCCTGCTCTCCCGGCCCAAGCCACGCGGGCTGGGAAGCAACCGGTGATGAAAGCATCTGCATTGCATAGTGGGCCGAGCATGCAGGCCCTTTACCCCGGCCTCGGGCCTGAGCCACTCTGTCTGTCTGTGACTGCGGTTGCAACTGGTCCTACGTAGTCGGCACAGAGGACGCTCCACAATCAGCTCGTCGTTGAACAAGGCAATGGTTGACCCATAATGCCATGAGCTAGCGAGACTGGAAATAGTGGTCTTGATACGACCGCCGATTTTATCATCCCCAAAAATCCAGAAAGACCTGCGCAGTTGCTATTCGAGGATGCCGGCAGGGGTAAAGCTCTCGGGAAACAGTGATATTCAGTTGAGCCTGGCCCAAGCTCCTTTCTTCTCGCTCCCTGGGGCTGGATTTATATGTGCTGTGGAGTCCTTATTGCCGTTAGGCACTCGGGCTCCAGCAGGGATATAGTACCAAGGAATTGGCGGCGGCTAAATATCTATCTATTCGTGCCCCTCAGTCCTTCACAGCCAGCTACAGGAGCAGCGCACCGCAAGCAGAACTTGCATGAATAACCTGGGATTCCACGGGCAGGACTGAGTTCGACGCAAGAGATACTGGGTCAGACACTGGGCCACCCCGAGGAATCAGCCTCTCGGCGCTGCGGTTCAGGTGATTCACAGCCGACAAGGTTGCGTGGGCGCTTGCAAGAAATGACACTCTAGGAGCTCCGCAGGCTGTTATTTGCTACACCATCTGGTGTAAGCGCCCGGCGCCCGGCACCAATCACCAACCAGGCCCGCGATGTTCCTTGGCGGGGCCCAATCGAGGCAGCTCCCAAAGAGGGGACGGGGAGAGGAGGGCATGGGGCAGTCGCCCCTCCACTCCACTCCACCCAGCTGCTCTCCACGAGTCCACAGTCCACGACCCTCACCCTCGCCGAACGAGCCTGTCAAGGTGAGCCAGAAGCCGCCGCCGCCGCCGCCGCCAGCCAGCCAGCCAGCAAGCAGCCCGCGTCCTGCCTGTCCTTGTCCGTCCTGCAGTGTTGCTTCCTCCCGCCGCATAGCATAGCCCCATAATTGCAATACCTAACCTTCCTTGCCCTGTTCCTGGGCTTGCCTGCATGCGCGGGCACTCGCCTCGACAGTCTCTCTGACTGGTTCTGTCCACACTCCGGTACTTGATCATGGCGTTTCACCCCTGACATCTTGCCTCCCACGTCTGCTTGTTTATTGAACATCCTCTCGTGTGTCTGAAACTCTGTTCTCCCCTCGAGCACCAACTCGAGTCTCCGTCTTTCACAGACTGACCAGCGCAGCCCAGTTTTTCTCCGAGGGTCGGCCTGATATGCGGCCTCAGTAGCCACCGAAGCCCCCCACCAGCCAGCCCTATCATCGACCAGTGACAACGGCGTACAGAGATACGCAGATTTCGCCTAGGCAGCTTCCAATACAGGCGCGACACTATCTCGTGCGTGGCGCATCATATCTCGGTGACGCGCTCCATAGCTGTGCACTTGCGCAAGCTCCGCGAAGTTCCTCCCGAGTGGAATACGACCCAAGCCCACAGCCCAGAGCCCACAGCCCAGCATGTCTGAACGAGGCCGCGGCATCCCAGAGGAGGAGCTCTTCATGAGCCGCCCAGCACGGGATGACGGCGACAGCCCTACCATCGAACCCCTGAGAATCTTCAAACCTCAGAGCCCCAGGCCGGCCTCAGAAAAGCAGGCCGACCACCGCTTCAAGTATCCCTACCCTGTTCCGACATCCTCTGCGGGCGCCTCCTCCTCCTCGAAGCCAGCCTTCCCGTTGCCACCCGGCGCATCCAGCTCTGCTGCGCCCTTGCCCTACCCAGAAGAAGACGACGACGACCGCTTCACCTCTCAGCATACCCGTCCAACCTATACCACAGACAGCCGCAAGTCTTCGGCTGCCTCTGGGAGGGTGTACGGCTCGGGAGGCACTTCAAGCCCTGCGCCTGGGAGCTACAACGACATCTCTCCCCGGTTCAACCTCAGTCCTGTGGGCGACAACCGCCCCGGGCTCGCAGAGAGGAGAGGCACAGCTCCTAAGCCCATCACGAGCCCCACGAGTCCTGGTGGTGACAAGGACGAGCTCTTCGCAAAACCTCTGAAGAACCAGCAGAAGGCAGCCTCAACGTGGCAGAGCAAGCCATATTACCCGGCACCGCCCGAGAGCAGCATCTCATCCGGCTCAGGTTCGAGTTCTCACACCGCCAATGCGAATGCGCACGCTCAGTACCAGGATCCGAACCACCTGGCCATGCCCTCTGATGGGATGAACCGCTTCCCGTCTACCGCCTCGAACTCCACCACCAAAGCCAGCCGGGGCTCGCCTCCACCACCTGAAACACCCATCGTCGAACCAGGGAATATACCAGGCGGTGGTATCGAGGCCCGGTATGCGGCCGCCGGCATATCTGGCACCGCGACTCTGAACGCCCTGCAAGCGCAGCAGGCGCAAAGTGCTGCAGCTTCGCAGCGCCTGGCTCAATATGGTGGCCAGCAGCCACAGCAGCCACAGCCCACACGGCCTTGGACTCCCACCGACCACCAAAATACCCACGATGCCCCTACCGTATACCAAGGTTCTGCTCCAGTGGGCAGTCCACCACAAGCCGCTCACCCTGCTCAGCCTCGCCCGAATGCGTCGGGCGATGGGCCTGCGCTCCAAGTGAGTGTGTTGGAACAGGACTTTCAGCGCATGCAAGCGTCAACACCACCTCCTGCGTACTCCAGTGTAAATGCCGGGGGGTCATCTGGCTACCCAGCGGAAAAGCAGAGGCCTGCGGCTGGGAGACAAAGCAGCGCGAGCTCTACTACAGCAGCTCCTCAGCAGTCAGCTCCTGCAGCTGCTACGCCGGCTCCAAGCGCTTCCGCTGGCACAAATGACCCAAAGAAGCCAGTGCTTTCGACCGCGTCCGTCGCCGCCTCCGGACTGGCTTCCCCCGTTACGGCACCACACAATGCGAACCATCCGGCTTTCGCCAACGACCCAAGACCGGCAAGCGCGCAGAATGGCCACCCGGCCTTACAGCACACGCCTTCCGTGCTCACCCAGGCACAGTCGCCTCCTCCGCTACCAGAGGGTTGGATCGCGCACTTGGACCAAAATTCGGGCCAGTATTACTATATTCATCTGGCGACGCAGGCGACGCAATGGGAATTTCCCAAAGGCCCGACCCCGATGTCGCAAGACGTGGCGCCCCTTTCTCCTGTAGGTTCAACGTACGGCAACCCGCTGGCGTCTCCCTTCTTGGGTGGCAAGCAGTCTCTGGCCTCACCTGGACTATATCCTCCGTCCACCCCGGGGTATGCAGAGAGTATCATGAGTGTCGCGACAGCTACGCCATCAGCAGCAGGCTTTTCAGGGCCACCACCTAGCGCTGGTGTGGATATGTACAAGATTGCACCGACAAACGGTGTTTACTTTGGGCCATATCTCCGGTACACCAATATGGATGTTGAAAAAGGACAATGGTTAGGCAGTATCATGATCGTCACAGATGCTCCGCAACCTCCCACGATTCACCTGCATTTGAGCGTCGACCTGTCCCCGAATCCACGGCAGCTGGTCCCACAGTCCATATACACACATCAGCGTTGGACATTTTATAAGTACGAAATTGAAATACCGATGGGTGAAGGCGGCTCCGAGCGATGGACATACGCTATCACATCACACCTGGGATGCACAAGATACGAGTTTGTCGTTGCTGGCCGACATGAGAATGGCTGGCGGTTCCTCGCGCACTCGGGCAACGACTTCGCTGTGAGCACGTCGCAAAACGAGCGAGCCAAGCTTGGCGGCGCAGGCCTCATGTGGAAGGACGTGCTACAGAAGAATGTAGAATGCGGTGGTTTCCATGTCCAGCTCGGGCTCGGTGATCAGATCTACGGAGATCGTCTCTGGAAAGAGGTCCCCTTGCTCAAGCAGTGGCTCTCCATGCAAGGCAGGGAAAATCGCAAGAATGCACAGTGGACGGCACGGCACGAGGAAGATGTTTCCCATGCGTACTTCCACTACTACACTAGTCACTTCGACCAGCCTTTCCTCCGTGAAGCGTTTGCGCAAATTCCTCACGTTCTGCAGATTGACGATCACGACATGTAAGTAACCACCCCACGGCCTTAGGAGCGGACACTCGCTAACCTGACACAGCTTCGATGGCTTCGGCTCGTATCCTGCATATATGCAACAGTCGGCCATTTTCAAGAACATCGGGCGGATAGCCATTGAGATGTACCTGCTGTTCCAGCACCACACCACTATTGAGATTCTCCGCAACGTCAACCATGATCTGGACCTCTTCACGATTACAGGTACGGGATGGCACTTTGTCAAGTATCTTGGCCCATCCGTTGTCGTGGTAGGGCCGGATCTGCGGTCGGAGAGGAACCAGAATCGCGTCATGGCCGGACCCACGTACCAGGGAATATTTCCCAAGGTTGCCATGCTACCACCTTCCGTACAGCATTGCGTTTGGATGCTTTCAGTCCCGGTTGTTTACCCACGTCTTGACACGGTCGAGACACTGGCAAATACATTCGCGACGGGCAAGAAGGCAGTCAATTCAACGTACAATCTTCTCGGCAAAGCGACTTCGTCTGTGGCAGGAATTATTGGCGGCAAAGAGGTCGTGTCTCAGGGTTTTACACAGGTGAAGAAGGCGGTCGGCAAGACTGGACTAATGGGTAATGTGTTGAACCAATTTGGCGACTTCGAACTTGCCGATGAGCTCAGGGACCTATGGACCCACGAATCGAAGGACCTCGAAAGAACGTACTTCATCAGGACGCTGCAAGGGATATCACAGCAGAAGGGTATTCGGATGACTTTCTTTTCCGGAGGTGAGTTCACATTCTGCCAAGCGGCGCCCCTACAACAAAAGACTTTCGTTATTTGGTACTCACACCCAGTCCAGACGTCAACTCAGCCGGCGCAGGCCTGGTGCACGACCCGTCGCACCCATCAGACCACAAGACCATGTACCAGATCATCACGTCGCCCATCGTGGCGTCGCCGTCGAGCAACTACATCCTCAAGATGCTGCACAACAACAAGCTGCTCTACGTTCCGGCCAACGGGCACAAGTCGACGCACGAGGTGTCGGACACCAAGGAGGACATGATGGAGATCTTCCACACGGACGCCTCGGGGGCCGCGCGCGAGCTCAAGAAGCTCATCGGCCGCCGCAACTACGCTGCGTGCGTCGTGTACGACCCGGAAACGCTCAACAACGCGCTCAACAACGGCAGCGCCAGCGTGGCCGGCGGCGTGGCCGGCGCCAACAACTACGCGCACAGCACCGCCGGCAGCGGCAGCGGCGGGAGCGGCGGCGGCTCGTCGGCCGGCCTTAGCAAGCTCAGCCTCGCCGTCGATTTTGTCGTGCAGGGCGACGGGCAGTTCACCACGCCGACAAAGTACGGCCCAGTCATCGTGCCGCATTTGGAATTCGGACATTGAGGGATGGATGCAACGTGGCGGCCCAGCTCTTTTCCCGCGGTGATGAACTATTTTTCTTGGCGGTCGTCGCTTTCTTGGCCTGCCTGTGGTAACAGGAGTTTCACGGAAAGTATACCAAGAGATGAACGCCTGCACGATGGATCGGATGGAGTTTGGACATGGCTGGACGTTTGACAGACGACATGTCTCTTCTTTTTTTGTCTCTTCTTTTTTTGTTTCTTTTTTTTTGTTTCTTTTTTTTTTGTTTCTTTTTTTTTTGTTTCTTTTTTTTTTGTTTCTTTTTTTTTTGTTTCTTTTTTTTTTGTTTCTATTTCTACTGCTTATCTGTTGACACATATTCCCCCCAAAGCCAGGCGGTAGACGACCTGTTCCTGACGATGTTCTGCATTTGGCTAGCGTAAATACACTTTTGACGTGAGATGATACAAGTTTCAATACCAAGGCGGGTTTGATGTTTATTTACAAAAGGCCAAGATATCTCGATTTGCACCACCCACTTAGTCGGACATTCTTAGTTTGATGTTTTATTTACAAAAAGCCAAGATACCTTGATCTGCACCACCTGCTTAGTCGGACGTTTTTAGTTTTTTAAGGTCGACTAGGGGTCTACGATTAATTTAGCACGTAAAACATGAGGCTGACATCATACGGCTGTTCTCAAGCAACCCAAGCAAGTCAAGCAGTCAGATGTGGGACAGGATGTATGTGGAGCAGGATATTGGATTAATATTATCTACAGTCCAAAATCCAAAGATTCGTAGCAGCGCCAGCCAACACATATTGACCGCTGAACTTGTCTGCCCAAGCCCATCCAAGCAATGAAATCCAAGCGCTTGACATCGTCTCCCAAGTGTGCGCCTTGCTCATCGTGATCCATGCATCATCTGCCTCGCCGACGACATAGCCGACGAGGGGAAAAAAAATCCCCAAGTGGAGAGACACTCATACGCCTCCGCAGTCAAAGACCGGAAGGGCGACGAGGTAGAAAGAATGGTGAAGGAAGGGAATGTTGGGGGTATCCAAATAAAGTGTGTAGTGGTTCCGGCCCTGTCGAGCAAAAGATAAATGGAACACGTGTAGAGAAGAACGCCCTGTCGAGGACCCAAAACAGGCCACCAGGCTGCCGAGATATCCCATTTCCCCCTTCAGGCTCCCCCACAGTCATTCATTCTCCTGCGCAGGAAGAACTCCATCGCAACCTCGCGGCTCTTCTTGTTGATGGCCTCACAGAGGAAGTCCTGCATGCCGTCGATATCCTTGGGCGAGGAGAAGGTCGGGCCGTTGCGCCAGCTGCCGATCCCGGACTTCAGCTTCTGGAAGTCCTCCCACGTGCGGTCGATGATGCAGGCCCTGTTGTGGGGGTAGCAGAGGACAATCTCGTAGACGACGGTGGATGGGTTCTCCTTGCTAAGGCGGACAGCGCGGATCCATACTGCCTGTGGGAGGTGGCGTGTTGCGTTATATGTGTGGTGGCATTTGCGCGAGTGAAGTTGAGGCTTGAGCGGGCTAGGTGCAGCATCCTTTTGTTGTTGTTGCTGCTGCTCCTTTTGCTGCTGTGCTTGTTGCTGCGCTTGTTGCTGACGTTGTTGTTCGAGTTGTTGGAGGAGTTGGTGGCGGTATGTGTTGTCTGTAGTAGGACGTGCCGGCGTCTTCTTAGAGACGGGGGGCATCTGCCTGGACCGACGCTCGTCGGGCTGGGGCTGGTGCCAAATCTGAATATGCATCTTGGTTGGTTGGTTGCTGCGAGTAAAAATATAGGTGTGTTTGTTTAGATTATTGTTTGGCTGTGATGTGAATGTGCCTGTGGAATAGAAGACAGCAAACAGCGACAAAGTCGGGAGGCTGAGGCAGAATATAATAGTAAGGAATGACAGGCAAACAGGTCGACTGTTTTGCTCAGATGCTCAAAGGAGAAACTCGGTTGGAGACAACTTGTCTGACAGTGGGCTGATATATGAGAGGATGCGGCTCTGTAACGAAGAGCCTCATGTGACAACGTAAGATGGCGTTGGTATTTATCCATCTGGGCAGATCTACAACAGCCGCAACGGCATAAAAGCTGTCATCCAACAGTTCATTTGTCTGTGGCAGGACCCACAAGGCTGTTTGGACCAGATTCTTGGACGGGGGCAGACTGGGGGAGCGAGGGGAGGAAAGCGAGCGAAGCGAAGGACGCGAGGGCCCCAGAAGGAGAAGCAGCACAGCTTTCCTATTCGGGGTGAATGGGCCCAGCAAGGCCCCCCAGCAGAGGCCATGGCACGGTAAGGATGGCCAGGATGGGGTCACCAATAAACTGGAGCGGTGACGGACTGACGGCGAGTGCGGTGACTGCGGTGACCGCGCGGTGGACAGCGAGGGGTGAGGGAGTCATTACTGTGCGGCTTGTTCCTATGCAGGGCATGTCCGTAGATAGCAACTGGCTGGCTGTGCAGCGAGTGTGCGCGTGTGTGTAAGGACCTGAAACCAGCCGCCCTAGCAGGACTGTCGTGGGTTAAACGATCGCCCAGCCCAACCAACCGGACGATGGTTTCGTTTGTTGTGCCACGACGGCGCATGAAGTGTCATTTCCGTCGCTCAGTGAACTGTTTTTGCTCCCCTCGAGGCCTGCCTGTCCTTGTCGTCGCTTGCCCCTTTCGGCTCAGAATAGGAGAGCGGGAGAGGGGACCACGGCGATCTGATCTCCAACAGGGGGAAGGGGGAGAAACCAAACGATCGGGGGCCACCAGTGGGAACGCGTGTACGTGCGTATGTGTGTGTATGAAGAAACCTGTACGTAGTGTAAACATCGTTTCCAAAACACCAAGGGCGAGTAATACTTGGCTGTGAAGCGGTGGGCGGTGGGGTCTATGAATGTGTGCATCCAGCACAGACATGCGGACATACGGGAGGATCTGGCCGGCATAGAGAAGCTTTGGCATAAAGTTCGGAGGAAATCTAACTGATCTCACTATTTTGATTATATCCCCAGGCTCACGGCCTGGATAGAATGGAGACTGAATAATATTGCCGTCGTCAGTTTTGCCGGTGAGGCTGATTAGCTACGGTAACGCTTGCCGCGTCCAGCACATGGAGGGCAGGTACCGTGTATGCGGGTGGGCAATCTAAATCCGAGGTCGTCTATTGCGTGCATCGCGACCAACGGAAATTTGTTAGGGGGAGGAGGCTGAGGTGTGCCTTCCCGATCGGGAGCAGACGGCGGGACCTGCCTCGAGGTGGGCTGCATGTGGGGTGCTTACGCTGTGGGCAGTGGGCACCTGAAACGGGGCTAAAAATGGTTCGTGGGGCAGGCGTGGACTGAAAACAAGTGCAATCAACGTTGACTGGCGGTGCTGCGATCAATTGGACCTCGCGACTGCCTGGCCAGCCTTGGGGGAGACCGAGGAGATCGACTCACCACGCACCATCCACTGACGGAGCAGACCACCGCACGTTTCGAGGCACAACTATTTTTCCGTCATCAGCTTGTGATCAGTGCGAGGCCATTCAGAAACATCGGACAACGCGGCCTTCTTGGCGGTTTCCAGAATCCCCCGGACGAGAGTGAGAGGGGAAGGGAGAGCGAGGAGTGGGACCACGGTGGTTTAATCTAGAGTGCCCTCGCTCTCTTCGCTTACCCTCCGCGTCGGTCTCTACCGCTGCATGTGCATGGTAATAATGAGCAGACACTGACAAGCTTTCCGTGGCTGCCTGCTGAGATTGTGATCCTCATGCCATGCCATGCCATGCCATGCCATGCCATGCCCATGCAGCTGGCAGCCGGCCAGCCCTGGCAGCCCTTGCTGTTCCTGGAAAAGTGGGCTCGGCCGTCCATTTATGTGAGGCACCTTGATCTCAATCAATCGCTTACACTTACACGGGCTGCAGGCTGTTGTTGGTCGTCGACAGGGCAGCTGCAGGGTCAGTGTTGTTATATGTATTCGTAGATGCCCAATAATGACAGTTGAGTCCCCCCTTTGTTGACGTTAATCACGGCTGGCCAATTGCAGATCCATCAAGGGCAGATATACCTGGATACCAAAATGCCTGTACATATTATGCCGGGCGGACTGGTTGGTTGGTACCGATACCAGGAATGCGCGACTGGGGAATAATGCTGCCTGCTGACTGGTGGGTGGCCAACCACCGGCACGAGATAGTAAACAGGCTTGCCCACCTGCAGGTCAGTCTGGCACAGCAACCACCATTGGGCCCCTGACCGGCGCATTCTTGTGTCTTTGCCTTCCTGGGAAGGTCTATGTTAATTGAGTGCAGCAGCACTTCTCGCACCCACCCCTGCGCAAAACTTGGCCGCAGATCGCATTGATCCGGTCGGTCACGGTTGTTTGTGTTTGTGCCTGCGTCCCTGTAAACCGTCTTCTCCCTTCCCTTCCATCCAACTCTGCCCCAAAAAGCTGTACTTGCGACACTGCCAACGCGACTGCGACCGCGCTTGCGAAAACTGTCACGTCACCAATCTGATACTGCAACCACTTTGCTTGATTCGCGTCGCAAGCTCTCGCTCGTGTAGACGAAACCGCGTCATCTTCTGTTTGTCGGGTCTTCTGTCATCTCACCTCACCCACACAAGCTCGAGCTCAAGCCCCCCGCCGCTCCCAACCGGCCCCAGATCGACATGGCGTTGCAAGCCGTGTATAAGCAATTTCTAGCCGCGCCAAACTCTTCCGCGCTGGCCCAGAACGCGTCCCTGCACTACATTACAACCCTCACCAGCTTCTACGGCCCGACAGACATCATCAAGCACCTCAACTCCACGCGCAACCAGATCAAGAAGAACAGGGAGGAACTCATCAATGTCGTCGAGGGCCAGAACGCCCTCGCCGTCCAGGCAGAGCTGACCCTTGAGTTCCAGGACACTGGCGGTCCCTACCTGCCCGGCCTGGACGACCAGTTCCTCTCAGACCGCACTGTTTACCTGCCTGTCGTAAGCCACACCCTGCCTCCCTGCGCCCCTCTGCCTGTCAAATCGGCTCGTGGACCGACTTGCCGTCTATCCAAGTCAATATCGCTTGGCTGACCTGGTTCATCTTCTGTACTCTCTAGTTCCACGTCGTCAAGTTCGACAGCGATGGCAGGATTACAACCGTCCAGCAGAGCTGGGACCAGGGTGCCCTTCTGAAGCAGCTGGACGTCATTGGCAAGACCGGCCGCAACTGGCCTATCCGCGATGGCCAGGAACAGATCAAGTTGATCGCAAGGACAGCTGGGAAGCCGGCCGAGCCCACTGCGTCAGACCTCGCGAACCGTACCCGCACAAACTCCTCAGGTACCTTGCGCGACGCTCGACCCAAGGATGAGCCGATCCCCGCTGTGGTCTCGCCTTATGGTGGCACGCGGCCCCGCCAGCGAACCTTTGAGGAGATCCTTGGCGATGAGCACCACAGCTACTTCGACGCGCCCGACCGCGAGAAGTCCCCAAGCAAGGCTGTCGCGCCCAAGATTGGCGCCGGCAAGAACTTCCAGCCCTCGCGCTTGTTCGAAAGGCCCGAGGACGCTCCTCCCGAGCCAGATAGCCCCGAGGATGGCAAGTCTCCGGAGCGATTTATGAGGCCGCATCCCAAGAAGTACAACCATTTCGACTTTGCTGATGGGTCTGACCCTGCGGATGCGCCGAAGGCAGGCGTTGCAATGGATTCTGTCAAGGGAAAGCATCGAAGCCAGTGGGACTTTGAAGACTTTGTCACGCCCCAGAAGCCTAAGCCAGGCAAGACCCTTCGTACTCAGGAGATCAGGCATTGGGGGACCGGTAACGACAAGGACGATATTGAGGAGTCACCAGCCAAGGCTGCTGGAAAGCCGCGACGGGATGCGGAGAAGCACTTTGAGATGGAGGACGACGGCAATCCACCAACCGAGCCACGTCCTGCACCTCGCCCTCGCGGTACGATGCACAACAGCGGGCTGGGCCTGTACAGCAATCATATGACCACCGATGATGGTTCAGAACCCGTTCAATCGCCGGATCCACGCGCCTTGGGAAACATCACCAACCTCAAGAACCGCTCCAAGACTTTTGCTCCCCACTTCGACATGAATGACAACTCCCCGACGCAGGCCACTGCGCCACACAAGGAGAACAACAAACCTGTTCTGAAGGAGAATGGTCCCGAGCACCGCATCAGGCTCGGGGGGGACGGCATGGGCAATCCCAAGGGAGGTCGCGGGTGGTCGCTTGGAGATGATTCCGACGAGGAGCAGCAGCCCGCTGCGGTCCCGGGCAGGAAGGGCGCAGCTCAGAAGGCGAAGAACAGCTTCTGGGATCATTAGAGGCCGGGCCCGCAAGATGCCCATGGCTCATGCTGCAGCAGGAGGTGGGCTGGACGGGTTCGGTGTGACCGCCAACATTGTGCGAATGATACCCGGCTGACGATGATGCGATGTTGGAAACGGCCCTTGATGATTAGATGTATGCGCACTCACCCTTGCGAGAGATACGAAGAATAGTCGTTCTTTTTCCCACCGCAACTTCATTCACTAGTCTTTTTGTCCCACGCGGCGATTGCAGCAGGCTCTTGCTTGTGTGTGAGGCTACAGGAACGGAGAAGACGAAATATCAGAGTGAAACGAATTGATACCAGTCTTTGGGGGAAACTCTTCTGGAGCCACACTTTTGGAATAGGAAGAAATAAAATCAATGGACCAGTAAGGGTTCCTGTGAGGCAGTGCATTGTGTATGACTTACAAGTCTTCCACGGCTGCCTGCCTTGAAATACCGAGGGCAGGGCAGTACGCACGCATACAGCGTTCAGTGACCTCTCCGAGACGTGTCTATCTGCGAGCCGGCCAGCAATAGCTGCTCCTCTTGTGCTGCCTTTGTGGTGTACCCACATGAACAGGTCTTCCTGTACTAGAACGACATCGCGTATAATATAGTGACGGTCCTACATTTTCTCTTCTCTTCGCAAAGTACGTTTCCCCCTAAATTCGCCACAATGGAGGCAGAGAGTATAGAGACAGAGATAGAGAGAAAGCACAGCAGTGATCAGCAGCTGATGCCAAATGAGACAAGGCAGGGGGGTCGTGGTGACAGATGGAAAGATCTAAGAAGTTGGGTATTCAATATCTTGAGATGAATCCGCGATGGGCAAGCGCGGGTAGTATAAATGCATGCGTCCACTCCGATGACCATACCCGAAACCCACCCTAGACTGCTTCCCCAGTTTGAGCAATTGTCATCTTTATCTAAGCCATGTCGTAACCAACGCCTCGTGGGTGCGATAGTATCCTCATTACCGCTATGCCCGCCCCCAGGCCCCGTCCACCAGGATGTCATCAACCAGCCTTAGCCAAATGAAAGCTTCTCATCAAGGAGGCAACGTAGAGGGTGCCAGCAAACCGCCCGAGTCTGTGGGACTGTGTAAATAATATAACTGAATTAATCAATAAACTACTTCCTGCAAACCCACCCCAAGTCAACAAAAGAATTTATACCACTTCTTCCACTTGGGCCAGCTGCGCTTCTCCTCCATCTCCTGCGCCAGGAGCACCGAAAGATTAAAGTCGCGGCGGCCGGTGTCGATGTCCATCTCGCTGTTGCGCACAATGCGCGTGCGGAACCACAGCTTGTAGCCGACGTACATGATGATGACAACGGGGGCGGCGGTGTAGTTGAGGAAGAAGGTCTGCACGTTGGCCTGGACACTGTACTCGCCGTAATTAACGGGCCAGGCGCCGGTCCAGAACTGGGCGGCGAGGATGAGGACGTTGAGGACGAGACCGACCCAGGAGCCGAGAACGCCGGCCTGGGCGCGGAAGGCGAGCTCGTCGAGCGAGCGGCCGTGGGCGCGCCACGCCATGCGGAAGCGGATATGCGCAAGGCAGATGGAACCCCACGTGAAGATGGACGACAGCGCCGAGATGGCGAGCAGCCAGTCGAGCACCTCGCCCTGCTGCGGTATGTCGGCCAGGTACGCGAGGAAGCCAAACAGCGAGGCGCACAATATGGCCATCAGCGGCCGCCCTCGCCGGTCGATATACGAAAGCCACGCCGGCGCCTGGCCCTGATCGGCCAGCGCCGCCAGCGTGCGGCTCGACCCGAACACGGACGAGTTGCCCACGCTCATCACAGCGACGAGGATCACCACGTTCATTATGCTAGGAAGAACCTGGATACCCGCATCCTGGATGGCGATCACGAAGGGACTAGCACTCGTGTCGGCCACCGACTTCGCGCCCAGGAGCCTCTCGTCGTCGTAGGGGACCAGCAGCCCGACGAGCGTCAGCGCTAAGATGTAGAAGAGGCTGATGCGCCAGAAAACCTGCTTGATGGCCGTGGGCAACGACTTGCGCGGATTCGCCGTCTCCGCCGCCGCGAGGCCGACCATCTCGGTGCCGGCGAAGGCAAAGGCGGCGGTTACGAAGACGCTGCAGAGACCTTTGAAGCCGTTGTTGAACGAGCCTGGGTTCTGCCAGTAGGTGCCCCCTATGTACCCACCGTCCTGAGTGCCGCCGATGTTGATGACAACACCGAGTAGTCTTCGTATTGTTAGCACCGGACGAAGTGAAGTAGAGGTGGCAGACTCACATGAAGCCTATGACAGCCGTCACTTTGATAATGGCGAAGATGAACTCTGCTTCACCATAGCCTTTAACGCCACACAGATTGATGGCTATGATGACGGCGAGGAAGACAGTCACGAACACGGCCTTGTTGATGCCGGCGTTCCAGTAGGATATGGTAATGGACGCCGCTATTATTTCCAGTGGCAACACTATTAACCATTGGAGGGCGTAGCTGTGACGACTGAGTTAGCATCCCGCCATCTCATCATTTCCTGGCTTGGGGTCTGACTTACTTCCACCCCATGGCGAATCCCCATGCCGGGTCCAAGAACCTGGTCGAGTAGGCTGAGAATGACCCGGCGATGGGGAAGACCACGGCAAGCTCACCCAGAGCCTGCATCACGCAGTACAGCATCGCGCCAATGATCATGTAGGCGAGCAAAACGGATGCAGGTCCGCCAGTATTCAGAGCGGACCCGGAGGATATGAACAGCCCGGTTCCTGTGGCAAACTGTTAGCCAAAAGGAGGAGGAAGAGGAAATAATGCCGAGCACGCGTTGAATGTGAAGACAAATGGACTGTATGGATGGGCGAGGAAGAGCCCGAGTCGGTACCTAGGTACCTCACCCCCAAGACCGTGCGCAACGTTGTGGCCGAAGCTCGACCAAAAACTCAATTCGGGGGGGATATACAACGTCCGCACCGGTAGACCGTTGACACTTGAACCGGCGCCAACCCGGGCCCAGACACACGGTAACTTGACGGGTCTATTCCAAAAACACGGGCAGGCGAAGACCGCCACTCACCGATGGAGCCACCGATGGCAATCATTTGCAGATGCCTCCCCTTCAGCTCCCTCGCGAGCAGCGAGTGCGCGGTGCGGTAGTTAGCCGCGCGGACGTTGTAGTAGTTGCGGCCGGGGTGGTGGCCATCATCGTCGTCGTCGTCGTCGTCGTCGTCGTCCGGGCCGGCGGGGCCGCTGGCATGACCCAGGCCGGGCCAGCCCGGGTTGGCGGTAAAGGCGTTCTTGGGGGTCATCCTGCTATGAGGATCCCGGCGGAACGAGTCTGCCCAGCGGCGCCACCTGCCCGGGTCGGCCCTCGACAGCCTGCGGGGCATCTCGTAGGTGGGCTCCCGGGTCAGGTAGGACTCGCCGTTGGCGAGGCTGTAGTCCTCCTTGAAGTTCAGGATGTTAAGCTCGATGTCGCGTTCTGCCTGATTCCCGGCCATGGCGTCCTCGGCGTCGCGGGCGGGCGGGTTCGGGGTGTGTCACACCTCGGAGGGTGGCAGTGGGAGTGGCGTGCCGTCGATGGCTGGCCCGCGCGAGGCCGTTCGAGTCGAGTTTGGTCTGCAGTCCTTCTCCTGCCTTGCTTCCTTCTCGCCAGTCTTTCCTGTCTCGGTCTCGCAGTCTCCTGGATGGGGAGGTGGCTCCTCGGTCGCCTGGGGAGCAAGAGTGGCGTCACCGCTGTAGGAGCATGCGCCTCGGCCGTGACAGCATTATCGCGATGTTTTTGAGACTGCGGCAGCACCCAGGTCTGCGTCCCTGGTACCGTCGTGTGCGGTTCTGGTCCCAATTGCCTGTCACGACACCGGAAAGGACGCCGTATGGGAAAGTGCGCTCGTGATGTCTTCCGTGATCCCGCGGTTCCGTGTTTCCGCAGTCCGAATGTGCACGCGCTTGGGGGGCCTGGAAATGAAGCGACGGAGCGACAGCAAGATCAAGGTCTCAGGGCTTGTAAGAGAAGGAGAGAGACGAAGCGACAGGGATAGCGGGATTGACAAGGTTGTATTATTACAGATAAAAAGAGAAGGTAGAGAAGAGGAGGGTAGAGTAGGGGGAGGAGATCGGCAGTAGTAAGAACAGCCCACTCGGGGGTAGGCGTGGGCTGGCCCTGCCTTGGACTGGCCAGCCCGGCCAAGCTGAGGCACAAGTGATCGGTCAACCCCGGCGCGGCCTTATTCTTATCTTGAGGCGCGCCTAGCTCACGTCTGCGATCACTCAGTCAGGGTACCCAGGTCGGTACTGTGCATATCTAGTAGGCTACAAGTAGAATCCAATGCGGAGTGGGTGGCTCCTTCCCCATGACCCTTGCGAGGCCCGAGGCGCTGGGAACAGTTGGGGGTCTTGGGGACTTGGGGACGGACGTTGGAGACGAGATGCGCCCATATTGGCCCATCTGTGGCAGGGGACATCCTGCCAGTCAGCCAGTCTGCCTGGCCTCTTAGCTTGCTGCACGCAGATCAGATTACGATCTGATGGACACCGACGCCAACATCCAGCCCCATAGCTATTGCGGGCCACTGCGGGCCACCGAACTTTATATTGTAAGACGTCGTACCCACATCTGCTGGACTCGTACCCACTGTTGCTCAGGTTTACTTCTCTCGATATCACAAATTTCTTGCTGGGGGTCTTTGCAGCTAAAGTTGGCTGCGCTTTCAGACCCGGGAGAATAGAATCGCCTCGCTTACTGTAGAGTTCTGGTCGCGGATGTTACGAGTACCTCCATATCTCGAACCTTTGCAAATAGGCTGCGGATACTAGAATGGAATGGTACGCGGCCTGTCGTAGTGGTGGCCGGAAGTAAGTGTTTGACAAAGCAGTATTGTGTCCAAACCACATAGCATCAAGCTTCCCTCTGCCATTCACGGGCCGCCCCCCCCCTCCCATCCCCTGCCCACCTTTGCTTTTCTGTTCCCTTTTTTTCTCTCTCTCGTGCAAAACCAATCCCTATTCCACAGATGTGCTAGATATGCCGAAGACGCAAGAGTGTTACAGACACACGGAGGCATTCACATACACGTCGTTGGCCAAAATTTGATATCGTAAATGGAACAGGAGCCTCGCTTTAATTACACATTCATAAACATCGAAACTGCACAGACACTGAACGCCCACCTTTCCAACTAGTTGCCAGGGGAAGTTGCAACTGCAACAGCCCATGGATTCGCATGTCAAAGGCAGGTACAGATGCAAGGTCCCGAAAATTGACAGAACTGACAGTATAGGAAGCACTTAAGAATTTCCCAGCACGCGGAGTCGGGGAGCTTCCATAATGTGGTCTCAAATTGCACACCTGGAAGAAATCTACGCATTGATCAATACTTTGGGAGACGCTGTGTAACCGCAGAGCTGAGGGCAACTATCCTAAGTTGGCGCAGGATGGTTATGAAAGCATTAACCGACGTTCAGGACATTTAGGTAAGGCATTCTATCTGGCGGATCAAGAAAAGATCATCAATCTAGATCAATGGGCAGCCAGTGAAATTCAGGAAATCTGCCTGCATTGCACATATCAGACCATGCCTGGCCGCTGTCTCCCCCCAAGTTCGGGGTCTGTGAGGGTGAATTCGCTATTTTCAATCTCTGTGCGACCACGCGAAAGGTGGGAAGAACGGCACAGCAAGCAGGCTGTCAGGCAAACATAACGAGCTGTTGCATTTTGCATTCCCTTCGTAGTTATGTAGTACAGCGGAAGATGCTGTCCAACCTCCTTAAACACACATCAGTCCCGCAATTCTTGAGAGTGTTGAGTCTCTCGTGTTCACATGTAGCCTTCGAAGAATGTGTCAAGATCAGTTACAATATTCTACTCAAAAGACGACAATGAGGAAACCTGAGTGGCTCGGTCGCATTTTAAAGCCTTTCAAGCAATGGTTCAAGATCCATGTCACTCCATATCTTCCAGGAGGATGGCGAACTGCGGCGCTTATCAACACGGTCCTCATAACCATCGTCTCCATCCTGATGACTATCTTCTCATTAGTGGCTCTGACCCAGGCCGGAGGGTTTAATAAGCCTCTGGTATTTTTCACTGGGGCATACAGTATCACTGAAGCAACAGTATTGAACTCAACACTACATATCGTCATCAACATACTATCTACCGCCATACTTGCTTCGACTAATATGTTCATGCAAGTTCTGAACTCGCCTTCTCGAGGAGAGGTCGATCAGACCCATGCAAGAGGCTTGTGGCTTAAAGTTGGTGTCCTGTGAGGGCGCAATATTCTTCGGTTTTCTCCATTCAAGACAATAGCATGGCTGGGCTTTTCCGCATCATCCGTTTCTATTCACCTCTTGTTCAGTAACGCTATCTTCCAGGCATCGTATATGTTCTCACAATACCATCTGGCTGTAGTCTTGGACCCGTTCCTTGACGGCGGCAACTACTTTGCCCCTGGGGCCAGCCTACTGAATTCTGGAGGCCTTGTTATCTCTGAGGCCGACAGAGAGACGTGGACGCAGTCACCAGATCTTGGGGCCGATTACGGCGATTTTGTCAGCTTGACAGAGTACCGAGACAACAACTCGGCCATCAACGAGAGAATAGCAGCGGCTGCCCACAGTGGGAGCTCTTGGACACGAATCAGCAAAGAGGCCTGCGCACAGGAATATCTCATGTGCAGCGGACTCTCAACTTACAATGACTTTATCATTGTGGTTTCTGATACGAGTGGCTGGCCGAGATCGCAAGTCTGGAATTTGAACAGGGAGCAGAGCTTGTTTTGGGACGCTTATGTCTCGGACGATACGGTCGAGCCTGTACACAATTCCCTCTGGTTCTACGGCCAGTGTGCGATGTCTGCATACTCTGGAGTTGGCCAGACCATCTGCGGCAATCCTTGCAGATGGGCTTTAGATGGCAGCAACGATACGCAAAATTGGATGGTGCCATTCTTTCCAATTGCAAAGTGCTCTTTACACTATACCATCTACAACAGCTCTGCATTTGACTTCCCCGGTCAAGACTGCTCTGTTATGCCTACACAAGGAGAGAACAGTTATCGGTGTGCCAACTGGAATGATTCTTCAATTTACGACCCCAAATTACGACCCCAAACAAAATGAGCTCAATGTCGACTACTGCCTTGCTCGACCGGCCCAGGAATCATGCAAAGTCGCCCTGTCTACTACCTTGCTCGTTTGCGTCATGGGGTGCGCAATTTTGAAAGCGACACTCTGCGTCTGGGTGTACTGCCCACCCAGAACCCACTCACCACTCCAGGCGATGCTATCGAATCCTTCATATCGGATTCCGATCCATGTACCTCGGGAATGTGCCTTCTTAGCCAAGGTGAAATTCGGATGAGCTACGTGTGTGGAGCTCTCCAACCAGGTCCACGGAAAGTTCGACAGCGCAAGAGGAAATTAGATATTACAATTCCCTCGTCAGAGTGGATCTTCCTTTTGGCAATCATGGTTTCTGCATTGGTGGCGGCAGAGGCTCTAATAGGAATCATGGGCATGGTGAGTGGGGGCATGTAAGTATATCGAGCCTGTTTTGTCCATGGTTGAGCGACATTCATGGCCATTTACATCTACATCAATTGACTTCCCAACGGATAGACGTGGTGGCTTTGGTACAAATTCTTCGAACCCTCCCACAAATTCGGGCATCTCACTATTGGGTGCGGTTCTTATCGCCAACTCGCCGCAGCTCTCTCTCTCTACAATATACGTGGTGTACAATAATATCTTCACACAACTAGTCGTAGGGAAAGGATGGGCTACAAGGACCGTTCAACACTCACATCTGCGAGCAGCCGACGCAAAAGGCCTTCAGCGCTCGACCTACAGGCTACAGCTTCCACACCGAAACAGTATTCCCCTTATTATAGCTAGTTCATTTCTTCATTGGCTCATGTCCAACACGATACATGTCTTTATCTCAGGGAGACTACTTTCAGGATCTCGGGGGCTTGGGACCGAGTTCGACACATTACGACTCAAATCTTCCACCTGGTTCTACAGTCTTCGTCGGTAATTCCATCATTACACTGGCTGTCAGTTTACTTGTTGGTTTCATGCTGCCATCACTTTGGAGCCGGAAACCTTTAGTCGGGTTTGGCAACTCTGTCGGCTGCAATTCATTCGCTATATCAGCGTCCTGCCACATTTCGACGCTCAGCAGACCTGATTCCGACTCGGGTATCTCCGGAAGCTTAGTGGTCGAACTGACTTGGACAAGCCCGAGGTGTTGAATGTCAGTGAAGCCGAATTGGCTTTACTTTCGCCGGCAAGAAGCATTCCAGGAAGTGACGAAGAGAGACTGAAGATGATTGCACAGAGCAGACTGAGGTGGGGCGTGGTCAAAGTACCACCGGAGTGGAGCGGCCAGTACAGCGGTCTTTATGACCAGGTTGGCTATATCTCGTTTGGTACGACTAGTGACGAAGTTGAGGAGCCGGTATATGAACGATGGTATGCATAAGAGGACATCTGTGCGCTGCCATGGCACTACAGCGTACGAGGTGGACGGTGGCTGAAGGTTTCATACATGCTTTGAGACAGAAATAATTTGATATGCTGCTGAGATTACTTTTTCTTTATAAACGCCGCCCAATGTTTTGAACTTGGTTGTGTGATGCATTATAGACTGGTACAGAGTTACAACCATTCAGTCCGCCTTGGCCTCCCCAGCCTTGCCTTCCCCAGTGCTGGCCTCGTCCCTTGTCTCAAGGATGTGCCCGTCCGCGTCCCTCGGTTTCCTCTTCCAGCCGGTGGAAAACAACGGGCCCATGTCGAACCTCGGCAGCGGGTGGGCCTCGGTGTTGATGACGATCTTGTCGAGAGGCAGCAGGTTGTCAGGCGAGAAGAGCAGGAAGAAGTACTTGAGCGTCTCGGCCAGCCAGAAGCTCTCCATGTTGTCGCGCGTCGTGGGCGGCACCACGTTGGCGTTGGACAGCGACGTGAAACCACCGCCCTCGGGCACCGCCGTGTGGTTCATGAAGCTTTTGAACATCTCCCAGCCCCATTCGCGGTATCGCTGGTCGCCCGTGATCCGCCACATGTAGAAGAGCGACTCTACCGTCTCGGGCCGCTGCAGGTTGTGCGTGTCCTGGCTCTTGACGACAAAGTCTTTGCGCCACTTCGCCTCCGGGTCTGGGTCGAACTCCGCCGGCGCCCGATGCGCCGATTCCTCCTTGGGAGGAGGCGAACCAATTTTGAAGTATGTGATCTCCGCTGCCAGCCCCGTCGCCATGTACTTGTACGTGGCCCAGCACGTCTGCATCAGCTCGCGTGCGAGCTGCATGTCCTTCTCCTTCTTCGCGTTCCACGACGGTAGCTTCCTGGCCTCTGCCTCCGTCAAGCCGTCTGTCGCGCCCAGGGCGATGGTCCCTGGCATAAAGCACACGAGGTGGTCCATCTTCGGGCTTAGCTCACCGTCGACGCCGTTGACCTTCTCACCGATGATGGTGAACTGCGAATGCTCGGTGTACGTAATGAGATTCTTCCGAACACCTTGAAGTGCCTGGTCCCACATGTCCAGGTAGATGGGCTCTGCCTTATTGGTCTGCAGATACTGCTTGATGAGATACTCGTAATAGGAGTCGCCGCGGCTCCCCAGGCGGATGTTGTTGCCGCGGTATTTGCCTGTGTTGGCGTATACGTAGATCGGGACTAGACCGTCCTTGGGGCCATTGTCGTCGAGGACCTGCATGACTTTCTCGGCCTTATCCCAGAACATCTTCTCACCTGTCAACTTGGCCAAGTACTTGAATTCTAGCTGCAGGGTCGCGGCCTCCGCAGTGGATGAGGCGCCACCGTCGTCGTGGGATGGCAGGCCCTGGAACTTGCCCAGATTCACGCTCGCATAAGGAACTCCGGATTCCGAGTCGAACGCCGGAATCAAGCGGTCCGCCAGGTCCTTCGCCTTCTCGAGGTAGAGATCTTCTCCTGCCTGACCTTCATCGTCATCTGTTATTGCCGCCAGCTCGGGAAATTCGGTTGATAGGTAATGCGCGGACAGCAGGCCGCCCATCATTCGGATTGTGGTCTCGAACGTATTCACATCCTGGTCCTGGTCGTAGGTGAGTTTTGTTGATATCCACTCCCTTGCATGCGTAAGGCGGCTGGTCAGATTCATGAGGATCATTGTATCGAGCGCGTCGACTATTATCCAGCCCAGACCAGTCGTGGTCATATGTTTGCCGCTCTTCGATATTGGGTGGTACTCGTCGAAGCCTGGTGTTGATCCATGTCAGTTAGAATGCAATGAAGCACATCATCGCCGGCTCTTGGCCGGTGGACTTGGTACATACCCCAGCCGTACCGCTCATAGTCATCCCAACTCAGTTCGAAGGCCTCGACCACCCTTTGCCTTCGCTCCAGCCAGTCAACCTTGCCTTTTGCTGCTGCCTTCTCATCCGCCCTCAGCCAGTCCGAGGTCTTCAGCGAGGGCAGCCTGTCGTACGAGTCCTCGCCGAAGATGCCGAAATAGTAGGCCACCAGGACCACCAGGAAGAGCGCGATGGCCATGCAGGATTTGCGCCGGTAGAAGGGCCTCTTTCGGTGGCTGGCAGGGTATCCGTAGGGCTTGTCCTTGTACAAGGGCAGCGAGTTTCTGTTTGGGTTCAGAAAGTTTTCGACCTTTCCGAGGCCCTCGCCTACTATCCCTCCAACCGCCCCACCACGGTGCCCGGCCGTCCTCGCGGTCACGCCGGTTGCTCCCCACACTCGGTCCTCTAGGGCTCGCTGGGGGTTGTTAAAAGAGGGCACATTTTTCGGGACCGCGAACGACATGTCCTCGTCTTTCTTGCCGGCGGCCTGCTGTTCGCGCAGTTCCCGCTCGCGCAGGTTGGTGTTGAGGTCCTCGACGGCCTGCCTGCCGCGCTCGATGGCCTCGGCGGCAGTCCCTTGGACCTTCTCGGTGACCTGGGTGGCGACCTCGGTGGCGGTCACGCGCAGGAGGTTGAACTGGGTCAGCGCGGCTGCGGCAGTCGGGGCGCGGTTGCTGATGAGGTTCCTTCGCAGGTTGAAGGGGTCGCGGAGGTTGTTGTTCATCGGGAGGGTTCCGTACCGCAGGCGCTCAATCTGTCCACATAGCAGTCCAGGGGGGCCTGGCTACTATTCTTGGACATGAAGTCAAAGCAAAGACACAAATGTGGGTAGGAGGCAAAGAAAGAGCTTGACTTGAAACTTTGGAGCTTCCAGTGCAGGGGTGACAGGGCAGCTGTCAGAAAGCAGTGCTTTATTATTATTGTGTAGGCTACCACTACCCACCTTGGTATGTGGCCTAGTGAGTGCTTGGCCGTGGCTCCAAGGGAGTGAAAGAGAACAGATCAGCACCGGGAATGCCGGCACGTATTCCGCAGGTTGGGGCTCACGCGTGCACTCACCACGGCGGGCGACACTAGGCACGGCATCTAGTTGGACAGCTGTCCCCCGAGCCGTAGGGCCTCTAGTCTCGGCAGGCCCTTGCAGCTCGGCCTCGGCCTCCGGCTTTCAGGCGTCAGACAGGACGTCCAAGCCGGGCGCCACATAATTCACCACAAATACGCTTTCATCTCATGTGGACCACGACCTTGCGAATTGACTTTTGAGCCGCAATCTACCCCCACGCCGTCAAAGTCAGGACGGCATCAGACTGAGGGATGGCCGCGGCTGCTGCGAAGAAGGTCGGTGTCGACTTCGCAAATTACCCACACCTGGACGCCGACGAGTTCGCAGAGGTCTGCCACCACATCGATCGGCGGTACACTCAAGCGACTCTGGGTCCTGTGAGGCGCAAGTGGAAGCTGAGAGTCTGCAGGGCGCTCGACGTCTCTTTCTCCACGTCTGCAGAGTACGCAACATACGTGCAGATCATCCGGCCGCTAGATGAGGAGCTTGATGATGGGGACTTGTCTTCATATCTGGACAACTTCTCGTTCGGCGACGGAGACAAGGAGATGGCAAGCACACAGGACCATGAGATGGCAGAGGCAGAGCAGGCGGATTCAGTATGACTGCACTTGTTCTGATTGCAAGTCTGATGCTTATGTAAACTCAGGCAGCTATACACCAGGTGCAAAAGCCACCAGACTTCGGATATGTCACGTATGAGATTCACCTTCACCCAACATATCGAGTGCCTTGCCTCTGGTTCAGTCTGCACGGACTACCTGCAGACGAACCGGCCTTCAACATCGACACCGTCTTCCGCCGTCTGGTGCCCGACCAGTACAAGCACGGCCTCCGTAGACTAGGTGGAATCGGTGGCATATCAGCGGATGTGAGTGCTTGTTGCTGCTAATAAGTCAATTATTGGTTCTTTCGGTATCCAGGTGTCCGTCATACTAACACACCGAGAAACAGCACCACCCTCTCACGGGTGTCCCCAGCTTCTTCGTCCATCCATGTCTCCTCGGCGATCAGCTGTCGGACTTCGACTGCTCCAAGGAGAAGTACCTCATGGTCTGGCTAGGCCTTGTCGGGGGCTGTGTTGGCTTGTGGGTGCCGAAGGAGATGGCCTTGGAGTGAGCCACTACCGCGCCCTGCGAATTCTGGCCCGCAGCCTTGCCATGCGATGTTCCCGATCGGCCACTCAATACGCTCTCAGTCGTCGTCACTGTCCTCCTCCATCGCCACATCGCTGTCCTCTTCCTCGTCCTCCTCCTCGTCCCGTGGCCGTTTCTGCCCTCTGTTCTCTGCGTCGTCCGCGCTGGCTGGCGTCTGGCCAGCCGCAGCGGGTGGTTTTGTGGGCAGACCTGACGGCGCAAGTGGTGCCGCTGGTGCCGTTGAGCCAGGAAGTGGTGCATTGAATATGCTTTGCTGCAGGTCGGTCATCTCCGCCTGTTGGTTGGCGGACGTTGGGATTTTGAAGGTCCCGTCGAGTTTCGCGACGACGTTTGACTTGGTCTTGGCGTATGCTACTTTCTATTGCACAAATTAGCATTATACCCAAGGCAAACAGAGCACAAGTAGCAGAAAGGCGACGAACAATTTCGAACCCCAGGAAATTGAACCCATCCAATGCCCTCATGGCCTGTGTCGCAGTTTGTATGTCGCGATAGACAATATGCGCCTGGCCTCTCATGCTTGAGGTCTTGAGCGCGACGACATCGAGGACTGGCCCGTAAGTTGAAAAGAGCAGGTAGAGTGCCGTCCTTAGGTCGTCCTTCTGGATCTTGGCCGACGGGATGCCGCGCACGTAGAGTGTCTGGTTGGGAGGGATCGACTGGGGCTTGGGCGGAATGCCCGAGCCTGGTGGTGCTGCCTTCGCGCCTGCTGGGGCCATGGTTGCAGTTGGAGCTGGTTGGGACACACGGCCAACCAGACTTTAAAGTTGAAAGAATGTGCAAAGACCGTTCCGATGATAGAATAAACCAAGTCGGCTGAATATCTAAAGGGCGAAACCGGTCTGGTCTGTTCGCGTGTCGCGTGAAGCTCCCTTCAGCTTTTTTTGGAGCTGTGCAGACTAACAACGTCTCTGCAGTAGCTCCCATTATCTCATTATCGGGGTTATGCATCCCTTGGAGAGTGACGTGCTGCGCCCCCACCACCCACTTCACTCTCAGGGGAGCTTCCTTCCATCTTCCCCCCCATCTCTGCTTCCCCTGACAGCACCACACCTCTCCTGGTCCCATGTTACCAAGCTAAACAACGCATTGAATCACCGTGATAGTAGAGAGCTACTCCTATCACGTAGCCCGAACTACCAACATCAAGATGGCTGCGCCAGAGGTCCACCATCTCTTCCACAACCCCATCGCCGACCACTCCTTCTCCGCCGACCGGTCGACCTTGGCCATCGCACGAGACTCGACCGTCGAGCTGTACGGCAAGGCTGGAAACGCCTTCAGGCTGCAGGATGAGCTGAAAGGGCATGACAAGACTGTCACTAGCCTCGACATTGCCCCGAACTCCGGCCGCATTGTGTCATGTTCTCAGGGTCGGTTCAATCACAAATCAATTTACGAGGGTGACGAATAGACGGCGCTGACTTGGACTACAGACCGGAACGCACTCGTGTGGGAGCCTTCGCCTCAGGGTTACAAGCCAACTCTTGTCCTGCTTCGAATCAACCGGGCTGCTACCTTTGTCCGTTGGTCTCCCTCGGAGACCAAGTTCGCCGTCGGCTCCGGTGATCGCGTGATTGCCGTCTGCTACTTTGAGGAAGAGAATGACTGGTGGGTGTCCAAGCACCTCAAGAAGCCCATCCGGAGCACCATCACCTCGGTTGCATGGCATCCTAACTCCGTGCTGCTCGCCGCTGGCTCCACCGACGCCCACGCCCGAGTCTTCTCGAGTTTCATCAAGTCCGTGGACCAACGTCCTGAGCCGAGCGCCTGGGGCGAGAGACTGCCCTTCAACACGGTCTGCGGAGAGTTCCTCAACAACTCCGCCGGCTGGGTCCACTCTGTCGCGTTCTCTCCGAGCGGCGATGCGCTGGCCTTCGCTGCCCACGACAGCAGCATCACCGTTGTCTACCCCAGCGCTCCTGACCAGCCCCCGAAGGCAGTCCTCAGCGTCACCACCCAGCTACTTCCTTTCCAGAGCTTGATCTGGTCCAGTGAGGCCGAGATCATTGCTGCTGGTTACGACTGCGAGGCATTCCGCTTCCAGGGCGGCGAGACGGGCTGGCGACTGGCTGGTTCCCTGGAATCCAAGGGCAGACCGGGCCTGGGTGGTGACGATCGGGAAGAATCTGCTTTGAACATGTTTAAGCAGATGGATCTTAAGGGCAAGGCAAAGGATGACACGAAACTCTCCACCGTCCACCAAAACACCATAACAATGATTCGACCGTATGAGTCTTCTGGAGACTCTGTCACCAAGTTCAGCTGTGAGTCCTCCGACCAAAGCCCCTTTTGATGGCGTGTCTGAGTGCTAACATTCATACCAAGCAACCGGAGTTGACGGAAGGGTCGTCATCTGGAATGCCTAGAGTAGCTTACAATGGACATCACAATCAAGAGTCGATAAAACATTCAGCATCTTTGTATTCGTTCTTTTACCAGAATTTGCCTCAGCCCCATGTGGTCTCAGAGCACTGATTCCAGAGTGGCGCATGCAATCCTCGCGCCTTTCCATGCTTCCAAATATGACTGGTCATGGCTGCTCTGACTGTGCAGCGGGTGCCGTGTATTTATGTTGCCATTTGCATTGCTGAAATAATTCCAGGTACGGTTGAGCAGCCCGTCTTGAAAACTCCCTTGTCCAGCTCCATTTCCCCCGGGCAAGCGAAGCCATGGACAGCAGAACAAATCGACCACATTCACCCAGCGCTCGCTTCTATGCCAATCGCCAGGCTGAATGCCTCGAGATATTCGATATGCTGCCTCATCCGACTCCTGAGCAAGTGCCCCTTTCTCAACTTGTTCCTCCATTCAGTCATTTCCAAGGCTTCTCAGCGCCTGCCTCCTCTCAACGGCACATCAACAACACCTGCGGGGCGTGTCTATCAGATGAGAGGGTCTCTCCTCGGACTACGGCCCCCTGCCATGATCATCAGAATTGGGGGTTGCCTAGACAGCATATGGAACAGCTATCAGACGTAAATGACGATATGCCTTCGACGGACTACCGTTCACCCCAACACCATCCCGGCGGCCTCGTGCATACTCATGAGTATCATCGCGGCTTATCTCGCCCAGAACAGGCCCAACAGCTCCCCGAGCCTCCCACCTACATCACACCACCTCCGCAGTATTTTTCAAGCCCCGAGAATGCACCTGCTCCTGCTTTCAAAGAAAGGCCTGCCTTCGTGACCAGGCCTCCACGAGGGGCTCCAACCAATTCGCTCTTAGTACCTAACTACTACTATGTCTTCGGGCGCAACACTATTCGAGTTCCCTCAAACAGCGATGTGAGCGATGCGGACCGGCAACCTCAAGGCTTATCTTCTGCTGTGTGCCGTCTCACAGCCAATGAAAGTGGCGAGCCCACCATCTCAGACGATGACGACGACGCCAACTCCACCATCTATCCCTATGACAGCACCACCACGGCATCATCATCCACAGCCTGCCGTGCGGCCCACGACCTCGGTGGCGCCCCACTCAGGCCCGTGGAGCAAGCCGTCGTTGAGGTCCACGACACCTGTCTCGCGACTACGCAGCGATATCTCGAGTCATTACGTGTGAACTGGGAACTCCGCCACGGGCGCGAGATATTTATGACTCTACCGGGGATAGTGGGGCCGATCAGGCACCTTCGCGACCATGCCGGCCTCCGGGGCTCGCCTTACTCACTCCCACGGCGGCGGAAGAGGCGGGCGCTTAGCGACAACAGCGGCCTAGAATACATTCGCGGGCTGCAGGGAGGCGACGACACAGGCGTGGAGGACACAGGCGAGAAGGGCAGGAGCCAGAGCCGTCGACCACAGCTGCCGGCCTGTCCCGTGCCGGCACCCACGAACTCGCTGCTCCAGAACACGTCACGCATCTGCGAGCTCATCTGGCGCCGGGCGCGCCGCGACCGCGAGGACGTGCTGGGTGCTGAGGCCGGTGGGGCGCGCCGCATGGCCCTGCTGGTCGAGTGCGCCGAAGCTGTGGTCCTCTGCGACGCTGCTGAGTGGCAAAGGGGCCCGGAAACGGCGTTCCGCACGGCTTGTCAGGCGGGGCGGGACTTCTGCCGGGAGCTGGGGGACTTGCGCGGGGCTGGGAGGGTTGAAGGCATCGAGAGGGGGGATGTTTAGCTGAGGCGGGCTGTGTGGAGGAGGATGAGTCTGATGGATTGTGAGTGGATAATGCTGTGCCTGTCTTTGGTCGGTTCAGGTGGGCGAGTTTCTGATGCTGCGTGACCCTAAAAATCTGGAGTAAAGGAGCGAGGACGTGGGTCGAGGGAGCAGATGGCGGATGTATCAAGATTCAGTCTCTCTAGATACTTGAGAATGGTACTGGGTTAAACTACCATAAGAATGTGTTATATTCGGACCTTATACTCTCGAGTATGGCTTATCGCATGCAGTTGATGGGTGAGGTCAGTCGTCAGTCTGCTTCTTGCCGGTCTACTGAACACCAACTGCTGCTCTCATGGTCTCCGGTGTTGATAAAAAGACACCATACCCTCAGATTTAGAATCTAAACTCGCACTGACACTCGTCTAATCGAGAAGACTGTCTCTGTGACATTCAAGGATTCCGAGGCCGAGCAAGGTCTCCTCGTTAGTCAAACCCAACACAGCCGTTGGCTTCAGGCGGAAGTCCCTCGCAGATTTGGCTCCTGTCTTCTAGAACGTAAGAAATTCAAGCCTGAGTTTTTAATGTGTCGACAAGTAATATTCGTTGATACCAACGCCTCGTCCTAGCACTCAAGAAATTCCGCAGGAGTTCGCCAGCGCGTAACTGCCAGTTGCAAAACGGGCCAAGCCGTCCACTACGAGAAAGCTGACGACGGTGCCAGAACCGCGTGAAGCTTACACTTTCTTTAGCGTCAAATTCATGCAGCGCACGACAAACCGGCTGGCCGTTGTTTTTGTTCGCCCGGCAGCCACTAGGACTACAATCTCATGGGGCCTGGCAATCACGGGCATGTCCTGGTCTTCGGGACAGCATGTAAGCCACCTAGGACTCTCCACCGACTCATCAGGCGCCAACTGGGCGCAGACACTTTCGCCCGTCCCAACCTTCCTCCGGAGACCGGCATTCCTCAACGGCCAGCGCTTGCTAGAACGCGGGGGTCCCGTGGCCGGCGGTACTGATGCAGGCACCAGTTCCTAGCCCGCCGTGACAAACTGCATGAACGGGAGCAAATATCGTGAGAACTGCGACGTAGGAGTCCCAGTCAATGCCCCCGCTGCTCGACGAACCAGCGGCTGACACGCTTCTGGTCGTTTGGAAGGTCCACGTCTGTCCCGTCACTCTCTGCTTCAGTGAATTGTCGCGGGTTTGAAAGACTCTTGGAGCGAGCCGAGGTTCGGATATTTGGTGCCCAAGCTTCTATCGAGGGATTTGTTGGCGATGCGATGCGAACACGGCTAATCGATTGACGCCATGGGTTATTGAGACTGGTGATCGGGGCCTTGCCAGATGCTTATCAGGTGGGATCCGGACTGAGCGAACCCCAGAAGCTCAGCGTAGCAGTCTGCGGAAACCCGGAATTGCAGAGTGAACACAATAGACACAAGACTATCAGACTCTTGTCGCGAAAAGTCAGGCCACATCGTCGCCGGCTGGCTCTGTCCCGGCACCAAAGCCGCCCATCGCTTCCCTCCGACATGCTTTCCCTCGCGGTTGCCGGCACCAATACCGGCTTAGCCGCACGAAGATAAACTTCAGTTGCAACACATTTACTGGAGCGCGCAAAGTCTAATAAATCCTCAGGGCCCATTCTCCGCCCCCTTGCAATGGATTCCATGAGCTTCTTTCCCGACATGATGTCACGGTCTGGGCCGTTTGACAAGCAGTTGAAGCTCGCAAAATTGACTTTGATCATCATAAGTCGATGGGGTCTCGAACAATGTGCACTGCGCAGTGACCGGTCCACCCTCCCCTTCCATCTTGGCAATAGCGGAGCGGATTTTGACGTGACCGAGAGGGGAGTTCCGGGCACGTTTGGGCCGCCGCCGCCATCAGGGCCCTCGCCGCCGAGCGCTGAGCGTGCGCGCCTGCGTCACACAGGGTTCCGCGACGGCGTGTCAGCATGCTGACTGACCTCGGCGGGAGAAGCGATTTAGCGCCTGTAGTGAGCCAGGGGCGTCCCGAATGTCGTGCATAATATTTATGGTGCGCAGAGTACGGGTCTGGCCTTGTCCGGTAAGGAGATCCCTATACGGCTGGGCGCAGCTGTGCCTCTGGTCAGCGCCGGTTGATGCAGGGAATGCCACGGGTTGTTTCCGAGGTTAGGCACAGGTCTGCTAATACTCCGGGCGCCTTCTTCAGAGGAGACGAGAGTGACGTCGAAGTGGAAAGCAGCTATTCGGAGCCGCAGAGACAGGAGGCAACCAACTCCTGATCTTCAAATCGAGGAAGATTGCCGAGGCGAGATGAGATGTCTTTGTGCAGCTCACTTTCCTCTTTGCGATGGCTGCGGAGGATCAGAGGTCGACGCGACTAAGTTGACTTCTGATCTGAAACAAATCCTTTTATGAGGATCGGCTGGTGGCTCGTAGCGCCGAGCGGGCATGCTGAGCAACGTCGGGTTGATCCCCAAGAACGCAGCGACAAAGTTCCAGTGGAGCGGAATACTGAACACGTCCGCGCAGCCGCGGTGCGACCCATGCAGCAGCACCTGCTTGTGCACGCACGCAGCACGGTGACGGTGGCACCAATAGACTTTCGCTTGGAGCCCACAGTTATTACGACGTCTCGGTCGCATCGTGCCCTTTTGACGTGCGGGATTGCTGATGGGATCTTCCCTGACTGCCAGCCGATCCCTCCCTATAATCACGGGTCTTGTATACGGGTGTAAGTGGGCGGTTGTGTTAGATTTGAGATAAGCAGTTTCCGCGAGATGGAACGAAGATCGCCACAACGGTAAAAATTGGCATTGTTTCGACAATATTAACGAGAGAAGAGGATGAGATTGTCTTGTGAATCACTGAGCTAGTCTCTGCCATATTGTGAGATCACTGTTATGGTTCTGTATCACTCTTGTCAGCTGGCCCGGCGAGCTGGAGCCGTGTACAACTGCTGGACAATCTCGTCATGACAGCCCGGTGTGCGTGCATGTGCGAGACCGTCTCTGCAGTAGAGAACTCGATAGCCACACGACGACACCTTAGAACAGAGATCAGCTTTGTCTGTGGCACAGTCCAGCCGGCGTCCTGCGAGCCGCCAAACCCGGGCGAAGGATTAAACATGGCAGGGAGAAGAGGTCATGATGGGCACGGTCGATACTTAGCTAAGCAAGCCAAGAGACGTCAAAGGCCACGAGGGCATCCGCAGAGGACGGGGTGTGACTTGCGGGTCCGTGGAAAATCCGGGCCTCATTGGCTGCCGCATCCACTGCCCTGCTGGCCGGGTGGGATCGCAACTTTTGATCTTTTTCAGTGGCTCCTTCGTTGCTTTTGCATGTACAGGTACATTGATTGGCGCAGTTGGACTTGGCGCTAGCACAGATGTGGTGCGGGTAACCCGCCCAGCGTCTGGTGCCCACAGCCTAGTACCGCCCAGGCACAGAAAGTATGCGGCTGCAATTTTTTGATGCTGCTTTGGGGGACGTCCTTGAGGTAATTCAGGAGACGGATAACTCGTGGTTTGCAGTCTTGACGAGGAGGGAAAGGCAGGGTCTGGGTTGGCCCATGTACTCGGGTATTGCCATCATGGGCAATCCTCGATTGAAACCACAAAATAGGGGAGGGCCTCCTCGGCATGGCGTCGCGTTGAGACGATCGGCTGGCCGGGCGCTGCATGGTGGGCACGCCTCGCACGTTGGCTCGTTGGCTCGTTGGGCAGGCAGGATCTAGTTAGGCTGCTTTTCTCGCAGCACAAAGTTGATCCCGGATGCGGGCTGCACTCCGGAGAATGACATCGTATGTCCCATCGCGCCTGGGACTACTGTATCAGCTAGAAGAAGTAGGTTGCCCCTAGGCCTTATGGAAATAGGGGTCCAACGAGACTGTAAGAATGGGGGACTGCTCGGTTCGTGCGGTGATGCTGGGACGGATCTGATCTGGGACGGCAGCCCAGCCATTGGCAAGAATATGAGGAAGTGATTGATTGAGCAGCTCTTGTATTGTGTCGCGACAAGACGTGCATCCGTCGGCCTCGTGCGTATACGCACGCAGAAGATGGTAGATGGGACTACCAAGGCCAGCGAGTGGTTGCCTCGCTTTGTTGGCTTGCCAGCATTCTTGGCGGCTGAGGTCCCACGAGGAGGAGGGGGTTATCATGCGGGCGACGTATTTTTTGCTTTGATCTGGTGAGATGAGCTGTCACCCTGGCGCGCCCCCCCGGGTGCAGGAAAACGAGATTGAGATTATGTCTATGGTGGGGGAGGGGGAGGTATAGGTTGGGATGACAGTGATGGGGATGGGACGGGTTGGGATTGGGGTCGCTGGATTGGGCAGGACGGGACGGGAAGGGATGGATGAGTGGATGGACATGGGCTCAGCCAATAGGTGCACCAAGACAGGGAACTGCGCACCTCGGAAAGGCATCTACTTCCCTGGGTCGCTACTTGGATGGCATATCATAGGTAAACGCTTTGGTCGATGAGAGGATGTTGTGAGGTGTGACGAGTAAGCGAGTGACTGACTGGGCAGCGGGAGGAGTGAGCTGCAGAGTGCAGGGCTGTAGAATGCTACTACCTCTTGCAGACCTTTTTAGATGCTTGACTGCAGACTCGCAGTCTGCAAGATGAATTTCTAGACTGGCTTCTATAGGTAGGCAGGCTGGCAGGGCAATCCACCATGGCAAGTGCGTACGACGCGAGAGGTCGATCCATCACGCGAAGTCCAATTGGACAAGGTCGGGGGTGTTTAAACTGTGCCGCGCTAGGCCCAGGCAAATGACAATGGGCCGTGTCGTGTCACCCCTCCTGGCCATCCTGGGCCTCCTCTTTTCGCCCAGGGCATTGGGCAGGTGCCAGTCGCGCGACGAGGAGGGACGCCGCCGACGCTGTTGAGGAGTCGTGATGGGTCAACGAAAACCCCGGGTCAAGCCGCTGCTCTTGGTCTCGTGCCACCTGGGGTGCGCGGCCCCTGGGTAATTTATCTATATATTTGAACACCTACAAGGAGACGTATGTGGCTGACAGCCGTGTGCACTATTCTTTCTGTTTAGGCTAGGATGCACACTGTACACTATATCGCCGTGCACAGGCGTCGGAAGCACACAAATTCAGGGTAGCGATCCATGTATAGGTACGGTACAAATGCTGGCAGCTTGGCCCCGCCCTCGTGGGCATCTGCCCGCGTAGTCTGCACTGACTAGGTGGTGTGTGCGGGACGGCCGGCCTGGCCTGCTTATGCCTGCCTGGCAGTCTGTTCCCTGTCCGCACACACATAGTCTACTCCCACACTCCCACGCGTAGAGCCTTATCGCTTGACCAAGAGCGTGTTGGCACTCCTCCCGGCCACACCCACGCCCACGCATTTCACGCAGCTGTAGCTGCATTTGTACGTACTAGTGGCATGCGTGATCTCGGCCCCAATGGCTGAGCTTTCCGAACTTACCACCCTTTACAGTCTGCATCTGTAACGACGGGGGCTTTTATTTGCAGACCTACTTTGGCGCTGATGCCTCTCCTTGCCATGGTATGCCACGCATCAGCCTGACGGCCGAAGATGATAAGGCGAAACCCGTGTACTGTAGCTACCACCATCCGTGGCCTACCTGACTGTGCGTAACAGAGCCGCCGCCTTCACGGACGAGCTGCTACCGTGGCAGTTGCTATTCCTGGACTGGGATGGTGCTCTCAGGGGACATCGCACAGGGAAGAGCTTCCGCTTTCTCCAGATTCCAGATTCGAGAATCCAGGTTCCAGAACCCAGGTTCATGGGAACGTTGCAGAAGCCTCAGAACGCCGGTTTACACAGTGGGCTACGCGCAGAGTCGGCGTTCCCTCCGCCCTGCCGGGCGCTGAGTCCAAGCGCAAGGTCACATTGATCCGATGTGCCGTCAGGATGTGATGAGCAGGCTGGCAAGAGGGCTGGCTGGAGGGCAAGAGACGAACAGAACTAGAGAAGACGGACTCTTGGACGACATGAGGAGGAGCCTCACAGAGAGCATTAGAGCATTCGTTGCTGTCAAAGAAACAAACACACAAAATCGGTTGGGCAGTCTGTCTGGGCGGGCGTGCGGAGAGACCGTTGAAAATACGGAATGGCCATGTGGAGCGAGCACAGGCCAGGCCAAGGGCCAGGCCAGCAGCAGAGTAACAAAGAGGGAAAACCGGCACCTGCTTTGGCAGGCAGGAACGGGAACCTTACCATGGAGTTGCCCATCCGTCTCCTCGGGCCCCAGCTGTCACGGTTGCCACCACCCGTTTTTTTCTTGTCTGCCCAGTGCGCCCCCCGAGCCGACGACACCGTTGGGCTGGTTGGGGTCTACCTGGGCATGCCTGCTGGTTGCACAGGGCACCCATGTACCTGCTTACCTAGGTACCTGGTTTACCAACGCAGAAGTCGGCATGGCTTGTGCTTGTGTGCTTGTATGCTTGTGTACGTATGTGCGCGCGCTGGCCGCCTGCTGTGTCGAGCCTCGAGAGGAGAGGAAAAAGAAGACCATAAAATACTTGCAGGATGCAATCACACCCCTTGCTTCCCGCATCACACACACACGAGGTCCTAGTTAGAGACTAGATATGCAGTGCCGTCCATACTTGCGGTTTGTACTGTAGTTTGGTCCGGCCGTCGTATCCAGGGAGCCTTGCCGAAAACGAGGAAAACGTTCGGCGGTCTGGTCTTGGTCGACCTTGACACCGGCCTAAACCTATCAAAGGCTGCAGGGCTTGCAAGCGGGCAGCGTGTCCCAAGACGAACCACCCTCGCCCCTGTCCCCTTGACCCTCCATCCTTTCTCCGCCTTCTGCCCGCGCCGGACAATACCTACCTACCACCTACCTGCCTGTAATCCGTACCAGACCTTGCCAGTCCTTACCTGCCTGCCTGCCTGCCATCCATCCATCCATTCAGACCAGACCAGACCAGACCAGGGACCAGACTGGGAACCGCAACTGGAACTGGAATTGGAACTGCGCCTCTGCTGGCTCTAGCCTCTGTCTGGCACCACCTTTTTTCTGTCCACCTTCGACTCGCGCAGAAGAGCCGACAGGTAATCCCACGCCTGTCTGTCTCTCCTCAAACTCGACTGCCTCCTTGGTCCTGACCTCGTCGACCGCACTGCAGCACCTGCGTGAGAACCTCCCTTTTCTCCTCTTCTCACGACTCCTGCTTCCTCTCCTCTTTCCCCAAGGTTGGCCTCAACTCCTCCTCCTCCTCCTCCACCATCCCACCCCTCGGCGCTTTCGCCCACCCCCCGGCTCCACAGAGCATGTGGGCTTCCTCGTAGCCGCTGTCGCTTCGCTGCCGCTGATTCTGTTCCTCACCTCTTCCGATCAGAACCAACCCATCTGCCTGCTTCCCACTTGCTCGTCCTCGCTCATTAACACCAGGAGCCATTCAGACAACCGCCCATGAAGTCGCCAGCCACAACATAGCCACTCAACGCCCTTGAACCTGGATTCTTTTCGCTCCTTAGTCCCCCCCTTCGACCCGACCCTGAATCCTCGGCATCTCAAGTCTTCCCATGGCCGACAACTCGGCCTTGGCGGCCGCCGCCGCCATCGTGAAGAGCCTGGCGCCAGACTCTCACGCTCCTTCGTCCACACATCGGGGTGCAGGGAAGCTCATCGAGCTCCCGGGTGCAGACACATTCGAGAAGCACCAACTGGAGCGGGAGCTCGCCGCCCTCGTGTCACGGGTCCACCACCTCGAGACGAGAGCTAACTCGACCGGTATCGCCAACTTCCCCGACACGCCTAATGAAACCGCTGATTCGGTGTTCGGTGACGATGCAGCATCGTCACCCTCAGGCATCGGTCGTGACGCTTCCAAGTCGAGACCCGGAAGCATAGGGCGGAACGGAAACACCATTGTCGAGAAGGCTGTCCCCCTGACAGACGAGGCGCTCGAAGGCCTGCGAGAGCACGTCGACGACCAGTCAAAGCTTCTGGACAGTCAGCGACAAGAGCTCGCCGGCGTCAAGGCCCAGCTCATACAACAAGAACAGCTGCAGGAGAGGGCCCTCGCCATAATAGAGCAGGAACGCGTTGCGACCCTCGAACGAGAGCTATGGAAGCACCAGAAGGCCAATGAGGCCTTCCAAAAAGCCCTGCGTGAAATTGGCGACATCCTGACCGCTGTGGCTCGCGGTGACCTGTCAAAGAGGGTGCGCCTCAACACGGTAGAAATGGACCCCGAAATCACCACATTCAAACGGACGATAAACACTATGATGGATCAGCTGGGTGATTTCTCCTCCGAAGTGTCCCGTGTAGCTCGCGAGGTCGGTACGGAAGGCATCCTGGGCGGCCAAGCTCAGATCGAAGGCGTCGCTGGTACCTGGAAAGAACTGACTGATAACGGTATGTGCCAGACGGCCACCTCTCTTGTTCGTCTACTAACTCGATATCGCCAGTGAACATAATGGCCCAAAATTTGACCGATCAAGGTAAGTTCCGCGTCCATTTGCCAAGCACTTGAAGGCTGCTGACGATGTTCAGTGCGAGAAATTGCAACTGTAACGACTAGTGTAGCCCATGGAGACCTTACCAAGAAGATTGAGCGGCCCGCCAGGGGTGAGATCTTCCAATTGCAGCAGACCATCAATACCATGGTTGACCAACTTCGAACCTTTGCTTCCGAGGTCACGAGAGTGGCCAAAGACGTCGGAACAGAAGGCAAACTAGGAGGACAAGCTGATGTAAACGGCGTGAAAGGCATGTGGAATGACTTGACTGTCAACGTCAATGCCATGGCAGACAATCTCACGACACAAGTACGCGACATCATCAAGGTTACAACTGCAATCGCAAAGGGAGATCTCACACAGAAAATCGAGGCTCAATGCAAGGGAGAAATATTCGAGCTCAAAAACACGATCAATTCCATGGTGGAGCAACTGCAGCAGTTCGCCCGGGAAGTCACGAAGATCGCTAAAGAGGTCGGGACTGAGGGACGCTTGGGCGGCCAAGCCACTGTACACGACGTGGAAGGGACCTGGAAAGATCTTACGCAAAATGTCAACGGCATGGCCATGAATCTCACAACACAGGTCAGGGAAATAGCAACGGTTACAACTGCAGTCGCGAGGGGTGATCTCAGCAAACGAATCAGCGTCGAAGCCCAGGGCGAGATCTTGGATCTCAAAAATACCATCAACACCATGGTGGATCGTCTCTCTACATTCGCTTTCGAAGTTTCCAAAGTCGCACGAGAAGTCGGGACGGACGGAACTCTCGGTGGCCAGGCCCAGGTCGAGAATGTTGAGGGCAAGTGGAAAGATCTCACTGAGAATGTCAACGTCATGGCCTTGAACTTGACCACTCAGGTAAGCAGCCGTCACTCCTTCGGCCATTTTCAAATGCCTCATTCAAGCTGTTGCTGACTTCGTTATAGGTCAGGGGAATCTCCAGCGTTACACAGGCCATCGCGAATGGTGACATGAGCCGCAAAATCGACGTGGAGGCTAGGGGCGAGATACTCATTCTAAAGGACACGATCAATGACATGGTTGACCGACTCAACAGCTTCTGTAACGAAGTGCAACGAGTGGCCAGGGATGTCGGTATTGACGGCATTCTTGGGGGTCAGGCAGACGTCGCAGGGCTCAAGGGCAGATGGAAGGAGATCACGACAGACGTCAATACCATGGCCAATAACTTGGTGAGTCTTACGATACCACTTCTGAAGTGTTAGAATCACGTACTAACGAAGTGCTCTAGACTGCCCAAGTGCGTGCCTTTGGAGACATCACTAATGCCGCCACCGACGGGAATTTTACCAAGATAGTGGAGGTCGAAGCATCCGGAGAGATGGACGAGCTGAAGAGGAAGATCAACCAGATGGTGTTCAACCTCAGGGACAGTATCCAGAGAAACACACAGGCTCGAGAGGCTGCCGAATTGGCCAACAAGACGAAATCCGAGTTCCTGGCGAACATGTCGCACGAGATCCGGACGCCCATGAACGGCATCATCGGGATGACACAACTGACTCTCGACACCGACCTGACACAATACCAGCGGGAGATGCTGAACATCGTCAACAGCTTGGCGAACAGCTTGCTCATCATCATCGACGACATTCTCGATCTATCCAAGATCGAGGCCAGACGCATGGTCATCGAAGAGATCCCATATACGTTGCGCGGCACAGTCTTCAATGCTCTCAAAACATTAGCGGTCAAAGCGAACGAGAAGAACCTTGAATTGACATATCAGGTCGACAGCTCGGTCCCTGATCACGTTGTCGGCGATTCGTTCAGGCTGAGGCAGATCATTCTCAACTTGGTCGGGAACGCCATCAAATTCACGGAGAACGGGAAAGTCAGCCTGCAGATCCAGAAGTCGAATCTCACGGTCAAGAGGGACGAGTACGCCATTGAATTTGTGGTCAGTGACACTGGTATTGGTATACCGGCTGACAAGCTCGACCTCATCTTCGACACTTTCCAGCAAGCTGATGGGTCCATGACACGGAAATTCGGCGGTACAGGTCTTGGTTTATCCATTTCAAAGAGACTAGTCAACCTGATGGGAGGTGACATCCGAGTGGAGAGTGAGCTAGGACACGGCAGTGCCTTCTTCTTCACCTGTGTTGTACGATCAGCCGTCGACGACGTCTCGTACATTGCAAAGTCCCTGAATCCCTACAAGGGACACGAGGTCCTCTTCATTGACAAGGGGAACACCGGCCACGGCTCAGGCATAGCGCACATGCTTCGGGGCCTAGGTCTCTTGCCCTCTATCGTGGACTCAGAGAAAGATCCCATCCTGGTCAAGCAACGTGAGAAGGGCACCACGCCCTATGACGTTATCATAGTGGATGACCTGGACACTGCGAGGAGGCTACGTGCCATCGACGACTTCAAATATCTTCCCATCGTTCTACTGGCGCCCGTCGTACATGTCAACCTGAAGTCGTGCCTTGACTTGGGCATTACCTCTTACATGACCACACCTTGCAAACTTATTGACCTCGGCAACGGCATGATTCCGGCGCTCGAGAACAGGGCCGCGCCTTCGCTAGCTGACAACACACGATCTTTTGAGATCCTCCTGGCCGAAGATAACGCCGTCAATCAGAAGCTGGCTGTCAAGATTCTCGAAAAGTATCACCACGTCGTGACAGTCGTGGGCAATGGTGAGGAGGCGGTCCATGCTGTGCAAAAGAAGAAGTTCGATGTTATCCTCATGGACGTTCAAATGCCAGTAATGGTAAGATTTTCCGCTGCTCCAACCCAGCTCGTGTGAAGTATTATACTGACTTGGATGCCTACAGGGAGGTTTTGAGGCCACTGGAAAGATCCGAGAATATGAGCGCAGCCTAGGTTCGCAACGGACGCCGATCATAGCCCTCACAGCTCACGCCATGATGGGTGACAGGGAGCGGTGCATCCAGGCGCAGATGGACGAATACTTGTCCAAACCCTTGCAACAAAACCACCTCATACAGACCATCCTCAAGTGCGCGACGCTTGGCGGTGCTCTGGCCGGGAACCGTGACCGGGACATATCACGACAAGCCGATGCCAAGGCCGCGGGGGCGCGTATCCCCACCGACCTGTCGGGAAACTACCTGCGGCCGCAGAGGCCAGCGATACAATCACACGGCTCGGACATCGTCAAAGGCCGGATGGACAGCCCTGCTTTGGTGTCAGCTGACCAGGAGGACCCATTGGCAAGGGCACGTAACAGCCTCTCCGCTCCTCCCGCCGGGCAAAAGCGCAAGCGTTAGCTAACTTTACTTTTTTTGGCCTGCCACAGCTCATTTTCCGAGCCAACAGCCAGTAGAAGCACTTGTTCGTTTTACCTTGACCACACTCCGTCCTGTACACCACACACACACAGAGAGAGGAGGAGAGCGCGAGTGAGCGAGTGAGGAGAGAGCGAGAACAAACACACAAATTTGCCGGATTTTTTCGTCAATCAGATCAGATGCAGCAAAGCAAAACACACCATTTCTTTTGCCAGCAGCAAGCAGCAGGGCCAGGTCGCTACGGCTATGATACCACGGGGGCTCTTTATGAGTTCAAGTTTCTTCACGTAACATGTCAGTTTACATTGGGGTTTATTGTTAGGCAAAGGGTTGCAAGGCATTTGGCGGCGTTAGTGATTTTCCATGGGTACAACATTTTGAACACGCTTTTTTTCCCCTTTGGAAAGTGGTGGGACTGCGCCTTTTCGCGAGTGAGCATTTTTCTATACCGTCATTGTCTCCAGTTCCGAAGGGAGGGCAGTCAAGGCTCGGGAACGAGCCTTGTTTGCAGAAGAGGAGGAAGTGGACGGGCAGTGAGAAGAGGGGAGGCTGGGCGCGAGGGTGAGAGGTGGTGGTGATCATGGTGATGGCGAGGATGTAGGAGACAGCTAACAAGGTGAGACTGGCGTTGGTGGACAGCGAGCGTCCTCCCTCAGGCTTCTCTGTTGCAAATATTTATTAGTAGTATGTCTACTCCGTGAGACGACAACATCCTTGCTACATTTCCTTGTCCACCGCGAGCAATATCCCTCTTCGCACACCCACTTACGACGTGGAAGGTCCCATATTGTAAGTCTTTGGCCATACATATCACCCAAGGGCGTTATAGGTGTGGTAAACCAGAGGCCCAACGAGATGCAAAATGGCATGGCATCACCAGAGACTATGCTGTGTAGTACGCACGCACGCACGCACGCACGCACAAACTCAGATGCGGCAGCCTTGCAGACTATTCTTTCTTTACCCCCTTCTCTTTCTTCTCGTGCAGGTATCGCGCACTGGCAATATGACGGGAAATTACGATTGCCCTTTGGGCGTCTCACCTCGCCGCGCGCAAATGCATGTTTTACACGGTTCCTGATCGAGATGATGCGTCACCCGGGGCCCTGGCGGTATCCCTTCATGCGCTGTCCGGAGGTCACAACAGGTGAGACTACTGCAGTCCAAGGGGGCAGGGAGCAAAAAAGCCTCCGGGTCTCTGCAACCGGAGGCGACCCTCTACAGCGTGTGCGTCGATTTTCCCACCCGACTGACTCGGCTCCCAAGCAGCTGGTTGGCCGGCTCGAGGAGGGAAGGTGCCGCGCCGGAATACCAAGTGTTTCTCGTCGTGCTGTAGGCAGGTTACGTGTAGGGCGGAGGCCCCCGCGGGGATGAGGTCTTTAATGGGGCGAGGCGGGTGGTCCGTGGTCGGATGAATGGCTGGCTGGGCAAAACCTTGGGTGGGCTGCTTGAGTAGGTGTAAAAGGCGTATATCGATGCGTTGGTGTCTCTGATGACGACGGGCACTGGACGTGTTCTTTCGTTTTTCCATAGTTTGCAGGGGTCCGTCCGTTTGGGGCATCGTGATCGGGCGCGCGAGATGGTTCGTCCTGCCCTGCCTGCCAGATCGTTCTCTTGGCTTCTGCCCCCATTCCTCAGGCCACACACGTGTGTGACGGACCGCAGGATCCGCAAGATGCAGGAAGTGCTTGTCCCCCGTGTGGTGGGATGAACTCTCTTCTGGGTGCGCCTCCAAGCTTCATCCATGGGCCCTGGCTTCCCTTCTGATTGCTGGGCAGACCCTTGTCTTAGCTGCGTAGCACTCTGGACTGCGGGTTGGGTGTGGAGCGGCTGGATCCCTGTCCATCACAGGCCAGCCGGACACCTGCTTCCTTGCCCGCTGCGCGGAGACCTGCCCGCCCCCAACAAGTACCTGGAGGGGAAGGGGGGCGGTGGTGAGGGCCCCAGGATGCGTCAATTGCAGGGAGCTTGCATGAGTGCAATTATTATATTTTGTACACTACAACGTAGACATCTCACTTCTAGTTCCCGCATCCGACCTCAGGAGAATATGGTCCAAGAAAAACTGCCCTGCTCTGACCCATTGAGAAACACCATATAAGTGTTCACGTCCATAGAAAAGATTGGAACACCTTGTTGCTGTTGAGGACACTTTTTCGACCCTTACCGCGAGAATTAGTTGAGCAGTACTTCACGGCTGCCCCCCAGTCGCAGTTAGTCGCATCGTGCTGACCCAGCCATAATTCCCCCCCCGTACGCGCACACGCACACGTAGCACGAAACAATACCCTTACGCCTCTTCTCACATCGTCAATTCGACTCCAGGGCTCTCCTTCCCTCTACCAATCTCTCAGGCAGCCCGCCCACTCTTCTCCGCCGCCATGGTCATCAGCTACCCCCCGCTCGAGGACCGGCCCCTCAAGAACACCATCTGCCTCTTCGACGTCGATGGCACACTCACGCCGGCGCGGCGCGGCGTCTCGGCTGAGATGCTGAACCTGCTCGCCCGGCTGCGCCAGAAGTGCGCCATCGGCTTCGTGGGCGGCAGTGACCTGGTCAAGCAGCAGGAGCAGCTGGGCACCCCGGACGTCGCCGTCACGACCCTGTTCGACTTCTGCTTCGCCGAGAACGGCCTGACCGCCTACAAGAACGGCGAGCAGCTGCCCTCCAACAGCTTCATCCGCTGGCTGGGCGAGGCCCAGTACAAGGAGCTCGTCAGCTTCTGCCTGCACTACATCGCCGACCTCGACATCCCCGTCAAGCGCGGCACCTTTGTCGAGTTCCGCAACGGCATGGTCAACATCAGCCCCATCGGCCGCAACGCCAGCGTCCAGGAGCGCAACGACTACGAGAAGTACGACAAGGAGCACCACGTGCGCGAGAAGTTCGTCGAGAAGCTGCGCGAGCGCTTCGGCCACCTTGGCCTGACGTGAGTGTTCTGCTTGCCCTCATCCCTGCCCACTCACCTCCCCTCACCCCTTCACCAAAATCGACACTTGTCTCCCAATTGTAGGGGGAAAGGAGCAGCCATTGACTGACCGTCTTTCTTCTGCACACAGCTTCTCCATCGGCGGCCAGATATCCTTCGACGTCTTCCCCTCCGGCTGGGACAAGACCTACTGCCTGAAACACCTCGAGAACGAGGCCAAGAAGACGGGCGGGATAACATACACGACGATCCACTTCTTTGGCGACAAGACGTTCAAGGGCGGTAACGACTACGAGATCTTCGAGGACCCCAGGACGGTGGGCCACTCGGTGACAGGGCCCGACGTGACGATGGAGGAGCTCAAGAAGCTCTTCGAGCTGGAGTAGGAGGATAGATACTTGCACCCTCGGTGCTGCGGTGTGCCTCAGGAGGGAGATGCTGTTGGGCGAGCGCGTCCAGCTCCTCCGACTTGTGATGGGAAAATCGGCTTACTAAGATACCAAGTAGACAACTATGCCATTGTCTACATGCCCTTTGGCAATCATACACACTGCAATTTACATCGTCTATACCAGTTTCTGAGTACAACATATTTTGTGATCGAGGTGCTGCCAATTGGGAACAAGAGGCAAGTCAAGTCGGGCCTGCTTTGCCGCTTGACTGGTCCACTCGGCCATTCTTTCAAACACGGGAGAGCATGCTACGTGTAGACTTACACGTCCATTCTATGGGCTTTCATTCCAGAAGGCTTTAAGCTTATGTACAAGACTGAATCTATCCCAATTTCGTTTCCTCCGGGCTTTTGCAGACGTACTTTAATTGGACCGAGAGTTGTGGATGTCCAGGACCAGAATGTCCGTAGCCCCGACCTTAGCGAGCTCGTCCATCGTCGGGGCAATCTTCTTCTTCTCGACCATGGCGCTGACGGCGACCCAGCCCTCCTCCTCGAGCTGTGTTATCGTGGGCGCGCGCTTGCCGGGCGTGACGGCGGACGCCTCGCTGAGGTGGCTGCGGGGGATGTTATACTGGCAGAGCACATACCTCTGGGCGGTGATGACGCCTCGGATGCGCGAGGCGATCAGTTCGACCAGCTCTGGTTGAGACGGGGCTTTTGACTTGATCAGGATCGAGGAGGACTCGACCACCGTGTCTATTGGCTTGAGCCCTGCCGCCTTCATGGTCTCGCCGGATTCTGTATTACTTGGTCAGCTTGGGGCCCTCATTTTGACAAGACTGCGAAAAGGACTCGTGAGAGGAGGACACTAACCAACAAGATCCACAATGCCGTCCGCGACGCCCAGGGCGCACGCCGCCTCCACGCTGCCACTCAGCTCGATGATCTTGGTCTTGAGCTTGCGCGAGGGGTCCCACGTGTCCCCGTTCGCCGGCTCGCCGTCCTGCTCCAGCTCGAGGCGGGTGAAGTACTCCTGCGCGAGGTGGACAAAGCTGGTGCCGATGTTCTTCCCGATCAGGTCCCTCCCGTGGGCGTAGGCGCCCTTGACAGGGACCTGGACCTGCAGCTTGCAGCCGCCGAAGCCGAGGTCCATGACGGTCTCGCAGCCGCGGGGCTTGCCGTCCTCCGGGGTGACCTCGCCGGACATGCGCCGGGCCCTCGTGGAGCTCCTGTAGCCGGCCTCGTACTCCTGCACCTGGTCGTAGCCCGTGATGCCCAGGTCGACCTGGCCCTCGCCGATGAAGGTGGGTATGTCCGCCGCGGGGAGGAAGATGAGCGCGATGGGTAGGTTCTTGACGAGGGCGATGTCGAGTCGGTTCTCCCGCCGGAACTGGATGTCGGCACCCTCGAGCAGGTTAAGCGTCGCCTGTTGCAGCCGGCCCTCTGGCGCGTGGAGTTTTGCGTTAGCTGGCTGTCTATCTGGGGTTGAGAGGCTGGGTCGCCGGAGGGGAGCAACGTACTCTTGGGCACGGCGAAGAGTAGCCGGCCTTCTAGGCTTCGCGAACACCAACTTTGTCAGCTGCCGTCACAGCTTCCTCCAATGCGCCGGCGGTGGGAAGCGCCATTTTGGGACAGGGGACGAGAGCATACTGGTTGACCAAATCCATGGCGAAAGACGTTCCAGCTCCAATCAATAATGGGGCTGACAGATGTGGATGTTCTGGGTAATTGTTGGCAGCTGCCAAATGGTCAGTTTTGAGTACGGCAGCAGAAGACCAGGTTGGGTGGGTGGATGAGTCAAGCTTGGGAATAGCGTCCACAAGTCAATAGAGGGGCAGAAATGTAGAGGGGCAGAACTTGGCCAGGGATACCCGTGGGATTATGGTGACTCACGGGTCAATTGGACGTACCTTGAGCGGGATCCAGGTATGCTATGAGGAATTATCTACTGGATATCTGAAAGAGAAATGGTGGTTCCGTCGTTGCTCCAAGTAGTGTCAGTCAGAAGATTTCTGCTGTATACTGATACGGTAGATAGATGCACGTTCCTGCACCGGAGCTTCTCAACGGCTCTCACGCAATGGCGGGGCAACTGCAGATAGGCGAGCGAAATGATTTGCAGCACTAGATTGAATCTGGTCTGGGGCCTGCATCAACGCTCCAGGGGTGCCGGCACATCGCTAGCCTGCAGCATACTGGGTATATACATAATTTGCTAGGAAGTGCATACTAAGCAGTTAGCGTAGACTACATATAAGTCCACGGCTTACATAACTTCCCCCAGTCTACCGAACCAACTTATACCTCTCTCCTTAAGATCTTCAGTTGATAAAGGATCTTGAACATTTTCTTAACTGTCTCTTTAACTGAAGGAGGAATTATCTTAAGGATAAGACTTGAATCGTAATCTAGCTACTTATAAGTGACTTGGATGGAAATATTTAGGTTTCTTGCAAGTTGTATATTTCTTCTCATATAACTCCCGACGCCATATACATGTATTTGAGCATGTCCGGGCCTCTTGCCAGAAACAAGTTTCGTTAAGTGACACGGCAATCGCCTTCCTGTCCATTGCTGCTCATCCCGGGTCTCAGTATTTCTGACGATAATCATCACCTCTGCTGTTGAGTGAGTGAATGGTTTCTTTCGATCTTGCTAAGCATGGAGTGTGTGCTGGATACGTTCTATTGCTCACTGACATGCTACTTCCCGGATAAAGCCATCTTCGGCATTGTACAGTCGGCTTGAGATGGGTATTGCCTGTATTATTACTATAGGATCGAAAGGCTCTTTGCTGTCTGATGTCGCTGGCACACTTGAAGCCCCCTCTATATAGTGGTATGGACCACCAGAGTGCCGATGTGTCGCCTGCAATCTGCTGCTCTGCGATTAGCGTTGATTCTCCTCCTTCCCTGGAATTATCACTACAGAAACCGTCCCATCAATCGGCCAAACCTTCAGATACCACTTGCCAGTCACGAAATTCCTTCTGATACAGAAGCCTATGACGTATGTCTTTATTCATTGCCAAAGTGACATGCATTTGGGAGACTGCGCCTCAACCACGGCAAAACAGTCAGAACAGGCAACTTCTACTCCATGACAACTCAACTCTCGCAAGCACACCGAGCCTAAAGGCGACTGCATTCTTCGCCCGTGGGTGATCGACGGAGAGTTCTTCTTCTGGATCATCCAAGTCTGCTTGCTCTGCCTGGACCGGAGGGTACTCAAAGCTTCACACTCGTTCTCTCGCAGGGAACCGAGATCACTCGTTGAACGGAAACATCCCATGGCAAGTATGAGCATCAACCATCGACAACAGCCGCGTTTGTGATCTGTGAGGCTTCTCGTATTCGTCACCGAGTTTCGTCTTGTCTGCTGAGATCATCAACTTGTGACGCATACCGACTCATTCACAGGTCAACATACCACTCACATCACTTTTCTACAACAATATCTCAACTGAACCTGGCATCTGACAACAATCTGATATCACGTCTCTCTTCATCTCGGTTCTGCTTTGAGCATTAAGAGCCTCCTTCCCCGCCCTGGTGATAATTTGCATAACTCACTGGTTATGTTGAGAGGAAATTGCAGCCGACTGTAGCTTACTCCGTCATCTCCAGCCCTTCCACGGTATCCTGTTTTTACATCGGGACACGTTCCCCGACAGATATCACCACATCCTTCTTCCCAGGAGAATATTGACTTTATTCGTGGCAAATCCCAGGCTACTACAAGGAGCATCGAACAATCATGAACGTGTACTGACGGACTCGAACGCCTCTGTTCTGTCCCAACAACGGGATCCTCAGGAGCATACATCGGATCACGACACGAACTCCAAGCCCTCATCCAACTAGATTGAGCGGTCTTCTTGAATATTGAGCATATATTCGACCTCAAAATCGGGGTTTCGTTACCTCAGTACTCTTATCGACGAACAACCCATTCACTCAGGAGCCTCTTAGCTAAAACTGAATTCAGCTAGACATGAACTCCTCCAACGGCCGTCGTCCCGGCCACAGCTCTCGCGGACATCGACGACCCAAGAAGCCGAAGATGAGCGATGAGGAGTGGGCCAAGTCTCTGGCTACTTTCCGAGGCGTGGTTGACAACGAGGCATCCGATGAGCGTTCCATACAGCTGGCGTGGAACATATTGCGGCAAGACTACAAAAACAAATTCAACGCGAAGGTGTCCGGCCACTCAACGCAGCAGAATGAAGAGCCTTTTGGTCTCTGGGCTGCAGAGGACTTGAGCGAACATACACTTGAGCGAGTCCTCTGTCTGGTATTCCGCAAGGAACTGGCCGAGTGCAACCACATGAGCCTTCTCAGGAGTACTGCTGCGAGAGCAAATACGACAGTATGGCACATACTACTATACTTTGGCGCATCCATGTTCTCCCAATCGATGCTTGACAAGGTTAGGAAACGGATTCGCGTGTTTGACAAGGACCCAGCCACCGGAGCCTCGACCTTCAAGAACGCATACATGAAGGCGCTACAGGCTGCAGCAAAACGTACTAAGATGGCGCTGGACACAACCTCAGTAGCTGCTCTGGACACGGGTCGGGTCTTTACCGGTGCTGATTTGGCTACGATGGCCTCTGCCAACCCCGAATTTGACCCGTCTTCTGCGCCAAAACCCGGTGGTGCAACTGCCAGCTCCCAGGCTCAGGAACAAGGAGCGAGCCACCTTGTTGCAAACCCCACCCGAAACATGCCCAAACCAAGGAGCACAGAGGTACAGAAAACAAAGAAAACAGGAGGCAGTGTCAGCACCCAGGGACGAGAGGATGGCCTGCATCTTGCCCTCGCAGGCGGCGAGACTATCAAGCCATCCATCGAGTCTAACATACCAGATCGTCAACCTGATCGTGCTGGGCAATTTCCCACGGGATTACGTCCTCTTCGGTCCGAGTCTGAAAGCCAGCGTACCTACCTTCCCTCAGTCGCTCCGGTGTCCAGGTCGGACACACATAGAGGCACTAGCACTCGTCGGAACCCACCACGTAAGGGCAGGCCGGGTTCAATGTACGTTGGGGTCGCCCCAAATGATACTGGTGAGGCCCCGACCAACGATGGTGAGAATGCCGTCAACCTCGAGATAAAGGCCGAAACTTCTTCAAAATCGGGTCCCGACAGATCCACGGGGGAGTCCTCACCTACCAGAGTAGGCTCCACAATCTACTGTGCTCCGGACATGCTTCAAGCCACATCGAAGCGGCCACTCAAGGCGCAGGACAGCGAGGCTACGTTGCCCGACAAAGACACAAGCAAGCGCCCGAACAAGACTCCTACGCGCAGCGATCTTGTGGACCACGGAACCGACTGGGATGATAAGACAGTACTCACCGTGCTCGAACAACTTGAGGCCACGGGTCATTCTGACTATGTTGTGGTTGATGGCATGAGTGACGACAGGGTGAGCACGCGGTTCAAATTTACCGGAGAAGCTGGTATGAGGCGCTCTCTGCTTGTCCCGCTGAAACTTGCGGCTGGACAACGGCTACTGGTGGTCGTGGAACTTAACCCTCCAGGCAAGCTAGGCAACGGTGTGCTGCGATACTACGATCTCTGCGGCCCACCAGATGAGGATGCAGTAACAGAGTATGCCCCAGCCGTGAAGCTCGCGCAACTGCTATCTCAAGTACTGCCCGACCGGAAACTCGATCCGGCCCTGTGGAAGTCGGAATACTGCGTTTGCCCGGAGCTCTCCTGCGAGGAAGACAGCGGTCTATCGATATGCCTCGGAGCCATGTACGCAGTCGGTGGCCGCCCGCTCCCCGAGATGGTGGATTGGACGTTCTGGAGACATCTCGTGCTCGGAGCCTTCTTCTCTGATGATAGAGCCGTGCAGCTGCGGATCGCCCGCTACCGGGGCGACACAGTCCACAAGCTCATCCGCCAAGGGCAGATGTCAGACGGAGCACTCGTGGCCCAGGGGAGGCGGGTCTCGTCAGACATCGAGTACCTGGGCACCGCAGCCATGAACCCGGTTGATCGTATCGAGTGCCGGGCCCACAACGCAAAGAAGTTGATCGAGGTCGTCCACGAGGGCTGCAGGATCTTCCACAACCTCCAGGAGAAGGTTGACACGGCGAAGGCCGATCTGAAGACCCGTCTCGACAAGAGCACACACATCCGGGACAGCCTGCGCCGCAAGCTTAACGTCGGCGACCAGATTGTGCTCGGCGAACCGGCTCCAAAGGTTGAGCAGGATGATGATACCGCCGAGGCTTTTGACAAATTGACTTTGCAGCAAGCCATCGATGAACACGCTTTTTGTACGACTCGCCTTGAAGGGCTCTCGGCCAGTAACAAATCCGTCCGCCAGGCCATGTGCGAGCTTGGGACTTGGCGCCGCGATGCAAATGCGGCCGTGCTGGAGGACGATCCAAGCATCTTGGACAAGCGGGCAAGAAGAGCTCATGTGCGCGAAAGGCATGGTCTAGCTTGAGAGCGAGCAATCTTGCACTCGTATTCAACCAGGTCGGGACGCCAGCAAGAGGGAGCGGGAGAAGCTGACAGAGGAAAGTTTGAGAGGAACAAGGGATTGCTGTAAAGGTCTGCTTGATGGTCTTTAATAATCAAGACGGATGAGGCGCAATATCCGGGCCGTTCTCGATTTTGGCATGACCAGAACCAGCACAGCAGTTGAACACGCCAGGCTCTTCGGGCAGACACTGCTGCCAGAGCCTGGGTTTTCAGTGAATTCCAGGAATTTGAAATTCTGTCCGCCATGCCTGCCGATGGAGTTGGAGAAGGCAAAATGCGACCTCAAGGCTCGCAAAAGCGGTGGCATGAAATTTGGAAGCTTCCTGTGTAGGAAGGCGGATTGCAAGGTCGCGAATAAGACTCCTCTGCTTCCCACATTCACTTAGATGGCTGGATGACCATTACTGGCGGGAAGAATCCTTGCAAACCTGGAATCCGCTTCTATCACCTCCTTCGAGTGCCTGGCAAGCACTACAGATGCAGCACAGCCAGCTTAGACGATGACTTCCATCCCGGGTTTTTTTGACAGGGCGTTTTCATATGCAGAACACACTAGCATCCATAGAAAGAACCTGCGTTTTTAGGAATGGTGGTATTCAAGTGCAGTGTGAAGTCGATGGTGATTTCGCCACCATTTGTCCCGAGGATCTGGGCAGCCCCGCTAAAACACAGCGATCTCACGCGGGCCGCAGGCACTAAGGCGCCTAAATATAGTGACATGCGCACAGGCGATGCAACTGTGCAGCTGGAGAAGTCCCCTGGCATTAGTAGGGGTACGTCACTCTCTGAGATGATCTTATCTCCCTCCACATCCCTGTCACACACCTAACACATGTCTCAATCCACCTAACATGCTCTTGCTTTGCACTCCCTCAGTTCAACAGCACTGGACACCTAGCATTGACTCTCCCTGCCCTCACTGTCTCACTTGATAGGGACTCAATCGCCCAACGAAAGCTTAACAACCAAGACCTGATACAGCAGCCAAGAAAGTATGTAAGCGCATGCGTGGCCGAAGCAGCCGCTCGACCGCAGTGCCCCCTTTGCATAGGCCAACTCCGTCCCATTGTTCCATGCGAGAGATGCCCGCACAAATGACGAAAAACAGAGAGAGACGTGCAAAAGATTACGAACTGGGGACCCGAGTGCTAACAAAGAACTCCCCAGAAACTTGCGACACCCCTCCACACGACACTCGAGCCGAGCACCGCGAATACGCAGACGACGACGACCAGCCAACTGCCTTCCCTAAGCATAGACAGGAAACCCCACTAGACAACGAAGATAGGTCGAGCAGATACACAGAGGGGGCCGGAATACTGGAAGGTTGGAGTGCGCCAGCACTCGGCCGGGACCAGATGTCGTCTTTCACTGGCCAGCCCAGCATTAGGGGCAGGAATGAGTCCATTCGGATGATGCTGCTATGCGCTATCCACTTTGGCATCACATTCACATGGTACGACTTTCCTTGTTTATACTGTATATCTTCAACTTCCCCGAGGTGCTTATGGGGCACCGGCGAACTGTTCTTCGGATGTGGTCTCTTACAAACCACGCGGTCGACGTCTAGGTCTGAGGAGCAAGAGCGGCAGCTACTGAGTCACTTTTCATACGGAGCCCTTCTAGCCCTCTTGCAAGCTTACGAATGTTGTTGCTAACTTCAGATCAAGGGGAGTCGAGAGTAAGCAGCTTCAAGATACAATCTTACCCCCTTTGAGAATAAACAACCTCTATCTGCAGCCTATGGCTTAAAGGCCTGTCAGGCTGCAGATTTTAAGACAGGCTTTGGGCACACTGTGGCCTGGTCTTGCATTATTTTAAACAGAGCTTCTTCCTTGGTGCTTCGTTCGCTAACTCTTATTGCTGCAGTGACATATTGCACACCATATCTTCTCAACCTCGGATTAACAAAGAGCCAAACATCAGTAGTATGGATCGCAGGACCACTAAGCGGTATCATCACACAACCTATCGTCGGTGTTCTGGCGGATTCAAATAAGTCGAGATGGGGACGAAGGAGGCCATACATCTTTATCGCAACCATCATCGTCTCTGCATCGCTCTTGGTTCTGGGATGGACGAGAGAGATCGTTGCATGGCTGCTTCCTATGGACAGCGACTTCAGGCAGAAGTTCACCATCTTCTTGGCCGTATTGGCTCTATACGTAACAGATTTCGCTATCAATGCAGGTAAGTGGTGCAAAATCTCGACCGTAGTCATTGGCCCGGGCTAAAGACAACACACTGCCAGTTATGTCGTGCTCAAGGAGCCTCCTCGTGGACACTCTACCCATCTCTAAACAGCAGACCGGCGCTGCCTGGGGAGGCAGGATGGGTTCGTTCGGGCATATTGTGGGATATGCGATTGGCGCAATCGACCTGCCCGGGACCTTCGGCCCACGTCTCGGCGACACCCAATTCAAGCAGCTCACCCTCATCGCCTCAATGAGCATGCTATTCACCGCGGGGATAACGTGCTGGGCCGTGACGGAGAGAGTGCTCGTCTCGGTGCGACAGGATCCCAGCCGCTCACACGAGGGACGCTTCAAGGTTGTCCGCCAGATCTGGTCAACCCTCATTGACCTGCCGCCCCGCATCCAGATCATTTGCTGGGCTATGTTCTGGGCATGGATAGGATGGTTTCCTTTCCACTTCTACGGGAGCACCTGGGTTGGCGAGACCTATTTTCGCTACGATGCTGCTGCGGCCGCTGCCGCTGCCGCTGCCGCCGAGGGCAACACGCCCGCACCAACTGACGCGCTGGGCGACATGGGAAGGATCGGCAGCTACACCCTCACTATCTATTCCTTCATGACCTTTGCCGGTGCCTGGCTCCTGCCACTGGTCGTGCGCGCCCCCGAGGACGAGAAGTTCACCCACCGCCCGCCTGCGAGCATTGCACACCTGGTCGAGGGGTTCAGCAAGCTGAAGCCTGACTTACTCACTGTCTGGCAATGCGGCCACCTGATGTTTGCCTGTGCCATGTTTCTTGCTCCCTTTGCGAAAAGTTTCCGATTTGCCACCGCTCTTGTTGTCTTCTGTGGAATACGTAAGGAACCTCTCTAAGATCTTCTTGACATGCCTCAATTGCTTGTCCAACTCGAGATGACCATTTACTGACAATGTGGCAATCGTAGCATGGAGTATCGTCTCTTGGGCCCCAACTGCAACAATGGGGATGGAAGTCAATAAACTCAGCACCGCCGACATGAATACCTCCTACCGCCGCCTCTCCAACCCCGACGCCGTCCAGCTCTCGACCATCCACCTCGAGCATGGACACCACGAAGACGACACCGAGGCCAGCAGCGGGAGCACGGGGGAGCTTTCGGGCATCTACTTCGGTATTCTGAATAGTAAGTTATTTCTCTGTTCAGGAATATCCCCACGACCACTCCCAATTCCGCCTTTTGCTGTGCACAGCACTCGGGATGACGACAGCTTTTGCTGACACGGGCCAACAGTCTACCAGACAATACCACAGTTCATAGGCTCCTTCATCAGCACCGTCGTCTTCAGCATCCTCGAGCCGGGCAAGAGCCCGGAGCTCGCGACAGACGCCCACCCCAGCGAGCACCACTCCACCTCTGGCCCCAACGCCATCTCGGTCTGCCTCTTCATCGGGGCCATCGCCGCGTGCGCCGCCTTCGTGGCCACCAGGAGGCTGAAGTATACGCCCTGAGTTTGTCAGCATTCCCCCTATCTTGGCGGGAGGCACTGGGAAGTAGGTCGGTATACGAGTAGACTCCGAGGAGGCGTACCTTTGTTTTTGATGGGGCTAGAAGGTAGAGGGGGATTTCTACGTGAGGCTTCCTTGAAAGGGGCAAGATACCCAGGTGGCGACGAGGGGCAGTCGTACAAGACAAAAGTACAGGAACAAGGGCAGCGCTACGGTTCGGTTATAGAGCGAGCTAGGAAGCAAGGCGTATGGTAGTCGTTGGAAATTTTGTTCTTTCCACTTGCAATTGCCTTTTCCAGGTCAGAGCAGGCGAGACATCGGTCAGGAGGCGTTCGTATCCCGGAGGCTGGTTTAGTTGGCGGCGTTTTCCATCTTTTTTAGTTTGCAGTGATTCCAATACCTAGATAAAGACGCCCAAATATCATCGCACAAGACGCTGGAATGCTTCATACAACAGTGTTTCTTATTTATGGCCATACTGTATGGGGTGCTGTGTTAGTTGACTCACATGTGGACCTGTGTGATCCATTGGGGCCGTACCTAGATGCGGCCAACGAGCTGGAGATATCTGTGTTCCTTACTAGATGATACATGTCTCTCTTACATGAATGGGTCAATCTTGGTCTTGTAAATGTTATTGTGTTATATGTATCTACGTCTGAGAAAATCAACCAGTGGTCTCATCTCTCGTTCGCCTGCTGAGTCCATACACGATTCCAACCATGTCCATTTAGCACCACGCCTGGCAATCATTACATCCACCCAAACCGCAAGAATTTAAAGAGTGTATAGATTCTGCTGGGATATCAATCTGGTTGTCTTGTGTATGAGAAGTGTTCATGGGTATGCGCAAGTAACGCCGAGGCAACCAACCCCCCGCCTGACCAGAAGTCGTGCCGTGCGTGCAGTCATCAGGAGAAACATAACCCAAATATCTTCACCGCACAAAGAGAAGGGCATGTCCAAAGGCCCACAGCAAAGGTCGAATCGGAATAATCGAAAGGAAAAGCCCATCCCGGAGTCAATTACAAAAGAGAACTAAAGTCGTATCAATTTTCAGCCCCAACACCCTCAATATATCGGTCTCGAGCCCGGCTCGTCCCACTTCTTATGGACAGCAGATCTATCGACAAATGGGGTCTCGTCTCCAAGCTCCGTGTCGCCAGGGCTTTGGGACCTCTGACCGATCCTCTTCCTCCGACCACCGGCCTCGATAGCCCCGCTGCTGGGGCCGATCCACTCCCACGCGCGGCCGATCTCTCCATTCACGCCCTCCCGCTGACCGGTTCGTACATTAGAGTTCTGCTCAATCACCGCCTTGACACGCTTCCAGATCCGCTCACGCTGAGAGATTGAGTGCACAGCTCGTAGAACATCATCTCGCAGGTGCGGCAGGAAGAGGAACGTGTCAACCTCGCCGTCGTCATCGTACGCCAGCTCCTTCTGTTGCGACAGCCTGTCCAGGACCAAGTCAACCAAGCCGGGGATCTGGGCCGAAATGGCGCGATGCGCCCTGTACTTGGAACGGCCGTAAAGCGCCGACAGGATTGAGAGGACTACTGAAACAATGCTGAGTCGATGTCGTTCCAGTCCGAGGCGGACGGAGCGGCGGGCTGCGCACCCGAGCGGAAGGCGAGCGAGAGAGGTGGACGCCAGGTAGGTGTCTGAAACGGCTCCGGAACTGGAAGAAGTTCTGGATCGAAGACAGGTCTGGTTAGTGGGGCTTTGGTCAGAATGATATCTCTTTAACTTGTTTTTGGACTTCCGCAAACTTGAGAGGAATGAACAGGATATTTGCTCTTAGGTCTTGCCTCCTGCTACGTCCATGGGACGAAGCCTGGGACAGAGCCTCGCAGGGAAACGGGGGAATCGAGAGGAATTCAACTTACGGTGCTGCTGGCTCTTCCTTCTTCTCCACCACGACTTCATCCCTTTGCTCGATCTCACCAAGCGCCGCAACCCACAAGTCATCGAATTCCTTCTTGCTGAGCTTCTTGCTCCGTCTCTCGCTGACGGTCTCCTTCAGCTCCTCCGTCGCGACCATTGGATTTTCGGCCTGCTGGCCGTTCTCGTCGACAAGCTCGCCGCATTCGAACTTCGCCTTGCGCTCCCGAAGTTCCTCCACAGCCTTATCTGCGACAGCCTTGACACGCCGAAGCTTCTCGCTATCGGCCTCACAAGTAGGTGGGAGTGGGATCAGGCCGTTGGCAGACAAGGGGTGAGGCTTCAGAATGAAACCCTCATCGCACCGCACAGAGTTGTCGGCGTAGCAATAAGCATGGGGTGGGCAAGGCTCGCATTCCGGTTCGGCGAACTGGAACGCCCATTCCGGCACGTCAACTTTGTGGCCTTGATATTCCAGCTGCCGCGGAAGGACCTCTTGCGCCGGCCTGCCAGCTCCGCAGTACCCAACGGCGATCTTCTCTTGTCGATACCAGGCTCCATAAGACCCAAGCAGGACGGTGATGAGAAGCCAGAAGGGTGTTGCCAGGTTGATTGATCTGCCCTGGCGAGCAGGCACGACGGCCGTCTGTGCCCTGAGGGCGTCCTCCTGCGCGAGGGCAAGCTGCTCGTCAGGAGTAAACTCCTCGCCGGCCTCGACCTCCTCAAACACAGGTTGAGGCGTGACAGGTGTCTTTGGGCGCGAGACGGCGCGCACGGGAGCGGCAATTGAGTTTGAGTAGCCAGTAGACTCGTGTGTATCGTCCCTGGGGCCGTCTGTCCGTCTCCTGGTGGAGGATGCGGTGGGCTTCTTCGTAGTGGAGTCCAGGCCGGCGGTCTTTCTTCGGTTGGACGGGGTGGCCATGGGGATGGGAGAGCTACCGCTCTGGAAAGGGTTGTCGCTGGTGAAGACGGTTCCGGGCTCGGTAGACTGTCTTTCGTACACGGTTGTGTCGTCGTCAGAATACTCTTTCTTGACCTCTGGCTGTGGTGTCAGGTCTGGTTGGCGGGAGGTCTTGCGTGTAGAGCGCCTGCCTTCGTAGTGGCTGTCGGTATCGGTATCTGACTGGGGAAGCTGCCGGCTGGTGGATCGCGCCTGCCTTTTCCTCGGGCTCACAGAGGGCTCGGCAGGTAGATGGTCGGGCTCCTCGGAAGACTGCTTGAAGCTCCTGGTGGCCTTGCGGGGAGAGGCGGCTCTCCGCCTTGCGCTCGGAGGCGGCGGCATGTCCTGATTCGCAACTGAGTAGCCCTGTGAGCCATCTATGTTGGTGATGCCCATGCTGGACCGTTTGGCCTTCTGGCGCTGGGCCAGCAGCTTCCTTGCTCGAGGAGCGACGGTGTCGTTGAAGATCTCGACGAGCTGCGCCTTCTTCGCGGTTGCGGGGTAGGGGACATTCTGGCTGACGAGGATGGAACGCAGGCGCGGGATGGTGACTGAGGCAGGCTCGAAGTCGGGCTGCAGGTAGTCGACCTCGGTGTCGGACATGGTTGCGGTATGCAGTGTCTCTGATGAGAACGTCGCGGGCGGAGAGGACAGATGTGCTCGTACTTGTGCTCGTGCCTCAGAGGCAATGCAGATGGGAACGATAAAGATGGCCTGGTGGGCTAGCTGATGGGTGGACAAAGCTATCTCTCCCAATGTTCAAAGCGCGCTCAGCAGCTGTCAGCTGGACCGTGACCTAGGCTTGATGCGGATGACGGCATCGGCGGGCCAGGTGCGACCGTGTGATAGGGCGAGGGGAACACGTAGCGTGGCTGGCAGCTGCGTTGGTGAATAGGATAAAACCCGTGGCCCTTTGTTGACGGCAGAGCACGGCAAAGGAGAAAAGCCTTCTAGAAGGGTCGCAGTGGCGGCAGGCTTTTGTCTCTGCTCGACTGGCAGACTGGCATGTAGATGGAAAGGTGTGCAGTGTGCCCTGGTGTATAATGTGCTGTGTAAGAGAGGAAGAAAATGCGCCAGGTGGAGACAGGGTGGAGTGGTAAATAAAGCCTTCGCCTGATGCAGTAATTAGTGGTGCCTCCCGAGGCACCGTCCCGTTGGCCGGGCAAGTGGCGACAAGGAGCGTATTGCTATGTAAGCCAGCACGCCAGGTAAGGTTGCCTCAACGCCTGGATCCCTTGGCAGTCAAGCCACGCCCTCCTCCGCGTTCCGGGCGGAGTGGCGACTTTTGTGCCCGTCCGCCAGGCTGCCTCTCCACATCTCTTTGACTACATTCAATGTGGACTATTACCGGACTGCTATTGCTACAATGATGCTATCATACTCAAAATTCATACATATAATTCCACTTTGATCACCTGGGCTGCAACTAGTGGAACGAGTGTGTTACAGTGCCTGGAAGACAACCTTTTTTTTTCTCTTTTTCTTTTATTCCCTTTTTTTCTTTGTTTTTGTTTTTTCTTCCCTCCTTCAGAATAATCAATCTCGTATCCGCCTGTTTCATTCCTTCCCGATAACCTCTATGTACTTACCGTGTTGTGTAGGAAATGACCGTAGTGTTCAAGTGGTGAAGATTATGAAGATGTCATGATTCGTCTCTGTGTGCCAAAATACATGTGCTCGGGCTCATGACCTCTCCCTCTGTTGTCTCCCATGCAGGCTCCCTCCATCCCTAGACCGCTGCCTAGGCGATGTCAACCTTTCGGACCTCAGTCCATCCGCGCTCCACCTTGGGAACTGTGACAACCAGCACACCGTCCTCCATCTTAGCAACGATGCCCTCCGCATTGACCTCCTCCTTGCTGTCGCCTTTGTTGTCCTGGCCCGCAGGCGGGAGCCCTACCTCGCGGGAGAACAGCCCAACGCTCCTCTCCTTGGTGACAAGGCTGTTCAAAAACTCCTCGTCGCCGGGACGGTGGACAACTCCGCTGACCGACAGCACCGACCGGTCGGCATCCCAGTTGACGCCCACGTCCTCCTTCTTGGCGCCCGGCAGCGCAAAGTGCAAGACCCACCTGTCTGATTGCTCGAACAGATCCACCGGTGGCGTGAACGAGTTGTCGTCGGCTTCATCGCCGGAGCCCTCACCCGCCTCACGGGTCCTGTTGTTGTTGGCGCCCTGGGCACGCTCCAGGAAGTCGCGCATGCGCTGCGCGAATGGGTGGCCTGCAAACGCAGCCGCCCAGGGGCCGAAGTCGAACGGCGGGCCTGCTCCTGGCTGCCCATCGCGGCCGTGAGGATGGTGCGGTCCGTGAGGTGGGGGAGGGGGAGGTGGGTGGTGAGGATGGCCGTGAGGACCAGGGCCATGCGGACCAGGCCCGAAGAGTCCCTGGAGGAAGGGAGGGAAGGCAGGTGCAGGGCCATGAGGACCCTGTGGGCCACCGAAGAACCCACCGAAGAATGGAGGCGGAGGAGGTCCGTGGTGGCGAGAGCCGCGGCGGTGGTGATCGTGTCCAAAGCCTCCGAAACCTCCACGGCCACGGCGGCCTCGGTGCCCACAGCCTCGGTGTCGTCGGCCACTGAACTCGTCAGGAACCTCCTCGGGCGGATCGTCCGCAGCAGGCTCATCTCTTCCCATGGTGTCCGGGCTATCCACGTCCATCTCAGCCCTGTCCTTTTCCTTCTGCTCCTTGCTCTTCTCGCCCTCTGCTACGGCAGCCGCGACCTCGTCGTCTGTGATGTACTCGGGAGGGAACGCCTCGTTGTCGGAACCCTCAGGGGTGTGAGCATCCGAAGGGCCGCGGGCGTGTCGCCCACCAGGTCCACCGCGAGGTCCATGTCCCCTACCTCTGCGTCCAAATCCGTGGCCATGACCGTGACGGCCACGGGGACCAGGGCCCCAGGGATCCTGGTTCCAGTCCTCCCAGCCTCGCGACTGTACCCAGCGCTGCCAGAACTCGGGACTGGTGAAAGGAGGTTGGTCGAAAGACCCAGGGGGGGCGCGGTCGACGCCGGCGCCAGCATTGTCATGCATGTTCCAGTTCAAATTTCCTGGCCAAGCCATGTTGCCGGTCTTTACCTTGTTGTGTTCAGGTGTGATAATATATTGTATACAACACTTGTATGTATGTATGGAATGATAAGTCGATTAGACTGTGGTGAGAATGATGATGAATGATGGTGATGAAATGAAGGGAACCAGAAAGAATCAGGTCAGAGGTCTGTCATGAATATATACAGATCAATGGGCATGTGAAGTCGCCGCAAGGCAAGATTGATGCGTAACACCGATACGCACTCCAACGCATGCCTAGTCCCCACGCCCGACACGCCACCAGTAATGGTCGGAGCAGGGAGGGTCCTTCCTTAGCTGTCCACGCAACCAGGCACACTGCCTATGCAAGACTCACCTACACAGGCTGGGAGGCGAATTTCCAGCTTCCCCATAGTTGCGCCCGAGTGAGACGGTCGAACCATGCGCCGCCACAGGCAGTCCGGCATGTGTGTGACACACCCATCCCGCCTAAACCTCCCCAATCACAGGCGGCCAAGCATACGTAACGCCCGCACGCTTGGATCGTCTCAGAACGCCTCAGAATAAACTGGATTAAAGTGACTGGGAAATGGCAGCTTCTGGAATGTGCAGGAAGACGTTCCCGCTCGCTCGCCACGCGGCCTCAGGGTACGCGCGGCCGGGACCGAGGAGTCATACAGCGCATGTGCGCCGTCGAGTCCTAATAGTGAGTGGGAAGTCTAAGTGGAACGTTGAGGCAGCCTGAGCTTGTCGGGCGGGTGGGGTTTGCGCCACAACTGGCCAGGGCCCGCGTTGCCCGTCGGCGGATGCAGCTCGGCTCCGAGCCTCAGTGGTCCCTTACTGTTGCGAGGCCTGTCATGCGTGCGCCACACTTTGCATGGGCTCGTCGCGCATGCTCGGTGATGGATACCAACCGAGGATTCCGTGCATTAATGATGCACGGGGAATTGATTGCACCGCTTCAGATCTGGAGCTTGGTTGATGAAGTGTTAACGAGGAAAGGGCATATCAGGGTTGGAGGTGTATCACACGTCCTCGGTGGACAAGTGCTCCTCCGGACATTGCAAAGGTTCAGCAAAAACATCTCACGTTCGGCATGTAATACTCACATGTCGCTATTCTGATCAATATTGCTTATTGTATTATGTCTTGCTTGTGCTTAGATATGGCCATTATCAGAGCATTCGACTCGATCTTTCAACGGCAAGACGAGATTATTACGTGGTATATAGTATGCCTCGAAGTCGCAATCGTTCAGTGCTCGTTTCAGCACGCAGGCTGTCAGCCTCCCAACCCCCAACGCACCCGAGTGTAAATGCCAGACCAGGACCGCCCATTCTGATCCTCCCGTGGGGACAGTGACGAGTCGCTCCTTGACACATTATGTGATCACGTCTCAGTCACAGGTCCTCCCAGTAGTAGCAATAGACCGTACGCATGTGGGAGCCGAACCCTTATACACCGTCGACCATTTATGCCCGCCTCGAAACGCCAGAACGTTGCAAACTCGGTCGTCACATCAAGACGTGGCCGCGCCTTCCTTCTCCTTCTCCTGTAATTTTTTCTCCGCGAGCTCGGCGCGCTTGTTTGCCTCTTCCACTTCCTGCTTGAGCTGCTTGATGTAGTCGATGGCTAGTTCGACAGTGCTCGCCTTACTGTTGGGTCCCTCGTTCTTTTTAGAGTCCTTCTTGTCGCCGCTTTCTGCTCCGCTGTCCTTGCCTTCAGGGACGACTCCGTTCGGCAATAGTGTTGCAATCTCTTGCAACGCCGAATTGATTCGGTTCCGCCTGCCTTGCTCGGCAATCTTATGTGACGTCCTCTTCGATGTCAGGTTGGTGGATAGCTCGCTTGGATATGACACCCCAGGCACCATGTTGCCTTCTAGGATGTTTTGGTAGTTGGATTTGGATGCCAAGAGCTGCGACGCCGAGTCTTCTGCCCTCAGTCCTCCTGGCAATAGTGGCTTGATGCTGGGTGAGATCCTCGGCCGCAGGGCAGGAGAAACGTGGGATGAGCTGATGCTGGCCCTCTTTTTGCCACTCCGTGGTGCAAGCTGCGGTGTTTTCCTCGGATTCGGTGTCGTTGCAGAAGATCCCGGCGTGAGCTGGGGGCTCTGGCTTGCCGAGGCTGCTGCGCCTGGCTTTGCAAACACTGGCGAAGGCAAGGGCTGGAAGGACGAGGCCGTCCCCGAGGGCGTCTCTGCGGCCGGCGAGCGTATGCGTGGCGACTGCGTAGCTAGGGGGGCTAGGGTCGGCTTCTTGAACGTATTTGAGCTCACCGACTCTGGAAGCTCAAAATTCTCGATGTTTTCCGAGGCCATAGGATCAGAACCGGCCGGAGTGTTCGATTTGTTGGCATTACTTGGGGACGGTAACCTCATCAACGAAGCTGGTGTGGCAGGTGAAGGCTTTCCCGTGGGCTGAGGAGCCGCGGTTGGGCCCATGGTTGGAGTCGCGTTGCTTTGCGGCTGTATACTTGGGGAGGGCTTCGCTGACCTCGTCTTGGGCAAAGGTGGAGGAGGCATCTCCGAGAGTGCCTCTGGAGAAACGGAATCATTTTCCGAATCAGTAATTCCTGTGGTGGATGAGTTTGATGCGAATCCGCTTGACTCACTCTGCCGCGTCTTCTTCGAGGGTCGGGCCTGTGGCTCCGCAGGCTTGTCGGCCTGTTCAGTCAGCTCACTCAACGTCTGAGCGTTCATGAGTGGCGTCGCTCCGGTCTTCTTCCTTTGCGGTTTCGTGATGGGTGATTTCCCGACGTTCGCTCTAGCCCTTGTCTTCGCAGCATTAGTCTTTCTTCCTTTCTTCGCCAAATCATTTGAGACCGGCCCGGTGGACGGAGGCGGGTGGGCCTCCAAATCCATTCCCTCGGGGGAGCTCGTGGTGGTGCCAGTGGCGGACAGACCACGTTCGAACATGACCATAGGGTCAGACTGAGCATGCAGGGCTGGCGACGTGAGTGGGCTGAAGTACGCGTTGGGTACCGTGAATGCTTGGTCCATGGGGAATTGGCTCTCGAGAGGTGTGACTGCCGGAGAAACCAAAGGAGTGAATGACATCTAGGGACTGGTCAGCAGGGCACGGAAGGAGGAGTGGATCGATAACACGGACGTCTTGCTGTTGCTGCTCCTTCATCCTCTGGAAACGTTCATACATATCTTGATGTTGATGCTGCTGAGCAGCCCGGTCTGGCTGAGTAGTGTAGAACTGATGATTGCCAGCCTGGATCTCCAGGCTCTGTGGAGTGGGCGGGACCATGCGGCTCTGCTGTTGGGCAAAAAACGCGGCCTGTTGCTCCTCCAGCTGCCTCTGTTGCTGTTGCAATTTTTGCTGTTGCAAAAACTGGATTTGTGCATCGATATCCGAGATGGCGTTCACAGACGTGGCCGTGGACATCATGTTCGAGGGTATCGTGGGGTCTGAAGGGGCAGTCGTCATGGGATGCATCTGGTTGTGCATGGCTGTCGGTAGGAGAACCGAACCATCGGTTCCACTCATGGGTGTGTCAAGTGTCTCACGGTGTGCGACTTGCATCATGTTGCCTCCATTCGGATGCTGAAAGTCACCAAAGTCAAATTGCAAGCCCTCCGACAGACTGTCCATGCTGTTCATGTTGAGGAACTGCTGGAAATCATCCTCGGCGCCGGGATGCATGGGGTGGCCTTGGTCGTTCCATCCTGCGGACTCCATCATGATCACAGATTCGGCGCAGTCGCCGGGTCCAGACTGTAGCAATTCAGGTGACGACAGGACCCTCGAGTTGGTCTTGTGAAGCGAGACGGCCAGTAGAAAAAATATCCCACAGACTGATGCGCCGATGGCGTGCGCCGGGGCGGGCGCAAGGGTGAGGCGCCTGCTGGGTTTGCGCTGCCCGGTTGCGACGAACAGGAGAAGATCAGAAGGGAGAGAACAGGACAGGACCAGATTGGCAAAAGAATGTCGACGCAGTCACCCAGCACGCCGTGCGTCGCCACGAGCAACGCCTCAAGGCGCGAGGGAGACGGCGAGTATGTCGAATTGTCGCAAAGCCGTGAGCGTGGGGGAATTGGACTGCGCTGAGAGTCGGCCGGTGTTGCTGGGCGGACCGGAAGCCTGATTGGCGGTGCAGTCTTAAGGTTGCGTAACTGAAAGACTATCTCATTGGGCCAGGTGACGGGTGTAAGCCTTATCGATTCGACTCTGCGCGGATCAGGCCTCGGAGCGCTGAATTGTCACCGCCAGCTCTTGAAGTGTTTGGGAAAGGAATTGTTGTGCGCAGAGGTTAGCCAGCAGCAGCTGGCAAGCGGGCTGGCTGGCTGAGGGCGAGGACGAAAGTGAGTGCGAGAGCAAAAAAGTTGTCCGCGGATGATGGCACCTCGGGAGAAGACGGCGGGGACAAGTGAGGAGCAGATTTGGGGCAGGAACGGAAGGTGTTGCTTGATCTGGTCCTCAGTGGTGCGGGTGGGTCAGGACCAGGGAGCAAGGAGGTGCAGCAGGGTGCACGAGGTGCATGTGCGATCTTGGGTCGTCTGTCAAGGGTCTCTCGCGAGGGTGGGGGCTGTACGGGGTGCTATACTTGCCCAAGTATGGTAGTAGGTATTCCGTACTGCGCCCACGTACAGCCAGACTGCCCAGTCCCACAGCGACGCACACCACCTCAACAATCTGGGCACATTGACAAGACCTGGCTGGCTGGACACGGGAAACACTAAATAATTGGTGCCTACCCATGTATCTACAAGTAGGAGAAGTAGGAGCCCCAATGCCCTCCATCCAGGGCCTGCCCGCCGTCGCACGCTGCTGCAGGGTGGCACGGGGGTCGGGAACGGTCCAAGATGTGCGCTAGCGACAGTTAAAATACTGCAGAGCAGCCGCTGATGGGCGACCAGGCCGCCTGGAGGCTTGCTGCCAAAAAACCCAAGCCGTGACTTTGACGATGTCCTTCCCTCATTCAGCTGACAACGACGCTGCTCTGCCTCTCTCTCCACACTCCAACTCCCACGGAGTATCCCACGGAGGAATTGCCCCCAGCTGATCCCCTGCTCGCACACCACACGAGATCGGCAGTGGCCCTGCTACGCCTGACGTACAGTAAATGTCACGCAGCGCTTGCCCCTGCAATGCAAGGCCAGGAAGTGGCTGGCTGGTGGTATGTTAGTTCACAAGTGTTTTATTGTGTCTTTTGTAATACCATCGTGGCATTGATTGGAACGCGTCGGGTTGAATTGGTCGAATTTACCCGCACAAAACTCTGAGCTCTTTTTCAGTTTGGACACCTCCTTCCAAGGTTGGGGTCAGGACCATCCATGACTAGGACACAACTCGAGCAGCCGATGCGCCGTATCCAGCGCCAAATTTTGCATGGGATGCCCCGACATCCGAGGTGCTTCCGAGTCGAGTCTTCATACTGCGCGCGAACCCGCATCAGGGGTGAGGCCGGTTGAAGCGACAATGGCAGGCGGCCAGCCGGCCCAGCGGGCTGGAATGTTCCTTATAGTGAACCAGACCGTCACCGCCAACAGACAAATCAAGCATCCCATTCTTCTGGGGGTTCACACAAGCAGCGACTACCCTGGAAGATCACGATGAGGGGTCGCCAAGAACTCCTCCAGCAGCCACCGTGAACTTCAGGCGCATCACCAATAATAAATATGACTTGCTGCCTCGTCGAGTCACGACAACAAGACCATGACGGTATCCACTACTGCCCGTCCAGACAATCCTCGCAGTGCACATCGCGTCAGACTCACGAGTACAGTTCCAGAGTACAGCACGGAGCGCGCGGGGGGTCAGTTGCTCGTCGGTGCACACCCAGTTCCAAATTTACACCTGGCCCAGCTAGACCACAGTGGCTCGGTTAGCAGACCGAGACTTTAAGCCGGCGCGGCGTGCAGACCGATGCCTTGACATGACGAAACCCCCACGACCGACAGCCATTCTGTGGGGGGTGTTCAGAAGCTTGCCCGGACCTGCAGACCATGCTGGCTGGCCATTCTGTGAACCCACCACCTTCTTATTTCCCAGCTTACAATGACGAGAGCCTCACCTGACCCAGCCACTGACAACACCGGGTAAGCCATTGTCTACATCACACGGGGCACTTCCCAACCCTGGTCTCGATCTGCTAGCACTCCCATCCGTAGGATAACCACCTCCTTCCGCTTGAACAGCCTTCCTGGAACACTTCCTCTGGAGCAACCTCGTATAGGACAACCAGTCCTATCCTCTGGGATAATCTCCTCTGGAATAATCTTCTCTAGGATACCCTCCGTTGGGATACCCGCTACTTAGACAACTTCCCGTAGGACGACTGACTGTGGGATATTCGTCTACCTCTTACAGAGTAAACCAGGCCACGCACAGCCCGCCACAGACTACATACGTAGGGTGATGTGACTATACGGAAGTGTGTCAGCTATCCCGGCTTAATATTGATATGGAAGGCCTTGGTCAGGCTTCAAACATTTTGCGGCGCACCAACCGCGATTATCCGTGTGGTTCAAATGCGCCGACGAAAATCTCCTGCTACACAACTGCTACGCAGCCATTCGCACCGGCTTGGAGCCGCAAACCACCGGCGTGCCGCAGACTAAAGGATACAGCGCCGGTAGCATATGCAAAATTCGACCCGTCCCATATGCCGACTTTCAGGCTAATTAGTCTGGGAGCATGAACAATGTCAACCGCCCTAGAACGTAAGCGCGCCGCCGGCCCAAATGATCGTGGAGGGCTAGTCCTGCGGTGAGAGAGGCCGCCTTGCCGCGATACGCACATGATTTGAGCCCCGTCTAGCGCGGACGTCTGTAGCAGCAGCAGACTTGTTCGTGAGGGGGGAGACAAGTGACAAAGTACCTAGGCTGGCCGTGGTAGAGCTAGGGGGACATCTCATCATCATTAGGTGGAGAAGATGGCGAGCAACTAAGATCTGAGGTATATGAGATCTGACTCTTGTAAATGTACCTAAAACCCACATATTGATGCGAAGGCCGTGACTTTGTGTAACACTTTCAGATCACTTGTAAATCACTGAAGCTGCTTAAGACAACCTGCTGGGACATGTCTCTTATTTAGCGCCAGATTTGATTGATGCCTAGACAGCGAAGAAAGGTGGATCAACGAAGCTATCAATACACAGGCGGCTTGCTATTCACTGTCTGTCTCACTGTCTTGGATGGCCCGTCGTCTTCTCTTGTGCGCGACTGGTCTTGTCCGAACATCGCCGTCTTCCCCATCAGAGTCCGACAGTACCGGCCGTCTGCTCTTGGGCTTACCCGTCTTCGGCCCGCCCATCTGGCTCATGCTCGGCATGTCCTCCTCGCTAGCATGGCTTTGCGTAGTTGCCAAAGCCTCATACGAGATATTCTTTCTCCCCCTTGCCTCCGACATCTGTGAGAGAAGAGACTGTGACGTAGCCGTGGGCGGCGTCGATGCGCCTCTCACGCTCGAGATGGGATCATCGTCGCAGACGACAAAGTCCAGCAAGTCAGCACCGTCATCTGAGTCGTCCCTTTCGTACATTTGGCTGCTCCTGGTGCAATCGTCTCCGTAATCTTCAACAAAGTCAATGCTTGCTTGCTGCTTGCCCGGTCGGCCCTTTGCCTTGAACCTCGACTTTGGTCTCTCTGATGGCGCTTGAATTCCACCCTTTCCAATGTTTTGATCGGCGAAGGGGTCGCTGTCGAAATCGTCCTCCGCATTACGGTCGACGAGTGTGGTGCCCTTGGATCGCTGCAGTGATTCGCCATTGGCCTTAGGGCCACGATTCCTCCGTTTTGAAACCGACGATTTTCTCGAATCCGAAGGAGACAAGGTCCTCGTGTGCGACGACGATCTAAATGCTTCAGAGGCCCCTGCTTCACCATCGGTATCATCCGCGAAACCAGGAACAGAAAGCTCCTTGTAACGTGACTGGTCTGTCTCACCATGAGGCTGATGGTACAAGTCCAGAGGCGACTGCGAGTTGGCTAGCCTGTTGAAGAGCCTCACACAGCGCCTTGTATGTCTTCCATGCTGAAGCTTGATGCTCGGGCCAAGTTTTCGCTGTGCCTTGGGATGCCCAGTCAAATCAGGTCCCATGATATCCTCTTGGGATGCATGCTTGGATGGCAGATTACGGTAAGTGTTATCTAGCTCATCCATTTGAAGAGGATTCAGAAGTACCGTGTCAAGACGAGGTATCTCCGCCAGCGCATCAATTTCGAGTGGTTGTTTAGACCGAGACTTCGAGCTAGGCGCATTGCGACCAAAGTTAGAAGCCGAGACAAACCCCGTGATGACTCCGTCTGGCATGTGGAATTTTTTCTGCGTGGCCTTTTTACGTGGTGCAGAGGCTTTCTTCGGTTCTGGGAGCGTCTTGTTCTGAGTATTCTCAATCGGTATCTCAACCAAGCGCATGTCAACTTCTGGCTTGATGTCTCTTGGGATGATCCTCGAAGACAGGTCGGTTCGGAAGTTGAAGTGAGTGCCCTCACAGATGAACCTCTGCATCTTTTCATAGTTGTCCTTCGCTTTCCTGAATTGTTCTTCCTCCCTGCCTTTCATCAAAAGCAACGTGATGTTTCCAGCACGTTTTCTGCCAGTCCGCCCCATGCGCTGCAGCATACGGATTGGCGACGCTGAAGCATCGTAGCAAACAATCAGGTCGACCTGACCAATGTCCAGACCCTCCTCTCCAATCGAGGTTGCGACGAGGACATTGAACTGTCCGGTTCTGAACCTTTCGATCGTCTCTATTTGTTGCTTTTGTTTCATTCCTTCGCTTCGTTTCGAATCTGCTTGACCAACGAATATGGAGGCCTTGATCATAGGTTGGTGCTTGTTCAGCGTGCGAACGATTTCCTCGGCGCTGTCCCTGTACTCGCTGAAAACGATGGCCCTGGTGTTTGACTCCTGTCCTCTGTCCATGAAATGGTTCAAGAGATTCTCGCATAGGTACGACAATTTCGGGTGGCCAACAAAACCATCAAGCCTCTGCCACTTATCGATTGTATCCATCATCTCCTGGAAGTTGGTGTCTTCAAGGATTTGTCGTTTGTACTTGGAACCCTTTGCTCCCTTCTCTTCGGTCTCCGACCTGAAGTCCAGCATCTTGTGGTAGAATGGTGCAATTCCATGGAAGTTCAGCAGCTTTATGGAATGTGCCAGGCTCTGCAAAATGGTGAATATGCTCATCATCATGAATTTAGTGCCTGGGTTTGCGTGCTTCCCTGCTCCGAGACCCCACTGTCTGGCAGATTCTCGAAGTCCCATCACGGTCATCGACATCGGATCTCTCGCTACCCACTTGTTGGCCTGGGCGAGTTTGTTGCACAGGGGCTTTAGCACTTTAGAGAAGAGGTCTTGTACTTGCAGCATCTCGTCCGATGGCTCCAGCACGACCTGGTCCACTTCGCGAGAATGAACATATTGGCGGATATCGATCGATTCTTCCATCCGAATTTCCACAGTCGAAATCCCCAGGCTGTCGATGACCGCCTGCACGCCTTCGACTGTGGAGCCTGGGGTGGCCGTCAGGGCGAGGATCCTGAAACTTGGGTTGAACCGTCGAATGAATTCAACGACCTTCACGTAGGCGTAGTCACCTGTTGCGCGGTGCGCCTCGTCAATAACAAGGAGCACCACTGCTTTCGGGTCCGCATATCCCTTGGACAGATCATTCTGCAGAGTTTGAGGTGTCATGAAGAATAATCTTCTCTTGTCCCACTCGCCCTCACGCAGAGTTGGCGAAATTTCGCCCGTCAAGAGTGTTGCTTGTGATCGAGGGATTCCGGCCACATTCATGCAAGCTTCCACCTGTTGCGCAGCAAGTGGCTTAGTTGGCGCCACGAAAATGATCTTGGCAGTCTTTGTCCAGCGAAAGTAATTGAGCATGATCGTGGCCGCGATGAAAGTTTTGCCCAGGCCTGTTGGTAGAGCTACAAGAGTGTTGTTGAACAAGCCATTCTTGACAATGCTGAATTGGTAATCTCGCGTTGGGCCCAAGTTGGTGGGATAGATCCAGGTCTTGAGAGCATCATGGTTCAAAATGTGGTGAGTCGGGGCTTCCGGAGGCATGTCAGCCCGGTACACCCTCCTAGGCTGCATCTGTGACTGTGGCACCTCAGTTTCTCTGACTGCATCTCCCCAAAGGTTGGTCTGACGGTAAGTCTGGGACGTGCTGGCTTTCTGGCCCAGTGTAGGCTTTGCTGGGCGAAATGAAGCGTGATGAGACACAGATGTCCTACACTGTACAGGCGAGCTCTCGAACGCATCAGAAGGGAAATCGTCTAGACTCTCCAAATCGATGATCGCATCCGTGTTGCTGCCCAGCATCCTGGGCGGGCCCTTCGGCGCATTGTTCTTGCTACCTGGGCCTGAAGTGACTGTGGGTTTGTTTTCGGAAGCTTGAGTAAGGGCATTAACGAGGTCCTCGTCGGCAATATCGTCATCGAAGTCATCAAAGTCGTCGGAGTCCATACTGGCTCATAGTCCCGCCACCGGCGAGAGTCACCCAAAGATTGTTCTGGCGGTTGAGCAGATGGTGGTCCCAGGTTTCATTACCAGAGTGCTTGAATCTTGGAGACAGCAACTGTGGTCGGGACGGTGAAGTCGCATGGCATGTCGCTCATCATAACTTCAGCTCATCGTGATGCACAATTAGTAGAGTGAAGCGACGAAGTCGGTTGAAGCATGCTGCAGGGCGGGCACGCGACGCGTATCCCTGTTGGCCGAGTCACCGACGGCAAGCACGACTCTCACACCAAGTCACGGCCTACTAGCTAGCTACATATCAGAGTGCTGGGTTCTAGCTTCGAGGTCGGTAGTTCCTGCACCTGGGCTCGCTGGGCTCAGGTACCTGGTTCTGGGCAGGGTAGCTTCCAACAAGGGCTGGCTGCTTCCGAATGGCCCTGACCATCCTGGTACCTCGGTGCTCGAGAAGGTACCTGGATATCCCACTGCCGCTTCCAGGCAACAGTGGTCATGCTGACTCATCGCGCCGCCCCGGCAAGAACCCACCTGGGACAGCCTGATCGTCAGAAGCAGGTGCGGAAGTGGGTCCATCAACTGTCACTTGTAGCCTGCCGCAAACGATCAGATTTCCTCCTTCCTCGTCCAAACCAGCCTCACCTCTCTTGACTGAACAACACCTCTGTTGCTCATTCACCCCGACAATAGGGAAGCTTCCCATTTGCCCGGCCTCAGTGGATGGTCCCATTGTCTTTTATTCTACTTCCATTCTACCATCTTCACCCAACAGACATCTGCGAGCTGCCTCTCTGCTGGTTACCTTAAAAGGCCCGAGGACCCCACGACGGTCCTTGCCTCCAGCCGCCTTTCTTTGACCAGCCTTTCGTTCCGTCTTTGTCGGTTGCGAATACGATCTCTCGCGGCAGTCTCTACCTGCACACCACCAACTCGAAAAAGATCCTCGCACGACCGACCCCTTACATCTTTCGCGCATCGCACACAACTCATCTTACCTACCTTCGCCGCCGCCGCCATGCCACCACCAAACGGCCCTCGGGGCGGAAACGCCAACTCCTCCCGACAGACTCGATCTTCCACTGCCGCGAGAGGCACGTCCCGAGGCGGCATTGGGCGGCGCGGCCGTACATATGGTGCGCGAGGTGATCGCGATGGAGATGTCGACATGGACATCTCCACTGGTAGCAAGCCTAGCAGATCTGGCGGCGGAATCAACAAGTCCTCAAACTCCACGACGCGCCGCGGTAATACCAGATCTTCTGCCCCTCAGAAGTCCAGCACAAGACTTCAGCAAAACCTTGCCAAACACCTGGACGGGGACACGTCGCGCATTCCCAACGCGCCCAGCGCGGCCAAGATAGCAGCAAACAACACAACACTCATTGTAACAGGGGTGAAGTCGAGCAGAGCTGCTTCAAATCCCGATGGAGGAGTCAAGAGTCTGGTGCAGTGGCTGGAGAGAAAGGCATCAGCAATGAAGGGCTCTGGTCGTTCTGTCACGATTAAGAAGGTATGTCAAGGTATCCCAGCAGGGGTACGGGGGTAAAGAAGCGTCGCCTAAGGTCCATCCTCGTCATTCTGCCTTGACGGTTGCAGAACGAGCAGACAATCGCATCCGCCTATCGTCGCTCCTACCTACCCCGTGATCCCCAGCCATCACCAAGGTTTCCTACCTTGCTAACATCCAGTAGTCGCTTGCCAAGGGTGACACCGTCTACATACTGGCCAGCAATCAAGATGCCGAGGAACTTGTCAAGCTCAACAAGTTCTCGTTTGCTCAAGCTCCCCTGAGCATAATCAAGAGCGAGGAAGGCTGGCCACGAGCGGATCAGACAGATGCTCCGAACTTGTCGAGCAAAGCACAACAGGACAAGATGCATCTACAGACTGTCTTGGAACGACGATACGATACCGGCAGAAAACTCCTCAACCTGTCAGCTCTTGGTCAAGACCCCCTCCTGACCGAGATGGGCCTGTTCCAGGCAAAGAATACGGCCGAAAAGACCTTTAAGGTGCTTATGGTCATCTGCCAGGAACTCTTCAAGACTCCAGAAGCGAAGCGCCAGGCGATTGAAAGCGTATCCCTTGCCGCCAACAATCTCGACCACGTCTCTCTAGTCTTCGAGCTTGCCGAGACTTTCCCTGATCTCCTGCATCTCGATCTCAGCAACAACCAGTTTTCTTCCCTGAAGCAACTCAACAGGTGGCGCGGTCGCTTCAAGCGTCTTCAAACTTTACTTCTGAACAACAACCCTATCATTCAGACCGAGCCGAACCACGCCACCGAAGCGATGGAGTGGTTTCCGAAGTTGCAGAACCTGAATGATGCGGTGGTCAGAACTCCTGAAGCCATCGCCGCGGAGGAAGCAAAGTCCAAACCAAATCCAATCCCGCAACGAGGCACCGACTTTCGCGATGTTGGCGGGCTTGGGGAACAGTTCATTCGCGAGTTCTTTCCGATGTACGATCAGAACCGGGACGGCTTGTTGTCGACCTTTTATGACGAACACAGCACTTTCACAGTGGCTGTCGACACGGGTGGGCCACGGGATACCAATATTCCTGTGCTCTCGTGGCAGCCTTACATAGCATTCTCGCGCAATCATCAGCGCATTACGACAGAGGCTGCTCGGTTCCAACGCTACATGAAGGGCGTTCATATCCAGGAGATATGGAAGAAACTTCCAGCTACCAGCCATCCAGACCTGGCGACAAACCTGGACAAATACATCATTGACTGCCATCCCATGAAAGGTCTGCATGATCCTATCAACCACAAAGTGGAAGGGGAAGATGGGATGATCATCACCATGCATGGAGAATTCGACGAGTTTGAGGCATCGACTCAGAAGACAGGCAAACGCAGCTTCTCGCGCACCTTTGTGATCGGACCCGGCTTGCCCGGCCGAAATCCCATACGCGTGAACAGCGACATGCTATCGATAACACCTTGGAGTCCGGTGCCATCGGTCACCGTATCAGTGACCGCTCCGGGTCCATCTCCCGAGGATCAACAACAATTGATGGTGCTCGAGCTGTCAAAGCGCACACAAATGACTCCCGAGTTCTCAAAGATGTGCCTCGAGACAGCCGAATGGAATTTTGACCGAGCACTGGTGGTCTTTGAGGAAAAGAGGGTCAGTACAGTCTCTTGGTGATCATATTGTACTTTTCAAGACGACAACTAACATATCTACAGTCGGTCCTCCCACCTGACGCCTTCATCTCAGCATGAGCAGGCCTGTGGTATCGCGAATAGTCTGAGCTGCTCCGGGCAGAGTTTCTGTCTGTTTGAGAGTCATTGCTATTCATGGCAACACCGAATTGAGATTCGTCAAGGATTCGCCATTCGGGCGTAGCACAAGCTGCAAGGACATCAGGAATACTTGGATGAGATGAGCCGAGAGCAGTTTGATGTTAGCTCATGGAAGACAGCGCATGAATTAGTTGGCTGCGGCATCAGCGGTAGCTGGAAGGCGTCATTTGCTTATTTGCTGAGCACCGCACTTCAAGCGCTGCGGGAAGAAGATTGACAGGGTACGACGTTGTTCAGGTGAACTCGGGGAGTTCAGCAAAGATCAAGATGATGGAGACAGATGGTCGATAGATTGACGTGGGGAGGAGACCAGAACCAAAGTCTCGGCCGCCATGGTCTCATGAGTCAAAATAATGGAATTCTAGCGGGAGACGTGCCTCCAAAACACCATCTTGTTCTCCCCAGCTTGCAAGTGAAATGAATGTGTTCGCAATTTTGATAATGGTGGGGCGTCTGGCCCAATGGCGAGGGCGAATCTGAGAACAGCATAATATCACAAGCCGCGCGCGTTCCACCGCGGCTGTCCTCACGCTCAACACATGGCCCATTTGTGTGTAGCAGCGGTGGTGGGGCATTTGAGGAAAGACAGCCATAGCAATGCCCATGTTCGCAAGACCGGCGCACTGGGCGCTTAACGCCTGCATGGCTGGCTAACCTGGGTGAACATGACCGCTGGGAGACAAAAACGATCTCGGGCCGCGGCCGCTGACATGCATTTGCTCATCTTGCATTAGGAGCGGGCGGGCTGTTGCGCGACCAGGCCCCCACGCGTGGCACACACGCACTTGGTTTTACTCGTTAGGATTGTTTCCTACTCTGAGACTGTTTTGTTCTACTATACTAGTGTAGTCCCTCGGAGGTTTTGGAAAGAGAAGAAGGTGGGAGGGACGGTTGGCGGTCGATCGTTCGCCATGTGGCTCGCCAGCCGCCCGGCCGAATAGCTCGGAGCAGCATGAAAAAGAAGATGCAGGACTGGTGTCCACAGGGTTTGCGTTTTGGGTGGGTGATCGTCGCTGGAGGTGGCTGACCTTGCTTGTTTTGTTACACACCTTTCCCATGCAATAACTGCTTCGCACATAATGCCACAGCCACCCCACCGCTGTGATACCACCTCAGAGCCCGGATTGGGCAGGGAGTGCGTGCTGATCGCTGCGTCGTTCCTCGAATAGCAATGCGCCTGCATGTCCTGAGCTGCTGGATGGGTTACTCATCAGGGGTGGGTCCGGGGTTTGTCTTCAACAGAAAGCTGGGCGCTTCAGCAGAGGCGAGTGAGTGACTGCCCAGTCCGCCCCAGAAAATGCCCACGCGTGCGGGACGAAGTCGCGCGAGCTGCATGGCTGATGTATGTACCAGCAGGGCGATCAGCATCACCTTAGCCTGTCCGAGTATAGCCCGTGCCTGGGCGGTCCATTGGGATGGATTGAAATAGATCGCATGGCTGCCATGTTGCCATGGAAGAAGACGGCGGGCAGAAGCAGCGGGCTAGTGAGGCCTGACTAGGCCGATTCTCGAAGGGCAGGACCCGGGTCAAGACTATCAGGCTTGGCAAGGAAGCTCAGCGCTTCACAGGTTTTGTCTCTGGGGGCCGGCAGCCACGCCATCGGTCGACGGCGTCGACAGACTAAGAGTAGGAACACTGAGTTTGCGAATAATATCCCCAATATTTCCAGAGTGGTTTAGGCACTGAGGATAGGGAAATACGGGGAGGGGCGGCTTCGAGTGTAATGTGCGCTGTACCAGTCCCAGTCCACCCATTGCAGGTTATCCGTTATCCCACTGGAGGTTATCCCACTGGCAGTTAACCAGCTGGAGATTGTCCCACGAGAGATTGTCACAGTGGAGGTTATCCTACTCTGAGGTTGTCCCATAGAGGGTCAAATACTGAGTAAGGCGGGGAGGAGGTACCGACCAACAGTCAAGACCAAGATTGACGTTCGCTGTCATCGTACATTGGCATGTGCATTGGCCAATGCGACGCTCTCAAGAACCAGGAATCCGTGGTTGTTCTTCACACTGCCGAGACGACGACTTCTGACCATGGTGGTCAGAAATAGAGACCAAAAGTATTAGTTGAGCCAAAGCAAGCGACAATGTCCGAAATTCCTGCAGAGCTTGAGGACTCAATATATTTGAGGCTCTGCCAGAAGCATGGCAGCGGGGACACCGCCAGTCCGGATCTCGGCTGGTACTTGCCCTCCACTCGTGTGACGGACCCTGGGCGGGCAGGTTATCCTGAATGGCTTCGTCATCTACTCACAAACGTCAGAGCGTATACCGAGTGTAGTGGGAGGTGTTGCGTGCGTGCAACGGTGGGTGCAACGGTGGGAGATGCTTTGTAAGTGTTGGTCTAGTATGAGTGTTTTAGTCGTTCTGATTCAATCCGTCAGTCGTGTGAGGACTGTCACTGGCTGGGGCTGGGATTCTGCACGGGCCGGAGGATCGTCGCTCGCAGAGCTGTCCTGTACCTGATTTTACTGGAGCCTGCCCCCATATTGCTTGCGTTAGCCCAGGGGCGTTTCGAAACACTAGCGGCAGCCCGACCCCATCAGGCTTCCCAATCGAGTAGGCCGCATGCATCGAAGACACGCCGTCCTTCGCAGAAAGGCTGGGCTTTAGTGAGGAGGATCGGGAGACGCTTCCACTTCCTCCCATGTGCTCCGCCGTGCCCGTCCGAGATGTTATATGCGTAAAGCCGACGAGACCGTCACCAAGCCAGTCCGAGGAGGATGCCCGTAGCGCCGGGTGCAGGATGATGCATCGTGGGCTCACTCTGCGGGAGAATGGGGCCACGGCAATGAGTCCGCCGCAGGCGGCAGCATTCCTGGCCCAGAATTCTGCCATCTGAATCATCTCGCCTCTGCATCAGCGACAACAACCGCAACCCCGCCTCTGCGTCCACATCCTCCGCGGGACCTGACAAAGCGCAGAGCCGTGCCCGCCTGTTTCCGACAAGTTTGGCGGCTTCTGTCCGCGCGGGGATCTGGAACATGGCGCAGAACTCTCTCATCTCAACCCGGCCCAGCCCAGCCCAAGGGGAGAGGAACATGTTTCTTTTGCCCTGATGGCCTTGTGCCTGCAACGTGGCGGCGCAGGTAAGGCTTATTATTAGGTTGAGGCGATAAAGGATGGCAGCTAGCCGTGGGTGAGCGGGATGGGATGAGCGACCAACCCGTCGCCGTCCTCGTGATGGGCATCGAGAGGCCGCCACGGGAGGGCCACGAGCCCGTTGGTGTCGTCTGTGCTTGCGAATAGTGTCAGAGCATAATAGAGGCAGGCAGATCCTCAGTCGCCAGTGAGTCTGACCTGAACTCTCTGGAATCTGTGTGCCAGCACTGGGCGTCCAATCCGATGTGTTTGAGTCTGGCGATGGATTGTTTCCATCTCATTCAAGGTCATCCAACCTCGAGCCGTCCCCGCCCCCTTTTGCCCTTGTCTCGCAGGGGCCAGGCCACAAAAATATCTGATTGGCGCAGGGATGGCTGCGCTTGTGAGCTGCAAGGGGGCGACGACCGCACAATACGGTGCCGTGGTGCGGTGCAGCCGGTAAAGTACGGCGCAGTACCTCGTCTCCTCGAAACTCGCTATGGTGTCAGAGGTATCTCTGCCGGCCACGCTACTCTGACAGGCCCGGCTGCACCTTTGATTGGCAGTGGACTCGACCCCGGCAGCGAGGATGCAGGATGCAGACTGGGGTCTCCCTGTCCTGCGCCCTGGATCCGCCCGGTCGCCTTTCCACTTTGGTCCACACTGCTACCGTAAACTCCCACCTCCCTCCCCTCTGGGCATCGATGCCTCTGCACTCCGCCGCCGCCGCCCTCTTCTTGCCTACCGTTCCTCTCGCCGCCTCGTGTTGTGTCGTGGTCATGGTCGTCGTGACACTGTCGCAGTCTTTGTCGCCGTCTCAACCATCGGTTTCCAGTCCAATCTTGGCCTTTCTTGTCCTTCTGTGCACCCTTTGAATCGATCTGGGGGCCTCAAGGTGCCGTATATTGCTACCGTCCAAGTAAATTCTGTGCGGTCTGCTAGTCATTTCCCACTCGACTCTCGAACATCGCCTACACACATGACACTACCCCCTCGCGAAAACCACACTATTTGCCGCCTAGACACTGTCATTTCTGCTGCATGAATACACGTCTCCACCGTCAACCGTCGTGATCGGCACCCGCGAGCCCCATCATCTGCTGAGCCTGAACCTGTACGTCTCTCTCCTCTCCGTTCTGTCCACGCCGCCCCCTGTGTTGTGCCGTACGGGACGACTTGTGCTTTTCCACGGTACCGTCGCACTCGAAATCGTACATCCTGACAGCCGTCCAGTCCAAGGGGCCATCCTGCCTCCTGCCGTCCAGCAAAGACAACAACGGTGCACCAGAGGTCAGCAAAAGTGGAGCAGAAACCGGCCGACTCCTTTGCCCATCATCCCAGAAAGGCAGAAGCCCCCGATCCTATCCTGGCCCTGCAACAGCCATTCCCGTGTCCAGACCGTCGTGCCTGTCCTCCCTTCTCCCACTCCTGACCTACCAACATCCGCGCAATTCCAGCAAACTCTCGCACACGCTCTCTACCTCTCCACGCTCCTCTCCGGCCCTGGCAAACCTCCAAACTCCATTCTATCAGCAGATCTTATCCTTTCCGGACTGGGGACAGGTCCTCAATTCCGTCTAACCTTCCACCGCTTCAGTCCCAAGCCTTGTCTTGTCCATCTTCACTTCTCGACTGGCTCTCGTCTCACTACGACTCGGACCACAGCCGGCCAACTCTGCTCTGCCAACCATCGCCTCACTTGACCAAGGCCTCCACCGGCCTCGATCGACCTGACCTCAGGTGTCCTGCCTATTTGCAATTGTCCACCGACTGTGCATGGTTGTACAATTCTTTGCCACTTGCCTGAATTGACCCGCCCCTTTTCGCGACACTCTGCCGTCCCAGGCCGCCTTCGTTGCACCGCCTCGCCCCGACCTGCGAACTACTCGTCGACCTTTCGACTGAATTCGATCCTCCCGCCATTTGCCCAAGTCGTCATGCGATTGCGTTGATTATTTGCTCCGCTTTGAGGCTTTCCTTTGGTGTAGACCTGCGCCCAATCTGCGTTTCAGAGGAAGATTCTCGATTGCGGTCTATCAATTCGCCATGTCGATGTCCCAAATGGCCGGGCAGCCCAAGCCAAAGGTTGCACTAGACAACATATGTTCTGTTGTATATAACAACACTCTGTATACTTACTCAGCAGATGCCTTCCAATCCTTGAGCCTGGAGAAAGGGTCGGAATGGAAGACCTTGAAGCAGGGGGAAGGGGTCTCTGGAGCTGCTTGTGTCGGTTCGAATACGGCATTTTACGTTGTCGGTGGGACTGGAGGCTCATCCGACTACAAAGGCCTGCAAAGGTACACATACTCGACCGGCACCTGGGACTCGATCGACCCTGTCGTCCCTGTCACTCAGAATAGGACCGACCACGGCGCCGTGTATCTCGAGGGCTCCGACTCGATCGTTGTCTATGCTGGCAGCCAGGCCGGCGACCCGAACCCCTCGACGCAAACATTCAGCATCAGCGCCACCGAGCCTTACTCTGTGCTCGCTTACCAGAACGAAGGTGCTCCCCCGACGTCCAAGCCTATATTGCTTCGGTGGTCGGACCGACAAGCTGCCATGGTCGGTGGGAGTGCCACAAACACTCAGGTCATGCTGTTCACAGTCGGTGCTGGATGGTCCAACTCTGGAGCCACACTGGCATCTCCGCTAAAAACAGGCACTGAGCAGTGGCAGGCCGTTCTGGTTTCGGGCGACGACGGTTCCAAAAACCTTATCACTTTCGATATGTCAGTGTCACCTAACGTCGCCAATCGCACTGTTTTGATTGATGAGCACGGGGCACCGGTTACCAAGGCCGCGGCTGTCACGAAACGATCAGACGACCACAAACGGTCAGGTCAGGACGAAGTCGGACGTCGAGCAACCGCCCTGACGCAAGAGACTTGGCCAAGTTACAATTCTACCTACGCATCTACAGCGATCCGCAGCAATTACGCCGCCGCGGAATCGGACGACGGGCAGGTCGTGCTTTCGGGCGGCAACACGGACGATGTCTTGTGTATCTTCAACGCGAAGTCCAACAGCTGGGTCAATGCGACGGCGCTCTTGGCCGAGGACGACCAGAAGGTTCTGTCCGTGACTTCTTCGTCTTCGTCCTCATCCTCTGCCACTGCTACTTCAACAACACCCAGTGGCACTTTGTTTGCCACGCTGAGTCCCTCAGCCACTCCGGAGACCACCGCGGCAGCTGGATCGACTACCTCGACCTCTACCCATTCTTCGTCTTCGACATCGACCTCTTCTTCCGGACTAGGCACCAATGGCATCCTGGGTGTTGTCCTTGGTTCAATCGGCGGTGCTCTGGTTCTCCTGATTCTACTCTACTGCCAGATTAAAAGGCGCAAGAGAACGCAAGACTTCATCCAGGCCGGACACGCCAGACGAGCCAGTGGTGCTTCAGAGAGGCCGGAGAAAGAGGGTATGGCCGTTGTGACGGAGAGCTACCCACGCTCACCTACCAACCCCACGTTCATGCGCGGGCACCAACCGAAGGCGTCGACGGGATCATTCTCATCCATGGCGATCTTGATGGGCAAGGGACCCAAGAGTTCGATGGAAGGAGGGCCGAGACCTGGCTCCAGCAACAAGCAGATGAAGACGATGAATGGTATGGGTCAAATGGCGCCGCCCATGCGGCCCGTACCGGCCCTTGCGCCAGATCTCAGGGATGAAAAGGGCGTGTCCTTCGCCGCCGATACAGCTGAACCCCGGCCAGGTTTGCGAGTGCCCGCCGATCAGCAGGATGGGCTGCGACGCAGCTCCGGTTGGAACCGCTACTGGTCAGGCGATAGTGCTGCTCTCAATATTCTGGGCTATGGAAACGGGCAGCAGACGAATCGGAACACGGTCGCCTCGGAAGGTTCTCACTACTCTACAAATGGTCCTGGTATCGACCCACGCTACCGCATGACAAAGGACAGTGCAACTGTGCCACCACTAAACGTCGACGATGGAAGGCCTCGTTTCAATCGCGTCAATTCCGGATCCCCGACCGTCAGCAACTATCCCGCCGCCGTCAAGCAGCACATGAGTGCCGAATACAGCGACCGAAACAGCCGGGACTCTGACTTTTCTGGCTATTCCAGTGGCATACCCGCGAGTGTCCAGGACTCCTGGGATCCAACCGCGGCCTCGAAGCCCTGGACAAGCGGTGGTCGTGCGACGAGCAGCATGTACAGCAACGCATTCCCTATGCCTCCTACTCCGAGCGAGCATCGACCGCCACTGCCACGAAACATTCCTAGTGGCATAAGCCAGCAACCGCAGCTGGCCAGAGCAGACACTTCAGACATGAGCTGGCTGAACATTGGTCAACAGCAGCAACAACAACAAAACCGCAACTAATTCTCCGTTGCTGGCTAGTCTTCTGACAGCCACTGCAGCACTCATGGTTTATTGACCACTTATACTCGACACACTTTTTTATACCCTTCGAGTTGCCTGCAGCTTTGTGTATTCCTTGTCAGGCGAGAGCATGCTCTAGAGCTTTCGTCACCATTATAGAAAGGGGATGGTGGCTGCGGCCGAAGGATCGCGAGAAACTGCACGTGTCGCCAGCCCAACGAACTGGCGTCGCTCGAACACGCCAATACCCATGGCTAAAACACCTGATATGACCTGGGTCCTGGTCGGTTTCAAGATCACCTTCAAACATCCCGCCGGGCGCTGCCGTCGCCTCCACCAGCATTTGCCTTGCCGAGGACAAGTCGGCGTCCCTGACTCGTTCTCGTCACCGCAATCATCGCATCAGCGTCAAGCATGTTTGTACTATCACCACTTCAATTCGCATTGCACATACTTTGCACAGCTCGATTTTTTCTACGTCATGTCTCTACAGTTGGCCCAGGTCAGGCCAGCCAAACCTATACATACATTCGCTCATGCTCTATGATATCCACGCAACCCGTCCTAGCATAACATATTCGGACCGGTGGCACAGCTACATCATCTCGGAAGCGTTGTTACAATTTTTCTTTTTTCCTTTTCGTTGCCTGAACATGAAATATTCTCAGTGGTCAGATAATGCATCAGCCCGCCGCGGGCTAAGATGTCCTACGGTGTGGTGTTGTCAGAGCAGAGGGCGAGGGAGAAGAGGGGAACAGGGGATGATCTATGGTGGAAAACTGGTTGCACGTGGAGGCCGATGGATGATGTTTGATGAGATTAGGAGGAGAGGCGGAACCGTGTTCTACGCCTTGACCTCCCTATCTGTCTGTATATCCTGGCGTACTAGAGCGACGAGAGCTAGAGTAGTCCATGAACGTGAATATATTCGAAAGTCATACTGGTATCCTCCTTTTGTTCTATGTGAACATGTTCTTGGCCTGACCTCCATGCCTACTCATCTCGAAGAGTTCAGGTTACAGAACAAATGTACCGGGTTCTCGAGGAACGCTGCTTTCACACCTTGCGACCTGGTTCTCGGGTGCCTACTACCCAATGCGCTTCTCTACCAACTGACCTTGTAGGTTTATTCATTGTATCCCCGTCCATTCATGAGATGAGGTCGACACAGGAAGTTTGAAGTCGGCAACATGACCAGGCACCTGCTCTGTGGTCTTGAGCGACTCCTGAACGTCCGAAGAATTGCAGACAACCCAACCCTTTGGCGGCAGCAAGTTTCTTGGGGTGTAGCCGGAAGAGTTGTTCCATTCATCTGCCACGCCGAGATACAAAGTGGTGCCTTAGGATGGGTACCTAGATGGCCAGGTGCCGCTTATGGCAAGTCTGTTTTGTGGCATGTGGTCAACTCTGCGGTGGGGTGTACTAGGATATAGGTCCTTATCGTGTATAATACGAGGACTCATCGCCCTTGGTAATGACTCCATTTTACTGCTACTTCATTCTGTTTAGCGCTGGGGGGCAATAGGACCAATTTGACCAAGAGCGCTTGCGAGCACCTCGCCCGGAGGACCTGCTGGTGTGTTGAGACCACGTTCTTGGTTCCATTCGGAGTGGGCAAATGATGCGTATCAAAAAAAAATTGGTTCAAGAAATTCGGGCGGATTTCTCTAGGGCCCGAAATGGCCACCCCATTGAGGCTGGCAGCGAACGAGCCCTATCAAGTATCGCGACCAACATGTCATTTTGGAGATAGAAACAGACAAATACACGCCGGGGGGGGGGGGGGGGGGTAGATTTCTGGAGCGTCTGCATGTGAAATGTTGTATTCATCTAAGTCTACCTGATAGCCGGGCAGGGTCCATTGCTGAGGAGCTGGACAGATTCAGTCCCACTTGGTCATCGATCAAGAGTCAAACCTACCCACTGCCAGTGGCATCGGTTAGCGAATGAGGGAGGCCGACACCATCCCACCAAGGCGACTGCGGCCACGCTTGCCAGAGCTCACCTATGTGCGCATAAGAGTCAGCTTCATCGAGTCCTCAGAACAGCGCGGCGGCAGACACATCCCCTCCCCTGCCTCCCCAGCAGAAAAAACAACAGCAACCATTTTATCAGAAACCCAGATTTCAAAGCACTACCGTCCCCACCCCTCCGCCACACCACATCCCGCACGATCCCCGCCAGCATATGACGATGCAGACGTTCCAACTCTAAGGGAAGGGTAGGGTTCGCCGAGACGTGCTGCGGAGGCAAGCCGAGGGGTTCAAAGAACCCGGAGACAGTCTCAGACGGCTCTTCCTATTTCGAGAATTGAAGGGTTTTCAAATGCAAAGATTTGAGACTCATCATAAAGGTGGTTGGTGGGGGGTTAAGGAGGAGGGACCCCAAGGAGTCGGGGTGACCACAACGCGCGATGGGAGGAGTGAAAGGAAATCTAGCTTACCTGGAATGGTTCGTTGGAAAGCAGGAGCGAGCAGCTGCGAGACTGTCGGGCTGGCGACGCGGTCCATCGTCGCATCGCATGGCACCGCAGCTCAGACTCCAGACGCTGCATAAGATCGGCGAGACAAGCAAGACGAGCAGAGCCTCAAGTCGAAGCGGGGAAGACACTGGAGGCAACCATCGATCCCCGGAGGCCACGACGGCGCGCAATGCGCGATATTGGGTCGCGCATCAACCAAGTGGCCGGTTGAAACATGGCTGTGCCTGCATCAAACTGTAGCTGCACACTCGGGTGAGGTGGTTGGGTTGGATTCAGTCGGGAAGGCGGGAAAAAAGCTTTCAATGGCACCCAGCCAAACAAAAGCGCGGTCACGTGGGGGACCGCGAGCAATTGGCTGTATTTGAGCCTCAAAAAGCGGGCCAGAACGAGACAGCGGACAGCGCGCCATGCAGCTGTGGTGGGCGGGGAGGAGACTAGCTCGCGCAGCTGGCGGCAGCACTGCCCTGCTGCAAGTTACACCCCGACGAGTAAGCAAAAGCACTGCCTCTTCTCGTCACACTGCATCGTTGGCGTTGGCGTCATGTACAGACAGAGGGCCCATAGCAAGAACGACTGGGCGCAGCAGCACTACATCATCGCGAACCGGTATGCGGTGCAAACACACGATGGATCAAGCAATGGTGCTTGCTGAACTGACGTGAATAGTCTTGTCTGATTTGTGATGCGGTTTCTACCAAATACCACCACGGCTGGTTCTCAACCCTTTCCATTAATTACCCAAGAACCTGGTATGTGTAGCAAAATCCGGCCTCGTTGTGAGGAATCTGCGGCTTGATTTTTTTTGGTCTTTTCTTTCCTTGAATGATTTTCCTTTCCTTTCCATCTCAAAATCTCTTTCGAAGCTTCCGAGGACGAATGATGAAGACTAAGTCGGGAGACGCTAGAGCAAACAGAACCACAAAACCCAGTCCTCAGTTGAAATGTATGTATGTTTACAAGAATTGCACGAGCCAACCATCTTGAAGGCGCAGCTGCCAATCTGGTATCGCCATCAGTCGCCATCGTTGCTTCTGAACGCTCGCTGTCGTAAGAATCGTAAAACATGATCGCCGCTTTCCAAATAATCACCAGCATTGGCTGCTGAGACCCCATTGCACATTTTAGTGTTGAGAGTATCCGTACTGGTTGGCTGACCAATCAACACCCCAAAATTCCTGCGAGTTTGGCTGCGAGTAGCCGGCCGCGACAGAAGGCATCTCATTGCTGAAGAGTGGAGACTCGTTGTAGGTCATGGGCTTGGCCTCAGTACCGGGTGGGAACAGGAGGAAGTCTGGCCCACCATTCATGCCCACGGGGATGTCATCGAAGCTCTCATCAACATCTGCCAGAGAGTGAGGAGTATACAGCATCGCGTTGCCCTGTCCGATGGGAGAAATGTGAGGTGCAACCTGCGTCTTGCAGAGCTCTGCCTCTGAGAAAGCGGCAAACTGCATAGCGAGCTCCTTGTTGAATGTCGGCGCCGGAACTTGGGCCTGGTTTGCGCTGTAAATGTCATCCCACTGATAGTCGGTTGTGGACGCGTCTTGGAAGGTGATGGAGGAGCTGTCCAAGCCAGGGTCTGTGATGGGAGTTGCGTTGTCGACCGGCGAATAATCAGAATAGTCCATGCCGTCCATCGTGTCCATCGTGTCCAAGTGGATCTCCTGGGGCAACGTGTTGAAGTTGAAGGGCTCTGCCTCTGGGATGTAGGCAGGGAATTCGATGCTGTTGGGTTGGTACTGGAGCCTCTCCTCGGGAGGAGTTGCCATCCCAACACTGGGGTTGCTGATAGGTGTGGGCAGCCCTTGAATCTGGGGCGTCCTGTGGGTGACACTACCGGACTTGCTTGCTGTCTTCTTGCCGCCGTTTGTCTTGGTCCTCACGTACTGCCACCCATGGGCCTTCTCCATGTGCTGCTTGCAGTTGGACTCCCTCTTGGACTTGTATGGGCAGGGAGGGAACAAGCACTTGTACATCGGCGGGTCAATCGAGTGCTTGTCGTTGCAGTGACGATCCATCTCCTTCTCTGTGGGCCAGCCATAGTCGTGGTACTTGCAGGTCTCGATGGGGCACTTCCAAGGCCGAGAGTGAGTCTTCTCGTGCTTGGTCAAGTCGCAGGGTCGCTTGAATTCTCTGGTGCAGCCTGGCTCGCGGCATTTCTTGGGCGCCAGCTCCTCCGGGCTCGCGTTCTTCTTCCGTCGCGCCATAGAGCGCATGATTTCGTCTTCATCGGCTGCTTCCTCCGAAGCCGACCGTTTGACCTTGACAGTACCATCGTTGTCGTCATCCATCTCGACAACTTCGCCGGTGGCGAGGGAGATTGCCTTGCCGTCCTTGTTCACACGTACAAGCTGTACTGGCCGGCCATTGACGTGGATGCCGCCATGCAATTTGATCTCGTCAGAGCTGGACATCCGGTTAGCAAAGGTTTGCTCAAGGGTCATGAGAAGGTGAGCATACGCATTGACGTCCATGTTGTCTCCGGAGGGCTTCTTGTCCTTGGCGTCAGCGATTTGTTTGGCGTAGATTTGAAGCTGTTCCACAAGGTCGATGAAATATCCGCTTCCGTAAGGAGGGTCGCGAGGTCGAGTTTGTTCTCGGTCACTGAGGTACTCAACAGTTGCTTGGATGCAGTGGACCGTGGTAAGGCAGAAGTCAAGCCACAGGTCTGCAACTTTGGTGCTCTCCTTTGAAAACAAGGCCCGGTAAGTATCTCCACGAATACCAAGATCTCTTTGGATCTCACTTACAGGTGCAATTAGTAGAAGGGTCTTCTCGAGATCTCGAAGACAAAGGATCTCCTTCTCCTTGATCCTTCTGGGACAATCAATAACAAGTGGGTGGAAGGTCTTGAGTTCGGGCTTTGCGAGAAGCGGTTTCAGAATATGCTCGCAGATTTTGTTTGTGGCCCGGTTGCTCAGGCCAGGTAGGGTGGTGGACGCGGCGGCGGACCGGGTGATAGTTGACGGCTTGACGGATGATGTCTTGCCCTTCTTGCCAGAGTCGGCGGCAGCTTTGTCTTTGGATGTCGCGACAGAAGTACCGAGACCACTGTCTGAATCGTGGTGTCTCGCGGGGCGACGAAGGGTAGATCGCGGGCGCAGCACACGGCGCTCCTTTTCAGGTTCGTCCAACATGGCGACCGAGTGCTTGCGGAGGCCGTCGGGGAAGGGGAAGGTCTTGTCGACCAAGGTCTTGGACTCGTCCTGGGAGGCCGACAGGGTCTGGTCGATGCTGTCGAGGGTGATACGCATGCGTCGTTTGTGAGCATCGATCACGTCGTCCAGGCTGGTCTGTGATCGACGTGGCAGAGACGGGGGTCTGAAGGCGGAAACGTCTGAGCCAGGAGATGTAGGAGAGTGGAAGGTGAGGCCTTTCCGGAGGGGCATGTTGGTCTTAAGGGACAAGGCCCCGTCCGGGTGAGTCGCCGGAGTCCTACGAGGATTGGACATGTTGTGCCGACTGGTGTGGGGTTGGCTAAGGACTTAATGGTTCTGGCGTTGGACGGAACACTGTGTCGACTGTGGCAGGCCAGCCAGGGTCAGCGAGTGTCTTGCATGTAAGGCTGAGCGCGGGATATGGTTCGGTGGGGGGTGAGTCACACGGGTGCGTCGATAGTACGAGCGGAGGTGCAGATATGTGGCCCCGATCTCGTCTTGTCTGTGACGACACACGGTGAGGCCAAAGATCGGCCGACTCAGTCGGCTTGGGACGTGGGGAGGAGACAGGACTGCCACGGACTGGGGACGGGGAGGACAGAGAGAATAGAGAGTCCTTACGCTGACTGACAGACAGACAATCGGCACGCTACGTTGTGGACACCGCTGCGGCTTCTCAGGCCAAGCTGACGGCCTGTGTGTCAGATGTGAATCGAGGTCTGGATTTCTTTTCGAGCCGAGATGTCGCGAGTTGTCCAGGGCCACGGCAGAACTGCAAGGAAGTGCAGGTGGCGGGGGATGAGGCCAGATAAAGGACGCAAAGAGGCCCTCTAGAAACGAGGAAGAAGAGGGAGAGGGCAGGAGTAAGACGACGACGACGGGCGGGTGGCCAACGAGGCTCTAGTGTGAGACGGCGGCAGGTGTATGGGGTTTGGCCTCAGGGGGGTCTATGTGGTCTCTCTCTCGCTCTCTCTCTCGAGATTCCAGGTGCAAGCAAGATCAAGTCCGAGTAGCTGAATGGATAGTCAAGGCTTCACGTTGGCCTCAGGACACTTTGGAGTCAGCAGCAGGAGGATGAAAGAAGGTTTTTAGAGGGTGGGCAAATCACAGGGACAACCAACACGATGAAATGAGGTTGAAGAGGAGGAAAGAAACGGCGTGGAGCGGATGGAGCTGGACGGGTTGGATGGGAAGGCGCGGACCGGACGGACCAGAGGTTTAGGCAACAGCGACTTGACCCGGCTCAATGGGGCCTAGCTCGCGTGGGTTGGGATGAGCCCTGGACTTCCCTGGACTGCCTTGGATTACGCCTCGGCAAGGATCAAAGCTGGGGGCCAGCCAGCCCGTCCACTCACGAGCCGCAGCGCCTTCTCAAGCTGCTACGAAGGATTTTAGCGCGAAAGAGTTGGTCCGCTCCCCGACTCTCTCATGTCAGACAGCACGGCGCCGCAGCGCAGCACCGCAGCGCAGCATCCTGACGACACGGCACGTTCTGGTCACACAGTCTCATCATGTCAGCAAGTTGAGGCTCTGCTGTGGAGACAGTGACACGCTGTCTCTCTCTGTCCCGCCCGTCCCTTTTCGTTTGCTCTGCTCTGCTCTGCTCCTTGCCTTTTGCTATTGCGCACCCTCGCATTCCACGCCCCTGCCCGAGTCATTTGTTTTGCCCACGGCCGGAGTGCGGAATTGCTCACTCGGTTCACCTATCATGCAATCAATAGGCTACACGATATAAGACCACGACAACAACAGCGAGCATGAGCACAATCACAACGACCTATGCAGATCTGCGGGCTTTTGTCTCGTAATTACTGACCTCCGCCATCTTTGGACACCCAGCTCCTAACAGGAAGACTGGCAGTTCACCCCTTTGCGATGGCATCATCTCGGGTGGCAGTGAGGGCCGCTCGACTGATTTGCGCGCTCGCCAAAAGCTGACTGCATGGTACATACTTTTTGTACCTCCCTGGTGAGCAATACGGCGGGACCATGAAACGGTCCGTGCGTGCCCACCCCTGCACTCAGCCGTTCGGGTGGATCGCCATCATTAGTCTTCTCCGGGGCAAGCACTTGAGCTGGGGTATGCAACGCTCCACCTAGTTGGTCCTTTTGTACGATTCCACAATTCCACATTTCATCTACTTCGCGAATCCGACGTCTTCCCTCAGTTCTTGTCAGTCGTCAACCGGTCTGGGCCAAGCCTGCGATCTTCCAAACAGCCTTCTTGGCTTGGCTCTCATCGGCAGAGGGCTGTCGTGGCCGTCCATTGTGATGTGACACATAGTCGGCGACGGTGTCAAACTGAGTGAGTCGCAACAGCCACGGCCCCTTATTCCTGACTGCTCAGCCAGACCATTTCTGTGGCCTCACCAAGGTCTACCGCATTGCTGGCCTGGCCGTCTATCCAATGGCAGCAGCGAGCACAACTGCCGCTGCGTGTTGGTCAAACTCTTCGCACCTAGCCCACTGTACTCCTGCGGCTCAGCACGCCCACCAACACACAGAGGACAAAGACCAGGTCGATTTGTCCGGAATACGGAGCTGGGGCCACATGCCAACCCCCGATGCAACCCTGGAAATGCGCGCAGGATCCTTCTGGGGCCTCCTCTGGCCTCACTCACCGTGCTTGACCATGGCTCTCATGAGATGGGTGCATGAGTGCATTGAGGTGCATTAAATCCACTCGTGTCAAGAGGTCCGTCCTCGTTTGTCGTAGACTGACACTCCAAAGCAATCGGATGGGTGACATGTCTCTGGCCTCTGGCCTACAGCACGAGCTTGTTTCTGGTTTGGGCCTTGCAAGCTCCACCGGTAGGGCTGCTTCACACACACCCAGAGAGTGAGCAGTTTGTTCTGAGAACAAGCTTACCCGACTCCCAACCGGGCCTCGTCATCTGCGTTCCAACCAGCTCGCCAAGCCGGGTTGAGGCCGACTTCTCCTCAATCTCCTACCTAACGACCTACGAAAACACCGGGCCATCCCTCCATTCCATCCTCTCCAACATTGACCAACGCCAACGTTTTATTAGGTCGTAGTACTGCATGGCGTGGCAAGTGGTCTTCGTTGCTTATCAGCCCTACGAGGTGTTGTCACAAACTACATTCACTAGAGCGACCCCCACCCCACTCGTGAACTGAATGCTGGCCCCCTGCACCTATCAGCGTCCAGAGAATCGGGCAGCCTGTATAGACGACGAGTCTCGCGTGCGTGTTTTCTTTACGACCAAGACACCGCGCTCCGCACTTATTGACTCGCCGGGCTACAGGCTGCGATATTTCTGTAGCGGCGAGAGAGCGGCACGTATTCAACTCGTCATGGCTTGCATCACTAGCAGACCCGACACGGCACAGATGGTCGACCTGGCGGCCTTGGCCCAGTGAGTTGGTCGTCCCAGTGCGTGTCGTTAAATCAGGTACCAGTATTTTGAGTCGATCCGACAGGCCCTCGTCTCAGGATGTCCCTCCAGGTTCCAGTATTGTATCCCCCAGTCGCCGCAGTGCGACTGCAAGTGCAGTCTCAGGTGCACCAAACCAACCCCACCACAGTTCATGAGTGGCTTGTCAGACCTGCAGCTCGAGGCAACCCTGTGGAAGATCTCAGGGTGTCGTGCGGCATGGGCAAGTTCCTGTCGCCTGCATTGCCCCGTCCCTATGCAATTGTGCCCCGCTAGCAGATGATGTCTATTTACGAGTAAATTTGTGGTTTCATCACGTTTTCCAGTGTTCTTTCGGTGTGAGATTATCATATGAAATCGGAGATTCGCACCTGTAAAAACGGAGGGTACACCAATACATCACCTCATACTATAGGAGGCATAAACAGTAGTAGGCATAGGCAGTAGTAGGTATAGACAGTAGGTATAGACAGTAGGTGTAGGTAGTGGGTATAGGTAGTGGGTACAGGTAAGTATGAGGTGTTATGGGAGTGGGTGTTATGGGAGTGGGTGTGGGTATCGGGTGTGGTTAGGTAGATTTCTACCTTGGGTTTGTTTGTACTTGCAATTGTATCGGTGTACCATCCGTTTTTATAGGTGCGAATCTCGGATTTCTGAAAAAGTCCACAGCAAAGCGTTTTGATAATTCCAGAAGAAAATGTGAACATTCTTACCTATCGTTGATCTAAGAAAGAAAAAGGAAAAGGGGGGGGGGAATGATGATAGAAGAGAATGAAAAAGAAGAGAAAATTGAAAATAAATGAAAGACAAATCGTCCATTTTTGGTGTGTGGTGTGTTTCGTTTCCCACCCTTTCGATTTCTCCCCTCCTTCCAAAAGCATATCGTATCTTAGAAGCCCCATCTTCATGTCGCCTCACTTGAGGTGTACTGAAGAAAGCAAGAACCCAGACGCCAAAAGACTTAACTCACCGCGTTCTATCCTTCGTCGCTTTGTCTTGACTACATTCAATGAGTAAACGGAGAACTCACCTGCACCTACCTGTAGTTCCATGGGGCACGGCCGTATTGATCGGGCGAGACGCTTCGAGGGTCGGAAAATCCAGGCGAGACGGGAGAAACGCTGCGGTCTCTGGCCTGCATCGTGACTGAAGGCGGAATGTTGGGGCTCACCCTCGGACGGCCCCTGGGAGTCGGAGAAGGACGACCAGAGTCGACGAAGTGAGGCCTTGAAGGGGGAGGATAGGGGCGATACGTGCGTGGTGGTTGCGGTCGAGTTGAGGCTGCCTGACTACTGCTGCCGGCGGGGCCTGAAGAGGCATTTGGAAAGACGGCAATGCTGCCAACTCCCTATTCAGCTCCGGGTCGACAAAGGAGTCTCGGTTGATCCTCCGCTGCTTGGCATTCTGCTCCCGCCTCCGACGGTCTTGATGTTCCCGGCAGATACGGCACTTGCCATCGGACCGGGCCCGAGTGACGGCCAGACACTTCGACTTAGAAGAGGGAAAGAAGCAAAAGAAACCAGCTCTCTTGTACTTGCAGCTCGTTTTCACCATGTGTGAGTGGTCACAGGCGTAAACAGTGATAGTGGAACACATGGTGATCGGATTGGTCTCCCTTGCCTTTCCTGTTGGAATTGTTGATTATGGTAGAAGCGGACCTGTAGTTCGCACATTTGTCGCTTAAATATCATCAGATATATCTTGTTCCTCATCGCTAACAATGCGGTTGTCGTCTCAACCACATTGAGAACCTTGTGAGAGACGATGCCATTGTGTATATGCTCTTTGTACTGGTCTTCCCTTAGCCAGAGATCCAACGGAGTTCTTTTGTTAAAGCTGTCCTACATGCCATATACTCAATCAAAATATGAAGCAGAGTAATCCGCAGAAACGGCAGGTCGAGGACACTAGCCAGTCTTCGAAGAAGGCTATTGTCCTGGGGGCGGCTCACAGCTTTTGTCACGTTTGTCATCGACAAAGACGTATAGCATAACCCGAGGGTGTTCTTTCAGCTTGACAAGTTGAAAATCCCGGCATTCCCAGGTGTTCGTGGAGAATTACTGGAGATTCGGCAGTTTCTTTGCCGCTCCACCTGTCTACACGTGCGCAATAGGTCCTAACAACTTTCGAACATCCGAGTCCACACAACATGCACCTTTCTTTTTGCATTGGCAGGAAATTGGCAAAGGGCCACAGGGAGGCCAAGGTCACCTTGAAGTCCCCTATATCCTGGACTCCCAGTCCGCACGGCCAACTCGAGAGCGAGCAGCTCATCGCTGGCGATGGAAACGCCGCCTCCGCTCTCCAATCCATCATCACTCGAGCCGGGCTCACTTCTGCTCGTGTTCCACACCTTAACTCCAATGGAGTGGTGGCTACAAGTGAGCTACTTCGCGGCAGCACTGAAGGTGTCAGCCACCTAACTGAGGATCAAGCTGCTGCTCAGCGTCGGTCACAGGCGGCAAGGCCGTGGACCTTTGGATCCCTCTTCTTCTCTAACGCCTCCCTAGTGGGTGAGAGCTTCCAGCAAAGTATCATGGGTTCTTACAGTCAGAGCAGCAGGGGACCTGTTCACATTGAAAACGAGGCACCACGCAGCACTCCCTGCCATGGTCACTGGCAGCTGGTCTTCTGCTCAAACAACGATTGTAGTGTCCAGCACCCACACTTGAAAGCCCCCCAGAGCCGCCCACTGACTGCCGAGGACGTCGAGAGGCTGTCTGATCGGCCTGTCGCCGAGCCGTTCCAAACTGGGCAGAGGGTAAGCCTCACCCCAAGTCTTGAAGAGCTCGTTGCCCAGGAGGCAGATGAGGAAGGTGAGGAATTTCCCTTCGGTGACCACCTGCGGGACGAGGGTGGGTACGAGCGTGCGCTCTGCGAGATAACAGCTATCGCCGCGCGACCCGGAAGCCCCAAGCTAATTTCTCTGAAGCGTAAGCATGAAGCGGGAGACGCCCAGGCTGTGAGTGCGGCCCTGGCGTTGGAGGTTCAGCCGGACGACGAACTAAGATGGTCGACCCAGGCCCAGACTGGTTGCTCTGAGGCGTGTACGGAAACTTCAAAGAAACAGGGGTCGCCACGTGCCTCCCGTCTTTCTTTAGGTGGTCCGCCGTCTGGCCCGCCCTCCATGCCACTTCCTCCCATCCCTCCTACGTCTGTCACTTCTTCACCCTTGCAAACAAATGATTAAGTGACCTTAGTTGAAGGGCACACAAATTGAAATTAATATCAACAATATTTGACAGTTATTGTCTGGAGACTAAGCCGCAGCTCTACCTTGAATTCATCTTTCCTATTGTCGAAATATGTTAATTCCCTGAAAGAACTTTAACAAAAGCAAAGCAAGTGACTCGATGAGGACCTAATGGCTTCATCAATATAGGTATACAAGTATATGTAGTAGAGAGATGGATAATTCACAAGGTGGTAGATCTTTATCTCTCACGGACTTTTTACATGACATGTGAGGCCACTCGTAATCAAAAACTCATTACATGGCAAGATATCTAGGTTTGAGTTTTACAGCAGGTTGGCAGTAATATCGAGCCATTGTTCTTCACACAAGGCACGCCAATGGCCGGACTCTGAGTGACAAAGTCGAGTTGGACTGAGGTGGACCTGTAATACTTCCACGTGATCATATTGATATACCAACGCGTTCGATCTCCAGAGGACTTGTTTTACGGACCATGGAAACCTCCTGACACAATATCGCTTGGCAATGAAATTATAGCTGTTCTATACAACAGCTACATCTGCGTATACCAGCTGTTTCCACCCTGAGCCTTTCCAGCTGGAAACAGCCCTGAATATGAACTACGCTGACGTTGTTCTGGGTAGATCCTTCCTGTTGGTGGCGATTCATTGGTTTGAGGGTGCGCGTAAGTTCTTTAACGGTCCTCAAGTATCCTTGTACAATGATAGGTAACGGTGTCGACATGGACTTTGCCCAGGCGTAGCCGTTCAGCCACCTGCTCATCGCGGCTGAGCTCCTGACGTCCAGGGCCCTCTATACAAGTGCTAGTATGTCTACGCAGGTGTTCCATGACTTTCCCGATATCCCAAGGCATGGAAAATCCGAGTGGTTGATGATCAGAATGAATTGTTCCTGCACTAGTGGCATCCTAAAATCTGTATCTTATATTCCCCCTTAGCAACCCCCTGAAGTCTTTTACTAAAGCAAAGAGGTCCGCCCGAGTGCCTGCGTTCACACCTGCGGGACTGAGGACCTCTGAAATTCCATCTGTCCCATGCCGATTGTGAGAACCATAAAGGCCAATCATTTCTGGAATCTTACACAGACGCCCGATCTCTCATTATCTTCCCCAGCGTCCAAGCTTGAAATCATGTTCATCTTTCGTCTGCTACTTCGCGAAGTGCAGATCGTAACCGAGCCATTTCCGCCTCAGTACCTGGTCGACACTGAGACCAGGGTAGCCGTACGTCAGAGGCAGGAAAAAGTACCAGCCAAACGCAGCCAGAGCTAGTATGACCACACACGCAATCCACGCGCTGAGCATGCTCTGTCCGGCGAATCGCTCACGAGCCGAGACATGCCTCTTCGGTCCAGACTTCTTGCCATTCTTGACAGACTCGGGAACCTCCTCGGTGGTGTCCGCATTGAAGACAAACTCAAGCAAAGCACCCGTCACGAGCGTGGAAGCGAGATGAGCCGGGAGGTAGTGATGCAGGAATAGTTGACGACCCATCACATAGAAGGGGAAGTAATGGGTCGCCCACGCCAAGAAGAAGAAACCAGTCGAGTTGTAGAGTCGAGATCGGGTCCCTGAGATAGGTCAGTCAAATGTCCAGGGAGGCGCTCATGTCGATCTATTACTTACTATGATCCAGAGCGTCGACGCCACGCCTGAGGGAGAATTGGTCCGCCGCAACGATACCAGCGTAAACTGCGAGCAAGCTGCTTGCAATCCACCAGCCGACAGGGTTACCCAGGAAGTATATTTGCTGGCGGGTATCATTCTGGGTCCAGAAACTGACACCCCGGAGCAGGAATGGCCACTGATAGGGTTGCGAAGCGTATGGATGGCTGCTGGTCAATTGGTTGTTGTGCCAGAACATGGACCGCTGAAGCTCAAACCACTTTCTCAAGAACGGCAATGTCTTCACCTTGCGCTCAGGCTTCTCCCTCCGCTTGTCATCTGCAGGCAGGGATGGAATGTCTTCAACCAGCCATACATTGGAACTCGGTGCGATTTGCTTGTTGCCGTTGATCTCTTGCTGCTTGTGACCCCATTCCGGGAGGGGTGTTGTGTGAGTCCACATGGCGACTTTGCTGGGGTTATGGATGAATTTGAAGTGGCTTGAAATGCTCTTGAACTCCTGGTTCTTCTTTCCACCTTCGACGCGGATCTCGAACAGGGTGTCCTGCAGTCTGTCGCCGTACGCATCCGTCAAGGGAACGGTTGTGAACTCCTGGTTGGTAGGGAAATATGGCGATGCGACGTCATGCGACAGGAGCATAGTGTCGGTGACGACGTGGCGGAGTCGCACAAGATCGTGGTTCTTGACCGCGCGGCCCAACTTCTGATCGTCTTCCGCCGGAATGATTTGCCAGTAGTTGTTTGTGTCATTGTAAGGGTATCCCGTGACCTGCTGGCCCTGACTTGAAACCCTGCCGTCGTCGTATCGCAGAGGATATTTGTCCTCATGACTATGAAGGTATGTCTTGGTCTCCTTGTGCTTTATAGAGATCGAATCATAGTAGTTCACGGTGACCGCGTTGGACAGCATGACGTTGTCGCTCAGGGTCTCCTGAAACTCGGGAGTCATGAAATCATCGCCGGGCCCAGATCGGTTTAAGACCGCAAAGTGCACCTGGAACCAGAAGAGATAGAAGACGAAGGGCATGACGATCAATCCGAACGCTCGTGCCGCAAAGTGTTTTCCAAAATCGGGCATGTTCAGGGCTCCGCCAGGGCGCTTCACATCCAACAAGTCCCACAAGTCGATGGCCACAGCGGAACCAATAGTGACAAAGGCGAATAGGCCGACATATTTCGTTGAAATGTCGCAGGAGAGGGCGAATCCCGTCAGAATAAGCCATTTCCACCACTTCCTTGAGAAAGCCTCATGCCGAAGCTTGTAGAATTTGATGTAGGCCAGCAGGCTGCAGGCCATTGCCAGGACAAGTGTAGCATCCAGCAGAATCAAGCGCGTCTGACCAATGTGGGCATTGTCGAGAAGGACAAGACCGGCGGCCACAACGCAAGCGGGTAGGCTGTAGCCAGATTCCCACATGATCATGTACGTGACAGAGACTGTCAGCGCACCAAGGATCGCGGGCAGGGAACGGAAAGCCACGAATGGAACTTTATTCGCAACGTAGGAATCCCCGATGTTCTCGAAGTGGAAGTGCCCATCGTAGCCGACCAGCCATCCCATAAATGCGAAGAGAAGTTTTCCGAAGGGCGGGTGCACGTCGAAGAAATAGGTTCGCTCAAGATAATAGGAGGCGAACTGCAAGCAAGCTTGGGTCAGAAAGAGTACGCTGGACAAATACAGTGAGGAGTGGTTAAGATGATGCATACCTTGCCAAAGTGGACTTCGTCAAAGACGACCTCGCTAGGGTGGCTGATACCCCAGAATCTTGTCACGAAGGCGAGCGCGGTAATGACCGCAAGAGCAATCTTGTATTGCAGGTCAGAGTTGTTGGTAGGTGCATTGGACTTGAGGAGCTTGTCGATTTCGACATCGTCAGCTGTCGAGGCGGCCCCGTTCTTCTTGGAGCCGGCCACATTCCTCTGGCGCAAGCCCTCCTTGGAAGTCGAGCTCGAGACCATGATGGGCCTAGGAAATAGGAAGGACTGGAGGGACAAACAAAATGTCAGTCGTTGGACTTGAAGGTCCCTGTGTAGGAAAGAGGTGTGAGAAGGACGAGGTTCATAGGAGCAGCTCAGCAACAGCTGGCAGGATCTGGAAGGTGGGCAGGCAGGACGACCCAGGCCAACCAATGGCTCGACAAGGGGGCCGACTAACAGCAGGCAAACAGCAAGGGATAGATGGGGACAGCTTACGGGAACACGGTAGACCAGGCGAAAAGGGAAGTCTATGGGGATGGTGCCACTAATGAGCGTGTAGAAGAGAAGAGTTCATCAAGGAACCATGAGAGTAGTAGGTTCGGATATGTTTATACACAGCCTGCCGTCGAGTGGATTGCATCTGACGAGAATTGCTGGAAGGCGTCCCAAGTCAATTGAACGCAGCGCAACCTTGTTAATTTTAGATGACCGAGAAGAGAAGACGACAGCTTGGCATCAATCTGGCCCGTCGTCAGCTCCCTTCTGAGCCTGAAACAACCTGGCCCAAGCTCCCGCGATTAGATAAGGGGCAGGTGGGAGCTACCCAGTTTACCTAGGCTAGGTACAGT